>CM046881.1:338196722-340596722 GCA_025667525.1 Glebionis coronaria | reverse complement strand
ACAACTTTCTCTCACCCCCCGGTTTTCCCCCACAAAACCCAAATAGCCTCAATAGCAACAATCAAAACCAACACGTGCTCCGACTCCATATCAAAACCAAAGAAACCCATATCCACCTCAAAGAAACAACCAAGTTTACCAACAACCTGCTTATCAACCACCCGCCTACCATGCTCCTCTTCCCAACCAACCCACCGCATTACACCAAGATGTTGAAACCTACATGAGGACAAATGATGTGATCGTGCAAAATCTTCAGCGGGAAATGGCCAACATGAAAGCAGATATGGTGAAGCAAGGGAATGATCTTCGAGCTGATATGCGAAACACTTTGGCAAGTCAAACTAATGACTTGAGGAACATGATGGCTAGTTTCTTCCCAAGTAATCAAGCCTCTGGATCGGGTTCTCTTCCGAGTAACACCGTTGCTAATCCAAGAGGGGAGATGAAAGCAATCACCACACGCAGTGGAAAAGGTTTAAAGGAACCCGAGCTTCCTACACCTACACCGGTGATTGTGACAAAGGGAAACAATCTCCTTCTCCAAATCCTCAAACTTCTACTTCTCAAATTCCACCACTTTTTACTTCTACCCCTCCACCACCCAAGGATGTGAGTGAGAATTCTATCCCAAAGCCTTCATCTCAACCCAATATACCTTATCCTTCGAGGTTGAGGAAAGAGAAGTTGAAGAACAAGGATGATATTCAGGTTTCGAACTTTCTTAAAATATTTAAACAACTGAATTTCAATATCTCCTTTGCTGAGGCTCTCGCTCACATGCCGAAATATGCTAAAATGTTTAAAGATCTTCTCAGTGATAAGGAGAAACTTCTCGATATTGCTCAGACCCAACTTAATGAGAATTGCTCCGCAGTGCTCTTAAGGAAATTACCAACCAAACTTGGTGATCCGGGTCGTTTCTTGATTCCTTACAACTTCACTGGGGTAGAGAACTGTATGGCCCTAGCCGATCTAGGTTCTAGTATAAACTTAATGCCTTTAAGCGTTTGGAAACAATTGTCTCTACCCGAGCTAGTCCCCACACAAATGACTTTGGAATTAGCTAACCGTACGGGTGCTTATCCGGTGGGGATAGCCAAAGACGTCTTCGTTGGTGTCGACAAATTCACCTTTCCGGCGGATTTTGTTGTCGTTGACTACAAGATGGACCCCCGTGTTCCATTAATCGTTGGACGTCCATTCTTGAGGACCGGTCGCACTGTCATTGATGTAGCCGCTGGCGAATTGATCATGAGAGTTGGTGATGATAAAATCGTCTTCAACATGGGTAAACTTTCTAAGCAGCCTTCGGAAAACGAGAGTGTTAATTTTATTGACGTTATTGATGAGGCTTGTGAAGAACATTTCAAAGACGCTTGTAAAAGTGGTTCTTCTTCTCTACCCATTGTTGAGACCGTTGCCTCTATTGCTCCATCACTAACTCCATTTGGAGAAAGTGATTTCATCTTGAAAGAATTTGAAGCAACTTTGGGAGATGTGGACTTAAAATATGACGATTCTCCCTCCAATTGGGATAAGACATTCATACCATTGAGAAACTTCTCAATGAGGACCATATTTCTCCACCATATCCTAAGGATATTTCTATCGATGAACCAAATTTGACTACGCCTTCCATCAAAAATCCTTCGGATTTAGAGCTTAAGGACCTACCGTCTCATCACGAGTACGTTTTCCTAGAAGACAACAAGAAGTCGCCTGTCATCATCGCTAAGGACTTGAAAGAAGAAGAAAAATCCCGACTTATCGCCGTGCTAAAGAATCACAAGAAAGCGATTGCTTGGAAAATCTCCGATATTCATGGAATTGATCCTCACTTTTGCACAGATAAAATTCTCATGGAGGACGACTTTAAACCCACTATTCAAAGCCAAAGAAGGGTGAATCCCAAGATCCATGACGTAATCAAAAAAGAGGTTATCAAACTTCTTGATGCGGGAATGATATATCCTATCTCGGATTCACCGTGGGTTAGTCCCGTCCATTGTGTGCCTAAGAAGGGCGGAATCACCGTTGTTCCCAATGAAAACAACGAGTTGATTCCTACTCGTCTCGTTACAGGGTGGAGAGTTTGTATAGACTATCGCAAACTCAATGATGCTACGAGAAAGGATCATTTTCCCCTTCCTTTCATGGACCAAATGCTTGAACTTCTAGCGGGTAATGACTATTACTGCTTTTTAGACGGTTTCTCTGGGTATTTTCAAATTCCCATCGATCCCAAAGACCAAGAGAAAACCACATTCACTTGTCCTTATGGAACATTTTCCTACAAAAGAATTCCTTTCGGCTTATGCAATGCTCCTGGGACTTTCCAAAGGTGTATGATGGCTATCTTCCATGACATGGTTGAAGAAACTATGGAAGTCTTCATGTATGATTTCTCAGTTTATGGTGATTCCTTCTCTTCTTGCCTTACCAATTTGGAACGCATGCTTAAGCGGTGTGAAGACACTCGCCTTGTTCTAAATTGGGAAAAATGCCATTGCATGGTAAAAGAAGGCATTGTGCTTGGACATAAAATATCAAAAGCCGGTCTTGAAGTGGACCGTGCTAAAGTGGATGTCATAGCCAAATTACCTCCACCTTCAACCGTGAAGGGTGTGAGAAGTTTCCTTGGTCATGCAGGCTTCTATCGTCGATTCATTCAAGATTTTTCTAAAATCGCTCGCCCGATGACCCACCTCTTGGAAAAAGATACTCCCTTCATCTTTTCCAAAGAGTGTCTTGAATCCTTCAATCTTCTTAAGGATAAGCTAACTAAGCACCGGTCTTGGTTACCCTTAATTGGGAGCTACCGTTTGAGTTGATGTGTGATGCTAACGACTTTGCTATTGGAGCGGTTTTAGGCCAAAGAGTGAACAAACACTTCCAACCAATCCATTACGCTAGCAAGACAATGACGGGGGCTCAAATGCATTATACCACTACTGAAAAAGAGCTTTTAGCTGTAGTGTATGCTTTTGAAAAATTCCGCCCCTATCTTGTCCTTTCTACTACCATCGTGTATACCGATCATTCCGCGTTGAAGTACTTGTTGACTAAGCAAGATTCTAAGCCAAGACTTCTTCGTTGGGTTTTGCTCCTTCAAGAATTTAAAATCAAAATTCGTGACAAGAAGGGTGCCGAAAACCTAGCCGCGGATCATCTGAGTAGACTTGAGGATCCAAATCAAGGGGATCATCCGAACAAAGAGATCAATGACTCTTTTCCCCTTGAGGCCTTAATGTCTACCAACTCCGATCTTGATGATACCCCGTGGTTTTCGGACATTGCAAACTACTTAGCGGGTGGGATTCTCAAGGAAGGGTAAACGTCCCAACAAAAGAAAAAGTTCTTTAAAGACATTGAACATTATTTATGGGACGACCCGTACCTTTTCAAACAATCTGTTGATCTGATTATTCGTCGATGTGTTGATGGGCCGGCAGCGGTACAAATCCTTGATGCTTGCCATAAAGGACCCACCGGTGGTCACTTTGGTCCCAATTACACCGCAAAGAATGTATTGGACTTTGGATTCTATTGGCCCACCATTTATCGTGACGCTCACGACATGGTTAAATTTTGTGATTCTTGCCAAAGACAAGGAAAGATCACACATAAAGATGAGATGCCTAAAAATTTCATTTTCATACAAGAATGTGAAATCTTTGATGTATGGGGTATCGACTTTATGGGGACATTTCCATCATCTAAAGGGAACAAGTACATCCTCGTAGTCGTTGACTACGTTTCTAAATGGGTTGAAGCTAAGGCTCTCCCTACGAACGATGCGAGGATGGTTGTGAACTTTTTGAAGCAGCTTTTTGCTCGATTCGGTGTTCCTCGTGCTATAATCAGTGATCGCGGGACTCATTTTTGCAATGATCAATTCGCAAGAGTCATGGCTAAGTACGGTGTCAATCACCGTCTCCCACCGCTTATCATCCCCGAACTAATGGGCAAGCCGAGATTTCTAACCGCGGATTGAAGCGAATTCTGGAGCGTACTGTGGGAGAGCATCGTGCCGCGTGAGCCGATAAGTTAGATGATGCTTTTTGGGCTTTCCGTACTACTTATAAGACCCCGATTGGTTGTACACCTTATCGTCTTGTGTACGGGAAAGCATGCCACCTCCCTATTGAGCTGGAACAAAAGGCATACTGGGCCTTGAAGTGGGCTAACTTCGACATCAACAAAGCCGGTGATCTTTGGAAGATTCAACTCAACGAGCTTAATGAACTGAGGAATGAAGCTTACGAGAACTCACTAATCTACAAAGAGAAGACCAAGATCATCCATGATGCAAGGATTAAGAACCAAGAGTTCCACGTTGGTGATCATGTCTTACTTTTTAACTCTCGGCTGAAGATCTTCTCGGGCAAGTTGAAGAGCCGCTGATCTGGTCCATTCACCATCGCCAAAATCTTTCCCTATGGCACCATTGAGCTTTCTCAGCCAAATAGGCCCAATTTTAAGGTGAATGGTCAGCGCGTGAAGTTGTACTTTGGTGAGGACATCTCTCATGAGATGATTCCATCACTCACCACGTTTCCCATGAACTAGTTTTGGGTCGAGTCAGGCTCGTGACTCGGTGAACAAAAACAAGCGCTTCTCGGGAGGCAACCTATTGATCTATCCTTTACCGTTTTCATAATAAGTGTAGGGGGAGCCCCGTATGTGTTTGTTGTCTTGTTTCTTCTTCTGTGCAGGGATTAAAGCTTCAAAGATCCATTCTCGATGACTTTTGACGAACCGTGATCCCGTGTTCCCATCTTCCCGGTTCTATCCTAAACTGTTGTGATTCAATATTTCATATCTTATATGTTCACATTGAAATCACTATAGTTGTCCTTTCCTTAGCAAGATTTAAACAAAGTGCACAATGTCATAAGTGTAGGGGAGTTTACTTCCACATGCTTAAACATTGAGGACAATGTTTATATCAAGTGTAGGGGGGACTTCTATCGAAGTAAGTGGGCTTTTCAATGAATTTGTCCTCATTTTAACCGGAAAATTTGATTTTTCGACATTTTTCAAAATTTTTAATCTTATTTGGCCTAGTTGTATAGTTCTATTTTCCTTTTTTATGGTTATTTTATTTCCTTGCTAAAATAAAGTTCAATAAAGTGGTTTTAAATTTTTCAAAGTCGTTAATATTTTGACTCAACCCGAGTTTACTTATCTAACTTTACTCTAGCTAGTATCCTTAACGTGTTTAAGTCAAATTTTGCTAGGCTTTTATATAGGGAAGTTTAAAACGCGAAAGTCCTAACTCTCACGGGTTAAGAACAAAAACTTTTCGCAAGTTCCTATAATTGATCGTAGAGAGTCGTTTATCAAGGGAACTTTAAAATGCGATTTCTAAACTTAAAAAAGTCTAAGAGTTTGCAAGATCCTATAGATGACTCGAAAACCCAAAACTTTGATTTAATTGGCTAAGCATCCACGAGTCTCATTCGTTGAGATTTTAAATTGTGGAAAACGAGAGATGATAGAGTAAATTATAAGTTTGGTATTCTTTCGTGAATTTATGTGAGTTGATTATAAGACTATTCCCCCTTCGCTTGCTAATAAATTTATCTGCAATAAATAAGGTTGTACGATTTGAAAAGTTACTTAGCTTCTAGCACAAGATCGTTTAAAAGTTGCTCGTTATTAATTAGAGTTCATAGCCAAGGCATAACTTATTGAAGCGGGATGCGAAGATTGGCGAGTCCAAAAAGGCCCTAATAAGGCATGAGGGCTACATTTTGTTGCTAAAGATCCAAAAGTGATGTGAAGAATCATTTATCGAAAATCAATATGAAGGATCGAGACACACGACGAAAAGCAAATACTCCCCTAAAGATCATGGAGAAGTCTATCCGAAAAGACCCTAACAAGGTATGAGGATAAATAGATCCAAGTCCTAAAAGGAGGCAGATCGTTTTATATCAAAGTCCAAAATAAAGATTGGAGAAAAATGAAGAAGTCGTGGTCCAAATATGAAGAATCTCTCAAAACTTCAAGTGAAGAAATTCCTATTATGAAGAGAAGAACATAATTTCAAGAACGTCTCTCAATGATTTGAAGTATGAAGTCGCTGCCAAATATCGGTCCGAGAAAGGTCTCAAATCGTGAAGCGAGTTATGCCAAGATATGAACTTTATGAGGTCCCGAGAAGCAGTTTTAAAAGATTTTGTCCTTTAGCTAACTATTGATTAAATCGTCCCACTTTGTTTTCAGCTTAAATAACTATCGAAATAAGTCAAACAATGCATCCTCGTGATCATTCAAGACAAAAATAAAATATAAGAGATACACTTAGGAATAAGGGAGTCTAAGTGAATAATTGGGCCACATGAGTTCGTGTTAGTTTGCTAACTTATAATAACAATGATCTCGTTTTTAAGCTTGGTATGGGGAATGTGAAACTTGAGAATGATGAATATTCATGACAACCTAAAACCCCAATGTAAGTCTTTGATTTGTTACTTATTTTGTTCTTTTAGTTTTCTTAGTGTTTAGTATTTAATAAAGGCCAAGGTGGGTTATCTATGAAAAATATAAACCGTGCTTTGAAATTAGTGCATTGCACGAGGACATTGCAATGGTCAAGTGTAAGGGATTTAATAAGTGTGAAAACACTTATCCTTTTACCACTTATTTCCAATAATAACAAGACCAAAACATGTATTTTATGTCGTAAAAGTCGGAATTATGCGTGGTTTGTGTTTTTATTGTGTTTTAGGACCAAAAGATGCAAAAGGAAGAAAACATGAGCTATTACGGGCTTTTATCGAAGAAAAAGACTAAAGACGAAGTCGAAAGATCGAGAATGCAAAAAGAACGGAAGTCCAAGGCCAATTATGAAGATTTATCGAAGAAAAAGTCAAAACACGGAAGTTTAATGAAGTCGAAGAACTCAAGTCTATTTTTAGAAGAAAAGTTCAACTTATATCGAAAAATACCGAGACGACGTCGAGAAAGACAAAGAAATTAAGTCGATTCGAGTCGAGAAGAAAGAAATTAGATAGTTTAAGCATGTAATCCCCCACCTCCTATAAATACCCTCCTAATATGTCATTAGGAGGGTGTTAGGTGGTTAATCTTTTAGTAGTTAATTTTTAGTTTTTTAAGTGCTTTTTATTTTTCTCTCTAGTTTCCTTCAAAACTTGCTAATCTTTCCATTAATCTTGTAATCTTTTTACATTCATCTTTAATCAATCAAGCTTATTTTCTTAATTCTCATTCTACCTTTCTTAATCTTTTTCTTAATCTTGATAATCATGAAGTTAATCTCATCTCTTTGATTATGTGATTGATTTGTTCTTGTGATTGATCTTCTAGTTTTGATGGGGTGGATGTTTTGAGCTTATCATGGTTATTAATCTTTTAGTGTTTAGCTTATTTTTGATTAAGTTGTTTGGATAGATTAATAGGATTGCTTATTAGTTGATTCTAAATGTTTTGATTATTTAGTGTTTTTATAGTTTTTAATTTGTGGCTTATTTAGTTCTTCTTAAAATTTATTTGGTTAAAGTTTTGGTTAATTGCTTGTTTGGTTTGTGCTTATTTGTGGCTTATTTCTTAAGTTTTATCATTACTGTTTATTCGTATCTGTGCTTTAACATTTTCGGAAAAGGGTTTGTTTCTCTGAAAACACTCCTTTCTCTGAAAAGTTATTATTCCGAAATTACCATTTCTATGAATTCATGATTTCTATGAAAAGACATTTATTCTGAAAATCCATTTCTCCGAAAACATTGCTATTCCGAAGATCTTATTTTTTCGAAAAAGACCCTATTCCGAAATCATCAATTTCTATGAAAACCCAAGTATTCCGAATATATCTTTTTTCTGAAAACCCAAGTATTCCGAAAATACATTTTTCCTGAAAATCTCTTTTTTCCGAAGAATCCCTTTTTCCGAAAAGTCAATTTTTCCGAAGATCATCATTTTTTTGAAAACACCATTTTTTCCGAAATAGCTCTTTTTTCTGAAAAGTTACTTATTCCGAAGAAACCCGTTTTCCTGAAAAGATCATTATTCCGAAAGTTTCTCTGAATTTGTCTTTATTCCGAAAATGTCTATTTTTATGAAATTCAGATTATCTTCTTCTCAGACTTAGTTTCATTGGTAGTTTTTCTGAATTGTTTTTATTTCCCAACTTTAGTTTTTCCCACCTTTTTACTTAGCATCGTTTTAACTTATTTTATCTTAGATTAAATTTTCAAGCTTTCAATGACATTTTCACTTTTAGTAGAATAGATAACCAAACCTTTTATTTTCTACCAAGAACAATTGAGTCGCACTTTCTGCCAATAATTAATTCGAAAAGAACGGTTTAACGAACTTTCATACGAGCTTAAAAACCTAGTATTAACCCTTGACTTTGAAGAAATAGAAAAAATGGTCCCTCATTAATCATGACTTGGCAATTTCAATCCTCCAAGAAGTCAACAAGACAAGTCAAGAACATTATCTATGAAGAAAATGCCAAATCAGTCCTTCAAGAATCAAGAATGGGCAAGAAATACCCCTGAATTCACTTTACAAAACTTTTTGGGGCAAAAGTGTGAAAAGAGAAACTTCAAGGATTTGGTGCTATTATTTACAAAGTGACAAGTGAAAGAAAAGAGACGGGTTTAACCTGGCAGACATGCAAACAAACCTAGACCTATGGAGGCTTGACACGTGCCCCACTAACACCCCTCATCCAATCAGCTTTCTCCTTTGCTCCACATCACCATCCCACTCACCGGATTAACTAAATTAAATATTTAGTTAGTTAAATGTGGTGCAAAACACCCCATTTAAACATAAAACCGGATCAAACACATGTTCTTCATGTTCGTCACAAGATTTGGGCTTTTCTTAATTACAAATGATTAAGTGCTAAAACCTTCCAGATTTATAATTAAGGTGTCCTTAATCACATCCCAACTTTCAAATGGTCTGCCACATCACCACCCAGCTCACAAGATTCCCCTACTTTTCACCTTTGTGCATACTGCCAAATTTTGGACAGTCATCCAACGTCCCATAACAAAGCTTGGATTTTAAGCTTGATATACACCCTTTGATCAACTTTTCACCATGCCAGCTCCACAAACAAACAAGAAAGATTCACATGATCTTCAAAGTTCAAAACCTTACAAGGGGCAATTCTGGGACTTCACAAGCATTAGGGTTACATTTTTTAGCTCTTTACTAGTTCATTGTAAGCCTATATAAGGCATAGGACTTAGAACATTAGATTTTGCTCTTGAATTTTCCTTGGTTCACAAATCTATAAATCATATATTCATCTTAATGAAATGTGTTTGAATTTGGTAAAGAAACCTCAAGTTCCATTCTTATTATCTGTTTCTTATTGTTGAATGTTTATTGTTCTTGAATCCTTAACCTGTTTTTAAAAGGAGTGTGCAAGAGTTTGCACATTTTCCACTTTTATTGATATTTTGCTAAGTCTTGTTCAAACCTTTGAATTCTTGGGCTATAAAGCTGATCATAGCATCCTGATATTGAGTTATCAAGGTGTGGTGAAGCCTATAACTTGGGGATAATCAAGTGTGGGGAACTAAGGTTGCATTAATCAAGAATTTTTTTATCTTTCTGTTTTGATATTTGTGCTTTTAACTTTGTTGATTCTTAGCAGGGTTGTTTGTGGAAGCTTGTACTTGTTCTTGCTAGTACATAAGCTCAAAATTCGTGGGTGTGGATGTACATCGATGAGGTACACACCATTCTAACCAAAATCTGTTAAAATCTTGATTTTTTGTGAATTTGTGTGCTACTTGTGTTCTTGCTGATTTTATGGTCTAATCTTGCTTAAATCTGCATATCTCATCTGTTATTGTGCTTATTTGGGCTTGGGTGGTCTTGGATAACACTTTTGATTTGAAAATTTAGTTTTGAAAAGTTAAAAGGGTGTTTGGGATTACCTGTTATATATCATAAGTTGTTATTGTGTTCGTGGAAAGTGTTGTTTATGCTTGTTATTTGCTATATACTTGGTTGAGAGTTATTTGCTGCAAGTCTTTGAGTTTAAAACCTCAAAGCAAACATTGTGCTATATCTCATTGAGTTTAACTGTTTTTGACCTAAGATTTTGGTAAAATCTAGAATTTATGCATGCTAAGGGCTGAAAGTGGTTTAATCATTGTTTATGCAACATATGTGATAGATCTGAGTGTTTGAATTTGGCTTGTTGGTCAATTGCATCAGCAAAGTAAAATCTGCTTGTGTTAAGTGTTCATCAGTAACTTGTTGTGCTTGAATCTTGACCTATACTTTGAGTCAGTGCATGAAACCTGTTTAGAGTTGCTCATTTAAGTTTATTATTGCTTGTGTATGCATCTAGTTAAGTTTGGTTGGCTGAATTGTGCTATAAGTGCTTACTGAACCTCAACTGCTTATTTTTTCATGTTTGTGCTAGATCTGGTGATGTTTTGATTAAACTGTACTAAATGGTTGTTAGTGATTGTGATTTCTTTGTTGTATTTGACTCCTCTTGATCCACTGATCATTTGGGTGCCTTTGTATAACTTGAATCTCCAAAAAAGTCACTAAAGACAAAAAAAAGTAAAGAAGTCAAGTAGTGGAAAAAGTTTCCACTGCTCAACATCCAAAACTAGCCCCTGCTAGTGTTAATTTGCATTCAGCTTCTTAATAAGCCATTTTGGCTTATCCAGACCTGCAACAACTTATTTTTTGTGATCAATCTTCATCATTTGACCCATTTGTTTGAACTGGAGCTTATTAGACTTTGACTTTGACTTTTTGCTAGAAAAGCAACTCATTTGACTTTTTCATAAGTGCTTATTTGCTTATTTCAGCTTATTGAGTGAACTTCTTTGAAAACTATTTGTTGATTAAGCTTACTTAAGTCATTTAAAAGCTTTTGAAACTTGAATTAGCTCTTGGGATAGCCTAGAACTCAAAAACGACTATTTTGTCGTTTTTTGTAGATTGCTTATTGCATTTTCAGGCTTATTCCTGGGACTTTTTTCAAATTTCTTTTTACAGAAGTCTTAAGCAACTCAAAAGAAGCT
This sequence comes from Glebionis coronaria, assembly GCA_025667525.1. Taxonomy (NCBI): domain Eukaryota; kingdom Viridiplantae; phylum Streptophyta; class Magnoliopsida; order Asterales; family Asteraceae; genus Glebionis; species Glebionis coronaria. Next base: position 340,585,677 of record CM046881.1, on the reverse strand, counting down.
TGTGTGTCTAATTTGCGCTTATGGCATCAGCTTATAGCTTAATGGGCCAAAAAGCCCAAGACCGTAAAAAGAACCAAATTTAAAAATTTACTCTAAAAATTCCTAGAAAAATGTAATAAATCCTAAATAATGTAATTAGAGTTTACAAAAAATCAAAAATCACTCAAACATTTTATTTAATTAAATAATGATTTTTTAATGCTTATTAAAGCCCTAAAAATCAATTTAATTAACAAAAAGCCCAAAATGAGATTTTTTCAATTGTAAACCTCTAGAATGACCTAACTTAATTTAAAATTATTTTTGAAAATTTTAAAATTAATAAAAACTATTTAAAAACAATTAAAACTATAAAAAAATTATAATAATTATAAAAATTAATCTAATGACAATAAAAATATTCTAAAAGTTGTAAAATTCCTAACTTAATGTATTTAACCTAAGAAAACTTAAAAACTTGAAAAAATCTAAATTTTAATTTTTAATAATATAATAATAATAAAATAATATTAAAAATCCAAAATTTATAAAAAATTCTAAAAACATGCAAACTAGCTTAATTTAACCTAATTAAACAGAAAATGAACTTGAAATTACGAAAATACCCCTAATGGGCCTTCAAATGGGCCAAAGTCCAAAACAGACCCTTATTGGGCCAAAATAAGCCCAATAAGAAAAATGTTTTTAAAAATGGCCCAAAAGCTCTTATCTGACTCAAAATTTGATTCTTAACACAATTTTCAAAGGCCCAAAAGTTGAAAATGTGAAATAAGCTAGCTTATATCAAACAACTTATTCTTAATGGGCTTTTTGGCCCATTAAGCTATAAGCTGATGCCATAAGCTCAAATTCGACACACAAGATTCTTTTGAGTTACTTAAGACTTCTGTAAAAAGAAATTTGAAAAAAGTCCAAGGAATAAGCCGGAAAATGCAATAAGCAATCTACACAAAACGACAAAATAGTCGTTTTCGAGTTCTAGGCTATCCCAAGAGCTGATTCAAGTTTCAAAAGCTTTTAAATGACTTAACTAAGCTTAATCAACAAAAAGTTTTCAAATAAGTTCACTCAATAAGCTGGAATAAGCAAATAAGAACTTCTTTAAAAGTCAACTTTATGAATTTTCTAGCAAAAAGTCAAAGTCAAAGTCTAATAAGCTCCAGTTCAAACAAATGGGTCAAATGATGAAGATTGATCACAAAAAATAAGTTGTTGCAGGTCTGGATAAGCCAATAGGGCTTATTAATAAGCTAACTGAAAAATAACACTAGCATGGGCTAGTTTTGGTGTCTGAGCAGTGGGAAAAGTTTCCACTGCTTGACTTGTTTGACTTTTTGTCTTTAGTGACTTTTTTGGAGATTTAAGTTACACAAAGGCACCCAAATGATCAGTGGATCATAAGGAGTCAATCACAACAAAGAAATCACAATCACTAACAGGCAATTAGTACAGTTAATTCAATTAATCACCAGACATGCACCAAACTTAGAACAATAAGCAATTGAGGTTCAATAAGCACTTATAGCACAATTCAGCCAGCCAAACTTAACCAAATGCATACACAAGCAATAATAAACTTAAATGAACAAGCCTAAACAGGTTTCATGCATTGATTCAAAGTATAAGTCAAGATTCAAGCACTAAAAGTTACTGATGAACACTTAACACAAGCAGATTTTACTTTGCTGATGCAATTAACCAACAAGCCAAATTCAAACACTCAGATCTCTAAGATATGTTATGATAACTTTGATTTAATAGCTTATATCCCTAAACATGCATATACTCTAAGTATTACCAAGATTTTAGGTCAAAGACAGTCAAACTCAAATAGTTATAGCACAATCTTTGATTCAAGGGTTTAAACCCAAAAACTTGCAGCAAATAGCACTCAACGAAGCCAATAACAGATAACAAGCACAAACAACACTTTCCACAAACACAATAACAACTTATGATCTATAACAGATAATCCCAAATACCCTTTTAACTTTTCAAATCACAATTTTCAAATCACAAGTGTAACACCCCCAAACTTATACAACTCAATACAGCGGAAGACTAGTTGGTGTGACGGGATAGCACATTACTCACATCATAGACAACGCATAAAAATCGCGTCGTTTAATAATAAATCATTTCCATTCATAAACATCAAAGTTACATCGGTCCCAAGTCATATTATTTCATACAATGTTTTACAAAGAATTTGAATGGAAAATATTGTTTAAGTGCGGGCCATGAATTCTTGTTGTCTTCTCGAGAATTACCTTCAAGTACTTGAGATAAAACATGTTTAAAGAAAAGGTCAGCGATATCGCCGAGTGAATTCATAGAGTTTAATAAAATCCATCAATATAATATCAGTATAAGATTATTACTGAAAATCATTATGTACAAATCATTTTAATAGGCCATAAAATAGCCAAAGTCATTTTATACAAATCCTTACCGAAAATCATAATATAGGCATTTGCCTTAAAAATCATTATACGAGCCAATGTCGTAAAAACATCATACAATACGTCTTACGACGTTGTATGAAAATAAAAACCGTTATATGAATATGGTTATGAAAACTAAAACACGAACATAATATTAATAGTATGACCCTGTATTGCTAGTTAGGCAATACATCGTAATTCGGTGCGTCTATTAGTATTTCGTTAATTTGGATTATTATAAGCCACATGACATTGTTACCTTACTAAACCAACAACGGGTAGCTAACCCGATACTCAATTTGCCCATCTAAAGTAGTGTGTCGTCACAAAGGTCACGCTATGGAAATCTTCTCATACATAAATTCGCTTACCAATCAATGTGGCACGACGGGGATCAACCGTCAAGGCGCGAACTGGGGTGATCGTCCCCAAATAGTACTATTATATGCATAAGCGTCTACCAAATCCCGGTAGTTCACAATTCATGCTAATGGGACTTTTAGTGACATAACCTAACTTTAATAATCCATTTAATTTCATCTATCGGGTCCTTTAATCATTTATCGAGTCATACAATCGGGTCATTCAATCGGGTCATTCAATTATTCGGGTCCAAAATCAATAAACAAACAATCGGGACAAATGGTGTCTTATTTAATAAAAACTAACATGTTATCTCCCTCGCGGGTTTATAAAGCATTTCATAAAAACATTTAAAAGAGTGCGAGGCTATGAACTCACGTTGATGTGGGAAGGCGGGTTATCGGCAATTCGGACGTACGGTACGTGCTTCAATCACGGAAACCTAGACAAATAATACTCGTCTTAGACTCTTGTCCAATGACTTTATAAAAATAACAATTATGTATACATATGATGATTTTATATATATATGATGATCAAGTGGGTTTACATATTCTCTTTTACTCATTTTAGTGTTTACGTATTGGTAACTTCTTACTAGTTTACTAGTTTTACCTATTTACGTGTCTTATGTCCAATAAACTTATTATAAGTTCTTTAACTTGTTTTAATCCATTTTATACTTATATTATCAGTATTTATACTTTAAAAGTTGGGCCCAAATGGGTTAAGCCCAATAAGTTCTTTTTATAAGTGTTTAACTTATTTAGTCCAATTATTAGTCTAATATGTTTACTTAGCTCGTTAATGTCCGTATGTCCTATAGTTCGGGTTTTATCGGTTTTTACTTGTTATATATGTTTATATATCAGTATATGAGTTTTATAAAGTTCACATTAGACGGGTCTAACCATCTAAGTTTTATTTAACAAAAACGTTAATTTTACGGTAATAGCCGAAAAAGTCGTAAAAATCATGTTTATAGTTTTATAACTTATAAAACTTAACAAGTTACCATTTTTATAAAATGTCCACTTATTTATCCTTATACATATTTATATAAATGTATTATATAAGTTAGTGGGTTTTAATTTTACATTTTATACAATATAATTTTGAGTGCTTATATAATAATAATAAACATTAATTCTCAAAATCTGATTTTTATTTTCATCTTCACCATTTTTATCATATCTAGAGTTCTACAATGAATTAGAAACTCATTTTTGGATGGCATGATCTTCATATTATGTGTTACATTTAACTTAGTTATAGCTACTGCTCATTTTAAGTTTATCTAGGCTTAACGATCCCTACAAAACAGCTTATTCAGATTAGCACACTCATCTTGTTTTGATCATATCTCACTCATTTTGATGATTCCATTGTATGGCCAACTCTCAAATGTGTATAACACCTAATACTTACTGTATATTGATTCCACTTTACCATTTTATCAGTTTATCATTTGGTTACTTACTGTTTTTATACAGCCATCTTATTAAGCAAGATTTAACCATTTTTACATGTTGTTTTTCCATCTTTTTACCCATGTTTATCAAATCTATCAACACCAAATCCCCACATAATATTTTTAATCATCATTCATCATCATATACATATACATAAATAAAGAAAATACAAGATTACATAATCAAAATAACAAGAGGATAGGAAGAACAATCTCTATACCACCATTAGTGATGAAAAGATGAGGTTTTTGATGAACAAGACTTGGTTTTGGGTAACCAATCTTATGAGATATCAACACCACTTCTAGGGTCACCAAGTATTTGTAGATTCCTCCAAAAATCAGCCCTTGTTCTTCATGAAAACTCATTGAGAAATCAGCCCCAAAGTCCCTTGAAAACTTATTTTTACATGTTAAGATCACCTCCAATCTTCAAGGCTTCAAAGGAGCATCATCATGTGTATGAATAACACATGATTTTATGGCTAAAATAGATCAAATAAGGGTTGTTGTTGGTGATTTTAGGACGAATTTGAGAGAGAGAGGAGAGTAGTTTGCATGAAAAATGGAGTGAATGGTAAAGGGTTAGTGGTTTTACTTGTTTTGGTGGGTGAAGTAGCTTAAGTGTGAAGCTATGCTTACAAGTGTAAAGATGCCACATCTTTGATGTGGTGTCTTCCTTGGCTGCCCCTTAAGTTAGTGGGGTGGGATAAACTTGTTTTGTCCCATCCCGCTAATTTACGGGTATTCCTCGATTCTAGTTTCCTCGATTTGCGTGCCCTCGGGTTGTTTTACGAAAAACGTTTTTATAAATTATGAATCAACAGCACAAAACGAATCTAATAAAAATTGTCTCATCAAAAACGGAGTTCGAAAACGTAAATACGTAATCCTAAGGTTTCCGGTTTAATCGTAAAGGACGTTAAATTAAAATCGTAAGTCCTAATCTCTTCTCGTAAATTTGTGAGTTTATGAACCAACACAAATTTAAATCTCAAAATAATATTCACGTATAAATTTATTTTTCTGAAATGTCGGACTGTCACCAAAAACGGTGTATGTAAACGTAAGCACGTAACGTAGAATCCTCCGGTTTAGACGTAGTCGATTCTACTTCAAGACGTAAATCCAAATTACTTCCCAAAAATAAGTGAGTTCATAATATAACATTAAAATAATGTTTTTAAATAATATTTGAGAATAAAATATCAACCATAAATTGACGGATTGTCACAACATTTACCCCTAAACAGGATCTTTGTCCTCAAAGATCATCTTACTGCTCGCTTCTTAGATAGTTAAAGCCATGTGAGTATTTCCTCCACATTCGGTATTTTCTCACAAGTATAATCCATTACAATACGCGTGTTTCATCAAACATAACTACGGGAATAAGATCAGGCTAAATGTTGACTTACTTTCTCTATCCATGATGTTCACGGGTTTCTGATGAATGCAACTTTTCGCCGATCTAAGCTTTACTAGGAACAATCATATTTTCACTTGATAGATATTCCATCAAGTTCGATTTACGAAACATAATTCACGCAGTTCTTGAAGTCCTAGGGTAGATCCCACTTATATGCTTTTCAATCCCAACTTTTACATCATCTCAATGGTCCCATACAACGGGGACTTATATCCCATGATTTGTCAGATCATGAATTCATTTTTCCAAGGTTAAAAATTGTGGCATAACTTCGCTACCCATTTGGCACTTCAAGATCTACATTTCATATTCACATAACCTCATGCCCACTACCGGCAGTCAATAATCAGATCCTAATTTCAACAATCATTTCAGATCTCGCGGGTCGGGTATTTTGCAAGGTTAGGTTCGCCATTATAGGAAACCTTAAACCTAAGAGACATGTCCAACTCACAATGGGTGTATGTCGGGTGTCTTCATCTCAACTCCTGCTGACATATGCTCTAATATTTAGATCCTAACAAGATTCGATCTCAATCCTAATACGATGATTATCAATGGTAATCCTTCCAAAGGAAAGCGATTATACGATTTATTACCCAAGGTCATTCATTCAAACATAAAATAGCACTTATATTACTTTGTATCGTTACTTTACCTTGTCCCTTCGATTAGGGTGGTACATAATACTCTCATCAAGGTTCGTTCTCAATGACTTCTGAGCAAATCTCTAGAAATTCAATGCGAATCGAGGATCTTGATATAGATGTTCGATAGAGGCACACTATGTTTACATAACTTTTTTTTTTGCATTTATCATTAACGGGAATGATATTAGCAGATTTGGTCAGTCTGTCGACGATGAACCAAATCGAATCAAATTCAGATGATGACCTTTGCAATAGCTAGACGTTTACTAATGTATGAGGCGATATCTGCCTTCATAATTTGTCATTAGTACAACTTCTTCAAACATAGATATATTTTAGTCATCAATGACATAAATAGAATACTTATACTTACAAATTCCAACATAACTATATCTCACAATCCTCCATATTTGGACAATCACAAGTGTTCTTTTATAAATTTAACGCTATCGGCTTCTCAATTCTAATAGTTCACATTAGCCGCGAACCCCTTTTTATAAGCATCGACTATATTTTAAATTGTTCGGCAATTTATTTTGCACAATCATTATTAAGGAACACATCCTAATTGGTTCTTTATATTTTCTACATAATGTGTCAGTATTTATATTCATTTTTCCTGATGATATAATTATCATGTCCATATTTATTCAAAAATTATTTCTTCACATTTTCTGAGTTTTAGTTTCTTCTCAACTATCATTTTTATCAGTTTTTTTTTTCAATCTGACGTTTATAGCGTCGATAATTATTATAATTAATTAAATAATTATTAGTTAATTTTTATGAAGCGTAAACGTAAAAGTTTTAAATTTCTTAGTTCGACCTATTATAATAAAATGTTCAAAGTAAATTTGACTTTAATTATCAGGATTTTTGCTGATTTATCGAAAATAATTAATAAGATTCGTAAATGTTTGAAAACCCCTTGTTTATACTTTGGTCAAAATTTTCTTAGTTGAAAAGCAAACATTGTTGTTTCAAATTTTAAGTCATGGTTTATATAGTTTCCTCAATTCTTCTTAAGTTGTCTAGAAGTATACACAAACATTTACCCCTAAACAGAAGTTTAGTTAAATGGTTTGTGTATAAGGGAATAATCCCTTAAAAATCCTTTTGATAAAACATTTGTCAAAACATATTTCCACTTTCTTTTTGGTAAAGCCAAAAGTCTTAAATGGGCTCTTAATTTTTGAAGAGTCAATATGCAAATATCTTACCATCATTAATCAAACGATCATTTTAGGTAAAGGATCAAGCCTTAGATCACATGTTAAAATTTCAAGGTACAGGTTTTTATTGTTCGGTCAATTTAGGGCAATCTATAAATAATTATTAACTAATTATTATTCTTATAACAAACAAATGATCCTTAATGATCACGAGCATGAATTTATCAAATTACAGCCTACACATTAGATTCACCAAGTTTATGAATACTACATGTGCATTAGTCAATCCAAACGGCATCACGTAAAACTCATAACGTTCATTACAAGTACCGGATGTAGTGATTGGAATACATAATCTTTTCCGCAGATGCGAAGTTGATGATAACCATGCCGTGAATCAAATCTTTAAAACATACGCTAGAACCTTGTAAATGATCGAACAAATCTTCCATTTCGAGTTATGGATTTCGTTTTCGATTGTTAATTTACTCAGTTCACAGTAATCTATAAATATAAGGAATGATAACACCATAGCTCTTCAGGATGACAGGCTTGGTATAATAAAATCTTTCTCCGACAACTCTCTCAGTTGTACGGTAATTCCTTTAATTTAGATGGTGATGACGTATAGTGCACAAGCCACAGGTGCAGCATCGGAAATATAATCAATACCAATTTCAACTTGCCTTAATGGCGAAAGTCTAGGTAATTCACCAACAAGTACCTCCTAAAGTTTCAGATAACGTAAACATCTTTTAATAAATTTATATTAGGTTCTTTCTAGATTATAATATCTATGACTAATTCATAATCATTCACCGTATAAATTTCAAATCTAAATGCAGGATATGGTCATCCATCAAGAATTGTTTAGATCACTTTTGATAATCAACATCTTATCATTTAGGGGAATTCTACTCGAGTTCCCATCAATTAAGACAATGTCGTCATGTCATAATCAATCAATCCATTATACTGGCATTATCAACTTTCTAGTTTCATTGCCGTCGATAAGATGTGAGCTTCTCAAAAGACTAATAATAACTCATAATCCTTCATAAATTCAAGGATATCTGGAGACACAACTACCATTAAAAGAGTATGGTCAACGCATAATCTATGCGAGAGAATTTCAAATCAGATACAGATGAAAACATTTAACGAATATGAATATATCCCATGTTTTCATAATTTGAGTACGCATTCGAAAGCTCCTCGGATCGTTACCCAGGTCATTCAAATGAAACCAAATCAAAAGAAATGATAAGAACGTCAATACATCCAGTCGGGTATCAACACTCGGTAATCAGATAATTTTCCTAAGAATCTCACTACGGGAGAATTGGACAAGAAAGAATTGTCAATTGTCAAATAAGACAATTTCCACAGATGAGTAAATTCAACTCAGAAGAATAGATGCTACAGGCACATATGTAGGTGTCCCTAACACTATGTCCCTATTTTTTTACTTCTTAACGAAATAAAATTTAATCTTTCACGATCTCCAAAGAAAATGTAGTGTTTATTCATTAGTTTTATGGTGACTACTAATCAGTCTTGCATGGTCCATTCTAAATTGTATATAGGCGCGCAACTATATACAATTTCAAGATTAACGATGCAATACTCAGTTCGTCAAAATTTTGTCATCATGTTTAAAATAAAAACATTTTCCTGCTTAATTCTTAAATAGGAATCAAGAATAAATTTACAAAGATTTTCTTTGTTATGAAAACAGTTATGTTTTACAAGGTATTTCATAAACAACTTCATTTTGATATCAATTACTTATAAATCTCACTTTGAATAATCCTTTTTGTGATGAAAATTAAATTTCCTCAAAGGATACTGTTTTATCTTATAAAAACAATGAGTGATCTGCAGAAGAGTGATGTAAGCTTGTTCACCAAGAATTAACTACGATATGATAGGAAATGAGCTTAGCCAATTAATCATGAGGTTCATGACTTCGATGGCACTCAAAAGAGAATAATTCACGACGTAACTCAAATCAAGATGAGTACTTGTTCAATGGTTGCATCACTAATGCGAACATTAGGATGAAGCAAGAAAAGATATATAATATCGATACATGTAGAATTTAGCAATCAAAGGTAGTCTTTTCATTAATCACAAACAAGTCAAATTGTATCGTAACACATTATGTGTCACTATGTCATACAATTCCAAAATCTCATCCTACCAACTGATGTCACAGTTAAGTTAGGGATTATTTTTTAAAAGACACCACAATGAATACTAATCTACAAGAGTCATTAGGTGTTCCACATGTCCCAAAAGATCCATCGGTCTCAATTCAGAAGAAGAATTTCTTCGATTTATTTATTGGACACTGGGCATCCTTGTTAGTGGACAATGGCTTAAGAACAACCCTTAACACAAACTAACAATCATTTAAAACCTTATAATTCAATCACAGGACTTAACGACTTCCTCTTAACAATCTCATATTCCATACGGGTTAAATTTTACTTTATTCAAGTTGCAACCAATTTTATACTCAATTTGATATCCTACCTCATTTTCCAATACTTTCAATCTTATTTATAAACCTTAAAAGGGCAATAAAAGCTCGATATGATCAACACTTAATTTCCAATTCTATAACTTCTTCATCAATAGTTATCAAATGAGTCACTTGTATGAAATGACTTGATCATTCAACTAGACTTCTCGGAAAGGTATTAGTGGCATGAGGCTTTTGGGTAATGGTTCCAATGACAGCCTCAAGTGCAACATTCACCCTTTCGATTTCAATTTAAGAATTGGGTGACAACGAATCAAATGACATCTTTCTAGGTGGTAACGTTTTGTCAAACTCCACTCTATAAGGAAAGATCGTCATGACATCGATATCAGATATAATCTCGCCAATTCTTCTTCAATATCGCAATCAACTACTATCTACATTTCAACGAATATCAACCATTTGTTGGGATCATAAATATCCAACACTTGGTTTAGATCTAGGATAGCTAAAATTCCTACGAGAATAGCTTCGATTAATTTACTAGGGGATTTAGGGTTGCTTGTGACAATCTACGTCGTATAAATACCTCGTATAAAAATCAAAATAATCATCAAACAATCATGTAATAAAATTACATCATATATATATATATATAATCCAAATTATATATATATTAAAATAACACTTCTCAGTCTTGGCCTTGTCGGTAACTCGGTAATTCTTCGGCACCGTTATAGTCAAAAGATTTTTAGACATTTTGGGAAAAATGTTTATAATTAAAAGATTTTGAAATGTTTTATTCAAAACCTTTGTTTTAAAAATCTTTCGTTCTCTATAACGAGAGCTCTGGTACCAAACTGTAACACCCCCAAATTTATACAACTCAATACAGCGGAAGACTAGTTGGTGTTACGGGATAGCACATTACTCACATCATAGACAACGCATAAAAATCGCGTCGTTTAATAATAAATCTTTTCCATCCATAAACATCAAAGTTACATCGGTCCCAAGTCATATTATTTCATACAAAGTTTTACAAAGAATTTGAATGGAAAATATTGTTTAAGTGCGGGCCATGAATTCTTGTTGTCTTCCCGAGAATTACCTTCAAGTACCTGAGATAAAACATGTTAAAAGAAAAGGTCAGCGATATCGCCGAGTGAATTCATAGAGTTTAATAAAATCCATCAATATAATATCAGAATAAGATTATTACTGAAAATCATTATGTACAAATCATTTTAATAGGCCATAAAATAGCCAAAGTCATTTTATACAAATCCTTATCGAAAATCATAATATAGGCATTTGCCTTAAAAATCATTATACGAGCCAATGTCGTAAAAACATCATACAATACGTCTTACGACGTTGTATGAAAATAAAAACCGTTATATGAATATGGTTATGAAAACCAAAACACGAACATAATATTAATAGTATGACCCTGTATTTCTAGTCAGGCAATACATCGTAATTCGGTGCGTCTATTAGTATTTCGTTAATTTGGATTATTATAAGCCTCATGACATTGTTACCTTACTAAACCAACAACGGGTAGCTAACCCGATACTCAATTTGCCCATCTAAAGTAGCGTGTCGTCACAAATGTCACGCTATGGAAATCTTCTCATACATAAATTCGCTTACCAATCAATGTGGCAGGACGGGGATCAACCGTCAAGGCGCGAACTGGGGTGATCGTCCCCAAATAGTACTATTATATGCATAAGCGTCTACCAAATCCCGGTAGTTCACAATTCATGCTAATGGGACTTTTAGTGACATAACCTAACTTTAATAATCCATTTAATTTCATCTATCGGGTCCTTTAATCATTTATCGGGTCATACAATCGGGTCATTCAATCGGGTCATTCAATTATTCGGGTCCAAAATCAATAAACAAACAATCGGGACAAATGGTGTCCTATTTAATAAAAACTAACATGTTATCTCCCTCGCGGGTTTATAAAACATTTCATAAAAACATTTAAAAGAGTGCGAGGCTATGAACTCACGTTGATGTGGGAAGGCGGGTTATCGACAATTCGGACGTACGGTACGTGCTTCAATCACGGAAACCTAGACAAATAATACTCGTCTTAGACTCTTGTCCAATGACTTTATAAAAATAACAATTATGTATACATATGATGATTTTATATATATATATATAATGATCAAGTGGGTTTACATATTCTCTTTTACTCATTTTAGTGTTTACGTATTGGTAACTTCTTACTAGTTTACTAGTTTTACCTATCTACGTGTCTTAGGTCCAATAAACTTATTATAAGTTCTTTAACTTGTTTTAATCCATTTTATACTTATATTATCAGTATTTAAACTTTAAAAGTTGGGCCCAAATGGGTTAAGCCCAATAAGTTCTTTTTATAAGTGTTTAACTTATTTAGTCCAATTATTAGTCCAATATGTTTACTTAGCTCGTTAATGTCCGTATGTCCTATAGTTCGGGTTTTATCGGTTTTTACTTGTTATATATGTTTATATATCAGTATATGAGTTTTATAAAGTTCACATTAGACGGGTCCAACCATCTATGTTTTATTTAACAAAAACGTTAATTTTACGGTAATAGCCGAAAAAGTCGTAAAAAATCATGTTTATAGTTTTATAACTTATAAAACTTAACAAGTTACCATTTTTATAAAATGTCCACTTATTTATCCTTATACATATTTATATAAATGTATTATATAAGTTAGTGGGTTTTAATTTTATATTTTATACAATATAATTTTGAGTGCTTATATAATAATAATAAACATTAATTCTCAAAATCTGATTTTTATTTTCATCTTCACCATTTTTATCATATCTAGAGTTCTACAATGAATTAGAAACTCATTTTTGGATGGCATGATCTTCATATTATGTGTTACATTTAACTTAGCTATAGCTACTGCTGATTTTAAGTTTATCTAGGCTTAACAGTCCCTACAAAACAGCTTATTCAGATTAGCACACTCATCTTGTTTTGATCATATCTCACTATTTTGATGATTCCATTGTATGGCCAACTCTCAAATGTGTATAACACCTAATACTTACTGTATACTGATTCCACTTTACCATTTTATCAGTTTATCATTTGGTTACTTACTGTTTTTATACAGCCATCTTATTAAGCAAGATTTAACCATTTTTACATGTTGTTTTTCCATCTTTTTACCCATGTTTATCAAATATATCAACACCAAATCCCCACATAATATTTTTAATCATCATTCATCATCATATACATATACATAAATAAAGAAAATACAAGATTACATAATCAAAATAACAACAGGATAGGAAGAACAATCTCTATACCACCATTAGTGATAAAATATGAGGTTTTTGATGAACAAGACTTGGTTTTGGGTAACCAATCTTATGAGATATCAACACCACTTCTAGGGTCACCAAGTATTTGTAGATTCCTCCAAAAATGTAACACCAGTGAAAGTGCCGTAAGATGCTAAGTTATTGTCCCAAGAGTTGTTCAGTATGAGCATCTCTCTTAAGTTGCGACTCACTTGTGGATGTGATATCCCGAGCCCAACGTCATTTATTTAATCCTATTTTACGTATATTTTTTAAATTTTTAAGAAATTTCGTTTGTTATATATTTGACGGTTTAAGTTGAAACCAACGTTTACGGTCGTAATTTAACGTTTGACGATTAAGAAGAACCGATAACGACTACGATACCGACGGATGCCCAAAATTTACCTTTTATTATCGATTGATCGATATTTGAGTTTTTCGAGATTTTATTTTATTACGTGTTAAGTCGAGTCGAAACCATGTGTATATTCGTTTTGTGTGCGTTTCAACCTTTGGAAAGAAATTTTTACAAATCCCGACACCCATAATTTTTCAAAATCAACTAGTAAGTCATTTCCCGCATATTATTGTGTCGTTTACGAATGAGGCCAAAAGAAAACCAAAATGGCAAAACAAGCCCCTCCAAACTTTACAAAAGGGAAGGGACTACACACACATACACAAAAATCATTCAAAAAAAATTTTCTTCTCTTCCTCCTTTTCTCTCTTAGGCCGTCGGCCACCATAAGCCCCACCACCACCACCATTATTTTTTTGATTTGATCAATTCCAAGCTTAGACCACTTCTCAAAAACCTCTTGTAAGTACTTTTAAACAATCAATTTCAACATGCATTAACATTAATTTTTCAAGAATTAAAGATTTTTCAAAAACGTGTTTTGGTGTAATTAAACTAGTGGGATGTTTAATTCATGTGTTTATAATATCAATTAATCCATAAAACATAATGGGGTTTATGTTCTTGGTGTTATACAGCCCTAAAAAGCCACGAAATGTGGGGGGTTTTTGGGTGTTCATGGTGTTTGATGATTTTGTTGGTGGGTTTGTGTTTAAAATGGTGTTTTTAGTGTTTTTAAATTATTTAAACATATTGCATGTATGATTTAGGATTGGATTTTGATTAAGATTTGATGTTCTTGATGATGTAGGCTGTTAAATGAGTATAGGTAATGGGTATAGGCTTAGGTAATGATAGAATGGTTTGGAATCAAGTTTTGATATGATTTTGGAAGGGTGAATCTAGAACAGATTGTTTAGGGCTATTTTCGTGGTTTTAATTTTTGGTCCAGGTTGTGATTATAGGATATAGTTGTAGTGGTCGTCGAGACGCTCGTTTCGGTATAAGATAGAGCTTTTAACTCCAAACGAGTCAAAAGTTATGCTATTTTGAAAATACGTGTACCGGGAGATGAGAATCAACACAATCCGAATTTGTGTTTGGTTTTGGGTCAAATCCCGGGGACTATAAGTCTAGTTTGGTAAATGGTCAAGGGCTGAATTTTGGTGTCAAACATGCACATTTGAGTCTATTATAGGACTTAGGTGTCAAATGGGTCAATGGAGTATTTTAAACGGGTCAAATGAGTTCGACTTGGTCAAAGTACAATTTCAGTCCGAAAAACGTAGTTTTTGGAAAAAGTGTTGAGTAATGAGTCGTAGAAGTCAAAACTTTTATTGGGATTAAATATGTGTTTTCTACAGGTCTTATAGTATTTTTGAGAATTTTGTCAAATTTTATAAAAATGGTTAAGTATAGTAAAACAGCCCATACTTTTGGTAAGTATCGGCGAAACCGTAAAATGGATAGTAACTTTAATAATAAGGACAAAGGGTATAGGTCTAGTAACAACTACTTGTTTGACTTTGGCGTGAGTTTTCATAAGCATTGAGTGTGTTTGCATTTGCGTGTGTTTAGTACAATAATGTACGCGGAGTATTGATTTGGTTTACGTACCTTGATTTTTAGGTCAAGTGTTTGATTTTCCCGGGCATCCACGTCGTCGGTGACTTTTCTCGTTACGTCTTCGCTAGAACCACTACCACTACGCAAGGTGAGTCTATAGCCTCGCTCTTTACTTTATTCAAATGTTTTTAACCCGCGAGGGGGATACATGCTAATTTAAATGAAAATGAACATAAGTCTTGATTGATTGTTGGACCCGAATGTTGCCTCGAAATTGTGTTGAGTACCTAGTTGCAAAAGTCCCTAAATTCATGAACTATTAACTATTGTCCTGCCCTCGAGTAGGGGGAAATAGCCGCTTATACAATTTGTAGTACTACGGGGCTAACGACCCAATGCTAGCCGAGAAGCTGTACGTTGAGTAAGTTCTGCGGTAGATTATCTTGTATGAGAGATAAGGTATAATTGCAACTGATGCCTTTAGAAGGGACACTGGTTTCATCTGAATCACGCCGGTAATTATTACGCGGGTGATTGAGTTAACGGATTAGTGTCATGAGCTTAAACACAATTGCCATATCCTTGAGTAATAGATTGAGAGTACGACAATGCTATTGAATGATCATGATTGGTTTTAATACTTATGTTCAACTTATGATTTGATAAACCTATAGATTCGCTCAACCTTTGTGTTGACGATTTTAAGCATGTGTTTCAGGTAACCAAGATTGATAGCAGCGGAGCATGCGAGGATGGAAGTTGTGGTGGCTTGGCGGTCTACTTTGTTTTCCTCCCTTTTTGCACTTAAAAATTTTATACTATGTCATGTGAATGAAAATGTATTTTTGGGTTGAGATTCAGTGGGGACCTAAACGCAAACTCTGTATTGTATTCTTTTGGGGTTTGGAAAACAGTAGACATGTACATTTTAACTATGTTTAAATAATGTCAAGACTTTTACGTCTTTTGAGTCGTTTGATATATCTTGTGTGCGATGATAACTGTGTAGCACCCAAATGTTGTAGTTCCGCTGCGCATAGCAATTGTGGGGGTGTTACAGATTGGTAATCAGAGCCATAAGTTATAGAGAACTAGGTCATTTTGAAAAATCCTAAACTATAACTTTTGGTGTCGTAAGAAATTGTCCAAGCACACAACTATCCTGCATGGCTCCGGTAAGAATTCTTTAGCATTGCTTTATATTTTAGATGTATCCCTCGAAATTGGTATGAATTCCCTAAGTATTTAGTAAGTAAATACTTTGAGATATATATTGAGATATATTGTTTTGTACGTCGAGTACTTATCATCGTAATTTGCAAATTCTTGTAAGATTATCTTATATGTTGCATGTAATTGGCATAACGGGCTACATTGCATTACATGGAAACACCGCGTTGTAATCCTACGTGTATGTAGGAATGGTTGTATGTATAAGTATGTATATACTATGGTTTTTAAAGGAATTGCACGTGAAGCAATGGTCCTTGAGTAATTATCGTACATTAAAATGCGGTTTTGTTGAGAATTCGGCCTTACCGCTAATTATCAATCTTGATAATTAATTTATTGTTCGAATAACCGAATATGAACCTCGTTTGATATCCTAGATACGTAAATGATGCTTCGTAACATATTTTATATCGACTAGGTCGATCTCGATTGTCGTTATCGCACCGTGATGTGTCATTTTGGACATTTTCTTTTGAAACGTAATTTACTTACGTATTACTTTATTTCCTTTATTCCTAATGGGTTTGATATGTTAGTTCACGTAACTATAACATAGACGAAGTATAATCGACGATGCGTACATTGGGGCGGCAAATCATGTGTGTATATTATGAAACGTGGTTGAGGCGTGTTGCCATTTAATCGTTGTTTACTATTCTACTTGAATTTTAAAGATGTGTTTTAAAATAGACTGGCGTTGTGATCAAGCGCGATAACTTGGAATTTGGTTGGTTTTTGTGCTAATTTTGTGGAGTATAATTTCGAGACTCATCCGAGGCCGATAACAACACTTAGTTAACGTACGCATTCTCGCTTCGTTTATTTCATTTTGTTTTGTTGTTTCATTATTTTGAATTCGGTATTTTACATGACGAGGTCCGGCATTTGTGTGAGTTAAGTAAGCACTAAAATTTGTTGATTAAATGGTTTAAACATAAAGTGTTTTATATATTTAATATTTGGTGAATGAAACTTTTGGATAAAAAAAAATGACGTATGATGTGTCTTATAACAAGTAAAATTCGTGTAGAGAATAAACTGACATTGTGAAATTATTTTCCTTCAACCTTGGTTGGTAAATCGTAATAAGTAACTTGTATTACTCGTAAGATCGTTGTTTTTCATATATTAAAATTTGATACTAAAAGATTGTGATGGACTTGTTAAGAATTTGTTTAAATTAATTTGAAAAAGGAGTTTATAATAAAATTTGCGATATGACTATTGAGTATATGTAGCTTCGAATTTAGTATGAATTAATTTTCGGGTCAATGTAGTCAACTTTTGACGTATCTTGTAATATAAAACATGAGTAGAAGATGTGGGCATGTGTTTTGGAGCTAGAAACTTTGTAAAATTGGTTTTATTTTAAAACATAAGGTTGTGTTTACATATGCATTGGTGTAAACTAGAACGCGTTACTTGTGGTAGTGAATAAAATGGGATAAAATCGGAATATACACTATAAGTGAGAAATTATAATGCTTGAAATGAATTATAAAATCTTGATGGAACGTCATTTGAAATCATTTGTTTGTCTAATTGTCGTTACAGAGAATCACTATGCATAATTTGATGATGCTTGTTTAAAAATCGTTTGAAAAATCTTTTGTTTTATTTCGATGCGAGATGTGTTAATTTTAAAATTGTATGATAACGAGCTAAAGATTAAAAGTTAAATTTTATATATTTTAAAATTATTAAAATAAGCACTTTGATTGTTTATTATATTATTATTATTGAGATTTAAGTCTCGACTAAAATCAGTAAGTATCCGAGATAAAACTACGTGAAACCTCTTTATCATTTGAGTCGAAGTGCGCGAATGTGATTTAACAAACCAGTTTTTAAGAAAGACTTATGTATAATAAAAGTCAAAGGTTGATTTTAAGAGTTAATTGGACTAGTTTGAGTCGTGTTGGATACGTGGATGTATGTGTGGTAAGGTAAGCCGTAATAATAACGTAAAACTTGAAAAATTCTTACTATGTACGTCTTTGGTACTTAAGATATGAACATTAATGAGATTTTGACACAAGTATGAAGATTTTCAAACCTAATGATTTGTCAATTATGATAACCGAGTCACCACATCTACTAATGTTAATAATTTCCGAGAGATTGTAATTTTTCTAGAAATAAAAACTTTGTAAATTGAGAAATAAAATGTATAAATTCCTTAATGGTGTAACCCAAACTAAAAATATGCAAATGATCGTTTTACAATATACGAAGTAACATTGATTTGAATATGCAAATGGATTACCCAACACACGCCTATTTGTATCATTTTCTTAAGACGTAATATTTTGAGTCACGATGGTTCGATCGTCCGATATCCCTTCTTTGATTTTATGAGTCTGTATCTAAACTTGAGTAGTCATGTGATTGTTTATTTTAATATGGTCTATGGTATGAAACCATTATTATTATATTTATTTTGAAACTACTATTTCGCTAGTACTTGATAATGAGGGTATGTCACCCGGTATATTTTGTCCTGTTCATGGACGTTGTGACTTTTCTTCTTACGGTTAATGGAACCTAAAATTCTGTATTTACTTGAATGATGCTTTAAATCTTCATTAAATTGGTTATTTATTTATATTGAACAAAAGCGAGGAGGCGAAGCCGCTTTACCAAATTGTAGAGGTGAAAGAACTCGATCTTCCTGGTGAAATTGTTTCTAGTTAACCAAGTGATTATTCTTCTCTCCCCGTATACCCTTGGTGGAATGGGTGTGTAACTCGAGACGATGGGAGTTATGATCGTTGTTTTATTTTGACGCTTGTGTTGATATTCAATTTTTACTCCATGTATTCGTAGATCGCTGTTGTTATCCTGAGACTTTCGTCATATATTTGAAGTATTTTCATTTCTAATGTAGTTAAATTCCGTTGGCAAATATATTGCTCGTTTACCTCGTTCGATCTCATTGATCTTAATTTTATTACTTGTTGTGCTTGCAATGATCTTTAATCATGAACCACCTTACCGTTATTTTGTGAATAGTCTATTGTGAAAATAGGTATGAGTGTGTCAAATGTTTTGGTGAACTAAATGCAAATGGTGTCGATTTCTTTATTTAATTATTTATTTATTTTCCTCACAAAAAGGCAAAGTAAAAGTATGTTTCCAAAGTGGACGAAAAATGTTTGATGTGTTTCTTAAAACGATGGTAGCAATATTTTCCCATTTCAAATTTCATTTCAAATGATTTAATTATTTTGAAGGCTAGGTCGAAAACTTCCATAGTCGTGTTTGGTATGTAATAATAATGTTTGTGTTGTCACTCGATCCTCAATTATGCACAACTTAGCTAACTATGCATAATTCGGGAAGAGTCCTGTTTTGTTGGTTGTTGTTGCTTGATCCTCAAGTATGCATGATCTAGCTAATTATGCATAGTTTAGGACGGGCACTATCGTGTCAAACAAATTGGTCATCTTGAAACTTGTAGTGTTTTGATAGACGTTTGGATGAGAACGTTTCTTTTTAAAATGGTGGATCATCTTTGCAAGTAGTCGTAATTTCTTTGATTCTTAAAGAAAATTTTTGAATTTTCTTGTGTTCTTTGAAATCTTTTCTTTTTGTTTGGCGTTGACTTAGTAAGTCACTGTGACCGAGTAATTTTGGAAAATGTTTTTATGTGTGTATGTAACATGCGAATTTCATCAGAATCACGAGGGTGTTGATGAAATACCAAAGGGGCGCGAATCGACACTGAGAAGAGTATAGAAGACTGCCAAAGTAGAGGAAATCAGAGTTCAAGGGACTCTGAGGGGAATGACGAAGACTTCTCCTACATCGAATGTATCGTACCTTATATATTTTCTTTTCTTGTTCTTTTGATATGTTTAAACGACACGCGATAAACTGTTGAAGTTTACCAGCTGTGCATCGGTAATTGGAAGACAATTCCGTTGTCGTTTTCGTTTATTTAAGTGGGGAATCCTCTTTGCTTGACTCAACCATCCTTGATTATCGATGGTTAAACGATAAAATATCCCTAGTTGATGTCTTTGTGGTAAACCTTTGCTTTTATGTATTTGTGTGGTGAGTGATCTAGTCGAGTGATCGTAAGTTGTGGGAACTTGAGACGACATTGTCCAATGAAGTCCGATCATGGAGAACATGTGCCATGTAATATATTTCTTTTTATATTTAACTGTGAACGGCGATGCTTATTGAGATTTTGACCACGTTTGGGACGGAAGTAAGATGGTGTTCTTGTAGTATCTTTTGGGTATGGATCCGTGTGTGAGCACCCCACGATGACACATGTAAGTATTTTATTTCTTTTTGGATATGCATCCATAGCTAGCAAGCTCTTGAACCTTCTTTAACTTGCAATTTTCTTTTGACTAGGACTCATCCGAAAATTATGTAAATATTCTTGTTTTATCTTGGCTTGGCTGATTAGCAAGCGTGGGTTAACTGATTGAACTGATTGGTTTAGCATGGTTTGGCTATGTTGCAAACATGTCGTAATATGGTTGTGTGTGTTTCATAATGGCTTTTGTGTTTGTTTGGATTGTGATGTCTTCGAGAGAGTTATGTATACGCCGAATGATTTCGTATCAATGAATTAGTTTTTGACGAAGTAGGGTTGTATGTACGTAATATCGTAATAAGGTGATTTGGTACGACTAGTATTGATTACTTCGTCTTTTATATTTTGAACGTTTTTCTATGAGGTGATGTGCGACCCGTGTGATTTTCTTTGTGAGCAATTATTTTTATGAGATGATGAACCAAGTGTAAGGACGATTCGAGCGTTGGAAGACGTGCTCCGAGCGTGTGTGATTGATTTTGGTAGTTGTTGAGATCGACCATTGCCGTTGGTAGTACCTTTGTACAACGACATTTATCATGTTAACCGTGAAGCTGCAACATTTGAAGAATTATGTTGACGAAAAGGTAGATCACCAGTTGAGTGGAATGAAGTAGGAAAAAGTCAGTTGAATGGACTTGAATTGATTCGAGAGACTACGGAAGAGATGGTGTAGATTAAGAATTATTTGCTAACCGCGAGAAGCTGTGGAAAGAGATGTGTTGATACCCGTGGGAAGAATTTAGGGAAATTGAAGTGGAGATCATGGATCAAGATGGTAAGAGATTGAAGCAAGGCATAATACCCATGGTGAAGGTGTGATAGAACCCGAGACGTGAACCGAAGTCCACGTCGGAATGTGGAAACCTCTTTAGGAAGTAGTACCATTATCTTCCTAGTAGTACAAAATGCGAGTATAAGAACCGGAGAGCGCCGGGACGTCGCTCCCTTAAGGGGGGAAGGATGTAACACCAGTGAAAGTGCCGTAAGATGCTAAGTTATTGTCCCAAGAGTTGTTCAGTATGAGCATCTCTCTTAAGTTGCGACTCACTTGTGGATGTGATATCCCGAGCCCAACGTCATTTATTTAATCCTATTTTACGTATATTTTTGAAATTTTTAAGAAATTTCGTTTGTTATATATTTGACGGTTTAAGTTGAAACCGACGTTTACGGTCGTAATTTAACGTTTGACGATTAAGAAGAACCGATAACGACTACGATACCGACGGATGCCCAAAATTTACCTTTTATTATCGATTGATCGATATTTGAGTTTTTCGAGATTTTATTTTATTACGTGTTAAGTCGAGTCGAAACCATGTGTATATTCGTTTTGTGTGCGTTTCAACCTTTGGAAAGAAATTTTTACAAATCCCGACACCCACAATTTTTCAAAATCAACTAGTAAGTCATTTCCCGCATATTATTGTGTCGTTTACGAATGAGGCCAAAAGAAAACTAAAATGGCAAAACAAGCCCCTCCAAACTTTACAAAAGGGAAGGGACTACACACACATACACAAAAATCATTCAAAAAATTTTTTCTTCTCTTCCTCCTTTTCTCTCTTAGGCCGTCGGCCACCATAAGCCCCACCACCACCACCATTATTTTTTTGATTTGATCAATTCCAAGCTTAGACCACTTCTCAAAAACCTCTTGTAAGTACTTTTAAACAATCAATTTCAACATGCATTAACATTAATTTTTCAAGAATTAAAGATTTTTCAAAAACGTGTTTTGGTGTAATTAAACTAGTGGGATGTTTAATTCATGTGTTTATAATATCAATTAATCCATAAAACATAATGGGGTTTATGTTCTTGGTGTTATACAGCCCTAAAAAGCCACGAAATGTGGGGGGTTTTTGGGTGTTCATGGTGTTTGATGATTTTGTTGGTGGGTTTGTGTTTAAAATGGTGTTTTTAGTGTTTTTAAATTATTTAAACATATTGCATGTATGATTTAGGATTGGATTTTGATTAAGATTTGATGTTCTTGATGATGTAGGCTGTTAGGAGTGTTTGGGAATGAGTATAGGTAATGGGTATAGGCTTAGGTAATGATAGAATGGTTTGGAATCAAGTTTTGATATGATTTTGGAAGGGTGAATCTAGAACAGATTGTTTAGGGCTATTTTCTTGGTTTTAATTTTTGGTCCAGGTTGTGATTATAGGATATAGTTGTAGTGGTCGTCGAGACGCTCGTTTCGGTATAAGATAGAGCTTTTAACTCCAAACGAGTCAAAAGTTATGCTATTTTGAAAATACGTGTACCGGGAGATGAGAATCAACACAATCCGAATTTGTGTTTGGTTTTGGGTCAAATCCCAGGGACTATAAGTCTAGTTTGGTAAATGGTCAAGGGCTGAATTTTGGTGTCAAACCTGCACATTTGAGTCTATTATAGGACTTAGGTGTCAAATGGGTCAATGGAGTATTTTAAACGGGTCAAATGAGTTCGACTTGGTCAAAGTACAATTTCAGTCCGAAAAACGTAGTTTTTGGAAAAAGTGTTGAGTAATGAGTCGTAGAAGTCAAAACTTTTATTGGGATTAAATATGTGTTTTCTACAGGTCTTATAGTATTTTTGAGAATTTTGTCAATTTTTATAAAAATGGTTAAGTATAGTAAAACAGCCCATACTTTTGGTAAGTATCGGCGAAACCGTAAAATGGATAGTAACTTTAATAATAAGGACAAAGGGTATAGGTCTAGTAACAACTACTTGTTTGACTTTGGCGTGAGTTTTCATAAGCATTGAGTGTGTTTGCATTTGCGTGTGTTTAGTACAATAATGTACGCGGAGTATTGATTTGGTTTACGTACCTTGATTTTTAGGTCAAGTGTTTGATTTTCCCGGGCATCCACGTCGTCGGTGACTTTTCTCGTTACGTCTTCGCTAGAACCACTACCACTACGCAAGGTGAGTCTATAGCCTCGCTCTTTACTTTATTCAAATGTTTTTAACCCGCGAGGGGGATACATGCTAAATTAAATGAAAATGAACATAAGTCTTGATTGATTGTTGGACCCGAATGTTGCCTCGAAATTGTGTTGAGTACCTAGTTGCAAAAGTCCCTAAATTCATGAACTATTAACTATTGTCCTGCCCTCGAGTAGGGGGAAATAGCCGCTTATACAATTTGTAGTACTACGGGGCTAACGACCCAATGCTAGCCGAGAAGCTGTACGTTGAGTAAGTTCTGCGGTAGATTATCTTGTATGAGAGATAAGGTATAATTGCAACTGATGCCTTTAGAAGGGGCACTGGTTTCATCTGAATCACGCAGGTAATTATTACGCGGGTGATTGAGTTAACGGATTAGTGTCATGAGCTTAAACACAATTGCCATATCCTTGAGTAATAGATTGAGAGTACGACAATGCTATTGAATGATCATGATTGGTTTTAATACTTATGTTCAACTTATGATTTGATAAACCTATAGATTCGCTCAACCTTTGTGTTGACGATTTTAAGCATGTGTTTCAGGTAACCAAGATTGATAGCAGCGGAGCATGCGAGGATGGAAGTTGTGGTGGCTTGGCGGTCTACTTTGTTTTCCTCCCTTTTTGCACTTAAAATTTTTATACTATGTCATGTGAATGAAAATGTATTTTTGGGTTGAGATTCAGTGGGGACCTAAACGCAAACTCTGTATTGTATTCTTTTGGGGTTTGGAAAACAGTAGACATGTACATTTTAACTATGTTTAAATAATGTCAAGACTTTTACGTCTTTTGAGTCGTTTGATATATCTTGTGTGCGATGATAACTGTGTAGCACCCAAATGTTGTAGTTCCGCTGCGCATAGCAATTGTGGGGGTGTTACAAAAAATCAGCCCTTGTTCTTCATGAAAACTCCTTGAGAAATCAGCCCCAAAGTCCCTTGAAAACTCCTTTTTACATGTTAAGATCACCTCCAATCTTCAAGGCTTCAAAGGAGCATCATCATGTGTATGAATAACACATGATTTTATGGCTAAAATAGATCAAATAAGGGTTGTTGTTGGTGATTTTGGGACGAATTTGAGAGAGAGAGGAGAGTAGTTTGCATGAAAAATGGAGTGAATGGTAAAGGGTTAGTGGTTTTACTTTTTTTGGTGGGTGAAGTAGCTTAAGTGTGAAGCTATGCTTACAAGTGTAAGCTTATTAAGTGTAAAGATGCCACATCTTTGATGTGGTGTCTTCCTTGGCTGCCCCTTAAGTTAGTGGGGTGGGATAAACTTGTTTTGTCCCATCCCGCTAATTTACGGGTATTCCTCGATTATAGTTTCCTCGATTTGCGTGCCCTCGGGTTGTTTTACGAAAAACGTTTTTATAAATTATGAATCAACGGCACAAAACGAATCTAATAAAAATTGTCGGAGTTCGAAAACGTAAATACGTAATCCTAAGGTTTCCGGTTTAATCGTAAAGGACGTTAAATTAAAATCGTAAGTCCTAATCTCTTCTCGTAAATTTGTGAGTTTATGAACCAACACAAATTTAAATCTCAAAATAATATTCACGGATAAATTTATTTTTCTGAAATGTCGGACTGTCAAACGGTGTATATAAACGTAAGCACGTAACGTAGAATCCTCCGGTTTAGACGTAGTCGATGCTACTTCAAGACGTAAATCCAAATTACTTCCCAAAAATAAGTGAGTTCATAATATAACATTAAAATAATGTTTTTAAATAATATTTGAGAATAAAATATAGACCATAAATTGACGGATTGTCACAACAAGTGTTATCCAAGACCACCCAAGCCCAAATAAGCACAAGAACAGATGTAATATGCAGATTAGAACAAGATTAGACCATATCAGCAAGAACGCAAGTCACACACAAAATCACCAAAAATCCAAATTTTTATCAGATTTTAAGTAGGATGATGTGTACCTCATGGATGTACATCCACACCCACGAATTTTGAGCTTATGTGCTAGCAAGAACAAGCACAAGCTTCCCCTATAAAGCCTGCTAACATTCAACAAGGTTAAGAGCACAAATATCAAAACAGAAAGATGAAAAATTCTTGATTAATGCAACCTTAGTTCCCCACACTTGATTATCCCCAAGTTATAGGCTTCACCACACCTTGATAACTCAATATCAGGATGCTATGATCAGCTTTATAGCCCAAGAATTCCAAGGTTTGAACAAGACTTTGAAAAATATCAAGAAAAGTGGAAAATGTACAAACTTTTGCACACTCCTTTTGAAAACAGGTTTAGGATTCAAGATCAACAAACAAAGAACAATAACAAGCAGATAATATGAGTGGCACTTGAGTTTTCTTCACCAAATTCAAGCACATTTCATTAAGATGAATATATGATTTATAGATTTGTGAACCAAGGAAAATTCAAGAGCAAAGAAAAAATGTAGCATCCTATGGCCTTTATATAGGCATACAAATGAACTAGGTAAGCTGAAAAATGTGAAACCCTAACTATGGAAGCTCCAAATTTTCCCTTTGAGTAGTTTTGAACTTTGAAGATCATGTGACTGATTCTTGGATTGTTGTAGAGCTGGCATGTGTTGGAATGTATCCAATGGCTTAAAATGAGCTTAACTTCCAAGCAAGTTTGTGGGACGTTGGATGACTATCCAAAATTTTTCAGTATGCACAAAGGTGAAAAGCAGGGGAATCTTGTGATCTGGGTGGTGATGTGGCAAGGGAGTTTAAGGTTGGGTTGTGTTTATATATCCCTTAATCATAAATCTGCATAATCTTGGGGTTTAATTTTAAGTAAATAACAAAACCCTAATTGTGTTCTTGGATGAATAGTGGGTGTGTTTAATCTGTTTTAGGGGTGATTAGGATTTAAATACTTGTTAAGGCGCCAAGATTAAACAAGTATTTAACCGGATTTAGTGGATGGGTGAGGTGGAGTAATGGTGAGTTATGATTGGTGGAGAGTGTGAGTGGGACAGGTGTCACCCACTCACTGGTCTACGTAACAATCCTTGTCTGCCCATTTAAACCCCTCACTTTTCATTCTCTTGTCACATTCTAAATAAATAGCTCAAAACTCGTTTCCTTTGTTAATGAAGTTTCAAACTTCATACTTTTGCCCCAAAAAATTTTGTAAAGTATTTTCAAGGGTATTATTGCTATTTCTTGATTCTTGAAGGACTGATTTGGTATTTTCTTCATAGATAATGGTCTTGACTTGTCTTGTTGAATTCTTGGAGGAATGAAATTGCCAAGTCATGATTAATGAGGGACCATTTTTGCCATTTCTTCAAAGTCAAGGGTCCTTTTGTTAATTTTGACATTTTCAAAGGACCAAACTTGTAATTTCTTGTAACTTGGAGTCCTTCTTGATATGTTTGACTTTGAGGAGGATTAATATTGACGTTTTAGCTTTGATGAGGGACTAAAATTTCCAATTCTTCAAAGTGGAGGCCCTTTTTGCAATATTGACAAACTTTGGGGACCAATCTTGTAATTATGAAGATACAAGGGTATAAAGTGTCAATTCTTCTATATTTGAGGATCCTTCTTCATAAATCTTCAAATCTTCAAGGGTTTTCTTTGGAAATTCTTCATTAGGGCTTGGTTCAATGTGCAGCTTCATTTCTAGTGTTCATTTTTGCATGATTCTTGTGATCTTTTGTCATTTTCTCAATATCCGTACCTAAAATACACAAGCAACAAACACAAGCATATATTTGGGTATTTTGATGATATTTAATGCATTTAAAGCCCTTTTTGGACGATGAGACTATGTACAAAAGCTGTCTCATCAGTGCCAATAATCATAAAAAAGAAGAGTTAAAACACAAAATCAAAGACTAAACTTTGAACTGATGGTTTTAAGAAAATTATGCAGAAACTTTCAAACTATATTTTAGACTACCACTGACTTAACCAAAGTTGAAAACCAACTAAACTTAATCAACAAAAGTTAGCAAATACACAGTAAAGCCTAGTTGTCACCCAGGGCCCTAATGACAGTCTATCTAAACACCCCTTAAAGAACTGTTAACAAGAATTTTCAAAGGAAACTAAACCAAATCAATCTGAAAATCATTAAAATATATCCTAACATGCATATCTAATCTAAAGAACACCAATTGAGCATAAAAATAACAGAAATACAATCCTTAACCAAAAATCACCAAATTCCACTAAAACAAATCTTTTGCAAACAGGAGGGTTCATGTTGGGTTAATACCTTGTGGTACCTACTTCCAGGCCCCACTATGGCTGAAAAGCCATCTCCTTGTTAGCTAAGCTTAAGGATTTGGAGCTTATGGTGATACTTGATTGCTGTTTGAATGTAGAAGAGGGGGTGGTGGACTACAACAACCCACCATAATATCTTGAATACCTTTCGTAAACACAAGCAAAAGAAACAAAGAAACAAAGCCCAAAAACACCACTCAAAAGCTAGGTGTCAACTAGCTTTTGGGTGAGCTTGTTGGACAGTGAGCACAAATTCAAAAGGAGAGTAAAAAAATTAAGACTTCTTATGAAAAATCGTTGGGAAAAACAGAATCTTATAAACAAAATAGGTAACAAATGTAGAAATTTAACAAGATTCAAACCCTTGTTATAAGTTTGATTTGTCAAGTCAAACTCATACCACAGCCTAAGTCTTTGGTCCAAGAAAGTCTTAGTAAAATTATTGATAAAATTTTTGCTAAATTAAGAACTAACTTGAACTAAAGATGAAACAAACACAAATTTTAAATCACTAAAAGCTAAATGGAACTCAGAAAAAATAATTGCAAGGCCAATTCACACACTTTAACTATTAATGAAAAAAAGGTTTACAAAATATCAATTTCTGGAACAAGGTGTCATCACATGTTGATACCTCCTTATATACTAGTTATCAGAATATTCTAGACTACAAAAACAATATGAAAACCCTATTGACGATTTTCTAGAATTTCCCTTTGATGAAGTTTGAAAAATTAGTCAATTTTGACCATGTAAATGCTGAGTTGTTGCCAGTTGGTATGAATGAATCAGAGCAGTTTATAGAGCCTTTGGGAACAAGAAATTCATCTCAACCATTGATTATACTGTTGTGGATGTTGGGGGTTTAGGTTTTGAGAGGGACAGAGCAGGGGAGGTCCCCAAAGCCCATTTGGGTTGGTTGGGTTTAAGTCTAGGGGTGGGGATTAGTTTAGGAGATGGTTAATTAACCATCTGGACATTATCAAGCAAAAAACCATTGATTTGGGAGAGATTGGTGGTTAGGGTTCTATGGATTAGGGGGTGGGTTTGATCTGATTAGTGGTGGTGGAATGTTGTTACCCGAGTACTTAAATGATAAACAAATAAGTTTAAAACTTATTTATTATTTAAGTAACCGGATATTAGGGTGACGTCACAAGGGGATTGGTGGGTCGGGTATTTGGGGTTTTGGTTGTGGGCTTTGTAGGTTAACGGGCTAAAGGACGGGTATAATATGGGTTTGGGTTTAGGTTTAGGCAGGTTTGGCCCCTGCACTTCTAAAAACATGGCATTATACTTTCCACAGCTTTTTGTATACTTTTCCTTTGTAGTATCTTTAGCTTAATTACCAAACAAACCCTCAAACTTTGTAAACATGGAATCAGGGGCTCATCTTGTAGTTATGTCATTCTTCAAGGACTGAATATGTGTAATCTTGAAACTTCAAGGATTTAAATTCAATTTTTGAGTTTTGCAAGGGTCTAAAGTGACAAGTCTTCAAACTTAAGGGGCCAATCTTGACAAATCTTCAAACTTCAAGGAATTCTTTGAAAAATCAATGCTCGGGTCCGGTTCTTTGTGCGGCTTCATTTCTCGTTTTCGTTTTTGCTTGTTTCTTGTGATCTTTTGTTGAACTCACGATATCCGAACCTACGATTACACAATGAACATATATAAGGGTTTTTGTACGGTTTTTATGATATTTTATGTCATTTTAAATCCGACTTAGGCAATGAAACCATGTATAATTGTGGTCTCATCACTCCCCCATACTAAACCATTGTCGTGCCCGCACGCAATGTAACACCCCCATTTGTACCATATAGTAGCGGAAGCTAATCTGGGGTATTACTTCAAGGTACCATAGTCACAATAATAGAAAATGCCAAAAGACACTTTATAAAAACTTACGTCATCATTCATTTATTAAAAGCAGAGTTAATAAAAGACTGTACATACACTATACAAACACAGGTTTCCTCAAAGGTCTAGTTTTATTGATAGAATGATAACTTTATTCAAGACACCAACATCCGCAGCCCACCAGTCCTCATTCACCTAAATATATGCTTAAAGTCAACACAAAGGTTGAGTGAATTCATAGGTTTCAATAACATTTGAATACAACTATGACTCTAGGGCTATAGTGTTATACACCCAAATTTTTATTCATCAATTCTATTGAACTAGCTCATGACCCCGCGACTAGACATTATCAGAAAAATCCAACAAATTGCCCTTTTACAGGAACATTGCCATACTATCCTGAGTTTAGCAAAATAAAGCATATATGTTTAGCATAGGTAGGAACCGTTAGCTGCTAGCAAGTGCTACTTGCCCGGATAGGAGATGTCAGTCTCCAATAGTACTATTCACGATATTAGCGCTCATTAAATGATTAGCGGTCTATGATTAAAAAGGGACTTGACGGCAATAAGTAAACTTAGTGTCAATAATCATATAGGCATCATAAAAAAACACTTGTATGTCAGTTTTAGCATATATCCCCTCACGGGTTTTCAAATCATTTATAAAATTTCAAAAGTGAGGCTATAAACTCACCTTAGCCTATAGAGTCATGTTCATGGACGCCGTAACTTTCTTCTTTCGGTTAACGGAACCTAAAATTATGTATTTACTTGAATGATGCTATAAATCTTCATTAAATTGGTTATTTATTTATATTGAACAAAAGCGAGGAGGCGAAACCGCTTTACCAAAATGTAGAGGTGAAAGAACTCGATCTACCTGGTGAAATTGTTTCTATTCGACCAAGTGATTATTCTCCTCTCCTCGTACACCCTTGTTGGAATGTGTGTGCAACTCGAGACGATGGGCATTATGATCGTTGTTTTATTTTTGACGCTTGTTTTGATATTTAATTTTTACTCCATGTATTCTTAGATCGTTATTGTTATCCCGAGACTTTTTTCATATATTTGAAGTATTTTCATTTCTACTGTAGTTAAATTTTAGTTGGCAATTATATTGCTCGTTTACCTCGTTCGATCTCATTGATTTTTGATTTTATTAATTGTTGTGCTTGCAATGATCTTTAATCATGAACCACCTTACCGTTATTTTGTGAAGAGTCTATTTTGAAAATATGTATGAGTGTGTCAAATGGTTCGTTCAACCAAATGCGAATGGTGTCGATTTATTTATTTATTTATTTTCTCATAAAAAGGCAAAGCAAAAGTATGTTTGCAAAGTAGACGAAAAATGTTTGATGTGTTTCTTAAAACGATAGTAACAATATTTTCCCATTTCAAATTCATTTCAAATAATTTAATTATTTTGGAAGTATAGGTCGAAAACTTTCATAGTCATATTTGGTGTGTAATAATAATGTTTGTGTCGTCACTCGATCCTCAATTATGCACGGGGTTGAAGGTAAAATAAAATAAAATAATATTTTAACTAGAACCCCTCCTATGTCAATAGATTCACGCAAAAGACTTGTTGTTAAACCTCAAGCTTGTGGGATACAAACTTTAGTTAATAGTACTAAAACTTCTATTTGGCAGAGAGGTTAAGCTTACTACTGATGCCGATTGGGTAGGAAGTGGCAAAGAATCTCCTTCATTCGCCGCGGGGCTGAGCGAGAGGGGCGCATAAAAGAAGTACCTCAAATGGTGGAAATAAAAGAAGATATCAAGAATAAAGAAGTGCGCGCCTTGTGGGGTGCTACAAAAAGGGTCATGCATCCACTATTACTAGTTCAAAATTTGCACAAATTTTGACATTTAAAAAGGGTAGGAAGTTACATCTCCTAGAGTTTGGTGGATGATGGTATTGTCGAACTAAATAGACCCAAAGAGGAAAAAGGTATGTCCAAAAACATGGGACATTCAACATCTCTTTACGAGGGATGACGAACATAGCCCTACAAAATACACCCATTGTGAGTTGGATGTGTCTTTCAGGTTTAGGGTTGCCTAAGTGGCGGATATAACCCTTCAAAATACACCCATTGTGAGTTGGATGTGTCTTTCAGGTTTAGGGTTGTCTAAAGTGGCGGATATAACCCTACAAAATAAACACATTGTGAGTTGAATGTGTCTTTTAGGTTTAGGATTGCCTAAAGTGGCAGATATAACCCTACAAAATACACCCATTGTGAGTTTGATGTATCCTTCAGGTTTAGGCAGGGAGAAACAGGTTAAAGAAATGGGGCATCCTTTGACCAAGTATCCCCTGGCTGTTTGGTGCTAGAAATGACACTAAGTCTAGTTTTGATTATATCGGGATTACCGTCCCCTAGTATTATCAAGGTTTCATCTCCCAAGGTATACGAATGTAACACCCCCACAATTGCTATGCGCAGCGGAACTACAACAATGGGTGCTACTCAGTATTCATTGCACACAAGATATATCAAACGACGCTAAAAAGACGT
Organism: Glebionis coronaria; assembly: GCA_025667525.1. Classification (NCBI taxonomy): domain Eukaryota; kingdom Viridiplantae; phylum Streptophyta; class Magnoliopsida; order Asterales; family Asteraceae; genus Glebionis; species Glebionis coronaria. The sequence continues at coordinate 340,553,240 of CM046881.1, read as the reverse complement.
CAACTTAAAACTTGAATTTAAAATTGTTAGATGATACATGTCCACGGTTTTTCCAACCCCAATTTGGTACAACAGAGTTTAGCGTTTTCGGTCCCCATGGATCTCAACCCAGAAATTTCAGTTTTACAACAACATAACATTAAACATAAAAATTGTTTAATTTGAAAAAGGAGGAAAAACAAGCGGACTCCAAGCCATACACACAACATCCATCCCATGCATGCTCCATTCTACACTCCAGCGGTTACCTGAAACACATGCCAAAATTTTGGTCAACGAAAACGTTGAGTGGAATTCATAGGTTTTACAATCAATTTGAACGTATATAAAATAAAAACCATTCGTGATCATTTATAGACTTGTCGATCAAACAATCTATAATCAGGATACTGACAATTGTGTTTAAGCTCATGACACTAATCCGTTAACTCAATCACCCGCGTAATAAATACCGGCGTGATTCAGATGAAACCGGTGCCCCTTCTAAAGGCATCAGTTGCAATTATACCTTATTTCTCATACAAAATAATCTACCGCAGAACTTACTCAACGTACAACTTCTCGGCTAGCATTGGGTCGTTAACCCCGTAGTACTACAAATTGCATAAGCGGCTATTTCCCCCTACTCGAGGGCAGGACAATAGTTAATAGTTCATGATTTTAGGGACTTTTGCAACTTTGGTACTCAACACAATTTCTAAGGCAACTTTCGGGTCTAACAATCATTCATGATATACGTTCCTTTTAAAAACTAGCATGCATTTCCCTCGCGGGTAAAACAATTTGAAATAAATATAAGCGAGGCTATAAATTCACACCTTAGATATTAAGTAGTCGGTAGTTCGAGGGATGATCACTGACGATGTTACGGATGCCCGGTTAAATCAACACCTATCACAAATAACGCGTAATGAGTAATCTCCTTTAAATACCTTACGGTACTGTATAAAATACATATATACTAGTCACTTAGGACAATTATAACTCACGCCAAAAACAAAACAACAAGCATCACTCATTCTATACCATTCGTTCTTATTATTTACGTTGTCCATTTTTACTCATTCTCGCCGGTACTTACCGAAAGTACGGGCTGTTTTACCATATTTAACCATACTTATAAAAATTGACAAAATTCTCAAAAATCCTATAAGACCTGTAGATGACATGTTTTTAAGCCCAATAAAAGTTTTTACTTTTACGACCCGCTACGCAACTCTTTTCCAAAACTACATTTTACGGGCTGAAATTGCACTTCGACCAACTTTGACTTCTTTGACCTATATGAAATGTACCTTTGACTTCGTTGACTCCTAAGTCAACTTATAGACTCATTTGTACAGGTTAGGGACCAAATTTTGACCCTTGACCATTTACCAATTTATACTTGTGACCCTCGGGATTTGACTAAAACTTTACATAAATTCGGATTACGAAAGTCCTCGTCTCCCGGTACTCGATCTTTAAAACCTCATAACTTTTAGCTCGTTTTGAGTCACGGGCTCTACCTTATACCAAATTAAAGACAAAAAGACCCTCTACAACTACATTTTGTTTTCAAGACCTGGAAGAAAAATCATTTTTATGAAATGAACCCAAAGTTTCTGCCTAAATTTGGCTACTCCAAAAACATGCTTAGACTCGATTTCAAACCTTCTAACCACCACTAGGCATCATCCTAAGCCTCCCTAAACATATCCAAACACAAAAATTCAGTCCTACCCCTATTGATCAACCAAACTCAAAATCCTAATCATCTAAAAATGAACATGCAACCCATTAAACCTATGTAAAACATCCTTAAACACATAACCAAACACAAGACTAAGCTCAAAATCCAACAACCACCATGGCTCCCCAAACACCCCTTGTGCCGTGGGGTTTGGGTGCCCCAATCACCACAACCAAATTGATTTTGGTGGGTTTTTATTGGTGATTATGCTTCCATAACACATGAATTTAACATGCATTACAACATTTAGCCTCAAAAACGAATTTGGATCATCATGAAAATTTTTGGAAAATTTACTTGAATGCATGTGGGATTTAAGCACATAGAAATGTAGGGAATGACAAGATTAGATGTGGTCTAACCTTAATTTTAATGAAAATCAAGTGAAAAAAAATTTTGATGGTGTTCTTGGTGGTTTGGGGGTGTCCGTCGGCTTTAGAGACAAGAGAGGGAGAGAGTTGATTATTTTTGGTGAAATGAAACTATGTGTTTGTGTTTGTGTCATTTTGGGGCTTTTTGGTGTATTGGGAGGGACCAAATGGTAAATAAAGGTTTCTTTTGGCCTTAAGTTAAAAACGTCCTCAAAACTTTGCGGGTTCGACTCATTAGTCAATTTTGAAAATTTTACGGGAGTCGGAAATCTTCCCGAACACTCCAAAATATTTTTGGGATACTTTAAATGTACTCGGAAGGCTATAAAACTCACCCGACTCAACTTAACACGAACCGTAAATAAAATTCTCGAAAAATTACATTATCGACAAATCGTCAATAATTATATAAAATTGGGCATCCCTCGGGATCGTAATCGTCATCGTCCTTCTTGAATCGTCAATCGTAAAAATTATAACCTCGAACATCGGCTTTAACCAAAATACATATAAATATAAAAATTAAAATCTATAAAAAAAAATTTCAAAAATTAGCGTAATTTAGGGTAACGTTAATGACCTTGGTTCTAGGGTGTCACATCCACCCCTCCTTAAAGAGAGCGACGTCCGGCGCTCGCCTCTTCTTGTACTCACATTTCGTTCTACTGGAACAGATGAGGATACCTTTCCTTGAAAAAGTCCTCGCGTTCCCAAGTGTATTCCGGTCCACGCTTAGAATTCCATCGGACTTTCACAATAGGAATCCTACTACGCTTCAGCCGCTTGACCTCTCGGTCCATGATTTCCACAGGTTCTTCCACAAAATGCATTTTGTCGTCTAGTCGAATCTCGTCCAAAGGAATCACCAATTCCTTGTCCGCCAAACTCTTCTTCAGGTTCGATACGTGAAACGTGTCGTGAATAGCACTAAGCTCGCTCGGCAATTCTAACTTGTACGCTACTGGTCCAATTCGTTCGACGATCTTAAACGGTCCAATATACCTCGGACTCAACTTACCTTTCTTCCCAAAACGAATTACACCCTTCCACGGCGATACCTTGAGCATAACCATATCTCCAACTTCAAACTCCAACGGTTTCCTTCGGTTATCGGCATAACTCTTCTGTCGGCTTCTCGCAGCAAGTAGTCGGTTCTTGATCTGCACAATCTTCTCTGTCGTTTCTAAAACCATTTCGGGTCCAGTCAATTGACTTTCCCCTACTTCACTCCAACACACAGGCGATCTACACTTCCTTCCATACAATGCTTCGAACGGTGCTGCCTTGATACTCGGATGATAACTATTATTATACGAAAATTCCACTAGAGGCAAGTGGCGTTCCCAACTTCCTCCAAAATCAATCACGCATGCTCGGAGCATGTCCTCCATCGTTTGAATAGTTCGTTCACTCTGGCCGTCAGTTTCCGGGTGATAAGCCGTGCTTAAACTCAATTCAGTTCCCATCGCACGTTGAAGCGATTTCCAAAATTCCGACGTAAATCTACTATCGCGATCCGAAATGATCGATAACGGCACTCCATGTCTACAGACGATCTCCTTCACGTACACGCTGGCGAGTTTTTCCATGCTGTCCGTCTTCTTCATAGGTAAGAAATGAGCAGATTTCGTTAACCTATCCACAATCACCCATATCATATCACATCCACTAGGAGTCCTAGGTAAACCCGTCACGAAATCCATAGCGATTTTCTCCCATTTCCATTCTGGGATCTCTGGTTGTACCAACAATCCAGATGGTTTCTTATGTTCTGCTTGAACCTTCGCGCATGTCAAACACTTACTAACGTAACGAGCAATATCCGCCTTCATATTCGGCCACCAATAAACTTTCTTCAGGTCGTGGTACATTTTATCCGATCCAGGATGTATCGAATACTTCGACTTATGCGACTCATTCATAACCAATTCTCGAACTCCAGGCTTTCCTTCCTCAGATGAACACAGTGGTAACCAAATCCGATTCTCAAAATATCTCAGTCCGTCTGACCTAATCACGAAGAGAGGTTTCAACATTCGTCCCAAGTTCTCAGCTTCAACATTCCCTTTCATTAGTCCTCTCTCCTGAGCCTTCAGTATAGTTTCGGTTAAGTCAACGCTCTCACTCATCACTACAGCTCTAACCCTCAAAGGTTTCTCCCGTTCCTTCCTACTCAGTGCATCCGCTACAACATTCGCCTTGCCAGGGTGGTAGCGAATTTCGCAGTCATAATCACTCAGTAGTTCAACCCATCGTCTTTGTCGCATATTCAACTCCTTTTGATCTAAAATGTGTTGCAAACTCTTGTGGTCAGTGAATACAACACACTTCGTCCCATACAGATAGTGTCTCCACAACTTTAACGCAAAAACTACAGCTCCTAATTCCAAATCGTGCGTCGTATAGTTCTCCTCGTTCTTCCTTAGTTGCCTCGACGCGTAAGCTATCACCTTTTCATGTTGCATCAACACCGCTCCATAACCCTTTCGAGACGCATCACAATACACTACGAAGTCTTCGGTTCCTTCAGGCAATGATAAAATCGGTGCGGAACATAACTTATCCTTGAGCGTTTTGAAAGAAAGTTCTTCCTCATTTCCCCATTCATACACCCTATTCTTTTCGGTAAGCCTTGTCAACGGTTTTGCAATCAACGAAAATCCTTCGATAAACCTTCGATAATACCCAGCTAAACCAAGGAATTGTCGAACTTCAGTCGGCGTCGTCGGTGCTGACCATTCCCTGATCGCTTCGACCTTGGCGGGATCCACACGAACTCCCTTACTATCAATCACGTGACCTAGAAACTGCACTGATTCCAACCAAAACTCACACTTAGAGAATTTTGCATACAGCTTCTCATTCCTTAACAACTCCAAAATCTTTCTCAGGTGCTTCTCGTGCTCCTCCTTACTCTTAGAGTAAATAAGTATATCGTCGATAAAAACAATAACAAACTTATCTAGATACGGCTTGCACACGCGATTCATGAGATCCATGAATACAGCAGGCGCGTTCGTCAACCCAAACGGCATCACTCGAAATTCAAAGTGTCCATACCGCGTACGAAAGGCAGTTACAGGGATATCCTCCTCTCTTACACGCAGTTGATGATACCCTGATCTTAAATCGATCTTTGAGTACACACTGGAACCTTGCAATTGATCGAACAAATCGTCAATCCTCGGCAATGGGTACCGATTCTTAACCGTCAGCTTATTGAGTTCCCTATAGTCAATGCACATCCGAAATGAACCATCTTTCTTCTTTACGAACAACACCGGCGCTCCTCACGGTGATGAGCTCGGCCTAATAAATCCTTTGTCCATCAATTCCTTCAATTGATCCGCTAACTCCTTTAACTCAGATGGTGCTAAGCGATAAGGTGCACGTGCAACTGGCGCAGCTCCTGGCACTAAATCAATTCGAAACTCGACCTCACGGGTAGGCGGTAAACCTGGCAACTCGTCTGGAAAAACATCCGGATACTCGCAAATAACTGGTACCTCTTCAATCCTTGCCTCTAAATCACCATCACTCGAAACTTGTGCCAAAAACACATCGCATCCGCCCTCTACGTACTTCATCATTTTCAAACAGGAAATCACTTTCAAACGAGAAGTGCATTCGTCTCCCTTCACCGTCAACACTTTATTCCGCAACGGAATCTGAACCAATCTCTCGCCACAGACGATCATAGCACTGTGCGCCATTAGCCAATCCATTCCCACAATCACGTCAAACGATCCTAGCTCTATAGGCATCAAGTCGATTTTAAAAGCGTAATTTCCTAACTTCAAGGTACACCCTTTCAGTATAGAATTCGTACTAACAATTTTTCCATCGGCTAACTCAATGTTATAACTAGTCGCTAATAACACCGGTTCTCTATCAATATGACGACTAAATTTAACATCTACAAAACTCTTGTCGGAGCCAGAATCAAACAAAATACTAGCATAACAAGCGTCTAGCAAAAACGTACCGGTAACCACATTAGGACCTTGTAGTTTATCAGCCGTTCCCACTTGATACACAGCAGCCGCATTATTACCTCCCCGCTTGTTTCCTACCTTCGGGCAATTCACTTGCACATGACCCCTTTCTCCACAACCATAACATCCCCTCGTCCTGATAGCATTAGCCCCAGTGGCTACTCCTCCCGTTCGACAACCAGATGTCCTATGACCTGCTTTCCCACATTTGCCGCATGCAGGCGGGCAATTTCCAACATGATACAAATTGCACTAACCACAATGGGGATTCACTTTTACACCTCTAGGGTTCGTCACTGCCCTCATCCCTTCATTCCTTCTTTGGTTAAACTGCTGGTTTCGGTTCGGCCCATGGTTGTTTCGGGTTCCACCTCGGTTCTGGCCTTGGGATTGATTGCTTTGTGCCGCTTCCCATTTCCTCTTGTTGCCTTCAGCAATGGAGTTCTGCTTGTCCTGTAGCTTAACGTCCATCAAAGCGTGTGCCATCTGAACCGCTTCATCAAACGATCCAGGTTTTGACGAAGTTGTTTCACCTTTGATGTTGCTAGATAAACCCTTAATATACTGCTTCATCTTCTTGGCATCATTGGCAAATATGTCTGGACACAAAAGGCTTAATTCGTTAAACCTCCTGGTGTAGGCAGCGATATCGTTGTTCTTCAAGGTCAAATGCCTCAACTCATCCTCCAATTGTCCCAATTCCTCCTCTGGGCAAAACTTCTTAGTCAACAGAGCTTTTGTCGCATTCCACGTCCTTGCATTCGCTACAGCCAATCCAACCGTAGCTACCTGAGTATTCCACCAACTTAACGCATCATCAAGAAACGTAGCCGCTGCAAACTTTACTTTATCCGCTTCTGCACAACCGCTGATTTCGAACGTACTTTCAACCTTTTCCAACCATCGTCTAAGTTCTAAAGCTCCACCCGTTCCACGGAACTGCGTGGGACCGCACTTCATAAAACTAGAATAGGTACACACTCTCGGGGCTTGCTGTCTCCCCGCGTTCCTTCCCTGGTCCTGATTTCTCCCGGCTCGGTCCGCTTCCAACGCATTTGCTATAGCTTCCTGAATCATGGTGTTAACACGATCGGCGGTCAACTTTGGAGGCATGGTGTTATCGAATATCTCTTTCTGCAAGACAGGGAAAATAGAAAAACAATGTAAGTATACACATCAAGTTTCCCAGACATAATATACATACAACGACACATCACTACGGAGTTACTAATATTCATCAATTCACATCACAAAAGATCAAATTTAAGACATATCACAGATCATGAAAGGTAACATAGATTGTATTGATAATTAACCAAAATCGTGACAAGTATTGCCACTACAATCGTTCACCACAAAACTTCAAGTACTTGAGTTTCTCGTCATAATACCATCATACAAAGTTCTAAAATAGTTCTATTACAATGATCAAAGAAAATACAAAACAAGTAACTAGGCATGTGGTGATCCACACGGCCTTTTGGATGACGGCTCGTCGTCGTCTTCCTCGGTTTCCTCATCACTATCGTCCTCATCCACATCATCCATTTTTCTCTTTCCTTTCTCATCCGGCCCACATTCCATCTCCTTTTTCGTCCCTGATGTGGATCCACACTCAATCGCTACCTGACTTCCCACCGTAATACAAGCACCTCTAGTAGGCGGCTGAATCATAACGTCGTTTGCCTCCATCTCCAAATCGTCCACGAATCTCCAATCCGGGGGAAATGATGCTCTAACCCGATGCTCCCAACTCTGCATCCTCGACAACCTCACTTGATCTTCCCTAACACGGTCAAGACTAGCACTTAAATTTGCAACCATTGATCTTAAACTGTTGATGTCACTTTTGTTCACATTCCCATCATACTCAACTCTTGCAGTCCTTTCCAACAGTCTTTGATGTTCCCTTTCATTCTTATCAAACCTCTTAATTACCCTAGTCTCAACTACAAACCGCTCATACATCAACCTTTCCATCCTCCCCAAACGACCCGCGGGATCCCAGTAGTGTCTTGGCCTCGGAAAGTAGACCCTTGCAATATTCTCATGAATCGATGGCGACTTGGATGATTTGCTGGACTCTCCACTGCTCCCATTACTTACTCGAACAAATCCTGGCACTGTTCTCAAATAATCCTTACAATTGTCCATCGGGCGATTAAAGGGTTGCTGCTCATAACGACCGGTCGGTGGTACCTCATAACCCTTCGGCGAATTTGGGGATTGAAACAAATCAGGTTCGGTCTGGCCTACAGCATTCTCGGGAATGCCATCATCCATTAGCTCCTCGGGCTCTTCTTCGGAATCCTCACTCTCGTCACTACTGATGCTAAAATTGTCCACCTCGCTTTCGTCATTGTCGTTTTCCGGCCCTATTTCGTCTTCTGGAGTGATCCATCCATTATCATTGTCCGGCGGGTTCGGAGGAAACGGTCCCCCTTCGCGACCTACGACGTAATCGTTTCCGTTATCATTAGGCGGTACCTCGGCCATTCCTGCAATAACAGCGAATTTCGGAGGGTACATAAGTAATTATACAATAGTTATAAATACATGCATGCAAATGCAATGCAAAGGTGGTACATATGCCCGAAATGTAATAATATGATGCTCATGCATGATTAATACAAAAATTACGATGTCGGATATTCCACCTAAAATTCAACGTCTACATATAGTAATCTCCATACTTACGTAATAATTACCCACATATATACTTCACTCAAAAGTATACGTCAAATGCCATAAATACAACAATAAATCTTACCGGAGCCATGCAGGATAGTTGTGTGTGCTTGGACCATTTCTTACGACACCAAAAGTTATAGTTTAGGATTTTCAAAAACGACCTAGTTCTCTATAACTCGTGGCTCTGATTACCAATCTGTAACACCCCCACAATTGCTATGCGCAGCGGAACTACAACAATGGGTGCTACTCAGTATTCATTGCACACAAGATATATCAAACGACGCTAAAAAGACGTCAACTTAAAACTTGAATTTAAAATTGTTAGATGATACATGTCCACGGTTTTTCAAACCCCAATTTGGTACAACAGAGTTTAGCGTTTTCGGTCCCCATGGATCTCAACCCAGAAATTTCAGTTTTACAACAACATAACATTAAACATAAAAATTGTTTAATTTGAAAAAGGAGGAAAAACAAGCGGACTCCAAGCCATACACACAACATCCATCCCATGCATGCTCCATTCTACACTTCAGCGGTTACCTGAAACACATGCCAAAATTTTGGTCAACGAAAACGTTGAGTGGAATTCATAGGTTTTACAATCAATTTGAACGTATATAAAATAAAAACCATTCGTGATCATTTATAGACTTGTCGATCAAACAATCTATAATCAGGATACTGACAATTGTGTTTAAGCTCATGACACTAATCCGTTAACTCAATCACCCGCGTAATAAATACCGGCGTGATTCAGATGAAACCGGTGCCCCTTCTAAAGGCATCAGTTGCAATTATACCTTATTTCTCATACAAAATAATCTACCGCATAACTTACTCAACGTACAGCTTCTCGGCTAGCATTGGGTCGTTAACCCCGTAGTACTACAAACTGCATAAGCGGCTATTTCCCCCTACTCGAGGGCAGGACAATAGTTAATAGTTCATGATTTTAGGGACTTTTGCAACTTTGGTACTCAACACAATTTCTAAGGCAACTTTCGGGTCTAACAATCATTCATGATATACGTTCCTTTTAAAAACTAGCATGCATTTCCCTCGCGGGTAAAACAATTTGAAATAAATATAAGCGAGGCTATAAATTCACACCTTAGATATTAAGTAGTCGGTAGTTCGAGGGATGATCACTGACGATGTTACGGATGCCCGGTTAAATCAACACCTATCACAAATAACGCGTAATGAGTAATCTCATTTAAATACTTTACGGTACTGTATAAAATACATATATACTAGTCACTTAGGACAATTATAACTCACGCCAAAAACAAAACAACAAGCATCACTCATTCTATACCATTCGTTCTTATTATTTACGTTGTCCATTTTTACTCATTCTCGCCGGTACTTACCGAAAGTACGGGCTGTTTTACCATATTTAACCATACTTATAAAAATTGACAAAATTCTCAAAAATCCTATAAGACCTGTAGATGACATGTTTTTAAGCCCAATAAAAGTTTTTACTTTTACGACCCGTTACGCAACTCTTTTCCAAAACTACATTTTACGGGCTGAAATTGCACTTCGACCAACTTGGACTTCTTTGACCTATATGAAATGTACCTTTGACTTCGTTGACTCCTAAGTCAACTTATAGACTCATTTGTACAGGTTAGGGACCAAAGTTTGACCCTTGACCATTTACCAATTTATACTTGTGACCCTCGGGATTTGACTAAAACTTTACATAAATTCGGATTACGAAAGTCCTCGTCTCCCGGTACTCGATCTTTAAAACCTCATAACTTTTAGCTCGTTTTGAGTCACGGGCTCTACCTTATACCAAATTAAAGACAAAAAGACCCTCTACAACTACATTTTGTTTTCAAGACCTGGAAGAAAAATCATTTTTATGAAATGAACCCAAAGTTTCTGCCTAAATTTGGCTACTACAAAAACATGCTTAGACTCGATTTCAAACCTTCTAACCACCACTAGGCATCATCCTAAGCCTCCCTAAACATATCCAAACACAAAAATTCAGTCCTACCCCTATTGATCAACCAAACTCAAAATCCTAATCATCTAAAAATGAACATGCAACCCATTAAACCTATGTAAAACATCCTTAAACACATAACCAAACACAAGACTAAGCTCAAAATCCAACAACCACCATGGCTCCCCAAACACCCCTTGTGCCGTGGGGTTTCGGTGCCCCAATCACCACAACCAAATTGATTTTGGTGGGTTTTTATTGGTGATTATGCTTCCATAACACATGAATTTAACATGCATTACAACATTTAGCCTCAAAAACGAATTTGGATCATCATGAAAATTTTTGGAAAATTTACTTGAATGCATGTGGGATTTAAGCACATAGAAATGTAGGGAATGACAAGATTAGATGTGGTCTAACCTTAATTTTAATGAAAATCAAGTGAAAAAATTTTTTGATGGTGTTCTTGGTGGTTTGGGGGTGTCCGTCGGCTTTAGAGACAAGAGAGGGAGAGAGTTGATTATTTTTGGTGAAATGAAACTATGTGTTTGTGTTTGTGTCATTTTGGGGCTTTTTGGTGTATTGGGAGGGACCAAATGGTAAATAAAGGTTTCTTTTGGCCTTAAGTTAAAAACGTCCTCAAAACTTTGCGGGTTCGACTCATTAGTCAATTTTGAAAATTTTACGGGAGTCGGAAATCTTCCCGAGCACTCCAAAATATTTTTGGGATACTTTAAATGTACTCGGAAGGCTATAAAACTCACCCGACTCAACTTAACACGAACCGTAAATAAAATTCTCGAAAAATTACATTATCGACAAATCGTCAATAATTATATAAAATTGGGCATCCCTCGGGATCGTAATCGTCATCGTCCTTCTTGAATCGTCAATCGTAAAAATTATAACCTCGAACATCAGCTTTAACCAAAATACTTATAAATATAAAAATTAAAATCTATAAAAAAAAATTTCAAAAATTAGCGTAATTTAGGGTAACGTTAATGACCTTGGTTCTAGGGTGTCACAACGAACCAATTTTTGATCACCTAGGATAACTACATGATACTTGCTAGTCAAGTCATGCCAATGATGACATCAAAGCTACCAAGACTTACTGGAATCTGATTGATGTAAAAACGGGGGATTGGAAAGGTTTAAGGAAGAATCTCGAATGATAGTGTTAGCCATCACAACTTTTCCGTCTACTATTCTACAGCATAATAGGGGTCTAGAACTAATGGAAGGATTTTCATTACCTTACTAAATTTAGTAAATATAATGCTTTGGTCTGCCCATGTGTTAAACAAGAAAGATGCATATTGTTGGTTTAGTAAAAACGTACCAGGGACGACGTTGGAGTCTGGATTCGCTTGGGCATTGCCAGCCATGTACACTTGCGAAGAAGTTCCCTTGTTGTCCTTCTTCTGGTTGGCCAACTTGGGACAGTCAGGTCTCACATGCCCAAAGGTTCCACACTCGTAACATACCACAGCTTTCTTTGGTCCACTACTACTTCCACCTGTGGGGTTTCAGTTTCCCTGCTGCCCACTTCCACTCCCACGCGCATTGCACTTGCCCTTTTTGTTGTTTCCGGGATTGGTATTGGGTCGACCCGGGGTAGCAAAATTTGCTTGGCAATCACGAGCAAAATGGCCTTGTTGGCCGCACTTGTAGCATCCTTGGCATTTTCCTCCAGCGACATGATGATAGTTGCACTTTGGACACTTGGGCTTGGCTCCCGAGTAGTTCTTGGTGCGGGTTATGGGAGTAGTGTCATCAGCTTGCCCAACGTTTTGCCTTTTGGAAGGCTGCTGGTGCTGGCTATGAGAGCTTTCATCGGATTTTCTCTTGTTGTTCGTTTGCCTTTTGGACAGATTGCGGGCTCGCTTGTTGATCAGCTCAGTCGCAAATTCCATAGCACCTTCAACGGTAATGGGTCGTGAAGCTAGCACACTGTCATGGATGTTGTCAGTGAGTCCACTGACATACTTATCAATCTTGTCGCTCCTTTGAGGGAGCATTCTGGTGCACATCAAGCTTAACTCTTGAAATCTTTGGTTGTACCAAAGGATATCATTGTTCTTACATTTTAGATACCACAGCTCTATCTCCAACTTCTACATTTCTCCTCTAGGACAGTACTTCTTAGTCATCCTCTCTTTGAGGTTGGCCCAAGTGAGAGTGTAAGCAGTGGCATGTCCAAGGGTATCGACCACAGAGTTCCACCAGGTGAGGGCGCTCTCAAGTAGTGTGCATGTGGAAAACTTAACTCTGTTCTCGTCAACACAACCGCTGATGCGAAAAACTATCTCTAGTCTTTCAAACCACTGCATCAATTCAAAAACTCCTTCTTTTCCTCGGTAGTATGAGGGTTTTCACTTTAAGAAGTCGGGGTAAGAGAAACTCCTGTTGGTGTTGTTTCTGCGTGCATTGAAGTTTGGATCATTGTTTGCATTCGGGTCAGCTCCTATGGCTGCCATGGCTGTTGTGATGCCTTCACTTATCATTTCCCGAAGTTGTGCGGCAGTGACATTTCGAGTAGCTTGTGGGGATTCAGCATTGGAAGTGGTTGCATTATTGGGATTTGATCTCGTAATCACCATTTGTCTGTAATCATACACAAAATGAGATTATTAGTTCAAACGTTAGTACAGTTTTTATATTATTTGCACGGGAAAAATTCATGCACGGATTTTATAACAAATTTGGATAACCTGTCAAGATCTCATATTATAATACATTGCAAAGCAAATATAATAAAGAAAGTGATTACATGCTATTTCCATAAGAAATTTAACATCCATCTAGTATAACAAAATCTAAGTCATAGGTCGGTCGGGCCTTGTCCAAGGTAATGATACACACAGTCTTTAAAACATTACATCCCAAAGTTACATGTCCAAAGAAAAGAAAGGATAAGTACATGATTACATCACCACAAGCTAAAAAAGAAATAAAAGTACAAAAGTCCTATACCATGTCAGCTAGGGTGCAACCCATAGACTAATCATGATGTACAAGAAACCTAGTACATCTATCCTACTCCTGCCTAGATGGTCTGCTAGATGAGGATGGGGCTGGTGGGGCTGATGAAGCTGCAGGTGCTCTCCTGGTGTTCCACAGAGTCTGAACTGTCGCTTTGGCCTCCTTGAGCATGCGGAATGCTGTCAGCAACTGAGTCCTGAGTCTGTCGACGGCCCCACGAAGATAGGTCATGTAACACCCCATTTTGATAAATGGAATGTCACGCGTAATTATGGCGTGTCATCAAAGCATACAAGGATAAATGTCTGAAACATTACATGACCATAGGGATAACCGGAATCAAACATCGGTTCCTAAACATAAGCCCAAAACATAATAAGGTAAAAGAAATGAATGAAAGACTAAGCAAGCATAAGTATATGAAGGCAAAAAGGAAAAGAAGTCTCTAGCAGCTTCCATCCTATGCACGTCCTCCAAATGCTCGAGTCTTTCCTAGGGTACCTGCCGTTTTGGGACATGGAAAGGAAAGTAACGGCTGAGCAAAACGCTCAGTGCACGGATATAGACATAGTATAAGTGACTAAAACATAATAGAGACTTAATAGCAGCGGAAATGTATACGTCTTGGAAAACCTGGAACATGTTCATAAAACTAGTTTTATAGTTTGAAAAGCCTTATGTTTATCTTATGAAAACTGTTTAACATATTTTACCATTAGCAAATATAGGTCATGAAAATCCACCGTGCATGAATACTTGGAGGGGTGACCTCATCATGAAAATTAGAGGGGCTGCCTCTAATTTAATATATTGGTTTTTGGGTAGGAGGGGTCAGCTCCTTGTGAAGGATGCAAGGCACACACCACATTCACCATGAAATCCTGACTGAAAACATGTAACTAGAATGCACCCATACGCCCCACATGATAAATATAATATAAATGGCTGATGACGTATAGTCCCCAACCGGGTCAGGAACCCGGCCCACGGGTACTACCCGTATCCGGCCCATCACAGATGGGAGGGGAATAATGTCATTCAAGCTTATGGGCTTGAATGAACAGTAACCGCACACATGTGTGCGGCCCATGGCCCGGCGCGGCCGACATAGGGTTAGACAGAATCATATTCTATCTAGGAATAGGTTTACCCCAAAAGAGGAGGATATTCACTACCATAATTAGAAGATAACAATCATTCTAATTATGATAGTTATCCTTTCCTTGGGGCCAAAGTATCAGTAGCAGCCCACTAGGGTTCCACTGCCTATAAAAGGAACCCCCAAGGGTTCCACAAAGGTATTACGCTTTATACTCTCAATTCACATAAACCCTAACCGATTACTTACTCTCACGCCGGAGTCTAATCGTGGGAAACATTCCCACGGTAAGCCTAACGCGTGCTGTTTAGTGTGCAGGATCCCAACCAAACGATTCACTTGGTGCAGGAGCCGGAGCCCAGCCAACCCGAATTAAGCCTAATTCGGGTCTAGCAAGGATCACCCAACTTTTGCATCAACAAGTTGGCGCCATCCGTGGGACCCATTACACTAAGCTAGAACAAAAACCTCATTCTGAATCTTTCAATGACGAAGGGGCACCAGCAAGGCAATCCCAGGAATACGAATCCTGGAAATCGGAAGTCCCAAGGGGAAGGGATACTCATCCCCAATCAATCACCCAGCCACCTTGCGGGCGGACCTGGTAACCGGGGCGGCTTTCAGCTCCTGGGGGTAACAAGCACGATCTCCATGACACCCCCACCTACTTCAACCCTGGACAACCCTGACCCAGGGAGTGCGCCCAACCCTCCTAACAAGGAGCCGCGCAGACCATCGGCGGAGGAAGAAGTAGAGGTCCTACCACTCAGCGAGGAGGATCTTACTCGAGTTCTCACGCAGAACTTCGATAGGATCGTCCCGGGGATCACGTCAAGGTTGAATCTGGGGAGGGGCCTCCAATCCAGACTCAACTTTGGTGACACCGGACCAATCACCTCTTCCCAAAATCATAGGAAAAGGAGAGCTCGGCCTCAGGAGCAGAGCATCTTTGAGGAAACCCCTCAACCCAGGAATGTGTTTGAGCGCATAGGAGATCGCCTCATACAGGAATTAATGCAGTCTCTAGAAGGAGGAGATAAGTCTGATGGTTCACCCGAGCGGCCAGATCAAGAGTTGGCCAGAACCGCTCGTCGCACGAGTGTGTGGGACAGGATGAACACTGGGAAGAAGGCTTCCGGTTCATCCCAAAAAAGTGGCCCCTACCCAAAGGATGGGGCACCACCACCGTCTCCAGACCCGTCAGGAGAAGACTCAGATGACCATCCGCCTAAACGTCGCTGACCTAGGCGTACCCCTCCACCACCACCAAACAATGATGGGTACTACGGTGGCCCTTATTATCGTGATGCAGACGCGGAGGATCTTTTGCCTCCATGGTGTGAACCATGGGATGACCCTAGGCTCACCCGGCCATGGGCGGATCCCAGGGAAGACCCGTTCACCCTCCGCATACGGAACTATTCTGAGGACACCAAACGTCGCATGCCGGCGTGTGTCAAGACCTATGATGGGACTGGTGATCCGGTTGATCACCTTAAAATATTCGATACGCAAGATAAAATTGATTGATGGCCCATGCCTATATGGTGCCAAATGTTCACTTCAACTTTGATCGGAAATGCCCGTGACTTTGAGGCACTCCCTCCACGGAGCATTGATAGTTTCACGGATCTACGTACTGCGTTTGAGAACAATTATACTCAGAGGAAGAAGTATAATAGGGATCCGGTCTCATTGGCAACTGTCAAACAACGGCCGGGGGAGTCCACAGAAGCCTTCACTGAACGCTTCAATGATGAGTGCACGCGCACAAAAACAATGCCGGAGCTCCTGAAAATCTCTGACTACATGCACGCCATAACAGACAGGGAGTTGATCAGGCGCCTCAATGACAAGCTTCCAGAGAAATATGATGACCTCATGGAAAGGGTCAGAAATTTCATAGAAGGAGAAACAGATGTGGCCGCGGCCTACCCATCCCGAGGAAATGGGTATCGGTCAAATGACCAGTCCCGGAGACAGTCGGGCGGTCAAGGCAATCAGAACAATAGCAAGGGCTCAGACTATAAGAGCCAGAGCAAAGGAGGATGGCCGGACGATAAGTTCACCCCCCTAAAGATGTCCTACCGGGAGATCTTGCTGACGGAAGGGGCGAAATTCCCAAGGCCCCCCCCCAATGACCACTCCGCCGGAACGTCGGCAAGGAAATCGCTTCTGCGAATTCCATAATGACAAAGGCCACGGTACGGAGGAGTGTATCCAGCTAAAGAAGCATATTGAGTCGCTGATCAAATCAGGTAAACTCAAGCACCTATTTAAGGATTGGAAGGATGGAAAAGACAACAACAAGAAGTACGATAAGAAGGATCCCCAAAAGGACAAACCTTCGACCATATACATGATCCAATCCAGACAACGCCGCACGAGGCATAAAGTTGGCCAAAAATTTTCACGCGGCAGGGAAATCTCTTTCCCTCAGTTGTTCCCATTCAATCCATAACACAAGATTTAGAAGAGATATTTAGAGAGAGAAAGAGAAGAAAAGTAGAGAGAGAAACAAGAGAGATTTGGAAGGTTTATGTTTACTAGAGAGAGAAAGTAAAATGAACCAACACCCTCTTTCACATGTGAAAGAGGGTTATATACCCCACGGCTCTAAGGCCTTTGTGGGCTTCATCTTGGGCCGGGCTTGGCTTTCTTTTGGGCTTACGCCCCTAACTTAGACAATACTAGCTTAAAGTCCAAGCCCGGTTTTCCCGACTAACCTATTACAATACAAGACCTTTTAACGACTAAGATGACCTATTACATTCTTGTTCGACTATATAAAATATAGGGCTAACAATCTCCCCCAATGTATCGGTCATCTTAAAATGCTTAAAAAGCATAAGATGGTTGAGTGAATACATTCTTGTAGAGGAGATCTTCCTTCTTTGGTCTTGTATCTTGATCTTGATCTTGTTTGTAACAGCTTTGTTCCTTCATGCTTTCGTGATCTTTATCTTGAGCCTTTGTCATTTGACTTTGAGTGCTTGAGATCTTCATCTGTACTCCTTGTGACTAAGATGACCTATTACATTCGTACATTCTTAGGTATCTTGATTATCGCCATCTTGTGCTCTTGTGACTTCTGAATCGACATCGGTTGCACAGCTACGCCACCTTCTTGATATGCAGCAACATATATAGACACGGATGAAATGGCTTTGAACATTTCACCCTAACTCGGTAGCGTTTTACCTCCGGTCGGTGAAGACCGTTAAACGGTATTAAATACCGTACCTGTGATCAGGTAGATTCGATTAAGAACCTCCTTGACAGGGTTTCCCGGCGGTAGAAGCCAGTTCTCTTTACTCGACCGTCTCAAAGCAGACTGCGAACGTAAAGAGTGAATCAAAAAAGGATACGGTTATCCGTTTGATTAGAGTCGTCAATTCAGAATTCCTGGAACAAGTTTGATTCTAAAAGAGTCGCACCATTGTTGCTTTCCAGTTTGTCACAAGCTTGATTCATAGAGAATCTTGCGAGTTACCTACCGCAGTGTTGTTTGATTTTGACACTGGAAGGATTTCCATTCATCACTGTGAACACTAATGAGTGTCACTCTGAATGTTCTGGCAAGATCACATGGATTTTGCGAAGAAACCTGGAATCAAGTTTGAATCAATTAAGAATCCAAACTTAGTTGCTTTCCAGTTCTCACAAGTTTGATTCGTGTAGAATCGCACAAGTTACCTACCATGAGCTTGTTTGATGTTGGCTCAAGCAGGATTTCCATCTTCATTGTGAATCGTATCACTCAGATGTTCTGGCAATATCACAAGGATAATACGTAGGACTCGATTGTGTCCTAATGAGATGATAAATTGATCTCGTTTGGCTCTAGACTCAATAAGTGCATTTTGGTAATCGGAGGCTGGAGCAGACTGCCACCTTTTCAATATTAACTGACTCGGAGTGAGAAAGTCAATAGATACATGTTGATCTCCGTGACAATGAGACAAGTTTCTTTTGAGAGAAACTCGAATGGCTGGGAAGGGTTGTGCATTGCATCACTGGGTCCATGATGACTTGTCTTCAATAGATGTATTGACCCGTTTTCTGCCTAAGTTGCATAGAATATTCAACTCCTTCAATGCTTACCAATACGTCATCATTAGCACCTTGTTGTGATTGTTCCAGTGCTAACTTAAGTACTTGGTCCGCATTTAGCTTCATTCCACTCCATCTTTCCTAAGGACAACTATTTCTAGCTATGGAATGTCCTTGGGTAGATCCCTCCGGTTCTGGTTGGATCATAGGACTTAGTTTCCTATCCTAAACCACCTTTTGACTCCATCGTTCCGTCGTGGATAGTAGGTTGTTTTGGGTAAAGATCGTAACCATAAAACCATTGAAAACCATTCAAAGTGCTTGATAAAAATCAAAACTTTTAACACTTGAAAGTTTTACATTTCCGAAAAGCTCCCCCTACACACATGCATCGATATACGAAATAGTTTGGCATGTGAAGGAAAGAGTTGCACTTGAGTCTTTAAGATCACATGTTGCGATATATTACATTTTAATCACATTTTCTCCCCCTATCTCTAATATACAAATTTAATATTAGAGATACCAATTGATTAAAATATGACATTTTCTGAAAAATCGACAGGAGAGAAACATGTGTGCACGCATGAATCATGGAACATTTTTAGTTGGGTCGCTCCCCCTCAGCAATATATGTGTGTCTTGAGACAAAATTTGACAAAATTTTAGAAAAACGACAACACAAAATATGTTGAGGTAGGGAGTTGAGATGCCTTTTCCGATATAATATATTACATTTGACAATTTTATATCATTTTTGGAATGTGTTGGATACATAAAATATGACAATTTTAGAGATGTACCCAACAACATTAAAAGGCTTGATTTTAAAACGCTCCCCCTCAAAAATTGATCAAAATAACATATGACAATTTTGAGATATAAAAACCACTTATGAGGAAGGGAGTGTTGAACACACAATTTTGAAAGATTTAGAAAAACCTTTTGAGAAATTCTTGAAAAATTGTGTTCAACGGTTTTAAAATAATCAGGATAGAAGACTTCTCTTCTGTTGCTTAGGGAAAGCGCACTGAAACGTACACTCCCCTTTCGGGTCCTTTTTTCATGAGCTCAAAACTTTGATTGTTTTGTGACTAGCTCATGACCGAGAAAAATAAATTTCCCGTTGTGAAGGATAAGTTATCATCCGTGATAAACTTTCCTTAAGTTGAAGTTCGAGTTCTAAGCTGACATTTACTTAGAAATCGTCTTTCATGAACTTAAAAACTTTGAATGTTTTTATCGGAAGCTCATGACCGAGAAATATTAATTTCTCGTTGAGAAGGATAAGTTATCGTCCGTGATAAACTTTCCTTATTTGAGGTCCGAGTCCTAAGCTGTGATGTGCTTAGAAGTCATTTACACGAGCTTAAAACTTTCGAATAGTTTTAATGTAAGCTCGTGCCCGAGAAAAATCGAATTTCTCGTTTTGAGGATAAGTCATACTCGGGATGAACTTTCCTGTCTTGTGAGCCCGGGTTATAGTCTGTAATATGACTATAAGCCTTGTACACGAGCTAAAAACTTTTGAATAGTTTTAAGAGAAGCTCGTGTCCGAGAAATATTAATTTCTCGTTTTGAGGGTAACTAATCGTTGAAGAGATAAAGTTCCCTTTCTTTGACGTTCGAGTTACAGCCTGAAATGTGACTGTAAGTCATTATCAATCTTACTTGTGAAACCCTTGAGACACGTATTTCTCTGATATCTGCTTCTTCAGCAACCAAACTCTGAGAGTGTCTTTTGTTGAACGGTATGAATATGGAAAACCTTTGTGTTCTTGTTGAACCTTTATTTTAATACCTGCACTTTTATCAGTAGTTTGTATGCTTGCTTGTGGGTTAGTGATATCTTTGTGAGAACCGTGTTGAGGTTCACCTTGAACCTTTTTCGAGCTAGAGGGAAATATCTTGCCAGTAGGAACCCACCGAAGACCAATTGTTTTAAAGGTTCTACCCGTTGGTATCCACCTAAGACAAGGTCTAGGAGACATAGTTTTCTCATGAACAGGGGAAGACTTATTTGGAGAATAACTATTTCTTTTGGGGTTCCGTCTTTGAGGTGCTCTAGCTTTTTGGTTCACCTTGTTCAGGACTTTCGTTATACAATCATCATGAATGGCATTAAAAACGCATTTGGTACATTTCGTGCAAACAAAGTGCTTAGCATCTGAGAAAGCTCTAGAGTTCCTAGGGTTGGCAGAATTGTGCACATCATAGAAGGGTCTAGAATTCCTAGATGTGTGAACAACGCTCCTAGGTTGTGGTTTGGTCCTATCTCTTGCTTGTGTCTTGTTGTTAGCATCCTCTAGATAGCTTTTATGACCCGTGTCATTTGAACTACGCCTAGGCATGTTCTTGGAGTTAGATCTAAAGTTGCTTGAAGCATTCATGTGATCGGGTTTTGCAGAAGCAGTTTGTCTTAAGGTCGGTCTAGATTGTGGAGTGACTGGTTTAGGCAACTTGCTACGCACGTCAACTTGGGATGCAAACCTCGGATTCGACATTTTGAGTCGTTCACATTTAAACGCATTCGGTTGTCTAGCAACTGAGCGATTTCTAAATGATTGAGAAGGAGGTTTCCCCAAGACTGACTGTTTTGGTAACTTAGTATCCACACTATTTCCTTTTATCTTCCTTAATTCGTTTTTCACCGCTGTCAGTGCAAAAACCTTTTCCTGAATCTGAGCCTTTAATTGCTCATTTTGTAGAAGTAATTGAGCAACACGTTGTTCTAACTTAATGTTCATATTATCAAATATGGCGTTATCAGCATTCGTATCATTACTTTCTACAGTGTCGATAGGTTGCACAGATAATTCAGTTAATGAAGCAGGCGGAGGACTTGGATTTTGAGAAGCCAACTTTGATTCTAACAAATTTATTTGTTTCACAAAATGTTCTTTTTCGGCGTTAAAATCTTGAATCTTACGATCCAATTTTTGTTCAAGAACAACATTTGCTTTCTCAAGTTTTTCAAAGTAAGCCTCAAATTTGTCATTTTTCTTTGAAAATTCGAGTTTGGCATCCTCAAAATCTTTTGTCTTCTGAGCTAAGAGAGTTTCGAGCTCGTGAGTATTAGAATCAGTATTTAATTGTACCTCAGCCATTGGCTCATTGTCACATGTGGGGCTGATAGCTGTAACAACGACTTCTGTATCTTTCCCTGAGCTTGTGCTGGTATGATGAGTTTCTGATTCTGACCTGCTGCTTTCTGTATCAACCGAAGAAGCATCCAATGCTTGATCTATATCGACAGTGCTCTCTTTTGTCTGCATCAGTATTTGATTCACCCTTCTTTGAAAGTGCCTTTGATGGCGTGTTCTTTCAGCAATTGACTTCTTTATGTTGCTCATATGTTGAAGAAGTGTCTCTTTGAACGCTTGAAGATCTACGAGAGTATATTTGGTAAAGTATGTGCTTGTGAACTCTCGATCGTTTTTGGATAAGCCACTTGAGTCAATGAATTGCTGGAACTGATTGTTGAGAGCTAAAAGGACCTCCATGGATATATTCTCGTGAAAATCGTCTCTGTCAAGTTCTTGTTGAAGATGGTCCACATTAAGTAGCATCGTTCTGATGAATGTCTCAACATCTTGACCAAATAGTAAAAAGAATACCCGTTTGAATCCAATTTCAAGACGAGTGCCTTTTAGGTCTTCTCTTGAAAGAACCTGAAGGTGTGACTGAAGCAACTTTATGTGTTCCATGCATCTTTCTTTTGCTTTCGACATCTTGTATTTGATTGCATGAACGGTTTTGGTGGTAGAATCCTTGTTAGAAGGTTTACTGATTGGAGTCTCAGTATTTGTCTGAACCTCTGGATTCTGCATCTTCTCTTTATTCATCTCAGTCATGGACGTTGTTGGTGTTGAATCCATGAAGATGTCCATTGAACGGATGTCTCGAAGAGGATATGATGTGTATGGATTACGGATCTTAGTGGATGTGTTGTGATTAGGTTGTGGTTGAAATTACGAAAATTCCGATTTTTTCTCAGTCCGACAATAAATTCCTCAGTCCGACAAAACGGTAAGCCGAAAAAATTTTGAATCACCAAATTTTGAAATCGAGTTAGAAATAGCCAAAAACTAGTAGGGAAAAAATTTGAAAAACGAAAAATTTTGACAAAAAATAAAACCTAAAATGGCCTAAAAATTTGAATTTTGGTCCGAAAATTCGAATTTTTGGTCGAAAATTTTTTCGCATAGCCAAAATTTGAAATTGAAGCTTAAATGGCCTAAAAATGGTATAGGAAAAAATAAAATTTTCTTGAGTTTTAGCCAAAATTTGAAATTTGAAATTTTTTTTTTTTTTTTTTTTTAATCTTCGTGTAAACTACCTTCTGAAACTAGTCTAGATAGTGGCTAAGTCTAAAAATTAGTCAAACAAAATACCCATCGGAATGTCCATCGGAATACCTATCGGAATGTCAAATCGGAATGTCCAGATCGGAATGTCCAGATCGGAATGTTCTATCGCAATGCACTGTCGCAATGTCCAGATCGGAATGTTCTGTCGCAATGTTAGATCGGAATGTGCTGTCGGAATGTGGCTGTCGGAATGCTCAGATCGCAATCCCTATCGGAATGTCCAGATCGCAATGTGGCTGTCAAAATTCAAGCAGAGTAACGACTTAAAATACTTCCTTATACCCGTCGGAATCCAGATCGCAAAGTACGATCGGAATGTCCAGATCGGAATAAGTAATAAAAACCCACGATCGCAATGTAGAACCAAACCCTTTCCGATGGTAAGGTTATTGCGATGGAAACCCAAGTACAATTTGTACTTTCCGATGGAAGTTTCTGCTTAAATTTCGGAATGAAGAACAAGAAGAAATTTCGCAACTTTTGATCCAAAAGATTTGTGTTTTAGCCAAAACCAAGATACCCAAATCACTAATACTAGTATGTAGATGATTTGTATCAAGAAAAGACCATAAAGAAACACAAAAAAGTAAAATGGGACGTGAGATATGGATCAAAAAGCCACGAAAAAATCAAGAATACCACACACGAATCTTCAATCACCTATCCACTATAGGCTCTTGATACCAAATGTTATTCCCAATCAATCCATAACACAAGATTTAGAAGAGATATTTAGAGAGAGAAAGAGAAGAAAAGTAGAGAGAGAAACAAGAGATATTTGGAAGGTTTATGTTTACTAGAGAGAGAAAGTAAAATGAACCAACACCCTCTTTCACATGTGAAAGAGGGTTATATACCCCACGGCTCTAAGGCCTTTGTGGGCTTCATCTTGGGCCGGGCTTGGCTTTCTTTTGGGCTTACGCCCCTAACTTAGACAATATTAGCTTAAAGTCCAAGCCCGGTTTTCCCGACTAACCTATTACAATACAAGACCTTTTAACGACTAAGATGACCTATTACATTCTTGTTCGACTATATAAAATATAGGGCTAACACCCTCCCATCACAGCAAGCGATGTGACCGATGCGCCTCTCACTATTGAGATAAGCATTGGAACACACAATGTTCGTCGCATGTATGTGGATGGAGGGTCGTCAGCAGAGGTATTGTATGAACACTTTTTTGTGCAATTATGTCCAGAAATAAGAAGCCAATTAGTACTGGCCACGGCGCCGCTCACCGGCTTTAGTGGAGACACTATCTGGCCGATAGGGCAACTACGGCTGCTTGTAACCATTGGGAATGAGGAACACTCCACTACGGCGTGGATGAACTTCATGGTGATACGCTCACATTCTCCGTACAATGGGATCATAGGCGGACCAGGTATTTTGGCTATACGGGCGGTACCCTCCACAGCGCACGGAATGATCAAATTCCCCGTTGAAGGGGAAATTGTTACCATTTACAACACAATCGTACCGGCATCCGAGTGTCACACCGTGACAACACCGGCTCCACCTGTTCCAGCCAAGGATGGATCACCACCTCCCAATTAGAAGGTAGCAATTCACCCTGACTATCCGGAACAGGAGGTATCCATAGGAGGGGCGCTCTCAGATAGCGGCAAATGGGCCATGTGCTCTCTTTTAAGTGCAAACTTAGATATATTCGCATGGGAGCTAAAGCATATGACAGGCGTGCCACGTGCGATAGCAGAGCATAAGCTCCAGATCCGCCAAGGGTACCAACCCGTCAAGCAAAAGAAGCGCGGCCAGGCGCCTGAGCGCAGCCAAGTAATATTGGAGGAAGTACGGAAACTAGTGGACGCAGGTATCATGCGCGAGGCATACTACCACGAGTGGTTATCCAATCCGGTCATGGTCAAAAAACATGACGGAAGTTGGCGCATGTGTGTGGATTTTACGGATCTGAACAAGGCCTGCCCACAGGATTGTTACCCGTTACCAGAAATAGATTGGAAGGTGGAATCCCTATGCGGGTATCCTTTTAAATGCTTCCTGGACGCATATAAAGGATATCACCAAATCCAGATGGCGGAGGAGGATGCAGAAAAAACGGCGTTCCACACGAGCCAGGGCGTATATTTCTATACGAAAATGCCGTTTGGGCTGAAGAACGCCGGTGCTACATATCAACGGCTTGTGGACAAAGCTTTTGAATCACAGATAGGCCGCAACTTGGAAGTCTATGTGGATGACTTGGTTATTAAAAGTGATACGGAGGAGGCACTTCTCCGGGATGTCCAAGAGACGTTCGACACACTGAGAAGGATTAACATGAAGCTAAATCCAAAGAAATGTACGTTTGGGGCAACGGAGGGAATGTTCCTTGGATATTTGATTGACCCAAACGGCATAAAACCTTGCCCAGAGAAGACGGACGCAGTGATACAACTGTCGTCCCCTCAGGCACGGAAGGAGGTGCAATCCTTGAATTGGAAACTAGCCGGGCTGAATAGCTTCTTATCTAAATCCGCAGAGAAGTCATTACCCCTATTTAAGACACTCAAGAAGTGCATTAGGAAAGGAGACTTCCGGTGGACGAAGGAAGCCGAGGAAGCTTTCGGCCAACTTAAGCAGCATTTTACATCCCTCCCTATGCTAGTAGCTCCCCGGCCAAAGGAGGAACTCATTATGTATCTCTCAGCCACTCATGGCGCAATAAGCGCGGTACTTATGACAGATAGAGATTCAGTGCAAACTCCGGTCTACTTTATAAGTAGAACACTACAAGGGCCGGAGCTGAATTACTCCTCTATGGAAAAATTAGTGTTAGCACTAGTGTTTGCTACAAAGCGGCTGCGCCGGTACTTTCAGGCGCACCCAATTTTAGTCATTACGGATCAGCCAATCAAGCAGGTCATTTCTAGACCGGACGTGGCAGGGAGGCTACAGAAATGGAGCATCTTATTGGG
This sequence comes from Glebionis coronaria, assembly GCA_025667525.1. Classification (NCBI taxonomy): domain Eukaryota; kingdom Viridiplantae; phylum Streptophyta; class Magnoliopsida; order Asterales; family Asteraceae; genus Glebionis; species Glebionis coronaria. The sequence goes on along the minus strand of CM046881.1, from coordinate 340,527,030 downwards.
GGAGCACAATATATCTTATAGGCCAAGGACGGCTGTGAAAGGCCAGATCTTGGCAGATTTCCTGATCGAGAAGCCGGATGAGGAAGGGCCAATAGTTAAACAAGACGAGATCCCAACACAACCATGGGTGTTATTCACGGACGGATCTTCGTGTACGGACGGGTCCGGAGCTGGTCTCATCCTCACAAATCCAGAAGGAATGGAATTCACGTAATCCCTCCGTTTTGAGTTCACGACCACCAACAACGAAGCAGAATATGAAGCATTAATTGCGGGTTTAAAAATCACCGCTAGAATGGGAGTCCGCAACCTTGAGCCCTACGTGCACTCACGGCTTGTCGCGAACCATATTCTAGGTGGATATGTGGCTAAAGAGGAAAACATGGGCAGGTACTTGGAAAAAGTTAAGTCGCTAATCGCGACTTTCAGTAAGTTTTCCAACAAGCAGGTGCCAAGGGGCGAGAACAAGAAGGCGGACGCTCTTAGCAAGATAGCATCCACAAGCTTCGCTCACTTGTCTAAACAAGTCTTGGTGGAAATACTTAAGGAGAAATCTATAACGGAGGGGGAAGTTGCTGCTATAGTTGAGGAGGATGGACCTACATGGATGACTCCGATTATCAACTATTTGACTAGTGAGACCTTCCCAGACGAGGAAAAAGAAGCACGGCGCATCAGAAGGAAGTCACAGCATTTCGAACTTCGAGAAGGCATCCTTTACAAGCGCTCCTCCTTGCAGCCGTGGCTGCGGTGTGTTGGACCACGTCAGGCCGCTTACGTAATCAGTGACATACATGAAGGGTTGTGCGACATGCATGCGGGTCCACGATCCGTGGTAGCTAGAGCCTTACGAACAGGATATTATTGGCCTACCATGCACAGAGACGCGCGTGACATGATTCGCAAGTGTAGTGATTGCCAAGTGCATAGGCCAGTACCGCGGCACCCGCAGCAGGAGCTTACACCTATCACGTCCCCATGGCCATTCTATAAGTGGGGAATCGACATTGCAGGACCATTTCCTGTAGCTGCGGGGGGAGTTAAATTCTTGATTGTTGCGATGGACTACTTCACACGATGAATAGAAGCCAAGGCAGTCAAGTCTATCACGGGCAAACAAGTTAAGAAGTTTGTTTGGGAACATATTGTGTGCCGTTTTGGTCTACCAGGAGAAATCATCTCGGACAACGACAAGCAGTTCACGGACAACCCATTCAAAGATTGGTGTGCATCATTGAACATCAAGCGGCGCTTCGCATCTTTTAAGCATCCGAAGACAAATGGCCTTGTCGAACGGGCAAATAGAAGCTTGGGGAATGGAATCAAGGTGCGTTTGGACGAACGAAGTGGCAAATGGGTTGATGAGTTATCACATGTGCTGTGGGCACATAGGACTATGATCAAAACAGCCAACGGAGATACTCCATTTGCATTGGCTTACGGCACTGAAGCTGTCATACCAGCAGAAATAGGGATGCCTACCATCCGCACGGCGGAAGTTAATGTCGTCACGAACGACGAGCAGCTGCGAATCAACCTGGATCTGTTGGAAGAAAAAAGGAAAATAGCAGCCATCAATGAGGCTAAGTCCAAGGCCAAGATGAAAGCATATTATGACGCCAAGGTCAAGGGTGTTTCTTTTCGACCGGGAGACTATGTCTATCGTGCTAACGAAGCGAGTCGAGCGGAGAATACAGGAAAACTGGGCCCTAAGTGGGAAGGACCGTATGAAGTCACGGAGGCCTTGGGACGAGGCGCGTACAAGTTACGTGATATGGATGGCCGCGACCTAGAGCGCACATGGAACATTTACAATCTCAAAAGGGGCTATCTTTGAAAGCTACGGCTTCCGCATGGGTGTTTCGCTATATGTGGCTTTAATGAAGAACCATGCGGTCTATCTGTTTTGTCTTTCTTATGTTTGTTTAGTTTCCTTTCTTGTTTTCTAGGACTTGTCATTATTGTTTAAACAAAAATGTAAACGTTCTAATAAAATGCCGTGGTGCCTAGCTAGCCCCACGGCTTGTTTCGTGCAAATCATTTTTTATATTTTTTGGTTAGTCGTATGAATTTTACTTATATTATAATATGCCATGTTTCATTCATATGCATTCTTTCAAATTACTGTACATGTACTATACGCCTCCAGGCGGGGTAAGAGGATTAAGTGAACCTACTAATTCAACTTGCCGCGTAAGAGGGATGCAACCCCAGTCGCACGGATCATGTATCCTTACTATACACCTTACTCACAAGACGTTGGGGTAAGTTTCGTATGCCATAGTCACACAGTGCTCCACATAGTAAAGACGTACGTCGCATGTCTAGTAAATTATAGACTTGTATGTATTTTCTTTCTTTGTGTGTAAGACGTGACATATCATGCAGTATTGATCTACAATATTCAACACAATCAAAGTACACAAGTGTCAAAAATAAATAAACAAAATGGTTGTGGTCATCACGGACTTCAAAATAAAAGACAAGTTATTTCACATATGTCTTAGCCGTGTACATACACGGACGAATAAAATTATAAATTACAAGTGTTCACAACTGACAAATTACAAGGGGGGGTATGAATTCCCCTATCTCCTTCTTCCCTTCCTTAATTAGATCACGGAGGACCTCCCCACGAGCATCCTTCCCATCCCAGGCTTTGGCCGCAATAGCATCCAATGCTTCTACAAGCAGTTTCTCGCCTTTCATGGTTTTGGATGCGGAATCATAAGTGGCCAATGTCAAAGGAATGGGATCAGCACTCAGCCGGGACATTATTGCCTCGTTCGGAGCGTCCTTCAGTGCCTCAAGCTCGTCTAGGAGAGGGTGTTGGATCTCCGCTAAGGCATTCATGGACGCGGTCATATTATCCGCGGCGGAGGGGTTGTGATAAGGATGCTGTGTGATATCTTCATTTTTCCCTATCATTTCCGCAGCTTTGACCAAGCCTTCATGTCTACCGCGGTCGATTCCATCGGATACGACCCCGGCAAACACCTACAATAGGTGTGGAGCTTCCAATGCCCTACTCAGAGCAAGTCACAGTCCTTGCCCGATAATCCACCTGCGACCGGCTGTAGCGGTTAGCAGGGGAGGACATATCCTCTCAGCACAACTTACAGCCATCTTGCTTAGCTCCTCATCAGCTGAGACAGCCTGTTCTTCAAGGTTGGTCTGGGTCCGCGTCAACTCATCCTTCAGCGTATCACGCTCCTAGGCGATGTTGAAGGATTGCACGGTCACGGCCTTGGTAGCAGCTTCGGCCGCAGACACCTGCATATAAAATTTGGAGTTATTACAAGGATATATACTTTTCTTGGGTTAAATGCATACCCAAAGTTCGAGTGTATGTACAAAATTTCGAAAGTTCACCTTCTCGTTTGATGCGGCTACGAGGGCTTCAAGCTCAGCAATGCGCTTCTCTCTGGCGTCGGCGTGATGCGCCTGCTCCTTCACCGTCGCCTCGGCTGTCGATAGCGCCGCCTGCAATGATGCGATGGTCTTCTCGTTCTTCACGACCATCGCCTCACGACAGGCTATCCTCTTATCTGCCCGATTCACATTGGTGAGGGCCTTGATTAGACGGCGTCTTAATGCGGCTCCCACCGTCACCTAGTGTGCGGACGACACGTCAAACTGCTCAATGAGGGCCTCATGATCTAACTCATCTAGATCTTGTGCGAGGACAGGCGGGGTGATGTGTTCAATGAATTCTGAACACTCGGATTCTGCCTCCAGCCTTGTCAAACTTGATAGGTTCCATGCTAAGCGCAGGCTTTCTTCTGGCCCATCGGGGTGCGGCTCCTTGGCATGTGTGGCAGCAGGGGATGGGGGCTTGTTGGTTGGTGCGGGGGATGGATTCCTCCCCACTTCTTCCTCCTGTGCTATGGCTTCCGGATTGGCCCTGTTATTTAACATAACAATATTAGTCTATGCATCATACAAAGACACGAATCATACTCAAAAGGGTACTTACGAGGTGCCAATGGCAGGGTCTGGGCCGGTAGGAGCTACGGCGCTCACAGGGGTGACTCACAAGGCTGGCCCTCCCATGTTCGGGGTGGGGTCGGCCTGGGCGGTCGCAGTACCACTCCCTTCTTGGTACTGCGGATGGTCCTTCCTTATCTTCTTGGGAGGAGCATTCGCGGCTCCGGCCTCGTCCCCTATTTTCTTTGCCACCCTCCTGGTGGTCTTTATCTTTCTAGAGGTGAGCGGGGCGGACCCGGAGGCCTGAGTAGTGTCTTCGTTGGGGTCATTCTCCTCTTCCTGATTGGTGGTGCCCCCCTCTAGCAATGGTTCTTCGCCATCTTCATTGAGGAAATCCAATGGGGATTTCTCGATGGCGGGCTCTTCTTCGTCTGATCTAGGCTCGGATGTTTCTTCGAGCGGCATCGTACGGTCGGCTAGCGCTTCTAGCAAGGGGAGATCATTCGGCTTCAGCGGCCCGAATCCTTCCGCTACCTTCATTGGGTCGCCCTGGCGGATTAGTCCGTGAAGATTCATCTCTGCAAACATTTTACAAGTATATGGGTTAGTAAAGTTCTACACATATGCGTGACAAATCAAATCTACAACATATAAATTAGACCTACCCTCTCCCTGTTCCGTTAGGAAGCACGGGTATAAGTCATCCATCCCAAAGTAACGGCGGCTTATCCCTACTAAGCACAGAAAGTGTTCCGGCAAACCTCTATGGAATTCTGTGCGGTGGGTATCTAGTATTTTTAGGTCCCTGCTGCTATAATCTTTGGATTTGGGTGGGTAGTCTTTGGGGGCTTTGGTTTTGAGTACGAAAGGGGTCGGGAACACCTTCTCATCTACAAAGAAGTAATGGTCGTACCAGTTCTTAAGGGAGTCTAGAGGCTTCCTATACGTCATAGGGGCATTCCTGGGTCGTTTCTTAAACGACAGCCACCCATTCACTAGCTGAGGAAAATAGAAAGCCCTAAAAAGGTTCACGATTGGGGTTACTCCGCAGGTATGGCATGTAATTTCAAACTGGTTGATTTTACACGCCCATATGCAGTGAAGCTGGGTTATGTGGAAGTCATAATAAAATAGCAGGTCTACCAAGAACTTGGATAAGGGTATACGGTAGTTTGCCGAGTCAAACAGGCGTGTGTATATGCCTATTTTCCCCGCCGGTGCATCCGTAATCGCTTCACCATCACCTGGATAGGTGGGGTGTACGATTTCGGGTACATAATACTTTGACAGGAAGTCGAGGTATTTTTCCGTAGACATCACGTTTAGGACATCCGTGATAAGGGGGTTGTCCTTTACCATGTTTTATAAAAAGGTTTTTAAAGGCGTGATGATCTAACCTGCGGTGACGGAAGTCCGTGGAAAAGAAGGCAAAGTTTTGGAGATAAAAGCTTGAGAATAACAATGGCGGAAGAAGGGGTGAGTTGTGTGTGTAACAAACACGCATGCCAACTGTTATATAGGGTTGCCTCGGTTTCCGAGGTACCATAGATATTCGACACGTGTCAGCCACCTCGCCTATCCAACGGATAGGATTTCTGACATTTCTGCAAAATTAGAGGGGGGCCCACGGGTCACTTCTTAACAGTTTTACGTGGCTCAAGGGTGGGCATTAATGGTGCACTTTTGCAGGCATGCGACTGGATAGTTGACTATCATTAATGTTTTTATTCTTGTGTCGGGTTATGCGGCTCTTACGTAAGACCGTATTTAATGTTACATTTAAGTTGTCTCGGCCGTTACGTGCGGCTGAGGTATTATTCAAAATATATTCCTACGACGGGTCGCCACGTGCGGCTAGAACAAAATTTTCAATATCTCATTTTCTAGGTCTTCCTTGGTATGTCCGGAGAACACCTTGATAGTCTAGAGGTTACGCCTACGGCTGTAACAACTAGACTAGGGGGACATGATGACGTATAGTCCCCAACCGGGTCAGGAACCCGGCCCACGGGTACTACCCGTATCTGGCCCATCACAGATGGAAGGGAATAATGTCATTCAAGCTTATGGGCTTGAATGAACAGTAACCGCACACATGTGTGCGGCCCACGGCCCGACGCGGCCGACATAGGGTTAGACAAAATCATATTCTGTCTAGGAATAGGTTTACCCCAAAAGAGGAGGATATTCACTACCATAATTAGAAGATAACAATCATTCTAATTATGATAGTTATCCTTTCCTTGGGGCCAAAGTATCAGTAGCAGCCCACTAGGGTTCCACTGCCTATAAAAGGAACCCCCAAGGGTTTCACAAAGGTATTATGCTTTATACTCTCAATTCACATAAACCCTAACGGATTACTTACTCTCACGCTGGAGTCTAGTCGTGGGAAACATTCCCACGGTAAGCCTAACGCGTGCTGTTTAGTGTACACGATCCCAACCGAACGATTCACTTGGTGCAGGAGCCGGAGCCCAGCCAACCCGAATTAAGCCTAATTCGGGTCTAGCAAGGATCACCCAACTTTTGCATCAACAAGTCAAAAGCTGAAGGGACGCCACGAGCAATCACTCCGCCGTGGTGAAGTCATAACATCAGTGCCTCTAATGTCATGGTTATGGTACCTCCATAACTAGGTGAAACTGGTCATGCATGTATATGGCTATAGGTATTCTAAATTAAACATAAGCAATTCAACACATAACTTATACTACGGGAAACATTTGGCTGCATACGGGGAATCCTAATAAGGAAGAATGTCCATACTGAAAGGACGGGAATCTGTCCCTTATGTCCAGTGAACGAAGAAGATGAACTAAGAGGAATCCTACTTCCGTATCACTAATGCTACATAAATACATACATGAATAAGTATCTGCTTACTAAATACGTAACTGGTTTTATGTCATGTCTTAGCTTATTTTATATGTTCTTATCATGTTTTACTGTTTTATGCCTTAACTTGTGTTTATCTTATATTCTGTTTACTCTGATTAAGTATTTCTGGTATTTCATGTATTATTATACTTAATATGTAATAATAAGTAACTTTCCAAAAATAGCAGGTTTCCTAAAATAAAAAGTTACCAAAAATAGAAAGTTTCCAAAAATAAAAAGTTTCCAAAAATAGAAAGTTTCCAAAAATAGAAAGTTACCAAAAATAGAAAGTTTCCAAAAATAGAAAGTTTCCAAAAATAGAAAGTTTCCAAAAATAGAATTACTACTTAAAATAGAAAATTTTCTAAAAATAGAAAGTTTCCATAAATAGATCAGCTGCCTTAATTAAATAAGTTTCCATAAATAGATTAGCTGCCTGGAATAAATAAGTTTCTAAAAATAGAACGTTTCCATAAATAGATTAGCTGCCTTATTTAAATAAGTTTCTAAAAATAGAAAGTTTCCATAATTAGATATAAGCTGGTTAAATAAGCTAGTATATAAGCCTAAGTGCTTTCATGATTATTTTCTAAGTCATATGATATAATGTATAGTTTATTAATTATTTCATGTAATTTAAATAAACTATAGGTTAAAAGTATTTAATTAAAATATATCATGTTTTTAATTAAATAAAGTTCAATACTTAGGTTAAGCCATGTATTATTATTTATTAATAATATAACTTAAGTCATGTTAATTAATTAATTATAACCATGGTTTTTAAATAATTAATTAATTATAAGTCTAGAAAATATAAAATACTTAGGTTAATTATTTCATGATTCTAATAATTAAATTTTAACCTAAGTCATGTTTATTAAATTAAGCATGTCATATTTATTAATTTAATTTTAAGATATGATTATAAAAAAAATAATCTTAACATACACCGTGAACCGGATCTTGACTAGAACCATGAACCGGACATGAAATCGACACCATACCCCGAACCACTTCGGGGTTCCCTTTGTTTTGATGCTTCTGTGGGACCCATACCACCAAACCGGGACGTTATGGTCTCGGTGGTGGTTTATTGGCCAAACCGAGACCCCCTTGAGGTTCGGTTTAGGCGCGGGCCAACCAAACACCCCTAAAAACAACCTTTTTGATTTTCCCAAAAACCATTTACATGTTTGATCTATGTTTTTAATTAGGTTTTTAAAAACATCATGTTCTTAATTATTTTATTAGATCAAATCAAAAAGAAAAGGATAAAAAAAATATACTGAATGCGTGGATCTAACGAGGATGAACACACACGAACATACGTACAAGATTCAAGATCAAAATCAACTAAACACCCCCTTTCTTGTTTATATAGGTGGCGGCCAAAAGAGAGGACAAGGAGGAAGGAGAAAAATCTTTTAGGGTTTTTGTTTAGTTTACTGTAAAGTGAAAAATGAAACAAGATTTTATCTTTTACCCCATGTTAGTAAAATCTGATGGGCTTGGCCCATCCTCCTTGATAATTTCGTGGCATATGGGGCCCAAATGGGGTAACCTGATCATTTTCCGTGTCTAATTAATATGTGTGTTCTCGTGTTCGTGTTTTACTTGTTTTAATTAATTATCGATCGTGACTTAATATATTTATTCGTGTTCGTAATAAATATATATACGTAATTAATATTAGCTCGTGATTAAATTACGTTCATGATTCCATGATCGCATGTTCGTGATTATAATTATTATTTGAATAATTATCGTGTGTTCATACGTAATAAATACTTATCGTGTTCTAACACGTACGTAATACTTAAAATTCTTATTCGCGAACGTAAACATGCTATAAAAGGAAAGTCTTAATCTAGTACGTACGATCTAATGGGTACTATTCATGGTAAAAGCATGCGGGTTTTACAACTCTTCCCCCTAAAAAGAATAATGCGTCACCGAATTATAGATAACGTACACTGAAAGAGAAACATACCCGAATCAAACTGAGAGGGTATGTAAGATAAATGAACGTGCGAGTTTCCTGGCAGAAGGAACGCGGAACGTGAGATGTCTTGAAAGGACATGGAACGTGACGTGACTGAAAGGACATATCTAGTTGATAAGAGAAAAACGGATAAGAGTCCGGATGAACTTGTCCGTTTCCAAGTGGCCTCCCTCTTGGAAGGTTTCTTCAGAAGATTTTGACACTAATGATAAATATTGGTCCTCCTGTCCTTGACTTGGAATACGAAGAAATTCTTGGTTATCAACGGAAGGTAGATCCCATAAATTCGATCGAGGAAAGAAAGAAAAAAATATAAAAGTTAACGTGCAAGGGTAACTGAAACGTTACGATGCAAGACAATCTGACTTAACTGATAATTAGAAACGATGCGAGAGACATAAAGAAACGTAGTACGTGAAAAAGTTTGAACGTGATACGTGAAAAAATTTGAACGTGCTACGTGGAGATATGGCGAGTGTAGTATGAGTAAACATATCGTGATCCATGATACGTGTAACATATCTTGATCATCATATGAGGAACGTGGAATGAACATGACATGTGAAACATATCGTGAACATATAATATAATGGTGGTAACGCCAAATGTTACAAGGTGAGACATAGAATATGACGAGAAACGTCTATCTGGGGATAGGGAGTTATACTTAACTTGGGTCTGGTCTCTCAAGTTCTTGCAAAACTTCCCAGAATGAGAAAAATGAACGTAAAATCGTAAGCCAAGATACGATCATGAACGTGAATAGTGTCATGAACGCGAGCGTGAAAGCAAGTCGTGAATTTAGAACAAGGACGTGAAGTAAATAAGGAGCACACTTATGAATATTTGTCTGGCCCGATAACTGAGGAATTGCCAAGTGATCGGATGAGCCTTTGCTGGGACATGTCCGATCAATCTGTTGGTTCTGAAATCCTTGCGGATGTAAGGATTCTGCAGACTTGATCAAACTGTTTGTAATAACTTAGATAGCATCATGCTTCTTCTGAGTTTGCGTTAATTTGGTAACCAAAATCCATGGAGATCTTGTCCCATTTCAATTCACAATTTCAGATGATGAAAAACATCCCAGTCTGTTGGTGTCCTATCTTAACCTTTTGGTATGTCAGGTACTTAGATATGAACGTAAGTGTATCTTGCTTCCTAGAACTTGATACATATGAGTTTGTGAAACTCTGAGTCTCTGAATCTAGACTGCTCCTAGCGTAGGATTTTCTAGAACACCTAATGTAGTGTAGGGTTCTCTGTTTTACGCATAAGCTGAGTCATGGTAAGATTAACCGTAGAAACCCATGTGATTCAGCGTGTCACAGTAATCAAATATAATTGATATTGGAAAAAATTCTAGGGTAAAATTTCTCTTGTCATAGAATTTGCAACATAGTGCAGATATGGTCTTACTGTTCTTCTCTGGGCCTAAAGGAAATCAGGTTATTCTTCATGAAAACACTGATGAATTTGCGATGAGTTCATGGAAACTCATTCTTATAATGTCGTTGGAGCATTGATGAGACTAATTCAAAATCATAAATCTTGCATGACCGAGTCGTGTACGAATAGCAGTCATGGACATGTCCTGCTTTTTCACTCGTCATTTTTAGCAGCATGATCATGAGTTCGATCTTGGAAAAGTGATTAACACTATAAGGTCGATTGGACATGTTGTCATTACGTGGAGGAGAATAACATGCATGAATGGTTATTTATTTTAAATCGAAGGTAGTCGACACATAATCTCATGGTACCATTCTTCTCCTTGTAGGTTCTTCAGGAATGTATAGGAAGATTTTGGAATAATCAACTGGCTATGCGTAAAAGGACTTAAGTAGTCGTGTCCTACTGACAGCTAGAAAATTTTAGCGACCATGGCTAACAACGCACATGCTTGTAAGCATAAATAGTTGTACAGATTTTCCTGATGGAAAATCAAGCTGAATGTATTCAGGAGCCTGAACATTACTGTACATAATTATGAATCGTAGCATGGTGTGTTGTTCATAGTCCATAATTAGGATAAAATTCATCTCATTTCTGTCCGAGGAAATGCGTTAGCAGTTTGGATCTCATCATTAAACTGAAGGAAAACCTTCGTATGCGTGGGAATACGAAAGGCGTCCTTCATGGTCATGAATATATGAACTATGGTGAAAGAAATGAAAGGGACATCGGCAACGTGACAGTTCTCACTGATGCGCCGATAATGATATTGAAATTCTTGTGGCCTGATTAATACCTGGCACAACAAAATAGATATACCCTTGGAGGGTACCCTGAATTTCTTAGAAATGTTCTATAGTTGGACGTGAGTCATGTGTCTTGACTCGTTTCTTGGAACTATAAGCATGAAATATGTCTTGACTTGTGTCTTGACATGTGTCTTTAGGAGGTATACGTGAGACATGTGTCTTGACTGATGTTTTGACATGTGTCTTCAGAAAGTATACGTGAGACATGTGTCTTGACTGATGTCTTGACATGTGTCTCGAGACGTAGAATAATAGAACTACAATATTAGGTTATTATGCCAGACTTGGCGGATCGGTTGGACTACTGATCCTTTGTATGTCTGATCACGTCCTCGGCCAGTGCCTCGGTTACGATTTCTAGGATAAGAACTGTCATAGTAGTGTTACTATCGTCCTGTATGTCAGTTCCATGACGGTCATTCTCATAACCGTGATTCATGTAACTATTCAGCTGAGTGGCCGGCTAGTACCGGTTTGCACTCATATGGCTGAAATGACAGCCGAATGATGTGTGACATGTAGCTAACAATTAGGGACAATGATTGATGGAAAATCTTCTGATGGTGAAGCATCTTCTCGTCCAATTGCTTTGCTCTGACGCCTTTGTCTACGTCTTGTAGGATCTTCAGGTTGTGAACAGCATCAGCATCTCGTAGAATATCAGCAATTGAAAATACGCTTGAGATGATTTAGAATCGACTAGCGAATACTCGTGAAGTATTGCAAGTGAAATATACATGGATTAAGGTACGTGTAATACACATGAAATACAGTACGTGGAGTACACGTGAATGCACATGAAATGATCGGTATGGGGTCGATCATTTATCATGATTTAAGGAAAGTATATCGGTTAAACGGTTAGGAAAACCATCATGATAACCTGGCAGTATTAGCATAGACATCATTTTGGTTATATCAAGAAACGTTAAAGTGTGGTTACACAAAATTCAACGATGATTTGCCTGACAGCATGATCGATGAAAACCAACCATGACTGTCATGAAAGCAGAATTCAATGAAATCCAACAATGTCTTGCATGAAGGCATAATAACAAAAGAGCTGTAAGACTTAATCTACATGAAGATGGAATTATCATGAAGAAACATGAAACGATTTAACATGAAGGAGTGCATAACATAATCAGCATGAAACTGAGTTTAACCATGACAGTATAAAAACATACTTGACATAAAAACATAGTAACTTATGAGGGGACATAAAAAAATTTATGCCAATAAATCATGAGAAAAATTTTATGCATGAAAAACAATGCATGAATGCGTAATGTAGTTTATAAAAACCTTTATATGTGCGAGGGGACGCCTATGGGTCGGTCCCAAAACAAAAGACATCGCGAGGGGACGCCTATGGGTCGGTCCCAAAGTTAAAAGTTTCGATAAAAGCACATGCGACTAAATAGGGCCAGTCCTTTACCAACCATTACTTAGTCATAATCCCTGCAACAATGATACATGAAACATAAATAAATGAAACTTATCTGTCAAAACTTATTAGAAAAATTTTATGTGACTAATTATGAACTACTGGGGTTCAGTCCACATAGTCACAGTTCACGAGGAACATTATGCATGAAACAATGACACATAACTAAATATGAATGACGGTTGTCCATCCATATTAGTAAAACAATACCGATGAAAACATCAAGGTTAAAACCTCAAGGTGCTGAAAACATCATGGTTAAAGCAACAATGTGCTGAAAACATCAATACGTAGAATAACAAACGTTCGCTTAGGAAGCTCCTGGTGAATACCCACTAGTCACAGGTCGAGTTTTAGAGCCTACAGGTCGAAGCCTTGGCTCTGGTACCATAATTGTAACACCCCATTTTGATAAATGGAATGTCACGCGTAATTATGGCGTGTCATCAAAGCATACAAGGATAAATGTCTGAAACATTACATGACCATAGGGATAACCGGAACTAAACATCGGTTCCCAAACATAAGACCAAAACATAATAAGGTAAAAGAAATGAATGAAAGACTAAGCAAGCATAAGTATATGAAGGCAAAAAGGAAAAGAAGTCTCTAGCAGCTTCCATCCTATGCACGTCCTCCAAATGCTCGAGTCTTTCCTAGGGTGCCTGCCATTTTGGGACATGGAAAGGAAAGTAACGGCTGAGCAAAACGCTCAGTGCACGGATATAGACATAGTATAAGTGACTAAAACATAATAGAGACTTAATAGCAGCGGAAATGTATAAGTCCTGGAAAACCTGGAACATGTTCATAAAACTAGTTTTATAGTTTGAAAAGCCTTATGTTTATCTTATTAAAACTGTTTAACATACTTTACCATTAGCCAATGTAGGTCATGAAAATCCACCGTGCATGAATACTTGGAGGGGTGACCTCATCATGCAAATTAGAGGGGCTGCCTCTAATTTAATATACTGGTTTTTGGGTAGGAGGGATCAGCTCCTTGTGAAGGATGCAAGGAACACACCACATTCACCATGAAATCCTGACTGAAAACATGTAACCAGGATGCACCCATACGCCCCACATGATAAATATAATATAAATGGCCAAAAGCTGAAGGGATGCCACGAGCAATCACTCCGCCGTGGTGAAGTCATAACATTAGTGCCTCTAATGTTATGGTTATGGTACCTCCATAACTAGGTGAAACTGGTCATCCATGTATATGGCTATAGGTATTCTAAATTAAACATAAGCAATTCAACACATAACTTATACTACGGGAAACATTTGGCTGCATACGGGGAATCCTAATAAGGAAGAATGTCCATACTGAAAGGACGGGAATCCGTACCTTATGTCCAGTGAACGAAGAAGATGAACTGAGAGGAATCCTACTTCCGTATCACTAATGCTACATAAATACATACATGAATAAGTATCTGCTTACTAAATACGTAACTGGTTTTATGTCATGTCTTAGCTTATTTTATATGTTCTTATCATGTTTTACTGTTTTATGCCTTAACTTGTGTTTATCTTATATTCTGTTTACTCTGATTAAGTATTTCTGGTATTTCATGTATTATTATACTTACTGTGTAATAATAAGTAACTTTCCAAAAATAGCAGGTTTCCTAAAATAGAAAGTTACCAAAAATAGAAAGTTTCCAAAAATAGAAAGTTTCCAAAAATAGAAAGTTTCCAAAAACAGAAAGTTTCCAAAAACAGAAAGTTTCCAAAAAAAGAAAGTTTCCAAAAATAGAAAGTTTCCAAAAATAGAGTTACTGCTTAAAATAGATAAGTTTCTAAAAATAGAAAGTTTCCATAAATAGCTCAGCTGCGTTAACTAAATAAGTTTCCATAAATAGATTAGCTGCCTGAAATAAATAAGTTTCTAAAAATAGAACGTTTCCATAAACAGATTAGCTGCCTTATTTAAATAAGTTTCTAAAAATAGAAAGTTTCCATAATTAGATATAAGCTGGTTAAATAAGCTAAGTATATAAGCCTAAGTGCTTTCATGATTATTTTCTAAGTTATATGATATAATGTATAGTTTATTAATTATTTCATGTAATTTAAGTAAACTATAGGTTAAAAGTATTTAATTAAAATTTATCATGTTTTTAATTAAATAAAGTTCAATACTTAGGTTAAAACATGTATTATTATTTATTAATAATATAACTTAAGTCATGTTAATTAATTAATTATAACCATGGTTTTTAAATAATTAATTAATTATAAGTCTAGAAAATATAAAATACTTAGGTTAATTATTTCATGATTCTAATAATTAAATTATAACCTAAGTCATGTTTATTAAATTAATCATGTCATATTTATTAATTTAATTTTAACATATGATTATAAAAAAATAATCTTAACATACACCGTGAACCGGATCTTGACTAGAACCATGAACCGGACATGAAATCGACACCATACCTCGAACCACTTCGGGGTTCCCTTTGTTTTGCTGCTGCCGTGGGACCCACACCACCAAACGGGGACCGTATGGTGTCGGTGGTGGTTTATTGGCCAAACCGAGACCCCCTTGTGGTTCGGTTTAGGCGCCGACCAACCAAACACCCCTAAAAATAACCTTTTTGATTTTCCCAAAAACCATTTACATGTTTGATCTATGTTTTTAATTAGATTTTTAAAAACATCATGTTCTTAATTATTTTATTAGATCAAATCAAAAAGAAAAGGATAAAAAGAATATACCGAATGCGTGGATCTAACGAGGATGAACACACACGAACACACGTACAAGATTCAAGATCAAAATCAACTAAACACCCCCTTTCTTGTTGTTATAGGTGGCGGCCAAAAGAGAGGACAAGGAGGAAGGAGAAAAATCTTTTAGGGTTTTTGTTTAGTTTACTGTAAAGTGAAAAATGAAACAAGAGTTTACCTTTTACCCCATGTTAGTAAAATTTGATGAGCTTGGCCCATCACCCTTCCTAATTTCGTGGCATATGGGGTAACCCGATCATTTTCCGTGTCTAATTAATACGTGTGTTCTTGTGTTCTTGTTTTACGTGTTTTAATTAATTATCGATCGTGACTTAATATATTTATTCGTGTTCGTAATAAATATATATACGTAATTAATATTAGCTCGTGATTAAATTACGTTCATGATTCCATGATCGCATGTTCGTGATTATAATTATTATTTGAATAATTATCTTGTGTTCATACGTAATAAATACTTATCGTGTTCTAACACGTACGTAATACTTAAAATTCTTATTCGCGAACGTAAACATGCTATAAAAGGAAAGTCTTAATCTAGTACGTACGATCTAATGGGTACTATTCATGGTAAAAGCATGCAGGTTTTACAGGTCATCTCTGAAGTAACTCCGTCATGACGGACGGTGGAGAGGTCAAAGAAAATGGACAAGGATTACTCCTGAGCAGATAGAGCAGAATGGGTCTGGTGCTGGAGACTCTCCATGGTCTAGATACGCTGGTGGAGATGATAGTTCTCCTCCCAAAGCCACTACAATGCCTCGTCAGTCTTGGCCTGTACGCCTCGGGCTGCCTGTGCCTCTCCCCTCATGGTATGAGCGTGGGAGTCGATGTGCTCATGAACGACAGTGTAGCCTAGTTGACCAGCTGTCAACAGGCTGCGGATGTCGAATATCTCCCGCTCCTGGCGTGCGGCCAGTGCGTCGATCTGGGCCTGGACAGAGCCTTCCCTGATCTCAAAAAGTAGGTCGGGTACGGACTCGGGAAAATGGCCCGATGGTAAAGATGAAGGTGTAGAAGAGGGTAGGTCTGGAGACACCTGGTCCTACTCCATAGAGGTGGAGACCAGTATGACTGATGTTGGAGCAGAAAAAGGGTCCTCCGGAAGCACAACTTCGATGGTCTTATCATCCTCCGAGTCAGAGGTTGATAACCATCCGCACTACATGGATCGTGGAGACGAACGGGTGGCTGGTATAGGTGCTACTACTGGTAGAAAAGTCGGAGGTGCAGTAGGTGAAGTCATGATGTTCTGAAAATAATATTATTTTAAATTTGAAGTAAGTATATGCTTACAAACAAAAAAAAAATTATTCCTAGCTACATGTTCAATGAAGTATATCCTTTTTAAACAATTATCATAATGTTTTTAAGGTTATATATATATTAATACTTATATATATATATTATATATATATATATATATATATATATATATATATATATATATATATATATATATATATACTAGCGTCGTAACCCGCCCAACGGGCGGGGTCGTTTTTTTTCTTGTTTCAGAGGGTTTATGGTTTGTGCGTCTTTAGTTTCTTGAATTTGTAATTTAACCTTTAGTATATTTTAGTGTCTGGTTATTATCATATTGTTTCAAGTTCTTACATAAAGGAGGAGCAGGACATCGAAGCATTTGTTTGAGATCGATTTTGTTTAGTAATTTACGTGCAACGTAGTTACAAATCGATGGCATTTACATATAACTTCATAGTAAAAGTAAAGTCAATCTTTTCAACTTTGGTCTTTAATTTTTTTATTTGAGTTATATAATACTTCTTAAAAAATATATCAATAAAAATAAATTAAAAAATCAATTTATTTATATAATTTGATTCAAGTATTATATTACGCAAATCAAAATATCCAATATGAAAGTGGGACAAAATTGACTTAAAAAGATCAAAATAGGACGACGGAGGTAGTATTTATAACCAGAAGACTTTAAGCAATTTTAAACGTCCTTTTACATGTACATAATCTTATCGTTAAATTGCACCTTATAGCATGGTTGTTGTTACAACGATATTACTTAAAGAACCCATTTTCATCTACCTTGTGGTGTTTTGAGTTTTAACTCGCTTATGATGTATTCATGTTTTAATCACTTCCTCGAAGATTTGCTATACATATGAATTCTCTGGTGGTTTGGAAACATGAAGCCTTGACGCATTTTCCCCTTAGTCAAGCCTATTCACGCATGTAGCCTAATCAATACTTTCTTGCAAACGTTGATCAGAACTTCTAAGCCATAGTAGAAAAATAAAGCATATTGAGTGACCAACGTCAAAAAAGAAGAGTTAAAAGTAGATATGAAGTCTAAAGAGGAACACACCTTCTGAGAGTCTGTTGTAGCTATAAGGTCTCTAGATGTAGTAATACATTATAAAAATTGCAACAGTTTAATGAAGTTGACATGAATGAATGGTGACATATTTTTGACAATAAATATGAGAATGAATGGAAATGTATGGTGAGGTCAAATATTTGTGATCTTTCATAACTAATCATGTGTTTTTATTATTGTACAAACCAAAATCACACTAATAACCAAGTGTTTGATACATTAATATCGTGTCTAAACTAAACTGCTACATAGTGTATACATCTTCCTTAGTGACTGAATCAAAGGTTGATTCTGAACACATTTATACGCTAAAACTTGCGCTTCAACATTCTTCATATCTCGGAAGCTGAAAGGAGCTTCACGTAAAGCATTGGCTTTTCGTTCAGGGGTTGTGAGTTCCATTGAAAGCCGTTATGCAAAGGTTTTTTCCGTCCCTTGTTGCTCTATACTTACAAACATCCAGCTGACTATTGAGTGGAATCTAAAGTTTTAGAGTCCTGGCATTCTTCAGAAATTGTAAGACCACTTCTTGAAGAAGTTACACACGAAGCTTCCTCATCTCTGGATTATTCGTCGTGAGTTGCATTGGATTCTTCGGTTATTGTTGTGTCCGATGGGATAAGTGTTCCAGGGTATGCCATTAGATTAACAATGTACCCCATGGCATTTGTGCAATAATTTACTTTCATTTAATGGTAATTAAGCATTAAGAACATAATAATAACTAAATTTAGTTGACGTAAAGTGTGTAACCTTCCATCAGCAGTCTAGCATGTGCTCAACATCCATTTTCAGCTTCTTTAGCCATGATGGAAAAATGACGGTCGCAAGATTCTTTGATAGATATTTTATGCTTCCTGGTCGAATTCTTGGATCATGAAAGGCTCTCAATTATTGAAGTACTATTTGAGCTAAAATTTTTAAAGATGAGTCGGGCCAATATTAATAATTAGAGCTTAGCCTGCTAGCCAGACATATTTGAGTTGAACTCAAGCGTATACTCTGTTGCTGCCTCACAGAATCATTTTTCACACAAGTTTAATAGAAGTTCAGTAGCTGGTTTGGATCTTAGCTTTGTGTTTAAACAGAAGTTGAGTAGTTGGTTTGCCAAACACTTTTCCCATGGATAATCCTATCATCACACTGTCTATTCTCTTGAATCGCTAGGTAGTTTGCAATTCGGGAGCAAATCTAAGTTTGGAACACAAATTTCAGTTCGGTGTATGTACACAATTTGACAGTGGGTATAAATTTAAAATGAAAGACGTGCTTGACAAATCAATACTTTCAGACCTATGCTTTGATATGAAGTTAGTTTACTTCCACTATAAAATTCATTATACTAATTAAAATTCTGGAACAAATCCACTCGGTGATGAAGGGAGAACTGAGCTCCAGTTGGCTTCTTGATTAGATGTAATAGCACCAACTGTTTTGTTTCTAGACTGATGAAGTTGACCACTAAACTGATCTTTTGTATATGCAAGATGTACATCGTTAATAAGTTTTTGGTAAAATAGCTTTAGATCATATTAACAAAACACTTGTCTTTAATCATGACAAAACATCTAAGATCGTACAAAGAACTAACCTTTGTATTGAGGTGCATAAGCAGATACAAGACAAGAGCGAATAAAGCTCTTTTCACTCCCTTCATGACCACATGAAAAAATAATATTCTTGAGTTAATCGTATAAAGAAACATAAAAAGGGAGCTGCTACATATCTACAAAGGCGAATATGAAATTTTAGTTGCTATATTTCCTTTTGTTAAGATGTGAAGTTGTAATAGATTTGATGGGACTGGTTAATGCATCTCCATTTTGATCCTCAAGATCTGGAACTTTATCCGATAAGTCGAGACTGTGGCTGCATCTCCACCAGTCACATCTTTACTGATTTTGTTAATAAGATCAGTGATCTCAACACTAATGATTCCACCATCACAGTGAGGAGATTTATCTTTGTCAGATATTTTTTCGCCACTGGAAACCTGCAGCCACCATTACTATAATAAAGAAAACGATCAAGAATCCATATAAGTTTGTAAAAACTTGATAGGTTGACATGAAAAATATAGTGGCCTATATATATACAACTGTCAAAACATATCAGATCTATTGTAACATGAATATATAGTTAAAAGGTAAGAAAATAAAACGACTATATAGTTGATATACCATTTTTATTTTCGAGAAAAGAATTGACCCTTATCTGTTTACAGTTAGAACTGGAATTTTAAGATAAAACGCTGCAGTTCTCACAGTCACCCATTTACATGCTACTATAATCATTAAATTTCAGGAACAGAGAAGGTAAAATCATGAACTTAATCAATCCGTAGAAACATGTGTTTTTTACCTCCTTTTAATACAAGTATTAAATATTTTACCTGGTTGTTGTATTTTTAGTTGAACATCTAAGAGTCTTGCAGCTGCAATCGGGTTTCTTGTAGATACTCTTCAAGGAGGGTTTGCTGCTATCGGGTTTCCTGTAGATACTCTTCAAAGGAGGGTTAATCTCTGGATAAGCAAAGTTGGTCCACGTATTATGATTTTAACTTTTAGCCTTAAATCACTATATAAATTCCCTTTTTACGTAATGACCTGCAAGCAACAAATCTTCCACCTGTTTGAAGGGTTGGGTGAGAGCAGTTCACGTTAATAGTAAAGCATCCAATGGCAACCATCATTCTTTTTGGGTGAAATAGCCAATGAACATCAATGAAATTGATAATTTACCTCTCGTCTCATATATCTATATCCATGAAAAACCGGAACACTTATATTTCAAACATAGAATATCAGAACTTAGCTAACACATGATGAGGTACCTGAAAGTTGAAGCAGCGCACGAAACAGCATTGCTTTGAATGTGACTGTGCTGTTGAGTCTTTGGCTGCAGATTTGGATCACAAACTCAGATTATCAGAAAGATTATATATGAAATTTGTAGCACGTTAAGTGGAAGTGAGAGACTGAGAGTAAAGATGTATGGATATATGATGTGAAACAGTAAAATACTATCAAGACAACAATTTATTATGTATTTGACGGTCGTTTAGTATCCAATCTTTTGCACTGGTTTTCACCCTGTATTGATGCTATTGAACTATAGCATTCGTTACTATCTGATGTTAATTTACATTCCTGTCGCTAATATAAATAAAACAATCGCATATCTTAAAACAGAAACCAAACCTAGGTTGGTAGCTTTTTTAATCCAATTAGTTATGAAAGGAATGAAATTATATGTACCTTATCTCTAGGAACTAAACTGAAATCCCCTGTAATAAGCACTCCAACTTTTCAGATAAATTGAGCTGAACGTTATAACAAATATTTTGTCTGCGCAATCTTTACATCAGTTGGCTTCATGTTTGAAGTTCAAAATTTAGAAAGAACAATAAGGAATAAGTCCTTTAGCAAAACTATATCAGAAAAGTACTGAACTTAGTAAGAAAAACATAAACAGAAGGCATGCCAACAACCGAAATAGAAGTAGGACAACGTCTTGAATGCAGCTGGATTTGGATTTAGAAGTCGGTCTGAGGTTGAGGTCTATATGAAGTTTATAACTAAAAAATATAGTTATTAGAAAAGGTTTGATAATTTAAAAGTCACAAACTGATGCAAAGTAGGAGGTTGCCAACAACCGAAATAGAAGTAGGACAACGTCTTGTCAATGCAGCTGGATTTGGATTTAGAAGTCGGTCTGAGGTTGAGGTCTATATGAATAGTTTATAACTAAAAAATATAGTTATTAGAAAAGTTTTGATAATTTAAAAGTCACAAACTGATGCAAAGTAGGAGGTATGGAAACTATCTTCAACTTACTCTGGGGAAAAGGTAGCTTTAGTGGTTTCATAAATTTAATGAAAATCCACATCTTAATTAAGACTTGTCACCCGATCATATCACAAACCTATACGCTAGACTATGTTTAAGACAGAAGATAAATCTGATTTACTTACCTTCTTCATTCTGCCCATTCTACATGCCTTCTCGAGATGGATCTCAAGATCCTTGTTCTAATGTACCATGGTTAAACTACAGTAAAACTTTCAATTTATCTTCAAGAATGAGATATAACATCATCTAAAATTAATGTTGTGGTTGATGAATACATCAATGGTTACTAAAAAATAAATACCTTCAAAACAAAACAATACTTCTACTGGTACCTATTGTAGCCACTAATATAATAAAGACAAAGAAAGATCAAATAGTACATGTATATGTAGTGTATCGCCTGCAATCATTATAAGTGAATCTAAGTTCCTAGAAAGAGTTTCTAAAGCAGCCCTATACTCGGCTTGCTGTTCCAACAACAAAGTATATACCCTGAGAGCTGCAATTTCATATTTGTTATAGTAGGATTCTAATGCATTGGGACTGTTAAACAAACCTCAGGCCAAACAGGCAGATTTGGAGTGGCAACCCATCTTGTTTATACTCATTATAATTGCGAGTTCAGCTATAATCTTCAAGCTTTGAAGGGGGACTGCAGTAGGTTGGTCTACCGCCTGTTCAAGATCACCTTCACAGGGAACCATAGCATGTTCCATGACCTGTTTAGAGCATTTGAACTTCGTCTCTTTCTGTAACAAAAATACTTTAGCATATGATTTGGTGGCAAAAGGTGACTAATGGTGGCGTGTCATTTTGAAATCTACATTCTTTCATACCTGATAATATCATGGTCACCTTTACTACATACCAAGCTCTACCAACATTTTCTTGGCTTTTGTCATACATGAAGAGAGCAACTTGAAGAACGAACGTCCACACGTTGTCACAGAATTTGTAGGTTTCATGCTTTGTTTTCCTTCAGGTTGAACTATATATTCTTAAATATTCTTTTAGTTTTGTAATATTAAATCCATCCCACCACCAAGAATGTCAATTTTTTCTGTGAAATATGTGGCACTCATTTCACTACACTTAATGTGCCATCCGGGTCTTCCTTTGCCCCATTTACTGTCCCAACTGATCACCTGTCATTAGCAGCCTGCACAATCATATCTGTTAGGGAAGAGTTTAAAAAAATGTATGTGAACAGAAATAACAATTTCGACACAGTTACTTATCAATGCGTAGTTCTGGATTACGTTTTATCACAATTGGGTCAACTCGATAACTCGATAGTCAAGACATAGCTAAATATATTTCAAATTACAAAGAAGCTCATGTAATTCCAAACCAAGTTTCTTGATGACTATTAAACCTATTTCATGTTATTAGATGAGGTCATGCGCAAAGTGGGATACAATAAGTACATAAAGGTTATAAAGGAGAACCCTATAGTGTTATGAGAACGGAAGAAAAAAAGATTTGAACTAAGAGCTGTACAAAAAAATTGCGATACACACAGACATACAAAACCTTAAGTATTTAACTAAGAGCACATTAACAAAATATGTTTCAAGATCTCACAAAAAGAGAGCATATAAACAAACACACAGACAAACACACGCCTCATGTACATGGACTAATTATTTTTCTTTCTGCATATTTAAAATTACCAAGTGGAAACTCAGATGATAATTCTTGACGTATTATAACTTTGAATAAAACATAGTAATAAAGGTTACCTGGGCAATGACAAAAAGAGTTAGAACTGCCAACGTGGCTATAGCCATAGAATCCAAACGCTTGTTTTAGATGTGATTCTTCCTCTATTCATGCATGACATACAACCAGACCTATTCATTAAAAAACACGAAATCCTTCAGAGCCATATTACAGAAAAGGTTAAGCAACTTCTCTTTTCACCTACCTAACTTAAGATACTAGTAGTTGGTCAGAACTGACCCAAGACTGACCTAAAAGACCACTCAATATAGTCGTGGGGGTGAAAAGAATTAATTCCCGCGATTTATTTACCACTCACGTCACTCAAAGTACAGATGGATTTGAGTGGAGCTTGCATAAAAATCACAAGATCGCGTGAAATGACATAAGTCATACTCAACAAAAAAGTTAAGATTTGTACTATCATTTTATAGTCAAACTGCCACAATCGGTTGTCAATTCAGTTTGTTTTTAAGTATTGCCCGACATAATCAGGTACAAACTAAAAAAATATGAAAATCATGGCTATAGGATAACATGGCTACAAAAACTAATTTCAAACACAAATACTCAGATAAATATTGAACTTATGAAAAACGGGGCCTCTAACCAGTGGGAAGGAACTATAATTATTACGATGAAAACTTTGAAACGTTGGTTGCTGTGGCACGGGCTGCTATTAGACCTATGGGTACACACCATATCTTTCCACGCAGTCTCCACAGTACATAGCAGGTCTAAAGCAACTTGAGCAACACCTACATGTGAATTATTCACATACTCTGATATCATAAGATACATATTAGAATAATAAAAACATCTTTAACCACACATCTTAAATTTGAAGGGCTGAACATTGTGTTTTGGATCAGATCAGGTCAAATCGTAACCTCCACTCATCTTAAATTTCTTATAAAACTACAGGAGAAGAGACTCACTTACATGCCCATTTTAATTAAAATTAAATCATTACACACTAATCTCGTGTTGTAAAGATAACAGAAAAACCTATACATTTATTTATTTGGAAGGTTTCAAAGCTTCTCTTACCGCATACACTTTCGCAAGCAAAGACATTAGAAAGATGTCATTATTCTTGATAGATGCTTCTGTTAAAAATAAATATGAACTAAAAAAGTGTGACAAGATAGTAAGACTTGTAAAGAGAACTAACTTAGAATACCCAAATCAAACATCTTTAATCGGGGAGCAGGGATTCCATCCAACAATGTGTTCTCTAACTTTAAATCTCGGTGGTAAACTTGCTTTCTTACACTTGCCGTGATCATGAGATCACTCAGAATTATAATACTCTTCTGTCAACTCCAAAGTCAACTCCGGCTCCTTTTCCGGTTGCTTCTCCTCTTCCTGCTATCAAATTCAATGGAGCAGAATGTACGTATCATCATTTTAGGTCTGGTAATTTCTTCTTGGCTGAGTCCAGGAATCAGTTCCTTTAAAAAGAAACAGATACAATCTTTAGAGAAAATTCAGATAAATCCTAATAAAATATCCTAGCAAGGCAATATTAAATAAAAGCTACCAGGTGTTACCTGCTTATATATGATTGGATATAAAAACTAAAGGGTTGAAAATAATACATAGGAAAAAAGGTTGGGTCTGAAACTGTAAAACAAATAAAGGTTTAAGGATTAATCAACATCAACCTTATAGAGAAATTAATGAAATTGGTTGACAGAACGAACATTTTTCATTTCCGTCACTTACGGCACAAGAATACGAATGACTATAGGCACAAAAAACCTCGGTGTTCTTCACTCATTACTAACAATTCAGACTCTCTAGATAAACTTGATATTGTAAGTTCATCATGGAAGATGATGAGTTTGTCCTGAATACTACAAAGAGAGATGTAGAAACATTGAATTACAAAACTTGCATTATGTAATAGCTCCTAGAGAAGCAAGAATTTTTAGTTATGATCACGAGGTTCCTTAAGTTCATAAACTCGATGCGTTTCCAAAGATTGGATTTGGTAATATAGATGATGGTGTTTTAGCACACACTTGTGGTAATCTTGTCATTATAAAATTTGGTGAAATTGGAAATGATGTTATTAAAGATGATTCTATTGAACCAAAAGAGAAATAAATTATACCCTCCGTCGAATAGGAGAAATTTGGCGAATTGGAAGAGGTTAAGGAGGTATCATTAGAAGACATCAAGGTCGAAATTTTAAATGAGGAAGTGGTCAGTCAAAGTCATGATCTTTCTCAAGACACGGACAAGGACCTGAACGCTGTAAATCTTGAATCAAGTGGCTCAGAAAATTTAGTTACGAGTAAGGATTCATGCTTTTTGCAAGATTCTGAATCTACGTCAGATGAAAAAGTGGAAACTTAAATTACTAAGTCCACATAGGACCTGAATGACGAACCACATGTCCTCAATGAATTTTCGAGAGTTCAGATGATGAGTTCATGCAATTGGTCCAGGTGGAATTGTGGCTGCAGAGGGTAAAGAACGGTTTCCGCAACGACTCTGGTCCTTTCTGTTTTAGAATCTCAACCGGGCTATTGATGAATTGTATCTTCTGTGTGAATTTGAATGTGACGTAGATCAGATGAAAGAGGTGGTACTTGTTCTTGAAGAAGCCGCATCTGATTTTAGAGAGTTGAATGTTAGAGTCCTAGAGTTTGAGAGTCTTTTTTTTATAAAAGTGACACCATTTAACAGTTACAAAAAGGTTATTACATACATGGGGTACCAAATAAAGTTTTATTACATCAAATATAAAACGAAATTCACTATATATTTAATAATATGATAATACTCACCTGAATATATTCACCAGAATACGAGAAGTGCCATAAGAACTCCCACTTGACCCATCAACAGATGCTTGATTTAGACATTCCAAAACTCACCTGTGTCTTTCTGTTCAATGATAGTAGTTTGTGAGAACTGTCTGTTCAAGTTATTTGACACCTCAACAGAAGTCAAATTCGAAATACCTGAAAAAGTAGCGCAGGTTCAACGGGTCAGTTATTTATCCTAAGTCAAACATACCTCAACGTTGTCTCTATCATGATGCATACCAAATATTTAAAAACCTTTTCTTCCTTAATAGCTGGTTGATCTATAAAAAAACAAGTATCATCCTTAATTGCTTCCTCAAAAAAACATGTAACAACCTTAATTGCTTCCTCAAAAGTATCCAATAGAGAACTTAACATTATATTATTGTTTAATACGTTTAACAGTATTACCAGCTACAAGTACCAAGATCTAATTTGTTGAATTTTAACAAATCCAATTAAAAGGGTGGGTGCAATGGCTATATATTATTTTAAAACACAGAGACAACAACAAAGAAGAGTCGTGGGTGTTTTTTACGTCTGTTTTTTTTAGAGTTATGGATCAATAGTATTTTAGGATATATGAAGATATGAATGAAAATATGATTATCTTCATATATTTTTAAAAGATAGTTGATATATTTTCCAAAATAAGATATGAAAGATTCAAAATTTGAAAAGAATTTGAAAAAAACCTGGATATGTTTTAGATTAGAGAATATATATTAATTACACAACTGGTTAATAAGTATAGGGGTTTACTATCATAAAACAAAAACAGTATCATAGCTCAATTGGAAAAAACCAAAACAAATAACCCCAAGGTCATGCGTTCGAAACTTACAAACCTCTTTTAAAAAAAACATTTTTTACACCAAACAAAACTGAAACGCGATTATCAAAATGCACTTTTCAAAATTGCGTTTCCAAAACGCGATTTTCAAACAACTGCGATTGTAAATTAGAATTCCGTGGGTTTTGGAGATTTTTTAGGGGGTTTTGGAGATTTTCTAGGGAATTCTGAAATACTATTGGTTAAAAGATGTGACTGGGATATGACTGGATTAAAAAGTGTGGTTTCAAACCATAATTATACCTATATATAATATAGATATATATATATATATATATATATATATATATATATATATATATATATATATATATATATATATATATATATATATATATATATATATATATATATATATATATATATATATATATATATATATATATATATATATATATATATATATATATATATATATATATATATATATATATATATATATATATATAGTCAGTTAACCAGCCTACTTATCAAATCAGTATACTCTTAGTTCACATAACACATAATGCCCTAAGATCTATATGCTTAGCTAATACGGTCCCAAAAAAAAATCCCAAAAGATTTTGTAAAGTTATAGGCCAGTTTTAAATAAAAGAAAAATCACTTTATTTTTATTTTATTTAAAAATTTATGTGGTTCTCTATACCTAATGCTTTGATGACATTCTCTGTGACACCCCGGGTAGGGTCAAAATATGTGGAATATCAATGGAGATGTCACAAGGGTGGATCGATAGCATATACTCCATAGAGCATAAGATAAAGGGTTATTCAAATCAGATTACATGTTTATTTAACAAATAAATAAAAATTGTCTTAAGCATGTCATAAGTAGATTGTTCATTTTCCCTAAATGGAACCCTTGACGATTCCTACGATGCAGATTACATAGATGCTTGAATCCATGCACATATCTCGTTCTAACTTCATTTCCCTGAGATAAACATGCTTAGAGGGTCAACATAAAGTTGGTGACTTTACAGGTTTTAACATTTATTAGTTCGGACAAACATTAATCATAGAAGTAACAATGCAAAAAGCATTCTTACTAAAAATTAGATTACATTTTCTATTACTCGAAACTGAAGTTTAACCTTCCATAGTCCTCAATAGATGAGGACGTAGTGTCTTACAAAAAGACCCAGTTCCAACATGGTATACATCTGTTGTCCCAGCCAAGGCACAGTGAGCATGACTCACCTAGATGGGGATGGTCAATCCCTAATAGATCTATTTATAGCATTCCGGCGATTTAGAACAATTTAACAATTTCTATAATAGTCAATCATAGTCAAGTTATACAATTCATTTATGTCCAATTAAAATAGTTGCGTGTTTTCTCCCCCGTAGAGGAAAAGTTTATCAATAGTTTATATGGGGCTGTAAACTCACGCCACAAGTTATGCCTAATCAAATAGTACCGTCTTAATAGATAGTACAAAGAACATATGTGTGTGCTTATACAGATTTTTAATCAGTTCATTTATGCTACGGCATTTATCTAAATAACCGTAGTTCAAGTATTAACAATATTCATTCAAACTTATCTATATAAGTTTCATTTCTAAGTAAACATAAAATGTCTAACTTTTAATTTCAGTTTGTATTCGTAATACATGTATTAATAATAATCATTCAACTTACAATTAAGTTTCTTATTTAAGTAGACATAAAATTTCCTACTTAAAATATTAGTTCACGTTTGCAGTTCATGTATTATAATCATTCATTTAAACTTACTATTAAGTTTCATAATTAAGTAAACATAAAACGTTCTACTTAAAATATTAGTTTACATTCATAGTTCATGTATTATAATCATCCATTTAAACTTACTATTAAGTTTTATATTTTAAGTAAACGTAAGGTGTTCTTCTTAAATATTAGTATTCAATTCATTCAACATTCATATAATATTATTTCCTAAAAGTATATGAGTTTATGTATTAGTAATATATATCCATATTGTTTATATAATTCATTTCATAACTCAAAAATATAAATATTTTATCTATGAAAAATAAAACATAATATTTTATTTAACCTAAAATTTCCCATAAATTATTTAGCATTTATAAAATAATTTATAATTTACAAGTATAGGAATTTATATTATAAATTCTTATAGTTTAGGGTTTGTTTTAGTTTTACTAAGTTTTAAAAAAAATAGAATTAGGGTTAGGGTTTGTTAGAGTTTCGGAACATGGCAAAATAGTCCCTCCATATTTTTTAAACAATGCAAACTTTCGATTTGTTAAACATTTGGTACCTAGGGCTTGTTTAAGTTTCGGCTTATGGCAGATTTAGTCCCCCTAGTTAAATGTGGGTTTTATAAGTTTCATAAAATGACCAAAACAGCCCCTAGGGCTTCTTTAAGTTTCGGATTATTACCAAAATGTTCCCTAGGGTTTTATAATGACAAAATAACTTTTATAAACTTCCAAAAATGGTCCCTATGGTTTACAATGCCACGGGTGGTATTTATTAAACCCTAGACTTTTGGATAATTACATTTTCAGTCCTCGTGTTTACTAATTTATCAAAAAAATGTTTCATAAGTCACGGTTTTAGTCCTTAAGTTTCATAATTTGTCATTTTACTCCAAAAGTTTATATAAGTTACATTTTATTATAAAAACTTTTATTTAACATTCTAAACATTATATATGCTCATTAAATGGGCTAAACATCTAATGGGCCAATTAGTGGGCCTAAATACATTTTTAAGTTTACTAACTTGTTAAATGGGCCTTTAACATATTTATTGGACTTAAATACATTTTAAGTCCATTAATCATTTTAAATGGGTTCAAGTATAAACTTAAGTCCATTAGGTCACTAAGATTTAGTAAATGGGCTTATGGAGTCAATTAAGTCTTGGACTAACATTGCATGGGCTTAAATAGTCCATTAACTCTACTTTACATTTGATGTAAGTATTAATCTAGGATTTTCTTATAAGCTTATTTTTAGCTTATCTATATTTAGTTTTAAATCTTAACAAAAGAATAAAACTTATAGTTTATTTTATGTGATGTACCAAATGAGATCTAGATGTGTTACAAGGTTGCATGCAAGTCATAAGCCCTAATATGAGCTTATAACTCACAACTATAATTAATTATAGCTTATTAAGATAAGTCAAATCTTATTTTAAGGTTGCATGTACTTATAAGTGTCCCCGAAATAGATCTAGATATGTACAAATTAAGAAATCAAGTCACAAGTCCATACATATATACATATAGCCCACGACTATGACTTTATATCTTGGTATTTCCAAGATGAACATTGTAGCTAGTTTTAAGTCTTGTAAATATTTACAAAAATAAAACATGATTATCTAGGTTACATGCACGTTCCTAAGGTTACCATCATTCCAAGAAAACTATATATAACCCATGGCTATATTGTTTTCTCCCAAGGTCCCCATAAGATTTAATAAGCTAGTTTTATGTTCAACATGTTTAAGTTAACTCTTATCATTAGATCTATGGTTTATATAAGCATGCATGTACATTTAAAACTCATTCAAGGTCATATATAACCCACGGCTACATATGTTCACATAAATCATTTTAGTGATTTTTAGTATTCCATTTAACATGTAATATTACATATTCCATCATTAAAACTTAGTAGAAAAATCATAAGTTCATCATTCATTTTTGCCGTGACCTTTAAGGTCATGGTCTTCATGATTTTCAAGTTACATAAGTTTATTTTATGAGATCTATGATTATTAGTTAACCAAAATCCCATAAAACAAGATTTGTAACCCATGCTACATTTAGATTCATAAAATGTTTCATATGGTTTTTAATCAAGTTTAAAACATAGAATACAAGCCCTAGGTTTCTTATTAAAAAGATTTTTAACCATGACTATGGTGTTCATAATTATTCCGTGACCTATAATGGCCATGGCTTTACCAAATCTTGATTTTAACAAGTTATTTACTTGTGTTTATAGATGTATGATGATGCATGCATGAAGAATTGAAAGAGCATGAGGAGTATACCTTTCTTGCTTAAAAGTACCAAGGATTATCTAGATGAACAATGAGATTAGAGATCTAATCTAGTTGATGAAGAAACCCTAAATATAAACCAAGTCGTGGCCTTAAAGATTCGGCTAGGGCTTGTTCTAGTGATTCCAATGATGATGATGATGATGATGCTAAATTATTAGTGATTACTATGGGACAATGATCTAGTAGATTAAATGAACAAACTTTGGATTTTTGTGGCTTAATGCGGAATGATTTTAGAGAGAAACAAGGAGAGTGAGATTGGATGCATGTGAAATGAGAATGTATGTGTGATGTATGTGTGTGTTTCGGCTTAAAGAAGAGAGAGGAAGGGAATGACAAAAGGTATGATTCATCTTGGTAAGACATATTATGCCAAGTGTCATTCCTTGCCTTTCCAAGGCAACTCTTCTCCTTCCACACAACTCTATGTGCCGTGTCTAGCTAGCCAAAAGGGGTAATGGGCCTTTGGCTTGGACTTATGCTGGGCTTGCACACAAATGGCATCTATTCTTGGGCTAGTCCAAGAGTTAAGTAAACTCCTAGTCTACTTACACACATACACACGACTACAATACCTAATTGTAGTATACTTACAAATTTTGTTAAGTGTTGTATATTTCAAGTATTAAGTATACATTTTACTACTTGTTATCCCTAGTTTTAAGTACAAGGTTTACATTATAAACTTATTGCAACAAGTATGAATGTAAAAGTATAAGTACATAATGGACAAGTTCACACACAACTTATAGAAATGTAGCACATGAGTATGTGTTCTAGGATTAATGGCTGAAACTTCATTACATAAAATCTTGGTAAAATCATGGATTTTACAGTTATATTGTTATTGGGTAAAAAACATTCACTCGGATGATTATCCAATTTCTCAAATTTGATTGGCTGAATATTGAGTAGTGGGGATCACTGTTTGGATTTGGTTATTTATTTGTGGCGGCTGTTAGTAGCCATGTGGCAGTGATGTCGCGATACTGTCTCATGTTTATTGGCCTCTCATTGGTTGGAATGTATATCACATGGATTAATAGCCAAAATAACTTTGAAAGTTGACAGTTTTGGTCCATGATCTTGGCAGATTAGCAACTTGAGCTCCAAACTTCACAGACTTGACAATTTTTGCCCTTTGACTTCTGGTTTGACCATAGTAAGCTCCTTGACTTGTTAACTTTGATAGTTGACTATGTTTGACTTTGTTCTTGACTTTCCCATATTTGCCCTTTTAGTCCTTCAACTTTGAAAGTTGTCAAGAAAGGTCCTTTGACTTTAATTGACTTGTCACTTTTCATCCTCCTTTTGTCTTTTCTTCATCAATAAAGGTTTGATTCCTTTGTTTGCTTCATAATTGTATCTTTTTACCTACACAAGCACAAACAACAAAACATACCCATAATACTGCTTTTATGAATCAAAATCAAGTATTTTGCTTTGTGTTTTAGGGTTATTTGTGGTATAATTGATATGAGATTTCACTCATATCAGTCAGTATACTCTCACTTCAATTACCATTCATGCAACATCAGCAACCGACACTATGCCACATGTCGAGGAGCAAATTCATACAAAAATGTATGTGAACACTACAAGTGAGAACCGTGCTTGATGCAAAGAAGGAAGCAATTTATATGATTCTAAGTGGGATTGAAGATGATATTTAGTCAACGGTTGATGCATATCCTACTGCAAAAGAAATGTGGACGACTATTGAGCGATTGCAACAAGGAGAATCAATCAATCACTAAGATGTTAAAACAAATCTGTTTTTGACATTTAGCAATTTTACTTCATTGGAAGGGGAATTGATTGAATCATACTACTCTAGATTCTACAAGATGATGAATGAGATGACACGAAACAAGTTGGAAGTCTCCACTTTCAAGTCAATGTTCAATTTTTATAGTGACTTCAACAAAAGTGGACACGGTTCGTCACATTGGTGTAACAACAACAAAAGTTAGACGAGGTCTCATGTCACAACCTGTAACACCCCCAAATTTATATAACTCAATTCAGCGGAAGACTAGTTGGTGATACGGCATAGCACATTACTCACATCATAGACAACGCATAAAAATCGTGTCGTTTATTAATAAAGCATTTCCATTCATAAATATCCAATTTACATAGGTCCCAAGTCATTATATTTCATACAAAGTTTTAAAAAGTATTTGAATGGAAAATAAGTATTTAGGTGCGGGCCATGAATTCTTGTTGTCTTCCCGAGAATTACCTTCAAGTACCTGAGATAAAACATGTTAAAAGAAAAGGGTCAACGATAACGCCAAGTGAATTCATAGAGTTTAATAAATTCCATCAATATAACTTTGGTATAAAATTAGTACCAAAAATCAATACGTACAAATCATTGTAATAGGCCGTAAAATAGCCAAAATCATTTTACACCAATCTTTGTAATAGGCCATAAAATAGCCAAAGTCATTTTTATACAAATCCTTATCGAAAATCATAATATAGGCATTTGCCTTAAAAATCATTATACGAGCCAATGTCGTAAAAACATCATACAATACGTCTTATGACGTTGTATAAAATCAAATAAAAACCGTTATATGAATATGGTTATGAAAACCAAAACACAAACATAATATCAATAGTATGACCCTGTATTGCTAGTCAGGCAATACATCGTAATTCGGAGCGTCTATTAGTAATTCGTTAATTTTGGATTATTATAAGCCGCATGACATTGTTACCTTACTAAACCAACAACGGGTAGCTAACCCGATACCAATTTTGCCCATCTAAAGTAGCGTGTCGTCACAAAGGTCACGCTATGGAAATCTTCTCATACATAAATTCGCTTACCAATCAATGTGGCACGACGGGGATCAACCGTCAAGGCGCGAACTGGGGTGATCGTCCCCAAATAGTACTATTAAATGCATAAGCGTCTACCAACTCCCGGTAGTTCACAATTCATGCTAATGGACTTTTAGTGACATAACCTAACTTTAATAATCCATTTAATTTCATCTATCGGGTCCTTTATTCATTTATCGGGTCATACAATCGGGTCATTCAATCATTCGGGTCCAAAATCAATAAACAACAATCGGGTCATTAAAAGAGTGCGAGGCTATTAACTCACATTGATGTGGGAAGGCGGGTTATCGGCAATTCGGACGTACGGTACGTGCTTCAATCACGGAAACGTAGACAAATAATACTCGGTCTTAGACGTTTGTCCAATGACTTTATAAAAATAACAATTATGTATACATATGATGATTATATATATATGATGATCAAGTGGGTTTACATATTCTCGTTTACTCATTTTTAGTGTTATATGTCGATAACTTTTATATTAGTTCACCAGTTTTACCCGTTTGCGTGTCTTAAGTCCAATAAGCTTATTATAAGTTATTTAACTTATTTTAATCCATTTTGTACTTATATTATCAGTACATACACTTTCAAGATGGGCCCAAATGGGTTAAGCCCAATAAGTTCTTTTTATGGGTGTTTATCTTATTTAGTCCAATTATTAGCCCAAGTATTAGTCCAATATGTGTACTTAGCTCGTTAATGTCCGTATGCCCTATAGTTCGGGTTTTATCGGTTTTTACTTGTTATACATGTCTATATATCAGTATATAAGTTTTATAAAGTTTTCATTAGACGGGTCCAACCATCTAAGTTTTATTTAACAAAAACGTTAATTTTTACGGTATTAGCCGAAAAAGTCGTAAAAACAATGTTTATAGTTTTATAACTTGTAAGTATTATTTCACTACCATTTATATAAGTTATTCATTCATTTATCCTTTTACATATTTATATAAATAAGTTTTATAAGTTAGTGGGTTTTCATTTATATTTTATACATTATAATTTTGAGTGCTTATATAATAGTATTATTCTTTATTTTTCAAAAATCTGATTTTTAACTTCACTTTCACCAAAACTGCCAATCTTGAGTTCTATATGGAGATAGAAGCTCAAATTTTTATCACATAAACTACATGATATGTGCTATATTTAACTCTTTTATAGCTACTGTTTAATCATCTTCTAAATATTTTCTAAAAATCGTCCAAAACAGTAACTTCAGATTTATACCCTAAACTTGTTTTGATCATATCTCACTCATTATTTTGATTCCATTGCATGGCCAACTCTCACATGTGTACAAGACCCATATCTTACTGTAAATCTATTCCACTTCATCATTTTATCAGTTTATGACTTACTTCCTTACTGTTTTATACAACCATCAAATTTAACCAAGGTTTTAACCTTGTTTCTTATGGTTTTTCACCTTTTTATCCATGATTATCAACAACAAATCCCCACATAACATTTTTATCATCATATAATCATCATATACATATACAATAGGAAATAAAATACATGTTTACATAATCAAAATAACAAGAAGTTGAGGAGGACAATCTTTATACCACCAAGTTGATGTTGGTTGTGATGAAAACATGGAATTTGATGGAGAAACTTGTGCATAGCCAAGACCATCTTCAAGACCACCATGCTCCATGGACTCCTTGTGGAAAATCAGCCCCAAGAAATCATGAATACTCCTCCTTGGATGTTATAAGTACCACCAATCAATAGGGTTTTGAAAGGGCTTCAACATATGTAAGTATAACATATGGTTTCATGGTTGAATCAAGATCAAAGGGTGTTTTTAGGAGAGATATGGGACGGCACTTTTGGGAGAGTAGAGAGAGTTTGTATGTGGTATTGCATGGTGAGAAATGGTATAAGTGTGTGGTTTGTTGGTTTTGTAAGTTGTAGCTTACAATGTAAGCTTAAGTTTACAAGTGTAAGACTTGTAGTTTACAACTTGAC
The DNA here is from genome assembly GCA_025667525.1 of Glebionis coronaria. NCBI lineage: Eukaryota > Viridiplantae > Streptophyta > Magnoliopsida > Asterales > Asteraceae > Glebionis > Glebionis coronaria. The sequence continues at coordinate 340,491,261 of CM046881.1, read as the reverse complement.
ACCTCATGGTGTTAAGTAACTAGTTTGGCCGGTTTTGGGAGTGGGGTGGGACAAGTGTCCCACTTGTCTCATCCTATTTATTTACGGGTATTCCTCGATTCTAGTTTCCTCGATTTGCGTGCCCTCGGGTCGTTTTACGAAAAACGTTTTTATAAATTATGAATCAACGGCACAAAACGAATTCAATAAAAATTGTCTCATCAAAAACGGAGTTCGAAAACGTAAATACGTAATCCTAAGGTTTCCGGTTTAGTCGTAAAGGACGTTAAAATAAAATCGTAAGCCCTAATCTCTTCTCGTAAATTTGTGAGTTTATAAATTTAAAACTCCAAAATAATATTCTCAGATAAATTTATTTTCTGAAATGTCGGACTGTCACCAAAGACGGTGTATGTAAATGTAAGCACGTAACGTCGAATCCTCCGGTTTAGACGTAGTCGATGCTACTCCAAGACGTAAATCCAAATTTCTTCCCAGAAATATGTGAGTTCATATTGTATCATTAAAAATAATATTTTCAAATAATATTTGAGAATAAAATATCAATCGTAAATTGACGGATTGTCACAGCATTTACCCCTAAACAGGATCTTTGTCCTCAAAGATCATCTTACCTTACTACTCGCTTCTTATAGAGTTAAAGCCATGTGGGTATTTCCTCCACACTCGGTCTTTTCTCACAAGTGCAATTTATTACAATACGCGAGTTCTATCAAACATAACTACGGGAATAAGATCAGGCTAAATGTTGACTTACTTTCTCTATCCATGATATTCACGGGTTTTTGATGAATGCAACTTTTTGCCGATCTAAGCTCTACTAAGAATAATCAGATTCTCACTTGATAGATATTCCATCAAGTTCGATTTGCGAAATATAATTCACGCAGTTTCTTTGAAGACCTAGGGTAGATCCAGCTTATATGCCTTTCAATCCCAACTTTTACATCATCTCAATGGTCCCAAACAACGGGGACTTATATCCCATGATTTGTCAGATCATGAATTCATTTTTCAAAGGTTTAAAATTGTGGCATAACTTTGCTACCCATTTGGCACTTCAAGATCTACATTTCACATTCACATAACCTCTTGCCCACTACCGGCAGTCAATAATCAAATCCTAATTTCAACAATCATTTCAGGTTTCGCGGTTCGAGTATTTTGCAAGGTTAGGTTCGCCATCATAGGAAACCTTAAACCTAAAAGACATGTCCAACTCACAATGGGTGTATGTCGGATGTCTCCATCTCAACTCTTGCTTACGGACGCTCTAAGATTCAGATCTTAACAAGATTCGATCTCGATCCTAATACGATAATTATCATTGATAATCCTTCCAAAGGAAAACGATTATACGGTTCATTACCAAAGGTTAATCATTCAAACACAAAACAACACTTATATTACCTTGGATCGTTACTTTACCTTGTCCATTCGATTTGGGGTGGTACATAGTACTCTCATCAAGGTTCGTTCTCAATGATTTCTGAGCAAATCTCTAGAAATTCGATGCGAAGCGAGGATCTTGATATAGATGATCGATACAGGCATGCTACGTTTACATAACTCTTTTGCATTTATCATTAACGGGAATGATATTAGCAGATTTGGTCAGTCTGTCGACGATGACCCAAATCGAATCAAATTCAGATGATGACCTTTGCAATAGCTAGACGTTTACTAATGTATGAGGCGATGTCTGCCTTCATAATTTGTCATTAGTACAACTTCTTCAGACAAAGATACTTTTAGTCATAGATTACATAAATAGAATACTTATACTTATACTTACAAATTCCAACATAACTATATCTCACAATTTTTCCATATTTAGGCAACCATAAACGGCCCTTTTTAAAATATTTAACGCCATCGGCTTCTCAATCTTAGTGATTCATATTAGTCGCGAATCCCTTTTTATTATCTATATTATCCTTTTTACAAACATTGTTTATTTTTATATCGTTTTGCAATTTATTTTTGCACCTTCATTATTAAGGAACATGTCCTAACTGGTTCTTTATCTTTTCTACATAATGCGTCGGTATCTATATTCACTTCTCATGATGATATAATTATCATGTCCACAATTCAGTTAGATATTCTTACTATATTATGCGTCAGTAATTACGTTCACCCTTCTTCATATTTTCTACATAATGTGTCGGTATTTATATTCATTTTTCCTGATGATATAATTATCATGTCCATATTTATTCAAAAATTATTTCTTCACATTTTCTGAGTTTTAGTTTCTTCTTAACTATCATTTTTATCCGTTTTTCTCATTTCGTCTAAAGCGTCGATAATTATTATGATTAATTAAATAATTATTAGTTAATCTTTTATGAAGCGTAAAACGTAAAAGTTTTAAATTTCTCAGTTTGACCGATTATATAAAATGTTCAAAATAAATTTGAATTTAATTAACAAGATTTTTGTTGATTTATCGAAAATATTAATAAGATTTGTAAATATTTGAAAAATCTTTGTTTATATTTTGGTCAAAGTTTTTCTTAGTTGAAAGCATAAATTATCGTTTCAAATTTCAAGTAATAAGTTCTATAGTTTTCTCAATTCTTCTTAGGTTGTCTAGAAGTATACACAAACATTTACCCCTAAACAGAAGTTTAGTTAAATGGTTTGTGTATAAGGGAATAATCCCTTTAATAATCCTTTGTTACAACATTTGTCAAAACATATTTCTATTTCTTTTTGGCAAAATCCAAAGTCTTAAAAGGGCTCTTAATTTTTGAAGAGTCTATATGCATACATCTTACCATTATTAATCCAACGGTCATTTTATGTAAAGGATTAAATCTTAAATCACATGTTAATTATTCAAGATACAGGTTTTTATCGTTCGGCCAGTTCAGGGCAGTCTATAAATAATTATTAACTTCATTCTTATTCTTATAAACAAACAAATGATCCTTAATGATCACAAGCATGAATTTATCAAATTACAGCATACACACGTGATTCATCATAATTATGAATACTACATGTGTATTGTCAATCCAAACGACATCACGTGAAACTCATAATGTCCATTACAAGTACCGGATGTAGTGATTGGAATAGATAATCTCTTTCGCAGATGCGAAGTTGATGATAACCATGCCGTGAATCAAATCTTTAAAACATACGCTATAACCTTGTAAATGATCGAACAAATCTTCCATTTCGAGTTATGGATTTCGTTTTCGATTGTCAATTTACTCAGTCACAGTAATCTATAAATATAAGGAAAGATAACACCATAGCTCTTCAGGATGACAGGCTTGGTATAATAAAATCTTTCTCCGACAACTTTCTTAGTTGTACGGTAATTCCTTAAATTTAGATGGTGCTGACGTATAGTGCACAAGCCACAAGTGCAGCACCGGAAATATAATCAATGCCAATTTCAACTTGCCTTAATGTCGAAAGTCTAGGTAATTCACCAATAAATACCTCCTAAAGTTTCAGATATCATAAACATCTTTTAATAAATTCATATTAGGTTCTTCTAGATTACAATATCTATAACTAATCCACAACCATTCATGGTAATATTTCAAGTCTTTATACAGGATATGGTCATCCGTCAAGAATTATTTAAATCACTTTTGATAATCAACATCTTATCATTTAGGGGAATTCTATTCAAGTTCCCGTCAATTAAGACAATATCGTCATGTCATAATCAATCAATCCATTCTACTGGCACTATCAACTTTCCAGTTTTATTTCCGTCGATAAGATGTGAACTTCTCAAAAGACTAATAATAACACATAATCCTTCAAAATTTTCAGGGATATCTAGAGACACAACTACTATAAAGAGTAAGGTCAACGCATAATCTACGCGATGGAATTTCAAATCAGATACAGACGAAAACATTTAATGAATATGAATATATCCCAGGTTTTCATAATTTGAGTACGCATTCGAAAGCTCCTCGGATCGTTACCCAGGTCATTCAAATGAAATCAAATCATAATAAATGATAAGAACGTCAATACATCCAGTCGGGTATCAACACTCGGTAATCAGATACTTTTCCTAAGAATCTCACTACGGGAGAATTTGTCTAGAAAGAATTGTCAATTGTCAAATAAGACAATTTCCACAGATGAGTAAATTCGATTCATAAGAATAGATGCTACAGGCACATATGTAGGTGTCCCTAACACTATGTCCTTATTTTTCACTTCTTGCAGATTTCTTTAAAATTTTAATCTTTCACAGTCTTCAAAGAAAATGTAGTGTTTATTCATTAGTTTTATGGTGACTACTAATCAGTCTTGCATAGTCCATTCCAAATTATATGTAGGCGCGCAACTATATACAATTTCAAGATTAACGATGCAATACTCAGTTCGTCAAAATTTTATGATCATGTTTATAATAAAAACATTTCCATACTTAATTCTTAAATAGGAATCAGAAATAAGTTTACGAAGATTTTTCTTGTTATGAAAACAATTAAGTTTTTCCAAGGCGTTTTATAAACAACTTCATTTTGATAACAATCACTTATAAATCTCACTTTGAATAATCCTTATAGTGATGAAAATTCAATTTTTCTCAAGGAATACTGTTTCATCTTTATAAAAACAATGAATGATCTGCAAAAGAGTGATGAAGAGTCGTTCACCAAGAACTAACTACGATATGATAGGAAATGAACTTAGCCAAATAATCATGAGGTTCATGACTTCGATGGCACTCAGGAATACAAAGAGAATAATCCACAACATTCAAGATGAGTTGTTAAATGGTTGCATCACTAATGCAAAAATTAGGATGAAGCAATAAGAGATAGATAACATCGATACATGTAGAATTTAGCAATCAAAGGTAGTCTTTTCATTAATCACAAACAAGTCAAAATTGTACCGTAACACATTACGTGTCACTATGCCATACAATTCTCAAAACTCATCCTACCAACTGATATCTCAGTTAAGTTAGGGATTTTTAAAAGATACCACAATGAATACTAATCTACAAGAGTCATTAGGTGTTCCACATGTCCCAGAAGATCCATCGGTCTCAATTCAGAAGAAGATTTCTTCAATTTATTTGTTGGACACTAGGCATCCTCATTAGTGGACAATGGCCTAGGAACAACCCTTAATACGAATCAACATTCAATTAAAACCTTATAATTCAATCACAGAACTTAACAACTTCTATTAATAATCTCACATTCCATACGGGTTAAATTTTACTTTATTCAAGTTTCAATCAATTTTATACTCAATTCGATATCCTACCTCATTATCCAATACTTACAACCTTATTCTTCGGCCTTGTAAAGGCAATACAATCTCAATATGAATCAACACTTAATTTCCAATCCTATTAGCTCTTACAACAACAATTATCAAATGAGTCATTAATATGAAATGACTTGATCATTCAACTAAACTTCTCGGAAAGGTATTAGTGGCATGAGGCTTTTGGGTAATGGTTCCAATAACAGCCTCAAGTGCAACATTCACCCTTTCGATTTCAATTTGAGAATTGGATGACAACGAATCAGATGACATCTTTCCAGGTGATAACGTTTTGTCAAACTCCACTCTATAAGGAAAGATCGTCATGACATCGATATCGGATTTAATCTCGCCAATTCTTTTTCAATATCATAATCAACTAATATCTACATTTCTATGAATATCAACCAGTTGTTGGGATCATAAATATCCACAACTTGGTTTAGATCTAGGATAGCTAGAATTCCTACGAGAATAGCTTCGATTAATCTACTAGGGGATTTAGGGTTACTTGTGACAATCGACGTCGTATAAATACCTCGTATAAAAATCAATATAATCATCAAACAATCATGTAATAAAATTACATCATATATATATATATAATCCAAGTTATATATATATTAAAATAACACTTCTCAGTCTGGCCTTGTCGGTAACTCGGGAATTCTTCGGCACCGTTATAGTCAAAAGATTTTTAGACATTTTTAGAAAAATGTTTAGAGTTAAAAGATTTTGAAATGTTTTATTCAAAACCTTGGTTTTAAAAATCTTTTGTTCTCTATAACGAGAGCTCTGGTACCAAACTGTAACACCCCCAAATTTATACAACTCAATTCAGCGGAAGACTAGTTGGTGTTACGGGATAGCACATTACTCACATCATAGACAACGCATAAAAATCGCGTCGTTTATTAATAAAGCATTTCCATTCATAAATATCCAATTTACATAGGTCCCAAGTCATTATATTTCATACAAAGTTTTACAAAGTATTTGAATGGAAAATAAGTATTTAGGTGCGGGCCATGAATTCTTGTTGTCTTCCCGAGAATTACCTTCAAGTACCTGAGATAAAACATGTTAAAAGAAAAGGGTCAGCGATAACGCCGAGTGAATTCATAGAGTTTAATAAATTCCATCAATATAACTTTGGTATAAAATTAGTATCAAAAATCAATACGTACAAATCATTGTAATAGGCCGTAAAATAGCCAAAATCATTTTATACCAATCTTTGTAATAGGCCATAAAATAGCCAAAGTCATTTTTATACAAATCCTTATCGAAAATCATAATATAGGCATTTGCCTTAAAAATCATTATACGAGCCAATGTCGTAAAAACATCATACAATACGTCTTATGACGTTGTATAAAATCAAATAAAAACCGTTATATGAATATGGTTATGAAAACCAAAACACAAACATAATATCAATAGTATGACCCTGTATTGCTAGTCAGGCAATACATCGTAATTCGGAGCGTCTATTAGTAATTCGTTAATTTTGGATTATTATAAGCCGCATGACATTGTTACCTTACTAAACCAACAACGGGTAGCTAACCCGATACCAATTTTGCCCATCTAAAGTAGCGTGTCGTCACAAAGGTCACGCTATGGAAATCTTCTCATACATAAATTCGCTTACCAATCAATGTGGCACGACGGGGATCAACCGTCAAGGCGCGAACTGGGGTGATCGTCCCCAAATAGTACTATTAAATGCATAAGCGTCTACCAACTCCCGGTAGTTCACAATTCATGCTAATGGGACTTTTAGTGACATAACCTAACTTTAATAATCCTTTTAATTTCATCTATCGGGTCCTTTATTCATTTATCGGGTCATACAATCGGGTCATTCAATCATTCGGGTCCAAAATCAATAAACAACAATCGGGACAAATGGTGTCCTATTTTTATAAAAACTAACATGTTATCTCCCTCGCGGGTTTATAAAACATTTATAAAACATTTAAAAGAGTGCGAGGCTATGAACTCACGTTGATGTGGGAAGGCGGGTTATCGGCAATTCGGACGTACGGTACGTGCTTCAATCACGGAAACGTAGACAAATAATACTCGGTCTTAGACGTTTGTCCAATAACTTTATAAAAATAACAATTATGTATACATATGATGATTATATATATATGATGATCAAGTGGGTTTACATATTCTCGTTTACTCATTTTTAGTGTTATATGTCGATAACTTTTATATTAGTTCACCAGTTTTACCCGTTTGCGTGTCTTAAGTCCAATAAGCTTATTATAAGTTATTTAACTTATTTTAATCCATTTTGTACTTATATTATCAGTACATACACTTTCAAGTTGGGCCCAAATGGGTTAAGCCCAATAAGTTCTTTTTATGGGTGTTTATCTTATTTAGTCCAATTATTAGCCCAAGTATTAGTCCAATATGTGTACTTAGCTCGTTAATGTCCGTATGCCCTATAGTTCGGGTTTTATCGGTTTTTACTTGTTATACATGTCTATATATCAGTATATAAGTTTTATAAAGTTTTCATTAGACGGGTCCAACCATCTAAGTTTTATTTAACAAAAACGTTAATTTTTACGGTATTAGCCGAAAAAGTCGTAAAAACAATGTTTATAGTTTTATAACTTGTAAGTATTATTTCACTACCATTTATATAAGTTATTCATTCATTTATCCTTTTACATATTTATATAAATAAGTTTTATAAGTTAGTGGGTTTTCATTTATATTTTATACATTATAATTTTGAGTGCTTATATAATAGTATTATTCTTTATTTTTCAAAAATCTGATTTTTAACTTCACTTTCACCAAAACTGCCATATCTTGAGTTCTATATGGAAATAGAAGCTCAAATGTTTATCACATAAACTACATGATATGTGCTATATTTAACTCTTTTATAACTACTGTTGAATCATCTTCTAAATATTTTCTAAAAATCGTCCAAAACAGTAACTTCAGATTTATACCCTAAAGTTGTTTTGATCATATCTCACTCATTATTTTGATTCCATTGCATGGCCAACTCTCACATGTGTAAAAGACCCATATATTACTGTAAATCTATTCCACTTCATCATTTTATCAGTTTATGACTTACTTCTTTACTGTTTTATACAGCCATCAAATTTAACCAAGGTTTTACCCTTGTTTCTTATGGTTTTTCACCTTTTTATCCATGATTATCAACAACAAATCCCCACATAACATTTTTATCATCATATAATCATCATATACATATACAATAGGAAATAAAATACATGTTTACATAATCAAAATAACAAGAAGTTGAGGAGGACAATCTTTATACCACCAAGTTGATGTTGGTTGTGATGAAAACATGGAATTTGATGGAGAAACTTGTGCATAGCCAAGACCATCTTCAAGACCACCATGCTCCATGGACTCCTTGTGTAAAATCATCCCCAAGACATCATGAATACTCCTCCTTGGATGTTATATGTACCACCAATCAATAGGGTTTTGAAAGGGCTTCAACATATGTAAGTATAACATATGGTTTCATGGTTGAATCAAGATCAAAGGGTGTTTTTGGGAGAGATATGGGACGGCACTTTTGGGAGAGTAGAGAGAGTTTGTGTGTGGTATTGCATGGTGAGAAATGGTATAAGTGTGTGGTTTGATGGTTTTGTAAGTTGTAGCTTATAATGTAAGCTTAAGTTTACAAGTGTAAGACTTGTAGTTTACAACTTGACACCTCATGGTGTTAAGTAACTAGTTTGGCCGGTTTTGGGAGTGGGGTGGGACAAGTGTCCCACTTGTCTCATCCCATTTATTTATGGGTATTCCTCGATTCTAGTTTCCTCGATTTGCGTGCCCTCGGGTCGTTTTACGAAAAACATTTTTATAAATTATGAATCAACGGCACAAAACGAATCCAATAAAAATTGTCTCATCAAAAACGGAGTTCGAAAACGTAAATATGTAATCCTAAGGTTTTCGGTTTAGTCGTAAAGGACGTTAAAATAAAATCGTAAGCCCTAATCTCTTCTCGTAAATTTGTGAGTTTATAAATTTAAAACTCCAAAATAATATTCTCAGATAAATTTATTTTCTGAAATGTCGGACTGTCACCAAAGACGGTGTATGTAAACGTAAGCACGTAACGTCGAATCCTCCGGTTTAGACGTAGTCGATGCTACTCTAAGACGTAAATCCAAATTTCTTCCCAGAAATATGTGAGTTCATATTGTATCATTAAAAATAATATTTTCAAATAATGAGAATAAAATATCAATCGTAAATTGACGGATTGTCACACAACCTCTTTGACATTTTGAAATAATTTCAGAGTGAGGAAAATGAACTTCGATTTGAACGAGTAGCAAAGGTTGCTAATCCACTTGCTTTGGTGTCTACCACTCAACATTATCAAGATCACCGCTCTTGTTCTCCAAAGTCTTACTCCACTCAAGCATTATCAACAAGATATTCTACTGCATCCAAGTCATCTGCTACCACGAAATCAAGAGTTAAAGAACATCCTAGAGAACCATCACTACCATTTGAGCACTCATCCAAACAAGACAGTGGTGAAGAACAAGCTCATAATGATAGGTAATTGAAGCAAAAAATTGAATTCATTTTGAAGGCCTACAAGAAAAATTACAAACCCAAAAATAACAACCTCGGAACATCATCTAACACACAGAACAAGATATGTTGAGATCCCTCAAAGGTATTACACACGTAGGCGTGGTGAGAGTCCTTCAAGGTATGATCGACGAAATCCAACGAATATTGAGGGTTCTTCAAGGTATGATAGACAAACTATCAAGTATGATAATTAGAGGGTTGCTACTGTTGCTGGCAGTAGGGAAACGGTTGGTACTCGAGTTGTGCAGCCAAGTGGGATTTGGTGTTTTAACTGCAAAGGATTTGAGCATATGGAAAAGGAATGCAGGAAGCCAAAAAGGGTTAATGATTGTGCATACCACAAGGAAAATATGATGCTATGCAAGAAGATAGATACAGGGATTAAACTTTTAGTTGAGGAAGGAGAAATGCTTGATGACATTGATGATGAACTCTCCGACTAAGAAATTTAAGCACATTACTCGTACATGGCGAAGATTGAAGAGGTCCTCAAAATTATTGAAGATGATAATGGTCCTATCTTTGATATTGAGCCAATTTATAAGGTACAAACTGATGAGGAATATAATGTGTTTGGTGATACACATGATCATAGTGAGCTACCAACAACCATTACTGTCACATGTATGATGGAAACGGTTGATAGCAATACCACACCTGATTCATCAGACATGTGCAATGTTCCTATCTTTTATACTGAGCCAAATGATAAGGTACAAACTGACGAGGAATATAATGTGTTTTGGGATACACGTGAGCATAGTGAGCTACCAACAACCATTACTAACACATGTATGATGGAAACAGTTGACAGCAATACCACGCCCGATTCATCAGACATGTGCAATAATGAGTCTAAGGATGATCAACATGCAAATGAGTATGACGATGAGGAGCGTGTTATGCTTGCTAACTTAATTGCTAATGTACAAAAAGATGTCACAGAAACTAGAAAGAGTCAAAAGCAATTAAAGAAGGCAAACGCAACACTCACTCAAGACTTTGAAGAAAGCAAAGCTGCAGTTATAAAATTTAGTGAGCTTCTTGCAAGCTGCAGTGCTGAGCTTCTTCAAAAAGAAAATGAGCTTAAGGGGTACAAAGGATGTCATTAACTCTGAAAAGGATGTTTTTGAAAGTAAATACAACAAAACTCTTCAACTATTAGAAAAAGAGAAACGTGATCAACACCTTTTTAAGTAATGAACGTTAGAACACATATCTTGCTACCACTAAAGTGAGTGGGCTACAACAAGTTATTTCTTTTCTTCTAGAGGATAAAAATAAACTTGTTAATGAGAAAAGGGAAGAGGTTGAAAACTTGAAAAAGGATTCCAAAACTAAACAAGCTAAAGATATTGACAAAGTCATGGAACTTGTAGAACAAATTGATTTTCTGAGAAACATTGTTTATAAAACTAACCAATCTATTCAAACCATGAGAATTTGGCACCTCGTTCATTTTTTAAGGGTAAAGATAGTTTTTGCTAGTCCTAAGTACCTCGAGCAAGCTCAATCTGAGAACCTGCACTTATATCATGATGAGTCTGAATAGACAGATCATGATTGCCTTGTTGTTTGGCCCGATAGTGAAGAGACAATCATTTTGGACGAGCAGAGTAGATCACAAGTTAACAAAGATTTTGTTAAACATATAATTATGCTTATGAAAACAGTCTCTATGAAAATTTTAAACCGCAAACATGGAAGTCTTGTGAGCAATTGTTTTTCAAATGCTTTGGAATTTGAAAAATTAATTCAGCAAGAAATGTTTGACGATTTTAAATATGTGGAATCTCTTGAAAAAGAAATTGACTAGCTTCAACCTGAAAGAGACGAGTTTTCAAAAGAATGATCGAATCTTTCAAGAATGTCTCTCTAAAGATATTACGTGTGTTGTTGTTAAATCTTGTGCTGATATAGATGAATATTCTGATGTTGCATGCAAATATCTTGATAAGATCTAAGAGTGTAAACGTCTTGAAACTGATCTTTTGAAAAACGTTAATCAAAAAGATTTTACCTTAATTCAACATCGATGTGATTTCCTTCAAAAACATTATCACTCTCTTGAACTTTCTTTGCAAAACAAAATCGGCAGTTTTCAAAATGATAATAACTTGCAAGTAAAACTATCTGAATCGTTTCGCAAAATAAATGAGAAGAGTATGGAAATTAAAGATTTGAAACTTCAGTTACAAGAAAATGACATATCCATAGGAGAGTTGAAGAAACTCATTGCTAAGTTGGGTGGGAAAATTGTGGAATCTAAAGTTTTGAAACCCATTGTTAGACAACCTAATGCGTAAAAAGTGACTAAACGACATGTCTTAGGAAAACCATCTGCTTTCTCAAATTCTTCATTTGCAAAATCTGGGTTTGCCCCTAAGTTGGATGGGAAGAAAAGGTTACCACTCCTAAAATGGATATTCGTGCAGAAAGCATTAAGAACACAAATGTGATTAAACCACAAATCTATAAATTGGCCACTAAACCCACATAAAACAAAGATAGTCAATTACCTCAGACTTCTAGAGATACTAATAGACGTGTATCTTTTACTACAAGAGTAGTCTCTACTGCTAGTGTTAGCCAACCTCATCTTAAGAGCACTCAAATCAATGATAAGGTTTGGCAAACCAAGAGTCAAGGGAAGATGAAGGAAGTAGAATACCGCCCTAGGAATTTCAATGTATCTAAGTCTAAAACGTCCGTAATCTCATGTAATGACGATTTGAATGATTTGAATTCTTTGAATGCTTTGAATGTTAAGTTTGTTTGTGGAAATGTGGAAAATGTGTTGTTAATGCTAATCATACTAAGTGTGCTATGAATAATGTCAATGGCGTAGACATTAGAACTAAGAAGCTAATTGTGGTGTCTATTAGTGCTAGTAAACCCAAAAGCAAAGTGAACCATTCTGTTGCAACCCCCCCTAAGAAAAATGTTTCCTCATACTCTACTACTCATAACTCTAGAATCAGAATTAGGGAATTATATGAGTTAGTGAGCAAGTCTTGGAAATGGTGGTTTGCTAATCAATGTCCTCCAGGATATAAATGGATGCCTAAGGTTAGGACACAAAAGGTTACAACGAGCATTAGTGTACCTTTAAGTGTTGAACTAGGGAAACTAATGATTCGGAAATAACAACTAACACGGAATCCAATTTCCCAAATGATCCATCGTGTTCTAAATCTTCTGCAGGTGATAGAAATAATTCTCTTCATACTGGACTCCGGGTGCACGAAGCACATGATAGGGAATCTCAAGCTTCTAATTAACTTCGTTGAGAAGTTCTTGGGTACGATCCGATTCGAAAATGATCAATTTGCATCGGTCCTAGGATATGGAGATTTGGTTCAAGGAAATACCACGATCAAAAGGGTATACGACTTTGAAGGGCTCAATCACAATCTTTTCTTGGTTGGTCAATTATGTGATGCATATTCGGAGGTTGCTATTAGAAAGTATACATGTTTTGTTTGAGATTATGATGGGAATGAGTTACTCACCGGTTCACGGGGTACACATCTGTACACAACGTCACTTCAAGACACAACTTCCACAACTCCAATATGCTTCATGGCTAAAGCTTCATCGACACAAGCATGGTTATGGCATCAACAAATTTCTCATCTCAATTTTGATACCATCAACCTGTTTTCCAAGAAAGATATTGTGAGAGGCCTTTAAAATTGGAAATTCATCAAAGATCATATTTGTTCTTCTTGTGAGCTTTGTAAAGCTAAGCGTAGTAGCTTCAAGACCAAGACTACACCAAGCTCTAAAGGACGGTTAGATCTTCTTCATATGTATTTGTGTGGCCCCGTGCATGTTCAAAGTATCATTGGGAATAAATACATTTTGGTAATTATCGATGACCACTCTAGGTACACGTGGACTCAATTCTTAAGGTCTAAGGATGAAACATCTGAAGTTCCCATTAACTTCCTAAAGCGTATACAGCATGGTCTACAAGCTCAAGTAAAAGTAGTTTGTATTGACAAAGGAACATAATTTTTGAATCCAACTCTAAAGAAATATTTTGAAGACGAAGGGATTGAACATGAAACATATATTTCTTGAACACTTGAACAAAACTACGTTGTTGAAAGACGAAACCGTACTTTGGTTGAGGCTGCTCGAACATTGTTATCCGCTTCAAAACTACCACTATTCTTCGGGGCCGAAGCCATGTCAACCGCATGCTACATACAAAACTGTTCCTTCATTATTCCTTGACACGAAAAGACACCATATCATATAATTCATGATCGAAAACCTTCACTCAAACACCTTCATGTTTTGGATGTACGTGTTACATAATCCGAGATGGTGAACATATGGATAAGATGAAAGAGAAAGGCGATGCATGCATTTTAGTAGGATATGATACTTAGTCTAAGGGATATAAGTTTATAACAAGAGAACAAAATTGATGGTCAAAACTATTCATATTAGGTTTGATGAATTATAAGAAATGCCACTTGAACAAAACAGTTTAAGTCCTGATCCACAACGATAAAAGACTTGTGTGCATAACCACATGGAACTCCTAACTCACAACCGCAACAATCAACCGTCAAGTTCAAAGCTGGTTCAAGAAAATGTTCCCACAACAGATATGACAGTGGACACGACATTTGAAGAGTTGGAAATGTTATATGGACCAATGTTTGATGAATACTTCACCGGAGAATAACATGTTGTATCAAAGTCTTTTGTTCTCTCTCATGATAAAAATGATGATATCGATCATCCTTAATAAAAGGATACAACTTCATCTACTTCAACACGGGTTGCTGTAGTTTTACCTCCTATATCACATCGACAAAAGATGCTACAACATCCACAACTATTGTCATTGCTCCAGAGAACATAAATCAAGCAGACAATGCATTTTCTGACGAAGACGATTTTGAAAACATATTTGGTACATCGATATACAAAATTAGAGAGTCTTCTACTCGCCATGTTGATCTGTCAAATATGAATTCATTCTTTGAACGACATCCTTCAACACATCACTAGACTCAAGATCACCCTTTGGTACTTCAAGTAATTAGAAACCCTTCACAGGCCGTTCGTACTAGACGACCATTAGAAACCGATGGTGATGTTTGTATGTTTGCACTCACCGTGAGTCAAGCTGAACCGAAAAAATTAAAGAAGCCATGACTGATCATGCTTAGATTAAATTGATGCAAGAAGAACTTCATCTATTTTAAAGACTTAAAGTGTGGGAACTTGTTGAAAGACCATACGATGTTATCCTTTAAACCTTTGTGGATCTGGAAAAACAAAATGGATGAAGAAAACACGATCATCAAGAAAAAAATATAGGTTAATGGCTAAGGGGTATGTCTAGAAAGAGGGAACTGACTTTGAAGAATCATTTGCATTAGTGGCTCGTTTGGAAGTGGTAGGGATTTTCCTTGCTTATGTTGCACATAAGGGATTCATCGTTTTTCAAATGGCCTAAAGACGACATTTCTTAACGGTCCTTTGAAAGAAGAAGTCTATCGTCTTCACAAGGCACTCTGTAGACTAAAGAAATCTCCAAGGGGATGGTACGATGATCTCTCGAAACTTTTGGTATCCAAAGGTTTCTCAAAAGGTTCCATTAATTTAACTTTGTTCATATATAAATACGAGGATGAAATTTTGCTTGTGCAGATTTATGTTGACGACATAATTTGCGGGTCTACAAACCTAAAATTATCAAAATGGTTTGAAAAACTAATGCACAACAAATTTGAAATGTCAAGGATGGGCGAACTAAAATTATTTCTAGGAATTCAAGTTCACGAATCCCCAAGTGGTATCTTTATTAACCAAGCTAAGTATTGTCAAGAGATAATAAAAAAGAATGGTATGACCTCATGTGACCCCGTTGGGACACCATTTTCAACCACGTCCTTAGATGCTGACTTGGAGGGATTGCCCATACATCAAATGAAATATTGTTCCGTGATCAGGTCCCTCATATACTTGACATCAAGCAGACCAGATATTGCACATGCAACATGCTATTGTGCAAGATATCAAGCCAGGCCCAATGAAAAGTACCTCAAGGAGTTTAAAAGAATCTTTCGGTACATCAAGAATACCATTCACTTGGGACTCTGGTATCTGAAGGAAACCGGTGTCTTTCTAACGCATATTCAGATTCTGATCACACAGGGTGTCTTGATACTAATAAAAGTACTTCTGGTGGTGCACAATCTCTAGGACAAGTTAAGCTCATGGAATGGTCTTCCAAGAAGCAGGATTACACTTCTTTATCATCAAACGAAGCAGAGTATGTGCCTTTATCCGGGTGTTGTGCTCAACTTTTTTTGGATGCGAACACAACTCACGGATTATGGATTCCATTGTGATAAAGTACCTATGTATTGTGACTCAAAGTTGGCCATAGCCATCTCTTGAAATCTAGTACAGCATTCCTGCACGATGCACATTGACATCTGATGAGACTACATTTATACATGGTCTCCTCGGCCAAATCGGGCTTTAAATGTACAAAAATGTCATAAATACTGTGAAATATACTTGTGTTTGCTATTTGTGTGTTTTAGGTATGAATATCATGAAAAAGACAAAAGACCCCAAGAAACAAGCAACAAAGAACACGAGAAACGAAGTCGCACAAAGAATTGGGCCCAAGTTATGAATTTTTCAAAAAAGAATTTGAAGAATTGAAGATTGACAAGAATATTCCCTCAAGTTTGAAGACTTGTCACTTTAGAGCCTTGTAAAACTTAAAAATACAAGATAGGTCCTTACAGTTTAAAGAATAGTCATATTCAGCCCTTGAAGAATGCATTTATTGCATAAAAGGTCCTTGATCAAAGTTAAGGAAGTATTTGTGCTAAAAGTGACAAACTATCCAAACTTAGAACAAAGGGAAAAGTTCAATATTAATGCCAAACTTTCTATGCAAGTTTATTAGAAGATAAGGGGTAATTTATGTCAAATAGCCAAACCTATCCTACCACTCACAACTCTCCATATCACCCCACTCGGTCCACCTCACCCTCCATGTCAGCTTCTACTAACAATTTTTCAAACCTTAATTAACTAATTAATTAAGGTGCCAAATATCTTAACCTTTTCTTAAAATAGACCAAAAACGTGTTATTCGTCTACTACCAATAACTTGGGATTTTTCTAATAAGAAACAATTAGGTGTTAATCACCTCTAGTTTTATGATTAACCCTTCCCTAAACACGTTCACACTCTCAAAACACACCCTAGAAGCTTGGACCACCACCACGTGGAAAGCTGTGAAGCTTCTTCCACCTCTAAACAAAAATCATCATTGGAATCAATGGGTAAAGATATTTTCTTGTTGGCTACAACAAATTGGATTTCCATGATCATTTGGTGACAATTTTGCATCAACAAAACGCTAAGAATCAAGCACATGGCCAGAAATATTCAAATTCATCAAAGGCACATTTGGAACTTTATAGCTAGGGTTTTTAGTATTTCCTTTGTTTCTAGAATCATTGTAAGCCATATATAAGGCACTCTTAGGTATAGCATAGTTCTTGTTCTTTGTTTTCCTTTCAAGCTATTGCAGTTCCATTCTTTTTTCTGAAATAAAAAAGAAGTTGGTATATGAGTGTTGATGAAGCCAAGTTCCACCATTAATCTTTGTTTGGATCCATTGTGCAACAAGAATTGGGCATTCTGACATTAGCTTTTGTATTTCCTTTCTCTCCATTGTGAACAGAAGTTGGTATAAGCTGTTGAGAAACTCAAGTCCTTGGGGCCTTTGTTATTTTCTTTCTAGTTCTTAATCCGTGTCCTAAAAGTGTTTTTCAAAGTGTTTTATGGTTCTTGTTTAAGGTTTCCAAAGGGTTTTAAGTTTCATCAAGTTTAGAAGAAAATATAGTACTTGTGATCCTTGGTTGAGAAAGGGATTAGCAATGGAATATTTGAGCAAGTATATGATAATAGCACCCTAATACTTAAAGATTAAGGTGTTGTGAGTATAGGAGCTTGTGTATATCACTTGTGGGGTGACCTTTACTCGCCAAGTTTTGGTTTTGATACTTGTTTATCATCTGTTCTAACCCCACTACTTAAATCCTTAAAGCTTTGAGCTTTGGCTTTGTTTCTTGTCTTAGCAGCTTGGAAGCTAGTGTTTGTTGTGCTAACACCAAAGCTCAACCAATCCAAGGTGTGGAAGTACACCTTGGATGTTTGTCTTTCTTTTCCTATTTTTCTGTCAAAAAAGTGTATGCATGTGATTTTGTGAACCATGGTATGAGGGTGTGTTCAATTGCTTTAAAACAGAAGAGCTTTGTTAAAAGATTGTTAAAGGGTGTTTGGATTAGTGTCTAAAAAGGGTTCTAGTCTCACACATATTAATTCAAGTGCCTTCTCACATATGGGTATTGGTTTTTAGTGTGTATTAGTGATAGGGTGGTTTTTGCTAAGTTAAAACAAGTTTTGCATGTAAAATATTTTTTTGTCATAAAAAAGGTGTTAAACACATCAGCTAGCATAAAATCTTTGTTTGCCTGAATTGTGTTCTGAAAATTGGTGTGCTTAGAGTACTTGTGGTTGTTAAAGTCTACATAATCTGATTGCCTAATTTGGTAGCTTATTGTTCCTTATACATCTTATTAAGACTCACTGAATTGCCAAGTATATCAGCAAGTGTGCATGCTACTTGATTTTGTTCTTGCCTGGTGATTTTGAGAAATGGTTACTTGTTGTTGCTTTATTTGGTGTTTATAAGTGTGTTTTGTGTATTGGTTGCTTATTTGGATAGCTCATAAGCTCACTAGCTTATTGAGCCTTTTTCTACCAAAATTAAAGCAAGTCTCACCAACTAGTGAGCTTGTTCATTGTGTTTGTACTCAAATCTTCCTCCAAAAAGTAACTTATTTTTCCCTAAAAACAGCTTAACAAGTCTATGGTTCCATAATTTGAAAGTTTGACTTTCGTTGACTTTGGTCAAAATTGGCCAAAAGTGCTTATTTCATAATTCCAGCTTATTGGATCATGCAACAACTTAGTTTTTGTAATAGGTCTTATTTTTCTTAGCTTATTAATAGATGTGGAAGTTTGTAGCTCATTTGGTTAAAGTTTTACTAGAAAACTAGCTTTTTAAGATTATTAAGAGTGCTTATAGGCTTCTACAGCTTATTTGAGTATGATTTTTGGATATTTGATTGTTGATAAGCCTTAATTAGTTCATTTGCAAGATTTTGCAAAAAGAATCAGCTCTTGAAGTGGTTTAGAACTCAAAAACAACTATATTGTCGTTTTCTATGGAGAGCTTTTGCTTATTTTAGGCTTATTTCTTGAGCTTATTTCAAATTTCTTTTTATATTTGTTCTTATAAGCTCAAAATAAGGTTGTGTGTTAAATTTCAGCTTATGGCATGCTGTTTTGGCTTAATGGGCTTAAAGGCCCATTAAGAAAAAGCCTATTGCTTAATAAGCTGTGATAAGCTCATAATCAGCTTTTGGGCCTTCAGACTTTTGTTCTTAAAATTTAATTTTGAGTAAGACATGGTTTTCAGCTTATTTTGACAACTTTTTATGTTTTGGGCCAAAAAACCCATTAAGGTACACTGTTTTTAGTTTAGGCCCATTTGGAGGCCCATTAAGGGTTTTCAGTAATTTTTATTTTCATTTTTGGTTTACTTAGGCCAAAATAAGTTAGTTTTCAACTTTCTAGGATTTTATAAATTTTGAAGATTTTAGTATTATTTTATTAATTAAAATATTGTTTTTAGGGTTTTTAATTTGATTTAATAGGTTTAAAAAATTTGAAAAATATGTTTTAGCTTAGTTAAAGTATTTATAAGGTTTACAAACTCTTAAATCTTAGTTTGGGTGTTTTGTTAATTTATTTGATTTTCAGGGCTTTAATTAGCATTTAAAAATTAAATATTAATTAATTTAAAAAGGTACAAGAAGTTTTCTTGATTTGTAAACCATAGATATATTTTTAGAGATTTGTTGTAATTTTTTGTGTGATAATTCATTTTTTGTCTTAGTTTAATTTTAATTGTAATCTTTCATTTTTCTTTTACCCCATTTTCCATTCTCTCAATATTAATCAAAAACAAGAATTTGACACACACCTTAATCCTCCTTAGTGAACGATCATTAGTGTTTAAATTTCCTAAATCAAATACTTAATACTTACCGCATATACGTCTTTTTCATAAAAGCGTATTTTTACCACAATCGTTTTGGCGTCGCTGTCGGGGAGGCGTGTTGTGTTCAAATTTGCAAAATTTAGTTTTTACTATTATCCAGTAATAGTAATTGTGTGATTTGCACTCTAATCATACGTATTATCGTTATTCATTTTTTTTGTGAATATTATTACTATATTGTATTACGTATCACAAATAAATTCAAAGTATCTCCCAATTCGTGAGAAATCGCATCATTAGCGGGCGTTCCGGTCGTTATTGAGTGTATCGAATTCTAACAAAGAAAAAAAGACAAAATAGATAAATACTTTTAAGAAGCTTAATCTCGATAAGTACAAACTATAAGGTGGGTATAAGGCGTTTGTAGTTCATGACCTATGGGAAAAAGGATCTTAAGTGCTTCGCGCCGCCTCGTTTCCTCCGCTTGCTTGTGCGTACTTAGAAAGTGAGGGATAATTAAGGGTTTGCCAACCAAATTATTATCTATGTATCATATATATTTTCTTGATTTCATATAGTGAACCCTCCTAAACATTTTGGTGTTCCACCAACGTTTTCAAGTCATCGAAGGCTTTCAATTCACGTGGTTGCTTTCATTATTTGAGGCTTCTCTAATCAAGATTTTGATTCGAGGAGAGATTTTGTAGATTTTTGGCTACGTAATTCACGAGAAAATTCAAAAAAATTAAAAACAATCAAAAGCACAAAAAATTGGAAAACGTAAAAATACCAGAAAGAATCTTTTTTGCTCATCCCCACGTTCTACGTTACGTTTATGCTAACTCGCTCACAAGGTAAACGTGCTCGTAGACGTTGTAATCGAAAGGGAGGAACCCAAAGTCCTCCTACTGTTGAAGAACCTCCAATTGACGAACCCGTTGTAGCATAAATAGTCCCCATGGCTAATCATATTATGATGGAGTTGCTTCAAGCACCCACCGAGGGTTTTGGAGAAGCGATTGTGATTCCCGGTATCCTTGCGGAGAATTTTGAGATAAATACGGGTTTAATGTCGATGCTACAATCCAACAACTTTCGTGGCCATGAAAAAGAAAACCCTCATAATCACATTCGGAATTTTAACCGTCTTACCTCGACTAGCAAGTTCACGGAAGTTCCACATGACGCGATTAAGATGATGCTTTTTCTGTACTCTTTAGAGGGACCCACCAAAATTTGGCTCGAGAAAGAACCACCCAATTCTATATTGACGTGGAAAGACCACGTGTCCAAATTCGTCAATTAATTTTCCCCTCCCTCTAAGACTACGCATTTGAAAAACAAAATTTCGAGATTTACACAAAAACCTAATGAATTTTTTTCAATGGCTTGGGAATGGTTTAAGAAATGTTACATGAATGTCCACACCATGATTTTTCCGAATTGCATTAAATTGATACATTTTACAAGGGGCTTAATGATCATGAACGAGATTACTTAAATGCCGCCGCGGGTGGTAATTTTTTGTCCAAAACAACCGATGAAGCTTTAACGAAAATTGAGAATAGATCCAATGTTATAACACTCGTAACACACCGAGTGTTGCCACTATGGGTTCGTCTTTGTCGTCTCGTATTATGAGTGCCTTGCATGATGAAGCAAGTGAGGAAAATAGGTTTTTCGATAGAGTTTCGTCTCTAATGAGTCATTGGAAAGCATAAGTTGCTTCCAATTCCCCATCGGTTAAAGCGGTTGAGAAATGTTGCATATCTTGTGGTGGAGCTCATGATTTTTTCGAGTGCATTACCGCCGACGGTAACACTTCGAGTGTCTATGTGGCAACGGGAAGTTACAACCAAAACGGTCAAGGTTCCCACCCTAATCAAGCTCTACAAAATCAAAATGCTAATAATTATCGAAACAACAATCAAGGTAGTGGTTATCAAGGGAACCAACGTAATCATAACAAGGGGAATTATAAACCAAAGGAATGATGGGAACAATGTGCAATTTCAAAACCAAAATCAAAATCGTGATTTTCAAAATACGAATCAAGGTTTTCAAAATGCTCACACAAAACATCTTCCAAACGAGTTTATCGATTACGCCAAGGCTAATGATGCTAAGTTTGATAACATGGCAAGGGACATGATTAGCTTAAGAACCGACTTGAAAAATAAGCTTTCAAATGAACTTAATAGTAATAGTAACAAAGCCAAAAGTACCATTCAAAGGCTTCAAGTTAGTCAACAAAAAATGGAACAAACTCAACATGAAATTAAGAAGGAGTTACTTAGGGCGGAAAAAGATCGTAAAAGTGAAAAAGAAGATCGCACTAGGTTTGAAAACAAAATTGCAAGCATGTTCGAGGCCATAATGTGTAAACCTTCTTCTTCGGGTGGTCTTCCAAGTAACACCATTGCAAACTCGAAGGCAGAAATGAAAGTTATTACTACACAAAGTGGTAATACTTCCAAAGAGGCCATTACTAATCCAAGTACTTCTATGGAGAAGGAAATAAAGAAAGAGCCTGAGGTGATGGTTAAAAAAGAGCATATCTCAAGCCAACGGACTAACGCTCAATCTACACCTACAGTCGAGCCTTCACCAAATTTGGAACCCGAGAATCCAAGGACATTACCTATGCCCCAACCCAACCCACACCACCCTTACCCTACCCATCGAGACGAAAGAAGGAAAAATTGCATGATCGTAACAATCAATAAATCAAGCTTTTCATAAAAAGGTTTCATAAAGTTTATTTCGACATAAGTGTTGTAAAACCCGCTTAAAAATACCTTTAAATTTTTTTTAATATTGATTTATTACACGATAAGTATTAAGTATAATTAATTAATGCACGATAAGATATGACGTGAAAGTATTAATCAAGAAGTTACAAATAACCGAGATTATAAACATGATACGAAATGAATTAGTAAATGGGTTCCATGTTATTAATTTACCTTACAAGACTAAATAAAATACCATACAAAGAAATAAAACCAAGGCCCTATCCACCAAAAGTGGTAAAAAGAAACATGCGGGTGTTTATTTTTCCCATTTAATAAAACACAAAAAAACAATAGGAAACCCTAAGAACTCCCTTTTGGCCACCGGTTTTTAAAGAAGAAAAGAAGAGGAAAGATTTTGGCTTTTGATCTTTAATCCGTAAGGTGGTGTCGTGTTTCCTATAGCTTGTTATTAATCATTCGGTAATTACTTAAACTTTAATCTTAATTCTTTTCACGAATCATAGATCAAGAATTAAATAAAAGAATGGAAGAACACATGTTATATGGAATTAAAAACAGGTATTTAATCAGGTTTGGTTTGGTTTTGCGATCACGGAAACCGAGGACCCTCAATGAGGGTGCTCTCGGTGGTTGCTGTGGCTAACTAGCGGCAACCCTTAAAGGGCCACAGTGGCTGGTGGGGTTCTGCCGGTGGGAATGAATAACAAGCAGCATAATATGAGCAAAATATCATATCAATAAGTCAATAAATCACCCTAAAACACATAGAAAATACCTAACTTTTGTGCTATAAAGAAGTATTATGTGGTATGTTTTGTGTTTGTGCTTAAATAGGTAACAAGGATACAATTTCAAGCAAACAAATGAAAATCAAGCTCATTTATGAAGAAAAGACAAGAGAAGGATCAAAGATGACAAGCCATTTGAGATAAAGGACCTATCTTGACAATGTTCAAAAGTTGAGGGGCTTAAATGCAATTTTGGAGAAAGTCAAGATTAAAGTCAAACCTGGTCAACCTTCAAGTCGACCAAGTCAAGGGACTTAAATAATCAAGAATGCAAGTAAAAGGACTGAAATTGCCAAAGAAATGAAGAAGAAAGCTTAATTGTATATTCTGCCAAAGTTCAAGGGCTGAAAGTGACAAAAAGATATCAAATTTGGTCTTAATCCGTGTGATAGCCTAGTATACCAATGAGAAAGCAAGAAATGAGTTAACCGGATTGCCACATGGGCTTCCAGCTGGGCCACTAAGCCGCTTTTCATTTATTAAGCAAATTAGTACAATACTCCCACTATTACTTTTATTAGCCAATAAGGAGCTGCCACTCAATAATTCTTTTATCCAAATTCGGATAATGATCCGTGTGCTCAGACATAACCCAATAAGGCCACGCCACGTGTCATCTTCAACAAGCAACGAACCCAGATCATGGATTTAGCTACACTACATTTCAGATATAGTGTAAAACATGAAACTTACTCGCAATTTAACAAGGAATCCAACTCTCATAACCAATTAGACTGAAATCAACAAGATCAAAAATCCCCTTTTGTGTTCTTGAAGATTAATTTGCAATTAAGAAGATGAAGACATCTGACACTCTCTCATTGGCCAAGAAACGTCATACTCCCCAAAAACTTATCATTTTCATCTCTATAAATAGGAGATAGGCCTTCATTTGTAACAGGTAGCTTAAAGTGTGAAAAACACACACTTTCATATTTTCTCTCAATTCCTATTCTACTTTCAGTTAGTTAGCAGCTCTTAAGTGTTTGACACACACTTAAGAGCTTATTAGTTAGTCACTTAGCTTTTGTAACCAACTTTCCCTCCCAAATAAATAAAACAAAAATATCTAGTTCATATCTTATCTTACTTCACTCATTTCTACATTCTAGTTGATACCTTGTGATTATGTTGATCTCCATTGATCAATTGAGTTTGTGTTTGTGATTTAGAAGCTTATCAAGTATTCTTAGCATATCAGTTCATATCCAGACCTGTTGAAGCATTTTGAAGCAGAATTAGTTGAATGGATCAGACATAGCTTTTTGAGGTGAATTGGTTGTAGACATTAGTTGATTTGGGTTGAAGGAAGAGTGAATTAGAGAGCTCAGCGCTCCTCTACTCCATCAGAGGAGGCTTATTGCTAAAAGGTGTCAAGAATTCTGTTTTTGGTTCCTTTGAATCAGTATTGCATGCTCCATTCCTAGTTAGCTATTAATTGTTGAACTGATAATGTGTTTAGCTTAATTCTTGTGTTATTGTGCTGGTTTGATAGTTGATTAGTGATCTGATAGCTCAAATCTTAGTTTACATGCTGTCAGCTTTGAATTTCATTAGATTTTAGGTCCTAAGGTTCATTTTGTGGATAAGTGTTGTTATCTACCTGTTTTCAGTTCAATTGCACCACATTTTGTCATCTTAACTAGTTGTGATAAGAGTCATAAACTGTCTTTCAATTGTGCTAAAAATTCCTTTGTAAAAGTCTTTTATAGCTGTTTAAAGTAGTGTTTGGATTTGATAAGCATTGGTGATTCAAGTTTGTTAAAACCTGTGTTAATTTCTCATTTACACATAGTTAACTTGTGTGATCATTTTGGTTCTGTTGTGTAGTCAATTTGTTAGTCAAAAAGGGAATTGGTATAAAAAAGGTATGGGTCAAGTGTTGTAAGTATTTTAGTGTAAAAACTAGCAAGATTCAATCCATTGCCATTTTTTCATTTCTTGATGGAATTGCCTCAAACCTGTTTTAATTTGAGGTTCAATATCTGAAGTTTAAGTGTGTATAAGGAAATAATACAGTTTCAAGTTTTGAATGAGAAAACAACTTAATGATAAGCACATGATCATTTGCAAGTTTCTGAGATAAAGTTCAATCTGTTTTCTTATAACTCCATTTCTACTTCCCAATCTTATCAATTTTCTTTCACAAATCTTGTTGCCAACATGTCCTGAGTGGATTTTATCATTTTCAGCTTTTTGGAATTTTTGGTCAACGCTTGGTCAAATAAGCTCATTTGAGCTTAATTTCAGTTTTTGGATTATCTAGTGAACCATTTTCAGTTTTAAAAGACATTCCAGTCTTCTTGTCAGTTGATTAATAAGATTGTGCATTAAAATCAAGTTGTGGAAGTCTAAGTTTCATGTTTGCTTATTCTTGGCTTATTAGAATAAGCTATCTTGAGATTTACAAGCTTTTAAGTTGTTTCCTTTTGCAAGTCTAGCTAAGTTTTCATTATAAGCACTTTAAAACAAACCAGAGTTAATTTGGTTCAGTAATAAGCACAAACCAGCTTATTAATCTTGCTTAGCCCGTTTTTCATAAACATTTCATGTTAATTGCATTTGGGTCCTTGTTGTTTGTACTTGTTTGCATTCAGAGCTAATCTTGCAAGTATTTAAGGTGTGCAATTAATCAGTCCTTGTAGTTTCAGTTTTTGATAAAATTAGTTAGCAAGTTTGTTAGTTTGGTTAAAAGTTGTTACTAGTGGGTTAAATTTTACACATTTGGTCCTTATAGTTTCTGAAATTTACATTTTAGCCCATTTACTTTCATTTAGCTTACATTTCAAGCAATTTTACTTTTGTGCTTTTAAATTTTGAACTTTGTGAATAGTAATTGGTATTTGCAAGGTGTTTTACGGATACGTAGACTATTATTTTCCACTTTTTACTTATTGATTGAATTAGACATAGCTTTCTAAATACCCTTAACAACCAAGAACAATTAAAGGCTTGATATTTTTAGGACTTTCAATTTGTCAAGAATCAAGAATAAACGAACTTCAAAATACTCAGTTTCAAATGGCGCCGATGTCGGTTCATGACATTACGAGAGACTACTGATTGACGATTTCGATTGAATTTTGGGATCCCTTCACCTCGTGAACGTTCTTTTTAGTATCATAAATCTACAACATAAAAAATATAAAAAATATAAAAAAACTAAAAAATAACAAAATCAATTCTTTTCCTAAAGAATTGACCAATAAAAAAAATTCAAAAATCAATCTTTTTCCTAAGAGATTGCACCAAAAAATATATATTATTGGATTTCATCGGTTTTTACGTATATATAGTATTTCTTTAAAAATCAAATGAATACAAAAATATTTTCTCTATATTATTATATGTAGATACGTATACGTATATGAACACTCAATACACATAATTACATAAGTATTGCTTTTGCAATACACCGTGTTCGGGAGCGTTCCGGTCCTTTACACGTGTATCGATCAAATTTAATTAAGCAAGAATAGATAAATACTTCCCATAGGCAAGAATTTGAAGAATACAAACTACAAAGTGAATTGAAAGGCGATGTGCTATAAAATTCCGTCTAAGAGTTAATAGGTACTTAAGTGCTTCGCGCCTCCTAACCCCCCGTGCACTAGTGCGTATTCTAAGAAGGAAAGCTTGATTGGGGGTCTTGCACCCAAGTAGTACTTACGTATATTATACTTTCTTGTGGATATTTCATATTGAATCTTGAAGAGGATAATCCCTTCTTATTCAAAGTCGAACGAGAGCTTCTCTCTCACTCCTTGATTTGAGTTGCATGCTCACCCGCGGGCGTGTACAAATACCATTTGGTGTACAACCCCTTCCTCCAAAAAGGAAGAAAAAGAGAAAGAGTAAAAACAACACCGTCCATCAAGCCGATCCCGAGAATCGTTCTTTGATCATTACACAAGAAGCCATGGCCGCCGTTGACAATCGACCTTTGATGGAGCACCTTCAATCTAATGTGCAAGGATATGCCGCTGCTATTGTTATACCCGAGGATTCCCGCAAATACCTTTGAGCTTAAGACATCTATGATTAGCTTGGTTTCAAACACACCATTCTTGGGGAGACCTATTGATAATCCACACGATCATATCAAGAAGTTTCTATCTATTTGCAACACCATTAAGTACAATGGAGTTCCCTATGATTCCATTAAGTTAATCTTGATCCATTCTCCTTAGAAGGCAATGCCAAGTATTGGCTTGATACACAACCACCTAAGAGCATAACTACTTGGGATGATTTCACTAAGAAGTTTTTGAACAATTTCTTTACCCCATCTAAGACCACGACATTGAGAAACCTAATTATTGGATTCCCAAAAAAACCTAGCCAAACCTTTAGTTATTGATAGCTGTGAAAACACCCATCCTTTTTACCACTTAATTACAATAATAACCGAGCCAAAACGTGTATTTTATGTCTTTTATGTCGGAATTATGCGTGGTTTGTGTTTTTGTTGTGATTTAGGACGAAATTGTGAAAAGTGGAGAAAACACGGGCATTCACGGGCATTTACGGACTTTTATTGAAGAAAAATACGAAAGATGAAGTCGAAAAGTCAAGAGTGGAAAAAGAACGGAAGTCCAAGACCAATTCTGAAGATTTATCGAAGAAAAAGTCGAAAGACGGAAGTTTACCAAAAGCCGAAGAACTCGAGTCTTATTTATTGAAGAATATAAAGACGAGTTTAAAGAAATCCCGAGCCATAAGTCATTAAAGTCCAAGATTAAGAAGATTTAAAGGCTTAAGGACTAATGGTGCAATTAACAAAGAGATTAAGAAGGAGGGACTTAAAGATGCAATTAAGAGGAAATGAAGGAGGGGAGGAAGCTTCCTAATCCTCCCCTATATATAGATTAGTCTTAATCACTTTTCATTTTGTTGGCTAGAGTGACACTAGTTCGTCCACCCTTTTAATTACTTGCACATTTATTTTATGCACCTTTAATTACTTGTCATTTTAAATACTTGTTTTGCACTTTAATTTCTTTAAATTCCAAGTAAGTCTTCTAATTTTGTTCTTTAATCTTTAAGCTTTTAATCTTCTTGTTCATCTTCTTTTTATAAATCTTTGTTTGTGTTGATTTAAGGTTTTCAATCTTAATCTTTTTCATCTTCTTTTTATATAAAGTTCAAGTCTTTTTAATTTTCGTGTCTTATTTTTGTTGATTTCATACGTTTTATCTTTGATCTAGTGTTTTTATTTAGCTTATTGGTGTTTTACTTTGCTTATTGTCTTCCAAAAGTTAAGATTTTTGAGCTTATTTTCGTACTTTTTGTGTTTTCCTAGTTTTTAGGAAGTCTGATTCGATTTTGGAACTTTTCATAAAGTTGCGAAATTGAACTTTTCAAAAGTTGCGAAATTGTACTTTTGTTTGATTCGATTTTGGAACTTTTCATAAAGTTGCGAAATTGAACTTTTCAAAAGTTGCGAAATTGTACTTTTGTCTGATTCGATTTTGGAACTTTTCATAAAGTTGCGAAATTGAACTTTTCATAAGTTGCGAAATCTTGTTTCTGATTCGTTTTAGGAACTTTTTCTGTTATTGCGAAATCTTGCTCCTGATTCGTTTTAGGAACTTTTTCTGCTATTGCGAAATCTTGCTCCTGATTCGTTTTAGGAACTTTTTCTAGCAATTGCGAAATCTTGTTCCTGATTCGTTTTAGGAACTTTTTCTAACAATTGCGAAATCTTTGATTTCACAATTGCGGAATTGTTCATTTCAATTGCGAAATCTTTTGTTTTTTTACAATTGCGAATTCATTTCTTTTTATTTTGTGAATTTAATTCAGTTTTTATTTAATTGCGAATTTTATTAGTTTTACTTAAATTTAATTTTAAAATTTATTTTCCCGCCATTTTACTTAATCGCACTTTAAGATTACTTGCCTTAGATTTATTTAAGCATTGCCTTAGTTTTAAGTTTTAGTTGCGTTTTAAGTTTGCTTTAGATAGATTTAAATTTGCGTTAGTTATTTTTAGTGCCTTTTAATTTTAGTCACGCTTTTAAATATTTGCACTTTATTTTAAGTTAGACTTAGATTTATTTACCGTCATTTACTTTAATTGTCTTGCACATTTAATTACTACAACGACACAACTATTTGTTTCACCAAAGAACGACTGAGTCACACATTAAACACAAGTTTTTCAATTCGAAGAGATTGGTACAACGATAATTTTTAATCTGAGTAAAATCATGTATTAAATGGCGCCGCTGCCGGCTCTTTTCGTAAAGATTAACGGTTTTCTGTGAGAGACGCGTTGCTTTTTGGGATCCGTTCACTTGTGAGCGTTATTTTTCTTGCTTAAAAAATTCAAAAAAAAAAACCCCATAAAAATCAAATATTGATAAAAATTCATAAAAATTAAAAAATTGCAAAAATCCAAAAAGATTTTATCTTTATTGTGTATATATATTTCTTTGTGTTTGGTTTCTTTTTCTTTTGCATTTTCAGGTGTATGCGTACTAGATCTTCTAATTATCAAGAGCCCGAGACTCAAGAAGATTTAAGTATGTCAGGTGTTAACAACAACAATAATCCACCGCACCTCAACAATAATAACAACAATGTTCTTCCACAGCCCGATCTTCGGACAATGGAGGAGCTTTGTCAACCAACCATGTTTGGACGAGGAGGACCGATTGCGCCGATGCAAATCAACGCTCCTGAGTTTTCGTTGAAGCACCACATGATTCAGCAAGTGCAAACAAATCCTTTTAGAGGAATGCCTGATGATGATGCCAACAAACATCTCGACAAGTTCATTACAATCACCCAAAGCATGAAGTGCGCCGGTGCCACAATGGATGAACTTCGCCTACAACTCTTCCCACATACTTTATCACATCATGCCGAGAAATGGTTTGATCGTCTCCTGAAGAATTCAATTCACACTTGGGATGACATGACTCAACGCTTTTTGTCGCGCTACTTTCCACCATCCATGGTCACGAGCCTTCGCAATCAAATCAGCGGTTTTATGCAAGATCATGATGAATCTCTTTTTGATGCTTGGGAGAGATATAATGTCTTGATCGATAGATGTCCAAACCACAACATGCTCCCTGTGACCTTAATAGATACTTTCTACAACGGTTTGACTTTTCGAGATCGTGATACGATCAATGCTGCCGCCGGTGGCACATTTATGAAAAGGAGACCCGAGGAGTGTAGAGAGTTAATTGAGAACATGACTACTCATCATAAAAACGGGGATTCCTCTGCTTCTTCAAGGAACAATCCGAGAGTCAATGTTTCCTCCACTTCAGCAAACCCAGATATGACCGAACTCACCCGTGTGCTGACTGAAATGAGCAGAAGTATGCAACTCTTGGCTTCAAACCAACAACAACAAGTTAAAGCTGTTGTACCTTCTTGTAAAACATGCGGCGGTCCACATCCATACACCGATTGTCCTTCTACACAAGGAAATCCGGAAAATGCTTATGCAGCTTATGGTAATTATTCACCGGAAAATTACCAAGCTCGACCTCAAGGGGATAGAAATCTGCTGAGCTACCAGTCCAACAACTACCTTTCACCCGGTTTTTCTCCTCAAAACCAAAACCCCGCCAACAACTACAATAGAAGCAACCAAATTCCACCAAGAGCTTCTAATCCTTATCACCCACCCGCCCAACAAACCCCACCCAGTAATCCGGATGTTGAGGCCATCATGAGAACCCAAGGTGAGCAAATCAAGAATTTGCAGAGCCAAATTATCAATCTTAAAGGAGATATTACCAAGCAAGGAAATGAGATAAGATCCGAGCTTCGAGATAATATTCAATCCTCCTTCAGCAATCAAACCAATGATTTGAAGAATATGCTTGCTAGTTTCTTGCCCGCCGCTCAACCTTCTTCTTCGAGTTCTCTACCTTCAAACACCGTCACTAATCCGCGAGCTAATGTGAGTGCTATTACTACCCGTAGTGGAGTCACCATCATAGGACCACCAACCCCACCCCCATCATCTACACCTCCTCCACCACCATTTATACCTACTCCTCCTACACCTAGTATTAGTGCACCATTACCGTCTCCGCCTCGACGTGATGAAGTTCCCACGAATGACCCTTCAACATCTCAACCTTTACCTACACCTGCACCTGCACCACCCAAACCCAATATCCCTTATCCCCTCTCGTTTAGGCAAGTCCAAAATGCTAACCAAGGAGGACTCCGAAGTGTCACGCTATGTGAAGATGATTTCTCAAATGAACTTCAACATTAGCTTTCTTGAAGCACTTGTCCACATGCCCAAATTTGTTAAAGCATTTAGGGAATTGCTTAACAAGAAGGAGAAGATAATTGAACTCGCCAACACACGCTTAAATGAAAACTGCTCTGCAGTTATTCTTAAAGAACTTCCGGAAAAGCTTGGAGATCCCGGTCGTTTCGTGTTGCCATGTGTGTTCAACAAAACTGAAGAATTTACTGCCCTTGCTGATCTCGGGGCTAGTATTAATTTGATGCCGCTGAGTGTTTGGAAAACACTATCATTGCCTGACCTCACTCCAACAAAGATGACTCTTGAACTTGCCAATCGCACTCTCGCTTACCCCGTTGGTATAGCCGAAGACGTGTTCATTAATGTTGGCACATTTACGTTCCCGGTCGATTTTGTCGTAGTTGATTATGAAATGGACCCTCGTATTCCTTTAATACTTGGTCGGCCATTCTTGAGAACCGGACGAGCGTTAGTGGATGTGGCCGAAGGTGAGTTAATCTTAAGAGTCGGGGATGATGCACAAGTTTTCAAAATGGGGAAGCTTACAAGTACAACCTTTGGAGGCCGTGAATCAGTGAATATGATTAATGTGCTCGATGACTTTACCGTTTACGACAATCCTCTATTCGACTCTTGCATCGATAATCCACTTTTTCAAGATGATGTGGATGATTCTCTCCCTACTTTGGACGCTTCTCCCATTTATGATTCTCCTCCGGTCTTTAATGCTTATGATGATGAATCTAGCTCAGATTCGGATGATTATGATGGCCTTACTTCTGAGTATCCCGACATGCCCACCTTTGATGATTTTAGGGATGCCGATACTCTTTCGAGCGATTCTTCTACTGATGACATTGCACCTACATTTGATGAAGATCCTCCGCCATCACTCGATCCTACTTTGGACGATTACTCATTTGAGGAAGACTTCTCTGCATTTCTTAATACTTACTTCCCTCATGAGAGTGATGCTCCTCCTTATGACTTTGAAGATTATCGTCTTGATCCTACTTTGGATTTGAAGCACATTCTTTCTATGGAGAAGAAACCAGTCGACACCAATATCCGCAGCACATATGATTTAACACCTCTTTGTCCCCCTTCTGAGGACGAGGTTGTGCTTCTTCGCGGATCTTCTTCACACTCTGCTGAGCCTGAGTGCTATTTTCCCCTAAAGGAAAAGGTGTTCGATCCCGGTATTGACATTCTGCAGCCATTTCAGTATCCACCTAATGAAATAAAAGGAAATATCTTTGGAACTTATAGAAATCTGCTTGCACCACTTCAACCTTGCTTCTACCGTGCTCCACCGCTGCTTAAGGGAACCTTGCCTACTCTTCTTTGGCTTGCCTTGTTCGCCTTAAGCTTGTGCTATTTGATGGACGAAAACTATGTCTTTGATCCTGGTGGATATGTTTCATGCTTCTTCCGTTGATGATCAAGGTCGAGTCAGGCTAATGACTCGGTTAACAAAAATCAAGCGCTTCTTGGGAGGCAACCCATGCATCTATCTTTTCGCTTTCTTTCTCATAAGTGTAGGGGAGACCCGTTGGTATTTGCTCTCTCCTCTCTTCTACTAATCAGGGATTCGAGTTTCAATGACCCACTCTTGATGATTCTTGACGACCCGTGATTCCGTGTTCCACTTCTTCCCGGTTCTATCCTAAACTCTTTTCGATTCACTATTTTATATTTTTCAATATTAAAATAGGAATCTCTTTAGTTGTCTCTTCCTTAGCGAGATTTAAACAAAGTGTACAATGTCCTAAGTGTAGGGGAGTTTACTCCTACATGCTTAAACATTGAGGACAATGTTTACATTAAGTGTAGGGGGGACTTCTATCGAAGTTAAGTGGCCTTTTCCTTGTATTTGTCCTCATTTTAACCGGAAAATCAATTTTTCGACATTTTTCAAAATTTTTGATCTATTTTGGCCTATTAGTTTTTCCCTTTGTATAGTTAATTTTCTTTCCTTATTAGAATAAAAGTTTAATAAAGTGGTTTTAATTTTCAAACGTTGTGAATCTTTTGACTCAACTCAAGTTTACTCTAGCTAGTATCCTTAACGTGTTTAAGTCAAGTTTTGCTAGGCTTTTATATAGGGAGCTATAAAACGCGAAAGTCTTAAGTCTCACGGGTTAAGAACAAGAACTTTTCACAAGTTCCTATAATTGATCCTAGAGAGTCGTTTATCAAGGGAACTTTAAAACGCGATTTCTAAACTTGAAAAAGTCTAAGAATTTGCAAGATCCTATAGGCGACTCGAAAACCCAAAACTTTGACTTAATAGGCTAAGCATCCACGAGTCTTATTACTTGAGATTTTAAACTGTGGAGAACGAGAGATGATAGAGTCAATTATAAGTTTGGTATTCTTTCGTGAATTTATGTGAGTTAATTATAAGCCTATTCTCCCATCGCTTGTTAATAAATTTATCTGCAATAAATAAGGTTGTACGATTTGAAAAGTTACTTAGCTTCTAGCCCAAGATCGTTTAAAAGTTGCTCGGTATGGATTAGAGTTCATAGCCAAGGCATAACTTATTGAAGCGGGATGCGAAGATTGGCAAGTCCGAAAAGGCCCTAACAAGGCATGAGGGCTATATTTTGTTGCTAAAGATCCAAACTGATGTGAAGAATCATTTATCGAAAATCAATATGAAGGATCGAGACACACGACGAAAAGCAAAAACTCCCAAAAAGTCATGGAGAAGTGTATCCGAAAAGACCCTAGCAAGGTATGAGGATAAATAGATCCAAGTCATAAAAGGAGGCGGATCGTTGTATATCAAAGTCCAAAATAAAGATTGGAGAAAAATGAAGAAATCGTGGTCCAAGTATGAATCTCTCAAAACTTCAAGTGAAGAAATTCCTATTATGAAGAGAAGGCCATTATTTCATGAACGTCTCTCAAGATTTGAAGTATGAAGTCGCTGCCAAATATCGGTCCGAGAAAGGTCTCAAATCGCGAAGCAAGTTATGCCAAGATATGAACTTTATGAGGTCCCGAGAAGCAGTTTTAAAAGATTTTGTCCTTTAGCTAACTATTGATTAAATCGTTCACCTTATTTTCGGACTAAATAACTATCAAAATAAGTCAACAATGCATCCTCGTGATCATTCAAGACAATAATAAAATATAAGAGATACCCCTAGGAATAAGGGAGTCTAAGTGAATAATTGGCCCACATGAGTTCGTGTTAGTTTACTAACTTATAATACCAATGATCTCGATTTTAAGCTTGGTTTGGAGAAAGTGAAAACTTGAGGATGATGATTATTCATGACTTTTCCAAAACCCAAGTTATGCTTTTGATTTCTTTACTTTTAATGTTTATAATTTTCTATCTCTTTAATAAAGGCCAACGTGGATTGATTATGATGAAAAATGAAATCTGGCTTTGTAACTAATGCCTTGCATGAGGACATTGCAATGGTCAAGTGTAGGGGATTTGATAGGTGTGAAAACACCCATCCTTTTTACCACTTAATTACAATAATAACCGAGCCAAAACGTGTATTTTATGTCTTTTATGTCGGAATTATGCGTGGTTTGTGTTTTTGTTGTGATTTAGGACGAAATTGTGAAAAGTGGAGAAAACACGGGCATTTACGGACTTTTATTGAAGAAAAAGACGAAAGATGAAGTCGAAAAGTCAAGAGTGGAAAAAGAACGGAAGTCCAAGACCAATTCTGAAGATTTATCGAAGAAAAAGTCGAAAGACGGAAGTTTACCAAAAGCCGAAGAACTCGAGTCTTATTTATAGAAGAATATAAAGACGAGTTTATAGAAATCCCGAGCCATAAGTCATTAAAGTCCAAGATTAAGAAGATTTAAAGGCTTAAGGACTAATGGTGCAATTAACAAAGAGATTAAGAAGGAGGGACTTAAAGATGCAATTAAGAGGAAATGAAGGAGGGGAGGAAGCTTCCTAATCCTCCCCTATATACAGATTAGTCTTAATCACTTTTCATTTTGTTGGCTAGAGTGACACTAGTTCTTCCACCCTTTTAATTACTTGCACATTTATTTTATGCACCTTTAATTACTTGTCATTTTAAATACTTGTTTTGCACTTTAATTTCTTTAAATTCCAAGTAAGTCTTCTAATTTTGTTCTTTAATCTTTAAGCTTTTAATCTTCTTGTTCATCTTCTTTTTATAAATCTTTATTTGTGTTGATTTAAGGTTTTCAATCTTAATCTTTTTCATCTTCTTTTTATATAAAGTTCAAGTCCTTTTAATTTTCGTGTCTTGTTTTTGTTGATTTCATACGTTTTATCTTTGATCTAGTGTTTTTATTTAGCTTATTGGTGTTTTACTTTGCTTATTGTCTTCCAAAAGTTAAGACTTTTGAGCTTATTTTCGTACTTTTTGTGTTTTCCTAGTTTTTAGGAAGTCTGATTCGATTTTGGAACTTTTTGATAAAGTTGCGAAATTGAACTTTTCAAAAGTTGCGAAATTGTACTTTTGTCTGATTCGATTTTGGAACTTTTCATAAAGTTGCGAAATTGAACTTTTCAAAAGTTGCGAAATTGTACTTTTGTCTGATTCGATTTTGGAACTTTTCATAAAGTTGCGAAATTGAACTTTTCATAAGTTGCGAAATCTTGTTTCTGATTCGTTTTAGGAACTTTTTCTGCTATTGCGAAATCTTGTTTCTGATTCGTTTTAGGAACTTTTTCTGCTATTGCGAAATCTTGCTCCTGATTCGTTTTAGGAACTTTTTCTGCTATTGCGAAATCTTGCTCCTGATTCGTTTTAGGAACTTTTTCTAGCAATTGCGAAATCTTGTTCCTGATTCGTTTTAGGAACTTTTTCTAGCAATTGCGAAATCTTTGATTTCACAATTGCGGAATTGTTCATTTCAATTGCGAAATCTTTTGTTTTTTTTACAATTGCGAATTCATTTCTTTTTATTTTGCGAATTTAATTCAGTTTTTATTTAATTGCGAATTTTATTAGTTTTAGTTTAAATTTAATTTTCAAATTTATTTTCCCGCCATTTTTAATTAACTTTATTTTAATTGTTTCGTCTTATTTTTACGTCAATTTATTTTAACTTGTTTTGTCTTATTTAATTTTCGAATTTACTTTTCGTCAAATTTTAATTTCTCGTCATTTTATTAATTTACTTTTAACGTCTTTAATTTTACACCATTTATGTTTTAGTTAGTTTTAGCTTTACTTTAACGTCATTTATTTTAACGTCTTGCTATTTAATTTTAAAAACAACCAAAAAATATTTGTTTCACCAAAAACAATTGAGTCGCACTTTGAACCGGAAATCAATTCGATTAGACACCGAGAAAAAAAACAATTGAACCTAGCAAAATCTCAGTTATAAGTTATGCATGGGAAGAGTTCAAGGAGTTATTGAGAAAATGGCCCAATCTTGGATTCAATGAGGTTCACCAAATCAACACTTTCTACAATGGATTAATACCACATCATCAAGATTCCTTAAACTCCTCCGCGGGTGGGAATATTCTTTCCAAATCCATTCAAGAGGCATAGCACATTATTGAGACCAAATCCATGGTGAAAACTAACACACAATTTGATGAGAGAGTCCATGTGGTGCAAGAGAGTGTTCCTCCACAATTAGAAAAGATTATCTCTCAAAAGCTTGATACTATGACCAACACACTCATGAAATTTTGTGAAATCTCCTTGAATAAGAATTCCACCAATGATGTGAATGCTATTGCTCTTTCATGTGAGACTTGTGGAGGTCCTCATTCTTACCAACAATGTGACATGGTTCAAGGTTACCAAGGCTAATGTTATGCTTACAAAGAAGAACATAGAGAGCATTTCAAACCAAACATTAATCAAAACGATCTCTCTTACAAGTCAAATAACTACCTTGCTCCACCCGGCTTTCCACCCCAACCACCCACCCAAACTCAAAACAATCATCCTCAATTGTTACAAAGAAATCAAGGGCCTAGGCCACGTTACCATGGACAAAACAACTTTAGAGCACCCAATACCTTTCATAATCAAGGAAATAACTTTCAAGGCAACAACCAAGGGTTTTACAATCAACCTCCACCTTTCCAACCCCAAGATTTTCAAGGGAATGTGACACATGATTTTAACAACATTGAGCTTCTTCACAAAATGAATCAATAGAATGAAAGGAGGTTCCAAGCTAATGAGAATAGAATGAGGGAAATGCATGAGGAAACAAACAAAAAGTTTATGATGCTTCTTACTTAAAGGCCACAAGGGGCTTTACCTTCAAACACACAAACAAACCCAAGGGCTAATGTCAATTCTATCACAACAAGAAGTGGAAAGAAAACTCATGATCCTTCACCACCCAAACCTACTTTGGTTAAGCCTACTATGGTTCCACCTTGTGATAAGCCATCAAATCAACACCTTCATGTTCTACAAACTCAACACCTACACCTCCTACTCTTTTAACTTCCACACCCATCAATGAAGAATCCAACAAAGAAAATCCTTCATCAACCACTCAACCACAACCAAAACCAAGTATCCCTTACCAATCAAAATTGAGAAAGGAAAAGCTTAAGAACAAGGATGATATACAAGTCTCAAACTTTTTGAGGATGTTTCAGAAACTTAACGTAAACTTATCTTTTGCGTAAGCCTTAGCCAATATGCCTAAATTTGCTAAGATGATCAAGGACCTTCTTTCTAACAAGGAGAAATTGGTGGATTTGCCTAATTCTTCCTTAAATGAAAATTGTTCTGAGGTTTTCCTTAAGAAGTTACCTACTAAGCTTGGAGATCCGGGTAGGTTTTTGATTCCTTGCAATTTCCCGGGGGTGTAAAATTGCATGGCATTAGCAGATTTAAGGGCAAGCATACATCTCATGCCATTATCGGTTTTTAAAAGACTTTCACTTCCCAAGCTCACTCCTACTAGGATGACTCTTGAGTTGGCCAACCGTACTATAGCTTATCCGGTGGGAATTGCGGAAGATGTTTTTGTTGGGGTTGATAGATTTACCTTTCCCGCGGATTTTGTGGTGGTTGATTATGATATGGATCCGAGAGTTCCTCTAATTGTTGGTAGGCCATTTTTGAGAGCGGGTCGTACTCTTATAGATGTGGCGGAAGGTGAACTTACAATGAGGGCAGGAGATTAAAGAGTTGTGTTTAACATGGGGAAGTTTTCAAAGAAATCTTATGAGCCCAAAACGGTGAATCATATTGATGTTGTTAATGAGGAGGAAACTCAAGATGATATCTTTGATGAAGTTTGTGATGAATATTTTTATGAAGCTTGCTCAAGTGGAGATTATGATCTACCTTATGTTGAGACCATTGCTTCCATTACCTCATTCTTGGATTTTCATGAACCTCAAGAGCTTAACTTTGGTGATTTTGTGATTTATTCCAATCCTCTCTTTGAAACAGCATTTGATAACCCACTTTTCCACCATGATGAAGAAACCAATGAGGATCTTAGTGATGAAGAATCTCTTCTTTGTGATACACCAATATATGATGATTGTAGTGATGATAAGTTCTCCATTTGTGACTCTCCATTCATTTATGATAACACTTCCTTGAGTTTTGAGGAGTCAACAATCTTTGATAGACCAATCTATGATGTTTTGGTGATGAGGAGGATTATATCATGGATGAGAGTGATGAATTTTTAGAGGTTGATATACCTTTTAAGTACACTCATGGTTATATTGATGAGGAGGGGGACATACTCTTTCTAGAATCTCTATTGCATGAAGATCCTTTATCTTCTTCCTTGTCCACCTCAACTTTTCAATGTGGAAAAGGAAAACAAGTCATGATGGTTCCTTCAAAGAGCTTGTTGTTACCCATTACTCCACAACCTTTCTCTCAAAATGTGACCTATAAGGCAGAATCTTCTAAGGCAACCACCACTTTTGTTGTTTTACCATCAAGGAACGGATTTTTGATCCTGGTATAGAGTTTGCTAAACCATCTCAGTATCCGCCTGATGCAATAAAAGGAAAACTTTTGAGAGATTTGAGAGTATCACCTTTTGAAGAACATATGGGCAACCATTTTGGAGAACAACACCTCACCCTTTTCATCATTGCTTGGGAAGTTAGTTGTTGGATTATGTTATAAGT
This sequence comes from Glebionis coronaria, assembly GCA_025667525.1. Classification (NCBI taxonomy): domain Eukaryota; kingdom Viridiplantae; phylum Streptophyta; class Magnoliopsida; order Asterales; family Asteraceae; genus Glebionis; species Glebionis coronaria. The sequence continues at coordinate 340,451,338 of CM046881.1, read as the reverse complement.
GGGATGGTAATTATGTATTTGATCCAGGGGGATATTTATGGAGTTTTGATAACTGAAAACTTGGTTTACCTCATCATGGAGAGTTTCCTTAAAAAGGGGCAAAACTTTTCTACTCCATGATAGGTTTTAGAAACTTTTAAGTGTGGGATGAGTCGAGCTAGAGACTCCATAAATCCAGCTTGAATAACTAGCTTTAGAGTTTTTAGACATAGAGTGTGGTAGGATAGTACTAAGGATATAAAGTTGATGAAAAGTGTAGGGGAGACCTTCCTTTTGTCTTCATGTTGTTTGTAGGGTTCCTCTCTCATCACGTGCTTGGAGCTTATGAAGGAGGCCCTTGTATCCAGTTCACTTCGTTACTATTGTGATTTTTCATAGACACATTGTGCTTTAAAAAGGAATTCACTATAGTTGATCTTTCCTTAATTTGGGTTAAACAAAGTCTATTCATTGTCATAAGTGTAGGGGAGTTTATACTCCCATGCTCTTAAACATTATGGACAATGTTTAGCTTAAGTGTAGGGGGGTCTTCTATCGAAGTGATCTTACCTAGACTTTGTCATTGACCTTCATGATAACTTGAAAATATGCATATTTTTTATCTACTTTGGCCACCAAAAATATGCATTCATAATTTTTGCGTTAATCATTTTTCATTTGCATAACACATTTGCAATGTATATATTTCTTCTTTTACTTTTCATCAAAAATGCATAAAAAGGAAAAAAATATAATAAAGGATATGGTTTAACAAGTTTAGATATCTTTGACATATTAGGCCTGCCATGGATACTTTGACTCAACCCGAGTTTGCTTGTCTAAGCATTCTCTAGCTAGTATCCTTAACCATGCAGTCCTTCATTGGTCGATTAGGCTAAGCATCCACGACTCTCATTATTTGAGATTTTAAATTTATGGAGAATGGGAGATGATAGAGTTGAAGCAAGTATAAAAGGGCTAGATAAACTTCTTGAAAATTACTTGTGGCTAAACCATTCTATTTCTGTACCTCTATTTTCTTCGCATGTATATATTTAATTGGTTTATAGTCTCTTATGCATTTTTGACTAATCATTCGCAGTTGGTATAAGTACGTCTTAAGATTCTAAGTTAGAACGTTTTATGTGTACTAGACTTATGTCATCCTTAATACTTAGCGGGTGTTTTTCCTTTTATTCTTTTCAACTTTCTTTGTGAGGAATAAAGAAAAATAAGAGCGGCTTATGAAAAAAAAATGAGTGGCTAGAAAAAAAGAGAAAAAGAAAAGAAAAAAAAGAAAAAGAAAAAAATAATTATACAAGACTCCCAAGAGGTGTAATGAAGTGTTAATTATAGTAACTATTGAATTCCAATATTGCCTTGACGGGTTGCGGGGATTTGATAAGTTGCTCCAATCCAATATTACCTTGACGGGTTGCGGGATTGAAGATCCAAAGTCTCAAAAAGGCGACAGATGTAAATTATTGCGTAAGTTTTTATTTTTCTTTCCTTAGCGAGTGTGTAGCTACTTATTAATGCATGACATGAGGATTTTACACATAAGGAGAATGACTTATTATTCTTGAGTCGGATTTATATTAATTGTAAGCGGTTCTTCGAGTAATGGATGAGAGGATTACTTAGCATTAAAACCGTGCTTCCTTATTTTTGGATTTTGCATTTCTTATATTTTACAATTTAAATAATGACAAATTTTCTCTCAAGATATTTGCTCAAATAATATTCGGTTCCACATTTAATTGTCATGAATAAGTTGATGCACTTTTTACTTGTGAATACAATGATCCCATTTTTAAGCTTGGTATGGGGGAAGTGAAACTTGAGGGTGATAAGTGTTCATGGTACCAAAATCCCTAATCGAAGTGATTGATTTCATTATGACTTTTTCCATCAAAAAAATTTCTAAAAAATCAAAAGTATATAAATACAATTGTTCTTCTTTGCATTGCATAAAATCAAAATCATGCATCATATAGTGTAGAGTAGAGTAAAAGCATTTCATATTGGCCAAAGTGCGTTAATTATAAGAAAAATGGAAATTTATGGTTTAAAATATAGCATTGCATGAGGTCATGGCAATGATCAAGTGTAGGGGATTTGATATGAGCAAAATCTCATATCAATAATTCAACAAATCACCCTAAAACACATAGAAAATACCTAACTTTTGTGCAATAAAGTAGTATTATGTGGTATGTTTTGTGTTTGTGCTTAAATAGGTAACAAGGATACAATTTCAAGCAAACAAGTGAAAATCAAGCTCATTTATGAAGAAAAGACAAGAGAAGGATCAAAGATGAAAAGACATTTGAGATAAAGGACCTATCTTGACAATGTTCAAAAGTTGAGGGACTTAAATGCAATTTTGGAGAAAGTCAAGATTAAAGTCAAAACTGGTCAACCTTCAAGTCAACCAAGTCAAGGGACTTAAATAATCAAGAATGCAAGTCAAAGGACTGAAATTGCCAAAGAAATGAAGAAGAAAGCTTAAATGTATATTCTGCCAAAGTTCAAGGGCTGAAAGTGACAAAAAGATATCAAATTTGGTCTTAATCTGTGTGATAGTCTTGTCCACCAATGAGAAAGCAAGAAATGAGTTAACCGGATTGCCACATGGGATGCCAGCTGGGCCACTAAGCGGCTTATCATTTATTAACCAAATAAGTACAATACTCCCACTAACACTTTTATTAGCCAATAAGGAGCTGCCACTCAATAGTTCCTTTATCCAAATTCGGATAATGATCCGTGTGCTCAGCCATAACCAAATAATACCACGCCACGTGTCATCTTCAACAAGCAATGAACCCAGATCATAGATTTAGCTACACTGCATTTCAGATAAAGTGTAAAACATGATACTTACTCGCAATTTAACAAGGAATCCAACTATCATAACCAGTTAGACTGCAATCAACAAGATCAAAAATCCCCTTTTGTGTTCTTGAAGATGAATTTGCAATCAAGAAGATGAAGACACCTGGCACTCTCTCATTGGCCAAGACACGTCACACTCCCCAACAACTTATCATTTTCAGCTCTATAAATAGGAGATAGGCCCTCATTTGTAACAGGTAGCTTAAAGTGTGAAAAACACACACTTTCATGTTTTCTCTCAATTCCAGTTCTACTTTCAGTTAGTTAGCAGCTATTAAGTGTTTGACACACACTTAAGAGCTTGTTAGTTAGTCAGTTAGCTTTTGTAACAAACTTTCCCTCCCAACTAAATAAAACAAAAATATTTAGTTCATATCTTCATCTTACTTCACTTAATTCTGCATTCTAGTTAATACCTTGTGATTTTTTTGATCTCCATTGATCAATTGAGTTTATGTTTGTGATTTGGAAGCTTATCAAGTATTCTTAGCCAGTTCAGTTCATATCCAGACCTGTTGAAGCATTTTGAAGCAGAATTAGTTGAATGGATCAGACATAGCTTTTGGAGGTGAATTGGTTGTAGACATTAGTTGATTTGGGTTGAAGGAAGAGTGAGTTAGAGAGCTCAGCGCTCCTCTACTCCATCAGAGGAGACTTATTGCTAAAAGGTGTCAAGAATTCTGTTTTTGGTTCCTCTGAATCAGTATTGCATGCTACATTCCTAGTTAGCTATTAATTGTTAAACTGATAATGTGTTTAGCTTAATTCTAGTGTTATTGTGCTGGTTTGATAGTTGATTAGTGATCTGATAGCTTAAATCTTAGTTTACTTGCTGTCACCTTTGAATTTCATTAGATTTTAGGTCCTAAGGTTCATTTTGTGGATAAGTGTTGTTATCTGCCTGTTTTCAGTTCAATTACACCTCATTTTGTCATCTTAACTAGTTGTGATAAGAGTCATAAACTGTCTTTCAATTGTGCTAAAAATTCCTTTTTAAAGTCTTTTATAGTTGTTTAAAGTAGCGTTTGGATTTGATAAGCATTGGTGATTCAAGTTTGTTAAAACCTGTGTTAATTGCTCATTTACACTTAGTAAACTTGTGTGATCATTTAGGTTCAGTTGTGTAGTCAATTTGTTAGTCAAAAAGGCAATTGGTATAAAAAAGGTATGGGTCAAGTGTTGTAAGTATTTCAGTGTAAAAACTAGCAAGATTCAATCCATTTCCATGTCTTCATTTTTCTTAATAGAATTGCCACAAACCTGTTTTGATTCGAAGTTCAATATCTGAAGTTTAAGTGTGTATAAGGAAATAATACAGTTTCACGTTTTGAATGAGAAAATAGCTTAATGATAAGCACATGAGCATTTGCAAGTTTCTGAGATAAAGTCCAATCTGTTTTCTTATAACTCCATTTCTACTTCACAAACTTATTAATTTTCTTTCACAAATCTTGTTGCCAACATGTCTTGAGTGGATTTTATCATTTTCAGCTTTTTGGAATTTTTGTCAACGCTTGGTCAAATAAGCTCATTTGAGCTTAATTTCAGTTTTTGGCTTATCCAGTGAACCATTTTCAATTTTAAAAGACATTCTAGTCTTCTTGTTAGTTGATTAATAAGATTGTGCATTAAAATCAAGTTGTGGAAGACTAAGTTTCATGTTTGCTTATTCTTGGCTTATTAGAATAAGCTATCTTGAGATTTACAAGCTTTTAAGTTGTTTCCTTTTGCAGGTCTAGCTAATTTTTCATTATAAGCACTTTAAAACAAACCAGAGTTGATTTGGTTTAGTAATAAGCTCAAACCAGCTTTTTAATCTTGCTTAGCCCGTTTTTTATAAACATTTCATGTTAATTGCATTTTGGTCCTTGTTGTTTGTACTTGTTTGCATTCAGAGCTAATCTTGCAAGTATTTAGGGTTTGCAATAATCAGTCCTTGTAGTTTCAGTTTTTGATAAAATCAGTTAGCAAGTTTGTTAGTTTGGTTAAAAGTTGTTACTAGTTGGTTAAATTTTACACATTGGTCCTTATAGTTTCTGAAATTTACATTTTATCCCTTTTACTTTCATTTAGCTTACATTTCAAGCAATTTTACTATTGTGCTTTTAAATTTTGAACTTTGTGAATAGTAATTGCTATTTGTAAGGTGTTTTACGGATACGTAGCCTATTATTTTCCACTTTTTACTTGTTGATTGAATTAGACATAGGTTTCCAAATACCCATAACAACCAAGAACAATTAAAGGCTTGAAATTTTTAGGCCTTTCATCGTGTCAAGAATCGAGAATAAGCGAACTTCAAAATACTCAATTTCACAGCAGCAGCCAGCGGCTGCTGTGGCTGAATAGTGACAATCAATAGGGATACAGTGGGATCGAACCACTGCGCAGTTGCAGCCGAAGCCACAACTTTGGTGGGGGATAGACTGATGTCTGTGGGGAGATATGTTGGGTAGTAGGAACGACAACAAGGTTGTGGTGATGGTGGTGTTTGGTTCGAGCAGCCGAGACCAAAGGGTTCTCGGTGGGGGCTTGTTTGGGGCTCGGGTAAACCGAAAGTCAAGAAAAGGGTGTTTGGTTTAATGGTTTTCGACTTAATTGACCCTGGACTTATTAAGAGTTTAATTTAGTAAATTAATTACATTATAAATCAGGGTTAGTTAATTTAATTATTGCTTGTTAACTTATTAAAAAGGGGCTTATCAAGTTTAAAGTTAATTATTATTAAAATATAATTCATTACTTATTATTAATTAATTATCAATTAAAAATCATGCAACATTATTAATTTATAATTATTTATAAGATTATGACATGTTAAAGTTATTTATTAAAATAAACTTTATTATTATATCACTTAATAAATCATGACTTATAAGAATATATTCATTAAATCACTCTTATTTAATATACTTATTAAACCGGCTTATTTACGACTTAATTAACTTATTTTAAAACGAGCTTATTTTATGTAACTTAATTAAAGATTATTATTAAGAATCAAGACTTAGGTTATAATTAATTATAATCAATGAACTATTATTATTTATAAATAATTATGATTCATGACATAATATTATTTAATAATTTAATTAAACCAAGACATAGTATTAATTAATAATTAATTATTAATTTCATGACATATGAAAACTATTATTAAAATGGATTTTATTAATAAACCATGACTTATTAATATAATAATTATAAGTTACCATGACTTATAAGAATTAGCTTATTTAATATACATATTAAACAATGACTTATAAAACTAGCTTATTCGATGAACAAGATGTATTACTTAGGTATATTAAACGAGCTTATTACTATTTATGGAAACTTACTATTTAAGGAATATTACTATTTATGGAAACTTACTATTTTTAGAAAGTTACTATATATGGAAACCTGCTATTTTTGGAAAGTTAGTATATATACAGAAACCTACTATTTTTGGAAAACTACTATATATAGAAACCTGTTATTTTTTGGAAGTTACTAAATATGGAATACAAGTATAATAACACAAGAAACATGAAATACATTAATCAAGAACACATGAAATGGATAACATTAATAAAGACACGATAAACCATGAACAAGTAACTCAAAGTAAGTAATTAAAAACTAAGAACAAGTAATTTTATTAATGAACAAGCAACTCATACACGTCCTTTCTCATGTAGCTCACGTGAAGTCGGAGTAATACTTTTACGTTGTTTATCTCTGTCACGTCTTGATGGACATAAGGTACGGATATTCCGTCCTTCAGTAAGGACATCTCTTCTATGCATGATTAGGATTCCCCATTTGCTATGCCATCTATTTTCCCTAGTTTTAAAATCATAAAACACTTTTTATTTGTTTGCCATGCTATCATTTTAAATTGCCCGATCTATATATATATATGCATGACCAAGATATACATGTTCACCGAGTTACGGAGTTACCGTAACCATGACATTTGAGGCACCGATGTCATGACTCATCCACGACGAGAGTGATTTCTCGCGGCGTCCTTCCACGTTCATGTTTGCCATTATTATTATGTGGGGCATATGGGTGCATCCTAGTTACATGTTTAAAGGTTTACACGTACAGGGTGATTGGTTAAGTGTGTGCTCTACATTCCATAACATTGGAGACAATCCCTCCACCCAGATTATTATTTCTTAGAGGTCACCCCTATAATAGCATGACGAGGTCACCCCTCTATGTATTCATGCACGTTGATAATATGCTATGACTTATATGATCTCGTGGGCATTTAATTATATTGCATGCATAAAGTCAAGACTTTTCAGTTATCCTTTTGTTTATAAATTATCTTCCATATTTTAAAACCAGAACATACACTTTATTCTGTTGTGTTTCATATGTATTTCTTATGTTACCATTATTCTTATCATGCCATTATATCTGTTCACTGAGCGTATTGCTCAGTCGTATCTTCTTTTTCATGTCTCATACGACAGGTACCGAAGGACGATATTGGGCATCGCGAGTATGTGCTTACGATGAGAGCTACCTTTGTTTTCTTCCCTTATTCATTTTAATACTTATGCTTTGGTTGGACATATGTTTTATGCATTAGCCTTCTTTTATTCCTATTAATGTTGAGTTTATGTGGAGAGCCGATGTTTGATTCCGGCTTTCTTGTTGGTCTTTTATGTCTTCATGACGTTGTGCCTTTATTATGCTTTGATGACACGCCATAAATGTGACATAACGGTCCACTTCTCAAAGTGGGTCGTTACAATTATGGTATCAGAGCCAATGTTTCGACCTATAGTTTGTTATCTTTCATGTATTTATATTTTCTAAGTATTGTTTGTCTTTATTCATGATGTTTCCTCTTAAGTTTTGACTAGTATGGATTGAACCATAGTCGTTCATACTTAGTCACATGTTTTCTTTCGATTTTAGACTAGTATGGGTTGAACCATAGTCGTCCATACCTAGTCACATGTTCAATGCTTTTCTGTTGAATTTTTGGCTAGTATAGATTGAACCATAGTCGTCCATACTTAGTCACATGTTGTTGATTCCTATTCATGATGTTTTCTCTTGAATTTTTTACTAGTATGGATTGAACCATAGTCGTCCATACTTATTCCCATGTTTATTCCCTTTTTAATTTTGACTAGTATGGATTGAACCTTAATCGTCCATACTTAGTCACATGTTGTCAGTTTTTACTCGTGTTATTTTCTCTTGAATTTTTTACTCTTATGGGTTGAACCATAGTCGTCCATACTTAGTACTTATCTTTCTTTCGAATTTTGTAGATTGAAGCATAGTCGTCCACATTAGTCAATGTTAAATCTCTGTTGATTATGATTTTATGTTTCTTTATGTCAATTATGTTTTTCTACTTTCATGTTGATTTTGGTTTCATGTTCATTATGTTTTCATGCTTCCTTATGTTGATTATGTTTTCATGTTTCTTCATGATTGATTATGATTTCATGCTAGACATTGATGGATTTCATTTAATCATGCTTTCATGCTGGTCATTGTTTGATTTCGTTTAACTATGCCGTCGTGCTTCGTTATGCAAGTGGAGATATGTCTACGCTAGATTAGTTAGGCTATCATATTGTTCCCTTCAGTGTAGTCTTTTAACCGTTTGATCATTTACCTTCCTTTGATCATGTCAGATGGTTGACACCCATACCGATCAACTCATGTGTATTCCAAGTGTAATCCATGTACCGTATTCCATGCGTACTCCATTTACCATATTCCATGTGAAATCGCTAGTCGATCCTCGATCATCTAAGGCGTATTCCACTTACCGATGTTGCTCACAGCTTAGAGATTCTACTGAACAGAGATGAGTACGATGGACCAGAGCGAGAGACGATAAATATACTTCATCCACCAGACCTTTCCATCCCATCTCATGTCCTTACCTTCTCAGTTATATGTCACGTGTCACTCAGTTGTCTTTTCAGGCGTAAGAATGGGAACTAGTGTCAGCCGACTACTCAACAGAACAGTTACATGAATCATGGTCAGAATAATGTCCGTCATGGAGCTGACAGGCAAAGTGATAGTGACAACCAACGTAACAACAACTACTCTGGCAATAAAAACAAAAACTCCGGTAATGGACGTGACAAGAAATATAAAGGTTCAGAAGTCCAACAGATCAGCCAATTCTGGTATTATAACTAAATTTTCAACTTTATATTGTTTTCACATCTCAAGACACATGTCAATACACCACTCAAGACATATGTCTCACGTGTATTACTCTAGACACATGTCAAGACACCAGTCAAGACACTTGTCTCTTGTATATTTTATGAAGACAAATATCAAGACACCAGTGAAGGCTCATGTCTCTCTTATATTTTCTGAAGACACATGTAAAGACGCCAGTCAAGACATATGTCACACGTATATTTTCTGAAGACACGAGTCAAGACACATGACTCACGTATATCTTCTGAACCAGACTCTCAGTAATTTAGGGTACCCTCCAAGGGGTATACCCATTTTGAAGTGCCATGTGTGAATCAGACCACTAAATTTCAGTTACCATCACTGGCGTATTGTTCATGTTTCGACACATAATGTTTGCTATGTCTGATAGGGCAAAACACATTCAGTGAGATCTGCCGTGTTTAATTCGTGTAAAACCCGCATGCTTTTATCATGAATAGTACCCTTAAGATCGTACGTACTAGATTAAAACTTTCCTATTATAGCATGATTAAGATTACGTGTTAGGATTTTACGTATTACGTACGTGTTAGAACACGATAAGTATTTACTACACATGAGCACGAAATAATTATTTGACAATAAATAATCACGAACATGCGATCATGAAATCATGAACGTAATTTAATCACGAGCTAATATTAATTACGTATATATATTTATTACGAACACAAATAAATATATTAAGTCACGGTTAATATTTAACGAGAACACGTAAAACACGAACACGAGAACACACCAATATTTTAGACACGGAAAACATTCTGGTTACCCCTTGTGGGCCCAATTACTACGAAATTTAGGAGGGAGGATGGGCTTAGCCCATCAATTTTTACTAAAAGGGGTTAAATATTTCTTACACTACTCATTTTTAGTTTTACAGAAGATTTTAGAAAAACCCTAAAACCCTCCTCTCTCTTCTCTTTTGGCCGCCACCCTAAGAACACCACAAGGAGGTGGTTTGTGAACTTGGATCTTGGAAATTAAGTTGGTGATCGTGTTTGTTCTTCATCCTTTTGATCGACGAATTCGGTAAATCCTTTTTAAACTTTTTCTTTTGATTTGATCTTTTAATAAATCAAGAACATGTTATGTTTATATAAAAAACCTAATAATTAAACATGGATCTAACATGATTTGGGGTTTAATAAAATCAAAAGTGTGTTTTAAGGGGTGTTTGTTTTGGCCGCAGGCTGCACCGAACCCAAAAGGGGTTTCGGTTTGGCCAAACCGACCACCACCAAGACCATACGGTCTTGGTTGGTGCGTGTGGGTCCCACTGCAGCAGTAAGACACGGGGTTCCCCGAGTTGGTTCGGGGTACGGTGTCGATTTCATGTCCGGTTCATTGTTTTTAGCTTAGATCCGGTTCATGGTGTATGTTTAGTTTTTTTTATGTTTATGATCTTATGTTAAAAATTAAATTAATAAAATGATATGATTAATTTAATAACATGACTTAGGTTATTTAATTCTTAATAATCATGAAATTAATTAACCTAAGTATTTTTATATATTTAAGACTTAAAATTAATTAATTATTTTAAAACCATGGATATAATTAATTAATTAACATGACTTAGGTTATATTATTAATATATAATAATAATTATTTTAACCTAAGTATTTAACTTATTTTATTAAATACATGTTATACTTTAATTAAATATTTTAACCTATAGTTTAAGTTAATTACATGAAATAATTATTAAACTATACCTTATATCATATGACTTAGAAAATAATCATGAAAACACTTAGACTTATATACTTAGCTTATTTAACTAGCTTATTTCTAATTTTGGAAACTTTCTATTTTTAGAAACTTAATTAAATAAGGCAGCTAATCTATTTATGGAAACCTTCTATTTTTAGAAACTTATTTATTTCAGGCGGCTAATCTATTTATGGAAACTTATTTAATTAAGGCAGCTAATCTATTTATGGAAACTTTCTATTTTTAGAAACTTATCTATTTTAAGCAGTAAATCTATTTTTGGAAACTTTCTATTTTTGGAAACTTTCTATTTTTGGAAACTTTCTATTTTTGGTAACTTTAGGCTCATAATTAACTCACATAAATTCCCGAAAGAATACCAAACTTATAATTGGATCTATCATCTCTTGTTCTCCATATCAATGGATACTTAGCCTATTAAATCAAAGTTTTGGGTTTTCAAGTCATCTATAGGATCTTGCATCTTCTTAAACTTTTGCAAGTTTTAGAATTTGCGTTTTAAAGTTCCCTTGATAGACGACTTTATAGGATCAGTTATAGGAGCTTGCGAAAAGTTCTTGTTCTTAACTCGTATGAATTAAGACTTTCGCGTTTTAAAGCTCCCAATATAATAGCCTAGCAAAACTTAATTCAAATACGTTAAGGAAAAGCTAAGGTTAAAAACCGAGTGGAGTCAAAAACTATTCTTATTAAAAGCCTACATTCGTGTCAAAAACACTTATTTTACTTAAAAATAACACAAAAAATTTAAAATTTTATTGAAAAATGAGAAAAACAATACGTTTGGACACGACAAAAGCAATTGCAAGCGATTATATAAATTGACTCCCCCATGCTAAAACCAAACATTGTCCTCAATGTTTCTTAGCTCAAGAGTAACACCCCCTTGCTAAGACACGAAGAGTTTAATGCAAACTCCTAGCATGGAAAGAGCACGCAAATCTAAAAGCCGTTTATTAATTATGCCTCAAGATAAAACGTTAGTCGATAAAAATCAAGGGTAAGAAAGTGTGCCCCTTTTTGGCATTCAAAGAATGGAAGATCAAGTGGACCGACAAAAACCGAACACGAGAGTCTTCAATGATAAGGGTCATACCTAAGATCACAACACAACAAAACACGAGCACAAGCTTGAAAGATCAAGCCTTATTAGGTGTTAGAAAATAGAAAGAAGATAGAATGTATGGGACTCCCCCACAAGGCACCTCGTTTTTGTTAACCGAGTCATGAGCTCGACTCGATCCCCGCATTCATTGGTCCTTAGGGAAAGTAGTGAAAACCGGCATAATAGGATAAAATCCAACAAGAAGCACGATGCCTGGATCAAAGATCTCATCCTCGTTGTCGGATGACAAACGAAAGGATGAAACTCCAACACAAATCTCTAAAAAGAGATAGAAATCACAAATGATGGAATGGATATAGCATGCTCCCCGAGATAAACTCGCACCAAAATGATAGAAAAATCTTTCAATTATTACATCGGTGAAAGGCCGAGATTTCCCTAAATTAACGATTCCGGGATCGAATACCTCGTCCTCGGTGGAGAAAGGAATAGACAACACGGTGTCGTCCCCCCATGCTAATCCATGATCATATAAAGCACATGGTAATGGTGGGATAAAAATCTCATCCATAGTGGAATCAACATTCTTTGCTTTAACGACCACTTCACCCTTAGGAATGTGATCAATGGGGTCATGGTACTCAATATGAGACACATGAAAAACCCGCACATTAAGGTCAAAGTGGGTGGGAGGAGGACTTGAGAAGAAATCATCATCAAGTAAATTCTCTAAAAAGAGAGCGTCCCCCTCCGGGTCGATATCATCAACACCCGGTGGTATCGAATCATTAGAAGCAAGAAAAGTGTCAAACTCCTCCATAAGCGGATCACTATCCTCAACGGGAATAGGAGATGGAGAGAAAGACTTTCTAATAGGCTTAGAATTCAAAGCCTCGATCCTAGATATGAGAAGATAGACGTTGGATAATTTCTTACGAAGAATCACGTCCTCTACATCTAAATGAGTAAGTTCATCGGAGAACTTCTCAAGGATCGGAATAGTCAAATCAACCTCATTTCCCGGTGGAAATGGGTGAAGAAGAGTAGGTTCATCGGTAAACCCCTCAAAATCCGAGTCGTGAATATCATCTTTATAAGAAAGTTCATCGGAGAACTCCTCATTAGAAAATTCACTAGAAGTAGAATCATCCTCAAAATCTTCATTTCCATCACAATTTTCATCATTAGAATTGAAAATATCAAAGTGAATGGAAGAAGTAGAGTCATCACAATGTGGCAAATCACACATCTCATTGGAAATACCGTCAAACTCTCTTGGGTTTTGGACAAGTATAGTGCTAATATGCTCGTCCCCCTTGCTTAGAGAATTTTCGAGTTCCACGGTGGAAGATTCATGAATAGGAGTGGTGATGTCATGAGAAATTTTCTCATCATCTAGGATGGGAGAATCCTCGGGCTCAATAGCCGGCAAGATACGAATAGGACACACGGTAGCACTAGACGAAGGATGTAGAACAATAAGATCTGGCAAAGAAATAGTACTATCCTCGTCATCATCCAAAAGAAGAGAACGCTCGAGTTCACGATTAGCAAGATATCTTTCTTCCTCTTGAATTTTTTCTTTCTTTCGAATCTCAATGCTTAATCCATTATAATCTTGCGAAAGTTGTCTAATCCTTAGTTCACAATCTCGTCTAAATCCCTCATCAATTATTCCTCCATGAAATCGACGACTTCCTAATTCATTTGTAATGTCATTAATCTCTTGATTAATTTGTCTCTTTTCAAGCAACAATCTTCAATACTTTTTTCAACAACTTCAACATTTCTTTGATTCATCGTCTTAAATCGTTCAATATCGAAAGAATATTGTGGAGATTGGTCAAAACCGGAAGGAATCGAATTATAGCAAAGATTAGGCTCATAAAAATTTTGATTTCTCGGTTGACAACAAAAACTCTCGTGAGGACCTCCACAATACTCACAACAAAGATATTGTTGTGATAAACTCGGTAAATCTTGTGGATAACAATTATCATTAAAGTTTTGATTGTAGCTCGGTTCTTGCTCGTAATTAAGCGAGAATCGATGCGAACAATCATCACCAAAATAAGAATTATTTCCACAAAACTCACACGAGGGTGTCTCGTATGTAGGGTGTGGAGGTGGATTGAAATCGATAGAATTATTCGAAAAATTCGGATTTCCATATGAAGTAATCTCATTACAATAAGGACAAAATCCAACACGTATATCGTCACGTAAGTCATTTCCACAATGCTCACACGTGCACCACCGACATGGTGAAAAACCATATAACGGTTCTCCACACCCTTCACAATTGACGAAGGAAGAATTAAAATTTAGAGGGTGAGGAGAAAAAGAATTAAACATGATAGAGGATTAAGAAGATTATTTTTGGTATTTTTCATAAAAATGATACATACTATATAATAAGAAAATAACAAAAGTTTCCGAGGACGGAAAGGGTCTTCAAATCAACGATCAACAAATCTCCACAAAAGCGAATCGTACATAAGATCCCCGGCAGCGGCGCCAAAATTTTTGATGTGTCGTGGATAGTATAGTGATAATTAGATACGTTATAGGGTAAATTAGAAAATTACCTTTAGGAAAAAGTAATAGACTAATAATAACAATGACGAATTCAATTAAACACGTGAGTCAGTCGAGTTCGTTGTACACAAAGATCGAGTGAATTTGAGACGTTTTGCATCGATTTGGACAATCGATTTGAAATGGTTTTCGGATTTTAAACTAAAATAAAAATCTACCAATTTTAAACTATTTAATTCTATCCTAAAGTGCATGAATCGTTAAACCCGCTATTATTTAAAATCTACAATCACTTAATTACTAAAAAATATAAAACTATTAAGAATTAATCTAATTAAAATTCTTTAAAATTTAATCTATTTAGAAATCTATAAAATAAATCTATTTAATATTTTTAATCTCTTTAAAAATCTAGTTAAGCTATTTAAATCTAATTTACTTAATTTCAAATTTACTCTAAAACAAAACTAATTAAAAACTATTTTATTTTAATCTACTTTTATAAAAATTCTAATTAATAGAAAATAAACTAATTAAATAATCTAAGTTTGACAAAAACATTTTTTTTTTATTTTATTTTTATCTATTATGAAATTAATTATTAAAAAAAATCAGAAAGTTTAATTAAATAAACTTTAATTTAAATTTAATACATAATACATTTAAATCAACTTAAAGGCAAATTCTACCAAAGAATTACACTATAATACTTACTTAACAGGAAACTAAACCAAATAAGCTAGCAGCTCAGATGGTTATCACATAGGACCTACACCCGTGAGGTCACATGATCGATTCTCGTGCGGGACTTATTTTGGTCATTGTTTTTTTTGGAGCAAATAAGAATATGTAAGTACAAGCCACACGTATGAATTAAATAGATATAACAATTCAGAAAGCTAAAGTAAGCAATCATGAACCAAAACAATAAAACTACAAAGAACTGATCTCTAACTAATCAAGCAGTAAATTGACATGTACTAATCCAACAGATATAAAATAATAATATTCAGAAGAGAACAAAACAACAAAATTTCTAAGCTGTAACAGTTAATTACTCGGAATAATCACAATTCCATACACACAATTTCACCTAGCTAATCCTAAATCACTGCAAGAGATTGATATCTCAATCATACAGTAACAACAAGTTATGCAGCTAGATCGAAACAGTAAAGTCAGACATCTATATCAGAAATCTATATCAGAAATCTATATCAGAAATCAAAGTAAGATAAAATCTGAGTAAGGAAACAAGAAGCAACAGATATTCAGAGACTAAAAGTCCAGTAAGCTTCAACAACAAAAGGGCACAAACTTATCTTATTATCAACGAAATAGTAGCATAGCAAATGCACAATACCATATATCAATATAAAAGCAAATAGAGAATGATTTAGCAACTACAAATCAAAGCAATTCAAACTAAAATAAACAACAATGATCTATTTAACGAAAATCTAATTCTTTCTCATGACCAAATCAGAGATACCCATGAAAAAATTTATCAGAAATACGAGTCAAGGACAAGCTTAGAAGCAACTCAAATCAGCAAAGAACAACCCTAATCTACCATGTTGAATTAAGTTTCGATAGTCATTCAAAACCAAACTCAGTTCCCAAAACTTATGAAGACAACACAAATCTACAAATGCAAGCTCACACATCCGATCTTACTAAGCAGATAGACAACAAAATCAAGCACACAACAGATTCGACTCTTATTACTGTAGAAACTAGTAAACGAGAAAATAAACAAAGCAGAATAGTAAATCCTAAACACCTAGATCACATCAGTGGCATCAAATCTTCGAACAACCATTTAATTGATTCGAACAACTAGCTCAAATTTAAACAAGAGACAACTAAAATCAAACAGAACCATAACTTCATATTTTAACAACTACAATATACTCAAATATACAAAATTATACATTTATTATCAGATCTTCAACTTCAAATCACGAAAGTAGAAGTCATCATCAGCTTATAGTCTTCAAATACCAGAATTAAACTAATCTATAAATTCTCTACACAAGCAATTACCAGATTAAAACTACCATTACTCATCCATAACGAAATCATCTTGCTAAGAAACATAAATCCAATAGATCCCTAAACTTCTTTGGTTCGATATAATAAACTGAGACCAGAACAACTAGAACTTCTTACAGTACTATAAAAACATCTTAACATTAAATCAGCAACTTCAAACTATAAATTTCAACAATCTTCAATTAATTAGCAATATAACAACAATCAAGTTAACAATGCAGCAATCCTGAACAACAACATTCTAACTAATGAAATTAAAAGTAAGAGTAAAGACCTGGAATCTCTCAGCAAAACAAAGAGATACTTGCTCAAACAGAGCTTGTTCTTTGCGTCCGTAGCTGACGAGCCACGGACTACAACGCCTTATTATAACTACCTAATCTAACCTAACGCCGACCCTCGACACTAAAACCCAACGCCATAGAGTCGATCTTCATCATCAATCCTTCAACGATATTTTTCGTACAACCTATCAGTTAGATAGATCGTTTCCCAATTTTCTAGCTTATATCCCTCACAAAAGCTGTGAGACAACTTATATGAATAATATCAATATTATAATTAAAAACAGTTAATTGAAATTGTAAACCAACCACGATTTTAGAATAAGAACAGAATTATAAGAACACAAATAAACTGAAGTTTTAACTTTTATTAAATCTGAAAAAAATTTTACATTAATTAAAAAGGAAATTACAATTTCTACAACTATTTTAGCATTATAACACTACACTAGAAAAAGGATGATAAAATACAAGTAATTTGGGGGTTTTTATAGCCACCCCCAAGGGCTTTGCTGAGGAGATATCCGCATCTTTTTGGAATATTCTTCTTTAATCTGAGCCTTTAATCTTCACTTTTCTTTCTCTCTCATGATTGGATGGTGGAGATGACATGATTTAGCACACGGATTGCCAACGTGGCATCCGTGTGCTAGTTGTGTTTCTTCTAAGACATCTGATTGGTGGGATTGGAGGATTGAGGTGTCAAAACCAGTAGAAAAACGCCACGTATCAAGTCCTTCTCCATCTACTCTCTTCCTTAAACCATGGGGGTTTTATTCCCCATGGTATGTGATGTAGGTTTTTCGTACACGTTTTAGGAAAAACGCGTATGAGTGGCAAGTATTAAGTCTTACGCTTTAGGAAAAACGTAAAACCGAATAAGTGCAAGTTCGTTCTCGAAGGAGGTGTGTGTATTAATGTGCCAAAATAAAATAACAATGTTTGGATTAGTGACGTTTTTGGTTTAAGAGAGAAAAATTAAAGACGAGCTACGACTACGATTACACTACGACGAAATAACGTAAAACGCGAACGTAAATACGTAAAACGTGACGAAATTAAAAATAAAACCTAAAAATTAATCAAAATATTAAACTAAGTCTTAAATAATATAAATAAGAATAAAAATCCAACAAATATATTTTAAAACCTTTTATTAATTAAATATTCAATTTTTAATGCTAATTAAAGCCCTAAAATTAAATATAATTAACAAAATGTCCAAAATATTAATTTATTGAACTAATAACTAACTTATATTATTTAATGACTAAAAAGTATTTTTCCTAAATTTTAAAAACTATTTTTCTATTTTTTTAATCACTAAAAACTATTTTTAAATTAAAATAATCCTAAAAAATAATAAAATAATGCCAAAATTAATTTAACAATTTTAAAAATCCTAAATTACACTAATGAACAGTATAAAATTGAAAAAGTTTGAAAAATGTAAAAATTTGCACTAAAAGACAAAACAGATTAATAATAAAACCCTAATTAACCTAATTTAATTATAAAAAATAATTAAAAAGTGAACAGTGAAATATTTTTAAACTAAAAATCTTAAACTAATATTCTAAGTCTAGGAAAATTTTTAAAAGTGAAAAATAATAATTTTCTACACTAAATGACAAAAACTGAATAATAAAAACTTAATTAAAATAGCTAAATTGTGTAAAAAATAGCAAATGAACAGTAACCTAAAAATAAATTATACTGAAAAATCAAGAATTAAAAAAGAAAAAATAATGGAAAAAGTTTGAAGACCTAAATCCTAAAAATCACCACTAAAGACAAAAAAAAATGGAATCTGAAAGTGACACTTGCTAACTTTCTGTCTTTTAGCAAAGCAGGGGAAACCCTAAAGCTAGCAGTGGGAACCTTGTTCCCACTGACTGAACAAAAAAGTGGTCTGGTGGGTTTGGAGCTTAGGAAAGCTCTTGTTTCTTGGATTTAATGGACAAGAGGGGCACCCCCACACTCAGTGAAGTGTGGGGAGTCATAATAAACAAGAAAACAAGCAAGTTTATCACATAAAAATCACACAAAGGGCAAAGATCAGTTACTGTTAAACAGAAAAGGGCTGTGGACGTTTTTGCTGATCTAAATGGCAATTAGGTGAGTTTTGGATGGCCAAAGCTCACTCAATTCTTGAACAAACACCCACAAATCAATTCCTATCCCTAGATGCTACCTGAATCTAACAAATCATGCAAGAAGGTGGGCAAAATCAAGCTAAAACAAGGCAGATAAATGCATTTCTGATTTTAGCTAGTATTACCAAGAATGAGCATGCAATTTTCTAAAAAACTTAACCAAACATGAAACAAAGCACAATACAATCCTATTACTACCTCTTAAGTATGTCTAGATTACTTTTAGGCTAAATATTAGTCAAACACTTACCCCAAAAAGCAGATCCAAACACCCCCTTAAAATCAGTTCACACTATTTTTTCAAACAAAACTTAATCAAACACAAACCAAACTGATTTCTATCTATCTAAGCATGCATATAAACTTAAATATAGCTATATCAAACAAGAAAAATCACATAAAAACAGGATATACTCAAAATCACATAAATCCTTATAAAACAGCAAACACATAACCAAGTGGGGTTCAAGCCATATACCTTGAGCTGATGCCTTCCAAACGGGTAGGTTTGAGCTTTTAGGAGCTTGTGAGAGTGTAGAGACCCCTGTTGGAGTTCAACAACAGAACTAGGGGAGACAATATCTTCAACAAGAGAAAAAAAATGAAAATGGAAATGGATGCTTGTCACTTTATGAACTTACACACAAACAACCAACAAGAAGACAAACTTCAAGTTGAATAAGCTTGAAGCCAATAAGCTTGTCAGGCTTATTGGTGTTAGCTTATTCAACAGTAAGTTAATAAAGAAAATCAAAGATTTGGAAAAAAATCTTGAAAACTGAATTTAATGGAAAAATCTCTTTCAAACTTTTTGGAACCAAGGGAAATCTAAAACCAAGAACTTATACAAGCTCTATTAGCTTATTTGGTTGTCAACCAAATAAGCCAATAAGCTCCTATAAACCCTAACAAGAAAAGCAGTTTAAGGTTTAAGTGTCCTCTCACCTTAAACCCTTTTCTCTTGATGAATTTCAAACACACATTTTGCAAAAACAAGATTTATGATTACACTAAAGCAAAAAGTAAATAAGGAACTCAGTTTTTTTGCACACTTTGAAATCTTTTCACTTTCATTACTTTGATAAAAAAAAGTACAAAAAACTGGAACAAGGGCAAACCAACATGTCTGGTGCTCCTTATATACTACTTTAAGAATAATCTAGAACTATAAAACCCTAATCCTTGAATTCTTGTTTTTGCCCTTGAATTTGAATTTCAGCTTTGGTCAAATGGATCACATGTGAATGTTGTGATGATACAGCTGTTATCTTTCATCTCAGTCGTTCAATTTTTCCTTGCCAACACGAAACAAACCTGGTTCGTTGATGCTGCTGCCACGTTTGTCTTCAAGCTAAAAAGTGGGGCAGGGGAAGGTGGGTTTGTCACATGGGGTGAGACTGTGATGTTTTTGGGAGTGGGGAAGGGATTAGGTTGGGGTTAATTAAGGTTCTGGAAGAGTAGGGGTTAAAACACCTTGATTTAGGGTGGGTTTGTAATTAGGGTTTATGTTTGGGATTAAGAGTGGATTTAGGGAAGATGGGGGCACAGTAACTGTTTCCCTCCACTAATATTAATAAAAAAACGGATTTAAATTAGGTTTAATATAAATAAAGAATATTAGTGGAGGTCTGATGTGGGGTGGTGACTAGGCGTTGACTACCAGGTGGCACAAGGTGAGTGGGTGTAGAAGTTAGGCTGTCTGGGCAAGAATAACCCCCATAAGTTTCAAAAGTTGCTATATCAAGTAAATTCCAGATTAAACCAAATTCCTTTACAAATAACTTTGATGCTTTTGTCACTTTTGGCACAAGGTATTTTATAAACTTTAAACAAGGACTTTAAATGCATAATTTGTATTCTTCAAGGGCCATTCTTGTAATGTCTCATCATTTTAGGGACCCAAGTGTAAAATTGAGGATTTACAAGGGTATAAATTGACAAGTCTTCAATTCTTGAAGGACCAATCTTGCTAATCTTCAAAACTTCAAGGTCTTTTTGGAAATTCATTGCTCGGGTCCGGTTCTTTGTGCGGCTTCGTTTCCCGTGTCATTTTTGCTTTATTCTTGTAATCTTTTGGTGAATTCACGATATCCGTACCTGAAATACACAATGAACAAATACAAGCACATTTTTGGGTATTTTGATGATATTTTAAGCGTTTTAAGCCCGATTTGGACGATGAGACTATGTATAATTACAGTCTCATCACTCCCCCATACTAAACCATTGTCGTGTCCCCACGCAATGCTAGAATTAAGTATCATAGCACTTCCAAAATTCATTTTATGATGACATTTATTGAAGACATAAATTTAAATAAACTACTGCACGTGTTTTAGATATGATATATGGTTTTCATCACGATTAAGTGATTTTTGGGATCATAGAACAAGAACACGTGAATGCTTCGTTAGAAATAATTTCGTCGTCCTCGATTTTCACCCAATTCCATGCTAAAGCATGTAACGAGATCATTGTTATTATAAGTTAGCAACACGATCACTTCTCATGAGTGTTAATTACGAACCTAAACTCCCTTATTCCTACTTGGTATCTCTTATATTTTATTTTGTCTTGAATGTTTCACGAGGATACATCATTGACTTTTGCGTGAATAGAGATTAAGTCTAAAAATAGAGTTTTAACGGTGTAACCAAAATCATTAAATTAATAATTCACCTTAATAGACAACGATGTCAAAAAATTAAGTCAACAAGAAGGATCGATAAACACGGTTTTATAACGGTTTTGAACATGAGACTTATTACCAAGACTTTTATACGCCCCCTAACGGAAGGGCCTTATTATCTTTGGTTTACCTCCATCTTTTATTCAACTTCGCCATGAAGCTTTTATTATGACTTCGGTCTTGCCTTGCCTTTTATTATCCGCCTCATCGGTGGTTTTATTAGCCAAAGACGTATATCCTCAGGCTAAGGAAAATTTTGGATCTTTAAAGCTTCGAAGATTAAGGCTTGATTCACTTCAATTTGGGCATAGATTTTTCGGCCTTGTGAGCTTCAAATTTTTGCTTAATTTAGGTGAGCACTTGAAATCTTATTATTAGGTGAAGCTTTCGATTATTCGGGTGCCAATACTTCAAAACCCTGACGCTGGCGATACCTTAATGTTTTCCCAATTTAATTACATGGAAGCTACCAAAACAAATTAGAAACCAACAATAGTGACTAAACCGCCAAATCAATATTTATTAACAATTTATTATGCAAAAGCATTGGGAGAATAAGCCAATAATTACTACACATAAGATTGTGACGATTACGAGACTTATAAATAACTCTATCATTTCTCGTCCTCATTTAAGAGACTTAGCCTAAAAAGTTAAGGAATCGAAGCTAAGTGCTCAACACGCACGGTCGAGTCAAAAATTACTCTCGTTCTCACCATCGGAAAACCTACATTCGTGTCTTAAACACTTATGAAAAATAAGAAAAATTTTAAAATTTGGTCATTTTTAGCCTTATTTTGCAACAAAATGATAACAAAAAGATGAATATTGGATTGCGTGGTGACGTAAGCAAGGTGAAGTATCTACTCACCCCCCCCCCCATACTAAAACTAAACATTGTCCTCAATGTTTCGAGTCTAGGGGTGAAAACACCCCCATACTAGAGACGAAGTCGAATGCTTAATCTCGAGCATGGAAAGGGTAAAACGAATAACCTAAAAGCCGTTTATGAATTATGCTAATAAGATAAACGTTAGAACATAAAAGGATATCATCGGATATCGGAATCTCCTAAGGCAATGATCGAAACTCGAGTGATCCGTAAAACGAACACGAGAGGCTTCAATGATGACGATGAACCTAATGAATCACAATCACAAACAACCATGAAACAAAGGTAGGAAGAGCACAAGTCCCCTTGTTACATTAAACTAAGAAAGTGATAATATATACAAGGATAAGCATGAGAATCCCCCACGAGGCACCTTGTTTTTGATAACCGAGTCAAAAGCTCGACTCGAATCCCCACAAATGTGATCATTTAGGGATAATCTTGGTATGGTCATTTTTGGTGGGGCTTACATGATAAACAAGGCCCAAAAGTACGTGGAGTACTTTAAAAACCCGATACACGTATACCAGGGTCAAAGATAGCGTCCTCGTTTTCGGATGAAAGACGAAACAACGCTACTTCAACACGAAACCCAATGGGGTAGAAGAAAAGAGATAAGAAGTAGAAAGGTGGGGAAATGGGTAAGTCAAACATATGAGCTACTCGAGGTAGACTCACACCAAGCAAACGAAAAGATTTTCCATTTATTGCATCGGTAGAAGACCGAGATTTCCCTTTATAAGCAATTCCGGGATCGTAAATCTCGTCCTCGGTGGAGAAAGGCGAGGGAACATTTGGGGCTTCCCCCACACTAAAACCACACACACCATCGTCAAAAGGAGTAGACGAGGTGGTAGCACTCATAAAACGCGGTGATGACGGAGTTAAACATGTAGAAAAATCTTTTAAAACATTTTTAAAATCTTTTCCTTTTTCATCGTTCAAAAACTCTTTATGAAAACCCGATTGAATAATGTCGAAAATATTTGGCGTGTCAAATTCAAAATTAGTCGCGCTAAAAATCCTCACATTTAAGTCTTGGGCGGGAGGGGGTGGCGGATTATATAAGTTCTCAAAACGTTTATCAATAAAGAACACCGCCCCCTCGGGGTCTACATACTCGTCATCCTCATGAACGTCGATCTCATCGATTTCTTCATCAAATATAGGCTTGTCAAACCAAGGTTTGTCATTCCCCTCCTTGAGTATCTTAGAAACTCTCTCGAAGAGATCACGATCAAGCACGAAACCATCATTCTTTTGTGGGGATCGTTGATAAGTTAGATCCTCACGAATGTGGTAAACGTCATTCTCAAATGAGGAGTGTTGATTAGTTAACTCCTCGAGAATGGGATTTTTAGTGGTCACATGAGATGGTTCGTCATCGAAAATAAGACGTTCCAACTCATCGAGTTCATCCTCGATTTTGGAAAGGTCTACCTCACTCGTAGGTGGAAGTGAAGGCATAAGAGCTAGCTCTCGTTCAATGATTTCCTCAATCTCGGGATCAAACTCATAATCATCGTACTTCACATGTTTCTTCTTAGGAGAATCAAAAATTGCATGTGGATTTCGAAGTACGTGATCAAGCTCGGCAAAATCTCCATCGTCATCGTCAAAGAAAGAGTCGATGTGAGCACTCACAACCATGGACTTACAAGTAAAATGACTATGCTTAGGTGACTTTTCTAAAACGAGAGGATCGATGTCGATAAACCATTTAGCCTCAACGGGTGTTGGGCTAGGCAAAGGAGGCACTTCGATAGAGTTAGAAGTTGAAGCCTCAAAGACGTGGTCCTTCGAAGGTGGTGAAGACGAGCCCATATTGGTCTTTGTCGTGATGGCACTAACGTCGCCCTTCGGAATTGGTGTTTCACTTGTTTCGCTAAAAACATCCCATAGTGAGTTTTCATCCATGAATTTACACATACCCTTTTGAATTAGGTACACGTATTCTTTATCATCAAAATCATCATCTTTAAAACCGTTTTTCTTAATTCTTTCAAAACATGCATCAAGCTTCATTCTTTCCGCTAAAGTAAACATTTTGAAATCATTAGAATTTGAATCATTAGGTATTGAAACCTCGGTTTTTTCATTCTCATTAAATCCTTGGGATTTTCTAGCGAAGAAGTCTATTTTCTCATCCCCATATCTCATAGTAAGTCTCCCCTCGTGAACGTCGATTATGGTTCTAGCCGTCGATAAGAATGGTCGGCCTAAAATAATGGGACATTTAGGGTCACACTCGTAATCGGATATAACGAAATCCGCGGGAAAAACAAACTTTCCAATCCTAACATAGACATCCTCGGCTATTCCAATTGGTATTAACGGTGTACAATTTGCAAGCTCGATAGTCATGTTTGTGGGGGTAAGCGAAGGAAATCTCATCAATTTCCAAAGAGAATGAGGCATGAGATTGATGCTAGCACCTAAATCGGCAAGGGCTAAACATCCCTCAATCTCGGAAAAATCACAAGGTAGTAGAAATTGGCCCGGATCCTTTTCCTTTCTCGGCATACGCCTTTTGGGTTTTTTAAGAAGGATCGATGCACAAGTTTCTTCAAGGGTTACTTTGGTAAGGTCGACAAAGCTCTCTTTTTGAACCGTGGATGGAATTTGAGGTACACGAGGGTGTGCACTCTTTTCCTTGGTCGTCACGTTCACCCTATCGACTTTAGAACAAGAAGACGTCTTAGAAGTCGAGGGTTGAGAGGGATTAACAACACGGAATCCTTCAAGGTTAGGGGTAATCACACGACCTTTCTCACGAGACGAGGCGGCTTTACATTGCTCTTTCGGATTAGCAACGGTGTCACTAGGTAACGAATTTGATGACGAACCCGAGGCTTTGTTCATAATGGCCGAAAACATCTTTTTAATATCAATTTGCCCTTGCTCAATCTTCGTGTTTTGCAATTTCAAAGTATTAGAGAAGTCATTTTTCAAAGTACCAATTTCTCCCTCTAATCGTCTCATATTAGCCTCATTCGTTTTCATGTAATTTTGAAAATCGTTTGACGAAAAATTTTGATTTGAATTAAAGTTCCCTTGGTTTTGATTGTTTCTTTGAAAATTGTTTTGATTCCCACTTGAAAAATTATTTCCTTGATTGTTATCTCGATTTTGCCAAGTTATATTACGACCTTGATTATAACCTCCTTGATTTTGATTCGAAAAATTTCCTTGTTGATTATTTCCTTGAAAATTGTTTCGGTTTTGATTAAAATTGTTGCCTTGGTTATAATTGCCTTGTTGTGATGGACCGGCGTTATTTTGATTTGAAAAATTGTTGTTTCCATTTAACGCACTCACATTCGACGTTTGGCCATCCGTAGCCGCACACTCGTAATAATTATGAGGTCCACCACAAAACGTACACGAAACCTTAACCGCTTTCAACGTAGCGGGAGCGTCTTTCTTTTGCATCTCAACGAGAAAAGACGTGAACACATTCGTCAACTTATCGACTTTCGCATCAACTCTCTCAATGTCGCGATTAGAACTACTAACATTGGCGACATTGGCAACACTCGGTGCGTTGCGGAGTTGGTAAACCTTGGATCGGTTCTCGATAATTATCAAAGCGTCTTTCGGAGTTTTACAAAAAAAGTTGCCACCGGCGGCGGAATTCAACGAGTCTTGTTCGTGAAAATTAAGACCGTTGTAAAACGTATCTATTTGGTGCAACTCGGAAAAACCATGGTGAGGACATTGCCTAAGCAATTCCTTAAAACGATCCCACACGTCTCTAAAAGATTTATTCGGTTTTTGCTCAAATTTCGTAATTTCATTTTGAAAAACGTTGTCTTAGACGGTGGGAAAAAATAATTAACGAACTTGGAGACGAGATCCTTCCACGTAGTTATAGAATTAGGTGGCTCTTTCTCGTACCAATCCTTGGCGGCACCATCGAGCGAGTACAGAAAAAGCATAAGCTTGACGACATCGGTGTCGACGTTCTTAAACTTGCTCGTGGCTAAAAGACGATCAAAATTCCGAATATGGTCGTGAGGATTATCGGCTTCACGACCTCGAAACTTCGTAGCTTGGATTAACGAAAGCATTCCGCTCTTAATCTCAAAATTCTCCGCTTCGATAGCGGGAATTACGATCGCGTCTCCATAACCCTCGGTGGGTGCTTGGAGCAATTCCATCATCGAACGATTGTCGGCCATCTCCTCTACGGTCTCTTCAACAACGATATTAGGAACGTCGGTTTCTAATTCTCGTCTACGTCGTCGATTCCTTCGATTACGATTGCGTCGATTCGAAGCTTCACTAGAATTGGAATAGTCCTTCGATCGAGTGCGCATGCACTAAGCGTAGAATGGGTGGTAGCAAAGAAGATTCTTTTTGTGGTTTTTCGATTTTTCAATTTTTTTGGTTTTTGATTGGTTTTTTAATTTTTTTGGATTTTTGAATGTATTACGTAGACACAAATCTACAAATCTCCCCTTGAATCGACTTTCTCGATTAAAGGAGCCTCAAAGAATGAAAACGATCACGTGGAGTGAACGTTCTCGATGACTTTAGAACGTTGGTGGAAAACCAAAACGTTCAAGAGGGTTTAATCTTGAAAACACAAGCAAATATAATATACGTAGATAATACTTGGGCGGCAAACCCTCGATTAGCCCTCTTTCTCAAAACACGCACAAGAAAGCGGGGAAAACGAGGCGGCGCTAAGCACTTAAGAGCCTTTTTCCCTTAGGTCGTGAAATACAACCGCCTTATACCCACCTTATAGTTTGTGTTAATCAAAATTAAGCCTCACGAAAGTATTTATCTATTTTGCCTTTAAACTTTTGTTTTAGATTCGAATACAATGATCGAGTGATGAAATCCCGAATCAAGGTTGCGTTTTCACGCTTTTGGAGTACATGTATTTTTATTGTTCTACGTAAGTACAATATAGTAATATATTCACAAGAAAAACGAAAACGATAATGGGATATCTACAATATAGTAAAAAGATTGTTGTGAGTTTAATTTAGGAAAATTAAACACGATTTACTTGGATATTATAATATAATAGAGAAAAATAACAAAAATGAGTATGTACGATATTCACGCTTTCCAAAAAATGAAAAACAAAAACGCACTACTCACACAAACACGATACTAATAATAATGGCACACTAAACACCTCCCCGGCAGCGGCGCCAAAAATTGATGTAGGTTTTTCGTACACGTTTTAGGAAAAACGCGTATGAGTGGCAAGTATTAAGTCTTACGCTTTAGGAAAAACGTAAAACCGAATAAGTGCAAGTTCGTTCTCGAAGGAGGTGTGTGTATTAATGTGCCAAAATAAAATAACAATGTTTGGATTAGTGACGTTTTTGGTTTAAGAGAGAAAAATTAAAGACGAGCTACGACTACGATTACACTACGACGAATTAACGTAAAACGCGAACGTAAATACGTAAAACGTGACGAAATTAAAAATAAAACCTAAAAATTAATCAAAATATTAAACTAAGTCTTAAATAATATAAATAAGAATAAAAATCCAACAAATATATTTTAAAACCTTTTATTAATTAAATATTCAATTTTTAATGCTAATTAAAGCCCTAAAATTAAATATAATTAACAAAATGTCGAAAATATTAATTTATTGAACTAATAACTAAGTTATATTATTTAATGACTAAAACGTATTTTTCCTAAATTTTAAAAACTATTTTTCTGTTTTTTTAATCACTAAAAACTATTTTTAAATTAAAATAATCCTAAAAAATAATAAAATAATGCCAAAATTAATTTAACAATTTTAAAAATCCTAAATTACACTAATGAACAGTAGAAAATTGAAAAAGTTTGAAAAATGTAAAAATTTGCACTAAAAGACAATACAGATTAATAATAAAACCCTAATTAACCTAATTTAATTATAAAAATAATTAAAAAGTGAACACTGAAATATTTTTAAACTAAAAATCTTAAACTAATATTCTAAGTCTAGGAAAAATTTTAAAAGTGAAAAATAATAATTTTCTACACTAAATGACAAAAACTGAATAATAAAAAGTTAATTAAAATAGCTAAATTATGTTAAAAATAGCAAATGAATAGTAACCTAAAAATAAATTATACTGAAAAATCAAGAATTAAAAAAGAAAAATAATGGAAAAAGTTTGAAGACCTAAATCCAAAAAATCACCACTAAAGACAAAAAAAATGGAATCTGAAAGTGGCACTTGCTAACTTTCTGTCTTTTAGCAAAGCAGGGGAAACCCTAAAGCTAGCAATGGGAACCTTGTTCCTACTGACTGAACAAAAAAGTGGTCTGGTGGGTTTGGAGCTTAGGAAAGCTCTTGTTTCTTGGATTTAATGGACAAGAGGGGCACCCCCACACTCAGTGAAGTGTGGGGAGTCACAATAAACAAGAAAACAGGCAAGTTTATCACATAAAAATCACACAAAGGGCAAAGATCAGTTACTGTTAAACAGAAAAGGGCTGTGGACGTTTTTGCTGATCTAAATGGCAATTGGGTGAGTTTTGGATGGCCAAAACTCACTCAATTCTTGAACAAACACCCACAAATCAATTCCTATCCCTAGATGCTACCTGAATCTAACAAATCATGCAAGAAGGTGGGCAAAATCAAGCTAAAACAAGGCAGATAAATGCATTTCTGATTTTAGCTAGTATTACCAAGAATGAGCATGCAATTTTCTAAAAAACTTAACCAAACATGAAACAAAGCACAATACAATCCTATTACTACCTCTTAAGTATGTCTAGATTACTTTTAGGCTAAATATTAGTCAAACACTTACCCCAAAAAGCAGATCCAAACACCCCCTTAAAATCAGTTAACACTATTTTTTCAAACAAAACTTAATCAAACACAACCCAAACTGATTTCTATCTATCTAAGCATGCATATAAACTTAAATAAAGCTATATCAAACAAGAAAAATCACATAAAAACAGGATATACTCAAAATCACATAAATCCTTATAAAACAGCAAACACATAACCAAGTGGGGTTCAAGCCATATACCTTGAGCTGATGCCTTCCAAACGGGTAGGTTTGAGCTTTTAGGAGCTTGTGAGAGTGTAGAGACCCCTGTTGGAGTTCAACAACAGAACTAGGGGAGACAATATCTTCAACAAGAGAAAAAAAAATGAAAATGGAAATGGATGCTTGTCACTTTATGAACCTGCACACAAACAACCAACAAGAAGACAAACTTGAAGTTGAATAAGCTTGAAGCCAATAAGCTTGTCAGGCTTATTGGTGTTAGCTTATTCAACAGTAAGTGAATAAAGAAAATCAAAGATTTGGAAAAAAAATCTTGAAAACTGAATTTAATGGAAAAATCTCTTTCAAACTTTTTGGAACCAAGGGAAATATAAAACCAATAACTTATACAAGCTCTATTATCTTATTTGGTTGTCCACCAAATAAGCCAATAAGCTCCTATAAACCCTAACAAGAAAAGCAGTTTAAGGTTTAAGTGTCCTCTCACCTTAAACCCTTTTCTCTTGATGAATTTCAAACACACACTTTGCAAAAACAAGATTTATGATTACACTAAAGCAAAAAGTAAATAAGGAACTCAGTTGTTTTGCACACTTTGAAATCTTTTCACTTTCATTACTTTGATAAAAAAAAGTACAAAAAACTGGAACAAGGGCAAACCAACATGTCTGGTGCTCCTTATATACTACTTTAAGAATAATCTAGAACTATAAAACCCTAATCCTTGAATTCTCGTTTTTACCCTTGAATTTGAATTTCAGCTTTGGTCAAATGGATCACATGTGAATGTTGTGATGATACAGCTGTTATCTTTCATCTCAGTCGTTCAATTTTTCCTTGCCAACATGAAACAAACCTGGTTCGTTGATGCTGCTGACACGTTTGTCTTCAAGCTAAAAAGTGGGGCAGGGGAAGGTGGGTTTGTCACATGGGGTGAGACTGTGATGTTTTTAGGAGTGGGGAAGGGATTAGGTTGGGGTTAATTAAGGTTCTGGAAGAGTAGGGGTTAAAACCCCTTGATTTAGGGTGGGTTTGTAATTAGGGTTTATGTTTGGGATTAAGAGTGGATTTAGGGAAGATGGGGGCACAGTAACTGTTTCCCTCCACTAATATTAATAAAAAAACGGATTTAAATTAGGTTTAATATAAATAAAGAATATTAGTGGAGGTCTGATGTGGGGTGGTGACTAGGCGTTGACTACCAGGTGGCACAAGGTGAGTGGGTGTAGAAGTTAGGCTGTCTGGGCAAGAATAACCCCCATAAGTTTCAAAAGTTGCTATATCAAGTAAATTCCAGATTAAACCAAATTCCTTTACAAATAACTTTGATGCTTTTGTCACTTTTGGCACAAGGTATTTTATAAACTTTAAACAAGGACTTTAAATGCATAATTTGTATTCTTCAAGGGCCATTCTTGTAATGTCTCATCATTTTAGGGACCCAAGTGTTAAATTGAGGATTTACAAGGGTATAAATTGACAAGTCTTCAATTCTTGAGGGACCAATCTTGCCAATCTTCAAAACTTCAAGGTCTTTTTGGAAAATTCATTGCTCGGGTCCGGTTCTTTGTGCGGCTTCGTTTCCCGTGTTCATTTTTGCTTTATTCTTGTAATCTTTTGGTGAATTCACGATATCCGTACCTAAAATACACAATGAACAAATACAAGCACATTTTTGGGTATTTTTATGATATTTTAAGTGTTTTAAGCCCGATTTGGACGATGAGACTATGTATAATTACAGTCTCATCAGTATGAATTAAACGAATAGATGAAAACCCCCATGTAAAACTGATTAATTCTTTGGCTAGGGTTAATGAACAGTAAGCGTTTTTTACTGGTTTGGGGTGAAAAATGAGGAAGAAGAAACTCACATAGTTTCTATCGAAAATATAATAAGTGTGTGTGGGAACGAGTGGGTGACGGTTGGGATAATTATTTATTTATTATGGAGTGACGTGTGAAGAAAATAAACGGATGAAAATAGATTTATGAATGGAAAGTGATAATTTATTTGTGCAACGTGTTAAACACACGTTTTTATTAAACCAAAACCCAACAGGCCCAACTATTCACATTTCTTTCCATATTTTGGGCTTGGGCCTGAATTAAAATTTCCCATTCCGTGAAATAATCTTTTGGGCTTTTAATGGACTATCCAAAAACCTTTTATTAATATCTTGAGTTGATAATGGGCTTTTAAGCCCATATTTCTAATGTGGGACCCATTTGGCCCATTTTCTTGCATTATTGTCAAATCCACCCAAGTTGAGCTCGATTTTGGATTCCTCGATCTTTTTCATCATTCTCGTGTCGATTATTGCCGGTTTTCGTTAACTTGGTACCTACACACATGAAAACAAGAAACAAGCATATCCAAGGCATATTTGATAAGTTTCATGCAATATTTCAATGTTATAAGCTACAAATGATATGAGTAAATTCACTCATATCACTTTCTATTTTGGAAACTTTCTATTTTTGGAAACTTTCTATTTTGGAAACTTTCTATTTTAGGAAACCTGCTATTTTTGGAAAGTTACTTATTATTACACAGTAAGTATAATAACACATGAAATACCAGAAATACTTAATCAGATTAAACAGAATATAAGATAAACACAGTTTAAGGCATTAAAACAGTAAAACATGGTAAGAACACATAAAATAAGCTAAGACATGACATAAAACCAGCTACGTATTTAGTAAGCAGATACTTATTCATGTATGTATTTATGTAGCACTAGTGATTCGGAAGTAGGATTCCTCTCAGTTCATCTTCTTCGTTCACTGGACATAAGGTACGGATTCCCGTCCTTTCAGTATGGACCTTCTTTCCTTATTAGGATTCCCCGTATGCAGCCAACTGTTTTCCCGTAGTATAAGTTATGTGTTTGATTGCTTATGTTTAATTAAGATTACCTATAGCCATATACATGCATGACCAGTTTCACCTAGTTATGGAGGTACCATAACCATAACATTAGAGGCACTGATGTTATGACTTCACCACGGCGGAGTGATTGCTCGTGGCGTCCCTTCAGCTTTTGGCCATATTACTATATTTATCATGTGGGGCGTATGGGTGCATCCTAGTTACATGTTTTTATTTAGGATTTCATGGTGAATGTGGTGTGTGCCTTGCATCCTTCACAAGGAGCTGATCCCTCCTACCCAAAACCAGTATATTGAATTAGAGGCAGCCCCTTTAATTTGCATGATGAGGTCACCCCTCCAAGTATTCATGCACGGTGGATTTTCATGACCTATATTGGCTAATGGTAAAATATGTTAAACAGTTTTCATAAGATAAACATAAGGCTTTTCAAACTATAAAACCAGTTTTATGAACATGTTCCAGGTTTTCCAGGACTTATACATTTCCGCTGCTATTAAGTCTCTATTATGTTTTAGTCACTTATACTATGTCTATATCCGTGCACTGAGCGTTTTGCTCAACAGTTACTTTCCTTTCCATGTCCCAAAACGGCAGGTACCCTAGGAAAGACTCGAGCAATTGGAGGACGTGCATAGGATGGAAGCTGCCAGAGACTTCTTTTCCTTTTTGCCTTCATATACTTATGCTTGTTTAGTCTTTCATTCATTTCTTTTGCTTTATTGTGTTTTGGGCTTATGTTTGGGCACCGATGTTTGATTCCGGTTATCCCTATGGTCATGTAATGTTTTATACATTTATCCTTGTATGCTTTGATGACACGCCATAATTACGTGTGACATTCCATTATCAAAATAGGGTGTTACAATTATGGTATCAGAGCCAAGGCTTCAACCTGTAGGCTCTAAAACTCGACATGTGACTAGTGGGTAGTGACCAGGAGCTTCCTAAGCCAACGTCTGTTATTCTACGTATTGATGTTTTCAGCGCATTGTTGTTTTAACCATGATGTTTTCAGCACCTTGAGGTTTTAACCTTGATGTTTTCATCGATATTGTTTTACTAATATGGATGGACAACCGTCATTCATATTTAGTTATGTGTCATTGTTTCATGCATAATGTCCCTCGTTAACTGTGGCTATGTGGACTGAACCCCAATAGTTCATAATTAGTCACATAAATTTTTTTTTTTCTGATAAGTATTGACAAATGAGTTTCATTTATTTATGTTTCATGTATCATTGTTGCACGGATTATGACTAAGTAATGGTTGGTGCAGGACTGGCCCTATTTAGTCACATGTGCTTTAATCAAAACTTTTAACTTTGGGACCGACCCATAGGCGTCCCATCGCCATGTCTTTTGTTTTGGAACCGACCCATAGGCGTTCTCTCGCACATATAAAGGTTTTATAAACTACATTACGCATTCATGCACTGTTTTTCATGCATAAAATTTTTCTCATGATTTAAATTGGCATAAATTTTTTTCATGTCCCCTCATAAGTTATTATGTTTTTATGTCAAGTATGTTTTCATACTGTCATGGTTAACTTCAGTTTCATGTTGATTATGTTATACACTTCTTCGTGGTAGATGGTTTCATGTTTCTTCATGATAATTCCGTCTTCATGTTGATTATGTTTTACGCCTCTTTTGTTATTTACGTTGTCCTGCAAGACATTGTTAGATTTCATTGAATCATGCTTTCATGATAGTCATGGTTGGTTTTCATTAATCATGCTGTCAGGCAAAGCATCGTTGATTTTTGTGTAACCATACTTTAACGTTTCTGTTATAACCAGAATGATGTCTATGCTAATACTGCCAGGTTATCATGATGGTTTTCCTAACCGTTTAACCGGTATACTTTCCTTAAATCATGAGAAATGATCGACCCCATACCGATCATTTCATGTGCATTCCACGTATACTCCACGTACCGTATTCCATGTGTATTACATGTACCTTAATCCATTTGTATTCCACTTGCAATACTTCACGAGTATTCGCTAGTCGATTCTGAATCATCTCAGGCGTATTTTCTATTGCTAATATTCTACAAGATTGCTGATGCCGCTCATAACTTGGAGATGTTACTAAAGGTTGATGCTGCTGACGTTCGGAGACGCTACGAGATGCGGATGCAGTTCACAACCTGGAGATCCTACAAGACGAAGACAAAGGCGTCAGAGCAAAGCAATTGGACGAGAAGATGCCTCACCATCAGACGATTTCCATCAATCATTGTCCCTAATTCTTAGTTACATGTCACACGTCATTCGGCTGTCATTTCAGCCATATGAGTGCAAACCGGTACCAGCCGGCCACTCGGCTGAATAGTTACATGAATCACGGTCATGAGAATGACCATCATGGAACTGACAGACAGGACGGTAGTAACCACTACTATGACAACAACTATCCTATAAATCGCAACCGAAACTCTGGCCACGGACGTGACCAGAAATACAAGGATTAGTAGTCCAATCGATCCGCCAAGTCTGGCATAATAACCTAATATTGTAGTTCTATTGAGTTACGTCTCGAGACACATGTCAAGACACCAGTCAAGACACATGTCTCACGTATACTTTCTGAAGACACATGTCAAGACATCAGTCAAGACACATGTCTCACGTATACTTTCTGAAGACACATGTCAAAACACCAGTCAAGACATATGTCATGCTTATAGTTCCAAGACACGAGTCAAGACACATGACTCACGTCCAACTATGGAACATGTCTAAGAAATTAAGGGTATTCTCCAAGGGTATATCCATTTGGTTGTGCCATGTATTAATCAGGCCACAAGAATTTCAATACCATTACCGGCGCAACAGTGAGAACTGTCACGTTGCCGATGTCACTTTCATTTCTTTCACCATATTTCATATATTCATGACCATGAATGACGCCTTTTGTATTCCCACGTATACGAAGGTTTTCCTTCAGCTTAATGATGAAATCCAAGCTACTAACGCATTTCCTCGGACAGACACGAGATGAATTTTATCCTAATTATGTACTATGAACAGCACACCATGCTACGATTCATAATTATGTACAGTAATGTTCAGGCTCCTGAATACATTCAGCTTGATTTTCCATCGGGAAAATCGGTACAAATTATCTATGCTTACAAGCATGTGCGTTGTTAGCCATGGTCGCTAAAATTTTCTAGTTGTCAATAAGACACGACCACTTAAGTCTTTGACGCATAGCCAGTTGATTATTCCAAAATCTTCCCATACATTCCAGAAGAACTTACAAGGAGAAGGACGGTACCATGAGATTATGTGTCGACTACTGTTGGCGTAAACAAATCACCATTCATGACCGTTATTCTCCTCCACGTATTGACAACATGTCCAATCGACCTTATAGTGTTAATCACTTTTCCAAGATCGAACTCATGATCATGCTGCCAACAGTGACGAGTGAAAAAGCAGGACATGTCCATGACTGCTATTCGTATACGACTCGGTCATGCTAGATTTATGATTTTGATTTAGTCTCATCAATGCTCCAACGACATTATAGGAACGAGTTTCCATGAACTCATAGCAAATTCATTAGTGTTTTCATTAAGGATAACCTGATTTCCTTTAAGCCCAGAGAAGAAAAGGAAGACCATATCTGCACTATGTTGCAAATTCTATGACAAGAGAAATTTTACCCTAGAAATTATCCAATATTAATTCTATTTGATTATAGTGACACGCTGAATCATATGGGTTTCTACGGTTAATCTTACCATGACTCAGCTTATGCGTAAAGGAGAGAACCCTACACTAGATTAGGTGTTCTAGAAAATCCTACGCTAGGAGAAGTCTAGATTCAGAGACTTGGAGTTTCGCAAACTCCTATGTATCAAGTTCTACGAAGCAAGATACACTTACGTTCATATCTAAGTACTTGACATACCGACAGGTTAAGATAGGACACCAACAGACTGGGATGTTTTTCATCATCTGAAATTGTGAAATTAAATGGGACAAGATCTCCATGGATTTTGGTTACCAGATTAATGCAGACTCAGAAGAAGCATGATGCTATCTGGGTTATTGCAAACAGTTTGATCAAGTCTGTAGAATCCTTACATCCGGAAGGATCGCAGAACCAACAGATTGATCGGACATGTTCCAGCCAAGGCTCATCCGACCACTTGGTAATCCCTCAACTATCGGGTCAGACAAAGATTCGCAATTGTACTCCATATTTACTTCACGTATTCATTCTAATTCCACGTCTTGCTTTCGCGCTCGCGCTCATGACACTATTCACGTTGAAGATCGTATCTTGGCTTACGATTTTACGTTCATTTTTTTCATTCTGGGGAAGTTTTGCAAGAACTTGAGAGACCAGACCCAAGTTTAGTATAACTCCCTATCCTCAGATAGACGTTTCTCGTCATATTCTATGTCTCACCTTGTAGCGTTTGGCGTTACCGCCATTGTATTCTATGATCACGATATGTTTCACATGTCATGTTCATTCCACGTTCCTCATATCATGATCAAGATATGTTACACGTATCATGGATCACGATATGTTTACTCGTACTACACTCGCCATATATCCACGTATCACGTTCAAAATTTTTCACGTATCACGTTCAAAATTTTTCACGTACTACGTTTCTTTATGTCTCGCGCATCGTTTCTAATTATCAGTTAAGTCAGATTGTCTTGCATCGTAACGTTTCAGTTACCCTAGCACGTTAACTCTTGTTTTCCTCGATCGAATTTAGGGGATCTACCTTCCGTTGATAACCAAGAATTTCTTCGTATTCCAAGTCAAGGTCAGGAGGACCAAGATTTATCATTTGCGTCAAGATCTTCTGAAGGAACCGTTCCAAGAGGGAGGTCACTTGGAAACGGACAAGTTCATCCGGACTTTTATCCGTTTTTCACTTATGAATTAGATATGTCCGTTCAGCCACGTCACGTTCCATGTCCTTTTAAGACATGTCACGTTCCGCGTTCTTTCTTCCAGGTCACCTGCACGTCAATTTATCTTACATACCCTCTCAGTTTGATTCAGGTATGTTTCTCTTTCAGTTACGTTATCTATAATTCGGGGACGAATTATTCTTTTTAGGGGGGAAGAGTTGTAAAAGCCGCATACTTTTATCATGAATAGTACCCTTAAGATCGTATGTACTAGATAAAAACTTTCCTATTATAGCATGATTAAGATTACGTGTTAGGATTTTACGTATTACGTACGTGCTAGAACACGATAAGTATTTACTACGCATGAGCACGCAATAATTATTTGACAATAATTAATCACGAACATGCGATCATGAAATCATGAACGTAATTTAATCACGAGCTAATATTAATTACGTATATATATTTATTACGAACACAAATAAATATATTAAGTCACGGTAAATATTTAACGAGAACACGAAAAACACGAACACGAGAACACACGAGAACACACCAATATTTTAGACACGGAAAACATTCGGGTTACCTCTTGTGGGCCCCATTACCACAAAATTTAGGAGGGAGGATGGGCTTAGCCCATCAATTTTTACTAAAAGGGGTTAATTATTTCTTACACTACTCATTTTTAGTTTTACAGAAGATTTTAGAAAAACCCTAAAACCCTCCTCTCTCTTCTCTTTTGGCCGCCACCCTAAGAACACCACAAGGAGGTGGTTTGTGACCTTGGATCTTGGAAATTAAGTTGGTGATCGTGTTTGTTCTTCATCCTTTTGATCCACGAATTCGGTAAATCCTTTTTAAACTTTTTCTTTTGATTTGATCTTTTAATAAATCAAGAACATGTTATGTTTATATAAAAAAACCTAATAATTAAACATGGATCTAACATGATTTGGGGTTTAATAAAATCAAAAGTGTGTTTTAAGGGGTGTTTGTTTTGGCCACAGGCGGCACCGAACCCAAAAGGGGTTTCGGTTTGGCCAAACCGACCACCACCAAGACCATACGGTCTTGGTTGGTGCGTGTGGGTCCCACGGCAGCAGTAAGACACGGGGTACCCCGAGTTGGTTCGGGGTACGGTGTCGATTTCATGTCCGGTTCATTGTTTTTAGCTTAGATCCGGTTCATGGTGTATGTTTAGTTTTTTTAATGTTTATGATCTTATGTTAAAAATTAAATTAATAATATGATATGATTAATTTAATAACATGACTTAGGTTATTTAATTATTAATAATCATGAAATTAATTAACCTAAGTATTTTTATATATTTAAGACTTATAATTAATTAATTATTTTAAAACCATGGATATAATAAATTAATTAACATGACTTAGGTTATATTATTAATATATAATAATAATTATTTTAACCTAAGTATTTAACTTATTTAATTAAAAACATGTTATACTTTAATTAAATATTTTAACCTATAGTTTAAGTTAATTACATGAAATAATTATTAAACTATACCCTATATCATATGACTTAGAAAATAATCATGAAAACACTTAGACTTATATACTTAGCTTATTTAACCAGCATATTTCTAATTTTGGAAACTTTCTATTTTTAGAAACTTAATTAAATAAGGCAGCTAATCTATTTATGGAAACCTTCTATTTTTAGAAACTTATTTATTTCAGGCGGCTAATCTATTTATGGAAACTTATTTAATTAAGGCAGCTAATCTATTTATGGAAACTTTCTATTTTTAGAAACTTATCTATTTTAAGCAGTAAATCTATTTTTGGAGACTTTCTATTTTTGGAAACTTTCTATTTTTGGAAACTTTCTATTTTTGGAAACTTTCTATTTTTGGAAACTTTCTATTTTTGGAAAATTTCTATTTTTGGAAACTTTCTATTTTAGGAAACCTGCTATTTTTGGAAAGTTACTTATTATTACACAGTAAGTATAATAACACATGAAATACCAGAAATACTTAATCAGATTAAACAGAATATAAGATAAACACAGTTTAAGGCTTTAAAACAGTAAAACATGGTAAGAACACATAAAATAAGCTAAGACATGACATAAAACCAGCTACGTATTTAGTAAGCAGATACTTATTCATGTATGTATTTATGTAGCACTAGTGATTCGGAAGTAGGATTCCTCTCAGTTCATCTTCTTCGTTCAGTGTACATAAGGTACGGATTCCCGTCCTTTCAGTATGGACATTCTTTCCTTATTAGGATTCCCCGTATGCAGCCAACTATTTTCCTGTAGTATAAGTTATGTGTTTGATTGCTTATGTTTAATTAAGATTACCTATAGCCATATACATGCATGACCAGTTTCACCTAGTTATGGAGGTACCATAACCATAACATTAGAGGCACTGATGTTATGACTTCACCACGGCGGAGTGATTGCTCGTGGCGTCCCTTCAGCTTTTGG
The DNA here is from genome assembly GCA_025667525.1 of Glebionis coronaria. NCBI lineage: Eukaryota > Viridiplantae > Streptophyta > Magnoliopsida > Asterales > Asteraceae > Glebionis > Glebionis coronaria. The sequence continues at coordinate 340,411,550 of CM046881.1, read as the reverse complement.
CCATATTACTATATTTATCATGTGGGGCGTATGGGTGCATCCTAGTTACATGTTTTTATTCAGGATTTCATGGTGAATGTGGTGTGTGCCTTGCATCCTTCACAAGGAGCTGATCCCTCATACCCAAAACCAGTATATTGAATTAGAGGCAGCCCCTCTAATTTGCATGATGAGGTCACCCCTCCAAGTATTCATGCACGGTGGATTTTCATGTCCTATATTGGCTAATGATAAAATATGTTAAACAGTTTTCATAAGATAAACATAAGGCTTTTCAAACTATAAAACCAGTTTTATGAACATGTTCTAGGTTTTCCAGGACTTATACATTTCCGCTGATATTAAGTCTCTATTATGTTTTAGTCACTTATACTATGTCTATATCCGTGCACTGAGCATTTGGCTCAGCCGTTACTTTCCTTTCCATGTCCCAAAACGGCAGGTACCCTAGGAAAGACTCGAGCAATTGGCGGACGTGCATAGGATGGAAGCTGCCGGAGACTTCTTTTCCTTTTTGCCTTCATATACTTATGCTTGTTTAGTCTTTCATTCATTTCTTTTGCTTTATTGTGTTTTGGACTTATGTTTAGGAACCGATGTTTGATTTCGGTTATCCCTATGGTCATGTAATGTTTTATACATTTATCCTTGTATGCTTTGATGACACGCCATAATTACGCGTGACATTCCATTATCAAAATGGGGTGTTACAATTCGTGTATTTATATGGCACCTTTATTCTTGATCATGTATTACATATATCCACGCCCATGAAAGACGTCGTTCATATCACCCAAGTGTATAAAGACTTCCGTTTCAATTTGACGACAAGATCAATTATACTAACGTACTTCCCTTGGACATGTGTGAGTTCGATATGATGCTATGTATGGACTGGTTAGCAGCACATCGCGCTACGAGTGATTCCCATTCATATCGGTCATAATCGGAGATATTCAGGCTCCTAAATACGTTTATCCTGGTTTTATACCAGGAAAATCAGTACAAAATATTTCTTCCTTACAAGCACGTGCTTTATTATCCCATGGCTACGAAGATTTTCTAGCTAAAATTCAGGACACGACTTCTGAAGTTCCTTTTATTCGCGATCAGCCAATTATTTCTGAGTTTACCGACGTATTTCCAGACGAGCTTCCAAGAATACCACCCATCCGCGAGGATGAGTTTGGCATTGAGCTTGTTTAGAGAGCGGAACCTGCCTGCAAATCTTCTTATCGCATGTCCCCCATAGAGTTAAAGGATTTGAAGGGCCAGTTGCTAGAATTGCTGCAACAAGGTTTAATTCGCCGAATATATCACCATGGGGTGTACCGGTTATGTTTATCAAGAAGAAGGACGGTAGCATGAGATGATGTATGGAAATTGAACAAAATCACCATTCGTAATTGTTATCCCTTCCATGCATTGATGACTTGTTTGATCAACTACAAGGTGCTACGCATTTTTCCATGGTCGATTTACGATCAGACTACCATTAGTTGTGAGTGAAAGAGCAGGACAATTCCAAGTCTGATTTTCATACACGTGATGGTCACTATGAAGTCGTGATTATGCCTTTTGGCATCACGAACGCTCCAGTTGTACTTATGGACCTGATGAATCGAGTTTTCCATGAATTCTTGGACAAGTTCGTTATTGTGTTCATTGATGACATCCCGACCTTCTCAAAGTCTAAAGGAGAACACGAGGATCATCTTCGCATGGTACTACAGATTCTTCGACATGAGAAATTGTTTGCTAAGTTTTCCAAATGTGAGTTCTGGTTAAGCAAGGTCGCATTTCTGGGCCACATTGTTTCAGCAGAGGGAATTACCATAGATCCAGCGAAGGTTGAGGCTATCACTAAATGTCCGAAACCGACGTCAGCGACTAAGTACCTGATTTCTAGGGATAGCTGGTTGTTACCGCAAATTTGCTGAAGGCTTTTCACGAATGACCGTACCCTTGATTAAGTCATGAGTAAGAGTGAGAAATTGTTTCCAACGACGGACGAGAGAAAAGCTTCGAAGAGCTTAAGTAGTGTCTAATTCTACGATTATTCATTCTCTCCTATCTGGTACAGGTGGTTCTAGATTTCAGTAATGTGCTCAGAAAGGTTTGATTCTGTACTAATACAGCATTGGAAAGTAATCGCCTATGCTTTACGACAGCTAAAGCCCTATAAAGTGAGTTATCCTACTCCTAGATTTGAGTTAATGGCCGTAGTTTTCGCTCGCGGAAAATTTGAGGCACCACCTCTACGACGAGTCATGTGACAAATCGGAGGAGGCATGATGCTATTGGAGTTGCTGCCAATTGTTAACAACGTCAACACATTTCATCCCTATCCGTAAGAATTATGTAGTAACCAGTTGACATGGATATTTCAACAAGAGATTGTACGATTTCACGGTATTCCATCAACAATCATATTAGATAGAAATTTACGTTCACGTTCACGTTTACATTTATGTTCCCATTTCCGTCTCCCGTTCGCGATCACGACCTTGTTCACGTTCATGTTCATGTCCCATATCACAATTTACTTTTCACATCTCGTTCTGGAAAGGGTTGAAGCAAGCCTGGGAAACAAGACTCAAGTTTAACACATCTTTTGATCCTCATATAGACGTTTCACTTCACATTTCAAGTCTCATCTCGTATCGTTTGGTGTTACCTCCTCCGTTATCACATGTTCATGATATGTTTTATGTATCACGTTCACCATATGTTTCATATATCATATTTACCATATGTTCACGTATCACGTTCACAGTTGTTCACGTATCACGTTCACAATTGTTTACGTACTACGTTCATAATATGTCTCTCGTATCATTGCTCAGAGGTTACTAGTATTATTATTGTTACATTATTTCGTATAGTATCGCTTCATGTATCTTTGCACGTTATTTCTTATCCACTCGATCAGATTCGAGAGGATCTATCTTACGTTGAGGAACCAGAATCTATTCGATATCGTCAAGATAAGGACATGAGAAACAATACTATTCTTTTCGTCAAGATTCTTTGGAGGATCCATCCAAAGCGGGAAGCCACTTGGGAAAACGAGGAGTCCATCCGGACTTATTATCCTCATTTTCTCCCATGATTTGGTTATGTTCTTTAAGTCATATCGTGTTTCTAATTTGAGGACGAATTATTCTTTTTAGAGGGTAAGAGTTGTGAAACCCGCTTAAAATATCGTTAAATAAAAATTTTTAATATTTATTTATTACACGACAAGTATTAAGTATAATTAATTAATGCTCGAGAAGATATGACACGGAAGTATTAATCAAGAAGTTACAAATAACCGAGATTATAAACATGACACAAAATGAATTAGTATATGGGCTCCATGTTATTAATTTACCATACAAGACTAAATAACATACCATACAAAGAAATAAAGCCCAAGGCCCAGTCCACTAAAAGTGGTAAAAAGAAACATGCGTGTGTTTATTTTTCATATTTAATAAAACAAAGAAAAACAACAGGAAATCCTAAGAACTCCCTCTTGGCCACCATTTTTAAAGAAGAAAATGAGGGGAAATATTTTGGCTTTTGATCTTTTATTCGTAAGGTGGTGTCATGTTTCTTATCGCTTGTTATGAATCATTCAATAATTACTTAAACTTTAATCTTTAATTCTTTTCACGAATCATAGATCAAGAATTAAATAAAAGAATGGAAGAACACATGTTATATGGAATTAAAAAAAGTATTTAATCGGGTTTGGTTTGGTTTTGGGCTCACGGAAACCGAGGAACTTCAATGAGGGTGCTATCGATGGTTGATGTGGCTAACCAGCCGCAACACTTAAAGGGCCACGTTGGCTGCTGGGGTGCTGCCGGTGGGATAGAACAACAAGCAGCAGCTGCCAGTGGCAGCTATGGCTTTACAGTGGAAAACAACAGGGGCTGCAGTGGGATCGAACCACTGCGCAGTGGCATCCGAAGCCACAACTTCGGTGTGGGTAGGCTGCTGCCGTTGGGGAGATCTACTGGGCAGTAGCAACCGCAGCAAGGCTGTGGTGATGGTGGTGTTTGGTTCGAGCAGCCGAGACCAAGGGGGTCTTAGTGGGGGCTTGTTTGCGACTCGGCTAAACTAAAAGTCAAGAAAAGGGGTGTTTGGTTTAATGGTTTTCGACTTAATTGACCCTGGACTTATTAAGAGTTTAATTTAGTAAATTAATTACATTATAAATCATGGTTTAATTAACTTTATTATAGCGTGTTAACCTATTAAAAGGGGCTTATCAAGTTTAAAGTTAATTATTATTAAAATATAATTCATGACTTATTATATTAATTATCAATTAAAATCATGATACATTATTAATTAATAATTATTGATAAGATTATGACATGTTAAAGTTATTTTTTAATATAAAATTTATTATTATATCACTTAATAAATCATGACTTATAACAATATGTTCATTAAATCACAACTTATTTAATATACTTACTAAACCGGCTTATTTACTACTTAATTAACTTAATTTAACACGGGTTTATTTTAGGTAACTTAATTAAATATTATTATTAATAATCAAGACTTAGGTTATAATTAATTATAATCCATGAACTATTATTATTTATAATTAATTATGATTCATGACATAATAATATTTAATAATTTAATTAAACCAAGACATTATATTAAATAATAATTAATTTTTAATTTCATGACATATGAAAGCTATTATTAAAATAGATTTTATTAATAAACCATGACTAATTAATATAATAATTATAATATCCATATTAAATCATGACTTATAAGATTAGCTTATTCAATGAACAAGATGTATTAAACTTATGTATATTAAACGAGCTTATTACTATTTATGGAAACTTACTATCCATGGAAACTTACTATTTTTAGAAAGTTACAATATATAGAAACCTGCTATTTTTAGAAAGTTACTATATATAGAAACCTACTATTTTGGAAAATTACTATATATAGAAACGTGATATTTTAGGGAAGTTACTAAATATGGAATACAAGTATAATAACACAAGAAACATGAAATACATTAATCAAGAACATATGAAACAGATAACATTAGTAAAGACACGATAAACTATGAACAAGTAACTCAAAGTCATGAACAAGTAATAAAAAACTAAGAAGAAGTAACTTATTAATGAACAAGCAACTCATACACGTCCTTTCTCATGTAGTTTACGCGAAGTCGGTGTAATACTTTTACATTGTTTATCTCTGTCACTACTTGCTGGACATAAGGTAGGAATATTCCGTTCTTCAGTAAGGACATCTCTTCTATGCATGATTAGGATTCCCCGTTTGTTATGCCATCTGTTTTCACCAGTTTACAAATCATAAAACACTTTTCATTTGTTTGCCATGCTTTTCATTTCTCGCGGTGCCCCTCCACTTTCATGTTGGCCATTATTATTATATGTGGCGTATGGGTGCATCCTAGTTACATGTTTACAGTTTTACATGTACAGGGTGATTGGTTTAGTGTGTGCTCTACACTCCATCACATTGGAGATGATGCCTTTACCCATATTATTATTTATTAGAAGTCACCCCTCTAATAGCATGATGGAGTCACCCCTCTATGTATTCATGCTTGTTGATAATATGTTATGACATATATGAGCTCGTCGGCATTTATTTATATTGCATGCATAACTTAAGACGTTTTAGATATCCTTTTGTTTATAAATTATCTTCCTGATTTTAAAACCAGAACATACACTTTATTCCGCTACGTTTCATGTTTATTTCATATGTTACCTTTATTCTTATCATTCCATTATATCCGTTTACTGAGTGTATTGCTCAACCGTATCTTCTTTTTCATGTCTCATACGACTGGTACCGAAGGACGATATTGGGCATCGCGAGTATGTGCTTATGACGAGAGCTAGCTTAGTTTTATTCCCTTATGCATTTTAATACATATGCTTTGGTTGGACATATGGTTTGTCCTTCAGAGTTCTTTTATTCTTATTTATCTTGAGTTTATATGGAGAGTCGATGTTTGATTTCGGCTTTCCTGTTGGTCTTTTATGTCTTTATGACGTTATGTCTTTATTATTCTTTGATGACACGCCATAAATGTGGCATAACGATCCACTTGTCAAAGTGGGTCGTTACAAGTTTAGCCGACGCTTTGTTGTACATGCCTCGTTTTTCCTCCACTTTTAGAAGTATGATGAACGATAAGGATAAGCTTTTAAAGATATCTAATTGTTCTTCGGCTTTTCTTAACCGAATACCAGAAAGAGTTGGTAATCCTCGCAAGTTCCTTATTCCGTGTGATATTCAAGAGATGGAAGGATGCCTCGCCTTGGCCGATCTTGGGGCGAGCTTCAATTTGATGCCTTTTTTCATGTGGAAACCGTTATCACTTCCGGATCTTATTCCTTCAAAAATGTCTATAGAAATGGCTGATCATTCTACTTTTCTTGCATGTGGCATGGTCAATGACGTTTTTGTTAAGGCTGGGAAGTTATACTATCTGGTTGACTTTATCGTGGTAGACATTCCCATAGATCCTCAAGTTCCTCTAATTTTAGGTCGTCCATTTTTAGACACCTCGTAATCGATCATTAATGTGCATGCTAGAAAAATTAGTTTGCGATTCAACGAGGAGGAACTTGTTATAAACACTGCTCAAAACTATACACCTTCTCATGTTTATGCAATCGCGACCATAAACCACATTGACTTATCCGATGTTGTTTGCGATGAATTTTCACAAGAAGTGTTAGGATTTTATGATATTTCTATTAGTGGCTATCCCACTATTAGTATTCTGATCCTTGCTGATTCTTCACTTCCTCTCTCTCTATTCAAAGGAGGCGATTTAATTTTCGAAGAAGTCAATATACCTTGTACTGATTTCGATGAAATCGAAAATGAGGAAGATTTGAAAATTATCGAGGAAATTCTCAATCTATATCCACCATCTTTCCGCTAATGGAAATTATGAGTGTTGAACCAAAATCTTCAATTGAGGAACCACCATTCCTTGAATTGAAAGATCTTCCACCTCACCTCGAATACGCATTCTTGGAAGGTGTTGACAAGTTGTCGGTTATTATTGCAAAAGATCTTTCCAATAATGAAAAAACCGTACTTTTGAAAATCTTTAAAGCTCACAAAAGGGCTATTGTGTGGAAAATTTCCGACATTAAGGGCATTACCCAAAATTTTGTACTCACAAGATTTTAATGGAGGAAGACTACAAACCCGCAATCCAATGTCAAAAATGGGTAAACACCAAAATTCAGATGTCATCAAAAAGGAAGTTTTAAAACTACTTGACGCGGGAATGATTTATCCTATGTCCGATAGCCCTTGGGTGAGCAAAATCCATCGTATTCCTAAAAAGGGAAGAATGACCATTGTGCCTAGTGATGACAACGAGTTAATTCCAACTTGTGTTGTGACCGGTTGGAGGGTGTGCATTGATTATCGAAAACTTAATGACACAACTCGTAAAGACCATTTTCCCTTGCCCTTCATGGATCAAATGTTGGAGAGTCTTGCGGGAAATGATTTATATTGCTTTTTAGATGGTTTTTCTAGTTACTTTCAAATCCCTATCGACCCTCATGATCAAGAAAAAAATAAGTTTATGTGTCCATATGGAACGTTTGCTTATCGTAGAATGCCATTCGGACTTTGCAATGCACCAGGAACCTTTCAAAGGTGCATGATCGCTATTTTTCATGATATGTTCGAGAAGTCAATGGAAGTTTTCATGGATGACTTTTCGACGTTTGGAGATTCGTTAACGTCATGTTTAAACAACTTAGAAAACATGTTAAAACGTTGTGAAGAAACTAATCTTGTGATTAATTGGGAAAAATGTCATTTCATGTGTAAAGAGGGAATCCTCTTAGGGCATAAGATCTCTAAAGCGGGGATTGAGGTAGAAAAAGCTAAAATTGACGTCATCGCCAAATTACCTCATCCCAAAACCGTCAAGGGAGTTAGGAGTTTCCTAGGCCACGCGGCCTTTTATCATCGATTTATAAAAGATTCTTCAAAGATATCTCGACCCATTACACACCTTCTCGAGAAAGATGCCCCTTTCATCTTTAACGAAGATTGTGTTCGAGCCTTTGAAATTCTTAAAAGGAAACTAATAAAAGCTCCCATTCTTGTTTCTCCTAATTGGGATCTCCGTTTTGAAATCATGTACGATGCAAGTGGTTATGAAATTGGGGCCGTTTTAGGGCAACGTCATGCAAAACACTTCTTGCCTATCCACTATGCTAGTAAGATGATGACCGAGGCTCAACTTAAATACACCACAACGGAAAAATAATTACTTGTCGTGGTGTATGCATTTTAGAAATTCCGACCTTATCTCGTCTAAACAAAAAGCATAGTGTATACGGATCATTCGTCAATCAAGTATATCTTTGCTAAACTTGATGCTAAGCCGAGATTGCTTCGTTGGATTCTCCTTCTACAAGAATTTGATGTCATAATACTTGACAAAAAAGGAGCCGAGAATCTCGCGGCCGATCATCTTTCTCGTTTGGAAGATCCACACCAAAGTGTGCTCGAAAACAAAGAAATTACCATAACATTTCCTCTCGAGACACTTGGTGTAGTGAATTCCAAAGAAGACTCATCTACCTCATGGTTTGCGGACATTGCAAATTACCATACGGGGAATTTCATAATCATGGGTATGACGACACAAAAAAACAAAAATTATTTCCTGACGTCAAGTTCTATTTTTGGGAAGAACCTTATATTTTCCGAGTTTGTGCGGATCAAATCATTAGACGATGTGTATTTGGCACCGAAGCTACTAATATCATTAGAGCTTGTCACGAAGGCGCTACGAGAGGTCATCACGATGCTAATCTCACGACAAAAAAAGTATTTGATGTCGGCTTCTTTTGGCCTACTTTTTATCGAGATGCACATGCACTTATCAAATCATGTGACTCATTCCAACGTCAAGGAAAGTCCTCACAAAAGGATGAAATGCCTCAAAATATAATCTAAGTTTGTGAAATGTTTGACGTATGTGGAATTGATTTTATGGGACCTTTCCCTTCATCTCATGGTAAAAAGTATATCCTCGTTGCGGTTGATGATATGAGTAAAATCTCGTATCAATTATATCAAATTTAACTCTAAAACACAAAGAAAAATACCATATTTTATGTGTAAAAGCAATATTATGGGTATTCTTCGTTGTTTGTGCTTTTGTAGGTAAAAATATACAAATTTGATGCAAACACGGATTCCAAGGCATTTATATTGAAGAAAAGACAAAAGAAGGATTCAAGATGGCAAGTCAACAAAAGACAAAGGACCTTTCTTGACAAGCTACAAACATAGGGGACTAAAAGTGTAAATTTGAAAAAGTCAAGAACAAAGTCAAAAGACATCAAGATCAAATTCAACAAGTCAAAGGGTCAAATTTGGTCAAATACAAAGTCAAAGGGCCAAGAATGACAAGTTTTTGAAGATTGGAACTCAAATTATAAATCTGCTAAGCAAAAGGGCTAAAACTGCTAATTTTGGAAATAAGAATAAACATGATCCGTGTGATGAAGCTCTAACCCAATCAGATGTGAGTATTTGAGTATATTGGATTGCCAGCTGTGGTGTATTAATGAGGAGAGAAGATACAACCGCCGTATCATAAAAGTTATATCCACTTACTCCTCTCCTCCAATCACAAGCTTACACATCAACCATCCTCGCTGTTTAGATGGATAGTGATCCGTTTCAAATTTAATGGGGCAATCAGAAAACGCCACGTGGAAAGTTCATTCCAAGATTGTACTTAGAGCTAGAATCGATTTCAGAAGAAGTGATTAACATGAAAAATGATCAAAATTGAGAGACGAATCCATCCAACTATGGACACGTGGCACTTAGCTAATGTCTCCAACACGTCATCACCCTCAACAACTCCTCATATGAAGTCTATAAATTCCCAATGTACTCTTCATTTTTCAGATAGTAGTTAGAGTGTGAAAACACACACACTCTTTGATTTCTCTCAATTATATTTCTACTTAGTTAGTTAAACTTCTCAAAGTGATTGACGACCACTATGAGATAGTTTGTTAGACAATTATACCTACCTTGTAACAATCTTCCATTAATGAAAATTCAGTTTCACTTATTCACCTCTCATTCTTCTTAAATCCTCTTACATACTGTTCATATCTTTGATGCCATGAATTCTGTTGTTCTAACTTGAACAATGGAGTAAGTTTTATTGTTTTGGAAGCTTTAATAAGTGCTCAGAAGTTGCAGTTCATTCCATAGCTCAGACTTAGCCAGAATTCATTGCTTAGACTTGTGTAGCAGGGGAAGTATGGTGATGATGATAGATGATGTTGATTTGGTAACTGGTTGATGATTGATAGTTGTCGATTAGTGTACAAGTAAGCTTAGTTCTCCACTTCTGCATCAAAGTAGCCTACAAAGTAACTCCTATGTTTTTCTTTACATTTTCTACTCAAAAACAAGACTGCATGCTATTTTCTATGTCCTAGTGTAACCTTACTTAAATTTGCATGTTAATTGTTCAATTTGTGTTCAGTAATATGTTTTGATAGTTACTAGTCTTAATAAGTTTGATTTGAGTAGATCACATAGCTTAAATCTAGAGTAAACCAGTAACTAGTGTTTGGTAGAAGGTCTAATCTTTGATTCAGTGAGTGTTATTGTGTGTTAAGTGTTTGTTTCCACTAAGTAATTGATAACAAGTGAATTTGAGAGTTTTAGTCGTCAACTTAATAGTCAAACAGGCAAAAGGCCATTAAAAGCATTGGGTCAGAATAGCATACTAGAACATGCCTCTTTCAAACAGGTCTAAAATCTTAATTTCTTCGAATTAGAGCTTGAATTTTGGTTATAGTTGAAGCTTAACATCTAAGCTTTATAAACATATAATTTAGACAATACAGTTCTAGGATTTGAGTGAGAAATAAGCACAAGTAAGTCTATGTAATAAGATGTGTTTTCTTTGATAGCCGATTTTCATTTCCAGCTTATTCCTTTCATAAACTTGCTTATTTTCTTCCATAAATCAGTTTAACAAGCCTAGAAAATAAGTTTGGAACTTGTTCAAATTTGGTCAACAAAAGTCAACGTTGGTCAAAATAAGCTCAAAAAGTTTATTGGATTTTCTAGCTTATTTCTTGGTCGTTTTTAGAAATTTCTTGGATAGGTGTTAATCATTTGGGCTTTTGATCAGATTCTGAGAAAGATAGGTCATGTGCTTATCCCAATAAGCTAGGTTCTTAAAAGTGGCTTATTTCAAAAGAGCTTATTGGAGATTTAGTGCTTTTCAGCTTATGTCTTTGATACTAGCTAGGTGATTTTGGATTTACAATCTTTTGAAACTAAAACCAGCTTATTTGGTGTTTTAGAACTCAAGATTCAGATTATTAGACATTTAAGCCCGTTTTTTATTAAATAGTTTAAAAATTGTCATTAAGTCCCTGGTAATTAGGAAGTTGTTTAAGCTGTTTTAATTGGTTAGAAACTTTCTACTTTTGCATAATAGTCCCTGGTTTTGATAGTTTGTTACAATTTTAGTTTGCAAGTTAGTTAAGTTTGTTATTAGTGGTTATTAGTTGGTTAACTTTTCATTTTCAGTCCTTATACTTTTTGAATTTACATTTTCAGTCCTTTAACTTTCATATACTTTACATTTTTAGCATTTTCATATATTGTGCATTACCTACTTGTACATTTGGCTTTAAATGTGGTATGTGCACAATGTTTTTAGCATAGTATGGATACGTAGTGATACCATTTTTACCTTTATACGTGATTTGTGATAATTAGACCTAGATTTCCACAATATTAACAATCAAATACCAAAAACAATTAGTTAACTTGATTTTTTTCGATTAATCAATTCGTGAAGATACCGAGACATAAACGAACTCAAATATTAAATGGTGCCTGATAGTAGTAATAATACACCTCTTTTAGGAAAAAGAGTGTATAAGCCGATAAGTATTAATCGATATGGATTAGGAAAACCGTAAAGACGAAAAGGTGCGAGTTCGTTATGAAGGAGGTGTATGTGTTGTGCCAATAATATAAAAACAATGTTTGGATTAGTGACGTTTTTTGTTGTGAGAAGAAAGAAATTAAATGACGAGTTACACTACGATTAAACGACGACGTAGAACGTAAAACGTAAACGTAATGACGTAAAACGCGACGAAATTAAAATTTTAAAATAAAAATTAATTAAAATTTAAAACTAAGTCTAAAATAATATAAATAAGAATAAAAATTCAATAAATAAATTTTAAAAATTATTATTAATTAAATTTTTTATTTTAAATGCTAATTAAAGCCCTAAAAATAAATATAACTAAAAAAATCCAAAATTATATTTTATCAAACTAATATCTTACTTATATTAATTAAACACTAATAGTATTTTTCCTAAATTTTTGAAACTATTTTTCTAATTTTAAAAGGCTAAAAACACTTTTTAAATGAAAATAATCATAAAAAAATAATAAAATAATGAGAAAAATATATTTTCTTTTTTTAAAATCCTAAATTACTTATCTAAATCTGGGAAAAATATAAAAAGTTGCAAAACATAATTTTACCCCTAATAGGACAAAAACTGTTTATTTAAAAACTAATTTAAACTTAAAATAATTCTAAAAATTAATTAAACCAAGGGAAAAATGAAATTACTTTTGGGGAAAACTAAAATAAATAGAAGAACCATGGAAAAATGATAAATTTGGAAATCACTAAAGTTTATCCACTAAAGAAAAAAACAGATTTATTAAAACCTAATTAAAACTTAAAATAATGCTAAAAATATTAAAATAATCAGAAAAATAAAAACAACTTTTATAAAAAATCTTAAAATAAATCACTTAATCTGGGAAAAATGTAATTGCAAGAAAAAACTAAGAATCAAGCACTAAAGACAAAAAACTGAAAAGCTGATAGTGATTTGCTGTTGGCTTTTGTTTTCTAGTGAAGCAGTGGCAACACAAGGCTTATCAGTTGGAACTTCTTCCCACTGCTCAGTCACAGAAACAAGATTTTGGCCTTTTTAGGCTTTGTTTGTTGGTCGTTTTTGGAGACAAAGGAACCCCCCACACTCAGTGGACTGTGGGAAGTCAGGATAAGCACAAAAACAAGTAGATCCAACACACAAAAATCACAAAATCATTCAAATACACTAACTGATCACAGAAACTGGGGTCTGGTGGGCTTTTTACTGACGCAGTTTGCACTTAAATGAGATTCAAATCTCTAAAACTTGAAAATAGTACTAATAATCCTCAAATATTGAACTTTTAAATCCTATATTAACATTATGTCTAACATATGGCGAGGTTTCAGAGTTAAATTCACAAAATTGAGCAGTTAAAATGTCGCTGATGTGATGAACAAGTTTAATGCAGAAAAATATGAACTAGCCAATACCAATTTCCACCTTACAAATTCAAAACAAAGCTTAAACCTAATCTAAACAGATCAAACACAAGTGTTCAGGTAGGTTGCATATTCCACCTATGTCACATAGGTCCTTTTACACCCTATTCCAAACACCCCTTTACAGACTTAACCTTGATCTTTCAAACCTACACTCATACAAATCAAATATAATCCTAACCAATCCTATTCTAGCATGCATTTACCAATCAGAGAACACCACATAAATAGGATACCAGCAACAAGTACGCAAACCAATATCACAGAAACCAAGATTTAGCAAGTCAAAGAGGGTTCAAGCCGGGGTTTTACCTTGTGAGACCTACTTTCAGGCCTCACTATGGCTGAAAAGCCATCTCCATGATAGCTAGCTTAAAGATTAAGAGCTTATGGGATGAGAGATTGTTGTTGATCGAAAGCAAAGGACTACAACAGTCCAAGCCTTCCCAAGGCTAGAAAAGTCAAGGGAAGGCTTATGGCTTCTTGGTACCTTCTAATAACACAACACAAACAAACATAAAATCCATGTTTTAAAGGACCCAAGTACATAAGCTAGTTGTCAGCTAGCTTATGCATTTGAACTTTCTGAAAACAGTGAGAAACCAAAGAACAAGAAAACATGTTTTTCTTAGATAAAGCAAACTTGGAACCAATATATCTCTGAAAAACCTTGAATCAACAAAAACTGAACAAAAGCTCATAAACTTTACCAGCTTTTGGCTTGTCAAACCAAAAGCTTATAATCAGCTTATGACTTTCGGATCTCAAAAAGCTTTGCCAAAAATCCTTTGAAAAAAACTTTTTGATATGAAAATCAAGCAACTAAAATTAACTTAAACTAAAATTTGCAAAGAAATAAGTATGGAACTCAGATGAGAAATTGCTAGGTTTTTCATAAACTCTAAATATTTTTATAAAAAAGTTTACAATTCAAAATCTGGAACAAAAGGGCATGTTACAGGTGACATCTCTATTTATACTAAACTAAATATCTTTCTAGAATACAAGGAAATTATAACCCTAGCAGACTAAAATTCCTTTGTTGCCCTTGTGTTGAAAATTCAAAAACTGGTCAAAATGCCCCCATGTGATGCCTGTTGTCGACAGCTTGCTTGTGATGATCTTGGGCGTTGCTTTGGTGTGGAGGACAAGTAACAAGTATGGGACGCTGATCCTGTCCCCTTTTGGGGTTTTGTGTGAAAGAGACGGGGAAGGGGTGCTTTGCATGGACAGCTGGCAAGTGGGGGACCAAGTTTGAAGGTTAAAAAGGGTTTAGGTTGAGGTGAATTATGATTTTGGTGGATTGGGGGGGGGAACCCCTTTGATATGTTTTAAGATTGGGATTGTGGTTCTTGGGGTGATGAACTGGTATTTAATCTGGGTTAGGGATGGTAATTATGTTTCCCTCCATGTTTTAATTTATTTAAACTAATTTAAAAATCTGTTAATAAGAAGTGGGTAGTGGAATATGGCGTGGAGAGGGGTGTGACATGGAGGCGTATGAGTGGAGGAGAGGTGTAGTGGGGTGATGTGGCAGGTGGTGATTGGAGTTGTAGGTTTCAATGTCTGAGCAAGAATAGTCCCTCTATTTCCAAAACTTCTTCACAACAAGTTTGTAGCAGCCAAACACACATTTCTTTTGTAACAAGTTTGGGGTTGTTGTCGGTTTTGGCACAATCCTTTTGTAAACTTGTTTCAAGGACTATTAATGCAATATCATCATTCTTCAAGGGGTTCTTTTGACATGTCTTCAATCTTTAAGGACCAATCTTATACAAATGAATATTGAAGGGTCATTTGTGACAAGTCTTCAAAGTTGAGGGACCAAACTTGACAAATCTTCAAAACTTCAAGGACTTCATTGGAAATTCATCGTTCGGGTCTGGTTCTTTGTGCGGCTTCGTTTCCCGTGTTCGTTTTTGCTTGATTCTTGTAATCTTTTGATGAATTCACGATATCCGTACCTAAAATACACAATGAACAAACAAAAGCATATTTTGAGGTATTTTATAACACTTTTAAGCGTTTTAAGCCCGATTTGGACGATGAGACTATGTATAAATGCAGTCTCATCACTCCCCTATACTAAACCATTGACGTGCCCTCACGCAATGCTAGAGTTAAGTATCATAGCACTTCCAAAATTCATTTTTAGGTAACATTTATTGAAAACGTAAATTTAAATAAACTACTACATGCATTTTAGATATAATGTATTGTTTTCATCGCAAAATGGGACGTTTAGGATCATAGAATAAGAACACGTGAATGCTTCGTTAGAAATAATTTCGTCGTCCTCGATTTTCACCCAATTCCATGCTAAGCGTGAAACAAGATCATTGTCAGTATAAGTTAGTAATGCTAACACTACTCATATGCTCTAATCATGTACTTAGACTCCCTTATTCCTAAGGTGTATCTCTTATATTTTATTTTTGTCTTAATGATCACGAGGATACATCATTGACTTATGCGTGAATAGAGATTAGGTCCAAAAATCGAGCAACGGTGTATCCAAAATCATCGAATTAATAATTCATCCTAATACGGAACGATGTCAAAAAATTAAGCCAACAAGAAGGATAGATAAACACGGTTTTATAACGGTTTTGAACATGAGACTTGTTACCAATTTGGAATTGGTTACCGCTACCTTTTATTTAACTTCGCCATGAAGTGTTTATTATGGATTTGGTCTTGCCCTTGTCTTTTACTTAACCTCGCCATGAGGTGTTTATTATGACTTGACATATATCCTCACACTAAGGCGAATTTTGGATCTTTAAGGCTTCAAGATTTAAGACATTCACTTTCAATTTTTGCATAGATTTTTTGGCCTTGTAAGCTTCGAATTTTTGCTTGATTTAGGTGAAGAGAAACTTAAATTACTATTGCGGGAAGCCTTTGATTATTCGGGTTGCCAATACTTTAAAATCCCTGACGCTGGAGATACCTTAATGTTTTCACAATTTAACTACATGGAAGCTACTAAAACAAATTAGAAACCAACAATAGAGATTAAACCGCTAAATCAATATCTATTAACAATTTATTATAAAAGCGTAGGGAGAATAAGCAAATAATTAGGACACATGAGTTTTTAAAGAATACGAATACTCTACGTTTAGCATATTAACTTATAATTAACTCTATCATTTCTCGTCCTCAATTAAGAGACTCAACCTAATATAGTTAAGGAATCGAAGCTAAGTGCTCAACACGCACGGTCGAGTCAAAAATAAAATTACTCTTATTCGCACCATCGGAATATCTACATTCGTGTCTTAAACACTTATGAAAAACTAAAAAATAATTTAAAATTTGGCCATTTTTAGCCTTATTTTGCATAAAACGATAACAAAAAGATGAATATTGGATTGCGTGATGACATGAGCAAGGTGAAGTATCTACTCACCCCCATACTAAAACTAAACATTGTCCTCAGTGTTTCGAGTCTAAGGGTGAAACACCCCCATACTAGAGACGAAAGTCGAATGCTTAATCTCGAGCATGGTGTAAAACCCGCATGCTTTTACCATGAATAGTGCCTTAAGATCGTACGTCCTAGATTAAAACTTACCCTATTTAGTATTGATCACATTCATGTGCTAATAATCAAGCAAGTGCATACGTGTATGACATGATAAGTATCGATTACGTACAAACTCATGATAAGCAGTTAATAAGTATTTACTATGCACGATCACGTAATAATTATTTAAACAATAATTATTCACGAACATGCGATCATGAAATCATGAACATAATTAAATCACGAGCTAATATTAATTACGTATATATATATTTATTACGAACACGAATAAATATATTAGGTCACGGTAATTATTTAACGAGAACACACAAAACGCGAACACAAATAAACACGAACAAACACGTAAAACATGAACACGAGAACACACTTATTTTAGACACAGAAAACATTTGGGTTACCCCATGTGGGCCCCATTAACCACGAAATAAGGAAGGGAGAATGGGCCTAGCCCATCATTTTTACTAAACAAGAAAAAAGAGAAATCTTGTGTCATTTTTACAAAAACAAGAAAAATAATAAAACCCTAAAAGAGTTTTTCTCCTTCTCCTCCTTGTTCTTTTGTAGCCGCCACCCATCAACACACCAAGAGGGGTGTTCTTGTTGATTTTGATCTTGAATATTGTACAAGTGTTCGTGTTTGTTCATCCTCTATTGATCAACACATTCGGTATACCTTTTTAACCTTTCTTTTTAATTATTTCTTTTGATTTGATCTGGTAATATTAATGAAGAACATGATGTTTTTAAAACCTAATTAAAAACATAAAATAAACATGTTTATGATTATGTGGTAGATCAAAACAAGGGGTTTTAAGGGTGTTTGTCTAGCCGACACCTAAACCGAACCCCTAAGGGGTCACGGCTTGGCCAAGGAACCACCACCGAGACCATAAGGTCCCGGTTTGGTGGTGTGGGTCCCACGGCAGCAGTAAACCAAGGGGAACCCCGATTTGGTTCGGGGTAAGGTGTCGATTTCATGACCGGTTCATGGTTCTTAGTCAAAACCCGGTTCATGGTTCATGTTAAGATTATTATTTTGTATAAACTTATGTTATAATTAAATTAATAAAATGACATGATTAATTTAATATACATGACTTAGGTTATAATTAAGTTAATGATTAAAACCATGGAATTACTAACCTAAGTATTTTATAGTTATAGACTTTATAATTAATTAATTAATAAAAACCATAGTCATAATTAAATAATTAGCATGACTTAGGTTATATTATTAATACATAATAATACATGTTTTAACCTAAGTATTTAACCTTATTTAATTAAAAACATGATATATTTAATTAAATACTTTTAACCTATAGTTTATTTAAATTACATGAGATAATTATTAAACTATACATTATATCATATGACTTAGAAATAATCATGAAAACACTTAGGCTTATATACTTAGCTTATTTAACCAGCTTATTTCTAATTATGGAAACTTTCTATTTTTATAAACTTAATTAAATAAGGCAGCTAATCTATTTATGGAAACCTTCTATTTTTAGAAACTTATTTATTTCAGGCAGCTAATCTATTTATGGAAACTTATTTAATTAAGGCAGCTGATCTATTTATGGAAACTTTCTATTTTTAGAAACTTATCTATTTTAAGCAGTAATTCTATTTTTAGAAACTTTCTATTTTTGGAAACTTTCTATTTTTGGAAACTTTCTTTTTTTGGAAACTTTCTATTTTTGGTAACTTTCTATTTTTTGGAAACTTTCTATTTTTGGAAACTTTCTATTTTTGGAAACCTGCTATTTTTGGAAAGTTACTTATTATTACACAGTAAGTATAATAATACATGAAATACCAGTAATACTTAATCAGATTAATCAGAATACAAGATAAACACAGTTTAAGGCTTTAAACAGTAAACCATGACTTAAAACATATAAAGTAAGTTAAGATAAGACATAAAACCCAGTACGTAATCAGTGATCGATACTTATACACGTGTGTATTCATGTAGCGTTAGTGATCCAGAAGTAGGAGTCTTTCTTCCGTTCATTCACTGGACTTGAGGTACGGATTCCCGTCCTTTCAGTATGGACATTCTTTCCTTATTAGAATTCCCCGTATGCAGCCAATTGTTTTCCCAGTATTTGTATATGTTTTTGAATTGCTTATGTTTAATTAGAATACCTAAAGCCATATACATGCATGACCAGTTTCACCTAGTTATGGAGGTACCATAACCATAACATTAGAGGCACTGATGTTATGACTTCACCACGGCGGAGTGATTGCTCGTGGCGTCCCTTCAGCTTTTGGCCATATTATTATATTTATCATGTGGGGCGTATGGGTGCATCCTAGTTACATGTTTTATTCAGTATATCATGGTGAATGTGGTGTGTGCCTTGCATCCTTCACAAGGAGTTGATCCCTCCTACCCAAACCAGTATATTAATTAGAGGCATCCCCTCTAATCGACATGATGAGGTCACCCCTCCAAGTATTCATGCACGTGACCTTTTCATGACCTATATGGGCTATGGTATATATATGTTAAAACAGTTTTCATAAGATAAACATAAGGCTTTTCAAACTATAAAACCAGTTTTCTCAATACTTAACCAGTCTACTCAGAACTTAGTCTTCCGCTGTTATATGTTACATGCTTATCCTATTTCATGCTATATTGTATATCCGTGCACTGAGCGTTTTGCTCAGCCGTTACTTTCCTTTCCATGTCCCAAAACGGCAGGTACCCAAGACTCGAGCATTTGGAGGACATGCATAGGATGGAAGCTGCCATAGACTTCTTCTCCTGTTTCCTTCATATATTTATGCTTGTTTAGTCTTTCATTCAGTTCATTTACTTTCTTATGTTTTGGGCTTATGTTTGGGAACCGATGTTTGATTCCGGTTTTTCCCTATAGTCATGTATGTTTTACCACATATTACCTTGCATGCTTTGATGACACGTCATAATTACGCGTGACATTCCATTTATCAAAATGGGGTGTTACAATGGAAAGGATAAAACGAATAACCTAAAATCCGTTTATGAATTATGCTAATAAGATAAACGTTAGAACATAAAAGGATATCATCGGATATCGGAATCTTCAAACGCAACGATCGAAGCTCGAGTGATACGTAAAATGAACACGAGAGGCTTCAATGATGATGATGAACCTAATGAATCACAATCACCAACAACCACAGAACAAAGGTTGGAAGAGTACAAGTCCCCTCGTTAACTAATTAGAAAGAAATAATATTACAAGGATAAGCATGAGAATCCCTCACGAGGCACCTTGTTTTTGATAACCGAGTCAAAAGCTCGACTCGAATCTCCATAAATGTTATCATTTAGGGATTATCATGGTATGGCAATTTTTAATGGGTCTTACATGATAAACAATTACAAAAGTACGTGGACTACTTTAAAAACCCGATATATGTATACCGGGGTCGAAGATAGCGTCCTCGTTTTCGGATGAAAGACGAAACAACGCCACTTCAACACGTGGCAAAACCCTAAAGGGGTAGAAGAAAAGAGGTGAGAAATAGAAGGGTGGGACAATGGGTGGGGAACTAAAACAATGAGCTACTCTAGGTAGACTCACACCAAGCAAACAAAACTATTTTCCATTTATTGCATCCGTGGAAGACCGATATTTCCCTTTAAATGCGATTCCAGGATCGAATATCTCGTCCTCGGTGGTAAAGTGTGAAGACACATAAGGGGTTTCCCCCACACTAAAAGCACACTCACACTCGTCAAAAGGAGTAGACGAGGTGGTAGCACTCATAAAACGATGTGATGACGGAGTTAAACTTGTAGAAAAATCTTTTAAACCAATTTTAAAATCTTTTCCTTTTTATCATTCAAAAACTCTTTATGAAAACCCGATTGAATTATGTCAATAATATTTGGCGTTTCTAAGACGATGTTAGGCACACTAAAAATTCTCACATTTATGTCACGGTTAGGGGGTGGTGGATTGTATAAGTTCTCAAAACGTTTATCAACAAAGAACACCACCCCCTCGGGGTCAACATATTCGTCATTCTCATGATCATGAATTTAATCGATTTCTTCATCATAGATATGATTGTCAAACCAAGGTTTGTCATTCCCCTCATTGAGGATTTTAGAAACTCTCTCAAAAAGATCACGATCAAGCATAAAAACCATCATTCTATTGGGGGGATCGTTGATAAGTTAGATCCTAACGAATGTGGTAAAAGACATTCTCATTTGAGGAACGCTGATTAGGTAATTCCTCGAGAATGGGATTTTTGGTCACGTGAGTTGGTTCGTCATTATGAGTGAGACGTTCCAACTCATCAAGTTCTACCTCGATTTTGGAAAAATCAACCTCACTTGTAGGTGGAAGTGGAGGCAAAAGAGCTAGCTCTAGTTCGATAATTTCCTCAATCTCGGGATCAAACTCATAATCATCGTACTTCCCATGTAAAGAGGTCTCTTTAGGAGAATCCACAAAAATGGCATTTGGATTTTGAAGCACGTGATTAATTTCGACAAAATCACCATCGTCATCATCAAAGAAAGATTCGATGTGAGCACTCACAACCATGGTCTTACAAGTCAAATGACTATGCTTAGGTGACTTTTCCATGACGAGAGGATCGAAGTCGATAAAAACTTTGGCCTCGATGGATATTGAGCCAGGAAATGGAGGCACTTCAATAGAATTAGAAGTTGATGCCTCAAAGACGTGGTCCTTCGAAGGTGGTGAAGACGAGTCCATATTGGTCATTGTCGTGATGGCACTAACGTCGCCGTTCGGAATTGGTTGTTTAGTTTTTTCGCCGAATATACCCCAAAATAATTTTTCATCCTTAATTCTACGAATACCCTTTTGAATTAAGTAAACGTATTCTTTATCGTTAAAAACGTCATCATTAAAACCATTCATTTTCATTCTTTCAAAACATGCATCAAGCCTCATATTTTCCATTAAAGTTAACATTTTGAAATCATTAGAATTTGAAAGCTTGGTTTTATCATGATCATTTGAAACTTGGGATCTATTCGTGAAAAAGTCCATTTTCTCCTCCCTATATTTCATAGTGAGTTTCCCTCCGTGAACGTTGAATACGGCTCGAGCCGTCGATAAAAAGGGTCGAACTAAAATAATGGGACATTTAGGGTCACACTCATAATCGAAAATGACGAAGTCCGCGGGAAAAACAAACTTTCGAATTCTAACATAAACATCCTCCGCTATTCCAATTGGTTCTAAAGGTGTACAATTTTGCTAGCTAGATAGTCATGTTTGTGGGGGTAAGTCTAGGCAATTTCATCAATTTCCAAAGAGAATGAGGCATGAGACTGATGCTAGCACTTAAATCGGCAAGGGCTAAACATCCCTCAATCTCAGAAAAATCAAAAGGTAGTAGAAATTGGCCCGGATCCTATTCCTTTCTCGGTATATGCCTTTTTTGGTTTTTTAAGAAGGATCGAAGCACAAGTTTCTTTAAGGGTTACTTGGGTAAGGTCGATAAAGCTTTCTTTTTGAACTGTGGTTGCAATTTGAGGTACACGAGGGTGTGCACTCTTTTCCTTGGTCACCACGTTCATCCCCTCGACTTTAGAACATGAAGGCGTTTTAGAATTCGAGATTTGAGAAGAAGGAACAAATCTAAATCCATCAAGGTTTCGGGTAATCACACGACTTTTTCCATGAGACGAGGCGGCTTTAACACGTTCCTTCGGATTATCAATGGTGTCACTAGGTAACGAACTCGATGACGCACCCGAATATTTGTTCATTATGACTGAAAACATCTTTTTAATGTCGATTTGTCCTTGCTCAATCTTTGTATTTTGATTTTTCAATGTTTTGGAAAAGTCGTTTTTCAAAGTACCAATTTGTCCCTCTAATCGTCTCATATTAGCCTCATTCGTTTTCATATATTCTTGAAACTCGTTTGACGAACTATTTTGATTAGAATTAAAGTTCACTTGATTTTGATTACTTCTTTGAAAATTTCCTTGATTAACATTGTTTGAAAAATTCGAGTTTTGATTGTTATCTCGATTTTGCCAACTTAAATTCCGACCTTGATTATAACCTTGATTCGAGAAATTTCCTTGTTGATTATTTCCTTGAAAATTATTTCGGTTTTGATTCGAAAAATTGTTGCCTTGGTTATTATTGACTTGTGATGGACCCGCGTTGTTTTGATTTTGAAAATTGTTGTTTAATGTGTTTACACTCGACGTTTGGCCATCTGTAGCCGCACACTCGCAATAATTATGAGGTCCACCACACAACGTACACGATGCCTCAACCGCTTTCACCGTAGCGGGAGCGTGTTTCTTTTGCATCTCGATTAAGAACTACGTAAACACATTCATCAACTTATCGAATTTCGCATCAACTCTCTCAATGTCGCGATTAGAATTACTAACATTGGAGACATTGGCAACACTCAGTGTGTTACGGAGTTGATAAACCTTGGATCGATTTTCGATAATCATTAACGCGTCTTTCAGAGTTTTACACAAAAAATTGCCACCGGCGGCGGAATTCAACGAATCTTGTTCTTGAAAACTAAGACAGTTATAGAACGTATCGATTTGGTGTAACTTGGAAAATCCATGGTGAGGACATTGCCTAAGTGATAGGTGTGTGAACACCCATCCTTTTTACCACTTAATTACAATAATAACCGAGCCAAAACGTGTATTTTATGTCATTTATGTCGGAATTATGCATGGTTTGTGTTTTTGTTGTGATTTAGGACGAAATTGTGGAAAAGGGAGAAAACACGGGCATTCACGCGCTTTTATCGAAGAAAAAGACGAAAGACGAAGTCAAGAAATCAAGAGTGCAAAAAGAACGGAAGTCCAAGACCAATTCTAAAGATTTATTGAAGAAAAAGTCAAAAGACGGAAGTTTACTAAAAGCCGAAGAACTCAAGTCTAATTCATTGAAGAATTACAAGACGAGTTTGAAGAAATCCCGAGACAAAGTCATTAAAGTCAAAAGATTAAGAAGATTAAGGACTTAATGACGCAATTAAAGAAAGAAGAAAGAGGGGAGGAAGCTTCCTAAGCACCTCCCTAATTCTCCTATAAATAGATTAGATTTTCCTTCATTTGTTCTTGTTGGGTAGCTTGACAAACTACCTCTTCCACCGTTTTAATTAATTGCTTCTACAATGGTTTGACTTTTCGTGATCGTGATACGATTAATGCAGCCGCCGGTGGCACATTTATGAAAAGGAGACCCGAGGAGTGTAGAGAGCTTATTGAGAACATGACTACTCACCACAAAAACTGGGATTCCTCCGCTTCTTCAAGGAACAACCCGAGAGTCAATGTTTCTTCAACTTCAGCAAACCCCGACATGACCAAATTCACCCGCATGATGGCCGAAATGAACAAAAATATCTTGCTTCTCGCTACAAACCAACAAAAAGTTAAAGCGGTAGCCAATCCTTGTGAAGCATGCGGCGGTCCACACTCATACACTGATTGTCCTTCTACTCAAGGAAATCCAGAAAACGTGTATGCGGCTTATGGTAATTATTCACCGGAAAATTACCAAGCCCGACCTCAAGGGGATCGAAATTTGTTGAGTTACCGGTCAAACAACTACCTTTCACCCGGTTTTTCTCCTCAAAACCAAAACCCCAACAACAACTACACTAGGAGCAACCAAATCCCACCTAGAGCTTCTAATCCTTATCACCCACCCACTCAACAAGCCCCACCCATCAATCAAGATGTTGAAGCTTTGATGAGAACCCAAGGAGAGCAAATCAATAATCTACAGAGCCAAATTATCAATTTGAAAGGGGATATTACCAAGAAAGGGAATGACATTAGATCCGAGCTTCGAGATAATATTCAATCCTCCTTCAGCAATCAAACGAATGATTTGAAGAATATGCTGGCTAGTTTCTTACCCACAACTCAACCCTCTACCTCGAGTTCTCTACCTTCAAACACCGTCACTAATCCGCGAGCGAATGTGAGTGCTATTACTACCCGTAGTGGAGTTACCATAGTAGGACCACCTATCCCGCCCCCATCATCTACACCTCCTCCACCACCATTTATCCCTACTCCTCCTACACCTAGTAGTAGTACACCATTACCGTCTCCGCCTCGTCGTGATGAAGTACCCACCAAGAATCCTCCACCAACCCCACCTTCAACATCTCAACCTTTACCCGCTACACCTACACCTTCACCACCCAACCCCTATATTCCTTATCCATCTCGCTTAGGCAAGGCCAAAATGCACACCAAGAACGACATTCAAGTGTCGAATTATTTGAAGATGATCTCTCAAATGAATTTCAACATTAGCCTTGTTGAAGCACTTGTCCACATGCCGAAATTTGTCAAAGCATTCAAGGAATTGCTTAACAAGAAGGAGAAGCTGATTGAGCTCGCCAACACACGCTTAAATGAAAACTGTTCTACAGTTATTCTTAAATAACTTCCGGAAAAACTTGGAGATCCCGGTCGTTTTGTGTTGCCTTGCATTTTTAACAAAACCGAAGAATTTACGGCCCTAGCAGATCTCGGGTCCAGTATTAATCTGATGCCTTTAAGTGTTTGGAAAACACTATCATTACGCGACCTTACTCCAACAAAGATGACCCTTGAGCTTGCAAATCGCACTCTCGCTTACCCCGTTGGTATTGCCGAAGATGTGTTCATTGTTGGCACCTTCACTTTTGCGGTCGACTTTCTTGTTGTTGATTATGAAATGGACCCTCGTATACCGTTAATACTTGGACGCCCATTCTTGAGAACCGGACGAGATTTAGTTGATATTGCCGAAGGTGAGCTAATTTTAAGGGTCGGGAATGAACAACAAGTGTTCAAAATGGGGAAGCTTACAAGCAAATCCTTTGGAGGACGAGAATCAGCGAATATGATTAATGTGCTTGATGATTTTGTCGTCTACAACAATCCGCTATCCGATTCTTGCATTGATAATCCACTGTTTCAAGATGATGTGGATGATTCTCTCTCCAATTTGGAACCTTCACCCATATATGATTCTCCACCGATCTTGGATGCTTATGATGATGATTCTAGCTCAGATACGGATGATTATGATGATCTTACTTCCGAGTATCCCGACATGCCCACGTATGATGATTTTGATGAGGCGGATAATCTTTCGAGTGATTCTTCACATGATGAAGATCCTCCGCCTACCATGCTTAATCCTACTTTGGATGATTACTCATTTGAGAAAGACTTCTCTACTTTTCTTAATACATAATTCCCTCATGAGAGTGATGCTCCTCCTTTAGACTTTGATGATTATCGTCTTGATCCTACTTTGGATTTGAAGAAAATTCTTTCAAAGGAGAAGTAACCGGACGACACCACCATCCGCAACACGTATGATTTAACACCTCTTTGTCCACCTTCTGAGGACGAGGTTG
Organism: Glebionis coronaria; assembly: GCA_025667525.1. Lineage (NCBI taxonomy): Eukaryota > Viridiplantae > Streptophyta > Magnoliopsida > Asterales > Asteraceae > Glebionis > Glebionis coronaria. The sequence continues at coordinate 340,385,122 of CM046881.1, read as the reverse complement.
TGCATTTTCTTCACTGATCATCTTCAAATTCTGCTGAGCCTGAGTGCTATTTTCCCCTAAAGGAAAAGGTGTTCGATCCCGGTATCGATATTCTTCAGCCATCTCAGTATCCATCTGATGCAATAAAAGGAAAAATCTTTGGAAATTTTGAAGATATGCTTGCACCACTTCACCCTTGCTTCCACCGTGCTCCATCTTTGCTTAAGGGAACCTTGCCTACTCTTCTTTGGCTTGCCTTGTTCACCTTAAGCTTGTGCTATTTGATGGACGAAAACTATGTCTTTGATCCCGGTGGATATGTTTCATGCTTCTTCCTATGATAATCAAGGTCGAGTCAGGCTCACGACTCGGTGAACAAAAATCAAGCGCTTCTTGGGAGGCAACCCATGTATCTATCTTTTAGCTTTCTTTATCCTAAGTGTAGGGGAGACCCGTTGGTGTTTGCTATTTCCTCTCTTCTAATATTCAGGGATGCGAGCGCTCAATGATCCACTCTTGATGATTCTTGACGACCCGTGATTCCGTATTCCCATCTTCCCGGTTCTATCCTAATCTCTTTTCGATTCACTATTTTATATTTCTCAATATTCAAATAGGAATCTCGTTAGTTGTCTTTTCTGTAGCAAGATTTAAACAAAGTGCACAATGTCCTAAGTGTAGGGGAGTTTACTCCCACATGCTTAAACATTGAGGACAATGTTTATGTTAAGTGTAAGGGGGACTTCTATCGAAGTTAAGTGGTCTTTTCCTTGTATTTGTCCTCGTTTTAACCGGAAAATCAAATTTTCGACATTTTTCAAAATTTTTGATCTACTTTGGCCTATTAGTTTTTCCCTTTGTATAGTTATTTTCTTTCTTTGCTACAATAAATTTTAATAAAGTGGTTTTAATTTTCAAACTTTGTGAATCTTTTGACTTAACCCGAGTTTACTTATATAAGTTTACTCTAGCTAGTATCCTTAACGTGTTTAAGTCAAGGTTTGCTAGGCATTTATATAGGGAGCTATAAAACGCGAAAGTCTTAACTCTGACGGGTTAAGAACAAGAACTTTTCGCAAGTTCCTATAACTGATCCTAGAGAGTCGTTTATCAAGGGAACTTTAAAATGCGATTTCTAAACTTGAAAAAGTCTAAGAGTTTGCAAGATCCTATAGGTGACTCGAAAACCCAAAACTTTGATTTAATAGGCTAAGCATCCACGAGTCTCATTCCATGAGATTTTAAATTGTGGAGAACGAGAGATGATAGAGTGAATTATAAGTTTGGTATCCTTTCGTGAATTTATGTGAGTTAATTATAAGCCTATTCTCCCATTGCTTTCTAACAAATTTATCTGCAATAAATAAGGTTGTACGATTTGAAAAGTTACTTAGCTTCTAGCCCAAGATCGTTTAAAAGTTGCTCTGTATGGATTAGAGTTCATAGCCAAGGCATAACTTATTGAAGCGGGATGCGAAGATTGGCGAGTCCGAAAAGGCCCTAACAAGGCATGAGGGCTACATTTTGTTGCTAAAGATCCAAAAGTGATGTGAAGAATCATTTATTGAAAATAAATATGAAGGATCGAGACACACGACGAAAAGCAAAAACTCCCCAAAAGTCATGGAGAAGTCTATCCGAAAAGGCCCTAACAAGGTATGAGGATAAATAGATCCAAGTCCAAAAAGGAGGCGGATCGTTGTATATCAAAGTCCAAAGTAAAGATTGGAGAAAAATGAAGAAGTCGTGGTCTAAGTATGAAGAATCTCTCAAAATTTCAAGTGAAGAAATTTCTATTATGAAGAGAAGACCATTATTTCATAAACGTCTCTCAAGGTTTGAAGTATGAAGTCGCTGCCAAATATCGGTCCGAGAAAGGTCTGAAAAGTGAAGCGAGTTATGCCAAGATATGAACTTTATGAGGTCCCGAGAAGCAGTTTTAAAGATTTTGTCCTTTAGCTAACTATTGATTAAATCGTTCACTTTATTTTCGGCCTAAATAACTATCGAAATAAGTCAAACAATGCATCCTCGTGATCATTCAAGACAAAAATAAAATATAAGAGATACACCTAGGAATAAGGGAGTCTAAGTAAATAATTGGCCCACATGAGTTCGTGTTAGTTTGCTAACTGATAATAACAATGATCTCGTTTTTAAGCTTGGTTTGAAGAAAGTGAAAACTTGAGGATGATGATCATTCATGACATTTTCAAAACCTAAAGGTATGATTTTGATTTCCTTACTTTGAATGTTTATAATTTTCTATCTCTTTAATAAAGGCCAATGTGGATTGATTATGATGAAAAGTGTATTCTTGCTTTGTAACTAATGCATTGCATGAGGACATTGCAATGATCAAGTGTAGGGGATTTGATAGGTGTGTAAACACCCATCCTTTTTACCACTTAATTACAATAATAACCGAGCCAAAACGTGTATTTTATGTCATTTATATCGGAATTATGCGTGGTTTGTGTTTTTGTTTTGATTTAGGACGAAATTGTGGAAAAGGGAGAAAACACGGGCATTCACGGGCTTTTATTGAAGAAAAAGACGAAAGACGAAGTCAAGAAATCAAGAGTGCAAAAAGAATGGAAGTCCAAGACCAATTCTGAAGATTTATCGAAGAAAAAGTCAAAAGACGGAAGTTTACTAAAATTCGAAGAACTCAAGTCTAATTTATTGAAGAATTACAAGACGAGTTTGAAGAAATCCCGAGACAAAGTCATTAAAGTCAAAAGATTAAGAAGATTAAGGACTTAATGACGTAATTAAAGAAAGAAGAAAGAGGGGAGGAAGCTTCCTAAGCACCTCCCTAATCCTCCTATAAATAGATTAGATTTTCCTTCATTTGTTCTTGTTGGGTAGCTTGACAAACTACCTCTTCCACCATTTTAATTAATTGCTTCTTAATTTCATGTCATTTTTCCTTAATTGTAATGCACCTTTAAATTCCTTTAAATTCAAGTATGTTCACTTTTAATTGTTGTTAATCTTTACTTTCATTGTTAATCTCTCATCTTCCTTTCTTGCTTAATCTTTCTATATGATTCATGTTTGTGTTCTTTTATTTTTATTGTTTTCAATCAAGTGGGTTTTGATTGATTTGATCAAATTTGTTAGTTTTATTGATTTGGTTTGATTGATTATCGTTAGTTGATGTTTAGTGGTTGTTTTGGTTTAATCTTTTGGTTTGTTTTGATTAGATTTAATTAAATTTGTGCCTTCATGTTCTTTCCCTGTTCTTCGTTCATGCTTATTGTTAACTTACCCAGATTCCGAATCAGTTCAACTTATTCCGGATGAAGGCTTTGTCTTTAATATTCCGAACCAAGCATTTGTAGTTTAACATTCCGAATCAGTGTTTAATTTGTTCTGAATGAAGCCTTTCTTGTTTTATGTTCCGAATGAAGCCTTTCCTGTTTTTATTCCGAGTGAAGCCCAAATGTTCCGGATCAATCTGTTCATCCGGAATAATCAATATTCCGGATGAAGGATATATTCCGGATGAATCATCAAAGTTCCAAATGAAGCTGTTTTAATTTTTATTCCGAATCAAGCCTCTAGTAATTATTCCGAATCAGTGTTTTTCATTTTGTTATTCCGAATCAGTATAAATGTTCCGAATCAGTTTAATGTTCCGAATGAGTGATTTCTTCCGAATGAAGCAAATGTACCGAATGAAGGACATTGTTCCGAATGAAGGACATTGTTCCGAATGAAGGACATTGTTCCGAATGAAGCAAATGTTCCGAATGAAGGAATTGTTCCGAATGAACAATTTTTCTTAGTTTTTATAATTTCAGTTTTAGTTTATTTTTAAATTCATGTTTTCAAGTTTTGAGCTTTATTTTTCCCGCCTTTTTACTTAATCGCACTTTTAATTTACTAGCATTTAATTTTAGTTTACCTTATTTACTTTTAAGTTCGCCTTTTTATTTCTCGTCACGTTATTAAATTCTCGTCATTAATTTCCCGTCAAGTCTTTATCTTTCAGTATTTCTTTTTATCGTCTTTACTTTATTTTTATTTGTTTCAAGTCTTTATTTTTAATTAGTTTACGACGCCCAACAATTCTCTTTTCCACCAAGAACAACTGAGTCGCACTTTGAACCGGAAATCAATTCGAGAAGATACCGAGAACGAACTTTCAACCTAGCAAAATAAAAACATTACTAAGCAATTCCATAAAACGATCTCACGCGTCTCTAAACAATTCATTTGGCTTTTGTTCAAACCTCGTGATCTCGTTATTTTAAAACGTGGCCTTCGACAGCGGAAAGAAATGATTAACGAACTTGGAAACGAGATCCTTCCACATAATTAATGAATTAGGTGGCTCTTGCTCGTATAAATCCTTGGCGGCACCATCTAGCGAGTACAGAAAAAGCATAAGCTTGACGACATCGGTGTCGACGTTCTTAAACTTGCTCGTGGCTAAAAGACGATCAAAATTCCGAATGTGATCGTGAGGATTTACGCCTCACACCTCAAAACATAGTAGCTTGAATTAACGATAGCATTCCGCTCTTAATCTTAAAATTCTCCGCTTCGATAGCGGGAATTGCGATCACGTCTCCATTACCCTCGGTGGGTGCTTGGAGCAATTCCATTATCGAACGATTTTCGGCCATCTCGTCTTCGGTTTCGACAACGATATTAGGAACTTCGGTTTCTAAATCACGTCTTCGTCGTCGATTCCTATGATTTCGATTGCGTCGATTCGAATCGTTGCTAAAATTAGAATAATCCTTCGATCGATCGTGTGTGCACTAACGTAGAGAATGGGGGTAGCAAACAAGATTCTTTTTGGGATTTTTCGTTTTTTCAATTTTTTTGGTTTTTGATTGTTTTTTAATTTTATTTATTTTTGGTGTATTATGTAGACTCAAATCTACAAATCTCTCCTCGAATCAATTTCTCGATTAAAGGAGCCTCAAGGAATGAAAACGATCACGTTGATTGAATGTCTTCGATGATTTTAGAACGTTGGTGGAACACCAATACATTCAAGAGGGTTTAATCTTTGAAACCAAGAAAATATATAGGATACGTAGATAATACTTTGGTTGGCAAACCTTTGATTAGCCGTTTTTCTCAAAACACGTAAAAGCAGGCGGAGGAAATGAGGCGGCGCTAAGCACTTAAGAGCCTTTTTCCTTTAGGTCGTGAAATACAACCGCCTTATACCCACCTTATTGTTTGTGTTAATCAAAATTAAGCCTTTCGAAAGTATTTATCTATTTTGCCTTTTTCTTTTTGCTTTAGATTTGAATACAATAATTGAGTGATGAAATCCCAGTTAAGGTTGCATTTTCACGCTTTTGGAGATATTGTAAATTTATTGTGATACGTAGTATAATATATTAATAATATTCATAAAGAAAAATGAAAACGAATATTTCTACAATATACTAAAAAGATTGTTGTGTGTTTAATTTAGGAAAACTAAACACGTTTTATTTTGATATTTATAATACAATAGAAAAAATAACAAACGAGTATGTACGATATTTACGCTTTTCAAAAATGAGAAGCAAAAATGCACTACTCACACAAACATGATATGGAAAAAGAGAGTAGTAAAAATACACCTCTTTTAGGAAAAAGATAGTAGTAAAAATACACCTCTTTTAGGAAAAAGAGAGTATAAGCCCGTAAGTATTAATCGATACGGTTTAGGAAAACCGTAAAGACGAAAGGGTGCGAGTTCTTTCTCGAATGAGGTGTATGTGTTTTGCCAATCTTACTACTTTATAAAAGGTTTAGGCCTTTTTCTATATTAGGAAGTCTTAAAATTTTCAGCATAAAACATTTCTATATTATAAAAGATTTAAAATAAAGTAACGAAGATTATTGAAACATAACTATTCTTAAATTGTAATTTTGTAACAGCTTACATCTCACTCATGGACCCTATTTAAGACAATATAAGATTCAAAATTGAGTCAAATTAAATATTATAACGTGTTACTATAATAAACTCTAAAATAATATCAATTAATTTTGTATTTGTAATAGTAAAGTAACTATTCCATGTTTTAAGCCAAACAACAGTATATAAGTAAATATGTGTATCTACTATCATCCCGAACAATCGTAGATTCGGGTTACAACGGAATCCTTGTGTTTTTACCCAGTGATACAAATTATATCAAAATGACATACATAATTCTGTATCAAAATTTGTGTGTTTCCACCATGTTGTATACATGAACAAATCAAACAAGATACATGGGATTGTGATACACCGGAATCTGTAGGTTTCACCCAACATCCTTAGACAATCGGGTTCACTTGATACAAACCACTCAATATGTAAATAAGGTGTGGCAGCAGCAACTTGATCTGGCGACGGCTGCAAACGGATTCTTGGGTTTTCGAATGGCCAGCGGGATTGGGTTTCGTGGGAGCGCGTTTTGGAAGTGGCGGCGCATATGTTGTTTTGATAATTGAGGCTGCCAAATTTGTTGGTGCGTCGTCATGGAGGTGGTGGCGTGATTTTGATAGTTGTGGTGGATTTGAAAGCATTTTTGTAGGAAATAAAATGAAAGCAAGAGAGATGATGAGAGATGGGGTTGTGAATTACGGAGTACTAAATTTTTTTGGGTTGAGCTTATTATTTTTAATGTTACATTGAGTTTTATTTTTTTTAAACTTACCTCACTTGTCTTAGTTTTTACATTGCTAGCAAAAGTTATGTATGGGTGGTGTTTAAAAATGTTATGTAACGTATTACATCCGTCTCAAAATTATTGTTCATTTTTTTTTTCGTTTGTCCCAAACTTATTATCAACTTCTAAATTATTTTCCATCTTTTTTTTTTCGTCTGTCCCAAAATTATTATCAACTTTTAAAAATAATAATCGAGTTGATTTTGTTTAGGTTTATTAGATTACCATTAGTCCAAATTGATATTTACAAAAATAAAGAGACATTAATTAATTAGCAAATGGTAAAACTGCACTTTTTATACTTTCGTAGAATTCAAAGCTTTAATTAATTCACTTTTCTTAAAATGTGTAATTCTTTTATGTGAACAATAATTTTGGGACGGAGGTAGTATATATTTTAATATTTTTAGTATCATGTTTAAACAATTTTGCTAAGAAATTAGTGCATATTAAAAGTCTAGAAATAATTGTAACTCAATACACTTTTGTAACGTTAATTTTATGTTTTTTTAAGTATAATTAAAAGTTACAACAAAAATTAAATGACAAAAATTAAATTTTTCGTATATAAAGTCTCAAAAAATATTAACGCATATGTAAAATATGCAAAACAAAATTATCGCTCTCTCTCAACCACCATCCGTCGTCGCCGGACTTTGAGGTGCCGGAAAAACTTGTGGTCATTGTCTCCATAAAAGATCTTCGCTTTTGTAATAGTAGTTTCGTAGTTTAGTCAAACCCATAAAATTAGTCTCTGGCTACCCGCCGCCGCATTGCGCGGGTAGCCGACTAGTAATATAAAAACAATGTTTGGATTAGTGACGTTTTTGGTTGTGAGAAGAAAGAAAATTAAATGACGAGTTAGACTACGATTAAACTACGACGTAGAACATAAAACGTAAAACTAATGACGTAAAACGTGACGAAATTAAAAATTTAAACTAAAAATTAGAACTAAGTCTAAAATAATATAAAATAGTTTATTATTAATTAAATATTCAATTTTAAATGCTAATTAAAGCCCTAAAATTAAATACAACTAACAAGAAGTCCAAATTATATTTTATCAAACTAATATCTTACTTATATTAATTAAACACTAAAAAATATTTTTCCTAAATTTTTGAAACAATTTTTCTATTTTTAAAAGGCTAAAAACACTTTTCGAATGAAAATAATAATAAAAAATAATAAAATAATGAGAAAAAATAATTTTCTTTTTAAAAAATCCTAAATTACTTATCTAAAGCTGGGAAAAATAAAAAAAGTTGAAAAAAGTAATTTTCCCCTTAATAGGACAAAAAAGTTTATTTAAAAACAAATTTAAACTTAAAATAATTGTAAAAATTAATTAAACAAACGGAAAAATGAAATTGATTTTGGGAAAAATACTAAAATAAATAGAAAAACCAGGGAAAAATGATAAATTTAGAAATCACTAAACTTTATCCACTAAAGACCAAAACAGATTTATTAAAACTTTAAATAATGCTAATAATATTAAAATAAACAGAAAAATAAAAACAACTTTTATAAAAAATCTTAGAATAAATCACTTAATCTGAGAAAAATGAAATTGCTAGAAAAAACTAAGAATCAAGCACTAAAGACAAAAAACTGAAAAGCAGATTTATTAAAACTTTAAATAATGCTAATAATATTAAAATAAACAGAAAAATAAAAACAACTTTTATAAAAAATCTTAGAATAAATCACTTAATCTGAGAAAAATGAAATTGCTAGAAAAAACTAAGAATCAAGCACTAAAGACAAAAAACTGAAAAGCAGATAGTGACATGCTGTTGGCTTTTATTTTCTAGTGAAGCAGTGGCAACACAAGGCTTATCAGTGGGAACTTCTTCCCACTGCTTAGTCACAGAAACAAGATTTTGGCTTTTTAGGCATTGTTTGTTGGTCGTTTTTGGAGACAAAGGCACCCCCACACTCAGTGGAGTGTGGGGAGTCAAGATAAGCACAAAAACAAGCAGATCAAACACACAAAAATCACAAAAACGTGCAAATACACTAACTGATCACATAAACTAGGGTCTGGTGGGCTTTTTACTGATGCAGTTTGCATTGAAATGAGATTCAAACCTCTAAAACTTGAAAATAGTACTAATAATCCTCAAATATTGAACTTGTAAATCCTATATTAACATTATGTCTAACGCATGGCGAGGTTTCAGAGTTAAATTCACACAATTGAGTAGTTAAAATGTCACTGATGTGATGAACAAGTTTAATGTAGAAAAATATGAACTAGCCAATACCAGTTTCCACCTTCCAAATTCAAAACAAAGCTTAAACCTTAAAAATTCCACCTATGTCACATAGGTCCTTTTATACCCTATTCCAAACACCCCTTTACAGACTTAACCTAGATCTTTCAAACCTACACTCATACAATTCAACTATAATCCTAACCAATCCTATTCTAGCATGCATTTACCAATCAGAGAACACCACATAAACATGATATCAACAACAAGTAGGCAAACCAATATCACACAAAACTAAGATTTAGCAAGTCAAATAGGGTTCAAGCCGGGGTTTTACCTTGTGAGACCTACTTCCAGGCCTCACTATGGATGAAAATCCATCTCCATGATAGGTAGCTAAAGGATTAAGAGCTTATGGGATGAGAGTTTGTTGTTGATTATATGCAAAGGACTAACAGTCCAAGCCTTCCAAAGGCTACAAAAGTCAAGGGAAGGCTTATGGCTTCTTGGTACCTCCTAATAACACAACACAAACAAACAGAAAATACAAGTTTTAAAAGACCCAAGTACATAAGCTAGTTGTCAGCTAGCTTATGCATTTGAACTTTCTAAAACAGTGAGAAGCCAAAGAACAAGAAAACAAGTTTTTCTTTGATAAACCAAACTTGTAACCAATCTTTCTCTGAAAAACCTTGAATCAACAAAAACTGAACAAAAGCACATAGACATTACCAGCTTTTGGCTTGTCAAACCAAAAGCTTATAATCAGCTTATGACTTTTGGATCTCAAAAAGCTTTGCCAAAAATCCTTTGAAAAAAACTTTTTGATATGAAAATGAAACAACTAAAATTAACTTAAACTAAAATTTGCATAGAAATAAATATGGAACACGGATGAGAAATTACAAGGTTTTTCATAAACTCTAAATATTTTTCATAAAAAAGTTTACAACTCAAAATTTGGAACAAAAGGGCATGTCACAGGCGACATCCCTATTTATACTAAACTAGAGATCTTTCTAGAATACAAGGAAATTAAAACCCTACCAGTATAAAATTCCTTTGTTGCCATTGTGTTGAAAATTCAAAAACTGGTGAAAATGCTCCCATGTGACGCCTGCTGTTGACAGCTTGCTTGTGATGATCTTCGGCGTTGCTTTGGGTGTGAAGGACAAGTAAAAGGTATGGGACGTTGATCCTGTCCTATTTGAGGGTTTTACGTGAAAGAGACGGGGTTGGGGTGCTTTGTATGGATAGCTGGCAAGTGGGGGACCAGGTTTGAAGGTTAAAAAGGGTTTAGGTTGTGACACCCCATTTGTTAAAATGGAATATCACAGTAGTATATGGCGTGTCATCAAAGCATGAAAAGTAAATTCCTAAGCATTCATGAACATAAATAGAAATACCAGAAACAAACATCGGTAGTCTAAGTAACTCAACATAAGAAATTATAAGTACAAAAAGGAAAAGGAGTAAACAATGTCCAACATGAAATAAATTAACTCAAGTATGATAAATGCATAAGATATAGAAGGCTGGATAGCTTCCATCCGAATGCACATACTCTTGAGATCCTACTTGTGACCCTGGGTACCTGCCGTTTGGGAACATGGAAATGGAAAACGACTGAGCATAACGCCCTGCACGGATATACAGTAAAGCATGGAAACATAGAGTATGAAAGCATAAAAGAGCATATAAAGCATGAAAGGCAGCGAAAATGAATAAGTCCTGGGAAACCTAGATGTATAACATGTTTACTGGTTTTAGCTCTAAAAACATAGCTTATGTTACTTAGGAAAATCTGCATTAATTTAATATACCAAAAGCCAATATAGGTCATGAGGTCAACAACGTGCATGAATACTTGGAGGGGTGACCTCGTCATGCAAATTAGAGGGGATGCATCAAATTAAATGGTAATGGGTAAGAGGGATCAGCTCCTTATAGATGCAACGCATACACCACATTCACCATGAAATCCTGACTGACACTGTAACTAGGATGCACCCATACGCCCACATGATAATATAATAATAAAGGCCAAATAAACTAGATGGGAGGCCACGAGCAATCACTCTGCCGTGGTGAAGTCATAACACTAGTGCCTCTAGTGCTATGGTTATGGTACCTCCATAACGAGCTGAAACTGGAATGCATGTATATGGCTAAGGTAACTAATAAAACATAAGCATTTAATCTGTAACTACTGGGGAAACAGTTGGCTGCATACGGGAAATCCTAATAAAGGAAGAGACTGTCCTTACTGAAAGACGGGAAATCTGTACCTTGTGTCCAAAAGAAGCTAACAGAAAACGCTGAAGAACCTACTCCGCCTTGATGGATAATACTACATAAGAATAAGGACGTGTAGAGTTGTCTGAATTACATGTGTTTTACTGGTTATGTGTGTTCTTAGCTTATTATTCATGTTATGTTATATTTTAACTGTTTAATGTATTAACTGTAGTTATTCTTGAATTATGTTATTTATTATTCATGTAGTATGGTATTATAAAACTTGTATTGTAATACTAAGTAACTTCCTAAAAATAGCAGGTTTCCATAAATAGTAAGTTTCTAAATATAGAAAGTATCCAAAAATAGTAAATTTCCATAATTAGAAATAAGCTGGATTATTAGTGTCAAGTAAAGTTTAATTAGTAAAATACAAGTCATGCTTTAAATATTATAGCTTATTAATTAAATAACTTGGTTAATTAGTTAAACAATACATTATAAGAATTTAATTAAAATACATGTTTTAATTAAATTAAGCTAAGTCAGATACTTTAGGTTATTCATGAAATATTGATTTTAATATTTAACCAAAGTTATGCTTTTAATTAAATTAAATAGTCTAGGAAATAATTTAATTAAACATATTTTCTGAATTTAAATACTTTCCCGAAACCCGAACCCGTGATTTAAAATTAACCCGAGCCCGTACCCATGTTTATAAATAAGCCGAGCCCAAACACCCCTGACAGTGGCTACCCGGTCTAGCCGGTTGCCACTGTCTGAGTCGTTTTCCCACTACCGGGCTCGGTTCCTACCGGTTCACACCAGTTCACCACCGGTTCCTACTGTTTTTGTTGTTCGGTTCCCACTGTCAAAACGAAAGCCCACCGAAACCCTATTGGCCTCTGTTAACACGCGATACAAACCAAAACCACACCCCGACTTGCGTTCGGGGTTCCCTTTCCTACTTCCGAGCCAAACAAACCCAAGCCGAGACCTTTAATGGTCTCGGTGGTGGTGCTATGGCCAAGCCGAGAGCTTCGGCTCTTGGTTTGTGGGTCTCGGCCGAACGACAAACACCAAACACCCCCTTTTATCCTTGATTTAATTAATCCCCATGTTGTCCTTGTGTTGTTTTTAAGATTAAATAAGTGATATCATGAATTCATAACAGAATTAAACAGAAAAGAAGGTTTTGATTATACCGAATGCGTGGTTGTTTAGGATTAAGTAACACGAACACCAACATGTAACTTTGTTGCATCAAAATTAACAAACACCCTCCTTGGTGTTCTATATGACCGATGACAAGGGAGAAGAAGAGAGCAAGGGTTCTTGTTTTTTTTGTTAACCTAGAATTATGATAAAAGTTCCCTGGAGGTTTTAAAATAATGGGTTTTCAATGGGTCATGGGCCAAAAGGCCCACCCTTCTTCCTCCTTTGATAGTCGCGGCCAACATAAAGCCCGAAGGCAAAACCAGACGTTTTCCTATGTCAATTTAAATGTCGCACGTTCGTGTTTATTTATCGTGAATTTGGTTATCGTGATTACAACACATTTATAATATATGTACATACATGTTTTTAATATCGTGACACCTGAATTATATTATAAATGGAAAGTTGTAATTTTATCGTATTTTCATGTATTTACTGTTCATGTGTACTGATCATGGTATATTAATGTGGGTTTTACAACTCTTCCCCTCTAAAAGAACAATTCGTCTTCGAATTGGAGAAAACATAAACTGAAAGAAACATACCCGAATCATAACTGGAAATGAGGATAAGAAGCCCGTATAGACTCCTCCGTCTCCCAAGTGGCTTCCCGCTCAGGATGATACCTCCAGAGGATTTTGACGAAATGGATCGTCCTCCTCTGCATGACACAATCTTGTCGTTCCAGACCTCTCTCGGGTTCTTCGAGATAAGAAAGATCCTCTCGAATATGATCAAGCGGATACTGGATAACATGAACCGGATGATAGTTATATCCTCTGAGTAAGGACACATGGAACATGTTGTGAACGTGTGATAGCTGAGGTGGTAACGCTAAACGATATGGCACTTCACCAACGCGTTCTATGATGTCGAACGGTCCAATGAAGCAAGGACTGAGCTTCCCTTTGATTCCAAAACGTTTAAATCCCCGTGCAGGTGATACCTTGAGGAAAACGTGATCACCTACGTTGAAAGATACATCTCTGCGACGTTTATCAGCATAGCTCTTCTTGCGAGCATGAGCCTCCTAAATCTTCGCCTTAGTGACAACGACCTTCTCATTGGTCACTTCAATCATCTCTGGACTCTCAATTAGTCGTTCGCCCACCTGATCCCAACAGATTAGGGCGCGACACTTTCTTCCATACATCATTTAAAAAGGTGCACACTTGATGCTAGCGTGCCAGTTGTTGTTGTATGAAAACTCCACTAGATAGATATAATCATCCCAGCTTCCTATCCATTCTAGAGCACACGCCCGTAACATGTCCTCTAATGTCTGAATGGTACGTTCCGACTGTCCGTCGGTCTGAGGATGAAAGGAAGTGCTGAGCTTAAGTCTAGTGCCCCAAGCTTTCTGCAGACTCTGTCAGAAACGTGATGTGAAACGGGGATCTCTGTTATAGATGATTTCTGATGGAGTACCATGCAGTCTCATGATCTCCTTCTGAAAAGTGTCTGACAATTTGTTGACCGGATGCTCCTAGCGGATCGGCAGAAAATGAGCAGATTTAGTTAATCTATCAACAATAACCCAGATGGCGTCGTTCTTCCTCTGAGTCATAAGACGTCCAGTAACAAAATCCATGGAGATTTTGTCCCACTTCCATGTTGGAATATCTAATGGTTCTAGTAACCCACTAGCTCTCTGGTGTTCAATCTTCACCTGCTGACAGATCATGCATTTAGAAACGAAGGTGGCAACATCCTGCTTCATACCACTCCACCAAAAATGCTGCTTGATGTCGTGGTACATCTTGGTAGAACCGGTATGTATGGTAAATGGAGAGCTATGAGCTTCAGCCAACACAGCTACCCTGAGTGTAGAGTTATCAGGAATCACTAGTAGTGCCCTGCCATAAGATACCGTCATCATCAACACGAAACTCCGTCTGCTGATCAAGGTTCTGAATGATAGCCCAAGTCTCACCATCTTCCTTCTGAGCTTCCTTGATCCTAGAATGTAAGTCTGGTTCTACTCTAAGATTCGCCCGGTAATCGTGCTGTCGTCGTACACAAAACTCAATCTCAGTCATCTCTAGGTCACTGATGATCTCCTTTGCAATCCAGATGCCAGCAATCATACCCGACCTTCTGCTTAGAGCATCTGCCACCACATTCGCCTTAACAGGATGGTACTGATTGTTGTTGTTGTAGTCCTTCAATATCTCTAACCATCTCCTCTGTCTCATGTTCAGTTCCTTCTGTGTGAAGATGTACTTGAGACCCTTGTGATCGGTGAATATGTCACATGATTCACCATACAAATAATGTCTCCAGATCTTCAGTGCGAAAACAACTGTTGCAAGCTCCAAATCATGAGTAGGATAGTTTTCTTCATAATGTTTCAGCTGTCGTGATGCGTATGCAATAACCTTCCCATGTTGCTTTATAAAACAGCCTAGACCCTTTCTTGAAGCGTCACTATAGATCTGAAATCCACTTGAGCCAGATTGGAAAGTAAGAATAGGTGCAGTCACTAACTTCTACTTAAGATCTTCAAAGCTCTTCTCTCGTTCTTCCGTCTAGACGAATATCTCTCCTTTCCTCATCAGCTTAGTCAAAGGTAAGGCTAACCGTGAAAAGTTCTCTACAAACCTGTGGTAGTAGCCAGCTAAACCCAAAAAACTTCTGACCTTTGTTGCAGATGTTGGTCTCGGCCATTTGGTGATAGCTTCGACCTTTGCAGGATCCATGGTGTTCCCCTCTGCAGATACAATATGGCCCAAAATGCCACCTTGCTTAACCAGAACTCACACTTGGAGAACTTGACATACAGTTGCTTCTAACAAAGAATCTACAAGACTGTACAAAGGTGGTCCTCATGTTCCTCCTTTGATTTGGAGAAAATCAGGATGTCATCAATGAACACGATAACGAACTTGTCCAGAAACTCATGGAAGACACGTTTCATCAAATCCATGAAGACACCTAGAGCATTAGTGAGTCCGAAAGGCATGACTACGAACTCGTAGTGTCCATAACGTATACGGAAAGCAGTCTTGGAGATATCCTGCTTGTTAACCCGTAACTAATGGTAGCCGGACCTCAGATCGATTTGTGAGTCCGAATGGCATGACTATTGATGACGTATAGTCCCCAGTCGGGTCATGAACCCGGCCCACGGGTACTACCCGTATCCGGCCCATCACGAATGGGTGGGATTAATGTTATTTGAGCTTATGGGCTTGGATGAATAGTAACCGTACACACGTGTGCGGCCCACGGCCCGGCATGCCCGGTGCAGGGTTCGACAGAATCATACTCCTACTATGATTAGGATTTATCCCAAAGGGGAGGATATTCACTCACCATAATTAGAAGATAACAATCAATCTAAATCTGGTAATTATCCTTTCCTTGGGGCCGATGCATCAGTGACAGCCCATTAGGGTTTCACTGCCTATATAAGGAACTCCTAAGGGTTCCACAAAGGTATTACATTCTACACACTTTCAACTCTCACCCGATTCCTATAACCCTAACCGATTACTTACTCTCACGCCGGAGTCTAATCGTGGGAAACATTCCCATGGTAAGCCTAACGTGTGCTATTTTAGTGTGTAGGATCCCAACCAGATAATTCACTTGGTGCAGGAGCAGGAGTCCAGCCAACCCGAATTAAGCCTAATTCGGGTCTAACAAGGATCACCCAACTTTTGTATCAACAAGTTGGCGCCATCCGTGGGACCATTACACTAAGCTAGAGCAAAATCTCATCTTGATTTCTCAATGACGAAGGGGCATCCGCGAGGAGACCCTAGGAACACAAATCCTGGGAATCGGAAGTCCCCAGGGAAAGGGATACGCATTCCCAATTGATCCCCTAGCAACCAAGCCGGCGGACCAAACAACCGAAGTGGTCTTCAGTCCATGGGTATGACAAGCACGTTCTCTGTCACCCCACCACCTACCTCAACCTTGGATAACCCTGATCCAGGGAGTGCGCCCAACCCACCTAACAAGGAGCCGCGTAAACCATCGACTGAGGAAGAAGTAGAGGTCGAACCGCTCAGTGAGGAAGATCTCACTCGAGTTCTCACGAAGAACTTCGAGAGGATCGTCCCAGGAATTGCATCAAGGTTGAACCTAGGGAGGAACCTCCAATCTAGGCTCAACTTTAGCCACGCCGGACCAGACACCTCTTCTCAAACTCAAAGGAAGCGAACGACACGACCTCAGGAGCGGAACCCTTTTGAGGAAACTCCCCAACCCAGGAATGTGTTTGAACGCATAGGGGATCGTCTCATGCAAGAACTAATACAATCTCGTGAGGAGGGAGAGAGGTCCGACTGTTCGCCTGAACAACCAGATCTGGAGCTAACCAGAACTAATCGTCGCACAAGCGTGTGGGATAGGATGAATACCGAGAAGAAGGCTCTTAGCTCTTCTCATAAGAGCGGTCCTCACCCAAAGGATGGGGCACCGCCCTCTTCTCCCGGTCCATCAGGAGAGGACTCGGATGACCATCCACCCAAGCGTCGCCGACCTAGGCGTACTCCTCCACCGCAACCAGACAATGAGGAATACTACGGAGGCCCCTATTATCGAGAGGCGGAAGCAGAAGATATTTCCCGCCCGTGGTGTGACCCTAATCTCACCCGTCCATGGGCTGATCCCAGGGAAGATCCTTTCACTCTCCGCGTACGGAATTACTCCGAGGATACAAAGCGTCGCATGCCGGCGTGTGTCAAGACTTATGATGGGACTGGTGATCCGGATGATCACCTAGAGATATTTGACACACAACAGGCGAAAATTGAACGATGGCCTATGCCTATATGGTGCCAAATGTTCAATTCAACCTTGATTGGCAATGCTCGTGATTGGTTTGAGGGACTTCCTCCGCGAAGCATTGATAGCTTCACTGAACTACGTACTGCATTCAAGAATAATTATACTCAGCGAAAGAAGTATAATAGGGACCCGTTCTCATTGGAAACCGTCAAGCAACGGCCGGGGGAGTCTATGGAGGCCTTCACTGAATGCTTCAATGACGAGTGCACACGCACAAAGACAATGCCGGAACTTCTGAGAATTTTTGATTATATGCACGCCATAACAGACAAGGAATTAATCAGACGTCTCAATGACAAACGTCCGAAGAGGTAGGACGACCTTATGGAAAGGGTCAGAAACTTCATAAAGGGAGAAACCGCGGTAGCCGCAGCCTATCCTTCAAAAGGAAACAGCTACTGATCGAACGACCAGTCCAGGAGACAGTCGGGAGGTCAAAACAACCAGAGCAGTGGGAGGGGCTCAGATTACAAGAGCCAAAACAAAGGAGGACGGTCGGAGGACAAATTTACCCCTTAAAAGATGTCCTACAGGGAGATCTTGCTAACGGAAGGGGCTAATTTCCCGAGACCTCCCCCAATGACGACTCCGCTGGACCGTCGTCAAGGAAATCGCTTTTGCGAATTCCACAACGACAAGGGCTATGGCACGGACGAATGTATTCAGCTCAAGAAGCACATTGAGTCACTGATCAAGTCAGGCAAACTCAAGCATTTGGTCAAGGACTGGAAGGATGGAAAGGACAACAAGATGTATGACAAGAAGGATCCCCAAAATGACAAACCTTCAACTATATACATGATCCAATCCAGGCAGCGCCGCAGAAGGCAGAAAATTAGTCAAAAATTTTCATGCGGCAGAGAAATCTCATTCCCTCCCATCACGGCAAGCGATGTGATTGATGCGCCTCTCACTATTGAGATAAGCATTGGAACACACAATGTCCGCCGTATGTATGTGGATGGAGGGTCATCAGCTGAAGTACTATACGAACACTGTTTCGTGCAGTTACGACAAGAAATAAGAAGCCAATTAGTACCGGCCACGGCGTCGCTCATCGGTTTTAGTGGAGACACCATCTGGCCAATAGGACAACTGCGTCTGCTTGTAACCATTGGGAATGAAGAGAACTCCACCACGGCGTGGATGAACTTATGGTGATACGCTCACACTCTCCATACAATGGGATCATAGGCAGACCAGGTATCCTGTCCATACGAGCGGTACCCTCCACGACACACTGGATGGTCAAATTCCCTATGGAAGGAGGAATTGTCACTATCTATAACACAATCATGCCAGCATCCGAGTGTCATGCCGTCACAACACCGGTTCCACCTGTTCCCCCCAAGGACGGATCACCACCTCCCAATTGGGAGGTAGCAATCCATCCTGATTACCCGGAACAAGAGGTATCCATAGGGGGAACACTCTCGGATAGCGGCAAGAGGGCCATGTGCTCTCTCCTGAAAGCAAACTTAGATGTATTCGCATGGGAGCCCAAGCATATGATGGGCGTACCGCATGCGATAGCAGAACATAAGCTCCAAATCCGCCAGGGATATCCTCCCGTTAAGCAAAAGAAGCGCGGTCAGGCACCCGAACGCAGCCAAGTAATATTGGATGAAGTACGGAAATTGGTGGATGTAGGTATCATGCGCGTGGTATACTACCACGAGTGGTTATCCATCCCAGTCATGGTCAAAAAGCATGACGGAAGCTGGCGCATGTGCGTGGATTTCACGGATCTGAACAAAGCCTGTCCGCAGGACTGCTACCCGTTACCGGAGATTGTTTGGAAGGTCGAATCCCTATGTGGATATACCTTTAAGTGCTTCTTAGATGCATATAAAGGATACCACCAGATCCAGATCGTGGAAGAGGACGCAGAGAAGACGGCATTCCATACTAGTCAAGGCGTATACTGTTATACAAAAATGCCATTCGGACTAAAGAACGTCGGGGCAACATATCAGCGACTTGTTGACAAAGCCTTCGACTCACAGATAGTCCGCAACCTGGAGGTCTATGTTGATGATTTAGTCATAAAAAGTCATACGGAGGATGCACTTCTCCGAGACGTCCAAGAGACGTTTGACACATTGAGGAGGATTAATATGAAACTAAATCCAAAGAAATGCACGTTTGGGTCAACGGAAGGAATGTTCCTTGGATATATGATTGATCCAAATGGCATCAAGCCTTCCCGGAAAAGACGGACGCAGTGATACAGTTCCCATCTCCCCAGACACGGAAAGAGGTGCAATCCTTAAATGGGAAGTTGGTCGGGCTAAACAGGTTCTTATCAAAGTCCGCAAAGAAGTCACTCCCCCTATTCAAAACGCTCAACAACTGCATCAAGAAGGGAGACTTCCGGTGGACAAAGGAAGCTGAGGAAGCCTTTGGTCAACTCAAGCAACACCTTTCATCTCTTCCTATGCTAGTGGCCCCCCGACCCAAGGAGGAGCTCATAATGTATCTGTCAGCCACACATGGAGAAATAAGTGCGGTGCTCATGACGGATAGGGACACAGTCCAAACTCCGGTCTACTTTATAAGTAGAACAATACAAGGGTCGGAGTTGAATTATTCTTCCATGGAGAAATTGGTTTTGGAATTAGTGTTTGCTACGAAACGGTTACGCCGACACTTTCAGGCGCACCCAATTGTAGTGATTACTGATCAACCAATAAAACAAGTCATCTCCAGACCAGATGTGGCCGACAGGCTACAGAAGTGGAGCATTCTATTGGGAGAACATAACATATCTTATAGACCAAGGACAGCTGTTAAAGGACAAATCTTGGCAGATTTCTTGATAGAGAAGCCGGACGAGGAGGGACCAATCGTACAACAAGACGAAACTCCAGCAGAACCATGGGTATTATTTACGGACAGATCTTCGTGCACGGATGGATCAGGAGCTGGTCTCATCCTTACGAATCCGGAAGGGATGAAGTTTACGTATGCCCTGCGCTTTGAGTTCACAGCCACCAACAATGAGGTAGAATATGAAGCGTTGATTGCGAGTTTAAAAATCGCCGCTAGAATGGGAGTCCGCAACCTTGAGGCCTACGTGGACTCACGGCTTGTCGCGAACCACATTATGGGAGGATACGTAGCTAAGGAGGATAACATGGTTCGATACTTGGAGAAAGTCAAGTCACTCATCACGGCTTTCAGCAAGTTTTCTATCAAGCAGGTACCAAGAGGTGAAAACAAGAAGGCGGACGCTCTTAGCAAGATCGCGTCTACAAGTTTCGCCCACTTATCCAAGCAAGTCTTGGTGGAAATACTCAAGGAAAAGTCTATAATAGAAGGGGAAGTCGCATATATAGTTGAGGAAGATAGACCTACATGGATGACCCCGATCATCAACTATTTGACTAATGAAACCCTTCCAGACGAGGAAAAAGCGGCACGGCGCATCAGAAGGAAGTCGCAGCACTTCGAGCTTCGAGAAGGTATTCTTTACAAGCGCTCTTTCTTGCAGCCGTGGTTGCGGTGTGTTGGGCCACGCCAGGCTACTTATGTGATCAGTGAGAAACATGAAGGGTTATGCGGCATGCACGCGGGTCCCCGATCTGTAGTGGCCCGAGCTCTACGCACAGGATATTATTGGCCTACTATGCATAGGGATGCACGCGACATGATTCGCAAGTGCAGTGATTTCCAAGTGCACAGACCAGTACCACGACATCCGCATCAGGAACTTACACCCATTACATCCCCATGGCCATTTTATAAGTGGGGGATCGATATTGCAGGACCTTTTCCCGTAGCTACGGGGGGAGTTAAGTTCTTGATTGTTGCAATGGACTACTTTACACGCTGGATAGAGGCCAAGGCAGTCAAATCCATCACAGGCAAACAAGTTAAAAAGTTTGTTTGGGAGAACACCGTGTGCCGTTTTGGCTTACCAGGAGAAATCATCTCGGAGAACGGGAAGCAGTTCGCGGATAATCCATTCAAGGACTGGTGCGCAACATTGAATATCAAACGACGCTTCGCATCTGTTAAACACCCGCAGACAAATGGTCTTGTGGAGCGAGCAAATAGAAGCTTGGGTGAAGGCATCAAGGCACGCCTGGAGGAACGAAGTGAGAAATGGGTGGACGAACTGCCACATGTTCTATGGGCACATAGTACTATGATCACAACAGCCAACGGGGACACCCCATTCGCATTGGCCTATGGCACTGAAGCTGTTATACCAATAAAAATAGGAATGCCTACCATCCGCACATCGGAGGTTAATGTCGTCACGAACGACGAGCATCTCCGGATCAATCTGGATTTGTTGGAGGAAAAAAGGGAGATAGCGGCTATCAATGAGGCCAAGTCCAAGGCACGGATGAAGGCTTAATATGACGCCAAGGTTAAAGGTGTTTCTTTTCGACCGGGAGATTATGTCTATCGTGCTAACGAGGCAAGTCGAGTGGAGAATACAGGAAAGTTGGGCCCTAAGTGGGGAGGACCGTATGAGGTCACGGAAGCCTTAGGACGGGACGCGTACAAGTTACGTGACATGGATGGCCGCGATCTGGAACGAACATGGAATATCTTCAATCTTAAAAGGTGCTATCTTTGAAAGCTACGGCTTCCGTATGGACACTTCGCTATATCTGGCTTCAATGAAGATCCATGTGTTCTCTTTGTTTTGTTTTTTATGCTTTCTAGGTTCCTTTTGTTTTTAGGATTTCCCATTCTTGTTGAAACAAAAAACGTAAACGTTCTAATAAAATGCCATGGTGCCTAGCTAGCTCCACGACTCGTTTTTGTGCAAATTGTTTTTATTCTTTAGACTCTATTATTGTCGTATGGATTTAGTTGTTATTACTATAATCTGCCATTTCTTGTTCATATGCATTCATTCAATAACCGTACATGTATTATACGCCTCCAGGTGGGTTAAGAGGATTAAGTGAACCTAATAATTCAACTTGTCACATAAGAGGGATACAACCCCAGTGACTTGGACCATGTATCCTTACTAGACACCTTACTCACGAGACGTTGTGATAAGTTTCCATATGCCGCGCTCACATAGTGCTTTGCATGGTAAAGACGCACGCCGCACGTCTAGTAAAATATAGACTTGGTTTTATTCTAGGTAAGACGTGACACGTCATGCGACACAGATACATGATATCTAAAAAGGAATATAAACAAGTTTCCAAATTATCAAAATTACCGTGACTACCACGGACTTATACATGTCATGCCAAATGTTTACAATCATAAAATGCCGTGGACATCCACGGACAAATATTTAGGTTACAAACTAAATTATCCAAGAGTTATAACAAATTAAGGAGCACCCTACATGGGGGGGGGGGGGGGGGGAGAAACCTACCTATTTCCCATTGCTCCTCAGTCAGACAGGGCAATATCTCACCATGTTCCTTCTGCCCCAGAGCTTGAGCCACATTCATCTCCAACACCTCGCTTAATGGTTGTTCACCAACTACAATTCTGGTAACATCATAAATAGGAAGAGTGAGGTGGCTGGGTGAAGGGGTGAAGGGAGTCCGGGAATGTCCCTCGTCTTGAGAAAATGCACCAAGACTTAGTTTCTCCATAATCTCCTTGTTAGATGCATCTTTTGTGGCTTCCAGCTCGGCCAAGAAGGGGTAGTGGAGATCTCGCATTACGGCCATAGAAGCATTCATCTTTTCAGCAGCTCTGGTGTTGAAGAAGGCATGCTTTGTGAAGTTTTGTTTCTTCCTTATTAGCTCTGCGTCCATGACCATTCCTTCATGACGACCGTGGTCGATGCCATATGACACGAGGTCCGCAAACTGCTGTACAAATTGTGGGGCTTCCAACACCTTGGTAATGGCCAGACGAGTCCCGTGACCCACCATCCACCTACGGCCGGCAATGGCTGCTAGTAGTTGGGGGTATAGCACATCATCACGCTCGGAGATAAGGGCATTCACTAGCACATCTTTCTGGGTGGACGCCTCCTTCAATTGTTTGGTCACGACCCTCTCATAAGCAAGCTACTCTTTTAGTTTCTCCCCACCCTCGATCAACGCATGGGCGTCCTCAAGCTTCTTTGTGAGTATGGATACTTGGTCGGAGGAGGACTTAGCTGAAGCTTCTGCCGCGGTCACCTATATGTGATAAATCAAGTATTAGAATGATTGCTATGACGGCATAGTCGTGATACGGTGCGGATACATACCTTGACTATTGCAGCCTCAAGTTCAGTCTCGAGCTCGGCTACATGTTGGTCATGAGCATTGGCATGGGCTGATTGTTCTTTAACAGTCGCCTCGGCAGTAGCAAGCTGGGACTGGAGGGCGAAAATCTGGGCCTCATTTTCTTTAATCATCCTCTCTCTTCGACCAACCTTCCTCTTCAGAGACTCAACATGCTTTAAAGCAGCCTCAAATCTTACCCTCATGGAGGTGCCCATGGACATCTGATGAACCAAGGCGCCGGTGTATTCATCCACCAGATCCGCATGGTTTAGTGCATTTACGTCTCGTACCAGACCAGGCGGGGTGCAGTTGTTAAGGTAATCACGGCACTCCTCGGCCTCTCTCATCCGTGAAGCGGTGGTGATCTTCCAGTCAGGGTTGAACTGCTTATAAGGGCCGGACATCGGGACCTCCTGGGAAGCTGTGGGGGTACCTTCCTCAAAGGCGGGGCCGGATCTGGTTGCGGCAGTATGCAGCGCAGGTTCTTTCTCCATCTCCTTCTCTGTCCCCTTCTCTTTCCGTGCGTCTGGGGGAGGTGCCGCACCAGCTTGCTCATCCCTACAAACAACAATTGGAATAAGTATTAAATATTTTCCCGTAACTCTTACTTGGATCATGGATATTTTGAATAAACAGATGTGGTAGACTTACACATTGGTTCTTTCTAGTTCTGATGTAGTGGGAGGAACTTTAGTGACTGGCGCGACATTGGTCACCGGCACGACCGGATCCACGGGTACAGCCCGCACCGTCTCGAAGGCTTGGGTGGTGCTCTCAACAGACGGATAGCGGGGGTGATCCTCACGCAGTATTTTTGGGGGGCATTGTGTTCACCAACCTCAGCTTGAGCAACTCTCCTTACCCGCTTGTTCTTCCTACGAGTACGCTTGGGGGCGGGCTGGGCTTCTTCTTCTTCTTCATCTTCATCTATTTGTTGCACATCCTCCTCGTCATCGCCCAACATTTGGCGAAGACTGGAGGTGGTCCTCTCAATATTATCACCTTGCTCTTCCCCGTGTACGGGGGTAGCAGTCTTAGGCGGCGAGGAGGGCCCGGCTTCATCTTCAAGCATCATGTTGTCACCATCTTCATTGTCGAAATCCACGGGGGTTCTCAAGAATGTTGTTTCTTCTTCGTCAGAATGGGGATCCGGTACGGCTGCCAGGGCAACTGTCACGTTCCGGGTATGATCGAGGAGGGGTAATTATTATCACGTCTGGGACGGGCTCCCTCTGGTATAAGTTTGGGATCACCTTGTCGAAGGATTCCAAAGAAGTTCATTTCTGCCAAAACAAACAAAGTATGTTAGTTATAGAAAATAGATGTATGTACGTCTTTGATGTGCGGATGCTATACCTACCTTCACCACGCCTCCTCCAAAACACATGATATCTGTTGGATGAGCCGAAGTAATTGCGGCTAATTCCTAGCAAACAGAGGAAGGATTCAGGTAGATTTCTATGGAACCCTGTCCTATTCCTATCTATTTCTTGGGAATGTTGGGGATTATATGTACCACCGCGCGGAGGAGGGTCAGGAGATAATCTATATTTAAAGACATAATCGGCCGACCACACTATTGAGTCAATGAAAATGTAATGGTCGTACCAATTTTTCAACGAGTCCATGGCCTTGTTATGGGATGTAGGGCTGTTTGGGGATCGTTTCTTACAAGATAGCCAACCATTTACTAAACTAGGGGTATAAAATAGCCTGAATAACTCTACGGTAGGAGGGATTCTTCTTGCGCGACAAAGGATTTCAAACTGACTAATCTTGTATGCGCCTATACAGTGTAGTTGGGTGATATGTACGTCATAATATCCTAGGAGATCTACAAGGAAACGAGTGAAGGGAATGCGGTAGTTGGCCGCATCGAACAGACGAGTGTATTGGCCAATTTTTCCCTGGGTCGCCTCAGTTATGAGGTCCACTGCACCAGGGAGAGAAGGATGTAGGGTACCGGGGATGAAGAAATCAGTGCAGAAGTGCTCCAATTTCTCCTGGGTCATTACGTTGAGCACAGATCCAATAGAGGGGTTGTTTCTTTGAACCATTACTAAATAAATAAGTTAAAGGTGTGGTATTCTAACCTGCGTGGGAAGTAATCTGTGCGTGAGAAAGTGGTGCTAATGAACAAAGCTTTAATGGCTGAAATGAAGAAAAAGATTGTGTGTTACACACAGCCGTAGGGGCAACTTATTTATAGGGTTGCCTTGAGAGTCATGGTCTGTTGGATGCATGACACGTGTTTGCCACTATCCTAAATCGTGTGGTTGGGGTGTAAGTGGCAAGTGAAAGGTTAGGTGGGACCCACGGGTCACTTCTGACTCAGTAGTTCACGCCGCTCGAGGTTCTGACTGTTTGCACTTAGTCAGTCAATTGGCAGGTGAACAGTCAATTGTGTCGGGATATGTGGTCTTACGTAAGACCATATTCAATGCTACATTTAATTTGTCTCGGTCTTCACGTGCGTCTGAGGTACCATTGGAATACATTCCTAAATAAGGTTTCCATGTGCGGCCAAAACGATTTTTTAATAAATTTATCATTCCCTAAGGATCTTTCTTGGTACGTCCAGGGAGCATCTTGATCTGTCAGCGTTTGTTTTCTTCCTATCAACGCTTGTTTTTCTCTTGGCAGCGCTCAAGTGAACTGGCTACATTTTATTCCAAACAATCCTCCCCTAAACTTGATATCTACTCTAGTAATCAAGTTTCTGAATAAAAATTAAGAACTAGGAGGAATCTTACAACACTTATCATATTGGTAATAAATATGTCTGATCAAATATTTGGCCACGTCACTTGAATAATCAATCTCCAACTTTGTTGTCTTCATCTTCTCCAAAACTTCTTTGGACATGGAATACTGACCATCTAAAAGAAGATACTCAGCAAACTTTGTAGAACTCAAATAATATACACCAGCAGCTGAATACAAACGCCATTGAAGACCACTGAGATCATCTTCAAGATCCTTCCAAACAGTAGGATCTTCATCTCTTTGTACACACATTCTCTTGAATGTTGACCAAAGTTTTATTCCATTGACTGAAGTAGGAGCTTCAGTCTCATACTTGGCCTCTAACAACCTCCAAAGGTCTACAAAGTCTTCTCCATCAACACTTGCAAACAAATATATAAGAGTGGTAAATATGTGTACCTCTTTCCCATACCTACCAATCTTCTAAAACCCACTTTCATCTTCTTCATAGCTTATAATAGGGTTTCTAGAATCAAGAGGTAACACTTGTACCATATCTGAAGCTTCCAATGGTGAGAGCTTGATGCTCCTTCTTATAACAACTTCACTAGGCTTCAATCTATCCATATCTTTAGGAAACTCAAGAGGGACTCCCTTCTTCAAAGGTCTTGGAACAATCATTGCCTTCTTAAGTTCCATCTCTTCTGCAAGTTCTTCTTTCCTTTCATCAGAAATAAGTCTTAGAGTGTTTTCTTCCTGCACTCTTGCCCAAATGGGATAAGCCTTGAACTCCAACTCTTTAAAGGATAATCCCAACAATTTCTTATAGTTCTATCCTGTTCCATGACATCTGAGTAGCATGTAGTACAACTCCCTTCTATCCCTCTTCAGCATTGAGAGAATATTGCTAGCTTTGTGTATCAGAATTACCTTGCAATACTTTTGTACTCTTAGAAGAATCTCCAAACCCCATATCTGGTCTGAAATAGTCAAATCTGGATTCTCCATACACCTATCTTCCCAAGCATGGTACATCTGAACAACTTCTGGCATATCAAAATCTACTTGCAATTTCAACTCATTCAGCTTCTCTTTTGCCAAATCATCACCATACTCAAGTCTTCCTGGTTGTTCTATAATCATCACACTTGAGTCTGAACTTGATTCATCACTTCCTTCTTGTTCCTCTAAAGTGACAACAAATGGTGATTCACTAACCTTCTTCCTTTATTGTTCCACAAGTTGTGCAGCCAACCTTCTATCAAACTCTACCTGTGCTGCATCCTTTGGAACTTCTACTTCTACCATTTTTCCTTTACCCTTATCTAATGGATCAATGATGGGTAAGGATGATGGTAATACCTGTGAAGATACATCTTTGATGATAGCTGATGACTGGAATACATCAACCTCATCTACAGGTCTGTCAACGCTCAATTTGCTTGTGTCAGCGCCCAAATTACTCATGTCAGCGTTCAAACTTTGCTTGTCAACGCCAAAATTACCTGTCTCAGCACCTCTTGTAATTTGCTCCAACATAGCTGTAAAAGACAAGTCTAAATTTTTAGGAGTTACCAGAGATCTAACAAAACCTGGTTGCTTCTTCAAACTAGTTAGGGCTTCAGCAACACCCAAAGATTCACCATCATGTGAGCCCTTATCACTCACATTTATCTACTCATCCTCCCCTTTGGAAGATTCCTCCATCCCACGCCTTGTGATAGCATTTTCCAAAATAACAATCCTTTCCCTCTATTGCTTGAGTTCAAGGCCTTGTGTACTGACAATTTGTACCAAGTCTGCATTTTGCTTATGCAAGCTAATGCAGACAGCCGTCAATTCCATTAATGTCATTGGTTCCAATCTTCCCTCCTCTAAAATGGGTATTTGACCCCCCAAGTGAGATTCATGGGGCATGGATGAGGTCTTAAAGATGTTAGGACTGTCTTGGCCTGCATCTAAGCAAGAGCCAATAGTCCCAGCCTCATCCATAGCACCAACCATACTTGTGGTGGTGGTTCTCTCTGCTACATGGCTAGGACCACTAGAGGAGAACACTCCAGTAGTCCTTTGGCGTTTTTGCAACCTATATTGTGGTGGGGTAAAAGATGATGTGGATTGGGTGGATGTGGGAAGGTTAAGGGGTGTTTGGGTCTGTGAAGGAAATGTGTCAACGTTTGGATTAGGTGTGTCAACGCCACCATTTAATATGTCAGCGTCGAAGGGTTCTTGGTCAATTTATATGTTGTAAGGTGAAGGTAAAGGTTCTGGTATTGGGTCAAGTTGTGGTTGAGGGTCTTGTTGGGGTTGTGCTGCTGCAATAACAGCAAGCATAATTGGGGTGAGGGGTAAGTCACAGTGAGGGGGTGAGTTCATCTTTGTAAAAATAGTTTTCTTTTGCACAGGGATCTCATAAAAATCATCATGATCCCTTGTGCAGTAATTTTGCACATCAAAAACCATTTGTAAAAATCTGGGATAAGCTAAAGTCATCTTACTCCCTTTGTTTTTACACATGCCATCAAAAATCATTTTAGAATAATTAAACTTTTGCCCACGTGCAATGCACACAATAGCACTAGCAATGGATCTATTAATCTCATTGAATGCAGTACACTTGGGACTCAAACATTGTAAGATGACATGTATTAGGTACTTCCAGGATGGGGGAAACTCTTGTTTATGATATTTGTTTAAAGTTCCCTCATCAGGGAAAGGATAACCCAAAGCCCTTAGTCCTTGTTCTATTTCATGAATGGGAAGGGTGGTTATACCATCTGCATCATCAAGATGCAAAGCCTGGCGAACCAAGGCTTCAGTAACCACCCATGTACGCCCATGAACAATAGATGATAATGTAGTCACATTATTAACTGTTGAGGAACTAATTGTGTTCCAAAACTGCTTAATATGTGTGACAGAGATGAGAGGAGCATGAGAAAGAGCATACCTAATTGAGGACGCATTCAAATACGCCACCATCTGGGTGTATTAGGGAAACAGAGCATCATCAGCGTCCAAATATGCAATCATGTTGTGTTGACTCCTGAATCCCAATACCAAATCACTTGGTTTAAATTTTGGTGCCATTGTAGAAGAAAGTTGTGTGAATGATTGATAAAGATGAAGTATAGGAGAAAATTTGTTAGACAAGAATGATAGGTACCCTGTTTAAAAATAGGAGCCAAATATATAGGAGAGATACATGTATGTGATTGGTAAAAAATAAGGCAACTATTTTCAAAATATCATGATGAAAATATTGAAAAGAAAATAAGTTATCTCATGCATTAATTAAAAGTTATCTGCTTCCAAAATTACGGCCCAAAATTAGTCAAAAATAACAACCGTGTAGGTCCCAATGGGTATCAATGGTCAAAAATAACCATCAACGCCCAACGGCTATATTCTTGTCAACGTTTGCCAAAGCCATGTCAACGTCTAAATTGGTCACAACAACGCCTGGAAAAATACTTGTCAGCGTCCAAAAATAAAAGTAATAAAAAAGAAAAAGGACCTTAACAAAGTAATTTATCCTAGTGAAGATAACCAATAAGTTGATAATTATTATAGGGCGGCAAGCACTGTCCAGTTATGCACACTTGCTTATGCAAGATAGACATAACAGTCCTCTACTGTCCCTTGCTAACCAAAACTCTTAACAACTAAGTTATCTCATAAAATTCCTTGTTACTCCCAGGTAAAACACATGATAAAATCATTCCCAAGTCTCCCAACAGACCACAACCAATTCTAGGCCAAAAATGTCTTGGCAGCATGCATAGTATATCAACTTTGCATGCTACAGTGCCTCATGATTTAGTGAAACTAACTCATACTCACCTGTGGACACAATCTAGAATTGTGATAAGAGTATCATAAGAATACCCAAAAGTACTAAAGGTTCCTAAAACCTCCCCTTAAACTGTGATACACATGTTGCCCAAAAATATGCATGAACATAAAAATTAATGTCAAGATAGGAATATAAATATTCCAACCATCATCCATAAATGAAAACATGCCCAAATGATTCTCCAATGATCCATAAGCAACTCTGTATCCAATGATATAATGCTAACACCACCTGCATATTTAGAGTAAAAACCACAAAACTAACATTGTTGCTAACAAAGTCCCGATAACACTTGTCAGCGTTAAGGAAACCTTTGTCAGCGTTAGACAAATATATTGCTGACAACGTCACAATAACACTTATTAGCGTTAAGGTAACCTTTGTCAGTGTTAGAAAAACATAGTGGAAAATTAATACAAGGCTTTTACCTAGTAAGAAAGATTTATATGTTCGTTGATGTGTGTCTAATCGAATTGATCTAGGTTTTCTATGTGACTCAGTTTTATTTTGGTGGAAACAAATATTTTTGGTTGGTTTTAAATTTAAATGTGCAAGACTTAAAAGTAAATGTCGTTAAAGTAAAGGGCAAATATTAAAAGAGCGTGAAAAATAAATCTAAGTCTAATTAAAAGAAAGTGTGCAATATTTAAAAACGTGACGGAAAGGAAATTAGCTTAAATGACTAAAAATTAAACAAGAAAAAGTATGGACAATACCCCAATCGGAATACAGAAAGGAAAACCAAAAATAAGCTAGAAAAATAAGCTATAATCCTAATAAAAACTAAACGAAAATCTTAGCTAAAACCGTGTAAAAATAAGCTATAAAACTGAAAGTTGAAAACTTTTAAGATATGAAAAAGATAAACTTTAAGAAAAACAACTTTTATATAAAAATAACTTTTATAAAAACTATATAAACTTGAAAATAAATCAAATAAGCTATGAAAACAAATGATTTAAAACAATCAAAAGCATAAAATCAAACCTTTAACAAATCAACAAGATAAAAACGTGTAAATCAAAGAAAGGTAGAAGAAGATTAACAAGATAAAGTAAAGGTGCAAGAAATTAAAAAGACACTTACTTGAAATTAAAGGTAATTAAAGGTGCAAAACATGTATTTAAAAGACAAGTAATTAAATGTGCATGAAATTAAATGTGCATAAAATAAAGATGGAAGAACTAATTGTCACGATTAGTCAACAAGAGTAAATGAATGAAAATGAGGTGTATATATAGGTGATTAGGGAGTGGTTAGGGGAAGCTTCCTCTCTCCTTCCTTTCTTGTTAATTGCACCATCAAGTCCTTCCTTCTTAATCTTTTTGTTAATCTTGGAATGGGATGACTTTTGGCTCGGGATTTCTTTGGACTCATCTTTTAATTCTTCGATAAATAAGACTTGAGTTCCTCGGCTTTAAGTAAACTTTCGTCTTTTGACTTTTTCTTCGATAAATCTTCAGAATTGGTCTTGGACTTCCGTTCTTTATCCACTTTTGACTTCTTGACTTCGTCTTTCATCCTTTTCTTCAATAAAAGTCCGTAAATGCCCGTGAATTCCCGTGTTTTCTCCACTTTTCACCTTTTCGTCCTAAATCACAACAAAAACACAAACCACGCATAATTCCGACATAAAAGACATAAAATACACGTTTTGGTCCGGTTATTATTGTAATAAAGTGGTAGAAAAGATGGGTGTTTACACACCTATCAAATCCCCTACACTTGACCATTGCAATGTCCTCATGCAATGCATAAGTTACAAAGCATGTTTACACTTTTCATCATAATCAATCCACGTTGGCCTTTATAGAAGAGATAGAAAATTATAAAAATGCAAAGCAAAAAGCATACCTTGTGTTTTGAAAATGTCATGAATAATCATCATCCTCAACTTTTCACTTTCTCCAAACCAAGCTTAAAAACGAGATCATTGTTATTATAAGTTAGTAAACTGACACGAACTCATGTGGGCTAATTACTCACTTAGACTCCCTTATTCCTAGGTGTATCTCTTATATTTTATTATTTGTCTTGAATGATCACAAAGATGCATTGTTTGACTTATTTCGATAGTTATTTAGTCTGAAAATAAAGTGCACGATTTAATCAATAGTTAGCTAAAGGACCAAATCTTTTAAAACTGCTTCTCGGGATATCAGAAAGTTCATATCTTGGCATAACTTGGTTCGCGATTTGAGACCTTTCTCGGGCCGATATTTGGCAGCGACTTCACACTTCAAATCTTGAGAGACGTTCATGAAATAATGGTCTTCTCTTCATAATTGGAATTTCTTCACTTGGAATTTTTGAGAGATTCTTCATATATGGACCACGACTTCTTCATTTTTCTCCAATCTTTATTTTGGATTTTGATATACAACGATCCGCCTCCTTTATTGACTTGGATCTATTTATCCTCATACCTTGTTAGGGTCTTTTCGGATACACTTCTCCATGACTTATGGGGAGTTCTGCTTTACGTCGTGTGTCTCGATCCTTCATATTGATTTTCGATAAATGATTCTTCACATCACTTTGGATCTTAAGCAACAAAACATAGCCCTCATGCCTTGTTAGGGCCTTTTCGGACTCGCCAATCTTCACGCCCCGCTTCATAAGTTATGCCTTGGCTATGAACTCTCGTCATTACCGAGCAACTTTTAAACGATCTGGGGCTAGAAGCTAAGTAACTTTTCAAATCGTACAACCTTATTTATTAGCAGATAATTTATTAAGCAAGCGATGGGAGAATAGGCTTATAATTAACTCACATAAATTCACGAAAGAATACCGGACTTATAATTGGCTCTATCATTTCTCGTTCTCCACAGTTTAAAATCTCAAGTAATGAGACTCGTGGATACTTAGCCTATTAAATCAAAGTTTTGGGTTTTCGAGTCGCCTATAGGATCTTGCAAATTCTTAGACTTTTTCAAGTTTAGAAATCGCATCTTAAAGTTCCCTTGATAAACGACTCTCTAGGATCAATTATAGGAACTTGCGAAAAGTTCTTGTTCTTAACCCGTGAGAGTTAAGACTTTCGCGTTTTATAGCTCCCTATATAATAGCCTAGCAAAACTTGACTTAAACACGTTAAGGATACTAGCTAGAGTAACTTATGCAAGTAGACTCGCGTTGAGTCAAAAGATTCACAACGTTTGAAAATTAAAACCACTTATTAAACATTTATTCTAGCAAAGAAAGAAAATAACTATACAAAGGGAGAAACTAATAGGCCAAAATAGATCAAAAATTTTGAAAAATGTCGAAAAATTGATTTTCCGGTTAAAATGAGGACAAAAACAAGGAAAAGACCACTTAACTTCGATAGAAGTCCCCCCTACACTTAAGATAAACATTGTCCTCAATGTTTAAGCATGTGGGAGTAAAGTCCCCTACACTTAGGACATTGTGCACGTTGTTTAAATCTTGCTAAGGAAAAGACAACTAAAGAGATTCCTATTTTAAAATTGAGAAAATATAAAATAGTGAATCGAAAAGAGTTTAGGATAGAACCGGGATAAAATAGAACACGGAATCACGGGTCGTCAAGAATCATCAAGAGTGGATCATTGAAGCTCGAATCCCTGATTAAGAAGTGAGGAGAGGAAATAGCAATCCAAAGGGTCCCCCCTACACTTATGGTAAAGAAAGCGGCAAGATAGATGCATGGGTTGCCTCCCAAGAAGCGCTTGGTTTTTGTTAACCGAGTCGTGAGCCTGACTCGACCTTGATCATCAACGGAAGTAGCATGAAACAAATCCACCAGGATCAAAGACATAGTTTTCATCCATCAATAAGCAAGAGCTTAAGGCGAACAAGGCAAGCCAAAAGAGAAGTGGCAAGGTTCCCTTAAGCAGTGATGGAGCACGGTGGAAGCAAGTAGGAAGAGGTGTAAGCATGTCTTCAATGGTTCCAAAGATTTTTCCTTTTATTTCATCAGGTGGATACTGAGATGGCTTAAAGACTTCAATACCGGGGTCGAACACCTTTTCCTTCAGGGGAAAATAGCACTCCGGCTCAGCCGAGTGTGAAGAAGATCCGCAAAGAAGCACAACCTCGTCCTCAGAAGTGGGACAAAAAGGTGTTAAATCATACGTGCAACGGATTTCGGTGTCAACCGGTTTCTTCTCCTTTGACAAAATGCTCTTCAAATCCAAAGTAGGATCAAGGCGATAATCTTCAAAGTCAAAAGGAGGAGCATCACTTTCATGAGGGAAGTATGTGTTGAGAAATTCAGAGAAATCTTCCTCAAATGAATAATCGTCCAAAGTAGGATCGAGTGATGACGGAGGATCTTCATCATGTGAAGAATCGCTCGAGAGAGTATCAGCCTCATCAAAATCATCGAAAGTGGGCAGCTCGGGATACTCAGAAGTACACTCAAAATCATCCGAATCTGAGCTAGAATCATCATCATCATAAGCGTCAAAGACCGGTGATGAATCATAAATGGGAGAAGCGTCCAAAGTAGGGAGAGAATCATCCACATCATCATGAAAAAGTGGATTATCGATGCAAGAGTCGAATAGAGGATTTTCGTAGACGGTAAAGTCATCTAGCACATTAATCATATTCACTGATTCTCGGCCTCCAAAAGTTAAACTAGTAAGCTTCCCCATTTTGAAAACTTTTGCATCATCCCCGACTCGTAAGATTAACTCACCTTCGGCAACATCCACTAAAGCTCGTCCGGTTCTCAAGAATGGCCGACCAAGTATTAAAGGAATACGAGGGTCCATTTCATAATCAACTACGACAAAATCGACCGGGAAAGTAAATGTGCCAACTTTAATGAACACGTCTTCGGCTATACCAACAGGGTAAGCGAGAGTGCGATTTGCAAGTTCAAGAGTCATCTTTGTTGGAGTGAGGTCGGGCAATGATAGTGTTTTCCAAACACTCAAAGGCATCAAATTAATACTAGCCCCGAGATCAGCAAGGGCAGTAAATTCTTCAGTTTTGTTGAACACGCAAGGCAACACAAAACGACCGGGATCTCCAAGCTTTTCCGGAAGTTCTTTAAGAATAACTGCAGAGCAGTTTTCATTTAAGCGTGTGTTGGCGAGTTCAATCAGCTTCTCCTTCTTGTTAAGCAATTCCTTAAATGCTTTAACAAATTTGGGCATGTGGACAAGTGCCTCAAGAAAGCTAATGTTGAAATTCATTTGAGAAATCATCTTGATATAGCTAGTCACTTGAGTGTCCTCATTGTTTAGCATTTTGTTCTTGCCCAAGCGAGAAGGATAAGGGATATTGGGTTTGGGTGGTGAAGGTGCAGGTGTAGGTAAAGGTTGAGATGGTGAAGGATCATTGGCGGGAACTTCATCACGTCGAGGCGGAGACGGTAATGGTGCACTGATACTAGGTGTAGGAGGAGTAGGGATACATGGTGGTGGAGGAGGTGTAGATGATGGGGGTGGAATTGGTGGTCCTATGATGGTGACTCCACTACGGGTAGTAATAGCACTCACATTGGCTCGCGGATTAGTGACGGTGTTTGAAGGTAGAGAACTTGAAGTAGAAGGTTGAGCGGCTGGCAAGAAACTAGCGAGCATATTCTTCAAATCATTGGTTTGATTGTTGAAGGAGGATTGAATATCATTTCGAAGCTCGGATCTTATCTCATTTCCTTGCTTTGTGATATCCCCTTTAAGATTGATAATTTGGCTCTGCAGATTCTTGATTTGCTCACCTTGGGTTCTCATGATTGCCTCAACATCCGGATTACTGGGTGGGATTTGTTGGGCGGGTGGGTGATAAGGATTAGAAGCTCTTGGTGGGATTTGGTTGCTTCTAGTGTAGTTGTTGGCGGGGTTTTGGTTTTGAGGAGAAAAACCGGGTGAAAGGTAATTGTTGGATCGGTAGCTCAGCAGATTTCTATCCCCTTGTTGTCTAGCTTGGTAATTTTCCGGTGAATAATTACCGTAAGCTGCATACACATTTTCCGGATTTCCTTGTGTCGAAGGACAATCGGTGTATGAGTGAGGACCGCCACATGTTTCACAAAGAGTAGCAACCGCTTTAAGTTGTTGTTGTTGTTGATTTGAAGCGAGAAGCGTAATACTTTTGCTCATTTCAGTCATCATGCGGGTGAGTTCGGTCATCTCAGGGTTTGCTGAGGTTGAGGAAACATTGACTCTCGGGTTGTTCCTAGAAGATGCAGAGGAATCCCAGTTCTTGTGGTGAGTAGTCATGTTCTCAATTAACTCTCTACACTCCTCGGGTCTCCTTTTCATGAATGTGCCACCGGCGGCTGCATTAATCGTATCACGATCTCGAAAAGTCAATCCGTTGTAGAAAGTATCGATCAAGGTGACCGGAAGCATGTTGTGGTTTGGACATCGGTCGATCAAGACATTATATCTCTCCCATGCATCAAAAAGAGATTCATCGGGGTCTTGCATGAAGCCGCTGATTTGATTGCGAAGGCTTGTGACCA
The DNA here is from genome assembly GCA_025667525.1 of Glebionis coronaria. Lineage (NCBI taxonomy): Eukaryota > Viridiplantae > Streptophyta > Magnoliopsida > Asterales > Asteraceae > Glebionis > Glebionis coronaria. The sequence continues at coordinate 340,348,769 of CM046881.1, read as the reverse complement.
TGGATGGTGGAAAGTAGCGCGACAAAAAGCGTTGAGTCATATCATCCCAAGTGTGAATAGAATTCTTCGGGAGACGATCAAACCATTTCTCGGCATGATGTAATAGAGTGTGTGGAAAGAGTTGTAGGCGAAGTTCATCCATAGTGGCACCAGCCAACTTCATGCTCTGGGTGATTGTAATGAACTTGTCGAGGTGTTTGTTGGCATCATCATCAGGCAATCCTCTAAATGGGTTTGTTTGTACTTGCTGAATCATGTGGTGCTTCAACGAAAACTCAGGAGCGTTGATTTGCATCGGCGCAATCGGTCCTCCTCGTCCAAACATTGTTGGTTGACAAAGTTCTTCCATGGTCCGAAGATCGGGCTGTGGAAGAGCATTGTTGTTATTGTTATTATTCAGGTTCGGTGGAACGTTGTTGTTAACACCTGCCATATCTAAATCTTCTTGAGGCTCGGGCTCTTGATAATTAGAAGATCTAGTATGCATACACCTGAAAATGCAAAAGAAAACAAAACCAAAAACAAAGACAATATATATGCACAAGAAAGATAAAATTCTTTTTGGATTTTTGAAATTTTTAATTTTTATGATTTTTTGAATTTTTTATGCAAGAAATTAACGTTCACAAGTGAACGGATCCCAAAAAGCAACGTGTCTCTCACAGAAAACTGTTGATCTTAACGAAAAGAGCCGGCAGCGGCGCCATTTAATACAAGGCTTTTACCTAGTAAGAAAGATTTATATGTTCGTTGATGTGTGTCTAATCGAATTGATCTAGGTTTTCTATGTGACTCAGTTTTATTTTGGTGGAAACAAATATTTTTGGTTGGTTTTAAATTTAAATGTGCAAGACTTAAAAGTAAATGTCGTTAAAGTAAAGGGCAAATATTAAAAGAGCGTGAAAAATAAATCTAAGTCTAATTAAAAGAAAGTGTGCAATATTTAAAAACGTGACGGAAAGGAAATTAGCTTAAATGACTAAAAATTAAACAAGAAAAAGTATGGACAATACCCCAATCGGAATACAGAAAGGAAAACCAAAAATAAGCTAGAAAAATAAGCTATAATCCTAATAAAAACTAAACGAAAATCTTAGCTAAAACCGTGTAAAAATAAGCTATAAAACTGAAAGTTGAAAACTTTTAAGATATGAAAAAGATAAACTTTAAGAAAAACAACTTTTATATAAAAATAACTTTTATAAAAACTATATAAACTTGAAAATAAATCAAATAAGCTATGAAAACAAATGATTTAAAACAATCAAAAGCATAAAATCAAACCTTTAACAAATCAACAAGATAAAAACGTGTAAATCAAAGAAAGGTAGAAGAAGATTAACAAGATAAAGTAAAGGTGCAAGAAATTAAAAAGACACTTACTTGAAATTAAAGGTAATTAAAGGTGCAAAACATGTATTTAAAAGACAAGTAATTAAATGTGCATGAAATTAAATGTGCATAAAATAAAGATGGAAGAACTAATTGTCACGATTAGTCAACAAGAGTAAATGAATGAAAATGAGGTGTATATATAGGTGATTAGGGAGTGGTTAGGGGAAGCTTCCTCTCTCCTTCCTTTCTTGTTAATTGCACCATCAAGTCCTTCCTTCTTAATCTTTTTGTTAATCTTGGAATGGGATGACTTTTGGCTCGGGATTTCTTTGGACTCATCTTTTAATTCTTCGATAAATAAGACTTGAGTTCCTCGGCTTTAAGTAAACTTTCGTCTTTTGACTTTTTCTTCGATAAATCTTCAGAATTGGTCTTGGACTTCCGTTCTTTATCCACTTTTGACTTCTTGACTTCGTCTTTCATCCTTTTCTTCAATAAAAGTCCGTAAATGCCCGTGAATTCCCGTGTTTTCTCCACTTTTCACCTTTTCGTCCTAAATCACAACAAAAACACAAACCACGCATAATTCCGACATAAAAGACATAAAATACACGTTTTGGTCCGGTTATTATTGTAATAAAGTGGTAGAAAAGATGGGTGTTTACACACCTATCAAAAATCTAAATCCTCAAAAAGACCAATAACAATGCATTATCGTGTACATACTTTTACAATAAGACCCCAAAACACATATTATGTGAGATTGATCATTCCAATACTTGTTACCAAGTATTGAAACCTTCCAGCATCAAAAGGTTAAGTTAATAAATAAGACACATTTTCTTCTGTGTCAACCCTATTTGGTTGTATTAAACCCTTTTCAAAACAATCCCTTATAAAATGATGTCTAATTTCTATGTGTTTTGTTTTAGAATGATGTACAAGATTCTTAATAATGCATAAAGTGCTGTTATTGTCAACAAATATCTTGGTATGCATGAAATTATACCCATATTTCAACAGCTGGTTCTAAATCCATAAAACTTGTCCACAACAAGCAGCTGCAGCAACATACTCTGCTTTAGTTGTAGAATTGGCCACCACTGTTTGTTTCTTGCATTGCCAAGATATCAACCTACTCTCAAGAAACTGACATCCACCAGTTGTGGATTTTCTATCAAACTTATCACCACCATAGTCACTGTCTGAATATGCAATAAGCTCCAATGGTGAATCTTTAGGGTACCACAAGCCAAGATCTGGATAACATCTAAGGTACCTAAAGATTCTCTTGACAACATAAAGGTGACATTCTTTGGGAGTCACTTGATGGCGTGCACATGCACACACAGCAAACATGATGTCAGGTCTTGAGGCTATGAGATACATCAATGAACCAATCATTGATCTATAGTGCCTGGCATCCACATCTTTTCCATCTCTAACTTTTCTCCAAGGGTGTTCTCTATCCATAGGAGTAGTAGCCCTCTTTTCATGTGGAGAAAAGCCAAAATTCTTCAAGATCTCTGCTACATACTTATCTTGAGAAATGAAGATACCATCTTCTTTCTGCTAAACTTGTAACCCTAGAAAGAAGTTCATCTCCCTCATTGCACACATATTGATTTTGTCTGTCATAAGCTTGGAGAAATCTTCACTCATCTTTGGATTGGTGGAGCCAAAGATGATATCATCAACATAAACCTGAACAAGTAAGACATCCTTACCAGCCTTCTTTGTAAATAATGTCTGGTCTATGGTGTCCCTTTTGAATCCATTTTCCATCGAATAAGTGGATAATGTGCCATACCATGCTCTTGGGGCTTGATGAAGTCCATACATAGCTTTCTTGACTCTATACACCTTGTCTGGATTCTCTGGATCCTCAAAACCAGGAGGCTGCATAACATATACCTCCTCAACAATTGTGCCATAGAGGAAGGCAATCTTCACATCCATTTGATAGACAGTGAAGCCCATACAGGAAGCATAGGCTAGAAATATCCTTATAGCTTCAATCCTTGCAACTGGTGCAAAGACCTCCTCATAGTCTATCCCTTCATTTTGTGTATATCCCTGAGCTACTAAACGTGCCTTGTTTCTGACCACAATTCCTCTTTCATCTCTCTTGTTTCTTAGAACCCATCTTGTCCCAATAGGTCTGACATACCTAGGACAATCAACCAGCTCCCAAACATCCTGAATTGCAAATTGGTGAAGCTCATCCTGCATTGCTTCCACCCAACTTGGTTCTCTGAGAGCATCAAAAATTTTCTTAGGTTCCTGTTGTGACAGAAAACAAGCAAACAAACATGCTTGAACAAGAGGGGTATCAACCTTCTTGTGTATATTGGCAATAAATCCACCAAGATTCTGATGAGATCTTCTAGTCTGAACAGGTGTCATGACATCCCCAATAATTTTAGAAGGGGGGTGATTCTTAATTGTAGAAGTGAGAACTCCTCCCTCAAAAAGTCTGTTGTCTTCAATCTCATTATCCATGTTGCCAATATCTTCTTTAGACTCTCTTCCATCAATATTAGTATGAACCTCTTCATGTGTATTTGAAGGTTCACCTTGTTCAAAATTGGAAGATAAGATATCTCAAAAGTGTTGTCAACGCCTGAACCAAGATTGTCAGCGTTTGGGTTATCAACAGCTGAAATGTTGTTGTCAACGTTTGAGCCATCAACGCCTGAATTTGTCCTGTCAGCGCCAGATTAGCCTTTGTCAACGCCTGAAGGACCATGCATGTTGTTAACTGGTGGTACTTGGGGACCACAATTTTCCTTTCCAACAACAGCAGCAGCAGCAAAAGCATTTGTCCATATGGGGATAGTGACATACTCTTGTATGGGGGATGACTTTTCTGTTGGTGATCCAACCTCTTCATTAACCTGTGTACCTGAAACATCAACAACTTGTTCTTCCACAACATTTGAAGTTACCTTCACAATGTCTGGATTAGTAACAGGTATATAATTTAAAGTCCTAGATAGAGGTTCCAAGTCAAACAACCAATTTGGACCACTTTCAGGATCACTAGGTTTACTCTCTAAAAACCTAACATGTACTCTCTCAAGTATACGTTTTTCCTTCTTAAGGTATACCCTATATCCCTTGCTCTGCACTAAATAACCCCATGAAATAGCCTTCATCACCTTTTGCACTAAATTTACCTAAGGCATCACTAGTGTCAAGTACAACTATATGACAACCAAAAGGTTTAAGAAAACCAATATTAGGTTTCCTTCCCCAAAGTAACTCATAAGGTGTTTTGTTATGTATCTTGTTGACCGATTCTCTATTCTGAACATAACAAGCTGTATTCACAGCCACAGCCCAAAAAGATATTGGAAAATGAGCATCAGCAAACATAGTCCTGGCTGCTTCAGTTAGGGTTCTATTTTTTCTCTCAGCAACCCCATTTTGCTATGGGGTTCTGGCAACACTAAACTGCCTAGTAATCCCTTTCTTGGCACAAAAATCATCTAACAGTTTATTTCTAAACTCACCACCATTATCACTCTTAAGAATTTTAACTTCATTACCAGTTTTCTTTTCAATCTGAGTAATAAAATCAATTAAAGTATCAGTAGTGTCACTTTTCATAGCTAAAAAGAAAGTCCAAGTAAACCTAGAAAAGTCATCTGTGATGACAAAGCAGTATGATTTACCATTCAAAACGTCTCTATATTAGTTGGACCAAACAGGTCCATATGCAGCAAGTGAAGTGGTCTAGAACTAGAGTGCACCTGTTTAGACTTAAATGAGACCTTGTGCTGCTTGCCTTTAAGGTATGCAACACAAGATTGGTCATTGTAGAAAGCCTTTTCAGACAAACCATCAACCAAGACAAGTCTCACAAGTCTTTTTATATTTTTGAAGTTTATGTGCCTTAGTCTCCTGTGCCATAGATTACTCTCATCAACTAAAGCTTTAGCATAAAAACATGACATATTATTATTCATCCTAATACCATTAAGATTGACATTATAAATGTCCTTATGCCTAGGTGTTCTATATTCAATGTATTTCTCATCTGGGATTTTATAATCCTTGCTTAACACCAAGCATTCAGTATTAGTAAACATAACTTTATTTTTGTTATCACAAACTTGTGATACTAAAAAGATTGTAATCAAGTTCCTTTACCAGAAACACGTTTTCAAAACGCAAGTTCTTGGTGAGAAGAGTTCCTTTGCCTGTGATAGTTCCATATCCGCCTCCAAAGTAAACCTTATCACCATCCTTAACGGGAGTGAAGTTAGTTAAATAATCTTCCTTCCCTGTCATGTGCCTGGAGCATCCACTGTTCCAATATCCATAATCATTGACCTGTTTTTGAATGCCATGCACATAAAGAAAAGAAATTAGTTTTCTTTGGGAACCCAAGCCTTAGCAGACTTGGATTCATCTGGTTATTCAGCAAGAACAGACTTAGTTCTCATAACAACCCCTTGTTCATCCCTCTTTGGATGAAATACCCAGTTAACCCTAATTGGTTTTGTAATGACCTTTGAAATAAAGTTAAATCTGTTGCAGGTCACAGAAAGCCCATTAGAATTAGGGTTTTGATCTTGCTTAGGTCTCCATGTTAAGCTAGAAGAAGCTTTAGACCCATTACCCTATGGTTGCAAATATTTAGGTCTGGCAACGTTTCTGTCAGCGTTGGATTTGGTCTTGTCAACGCTGAAATTACCCTTGTCAGTGTTGAACCTAGGGTTTGCTACAGAAACCCATTGCCTATTAGACCAAGTATTGGTCTTCTGAAATGGTCTTTGTCCATGAGTGTTAGACCCTTTCATGAAAATGGGGCTGGTCTAACAACTTGTGGACTTTGCTCAACAAAAGTTTTGGGTCTGACAATGTTTGACTTTTTAACAGCGTTGACCTTGGAAGCGTTGACACACTTATATGCTAAATGTGAAAAGCTACCACAAGTGTAACAGGCTTTCCTAGACACAACTCTAGGTATAGAAGAGAAGAAACTTGTTCCATCATTACTAACTTGGCTTTTAGGTGACCTAGTATTCCTATACATTTCAGCATACTTAATGCTAGGTTTTCGAACAGTGTTTGAGCCAAGGTCAACTGTCTTGCCAGTGATTGGGTTTGTTACCTTAATAGGGGTAGACTCATTAGGACTTTCACACAACATGTCACCCTTAACAAACAAGGTAGGGTTGGCTTTCTTCCATTCATCCAAATCAGTCAACTTTTGCCTATACTCTTCAACTGGGGTAAGGACTCTTGGTGGAGGAGTAAATTCCTCCTCTTGGAGTTCTGGTAAAACAGTCCAAGATAAGTCCTTTCTTTGGACACCATAAAAGTCCCCAGCTGGTGGTGGAACAACAGGATAGTCTTTCATTCCAATCCCAGTCATGTCTTTAGGATCCCTCTGTTTATTAACACATTCTCCTAGGGTTTGTGAGGCTTTATCAAATCTCTGAATTTTAAGGTCAACATTATCCTTATTCTTGATAGCCTCATCTAACATAGGCTGTAGTTCACCATTGACCCTTTCCATGATGTTTCTAACATCATTACTAGCATTTAACTCATGTTTTAAGATATTTATTTTATCTTTTAGGTCAAATTCCATTTTCTTATAGTCAGAAACTGTCTTCTCAGTTTGAGTGAGAGCAATTTGATAGTTAGAAAATTTTCATCTCTCAGTACTCACATCACTTAACAATCTTAAAACCTCCTTGTTATGTTTTTCAGTATTTAAACGACAACCCTTACTACAAAAAGCATCATCGTATACCTCATTGTCTGATGAAGAGGAGGAGTGTTCCATGAGAGCATATTGAACATACTCTTCTTCTTCTATCTCAGCAACCAAAGCTTTATCCTCTTCACCATCCTTAGCCAAATAGCTCCAGTCCCATCCAATACCATCAATTTCTTGCACTGCCACCATGGCCTTAGGATCCTGAGCCTTAACAATTTGGCTTGAGGGTTTTCCAGCATCAGATCTTCTTGGATATCTGCATTCCCTCATGAAGTTCCCCATACGATGACAATTGTAGCACTCAACCTTGGATTTATCAAATCCAGCAGTGTCCTTTGCATTAAAGGTCATCTTCTTCTTAAACCTTCTATTCCACCTGTTTGCTTTTATACTTGCAAGAGCCATGTTCCACTTTATATCCATCTCTTCCAAGTGCTCATCACTTATTTGCTCAAGGTCCTCATATGTAATCACTGAACCATTGGGCAAAGAAGCAATGTAAGCACACATAGTATCCAGATCCAAACCAGAAGGTTTAACTCTTGGTGAGTCAATTTTGTATGTATCAGCGTCTGAATGTGAGGGGTTGACAAGACATGATCCAGCGTTGACACATGTTAATCCAGTAACTGGGTGCATGTATGAGTTCTTCTGATCAAATTGACCTTCACTATGTGAGAAGAAGGCCATGTTACTATTGGTAGACTTACTTCCATGCTCCAAAAGAGTTTCATTCTCCAACAGCCTTAGTTTGTAGTAGATATCATCAAAAGTAGAACTTTTGTGAGTGTTATTGGCAAGAATAGATCTTGCCTCAATCTTTCACACATCACCAAGGCTTTTAAGAAAAGTGGCAATAATGTCAACATAACCAACTTGTGTCCCCATGAAAGACTACTTGCTTGTAAAGTCAAGCAGTCTGCTTCTAACACTACTAAGCTTCTCATTAGGTTGAGACTTAAAGACAACATACTCATGCATGAGTTGCTTCTTCTTCTCTTCCTTAGTATCAGCATTACCACCATATGCAACTTCAAGAGCTGCCCAAAGGTCTTTTGTAGACTCATAACCACTGTATTTATGCTGGTTTTCTTGTCCCAAAGAAAGTTTTAGAATGTTTAGGGTTTTCATATCAACCCTTTTCTTTGCTATGTCCTCAGCAGACACAGCTCTACCATCATCAGGTTTTTCTTTCTTATCTTCTTCTGAACATCCAGCAACAGCTGATATTGTAGCAATGGCATTAGCAATCTTTTGATCTTTATTGAATGTGTTTCCATATTCAATAATCTCCCAGAGAGTGTAGTCATAGATCCCCAGATATTTCTCAAAGTTGAACTTCCACAACTCAAAGTTGTTTGCATCAAGCATGGGAATCTTGATGTTGGGGTTTGAGGACGAGGGGTTTACTTCTGGATTGGACATAATGTTTTTAGGATTTTGTGAAAATTAGGGTTTTGGTGATGTTAGGCTTCTTGTGTTCTTTAAGATCAAAAGTTTCTCAACAAGCTCTAATACCACTTGTTGATCCCAAACATAGATCGACTAAGCCTGTGTATACGAGATTAGATCAAGTTATACACGTAGAGAAACTTTGTTTATGTATAAAGTAATCTAAGTGTTATACGGAATTAACACTTAAACAAGAACACTCAAAGATGTAAAACAAACTTTCACTTGATTGATTATAACAAACTTGCTTACAATGAAAGTGTTTAACGTATAAAAACTTATTGTGAAACTTAACCTAAAGGTCTTCTTTTATAGACATAAGAAGCCTTGTACAAGATTCTACGTATCAACTATTCTAGGTAAAGATAATTATAAAAAATACAATGTTAAACTTATCTTTACTAGAAACAAACTAGAAACAATATACACGTAGACTATATCTTCCTATCACTGCTTGTCTTCAATCTATCAACGCTTGACTTCTTCTTGTCAATGCTTGATCTGTAAGCGTTTGTTTTCTTCCTATCAACGCTTGTTTTCCTCTTGTCCGCGCTCAAGTGAACTGGCTACATTTTATTCCCAACAATAATTGTGGAAACCTTGGTTTCCTCGAATCCTAAGATTCACGGATCTTTAAGCTACTAGGAATGCATCATGTTCATATGATCAGATAATCAAAGCAGAATTAGAACACGACACATTAACAAGGTGTTTAGGCAAAAGAACATGAATTAAAACAAATGGATTGTTCATTATATTAATAACAAACAATCACTAGGTGTGTGTACATTGAATCCCACACCTAGTCGACACACGCTTTAGGTTTACATTGTATATATGAGTTATATGAAAACCTAATAACCCTTGGTTCCTTTTATAGTGTAAGGATTAGGGTTTACAAGAGATAATATCAAATAAACATGTAAATCTTCTATTTAAATAACTATATACAGAATATATCCTGCATATATATCAAAATAGAAGCTTCCAAAGGCTTCTTGTCTACGTTTCTATCAATGCTTACATTGTACATGACAATGCTTGGATTGTACATGACAATGCTTGCTTCTGTCAACGCTTGATTTGTTCTTGACAATGCTTGGAATACACTTGTCAACGCTTAGATAAATGCCTTCATGTTTTCATCGTTTTTGAGTTTCTGCCACATCAACTTTTTGACCCAACAATCTTCCCCTAGTTGATGTCGGCAAAACTCTTTGTGTATCTCTTGTAAGTTGTACATGATCTTCAAATTGCTTCCCCTCAAGTGTAGCATGTATGTCTTCCCCTTTTTGTCACATCAACAGGGAAGTAAGCAATGTATGCAATCTTGAAGATTCTCCAAATGTAGCTCTATACAATGATCTTGAAGAAAAATAAATAAAGTAATCTTAATGTAGAAGTAGAATAACCCAAACCTATGTTCCATGTCTTGTACTATCCATGTGATAAAGAACTTATACTCATGTCACTAAGTATAAGTAGACCTCGATCCCTTGTAAATATTCTCATCCTTTGTGAGACACTGAGCACGATAATGTAACTCCTTCAAGTGTTATGACAAGTCTTCGTCACCAAACATTTAAAGCACGAATAAGTTATCTTAAAAGTTAATCGTTATGCTGATTACTTTTAAGATATGATAGAACACATACTCGCGAAAATCTTCTTCAATCATCAAACTTACCATAAGAATTCTTCCCCTTAAGCCAACACCTCTTCATGACGAATTTAATGAAATAACATCTTCATACCATATGTAAAAGATACACATATGGATAACTCTTTTGCAAGGCTATCCCGATTACATAGTTTAAAATATCGATCAAATTCCCACGAATAGTTGCTAACTCGCATTAAAATCATTAATCCATTTTAAAAATATCGGAGCCATAAATATCAACATGATATTCTAAATAAAAACGGAGATTCCATGTACCTTTGTGTGTAAATTCCTCCTTTTTGTGTGCTAAAAACGTATCAATTTTCTCAAACAGCAGCTATCCTTGTGTTATCCAGTATCCTCCTTTATCCAACATCTTTGTTAGATGTATTTTCCGATATCGGACAATACCTATCAGCGTTTGGATTAACATATATCGGAAAACACGTAACAGCGCTTGCTTTATTACTGTCAGCGTCTACACCAACCTTGTCAGCGTCTGTCAAAAATCCACAAATCACGCAGCCTCCTCCAAATATGCTTCCATTACCCACGTAATATATAACAATTCCTTTTGAAGATTCTTCAAACAAGGAAAAGTGAATAAAGTATATACCATATTTGCATCTTTGAAGCCACGTCTGTTCCCAATCCCATAAAATAGGAAACAATATACTCCTTACGTCAGCAACATAGTATTATGGGATAAATACAATCCCTATAAATAAGGAAAGTATATAACTGACACAATTGATGCCTAAAAATCAGTTATCGCCCACCGTATCATTAAAACGTGAAAATCATTCCCATAATATACGCATGGCATAGAACCACACATTTATCAATCTATCCGAAAATATATGTACCATTAATTTCTCCTTTTTCCTCTTCTGCTGCTACTGTATATGCCACGATCTAAGGTTTATTCAAAAACCCTAATCTGAGATCTTTTCTGCTGCACTTCATCCTTAAATAATGGACTTAGGGTTTGAGAAAACTATAAGAATGAATAGTATTATTGTGGCTATGATTAAATCATACAGGGTTCATAATGACTTTACAAAGTCACTCACCAAAGCTAGTATGTTTGATCATTAAGGACAAGAACACATATTTTCTGTATATAATCAATTCTAGGGTTTGAAAGTAACCCTAAATCAATATTAAAAGCAAAAACGAAAACCTTGAAACCTTCTCTGCAGCCAACTTCGACATCTAATAACTTCCTCATGAAAGCTCAGATTGAAGATCCCTTCGGTGAGATTCTAGAAACAAGTGCCAAGAATCTACAGTTCAAAAATCACGAAGATCCAACGGTTAACAAGGAGAAAACGTGTTTTGAACATGGTTGTGTACAGAAAACTACATATACTCACTGCTGACTTTGACGCCTAATAACTTTTGATTGGGGATAAAAATCGACAATCCCTCTTGTGGATGTCTAGATATATATGTATAGAACACACACAAGAAATTTCGTGACGATCCAATGGTCCAATAAAAAGTTATGACCTTCTGAATACTGCTGCGCACACAAAAACGTCTAGAAAAACCCTAGACGGATTTTTCTTCTTCTTCTCGATACACGAACACCTTGTTGGTCCTAGCATCATGATCCACGAGTCTCCGATACGAATTGTGGAAACCTTGGTTTCCTCGAATCCTAAGATTCACGGATCTTTAAGCTACTAGGAATGCATCATGTTCATATGATAAGATAATCAAAGCGGAATTAGAACACGACATATTAACAAGGTGTTTAGGCACAAGAACATGAATTAAAACAAATGGATTGTTCATTATATTAATAACAAACAATCACTAGGTGTGTGTACATTGAATCCCACACCTAGTCGACACACGCTTTAGGTTTACATTGTATATATGAGTTATATGAAAACCTAATAATCCTTGGTTCCTTTTATAGTGTAAGGATTAGGGTTTACAAGAGATAATATCAAATAAACATGTAAATCTTCTATTTAAATAACTATATGCAGAATATATCCTGCATATATATCCAAATAGAAGCTTCCAAAGGCTTCTTGTCTACGTTTCTATCAATGCTTACATTGTACATGACAATGCTTGGATTGTACATGACAATGCTTGCTTCTGTCAACGCTTGATTTGTTCTTGACAATACTTGGAATACACTTGTCAACGCTTAGACAAATGCCTTCATGTTTTCTTCGTTTTTGAGTTTCTGCCACATCAACTTTTTGACCCAACACTGTTCTCCCCAGCAACCTGTCGGATATTATGATAATCCCTCTTAAGCTTCTCCTGCTCAGCATGTGGGAAATACTAATTAAGGAAGAGCTCCTTAAACTCGTTCCAAGTCAACAGTGCAACCCAATTATCACGACCAATGGACTTCTTGACAGACTTCCACCACTGCAGCACATCACCTTCAAACTTATAGCAAGCCAGTCTTGCCTTGAAAACGTCGTCACAACCCATCGCATCAAATATCTTCTCGATGTAAGAATCTAAGCTTGAGCCTCGTTGGGGCTATTAGTCTGCTCAAACGAACGGGGTTGATGTTTGTTGAATCTCTCCAACCATGTCATAAGGTTAGCAGGTGGTGGAGGTGGAGGATTGTTATAGTGGTTCTCAGGATGAGGGATAAACTGAACACCCTGAGCTTGAATTTCAACATGAACTTCGTCCTTTATTTCATTGCGAAGTTGGGGAAGTATGGCTTGCAAAGCTGCATTGACAACTGCAAATAATTCTTGAACATTGCGTGTGTTCACCATCTGACAGTTTAAAACAAAATGCAACATAAATAATAAGTTTGATGAAATATGACATGCATAGAAAATGCATGAACAGTGTATAAAACATGAATTTATTTATGATGCATAAAACTGTTTAAAATGCAGGGTAAATTAAATACGATGATATGTCCATGAGTGAACGCCTATGGGTCGATTCACAAAACAAAAAGTCAAGTGTGGAAGCCTATGGGTTAATCCACTAAACGAACAAAAGTTTCGATAAAAGCACATGCGACTAAATAGGGACAGTCCTGTACCAACCATTACTTAGTCAAAATTCCTGTGACAATGAGATGAATGCATGAAATGAATACGTGAAATGAAAATGAAATGAATGAATGAAAACCAACTTTCAGTTCTAGGAAAACGCTGGTGACTACACAGGTCATGTTTTACAGAGCTACAGGTCGAAACCTTGGGCTCTGATACCATAACTGTAACACCCCATTTGTTAAAATGGAATATCACAGTAATATATGGCGTGTCATCAAAGCATGCAAGGTAAAAGCCTAAACATTCATGACTATAAATAGAAATAACGGAAACAAACATCGGTAGTCTAAGTAACTCAACACAAGCAATTATAAGTACTGAAAAGGAAAAGGACTAAACAATGTCCAACATGAAATAAAGTAAGTCAAGTATGAAAATTGCATAAGATATGGAAGGCTGGATAGCTTCCATCCGAATGCACATACTCTTGAGATCCTACTTACGACCCTGGGTACCTACTGTTTGGGAACATGGAAATGGAAAACGGCTGAGCATAACTCCCAGTGCACGGATATATAATAAAGCATGGAAACATAGAGTATGAAAGCATAAAAGAGAATATAAATCATGAAAGGCCGTCGAAATGAATAAGTCCTAGGAAACCTAGATGTATAACATGTTTACTGGTTTTAGTTCTGAAAACATAGCTTATGTTACTTAGGAAAATCTGTATTAGTTTAATATACCAAAAGCCAATATAGGTCATGAGGTCAACAACATGCATGAATACTTGGAGGGGTGACCTCGTCATGCAAATTAGAGGGGATGCCTCTAGTTAAATGGTAATGGGTAGGAGGGATTAGCTCCTTGTGAAGGATGCAAGGCACACATCACATTCACCATGAAATCCTGACTGATAATGTAACTAGGATGCACCCATACGCCCCACATGATAATATAATAATAAAGGCCAAATAAACTAGAAGGGACGCCACGAGCTATCACTCCGCTGTGGTGAAGTCATAACACTAGTACCTCTAGTGCTATGTTATGGTACCTCCATAACTAGGTGAAACTGACATGCATGTATTTGGCTAAGGTGTTGATCCCAAACTTAAAGCGATTTAGCTTTGTGTAAACGAGATTAAATCAAGTTAAACAATTAGAGAAACTTTGTTGTATAAACAATTCAAGTACTATGCGGAATTAATACTTGAATGAAGAACAAACAAAACAGATAAACCAAACTTTCACTTTGATTGATGATCGAACTTGTGTACAATGAAAGTGTTAAAACATTTATTAAACTAAACCCTAAAGGCCTCCTTTTACAGATTAAGGAACCTTGTACAAGAGTCTACGTATCAACTATTTTAGGTAAAGATAAACATAGAAAATACATTGTCGAACATATATTTACTAGAAATATAAAACGTGTAGACTAAGTATTCTATCAGTGCTTGGACTTATTCTCATCAGCGCTTGATTCCTTCTTGTCAACGTTTGATCTGACAACGTTTGATTTCTTCCTACCAACACCCAATTAACTCTTGTCAGCGTCTAAGTGTCTTGGCTCATTTTATTCCCAACAATCCTCCCCTAAACTTGATATCTACTCTAGTAATCAAGTTTCTGAATAAAAACCAAGTACACGGAGGATTCTTACAAATACAAATCACTTTTTAATTAGGAAATATAAAAACCTAATTAGATCTTTTCCAACATCACTTGTGTAACCCATTTCCAGCTGTGTTGACACCATTTTCTTCAAAACTTCCTTGGACATGGGATATTCAGCATCCACAAGAAGATATTCAGAAAATTTTGTAGTACTCAAATGATAAACACCAGCTGCTGAATGTAGACGCCATTTAAGTCCACTGATATCATCTAGATCCAACCATATTGGATCTTCATCATTTGGCTCACACATTCTCTTGAATGTGGACCAAATCTTTATTCCATTGACTGAAGTAGGTGCTTCAGCCTCATACTTGGTCTTCATCAATCTCCAAAGATCTACCAAGTCTTCCCTATCTAGGCTTGAAAACAAAGAGATAAGAGTGGTGAAAGTACGTGCCTTCTTTCCATATCTACCAATCATCCAAAACCCACTTACATCTTCTTCATAGTGAACTATAGGGTTTCTGTAATCATAAGGTAATGCCTCTGCAATGTGTGAAGCTTCCAAAGGTGAGAGCTTAATACTCTTTCTAATAACTGCTTCACTGGGATTCACTCTATCCAAATTCTTCAGGAACTCATTTGGAAGTCCCTTCTTCAAAGGCCTTGGTGCAATTAAAGCCTTTTGGATCTGCATCTCTCCTACAAGTTATTCCTTTCTTTCATCTAAAAGAAGTCTGATAATATTCTGCTCTTGAAAACTTGCCCATATGGGATAAGCACGAAATTCCAACTCATTAAAGGACAAATCCTACAACTTCTTGAAAGTCCAACCCCTTGATGACATTTGAGAAGCATATAGTAGAGCTCCCTTTTATCCTTCTTAGTTTGTGAAAGAACCTTGCTAGCCTTATACTTCAACATTACCTTGCAATCCCTTTGAACTCTTAAGAGAATCTCCAAACCCCAGATTTGATCTGAAATTGTCATCTATGGATTCTCCATACCCTTATTCTCCCATGCAAAGTACATTTGGGCTACTTCAGGCATCTCATAGTCAACCTCATTTTCAACTCCTCAAGCCTTTCCTTAGCCATCTCATTACTATATTCAAGCCTTTCTGGATCTTTGATAAGTGTGAAAACACTTATCCTTTTACCAGTTAATTATAATAATAAAATAACCAAGCCAAAACGTGTATTTTATGTCGTAAATGTCGAAATTATGCTTGGTTTGTGTTTTTGTTGTGATTTAGGATCAAAATGTGAAAAGGGAAGAAGACACGGTCTTTCACGGGCTTTTATCGGAGAAAAAGACAAAAGACGAAGTCAAAAGATCACGAGTGCAAAAAGAACGGAAGTCCAAGGCCTATTCTGAAAATTTATCGAAGAAAAGTCAAAAGACGGAAGTTTAATAAATCCGAAGAACTCAAGTCTAATTAATGAAGAAATTACAAGACGAGTTTAATTATCCCGAGACAAAATCGAAAAAGTCGAAGAATTTAGAAAACGAAAAGACGAGAAAGAATGAAAGAGGGAAGCTTCCAACACATGCTTACCTCCCTAATCTCCTATAAATACCCTTCTAATATCACATTAGGAGGTGTTGACTATCTTGACAAAATAGTTCTTCCATTTAATTACTTGCACTTTTCTTAATGTCATTTACTTAATTGTCAATTAATTACCTTGTCTTGAACCTTAATTTTGTAAGTTTAATCTTTCTAATTTAATGAAGTTTTTATTAATCTCTCATTCTACCTTTCTTGAATTTACTTAATCTTTATGTTTATGTGCTTATTGTTAGGCTTATTTGATTAATAGTTATGTTTTTATGTTTATGATTGTGTTAGCTTATTGATTTTATAGCTTATTGTGTGCTTTTCTTATTTTTAATTAAGTGCTTATTAGTTAATCTTTATAAAAAAGTTGTTTTCAACATTTTTATTATTTAGTTTTTTTAAAGTTTTTCAATTTTGGTTTAATAGCTTTTTCTTAAAATCAATTTGGTTAAGTTTTTAGTTGAGTGCTTATTAGCTTTTAGCTTGTTTTTTATTTGTGCTTATTAAGTTTCTTATCCGGGTTCTTTAAAAACCGTAACATTCCGTATAAGCTTCCACTTGCAACATTCCGGATAGCGACGGTGATTCCGGATTAGCTTGAGTAGCTAATTCCGGATAAGGGTTCTAAAGGGAATTCCGGATAAGGATCCGAAAAACATTCCGGATAGCCACGAGAAGGTGATTCCGTATAAGGGTTCGATCTCCACATTCCGGATAAAGGTTTCGAAGTGTTCTGTCGCGAATTCCGGATAAGTGTTCTGTCGCGAATTTCGGATAAGCAAGATCATCAATTCTGGATAGTGTGAGGTAAGAGTATTCCGGATAGTGGTTTAAACGAACATTCCAGATATCGTTCAGAAGGTACATTCCGGATAGGCCTAGTTATGTTTATTCCTGATAAGTGGAAGATTCTGATTCCGGATAAGGTGTTCAAGTCGAATTCCAGATAAGAGAACAAGGAGTATTCAGGATAACTGGTGTAACTATTATTCCGGATAGTGCTCCGAATCTTAATTCCGGATAAGGGTAAGGTTTATTCCAGATAAGCAGAGTAAGTTTTGGTATTCCGGATAGTGACAGTATCTCGGGTTCCGACTTAGGTTTGTTTATTCCCTATTTTATTTTCAAGCATTTATTTTTCCAGCCATTTCTCTTTAAGTGTTATTTTAATTGTTTTTCTTTATTTTATATTTCAAGTTTACATCTTTATTACATTGTCAAATTTACTTTTTGTCGAGTTTTAATTTTTGTCATTTAATTAATTTACTTTTAAAAGTATTTTTGCACCATTTACTTTTTAATTAGTTTTAGTTTTAATTACCCGTCCTTTACTTTAACGTTTTGCACATTTACTTTACTATAACGACCAATCAAATTTATTTTATCCACCAAAACACGACTGAGTCGCACGTTAACCAATAGTCAATTCGATAAGACTGTAACGATAATTTTCACATACAAAATCACTTGTATTAAATTGCGTCGCTGCCGGCTCTTTTCGTGAAGATTAACGGTTTTTAGTGAGAGACGCGTTGGATTTTAGGATCCGTTCACTCTTGAATGTTATTTTTCTTGTCTAATTTTCAAAAAATTTCAAAAATCCATAAAAATTAAAAAAATTTCAAAAAAATCCAAAAAAATAGAAAAACATAAAAAACTTAAAATATTTCTGTTCTATCTTTCTTTTCCTTTTGTAGGTGTGTATGCGTACCCGTGCTTCTAAGAAGAAAGCAACTCAAGCCGAGCTCGAAACTCAACCTATTGTCACCATGGACAATCGACCAATGATCGAGCTTTTGCAATCGCACGTAGAGGGCAACACCGATGCTATTGTCATACCCGAGATTGGAGCCAACAACTTTGAGCTCAAATCCGGTTTCATTCAAATGGTCTCTGCTCAACCATTCTTGGGGCGTACACTTGATGATCCTCATGACCATATCAAAAGGTTTCTTCAATTCACTAATACAGTCAAGTTTAATGGGGTTTCATAAGAGGTAATTCGCTTGAAACTTTTTCCTTTCTACTTAGAGGGACAAGCCCGACATTGGCTTGATAAGGAACCGCCACAAAGTATTCTTACGTGGTCAGATTTAGAGACCAAATTAATCAACTACTTTTTCCCACCCGCACGTACTACCGCTTTGCGGAATAAATCATTAACTTTGAACAAAAGTACGGTGAGACATTTAGTGAATCTTAGGACCGTTTTAAGGAACTTTTAAGAAAGTGTCCACAACTTGGTTTTACAAAAGTGCATCAACTTAATACTTTTTACAATGGTTTAAGCATGAATGACCAAGATTCACTAAATAGTGCCTCGGGGGGGGGGGGGGGGGGGGAGGTAATATTTTGGTTAAGTCTTCTAATGTCGCATGGGATATTATTGAGAATAAATCTAAAGTGCAAACCAAAAGTGTTCGGGCTAATGTGGCTAGTGCTAGCACTAGTGACACCGAAAGGAGACTTGATAAGCTTACTACGGTTGTTGAAGCACTTGCTTTACAAGCAGTTAACAATGCTAAAAACCACAATGCTATAATTTGTGAAACTTGTGGTGGGCCACACTCTTATGCTAATTGTGATAAAGCTTATGATCAATCTCACGGGGAAATGTATGCTTACAACAACACCGAGAGAATTCATTTCAAGCCTAATGTCGACGTTAATCACTTGTCTTACAACTCGACAAATTATTTGGCCCCATCCGGTTTTCAACAAAGACCACCACAACCTAACCAAAACAACCAAGGGTCGCCAAGAGCTAATTTTCAAGGTAATACCAATGTGAGGGGCTCCAATGCAAACCAGGGAAACTATCACATGCAAAACCAAGGTTTTCAACACAAAGGTTTTAATCGTCAAGGTTTTCCACCTTATAACCAATACCCAAACCAAGGTTTTCAACAACAAGGGTTCAATTTACCTCATCCACCAATGGACTTAGTTTTGCAAAAGTTGAATGAACATGAGAAAATCATGCAAGCAATGCAAGAATCTACTCGACAAATTCAAGAGTCCACGGATAGGAAATTTGCTCTTCCTTCTACAACCCAAACAAACCCTAGAGCGAATGTGAGCGCTATTACTACCTGAAGTGGAGCAACTCTAGTACGACCTTCTACCCCTCCTCCCATTACTCCATCTACACCTCATCCACCTCCATTTATTCCTCCTACTTCCATGCCTAGTACTAGTTCTCCATTACCGTCTCCACCTATTAATGAAGAAGTACCCAAGCAAAACCCTCCACCAACCCAACCTACCACCTCTACACCTTCTACTTCTCAATCCTCAACATCCCAACCTGTACCTGCTACACCTCCACCTTCTACACCTACACCACCTAAACCCAACATCCCTTATCCTTCTCGGTTAGACAAGTGCAAATTGCATACTAAAGAGGATGCTCAAGTCACTTCTTTTATGATGATGATCTCTCAAATGAATTTCAACATTAGCCTCGTTGAAGCACTTGTCCAAATGCCGAAATTTGTGAAAGCATTCAAGGAATTGCTTAACAAGAAGGAGAAGATGGCTGAGTTTGTCAACACAAGCTTAAATGAAAACTGTTCTGCAGTTATTCTTAAAGAACTTCTGGAAAAACTTGGAGATCCCGGTCGTTTTGTGTTGCCTTGCATTTTCAACAAAACCGAAGAATTTACTGCCTTAGCCGATCTAGGGGAAAGTATTAATTTGATGCCATTAAGTGTGTGGAAAAAGCTATCATTACCCGACCTTACGCCGACAAAGATGACTCTTGAGCTAGCAAATCGCACTCTCGCTTACCCCGTTGGTATTTCTGAAGATGTGTTTATTAAAGTTGGTACCTTCACTTTTCCGGTCGATTTTGTTGTTGTTGATTATGAAATGGACCCTCGTATTCCGTTAATACTTGGACGGCGATTTTTGAAAACCAGAAAAGCTCTAGTCGATGTTGCCGAAGGTGAATTAATCTTAAGAGTCGGGAATGATGCTCAAGTTTTTAAGATGGGGAAGATTACAAGTAAGACAAATGGAAAAGAATCCGCAAAAATGATTAATGTGCTTCAAGAAGAGCTTACTTCTACTTTGGAAAGTTTTAAGCTTGATGACTTTGTTGTATATGATAATCCTCTTTTCGAGTCTTCCCATCATAATCCACTTTTCGAAGACGATGTGGATGATTTTGATGATTCTCTCCCCAATGTGGACACCCCACCAATTTATGATTCTCCACCAATCTATTATTATGATAAAGATTCTAGTTATGATGGGGATGATTATGTTGCTTTTGTTTCAGAGTATCCAGACATGCCAACTTATGATGATTTTGATGATGTTGATACTCTCTCGAGTGATTCTTCTCATGATGACCTTACTCCTACTTTTGTTGAAGATCCTCCACCAAACACTCTTGATACTTTGGACAATTACTCATTTGAGTAAGATTTTGCCACTTTCCTTAATACCTACTTCCCAAATGAGAGTGATTCTCCTCCTTTGGACTTTGATGATGCTCTTTATCCTCCTTTGGATATAAAGAAAACCGCTTTAAAGGAGAAGAAGCCGGCCGACACCGATATCCGTAGCACTTATGTCTTATCACCTCTCTATCCACCTTCTGAGGATGAGATTGTGAGATTTATGAGCGGATTCTCTTCAAGGTCTACTGAGCCTGAGTGTTATTTTCCCCTAAAGGAAAAGGTGTTCGATCTCGGTATAGCAATTTCTAAGCCATCTCAGTATCCATCTGATGAAATAAAAGGAAAGATTTTGGTAACTTATGGAGATATGCTTGCACCTCATCACCCTAGCTACCACCGTGCTCCATCTTTGCTTAAAGGAACCTTGCCTACTCTTCTTTGGCTTACCTTGTTCGCCTTAAGCTTGTGCTATTTGATGGATGAAAACCATGTATTTGATCCCGGTGGATGTTCTTCAAGGTTCTTCCTATGCTAATCAAGGTCGAGTCAGGCTCACGACTCGGTTAACACAAACAAGCGTATCTCGGGAGGCAACCCGTAGTATCTATCCTTTTTATCCATTTTTATAATAAGTGTAGGGGGAAACCCTAGTATGTGTTTGTTGTTTTCTTTCTTATCATGTGCAAGAATTCAAGATATCAAAGATCCATTCTTGATGACTTTTGACGAACCGTGATCCCGTGTTCCCGTCTTCCCGGTTTTATCCTAAACTCTTTTGATTCTCTATTTTATATTATTCAATATTAAAATAGGACTCACTTTAGTTGTCTCTTCCTTAGCAAGATTTAAACAACGTGCACAATGTCCTAAGTGTAGGGGAGGTTACTTCCACATGCTTAAACATTGAGGACAATGTTTATATTAAGTGTAGGGGGACTTCTATCGAAGTTAAGTGGTCTTTTCCATGAATTTGTCCTCATTTTAACCGGAAAATTGATTTTTCGACATTTTTCAAAATTTTTGATCTATTTTGGCCTAGTAGTTTTACCTTTGTATAGTTATTTTCTTTCTTTGCTAGAATAAATTTTGAATAAAGTGGTTTTAATTTTTAAACGTTGAGAATCTTTTGACTCAACCCGAGTTTACTTATCCAAGTTTACTCTAGCTAGTATCCTTAATGTGTTTAAGTCAAGTTTTGCTAGGCTTTTATATAGGGAACTTTAAAACGCGAAAGTCTTAACTCTCACGGGTTAAGAACAAGAACTTTTCGCAAGTTCCTATAATTGATCCTAGAAAGTCGTTTATCAAGGGAACTTTAAAATACGAATTCTAAACTTGAAAAAGTCTAAGAATTTGCAAGATCCTATAGATGACTTGAAAACCCAAAACTTTGATTTAATAGGCTAAGCATCCACGAGTGTCATTCTTTGAGATTTTAAATTATGGAGAACAATAGATGATAGAGTCAATTACAAGTTTGGTAGTCTTTCATAAATTTATGTGAATTGATTATGAGATATTTCTCCCATCGCTTGTTTATAAATATATTTGCAATAAATAAGGTTGTACGATTTGAAAAGTTACTTAACTTCTAGCAAAAGATCGTTTAAAAGTTGCTCGGTATTAATTAGAGTTCATAGCCAAGGCATAACTTATTGAAGGGGGATGCGAAGATTAGCGAGTCCGAAAAGGCCCTAACAAGGCATGAGGGCTACATTTTGTTGCTAAAGATCCCATGTGATGTGAAGAATCATTTTATCAAAAATCAATATGAAGGATCGAGACACACGACGAAAAGCAAATACTCCCGTAAAGATCATGGAGAACTCTATCCAAAAAGGCCCTAACAAGGTATGAGGAGAAATAGATCCAAGTCCCAAAAGGAGGCGGATCGTTGTATATCAAAATCCCAAATATAGATTGGAGAACAATGAAGAAGTCGTGGTCAAAATATGAAGAATCTCTTAAAAAGTTCAAGTGAAGAAATTCCTATTATGAAGAGAAGACCATTATTTCATGAACATCTCTCAAGATTTGAAGTATGAAGTCGTTGCCAAATATCGGTCCGAGAAAGGTCTCAAATCGTGAAGCGAATTATGCCAAGATATGAACTTTATGAGGTCCGGAGAAGCAGTTTTAAAAGATTGTGTCCTATAGCTAACTATTGATTAAATCGTCCTACTTATTTTCGGCCTAATAAACTATCAAAATAAGTCAACAATGCATCCTCGTGATCATTCAAGACAACAATAAAATATAAGAGATACACCTAGGAATAAGAGAGTCTAAGTAAATAATTGGCCCACATGAGTTTGTGTTAGTTTGCTAACTTATAATAACAATGATCTCGTTTTTAAGCTTGGTATGGGGAACGTGAAACTTGAGGATGATAATCATTCATGACATTTCAAAACCCTAATGTAAGTTTTTGATCTTTTTACTTGTTTTCTTCCTTTAAATTTTCTTTCTCTTTAAAAAAAGCCAATGTGGATTGATTATGATGGAAAATGTAAATCTTGCTTTGTAGTTAATGCATTGCATGAGGACATCGCAATGGTCAAGTGTAGGGGATTTAATAAGTGTGAAAACACTAATCCTTTTACCACTTAATTATAATAATAACCAAGCCAAAACGTGTTTTTTATGTCGTAAATGTCAGAATTATGCGTGGTTTGTGTTTTTGTTGTGATTTAGGATCAAAATGTGAAAAGGGAAGAAAACATAGTCTTTCACGGGCTTTTATCGAAGAAAAAGACAAAAGACGAAGTCAATAGATCAAGAGTGCAAAAAGAACGGAAGTCCAAGACCTATTCTGAAGATTTATCGAAGAAAAGTCAAAAGACAGAAGTTTAATAAAGCCGAAGAACTCAAGTCTAATTAATGAAGAAATTACAAGACGAGTTTAATTAATCCCAAGACAAAGTCGAAAAAGTCGAAGAATTTAGAAGACGAAAAGACGAGAAAGAATGAAAGAAGGAAGCTTCCAACACATGTTTACCTTCCGAATCTCCTATAAATACCCTCCTAATATCACATTTGGAGGTGTTGACTATCTGGACAAAATAGTCTTCCATTTAATTACTTGCACTTTTCTTAATGTCATTTACTTAATTGTCATTTAATTATCTTGTCTTGCACCTTAAATTTGTAAGTTTAATCTTTACTTTTAATTGTTGAATATATTTTAATCATGTTTTTATTAATCTCTCATTCTACCTTTCTTGATTTTGCTTAATCTTTATGTTTATGTGCTTATTGTTATGCTTATTTGATTAATAGTTATGTTTTTATGTTTATGATTGTGTTAGCTTATTAATTTTATAGCTTATTGTGTGCTTTTATTATATTTAATTAAGTGCTTATTAGTTAATCTTTATAAAAAATTGTTTTTAAACATTTTTATTATTTAGTGTTTTTAAAAGTTTTTCAATTTTGGTTTAATAGCATTTTCTTAAAATCAATTTGGTTAAGTTTTTAGTTAAATGCTTATTAGCTTTTAGCTTATTTTTTATTTGTGCTTATTAAGTTTCTTATCCGGGTTCTTTAAAAACCCTAACATTCCGTATAAGCTTCCACTTGCAACATTCCAGATAGTGACAATGATTCTGGATTAGCTTGAGTAGCTAATTCCGGATAAGGGTTCTAAAGGGAATTCCGGATAAGGATCCGAAAAACATTCCGGATAGCCACGAGAAGGTGATTCCGGATAAGGGTTCGATCTCCACATTCCGGAAAAAGGTTTCGAAGTAATATTCCGGATAACCCCTTGAAGACGGATTCGGGATAAGTGTTCTGTCGCGAATTCCGGATAAGCAAGATCATCAATTATGGATAGTGTGAGGTAAGAGTGTTCCGGATAGTGGTTTAAACGAACATTCTGGATATCGTTCAGAAGGTACATTCCGGATAGGGCTAGTTGTGTTTATTCCGGATAAGTGGCAGATTCTGATTCCGGATAAGGTGTTCAAGTCGAATTCCAGATAAGAAAACAAGGAGTAATCAGGATAACTGGTGTAACTATTATTCCGGATAGTGCTCTGAATCTCAATTCCGGATAAGGGTAAGGTTTATTCCGGATAAGCAGAGTAAGTTTTGGTATTCCGGATGGTAATAGTATATCGGGTTCCGACTTAGGTTTGTTTATTCCCAGTTTTATTTTCAAGCATTTATTTTTCAAGCCATTTTTCTTTAAGTGTTATTTTAATTGTTTTCTTTATTTTAAATTTCAAGTTTACATCTTTATTACATTGTCAAATTTACTTTTTGTCGAGTTTTAATTTTTGTTATTTAATTAATTTACTTTTAAAAGTTTTTTTTGCACCATTTACTTTTTAATTAGTTTTAGTTTTAATTGCCCGTCCTTTACTTTAACGTTTTGCACATTTACTTTACTACAACGACCAATCAAATTTATTTTATCCACCAAAAGACAACTGAGTCGCACGTTAACCAATAGTCAATTCGATAAGAATGTGACGATAATTTTTACATACAAAATCTCTTGTATTAATCTTCAATAATCATCACACTTGAATCAGTACTCTCATCATCACTGCCTCCCTTATTACTTTCAGAAGTAGCCACAAATGGTGACTCAACAACAGTCTTCTTCTCCTATTCCTCAAGTTGTGCAGCCAAAATAGAATCAAAA
Source organism: Glebionis coronaria (assembly GCA_025667525.1). NCBI lineage: Eukaryota > Viridiplantae > Streptophyta > Magnoliopsida > Asterales > Asteraceae > Glebionis > Glebionis coronaria. The sequence goes on along the minus strand of CM046881.1, from coordinate 340,323,345 downwards.
TGCACTTGGCTGCATCCTTGGGAACTTCTACTTCTACCGTAATCCCTTTACCTTTATCTAATACATCAATAGTGGGTAAAGAAGATGATGGTACCTGTGTAGACACATCCTTGATGATAGCTGATGACTAGGATACATCAACCACACTTGCAGGTTTATCAGCGTCCAAAACCTGAATGTCAACGCTTATTTTATTCCCAATTCCAAATCTCTAGATTTAAACTTAGGCGCCATTGATGATTTAAGAAAGTTGTGATAAAAGTTTTGGAAGATAAAGGTTTGAGATAATTTAGTTAGAAAAGAATAAGCAGTTACCCTGTTTAAAAGAAATGAGCCAAATATATAGGAGAGGTGAAAACATGTGATTGGTCAAAACAGAGGCAGTTATATTCAAAATATAATCATGAACATCTTGAAAATATATAACTTATCTCTAGCATTAATAAAAAGTTACCAACTCCTAAATTTAAAGCCCATATTTTCGTCAAAAATAACAACTGGGTAGGACCCAATGTTTATCAACGGTCCAAAATAACTTATCAACGCCCAACGGCTATATTCTTGTCAACGTAGGATTTTTCCATGTCAACGTCAAAATAGGTCTTAACAGAGTTTGGAAAGAAAACTGTCAGGGTCCAAAAATAAAAATAATTTAAAAGAAAAAGGAACTTAACAAAGTAATTTATCCTAGTGAAGATAACTTATAGACTGAAAATCACTATAGGGTGGCAAGCACTATCCAATCACGCACACTTGCTTAAGAAAAAGAAACATAATTGTCCTCAAGTGTCCCTTGCTAACCAAAGTTCTTAACAATGAAGTTATCTCATAAAATCCCTTGTAACTTCCCAGGTAAGCCCAATAAAATCATACCCAAGTCTCCCAACCGACCATCACCAATTCTAGGTCAAAACGTCTTGGTAGTGTGCATAGTATATCAAGTTTTCATGCTACAGTGCCTCACGATTTAGTAAACTATTTCGTACTCACCAGTGGACACAATTTAGAATTGTGATAAGAGTTTTATAAGAATACCCAAAATTCATAAAGGTTTCCTAAGCCTACCCTTAAAATATGATATACATGTTCCCAAACATAAAATATGCAATAATATTTTATGTCAAGGGAGGAATGTAAAAATTCCAACCATCATACATAAACTTGAACACACTCCTAGTAAGCTCCAAATATCCATAAGAAACTTTGTTCCATTTGTACAATGCTCATAATGCCTGCATAATTAGATCAAAAACAACAAAACTAACATGTTGCTGTCAACGTCCATTTTAACACTTAACAGCGTTAAAATAACCTTTGTTAGCGTTAGACAAATAAAGTGGAAAACCTAATTTTGTAGAAAGACCAATAACAGTGCATATCCTGTACATAATTTTACAATAAGTTCCAAAAACACATTTTATGTAAGATTGATCATTCCAATACTTGTTACCAAGTATTGAAACCTCCTAGTATCAGAAGGTTATTTAATAAATCTGCCACATTTTCTTCTGTGTCAACCCTATCTGGTTGTATTAAACCTTTTTCAAAACAATCTCTTATAAAATGATGTCTAATTTCTATGTGTTTTGTTTTAGAATGTTGTACAGGATTCTTAATAATGCATAAGGTACTATTATTGTCTACAAAAATCTTGGTATGCATAAAATTATACCCATAATCAAACAGTTGGTTCTGAATCCATAAGACTTGTCCATAACAAGCAGCTGCATCAACATATTCTGCTTCAGTTGTAGAGTTGGCCACCACTATTTGTTTCTTGCATTGCCACGATATCGACCTACTCCCAAGAAATTGGCATCCACCAGTTGTGGATTTTCTATCAAACTTGTCACCCCCATAATCACTGTCTGAATAACAATAAGCTCCAATGGAGAATACTTTGGATACCATAATCCCAAGGTGGGATAGCACCTAACATATCTAAAGATCCTCTTGACAACATGAAGATGACACTCTTTATGAGTCACTTGATGGCGTGCACATGCACAAACAACAAACATAATGTTAGGTATGGAAGCTGTAACATACATCAATGATCCAATCATTGACCTATTATGCCTGACATCCACTTCTTTTCCGTCTCCAATCTTTCCCCAAGGGTGTTCCCTATCCATGGTTGTGCTAGCCCATTTTTCATGTGGAGAAAAGCCAAACTTCTTCAACATTTCTGCTACATATTTGTCTTGAGAAATGAAGATACCATCTTCTTTCTGTTGAACTTGTAAACCTAGAAAGAAGTTCATCTCTCCCATGGCACTCATCTTAAATTTGTTTGTCATGAGTTTGGAAAAGTCTTCACTCATATTTGGACTTGAAGAGCCAAAGATGATATCATCCACATAGACCTGAACAAGTAAAAAGTCCTTACCAATTTTCTTGGTAAAAAAAGTCTGATCTATGGTGCCCCTCTTGAATCCATTTTCACCAGATAGGTGGACAATGTGACATACCATGCTCTTGGGGCTTGATGAAGTCCATACATTGCTTTCTTCACCCTATACACCTTGTCTGGATGTTCTGAATCTTCAAAACCAGGAGGCTGCATCACATAAACCTCCTCTACAATTGTGCCATAAAGAAAAGCACTCTTCACATCTATTTGATAAACTGTGAAGCCCATGCAAGAAGCATAGGCTAGGAAAATCCATATTGCTTCAATCCTTACAACTAATGCAAAAACGTATTCATAGTCTATCCCTTCCTCTTCTGTATAGCCTTGAGCAACTAAATGTGCCTTGTTTCTGATCACGATCCCTCTTGCATCCTTCTTGTTTCTAAGAACCCATCTTGTCCCAATAGGTCTGACATATCTAGGACAAGCCACTAACTCCCAAACATCTTGAATGGAAAATTGGTGAAGCTCATCCTGCATTGCTTCCACCCAACTTTGTTCTTTGAGTGTATCAAAAATCTTCTTAGGTTCCTATTGTGACATAAAACAAGCAAACAAACATGCCTGTACAAGAGGGGTATCAATCTTTTTGTGGATATTGGCAATAAAACCTCCTTGATTCTGATGAGACCTTTTTGTTTGAACAGGAGACAACACATCACCAATGATTAGAGAAGGAGGATGATTTCTGATAGTAGATGTAAGTATTCCTCCTTCAATAAGTGTGTTGTCTTCAATCTCAGTCTCCATGTTGCCAATATCATCTTTAAATCCTCATCCATCATCACTAGAATGAACCTCTTCATGAACCGTTGAAGGCTCACCTTGTTCAGAAACATTGGAAGAGAATAAATGGTCAAAAGGGTTGTCAACGCCTGAACTAGGCCTGTCAACTTTTGAGCCATCAACGCCTGAATTTGGCCTGTCAGCGCCAGATTTCCCTTTGTCAGCTCTTGAATATTCATGCATGTTTTCATTAATTGGTTTTTCTTGTGGACCATCTTTTTCCTTTCCCGCAGCAGTAGCAGCAGCAAATCCATTTGTCCATATAGGGATGGTAACATACTCAAGTATGGGGGTTGATTTGACTTCATGTGATTCTACTTCCTTGTCAACCTGTTTACCTGGAATTTCAACAACTGGTTCATCCATAACATTTGAATCCACTTTCACAATGTCTGGATTAGTAACAGGCATATAATTCAAGGTTCTAGATAAAGGTTCTAAATCAAACAACCAATTTGGTCCACTCTCAGGATCACAAGGTTTACTTTCTAAAAATTTAAGATGTACCCTTTCAAGTATACGTTTTTTTTCTTAATGTAAACCCTATATCCTTTACTCTGCATCGAATAGCCCATAAAATAGCCTTCATCACACTAAACTTTCCTAAGGCATCACTAGTATCCAGTATCACTACATGACATCCAAAGGGTTTATGAAAACCAATATTAGGTTTCCTATTCCAAAATAGCTCATAAGGTGTCTTATTGTGGATTTTGTTGATCAATGCCCTATTCTGAACATAGCAGGCTGTTTTCACAGCCTCAGCCCAAAAAGCAATGGGAAAATGAGCATCAACCAACATTGTCCTAGCTGCTTCTGTGAGTGTTCTATTTTTCCTTTCAGCCACCCCATTTTTTGTGGGGTTCTAGCTACACTAAACTGCCTAGTAATCCCTTTATTGACTCAAAAGTCATCTAACAACTTGTTTCTAAACTCACCACCATTATCACTTCTAAGAATATTAACCTCATTCCCAGTCTTTTTCTCAATCTGGTTAATAAAATTAATCAAAATAGTGGCAGTTTCACTTTTCAAAGAGAAAAAGAAAGTCCAAGTAAATCTAGAAAAATCATCAGTTATGACAAAACAAAAATATTTACCATTTAAGCTTTCTATATTAGTTGGACCAAACAAGTCCATATGTAGCAAGTGAAGTGGTTTAGAACTAGAGTGCACAAGTTTAGACTTAAAGGAGACTTTGTGTTGTTTGCCTTTAAGACAAGCAACACAAGAGTGATTATTGTGGCAAGCCTTTTCAGGCAAACCACAACTAAACCATGTCTCACAAGTCTGTTTATGTTCTTAAAGTTTATGTGCCCTAACCTTTTGTGCCATAGATTACTTTCATCAACTGAAGCCTTAGCATATATACATGACAAATTATTATTCATCCTAATTCCATTAAGATTCACATTATAAATGTACTTATGCCTAGGTGTTCTATAATCAATAAACTTCTCATCAGGTATCTTAAAGTCTTTATTTAACACCAAGCATTCAATATCAGTGAAAAGAAACTTATTTTTGTTATCACAATAAACAGATTATAATCAAGTTCTTTTACCAGAAATACGTTTTCAAAACGCAAATTATTAGTGATAAGAGTGCCTTTGCCAGTAATTGTGCCATATCCTCCTCCAAAGTACACTTTGTCACCATCTTTAATAGGGGTAAAATTGGTCAAATAATATTCCTTCCCCATCATATGTGTAGAGCATCCACTATCCCAATAGCCATAATCATTTACCTGCTTTTGAATGCCCTGCACATAAAGAAAACAAATTAGTTTTCTTTGGGAACCCAAGTCTGAGCAGACTTGGATTCATTTGGTTGTTCAACAAGAAAATATTTAGTCCTTATAACAACCCCTTGTTCATCCCTTTTAGGATTGAACACTCTGTTAATCCCAATTGGTTTAGTTATGACCTTTGAAATATAATGAAATCTATTACAGGTCATAGAAATCCCATCTGAATTAGGGTTTTGGTCTAGTTTGGGTCTCCATGTCAAGCTAGATGATGCTTAAGACCCCTTTCCCTTTGCCTGCAAGTATTTGTTATTACTTGGTCTAACAGTGTTGGAAACATTCCTGTCAGCGTTAAAATTGTTCTTGACAATGCTGAAATTGCTCTTATCAGCGCCAAAATTAGGGTTTGCTACAAGAACCCATTGTCTGTTAGACCATGTATTGGTCATTTGAAAAGGCCTTTGTCCATGAGTATTAGACACTTTAGTAAAGAATGGAGCTGGTCTACTAACTTGTGGACTTTGTTGGACAAAAGGTCTAGGTTTGACAATGGTTGACTTTTTGTCAGCGTTGACTTTTGAAGCACTGACACACTTATAGGCCAAATGTGAAAAACTCCCACAGCTATAACAAGCTTTTTTAGACATATCCCTAGGTCTAGATGAAAAGAACCCTGTCCTATTATCACTAACTTAACTTTTTGGTGACCTAGGTTTTCTATACATTTCTGCATAGTTAACACTAGGTTTATTATCAACATTTAAGCCAAGGTCAACAAGTTTTCTAGTAGAAGGGTTGGTCACCTTTATGGGTGTAGACTCATTTAGGCTTTCACTAAGCATGCCACCTTTAACAAACAAAGTAGGATTGGCTTTCTTCCATTTTTCCAAGTCATTCAGTTTCTACTTATTTTCCTCTACTAGAGTAAGAACTCTTGGTAAAGGAATGAATTCCTTTTCTTGGAGATCTGGTATACCAGTCCAAGACAAATCCTTTCTAAGGACACCATAAAAGTTCCCAGCAGCTGGTGGAACATCAGCATACTCATTCATCGCAATCCCAGTCATATCCCTAGAGTCTCTTTGTTCACTAACACATTTTTCTAGGGTTTGAGAAGCTTTATCAAATCTTTGAATTTTAATCCCTACATTATCTTTGTTTTTAATGGCCCCTCATCTAACTTAGCTTGTACGACTCCTTTGGATCTTTCCAAAATGTCCCTAAGGTCAACACTAACATTAAGGTCATATGACAAAACGTTAATTTGATCTTTTAGGTCAAGCTCCATTTTCTTATATTCAGCCAAAGTCTTTTCAGTTTGAACAATTGCAAGTTGATAATTAGATAACTTTCATTTTTCATCAAAAACATCTGATTTTAACATTAAAATTTCTTTGTTAAGTTATTCAGTGTTTAAACGACAACCTTTACTACAAAATGCATCATCATATACCTCATTATCTGATGAAGATGAAGAATGTGCCATGAGAGCATAGTGAACATGCTCTTCTTCTTCCTTCTCTGCAATCAAGGCTTTGTTCTCTTCCACCTCCTTGGCCATAAAGCTCCAGTCCCAGCCAATACCATCAATTTCTTGCATGGAAACCATAGCCTTTGTGTCTTCAACCTTAATGATTTTGCTTGAAGGCTTTCCGGCATCAGATCTTCTAGGAGATCTGGATTCTCTCATAAAATGACCCATTCTATGGCAATTGTAGCACTCAACCTTGGACTTATCAAATCAAGAATTGTCTTTAGTATTAAAAGTCACATATTCCATCTATTGGCCCTTATACTCGCAAGTGCCATATTCCACTTAATGTCCATCTCCTCCAAATACTCATCACTGATTTGCTCAAGGTCCTCATATGTAATCACTGAACCATTGGGCAATGCAGCAATGTATGCACACACTGTATCTAGATCAATACTAGCATGTTTAATCCTAGGTGAGTCAACATTGTATGTGTCAGCGTCTGAATGTGGGGCGCTGACAAAGGATGATCCACCGTTGACATAAGGTGATCTAGTAACAAGATGCACGTATGACTCTCTTTGATCAAACTGAACTTCACTATGTAAGAAGAAATCCATGTTTCCAGAGGTAGATTTGTTTCCTTGATCCTAGAGGATTTCATTCTCTACAATCTTCAGTTTATTGTAGACGTCATCAAAAGTGGAACTTTTGTGAGCATTGGTAACGATAATAGACCTTGCTTCGATCTTCCATGCATCACCAAGACTTTTAAGGAAAGTGGTAATGATATCAGCATCATCATACAATGTTCCCATGAAGGACAACTTGCTTGTGATGTCTAGAAGTCTGCTTCTCACCCCACTTAGTTTTTCATTGGGAAGAGCCTTGAACAAAGAATACTCATGCAAGAGTGGCTTCTTCTTCTCTGAGGAAGTATCATCATTACCACCATAATTTACTTGAAGAGTGCCCAAAGTTCTTTGGCAGATTCAAAACCTCTATACTTGTGCTGATTGGCTGGCCCCAAAGAAAGTTTGAGAATGCTTAGAGTTTTCATGTCATTCCTTCTCTTTCCAATGTCCTCCGTTGAGACAGCTCTCCCATCTGAAGGTTTTTATTTTTGATCCTCATCAGTTGAACCCTCAACTGATCTGAAAGTAATAGCATCTTGAATCTTGGCCGCCTTATCGAATGTGTTTCCATATTCAATAATTTCCAATAGAGTGTGATCATGAATCTGAAGGTACTGCACCAATTTGAACTTCCATAACTCAAAGTTATCTGGGTCTAGCATGGGGATTTTTATATTGTGACTAGAGGAGGAGGTCATATCAGGAGTAGACATCTTTTCTGGATTTTAGGGTTTCTTGAAAAATTAGGGTTTTTGGCGATTTAGGGTTTTTAGGGTTTTTAGGGTTTTGTGTTCTTTAGATCAAAGTTCCTTAACAAGCTCTGATACCACTTATTGATCCAAAATTAGATCGATTTAGCTTTGTGTAAACGAGATTAAATCAAGTTAAACACTTAGAGAAACTTTGTTGTATAAACAATTCAAGTACTATGCGGAATTAATACTTGAATGAAGAACAAACGAAACAAATAAACCAAACTTTCACTTTGATTGATGATCGAACTTGTGTACAATGAACGTGTTAAAACATATATTAAATTAAACCCTAAAGGCCTCCTTTTATAGATTAAGGAACCTTGTACAAGAGTCTACTTATCAGCTATTTTAGGTAAAGATAAACATAGAAAATACATTGTCGAACATATCTTTACTAGAAATATAAAACGTGTAGACTTAGTATTCTATCAATGCTTGGACTTCTTCTCATCAGCGCTTGATTTCTTCTTGTAAACGCTTGATCTGACAATGCTTGATTTCTTCCTACCAACGCCCAATTAACTCTTGTCCGCATCTAAGTGTCTTGGCTCATTTTATTCCCAACATAAGGTAACTAATAAAACATAAGAATTTAATTTGTAACTACTGGGGAAACAGTTGGTTGCATACGGGAAATCCTAATAAAGGAAGAGATTGTCCTTACTAAAGGACGAGAAATCCGTACCTTGTGTCCAGTAGAAGCTAATGGAAAACACTGAAGAACATACTCTGCCTTGACGGATAATACTACATAAGAATAAGGACTTGTATGAGTTGTCTGAATTACAAGTGTTTTACTGGTTCAATGTGTGTTCTTAGCTTATTATTCATGTTATGTCATGTTTGAACTGTTTAAGGTATTAACTGTAGTTATTCTTGTATTCTGTTTTTTATTATTCATGTAGTATGGTATTATAATACTTGTATTGTAATACTAAGTAACTTCCAAAAAATAGCCGGTTTCCATAAATAGTAAGTTTCTAAAAATAGAAACTTTCCAAAAATAGTAAGTTTCCATAAATAGAAATAAGCTGGATTATTAGTGTCAAGTAAAGTTTAATTGGTAAAATACAAGTCATGGTTCAAGTATTATAACTTATTAATTAAATAACTTGGTTATTTAATTAAACTATACATTATAAGAATATAATTAAAAATACATGTTTTAATTAAATTAAGCTAAGTCAAATACTTTAGGTTATACATGAAATATTAATTTTAATATTTAACCTAAGTCATGCTTTCAATTAAATTAAATAGTCTAGGAAATAATTTAATTAAACATATTTTCTGATTTTTAATACATTCCCGAAACCCGAACCTGTGATTTAAAATAAACCCGATCCCGTACCCATGTTTATAAATAAGCCGAGTCTAAACACCCTTGACAGTGGCTACCCGGCCAAGCAGGTTTCCACTGTCCGAGACGTTTACCAACTGCCTAGCTCGGTTCCCACCGGTTCACACTGGTTCCCACTGTTTTTGTTGTTCGGTTACCACTATCAAAACAAAAGTCCCACCGAGACCCTATTGGCCTCGGTTGACATACGATACAAACCAAAACCACACCTCGACTTGCGGTTGGGGTTCCCTTGCCTGCGTCTGAGCCAAACCAACCCAAGTCGAGACCTTTAATAGTCTTCGGCTCTCGGTTTGTGGGTCTCGCTGAACGACAAACACCAAACACCCCCTTTTATCCTTGATTTAATTAATCCCCATGTTTTCCTTATGTTGTTTTTAAGATTATTTAAATGATATCATGAATTTATAAAAGAATTAAAAAGAAAAGAAAGGTTTTGATTATACCGAATGCGTGGTTGTTTAGGATTAAGAAACACGAATACCAACACGTAACTTTCTTGGATCAAAATCAACAAACACCCTCCTTGGTGTTCTATATGGCCGGTGGCAAGGGAGAATAAGAGAGCAAGGGTTCTTGTTTTTTTTAACCTAGAATTATGATAAAAGTTCCCTGGAGGTTTTCTAGTTATGGGTTTTCAATGGGTCATGGGCCAAAAGGCCCACCCTTCTTCCTCCTTTGATAGTCGCGACCAACATAAAGCCCGAAGGCAAAACCGGACGTTTTCCTAGGTCAATTTAAATGTCACACGTTCGTGTTTATTTATCGTGATTACAACATATTTATAATATATATATATACGTACATACATGTTATTTAATATCGTGACACGTGAATTATATTATAAATGGAAAGTTTTAAACTTTATCGTATTTTCGTGTATTTACTATGGTATTTTAATGCGGGTTTTACAAGGTTAAGGTGAATTATGATTCTGGAGGATTAGGGGGAAAACCCCTTTGATATGTTTGAAGATTGGGATTAGGGTTCTTGGGGTGATGAACTGGTATTTAATATGGGCTAGGGATGGTAATTATGTTTCCCTCCATGTTTTAATTTATTTAAATAGATTTGAAAATCTGTTAATAAGAAGTGGGTAGTGGAAGATGACGTGGAGAGGGGTGTGACATGGAGGCGTGTGAGTGGAGGAGAGGTGGAGTGGGGTGATGTGGTAGGTGGTGATTGGAGGTGTAGGTTTCAATGTTTGGGCAAGAATAGTCCCTCTATTTCCAAAACTTCTTCACAACAAGTTTGTAGCAGCCAAACTCACATTTCCTTTGTAACAAGTTTGGGGTTGTTGTTATTTTTGGCACAATCCTTTTGTATACTTGTTTCAAGGACTATTAATGCAATATCATCATTCTTCAAGGGGTTCTTTTGACATGTCTTCAATATTTAAGGACCAATCTTGTACAAATGAATAATGAAGGGTCATTTGTGACAAGTCTTCAAACTTGAGGGACCAAACTTGACAAATATTCAAAACTTCAAGGACCTCTTTGGAAATTCATCGTTCGGGTCCGGTTCTTTGTGTGGCTTCGTTCCTGTGTTCGTTTTTTGCTTGATTCTTGTAATCTTTTGGTGAATTCACGATATCCGTACCTAAAATACACAATGAACAAACACAAGCATACTTTGAGGTATTTTATGACATTTTTAAGCGTTTTAAGCCTGATTTTGACAATGAGACTATATTTAAATGCAGTCTCATCAGCACCGCTGCCGGTTCTTTACGTGGTGATTGACGATTGATTGACGGTTGCATATTGGATTTTGGGATCCTTTCACTTGTGTACGTTCCTTTTACGTATTATAAATCAATAAAATAAAAAAATCAAAAAGATAAAAAATATATAAAAAATAAAAAATCACAAAATCAATTCTTTTCTTAAAGAATTGAAGCAAAAAAATAAAAATCAAAAAGTAATCTTTTTCCTAAAATATTACACCAAAAATATATTGTATATATCTTTTCCATCGTTTTTACCTACATATAGTATTTTCTTAAAAATCCTATAATACCCAAATATTTTCTCTATATTATTATATGTAAATACATATACGTACTACGAACGACCAATAAACCTACTTCCATAATTATATCCGAGACAATACACCGTACTTGGGGGTGTTCCGGTCCTAAGTACGTGTATCGATCAAAGTAAATTAAAGGCAAAAATATATAAACACTTTTAATTGGCAAGATGTAGGTCCATTGTTTCGTAGGATTAAGCAATCTATGATTTATCTATTGAATGAGATGGAGAAGTGGAAGATGAACTAGAGAGAGAAAGGAGAGGAGAAGAAGTGTAGAAAGAGAAAGTGAATAATGGATTCATGAAATGTGAAAGCTTCCCCTTCCTAACATGCTAGGAAGGGTTATATAGCCCACCCTACATGTGGGTTTGATGGGCTATATGTTTACTAACTAGATAACGAGCCCAATACATTAATATATCGTTGGAGTGACCAATCCTTCATAAATACGTAAAAACGTATTTCCAACAATCTCCCCCTAAGGGAGGTCGCTCCAAGAGACAAAGTTCTAAATATTCTATATCTCGTGATCTATGATAACTAAGATGTGACCGAGACTTTATTGGGAAAAACGTATTTCCAACAATCTCCCCCTAAGGGAGGTCACATCTTTTTACAAAATCTTAAACCTAGCATCTATGCTTGAGTCTTCGATCTTTTTCTTGTGAATATGCATGATGTGATCATTGACTTTAGCCTTGAGCATGTTTCCTTGCCTTGACCTTGTGTATTCATCACTTGTAATATTCGCCTCTTCGTGACTTCATGTTCCACATACTTATACCTTTATAATTCTTGAAAGCTTCAGAGTTTGATACAGCGGAAGACTTGGCCTTCAGACTTTCTTGAATTCGTTGAAGTACTAAGTGTATGCAGTATAAGCATGTGGTGACGACTTCTTCTGGATTATACACCGCAATGCCACCTTCTTGTTACGCTGCATATGAAAGTTAGCAACAAACCATATACACGGATGAAATGGCCTTGAACATTTCATTCCAATTCGGTAGCATTTTACCTCCGGTCGGTGAAGACCGTTGGACGATATTAAATATCGTACTTGTGGCAGGTAGTTTCAATAAAGAACCTCCTTGACAAGATTTCGCGGGTAAACCCGTTCTCTTTATTCGACCGTCCAAAGTTGACTGCGAACATAAAGAGTGAATCATTTGGATAATAATATCCGCATGATTTGAAGCCGTCAATTCATGTTCCTCGAACAAGTGAAATTCAATTAAGAACCGCACCATCGTTGCTTTCCAGTTCTCACGAGCTTGATTCGTATAGAATCTTGTAAGTTACCTACCAAGTGCTGTTTGAGGTTAACAATAGAAGGATTTCCATTCGCCACTGTAAATACTTAATAGTATTACTCTGAGTGTTCTGGCAAGATCACTAAGATATTGCCTAGAGGTCTGGAACGTGTTTAAATTCATTTAAGAATTAAACCACTGTTGCTTTCTAGTTATCACAAGTTTGATTCATAAAGAATCGCACAAGTCACCTACCATGAGCTTTTTGATATTCGCTTAAGAAGGATTTTCATCTTCATTGTAAATGCTTTCGTATTACTCGGATGTTCAGGCAAGATCATGAAGATTTTGCGTAGGACTCTTAAGATCTTTCTTACTTTTCACTGTGTCTGAAGAAGCAAGGAATTATGAAAGTGTGTCCTAATGAGATATTTGATGATCTCAAATGGCTCTAGACTCGATCGTGCATTTTGGATTTTTAGTGATCGGAGGCTGGAGAGGAGTGCCACCATTTCAATACCAATTTATTCGGAGTGAATAAATCAATAACTAATGTGTTGTCTCCGTGTGATTAAAACAAATATCTTTTAAGAGATATCTGAGTTAGCTGGGATGGGTTGTGCCTTGCATCACTGGGTCCATGATGTCTGTGTTCAATATCAAGAATCATTAAACAATGATCTTAATAGCATATGTATTGACCCGGTTTCTGCCTAGGTTGTAAGGAGGGCTTCTTTCTTTACACCCTTTATCTTTATAATTCTTTTTCATTCTTCAACCCCTTCAATGCTTACCAATACGTCATCACTAGCACCTTGTGTGATTGTTCCAGTGCTAACTTAAGTACTTGGTCGGCATTCAGCTACGTTCACAATCTTTCTCCATATTTCCTAAGGACTACTATTTCTAGCTATGAATGTCCTTGGGAAGATTCCTTCGGTTCTAGAGGAATCATTGGACTTTAACCTACCCTACATCCTTATGTCACCACAATCTTCACCGTCGTGAATAGAGATGTTTTAGTTAAGTATATGTCACCATGAAATCCATTTTTCTCCCCCTTAACATATACCACGATATTCGAAAACATTTCGCACATGTCAGGGTGAGCTATCATGTTAAGTCAAACCATTCGTGATTAATCATTTCCCATATTGAATCACATTTTCTCCCCCATATTAAAAATATTAACCCAATCGATGTTTTTAATATCAATTGATTTAATATCATTTTAAGAAAATTTGGGAATAAAAATGCAAATCCAGTTATCTTCATGATTTACACACGCTCCCCCTCAAATTAATGAGGGTGTACTTGAAACGTAAATTAAATACCTTTTAAACACAAGTGTAAGGTACTTATCACGTGCAAAGATCATATATGATAATGTATTCACAAAATTAGCGATTTATGAGGTTGGACCTGAATCATGGAGAACATCATATGAAAGAAGCACATGGTTCTTGTTCACAAATGTTGGTCGCCTCATCACGTCTGAAGTTATCTCTTGACTCCATGTGTATGATTGATATCGTTGTCTTGACACCAATATGTGAACTTGGCACTCTCGGCATCAAGGATTCTGAATGCTGGACAATTGCTCCCCCTCAATTGTTGACCCGTGTTCTATTGAAAGAGCTGTAGTCACCGTTTGAGTAGTCGCATCGTCGAGTATGTAGATATCAGTTGTAAGTTGCTACAGTTGGTGGAGATGATAACTTCGTAAAAACAATATTTCTCTTGTTTTAACAAATAAATGCACTGACACGTACATATATCTGTGTTAGATTGTGTTATAAAGTAAACACAATCCCTTACATAGTTTTAAAGTAAACCATGCCCGAGAAAATTAATTCCCGTTGTTGAGTCAAAGCTTTCCGGTGAAATGCTTGACTTTAGTATTAAAAGCGGGTTACTATCTGAAATAATAGCAAACCATTTTGAGCATGTTTTAAAACGTTTGAACTTCTGCTCGAACTTTATTTACAACCCCGTGTCATTTTTGAATGACATTTCTAGTATCGTAAATATTATCGAGTCCAGAAAACATGCTCTTTTTATCAAAAACATTGTTGAACACACAATTTGAAAGATTTAGAAAAACCTTTTGAGAAATTCTCGAAAAATTGTGTTCAAAGTTTTGAAAACCAATTACTTGAGCTTAAGATGTTGAATATCTTACAACACGAGCTCAAGTCCGAGAAGTTGTAAACTTCCCGTTGTTAAGGATAAGTTTATCATCGGCGATAAACTTTCCTTTTAACTGAAGAACGAGTCCTAAGTTGACATTTACTTAGAAGTCGTTTTCATGAGCTTGAAAAACTTTGAACGTTTTAACCTAAAGCTCATGACCGAGAAAGATGGATTTCTCGTTAAGAAGAAAAGTTCTCTTATTTAAAAGATACACTTTTCTTTATGAGCTTAAAACCTGGAATGTTTTACTACAAGCTCATGACCGAGAAAATTTAATTTCTCGTTACGAGGAAAAGTTATCATGAAAGATAAGCTTTCCTAAAATTAAAGTCCGAGTTACAGTCTGATCAACTATAAATCATTGTGCATGAGTTTAAAAACTTTGAATGTTTTAAATATTCGCTCATGCCCAAGAAAAATTAATTTCTCGTTGTAAGGATAAGTTTATCATCGGTGATAAACTTTCCTTTCTTTGAAGTCCGGGGCATAATCTGAAATATAATTATACGCCATTGTGCATGAGCTTAAAAACTTCGAATGTTTTCAATATAAGCTCATGCCCGAGAAAAATTAATTTCTCATTCTGAGGATAAGTTTATTATCGGCGATAACTTTCCTTTATTTGAAGAACGGTTCAATGTCTGACATTTAACAATGAACCATTTTACACGAACTTAAAACCATGAATAGTTTTAAAGTAAGCTCGTGTCCGAGAAAATTTAATTTCTCGTTTTTGAGGGTAACTTATCGTTGCGTAGATAAACTTCCCTGTCTCTGAAGTCCGGGTCACAGACTGTAATTTGACTGTGAGCCATTGTGCATGAGCTTAAAAACTTCGAATGTTTTTATTATTAGCTAATGCCCGAGAAAAATTAATTTCTCGTTATAAGGATAAGTTTATCATCGGCGATAAACTTTCCTTTCTTTGATGAACGAGTTACAGTCTGTAATGTGACTATAAGTCCTTATGCATGAGCTTAACCATGAATCCCCCGAGACACTTGTTTCTCTGACATCTGCTTCTTCAGTAACCAAACTCTAAGAGTGTCCTTAGTTGAACGGTATACAACGATTGGGCCGCTTTGTTCTTTTGGAACATCAACTTTGGTACCTGCATTCTCATTAGGAATTTGCATGCTTTGATATGGGTTAGCGATATCTATCTTAAAAGCAAGTGGGGGTTCACACTTGTCTTTTCTTGTGCCAGAGGCGACCTGAGTGGATGATTCACTTGTCTTAGTTGGAAAACGTTTCCGTTTATAGAAAACCTTAAGTTCAGGCTTAAGTGACGTATCATCCTTTTCAATTTCCTCCCTAGCAGTCTTAGTAGAATCGAAGATTATCCTAGTTAAAAAAAAGGGCACTCGTTTCCTACAAGAGTGAAAGTTCTACCAGTGGGGTGCCACATTTTACCAACGGGTTTGATTTTAGCTACCCACTGGGATTTAAGTCTAGCACGGGAGTTCACCTCATTAAGTAATTTTTTGATACAGGAATCATGATTGGCTCTAAAGACACATTTCCTACATGATTTACAAGTAGCATATTTAATGTCCGAGTAATTCCTAGATGATTGATCGATGCTCCTAGAAGATGACATGCTACGGTTAACAGTGTTGGGTAATCTAGAAGGCATCTGACTAGGTTTGACATTGCTATCTCTTATATGTGTCTTTTGCTTAGCTTCCTTTAGACCAGATTTATGGCAAACATAATTTGAACTAATTCTAGACGTGGTCTTGGTATTTTTAGAGAAACTAGAGGCAATCATGTGATTAGGTCTTGCTAAAGTTGTTTTAGTCACATTAGGCCTAGTTGGTGGGGTGACTGGTCTAGAAAAATGAACCAAATCAACTTGGGAGGCAAACCACGGTCTCGAGGATTGTGATTGCTCGAATCTAAATGCAGCCGGTTGTTTGACAGTCGGTTGTCTGACGAACTGATTTGTAGGCGGTTTCCCCAAGATTGATGGTTTTTCAAGCTTAGTGTCCACACTAGGTCCTCTAGAATTCCTTAACTCGTTTTTCAACGCAGCTATAGCAAAAACCTTTTCCTGAACTTGAGCTTTTAACATTTCATTTTCTTTGAGCAATCTATCTTGGGATGCCAATTTAGACTCTAGTAACTAAATTTGTTTCAAAATATTATCCTTTTCAGCTTTAGAATCTAAAAATTTTTGATCCAATTTTCTTTCAAGAATAACGTTTGACTTTTCATGTTTTTCAAAGTATGTTTCAAATGTGTCCGTTTTCTTAGAAAATTCAAGTTTGGCATCCTCAAGATCTTTTAATTGTTGAGCTACAATTGTTTCGAGCTCTCTAATCTTGGAATCAGAAGCAGTCAATGAAGCAGTTATAAGACAATTATCATGATGTTTAGCATTTCGAACAGTTTCTCCCTCATTATGACTCACAATGGATGAATCAGAAGTGGTATTTCTATCACTCTTTTCCATCCCATGTTTGTCATAATTAGGTTCAGAATGCTCAATATGCGGCAAGTCATCAGCATATACATCATAAACAACATTACATTGTACCATGTTTGCAGGCTCTTCGTCATAAACGGGTAAGGTGTCATCAAAAGAGATCTCGTGAACATTCCCTGATGTGCCACTGGTATCATGTTGTCCTCCTGATTTCGTGCTCTTGCCATCGTTAGGCTCCAAGTTGTCAACCGTATGACCATTCTCCTCTTGCATTTCAGATTCTTGCACTCCATTATCATACGCTTGATGAGGTCGAGATCTTTCATAAATCAAAGATGAGACCGATGTCATGAGTTTCAATATTGTATCACGGAAAACTCGAAGCTCGGAATGTGTATCTCGAAGAAATGATTGGCAAATCACTGAACTTTCAGACTTGATGATACTGAATTGGAGGAAAGGCGTGAGTTGTGTCACAAGAGTCTTATATGCAAGTGCCGATGCAGAGTGATTAAAGTTTTCATGGTTGAGTTGCTCGGCGAGTTGGGTCAAAGTGGTAAATATTGAGTCGATGAATATATGACGATCCTGACCAAAGATTGTCACAAATTCGCTCCCTCCTTGAATCCATAAAAGGAGTCACAAGATGGGACTGAAGTAGTTGAAATGACTTGATACCATTATCACTAACTTTGTCTTGCATTTTATGCGCTTCTCCCTTTTGACATGTCAAATCTAACGAATCCATTGAATATCGATGAAAAATGATGTGGATGTGGTTGTTTTCGGGATTTTACAATTCGTGAAGAAATCGTGAAGTCGATGTTTCGAGATTTTACACCCCAACAAATTAATAAACCGTAAAACTTCGTCACAATCCTCGTTTGATGGTATTACTCTTTACGCGGCTCAAAAATTGTTGTCGGCTCAAACGATGATAAATTAAACCGGAGACCAAAGCAAAGTCGGCTCACTCCAAAAATAAAGCCCGTCAACTACTTAACCCAACCTTTAGTTAATATAGTGATCGAGCTGAAAAATTATATCCAAAATTGTTATTAACTTTGCCAAAAATGTATTTAAAACCTTTAACAACTTTAATAACTTTGAAATTCTTTTCTTAATTAAACTTTGCCAAAAATGTGTTATTAAACTTTCTTTATTTGTTTAAATTAATGGTGCCAAAACTAAATCTTATACTCCAAACCGAATTACAAAGTATAATAAAATTTTTTGAGAAAATCCCACTTGCTTTGGCTTTGTGTCCTCCGCCCTACACCTCTCCCACTTTTTTGTCACTTGCAGACGTGTATCCAACAAAGAAACTTAAAGTACTACACGTATATCTTTGACCACTTTAAAACGCAACCAAACAAACTTATCCCATATGCTTGGTTTCTCTACTTTCTCTCAACAAACTCTCTCTCTCTCCACAAAACCAATAATACTCCTCCGTCTCTTTGACTTCACTTCCCAAAACAAGATTCAATCTCTCTCTCTCCAGCAAAGCACAAACCTAATCTCATATCAATTTAAACCAATCTCATCTAATCCAACAAAAAACAGTCACCACAATTTAAACCAATCTCATCTAATCTCATATCAAATCATCCGAATCATTACATGATCTTCATCCTCATATGTTCGAAAGTAACAAAGCCCTTGAAGAACTTGGAAGAGATTCGACTTCAAGATCAGTTAGATTGGTCTCGGGTAGGTTTTGTTGATGTGATGTTCAATTGCATGTGTATTATTTGTTCAAATCGAATAAAATACATGATTATAACGCAAGTGTTATAAATCAGTCTTGATTTCGAAAATCAATTAAGAAGTTTTTAGCTTCGACAGAGATCAGCGAAGATATGTTCATTCGTGTATATAGATCTATGATGATGATATTCGTGAGATCTAAATAGATCTCGACATGCATGTCGTTACACGATTTAAATCTGTGATCAGTTATATATTTTAAGTCGAGATAGGGTTGTGGTATGGGTGTGGGTTGTGGTATGCGACGAGGGTGGGTGGGTATATGGTGTGAGTCGAGTGTGTAGTTTTCGAGTCTTCTGGTGTTGGAGTCGAGTGATGTGATATGGAGTGTGTAGTTTCGGTTTTGGTTTAGTGTCAAGGGTGTTGTATGGATTCGAGTCTGATTTTGGGTCGAGAGTCGAAATATGTGAAGTTTTCAGAGAAACACGGATTTGCAGAAAAACAAAGCTTTTTCAGAAAACTTGATTTTTTCAGAGAAATCTTCGGATAAATCTTCGGAATAATTGGGTTTTCAGAAAAAAATGTGAATCTTCGGAATAAGTGATTTTTCAGATAAATCTTCGGATAAATCTTTGGAATAATTGGGTTTTCAGAAAAAATGTGAATCTTCGGAATAAGTGATTTTTCAGAGAAATCTTCGGAATAAGAGGGTTTTCAGAAATTTCTTCGGAATAACTGGTTTTTCGGTAATTTCTTCGGAAAAAATGATTTTTCAGATAAATCTTCGGAAAAAATAGGTTTTCAGAAATTTCTTCGGAAAAAATAACCCTTTTCTGAAAATACAGATACGGATGAGACAAACCCTTTTCTGAAAATACAGATACGGATGAGACAAAATTAAAAAGACAAAATGTTGACAGATTTGAGTGAGAGAAAATCAATTTGGACAAAAGTTTTTTATAGAAACAATAATAATAAAAAAACTGATAAAAAATAAAAAAATGTGCCAAAAATGAGACAACTGATAAAAAAAGATAAAAAATATAAAAAAATGATACTTTGTGATTTTAAGTGATCAAATTGATAGAAAACAGATTACCCAAAATTTAGAAAAAATTGATGAAGTATGATAAAAAAAATTGATAGATAAAAAGATGATAAAAAAATGAGAAAAAAAATTAGAAAAGAAAATTTTTTTACCACCAAATCAAAAGATAAAAAAATACGTAAATCCTAAGAATCAACCAAAGCTCTTGATACCAATTGTAGGTCCATAGTTTCTTATGATTGAGCAATCTATGAATTATCTATTGAATGAGATGGAGAAGTGGTAGATGAACTAGAGAGAGAAAGGAGAGGAGAAGAAGCGTAGAGAGAGAAAGTGAATAATGGATTCATGAAATGTGAAAGCTTCCCCTTCCTAACATGATAGGAAGGGTTATATAGTCCACACTACATGTGGGCTTGATGGGCTATATGTTTACTAACTAGATCACGAGCCCAATACATTAATATATCGTTGGAGCGACCGATCCTTCAGAAATACGTAAAAACGTATTTCCAACACAAGAATTCGAGAAATACGAACTATTAAGTGAATAGAAAGGCGGATTTTCTATAAAATGCAAGCCTAAGGGAAACAAGTACTTAAGAGCTTAGCGCCACCTCATTCCCCCAGTTCACTAGTATGTATTTCGAGAAGGAAGGCTTGTTGGGGGGTTTTGTCGCTCAATTAGTACTACATATATTATACTTTCTTGTGGTTTTCACTATTGAACCTCGAAGGAGATAATCCCTTCTTCATAAAAGTCGATCGAGAACTCCTCTCTTATTCCTCGAGTTGAGTTACATGCGCACTCGAGCGTGTGCACATATACCTATTGGTGTACCACTTCCTCCCAAAAGGAAGAGAAATAAGAACAAAGCCATCCATCAAGCCGATCACGAGAATCGTGCATTTGACACCTTAAAAGAAGTCATGGCCGATGTTGACAATAGACCATTGATTGAGATTCACCAATCTAACGTGGATGGGAATGTGGATGCCATAGTCATTCCCGAGATAGCCTCTAACAATTTTGAGCTTAAGACATGCATGAGTACTATGGTTTCTTCTATCCCCTTCCTAGGGAGACCTATGGATGAATCTCATGACCAAATCAAGAGATTCATGTCCCTTTGTAATACCATCAAGTATAATGGGTACCTTTTGATACGGTTAAGATGATTTTATTTCCTTTCTCTTTGGAGGGAAATGCTAGGAATTGGCTAGATAAGCGACCCTCAAATAGCATTTTCACTTGGGATGATTTAAAGAAGAAATTTGTGAACAAGTTCTTTCCCCCTTCACGAACCATCGCATTGAGAAACCAAATCATAGCCTTTCAACAAAAGAAAGACCAAAACTTTAGTGAAGCTTGGGAAGAGTTCAAAGAGTTGTTAAGAAAGTTCCCAAACCACGGTTTTGACCAAGTTCACCAAATTAACACCTTCTATAATGGTTTGAGACCTCACCATCAAGATTCCCTTAACTCGGCCGCGAGTGGTAACATTCTTTCAAAATCCACACAAGATGAATGGGATATCATTGAGACAAAATCCATGGTTCAAAGTAATAGGGAAAGAGATGAGGTGGTACATGTTCTTCAAGAGAGTACTTCTCAATCACTTGATCATCAAATACTTAAGCAACTTCAAGAACTTAACCAAAATCAAAAGATGAATTGATAACTGGCTTTTACCTAGTAAGAAAATAAAGTTCGTTGTGTTGGTCTAGTCGAATTGATCTTAGTTCTCTATGTGACTTCGTTTTATTTTGGTGGAAACAAAGATGTGTCGTTGTAGTGTTTAAAATGAAATGTGCAAAACAATTAAAGTAAAAGTGCTCTTAAAGTAAATCTAAGTCTAATTAAAGTAAGGGTGCAAGTATTTAAAAGCGAGACTGAAATTAAAGGGCACTAAAGTAAAATGACGCAAACTTATATCTAACTAAGGCAAACTTAAAACGCGACTAAAACTAAGGCAAGTCTAAAATAAAACTAAGGCAAATAATCTTAAAGTGCAATTAAATAAAAGGCAGGAAGAATAAAGCTTGAAAATAAAAATCAAAGACAAAAACTAATAAGAACCTGAATACAGCTCATTCGGAATAAACCTTCGTTTGGAATAATCACTCTTCCTAAATGTCACCTTCGGTTGAAATGATTCTTCTTCACTTGGAATATTACCAAAATCCTTGATCCGGAATGTGACAATCCGTCAATTTAAGGTTGATATTTTATTCTCAAATATTATTTGAAAATATTATTTTAATGATACAATATGAACTCACTTATTTTTGGGAAGAAATTTGGATTTACGTCTTGAAGTAGCGTCGACTACGTTTAAACCGGAGGATTCAACGTTACGTGCTTACGTTTACATACACCGTCTTTGGTGACTGTCCGACATTTCAGAAAATAAATTTATCCGTGGATATTATTTTTGAGTTTTAAATTTGTGTTAGTTCATAAACTCACAAATTTACGAGAAGAGATTAGGACTTACGATTTTATTTTAACGTCCTTTACGACTAAACCGGAAACCTTAGGATTACGTATTTACGTTTATGAACTCCGTTTTTGATGAGACAATTTTTATTGGATTCGTTTTGTGACGGTGATTCATAATTATAAAAACGTTTTTCGTAAAACGACCCGAGGGCACGCAAATCGAGAAAACTAGAATCGAGAAATACCCGTAAACTAGTGAGATGGGACAAAACACATTGTCCCACCCCACTAGCTTGTATGGGACGGCTAACTTGTCACCACAACACTTAGGTGGCATCAACTTTAGCTAACTTACACAAGTGTAAGCCATGCTTACATGTTAAGCTAACCATTCCACTAAACCACAAAACAAGCAACTTGTTTTCACCTACACCATTTCTTACATGCAATCCACTCCAAAAACTCTCTCAACTCTCCCATTGTGCCGTCCCAAATAAGCCAACAAACTCCCCATTTGATCTTTTCTAGCCATAAACCACATGTTTACTAGTCCTATTAAGGTGTTCTCTTGAAGCCTTGATCATTTGGTGGCCATATTAACATCTTTGGAGGTGATTTGCTTATGTCCTAGGGCTGATTTTCCAACCTATGTTCTTGATATTTGATGGTCTTGGAGATACTTTTTGTGTTCATCAAGTTCTTGTCTTCCTAAAACAAGAAATCCACTTAGATTGGTAAAGAAGATCATCCTCTCCATTTTTCTCTTGTTATTTTGTAAAGAACAAATGTATTTTCTTTCATTTTGTATATGTATATGATGTATATATGATGATAAAATGTTGTGTGGGGATCAAGTGTTGATAAATATGCTTAAAAATGATGATAACCATAAGAAATGAAGCTAAAATCTTGACTATTTAGTTGGCTGTATAAAAACAGTAGATAACTAAAAGATGAACTGATAAAATTGCATGGTTTGATCTATTTACAGTAAGTAGATGATGTTATACACATGTGAGAGTTGGCCATGCAATGGAATCAAAAGAATGAGTGAGATATGATCAAAACAAGTTAGGTGGTGTAATCTGAATAAGCAGTTTTGTAGGGACTGTTAAGGCAACTTTAACTAAAAATGGCCAGTAGCTATAACTAAGTTATATGTAGCACATATTATGAAGAACATGTCATCCAAAAATGAGCTTCTAAGTCATTATAGAACTCTAGATATGTTAAAAATGGTGAACATGAAGTTAAAAATCAGATTTTTGGAAATAATGTTTATTAATATTATATAAGCACTCACATTATAATGTATAAAATGTAAAAATATAAACCCACTAACTTATAAAACTTATTTATATAAATGTATAAAAGGTTAATTATATGGTTAAATTATATAAATGGTGGTGAAATAATATTTATAAGTAATAAAAACTATAAACTTGATTTTTACGACTTTTTCGGCTATCGCCGTAAAATTAACGTTTTCCGCCAAATAAAACTTAGACGACCAAACCCGTCTAATGTAAAGTTTATAAAAGTCATATACTGATGTATAAGGAACTAATATAAGTAAAAACCGATAAAACCCGAACTATAGGGCATACGGATATTAACGAGCTAAGTAAACATATTGGACTAATACTTGGGCTAATAATGGGACTAAATAAGATAAACACCCATAAAAAGAACTTATTGGGCTTAACCCATTTAGGCCCAACTTGTAAAGTGTAGATACTGATAATTTAAGTATAACAAGGATTAATACAAGTTAAGAACTTATAATAGGCTTATTGGACCTAAAACACGTAAATAGGTAAAACGAGAAAACTAGTATAAAAGTTATCAACACATAACTCTAAAATGAGTAAACGAGAATATGTAAACCCACTTGATCATCATATATATAAGAATCATATGTATACATAATTGCTATTTTTATAAAGTCATTGGACATGAGTCTAAGACCGAGTATTATTTGTCTAGGTTTCCGTGATTGAAGCACGTACCGTACGTCCGAACTGCCGATAACCCGCCTTCCCACATCAACGTGAGTTCATAGCCTCACACTCTTTTAAATGTTTTTATAAATGTTTTATAAACCCGCGAGGGAGATAACATGTTAGTTTTTATAAATTAGGACACCATTTGTCCCGATTGTTTGTTTATTGATTTGGACCCGAATGATTGAATGACCCGATTGTATGACCCGATAAATGATTAAAGGACCCGATAGATGAAATTAAATGGATTATTAAAGTTAGGTTATGTCACTAAAAGTCCCATTAGCATGAATTGTGAACTACCGGGATTTGGTAGACGCTTGTGCATATAATAGTACTATTTGGGGACGATCACCCCAGTTCGCGCCTTGACGGTTGATCCCCGTCGTGCCACATTGATTGGTAAGCGAATTTATGTATGAGAAGATTTCCATAGCGTGACCTTTGTGACGACACGCTATTTTAGATGGGCAAATTGAGTATCGGGTTAGCTACCCGTTGTTTGTTTTAGTAAGGTAACAATGTCATGCGGCTTATAATAATCCAAAATTAACGAAATACTACTAGACGCTCCGAATTACGACGTATTGCCTGACTAGCAATACAGGGTCATACTATTGATATTATGTTCGTGTTTTGGTTTTCATAACCATATTCATATAACGGTTTTTATTTAACTTTATACAACGTCGTAAGACGTATTGTATGATGTTTTTACGACATTGGCTCGTATAATGATTTTTAAGGCAAATGCCTATATTATGATTTTCGATAAGGATTTGTATAAAAATGACTTTGGCTATTTTATGGCCTATTACAAAGATTTGTATAAAATGATTTTGGCTATTTTACGGCCTATTACAATGATTTGTACGAATTGATTTTTGGTACTAATTTTATACCAAAGTTATATTGATGGAATTTATTAAACTCTATGAATTCACTCGGCGTTATCGCTGACCTTTTCTTTTAACATGCTTTATCTCAGGTACTTGAAGGTAATTCTCGGGAAGACAACAAGAATTCATGGCCCGCACTTAAACTATATTTTCCATTCAAATGCTTTGTAAAACTTTGTATGAAATATAATGACTTGGGACCGATGTAACTTTGATATTTATGAATGGAAATGATTTATTAATAAACGACGCGATTTTTATGCGTTGTCTATGATGTGAGTAATGTGCTATCCCGTAACACCAACGAGTCTTCCGCTGTATTGAGTTGTATAAATTTGGGGGTGTTACAGTTTGGTACCAGAGCTCTCGTTATAGAGAACGAAAGATTTTTAAAACCAAGGTTTTGAATAAAACATTTCAAAATCTTTTAACTATAAACATTTTTCTAAAAATGTCTAAAAATCTTTTGACTATAACGGTGCCGAAGAATTCCCGAGTTACCGAAAAGGCCAAGACTGAGAAGTGTTATTTTAATATATATATAACTTGGATTATATATATATATGATGTAATTTTATTACATGATTGTTTGATGATTATTTTGATTTTATACGAGGTATTTATACGACGTAGATTGTCACAAGTAACCCTAACTCCCCTAGTAAATTAATCGAAGCTATTCTCATAGGAATTCTAGCTATCCTAGATCTAAACCAAGTTGTGGATATTTATGATCCCAACAAATGGTTGATATTCGTAGAAGTGTAGATATTGGTTGATTGTGATACTGAAAAAGAATTGGCGAGATTAAATCTGATATCGATGTCATGACGATCTTTCCTTATAGAGTGGAGTTTGACAAAACGTTACCACCTAGAAAGATGTCATCTAATTCGTTGTCATCCAATTCTTAAATTGAAATCGAAAGGGTGAATGTTGCACTTGAGGCTGTCATTGGAACCATTACCCAAAAGCCTCATGCCACTAGTACCTTTCCGAGAAGTCTAGTTGAATGATCAAGTCATTTCATACTAGTGACTCATTTGATAATTATTGATAAAGGAGATATAGGATTGGAAATTAAGTGTTGTTCATATTGAACTATTATTGCCTTTACAAGGCCGAAGAATAAGGTTGTAAGTATTGGAGAATGAGGTAGGATATCGAATTGAGTATAAAATTGGTTGAAACTTGGATAAAGTAAAATTTAACCCATATGTAATATGATATTGTTAAGAGAAAGTCGTTAAGTTTTGTCATTGAATTATAAGGTTTTAAATGATTGTTAGTTTGTGTTAAGGGCTGTTCCTAGGCCATTGTCCACTAACGAGGATGCCCAGTGTCCAAGAAATAAATTGAAGAAATCTTCTTCTGAATTGAGACCGATGGATCTTCTGGGACATGTGGAACACCTGATGACTCTTGTAGATTAGTATTCATTGTGGTATCTTTTAAAAATCCCTAACTTAACTGAGATATCAGTTGGTAGGATGAGTTTTGAGAATTGATGTAATGTGTTACGGTACAATTTTGACTTGTTTGTGATTAATGAAAAGACTACCTTTGATTGCTAAATTCTACATGTATCGATGTTATCTATCCTTTATTGATTCATCCTACTGTTCGCATTAGTGATGCAACTATTGAACAAGTACTCATCTTGATTTGAGTTACGTTGTGAATCATTCTTCGTGAGTGCCATCGAGGTCATGAACCTCATGATTATTTGGCTAAAGCTCATTTCCTATCTTATTGTAGTTAGTTTTCGGTGAACAACTCTTCATCACTCCTTTGCAGATCACTCATTGTTTTTATAAAAATAAAACAGTATTCCTTGAGAAAAATTGAATTTTCATCACTAAAAGGATTACTCAAAGTAAGATTTGTAAGTGATTGTTATCGAAATGAAGTTGTTTATAAAATACTTTGGAAAACTTAATTGTTTTCATGATAAAGAAAATCTTTGTAAATTTATTCTTGATTCTTATTAAGCATGAAAATGTTTTTATTATAAACATGATGATAAAATTTTGACGAACTGAGTATTGCATCGTTAATCTTGAAATTGTATATAGTTGCGCGCCTACATACAATTTGGAATGGACTATGCAAGGCTGATTAGTAGTCACCATAAAACTGATTAATAAACACTACATTTCCTTTGAAGATTGTGAAAGATTAAAATTTTATGAGATCTACAAGAAGTGAAAAATAAGGACATAGTGTTAGGGACACCTACATGTGTGCCTGTAACACCTATTCTTCTGAGTCGAATTTACTCATCTGTGGAAATTGTCTTATTTGACAATTGACAATTCTTTCTTGTCCAATTCTCCCGTAGTGAGATTCTTAGGAAAAGTATCTGATTACCAAGTGTTGATACCCGACTGGATGTATTGACGTTCTTATCATTTCTTTTGATTTGATTTCATTTGAATGACCTGGGTAACGATCCGAGGAGCTTTCGAATGCGTACTCAAATTATGAAAACATGGGATACATTAATATTCGTTAAATGTTTTCGTCTGTATCTGATTTGAAATTCTCTCGCATAGATTATGCGTTGACCTTACTCTTTTAATGGTAGTTATGTCTCCTGATATCCTTGAATTTGTGAAGGATTATGAATTATTATTAGTCTTTTGAGAAGTTCACATCTTATCGACGGCAATAAAACTGGAAGGTTGATAGTGCCAGTAGAATGGATTGATTGATTATGACATGACGACATTGTCTTAACTGATGGGAACTCGGATAGAATTCCCCTAAATGATAAGATGTTGATTATCAAAAGTGATCTAAATAATTCTTGACGGATGCCCGTATCCTGCATTTAGACTTAAGATTATACCGTGAATGGTTGTGAACTGGTTATAGATATTGTAATCTAGAAGAACCTAATATAAATTTATTAAAAGATGTTTATGATATCTGAAACTTTAGGAGGTATATATTGGTAAATTACCTAAACTTTCGCCATTAAGGCAAATTGAAATTGGTATTGATTATATTTCCGGTGCTGCACTTGTGGCTTGTGCACTGTACGTCAGCACAATCTGAATTAAAGGAATTTCCGTACAACTGAGAAAGTTGTCGGAAAAATATTTTATTATACCAAGCCTGTCATCCTGAAGAGATATGGTATTATCATTCCTTATATTTATAGATTACTGTGAACTGAGTAAATTGACAATCGAAAACGATATCCATAACTCGAAATGGAAGATTTGTTCGATCATTTACAAGGTTTTAGCGTATGTTTTAAAGATTTGATCCACGGCATGGTTATTATCAACTTCGCTCCGCGAAGAAGATTATCTATTCCAATCACTACATCCGGTACTTGTAATGAACATTATGAGTCCCACGTGATGTCGTTTGGATTGACCAATGCACATGTAGCATTCATACATTTGGTGAATCACGTGTGTAGGCTGTAATTTGATAACTTCATGCTTGTGATCATTAGTGACCATTTGTTTGTTTACAAGAATAAGAATGAGGTTAATAATTAATTATAGATTGCCCTGAATTGGCTAAACAATGAAAACCTATACCTTGAATAATTAACAGGTGATTAAAGACTTGAATCTTTACATGATTTAACCATGAGATTAATAGATGATGGAATATATTGACTCTTTAAAGATTAAGAGCCCTTTTAAGACTTTGAGTATTACTAAAAAGAAAATGGAAATATGTTTTGACAAATGTTTTAACAAAGGATTTTTAAAGGGATTATTCCCTTATACACAAACCATTTAACTAAACTTCTGTTTAGGGGTAAATGTTTGTGTATACTTCTAGACAACCTAAGAAGAATTAAGGAAACTATATAACTTATTACTTGAAATTTGAAACGACAATTTTTGCTTTTCAAACTAAAAAAACTTTGACCAAAGTATAAAAAAGGTTTTTCGAACATTTACGAATCTTATTAAATATTTTCGATAAATCAACAAAAATCTTGTTAATTAAATTCAAATTATTTTTGAACATTTTATATAATTGGTCGAACTAAGAAATTTAAAACTTTTTCGTTTACGCTTCACAAAAATTAACTAATAATTATTTAATTAATTATAATAATTATCGACGCTTTAGACGACGGATTGAGCAAAACGGATAAAAATGATAGTTGAGACGAAACTGAAACATAAAAGATATGAAGAAAGAATTTTGAATAAATACAGTTATGATATTTATTTCATCAGGAGAAAGTGAACGTAATTACTGACGCATAATATAGAAAGAATATCTGAGTGAATTATGGACATGAAATTTATATCATCATGAGAGGTGAATATAGATACCGATGCATTATGTAGGAAAGATAAAGAACTAGTTAGGACATGTTCCTTAATAATGAAGGTGCTATTTATATAAATAGAATCCATGAGTTAGTGTTTGTAAAAAGGATAATATAGATAATAAAAGGTTTCACGGCTAGTGTGAACCATTAGAATTAAGAAGCCGATGGCGTTAAATGTATAAAAGACCACTTGTGGTTGCCTAAATATGGAGATTGTGAGATATAGTTTTGTTGGAATTTGTAAGTATAAGTATTCTATTTATGTCATTGATGACTAAAAGTATCTTTGTCTGAAGAAGTTGTACTAATGGCAAATTATGAAGGCAGACACCGCCTCATACATTAATAAACGTCCAGCTATTACAAAGGTCATCATCTGAATTTGATTCGATTTGGGTCATCGTCGACAGACTGACCAAATCTGCTAATATCATTCCCGTTAATGATAAATGCAAAAGAGTTATGTAAACATAGTGTGCCTGTATCGAACATCTTTATCAAGATCCTCGCTTCGCATTGAATTTCTAGAGATTTGCTCAGAAATCATTAAGAACGAACCTTGATGAGAGTACTATGTACCACCCCAAATCGAAGGGACGAGGTAAAGTAACGATACAAAGTAATATAAGTGTCGTTTTATGTTTGAATGATTGACCTTTGGTGATAAATCGTATAATCGTTTTCCTTTGGAGAGATTACCATTGATAATCATCGTATTAGGATTGAAATCAAATCTTGTTAGAATCTATATTAGAGCATCTGTAAGCAGGAGTTGAGATGAAGACACCCGACATACAGCCATTGTGAGTTGGACATGTCTTTTAGGTTTAAGGTTTCCTATGATGGCGAACCTATCCTTACAAAATACCTGACCCGCGAGATCTGAAATGATTGTTGAAATTAGGATTTGATTATTGACAGCCGGTAGTGGGCAGGAGGTTATGTGAATATGAAATGTAGATCTTGAAGTGCCAAATGTGTAGCGAAGCTATGCCACAATTTTTAACCTTGGAAAAATGAATTCATGATCTGAAAAATCATGGGATATAAGTCCCCGTTGTATGGGACCATTGAGATGATGTAAAAGTTGAGATTGAAAGGCATATAAGCTGGATCTACCCTAGGACTTCAAGAGCTGCCCGAATTATGTTTCGTATATCGAACTTGATGGAATATCTATCAAGTGAGAATCTGATTATTCTTAGTAGAGCTTAGATCGGCGAAAAGTTGCATTCATCAAAAACCCGTGAACATCATGGATAGAGAAAGTAAGTCAACATTAAGCCTGATCTTATTCCCGTAGTTATGTTTGATGAAACTCGCGTATTGTAATTGCACTTGTAAGAAAAGACCGAATGTGGAGGAAATACCCACATGGCTTTAACTCTATAAGAAGCGAGTAGTAAGGTAAGATGATCTTTGAGGACAAAGATCCTGTTTAGGGGTAAATGTTGTGACAATCCGTCAATTTAAGGTTGATATTTTATTCTCAACTATTATTTGAAAATATTATTTTAATGATACAATATGAACTCACTTAT
The DNA here is from genome assembly GCA_025667525.1 of Glebionis coronaria. Lineage (NCBI taxonomy): Eukaryota > Viridiplantae > Streptophyta > Magnoliopsida > Asterales > Asteraceae > Glebionis > Glebionis coronaria. The sequence continues at coordinate 340,292,308 of CM046881.1, read as the reverse complement.
TTTTGGGAAGAAATTTGGATTTACGTCTTGAAGTAGCGTCGACTACGTTTAAACCGGATGATTCAACGTTACGTGCTTACGTTTACATACACCGTCTTTGGTGACAGTCCGACATTTCAGAAAATAAATTTATCCGTGGATATTATTTTGGAGTTTTAAATTTGTGTTTGTTCATAAACTCACAAATTTACGAGAAGAGATTAGGACTTACGATTTTATTTTAACGTCCTTTACGACTAAACCGGAAACCTTAGGATTACGTATTTACGTTTTTGAACTCCGTTTTTGATGAGACAATTTTTATTGGATTCGTTTTGTGACGGTGATTCATAATTTTTAAAAACATTTTTCGTAAAACGACCCGAGGGCACGCAAATCGAGAAAACTAGAATCGAGAAATACCCGTAAACTAGTGAGATGGGACAAAACACATTGTCCCACCCCACTAGTTTGTATGGGACGGCTAACTTGACACCACAACACTTAGGTGGCATCAAGTTTAGCTAACTTACACAAGTGTAAGCCATGCTTACATGTTAAGCTAACCATTCCACTAAACCACAAAACAAGCAACTTTTTTTCACCTACACCATTTCTTACATGCAATCCACTCCAAAAACTCTCTCAACTCTCCCATTGTGCCGTCCCAAATAAGCCAACAAACTCCCCATTTGATCTTTTCTAGCCATAAACCACATGTTTACTAGTCCTATTAAGGTGTTCTCTTGAAGCCTTGATCATTTGGTGGCCATATTAACATCTTTGGAGGTGATTTTCTTATGTCCTAGGGCTGATTTTCCAACCTATGTTCTTGATATTTGATGGTCTTGGAGATACTTGTTGTGTTCATCAAGTTCTTGTCTTCCTAAAACAAGAAATCCACTTGGATTGGTAAAGAAGATCATCCTCTCTATTTTTCTCTTGTTATTTTGTAAAGAACAAATGTATTTTCTTTCATTTTGTATATGTATATGATGTATATATGATGATAAAATGTTGTGTGGGGATCAAGTGTTGATAAATATGCTTAAAAATGATGATAACCATAAGAAATGAAGCTAAAATCTTGACTATTTAGTTGGCTGTATAAAAACAGTAGATAACTAAAAGATGAACTGATAAAATTGCATGGTTTGATCTATTTACAGTAAGTAGATGATGTTATACACATGTGAGAGTTGGCCATGCAATGGAATCAAAAGAATGAGTGAGATATGATCAAAACAAGTTAGGTGGTGTAATCTGAATAAGCAGTTTTGTAGGGACTGTTAAGGAAACTTAAACTCAAAATGGCCAGTAGCTATAACTAAGTAATATGTAGCACATATTATGAAGAACATGTCATCCAAAAATGAGCTTCTAAGGCATTATAGAACTCTAGATATGTTACAAATGGTGAACATGAAGTTAAAAATCAGATTTTTGGAAATAATGTTTATTAATATTATATAAGCACTCACATTATAATGTATAAAATATAAAAATATAAACCCACTAACTTATAAAACTAATTTATATAAATGTATAAAAGGTTAATTAAATGGTTAAATTATATAAATGGTGGTGAAATAATATTTATAAGTAATAAAAACTATAAACTTGATTTTTACGACTTTTTCGGCTATCGCCGTAAAATTAACGTTTTCCGCCAAATAAAACTTAGACGACCAAACCCGTCTAATGTAAAGTTTATAAAAGTCATATACTGATGTATAAGGAACTAATATAAGTAAAAACCGATAAAACCCGAACTATAGGGCATACGGACATTAACGAGCTAAGTAAACATATTGGACTAATACTTGGGCTAATAATGGGACTAAATAAGATAAACACCCATAAAAAGAACTTATTGGGCTTAACCCATTTAGGCCCAACTTGTAAAGTGTACATACTGATAATGTAAGTATAACAAGGATTAATACAAGTTAAGAACTTATAATAGGCTTATTGGACCTAAAACACGTAAATAGGTAAAACGAGAAAACTAGTATAAAAGTTATCAACACATAACTCTAAAATGAGTAAACGAGAATATGTAAACCCACTTGATCATCATATATATAAGCATCATATGTATACATAATTGCTATTTTTATAAAGTCATTGGACATGAGTCTAAGACCGAGTATTATTTGTCTAGGTTTCCGTGATTGAAGCACGTACCGTACGTCCGAACTGCTGATAACCTGCCTTCCCACATCAACGTGAGTTCATAGCCTCACACTCTTTTAAATGTTTTTATAAATGTTTTATAAACCCGCGAGGGAGATAACATGTTAGTTTTTATAAATTAGGACACCATTTGTCCCGATTGTTTGTTTATTGATTTGGACCCGAATGATTGAATGACCCGATTGTATGACCCGATAAATGATTAAAGGACCCGATAGATGAAATTAAATGGATTATTAAAGTTAGGTTATGTAACTAAAAGTCCCATTAGCATGAATTGTGAACTACCGGGATTTGGTAGACGCTTGTGCATATAATAGTACTATTTGGGGACGATCACCCCAGTTCGCGCCTTGACGGTTGATCCCCGTCGTGCCACATTGATTGGTAAGCGAATTTATGTATGAGAAGATTTCCATAGCGTGACCTTTGTGACGACACGCTATTTTAGATGGGCAAATTGAGTATCGGGTTAGCTACCCGTTGTTTGTTTTAGTAAGGTAACAATGTCATGCGGCTTATAATAATCCAAAATTAACGAAATACTACTAGACGCTCCGAATTACGACGTATTGCCTGACTAGCAATACAGGGTCATACTATTGATATTATGTTCGTGTTTTGGTTTTCATAACCATATTCATATAACGGTTTTTATTTAACTTTATACAACGTCGTAAGACGTATTGTATGATGTTTTTATGACATTGGCTCGTATAATGATTTTAAGTCAAATGCCTATATTATAATTTTCTATAAGGATTTGTATAAAAATGACTTTGGCTATTGAAATGTGTATAATGCAAGTTCGTTTTCTCAGTTCTTAACTAATAGAAAGTCCAACCAATATCGGATTTATAATTGTTCTTGGTTGTTAAAGCTTGCTTGGTAATCTATGCTAATTCAAACAACACTATTTAAAAATGAAAAATATTAAACTACTTATACGTAAAACATTTTGCAAATACCAATTTTTTATTCAAACAAAATTCAATTAACAAAATATAAAACTAGAAGGACTGAAAATGTAATTTCTATGAAAGTTAAATGCTCAAAATGTAAATTCTACAACTATAGGGACTAAAAATGTAAATCTGAAAACTATTAGGATCAAAAATGCACAAACTATAACAAACTTGCCAAAATGTAACAAATTAACAAACTTCCAACTGAAATCCAACAACTTTCAAATGTAAAGGACTTAAACTTGCAAATTCCAGAAAATTAGGAAGTTTAGCTAGGTATTAAAACTGATTAAACCTCTAAGGACCTAAGTGCAATTTTTAAAAACTTTTAAACAAAAACGGGACAAATGAAAGAATAAGCTCGTTTGAGCTTATTACTCAACCAAATCAAATGAAACAACTTGCAAAAGACTTAAAATCCAATTTAAGCTACGTGTGTTCAAGGATTTAAGCTAAAAGTCAGAAATAAGCAAAAGAGTGCTTATTGATAAGCACAAAATAAGCTACAGCTTAAACCAAACAGTCACAACCTGATTTTTGTAATGAAACTGATTAAGCAACTTATTACAAGAACGGGAAATCAAACCAGAACTATTTTCATCAAGTAATGAACCAGAAATCTGAAATAAGCTCAAAAGAGCTTATGTTGACCAAGTTTGACCGGATTTTTGGAAAAAGCTCAAATCTTCAAAAATCAATATTCAACACTTACTAACTGGTTTTGTGAAAGAAAATCATGACTTTTATGAAGTAGATTAGGAGAACTAGGAAAACAATCACTACTTTGTCTCAGAGAATGAGCTTTGCTCAGACCTTGACCAAAAAGCTATTTTCTAGCTTAATTCCTAGAACTGTAGAATTTCCTCTTAGAAACTAAATCTTTATGATATAAGCTAAGTCTAGAAACAAATTTGAGGAAATTTCATCTAAGAATGAATAAGAAATAAGCAATTGAAAAAGGCAAGTTTTTAAAACCAAAGCTGAATAAAGGCTAACCCAAACTATTTTAGTGCCAATTGCCTGTTTGACCTATTATTTGACTTGCAAATCACTTTAATCTACTTGTTATCAACTAAGGACTAGAAACAAACTCTAAAACACCAATTCTTAATGCTTGAATACTGATTATGATCTACTACCAAACACTCCTTTACTGAATTTTAACAAACTTTTTCAAAGACTTTTTAGGTACTGGGTTGAACTGATTCAAAAGCTATAGCAAACTAGATTCACAGATCAAAATGAAAGGTTTAAGAACTAAATGCAGTCAATTATCTCAACAAAAACTTCAAATGAATTACAAGGCTTAAAATGACTGAAATTATGCAGAAAACTTAAGCTAAATCTGAATCAAAACACAAGTATGCAAGATTAAGCTTCTAATACACAAAGATCAATCAACCATCAACTAATATCAAGTAAAACATGCAGCCGTCAGAATTAAACTAGGAAAAGTAGCATGCAAAGACTTGTTAAGTGGAACAAAAACAAGAATCTTAAAACCTATTGTAGAAATCCTTTGGGAAGAAGAGGAGCGCTGAGCTCTCTTGCCCTAGTGATAACCACCACCTATCACTAGTATTCAACAAGAATCAACCAACAATCAACTGGAATCAACCAAACTGCTTGAAAACTCCATAAGAACTAGGCTATGTCTGAATTGTGATCAAACAGCTACAAATCTTCACAAATGTCAGTTATGATCAATGGTTGATCATAACAAACATCAATCAGCAACAATAACACTCAACAGCAACAAGATCAAACTGGAATTTGAAGAACAAAATTTGGCGGGAAAAAGGAATTTGAATTTTATTGAAGGAAAACAGTTACAAAGTTTGTTACAAGCTGTTAACTAACTAACTGACTCAAGAGTTTGTCAGACTCTTGAGTAGTTAGGGGAAAAGTGAGGGAAAAAGGAAAGGGAAAGTAAGAACTAGGTGTTTTACAAAATTAAGCTACACTTGAAAATGAAGACTAGTCTAGGTATTTATAGGCAAGAAAGGAGAGTTTGTTGGAGTTGGTGACGTGTCAGGGCCAATCTCTGAGCTCCACGTGGCAAATTCTGCATTTAGCACTTTGAAGGTATGAACAATGATTTGGGGGTTTTAAATCCACTCAATGATTTGTTAATTGGATTGCACCGTTGAACTCGTCTCTTCAAAACGATCATCTTTGATGTTTATATCTTTCTCTGAAATTGCTTCTATCAAAAACGCGATCCTGGCAATTTTTATTTTTGAAGAAGATGACACGTGTCGGTTTCTGGTTGGTTTAAAAGGTGAGTTGTGGATTACACTGTTAAGATCTTGTAATAAATGTGGCGGCAGTAGTGGATATTTAATGAGCCTAAGTGGCAATCCGTGTGAAGCACTATCTCTCTTCCCATTGGCTGAATTCTTGACACATGGATCACACTTGCATATCTTTCCAATCTTGGCAAAACAAACCCCTTGACTTGGCAGATTGCTGTTTTAAGCTAGGATCTTTATTCTTTTGACATTTTTAGTCCTTTAACTTTGATTCTTCAACAAAATCATCCCTTGACTAAGTTGACTTGATAGTTGACCAGGTTTGACTTGAATCTTGACTTTTACAATATTTCACTTTTAGTCCTTCAACTTTCATAACTTGTCAAGATAGGTCCTTGAACTTCAAAGTCTTGTCACTTTTGATCCTCTTTTGTCTTTTTCATCCATTTGAGCTTGATTTTTCCTTGTTTGCTTGAAAATGTATCTTCTTACCTACAAAAGTGTACACAAACACAAACATACCACATAATACTGTTTTTGCCAAATAATTTGGTATTTTGCTTCATGTTTTAGGGTTATTTGTTGATAAAAGGATATGAGTTTAAGCTCATATCAAATTCCCCTACACTTGAACATTGCCATGTCCTCATGCAATATTATATTTCAAGGCTTAAAAATTACATTTCCCTCATAATTAATCCACCTTGGCCATATGAGATGCATCTATGCTACTCTAAACTAGATGATGCATGATTTTGACTTTTAATAATGCAATGAATCAAAATACAATTCTATCTATATCTTTTTGATTTTTCTTGAAATGGTTTTGATGGAAATAACTCATAAAGAACTCAATGACTTGGATTAGGGCTTGGGTACCATGGATACTTATCACCCTCAAGTTTCACTTTCCCCATACCAAGCTTATAAATGGGATCATTGCATTCACAAGTAAAAAGTGCATCAACTTATTCATGACAATTAAATGTGGAACCGGTTATTAATTGAGCAAATTGCTTGTGGGCAAATTTGTCATTATTCAAGTGTGAAATATAAGAAATGTAAAATCCAAAAATAAAGAAGCACGGTTTTAATCCTAAGTAATCTTCTCATCCATTACTTGAAAAACCGCTCATAATTAATATAAGTCCGTTTCAAGAGTAATAAGTCATTCGCCTTATGTGTAAAATCCTCATGTCATGCTTTCATAAGTAGCTACACACTCGTTAAGGAAAGAAAAATAAAACTCACGCAATAATTTACATCCGCATCCTTTTGAGACTTTGGATCTTCAACCCCGCAACCCGTCAAGGTAATATTGGATTGGAGCAATCTATTGAATCCCCGCAACCCGTCAAGGTAATATTGGAACTCAATAGTCACTATAATTAACACCACACTGCCCCTCTTGGGAGTCTTGCATTATTTTTTCTTTTCTTTTCTTTTTTTTTTCTTTTTTTTTTCTAGCCACTCATTTTTTTCATAAGCCGCTCTTATTTTTCTTTATTCCTCACCAAGAAATTTGCAAAGAAGAAAAGGAAAAACACCTGCTAAATATGGAGCATGACATAAGTCTAGTACACATAAAACGTGCTAACTTAGAATCTTAAGACGTACTCATATCAACCATAAATGATTAGCCAAAAATGCATAAGAGATTACAAACCAATTAAAACCGTACTTGATTATTTATTTAACAATTATATACATGCGAGGAAAATAGAGGTAAAGAAGAGAAGGGTTTAGCCACAAGTAATTGCCATGAAGTCTATCTAGCCCTTTTACACTTGCTTCAACTCTATCATTTCCCATTCTCCACAAATTTAAAATTTCAAAGAATGAAATTGGTGGAAGCTTAGCCTAATAGACCAATGAAGGACTACATGGTTAAGGATACTAGCTAGAGAATGCTAAAATAAGCAAACTCGGGTTGAGTCAAAATATCCATGGCGGGCCTAATATGTCAAAGAAATCTAAATTTGTTAAAACCATGTTTTATTATATTTTTTTCCTTTTTATATATTTTTGATGAAACATAAAAGAAAAGATATATACAATGCAAATGTGTTATGCTAATGAAAAATGATTGATGCAAAAATTATGAATGCATATTTTTGTTGGCCAAAGTAGATCAAAAATTTGAAAAATGTTGAAAAATTAATTTTCCAAGTTATCATGAAAGACAATGACAAGTTCTAGGTAAGGTCACTTCGATAGAAGACCCCCCTACACTTAAGCTAAACATTGTCCTCAATGTTTAAGAGCATGGAAGTGTAAAAACTTCCCCTACACTTATGACAATGAATAGACTTTGCTTAACCCAAGTTAAGGAAAGGACAACTATTAGTGAAATCATGTTTAAGCACAAGGTGTCAATGAAAATTCACTAAAGTAACGAAGTGAACCGGATACAAGGGCCTCCTCCATAAGCTCCAAAGCATGAGATGAGTGAGCAACCCTACAAACAATCAAGAAGACAAAAGAAGGTCTCCCCTACACTTATCTCCAAGTCTATGCCTTTATTGCTAACCTACCACACTCTAAACCTAGTTATACGATGCTTGAGTTAATGAGTCTCTAGCTCGACTCGTCCCTCAATGAATTAATTCATGGGGAAAATGGGGACCTCTTGGACCATTTCAACGGAAATGTCCTCCCCAAAGTAATGTTTAACACGGTGACCATTCACTTTAAAATTTGGACCATCGGGTTGGGACAACTCAAGAGTTCCATATGGAAACACTTGAGCAATAGTGAATGGACCGGACCATCTTGACTTAAGCTTGCCCGCAAAAAGCTTCAATCTTGAGTTAAAGAGGAGAACCGGCTCTCTAACTTTGAACTCACGATTCTTGATCTTAGCATCATGCAATTTCTTAGTCTTTTCCTTGTAAAGCAAAGAATTCTCATAGGCATTGGCTCTCAACTCATCCATCTCATTGATTTGATCTTTCCTATGTGAACCGGCTTGGTTTAAATCAAAGTTAGCCCACTTGAGAGCCCAAGATACCTTATGTTCTAACTCAAATGGAAGGTGGCACGCTTTTCCATAGACAAGCCTATAAGGAGTACAACCAATTGGTGTCTTAAAGGCCGTCCTAAACGCCCACAAAGCATCATCAAGCTTATCCGACCAAGAAGCTCTATGTTCTCCCACCGTTCTTTCTAGAATTCTTTTTAAACCACGATTTGTGACCTCGGTTTGACCATTTGTTTGAGGATGATACGCGGTAGAAAGTCTATGATTCACTCCATATTTCTTCATAACTCTCATGAATTGATCATTACAAAAGTGCATACCACGATCACTTATGATGGCCCGAGGTACACCAAATCTAGCAAACAATTGTTTCAAAAACTTTACAACCACTCTAGCATCATTAGTAGGTAAGGCTTTAGCCTCCACCCACTTGGACACATAATCCACCGCCACAAGTATATACTTGTTTCCCTTAGAGGATGGAAAAGGTCCCATGAAATCTATTCCCCATACATCAAATATCTCACATTCTTGGATAAAATTTTGTGGCATCTCATCACGTTGTGTAATTTTTCCTTGTCTTTGACAAACATCACAAAATTTCACCATCTCTTGGGCATCCTTGTAAATGGAAGGCCAATAGTAACCCGAATCAAAGACTTTCTTGGCGGTGTAGTTAGGCCCAAAATGTCCACCCGTAGGTCCTTTATGACATGCCTCTAAGATTTTAAATGCCTCGGGCCCATCTACACACCGTCTAATGATTTGGTCCGCACATTGCCTAAAAAGATATGGATCATCCCAAAAGTAATACTTAACTTCCTTAAGAAACTTTTTCTTTTGTTGATAAGTAAGACCCTCAATAAGCACATTGCCCACAAGATAGTTTGCTATATCCGCAAACCAAGGTGTGGCATCCTCTTGGGAAGAGATAGACATGAGCTCCTCTAGTGGAAAGGATTCATTGATTTCTTGATGTGGGAAATCTCCTTGAAAAGGATGCTCAAGTTTACTCAAATGATCCGCCGCTAAATTCTCGGCCCCTTTCTTATTACGAATCTCTATCTTAAACTCTTGAAGCAACAAAACCCATCTTAAAAGCCTAGGCTTAGCATCTTGTTTTGTCATAAGATACTTGAGAGCGGAGTGATCCGTATACACTATGGTTTTGGAAAGCACAAGATATGGTCTAAACTTCTCAAAAGCATATACTATAGCAAGCAACTCTTTTTCCGTGGTAGTGTAATGAAGTTGTGCACCGGTCATGGTTTTACTCGCATAGTGTATAGGTTGAAAATGCTTATTAACTCTTTGTCCTAAAACGGCCCCCACCGCATAATCACTAGCGTCACACATAAGCTCAAAAGGTAATTCCCAATTTGGAGAAACCAAAACGGGAGCCTTAGTCAATTTTTCCTTAAGGGTCTCAAAAGAGTCTAAACAAGCTTGATCAAAAATGAAAGGAGCCTCTTTCTCCAAGAGATGAGTCATCGGTCTAGCTATCTTAGAGAAATCTTGTATAAAGCGCCTATAAAAGCCCGCATGACCTAAGAAACTCCTCACACCTTTAACCGAGGTGGGTGGGGGAAGCTTAGCAATCACATCAATTTTAGCTCGATCAACTTCTAATCCCTTATTGGATATCTTGTGTCCTAAAACAATCCCCTCTTTCACCATAAAGTGACATTTCTCCCAATTTAGCACCAAACGTGTTTCCTCACAACGCTTAAGCATTCTCTCAAGATTGGTGAGACAAGAGCTAAAGGAATTCCCAAATACAGAAAAGTCATCCATAAAAACCTCCATGGTTTGCTCTATCATGTCATGGAAAATCGCCATCATGCACCTTTGAAACGTCCCCGGTGCATTACATAGGCCAAAAGGCATCCTCTTGTAAGCAAATGTACCGTATGGACAAGTGAATGTGGTCTTTTCTTGATCCTTAGGGTCAATGGGTATTTGAAAATAACCCGAAAAGCCATCAAGAAAACAATAGTACTCATTTCCCGCTAAGCGTTCAAGCATTTGATCCATAAAGGGAAGCGGTAAATGGTCTTTCCTAGTTGCCTCATTGAGTTTTCTATAATCAATGCAAACTCTCCAACCGGTTACAAGTCTCGTGGGAATAAGCTCATTGTTGTCATTAGGCACCATGGTGATTCCACCCTTCTTTGGAACACAATGAACCGGGCTAACCCATGGAGAGTCGGAAATGGGGTAAATCATACCCTCATCTAAAAGTTTAATCACTTCCTTCTTAATAACCTCATGGATTTTTGGGTTAACTCTCCTTTGGTTTTGAATGGCGGGTTTATAATCATCCTCCATAAGGATTTTGTGAGTACAAAAATGTGGATCAATTCCCCTTATGTCGGATATTTTCCATGCTAAGGCTTTCTTGTGTTTCTTAAGGACTTCAATAAGTTGCTCCTTCTCATCCTCTTTCAACTCTTTAGCAATAATCACCGGTAATTGGTCTTTTCCTTCTAAGAAAGCATATTCTAAATGGGATGGAAGTTCCTTAAGTTCAATGGGAGGTGGACTCTCTATGGAAGGTTTTACTATGGAAGGTTCCTCAATGGTAATCTCTTGTGGAATAGGAGAAGGAATAGGGTCCTCATTGAGCAACTTTTGGATCGTAAGAATATCTTCTTCCCAATTAATGGGAGAATCATCATCACCAAGAAAGTTGGACTCAAATTCCTCCAAGAGGAAATCACTCTCTCCAAAAGGTGTTAACGAGGGAGCAATTGAGGCCACGGTTTCAACATGGGGTATCTCATCACTAGCATTTTTACAAGCATCATGAAAGTGTTCATTACACACTTCATCTAGCACATCCACAATGTTAATAGTCTCACAAGGTCTAGACTCCTTAACCTCTTTTCTATCACAAACTTTCCCTAACTTAAACACCACTTTCTCATCCTCTACTCTCATAATTAATTCTCCTTCCGCCACATCTATCAAGGTACGACCCGTTCTCAAAAACGGTCTACCAACAATCAAAGGCACTCTAGGATCCATGTCATAATCGACCACTACAAAGTCGGCCGGAAAGGTAAACTTATCCAAACCTACAAACACATCTTCCGCTATACCTACGGGGTGAGCTATGGTTCGGTTAGCTAGTTCAAGAGTCATCCTAGTGGGAGTGAGCTCGGGAAGAGATAGTTGTTTCCAAACCGATAAAGGCATGAGATTTATGCTCGCCCCTAAATCCGCCAAAGCCATGCAATTTTCAACACCGGGAAAATTACAAGGTATCAAGAAGCGCCCCGGATCTCCAAGTTTTGTTGGTAAGGTTTTAAGTAACACCGCGGAACAATTTTCATTAAGTGATGTGTTGGGCAAATCAACCAATTTTTCTTTGTTTGAGAGCAAATCCTTGAACATCTTAGCAAACTTTGGCATATAAGCAAGAGCTTCCGCAAAGGATATGTTGATATTGAGTTGCTTGAACATCCTTAAGAAATTGGAGACTTGTATGTCATCTTTGTTCTTTAACTTGTCCTTTTTCAATCTTGAAGGGTATGGAAGAGTAGGTTTTGGTGTAGGTGGAATAGGTGTTGTGGTGGAAGATTTGTCTTTGTTAGCCTCTTCATTGGGAAGTGTGGAAGGTAAAGGAGAAGTATGAGGTGGTTGAGAAGGTATGTTTGAGTGAATAGGAGCACTTTGATGAGGTGGAGTAGAAGTAGAAGGCTTGTCACAAGTAGGAGCACAAGTGGGTTGAACAAGAGAAGGTTTAGGAGGTGAAGGATCCTTTGTTATTGTTCCACTCCTTGTTGTAATAGCATTGACATTAGCCCTAGGGTTTGTTTGTGTGTTGGAAGGTAAAGCCCCTTGTGGTCTTTGAGTTACTGCCATTAAAACCTTATTGAATTGGTCATTCATTTTCTTTTCTATAGCTTGGAATTTCCTTTCATTCTCTTGATTCATCTTTTGCAAAAGATCCATTGTGTTAAACTCTTGTGGCACATAACCTTGAAAACCTTGAGGTTGGAAAGGTAAAGGTTGGGAGTTAAATCCTTGATTTGGTGGATAAAAGGTATTTGCTTGAGGTTGAAATTGATTGGGTGCCTTGTAGTTATTTCCTTGGTATGGTTGTCTTTGCCCTTGATTCCTTGCTAAAATTTGAGGAGGATTTTGTGGAATTTGGGTGGGTGGTTGGGGTGGAAAGCCGGGTGGAGTAAGGTAATTTTGGGATTTGTAAGAAAGGTTATTTGGATTGATGTTAGGCTTGAACTGTTCACGATGTTCCTCTTGGTAAGCATAGCATTCCCCTTGATACCCTTGCACCTTATCACATTGTTCATAAGAATGGGGACCTCCACAAGTAACACAAGAAATTGTGATGGCATTCACATTGTTTGAGGAATTGTTCAATGACAAGTTCTTAAAAGTTTGAAGCATTTCTTGTTGTACTTGTAAATTCCTCTCACTATCTCTATCCATCCTTTGAAAAATGGCTTCTTGAAACTTGAGGAGTTGGTTGTCACAAGGGATTTGAGAAGTGTTTTGGATAACATGAACTCTTTCTTCAAATGGATTGTTTGTTTGAACCATTGCCTTGGTCTCAATAATGTTCAAAGCCTCGTGGTATGTTTTAAAAAGAATACTCCCTCCCGCGGAAGCATTTAGTGAATCTTGGTGGTGAGGTTTAAGGCCATTATAGAAGGTATTGATTTGGTTTAGATCATCCATTCCATGGTTAGGGCATCGCCTCAACAACTCACTATACTCTTCCCAAGCATCACTAAAGGATTGACTAGGTTTTTGTGTAAAGCCCATAATTAAATTCCTCAAAGCCATAGTCTTTTGTGGAGGAAAGAATTTGTTCAAAAACTTAGTGGTAAAATCATCCCATGTGGTGATACTATCGGGTGGTTGGGTGTCTAACCAATGCTTAGCACTCCCATCTAAGGAAAATGACACTAACATCAATCTAATGACCTCATGTGGAACCCCATTATGCTTAATGGTATTGCAAAGTGAAAGGAATCTCTTAAGGTGAGCATGGGGATCCTCATTTTGTTTTCCAAAGAAAGGTGATGAAGAAACCATATTGATCATAGATGTATGTAGCTCAAATGTGTTAGCGGGAAAGTCGGGAATCTTAATGGCACTAACATATCCATGAATGTTGGATTGCATCCGTTCATACAAAGTACGATTATCAATAGCCATGGCTTCTTGTGACAAAGCACGATTCTCGTGATCGGCTTGGTGGACGATGGTGGTCTTACTCTTTCTCTTTTTCTTCTTTTTCGGAGGAAGAGGTTGTACACCAATCGGTATTTGTGCACGCCCGCGAGTGAGCATGCAACTCAATACGAGGAATGAGAGAGAAGCTCTCGTGTGACTTTGAAGAGAAATGGATTATCCTCTTCGAGTTTCAATATTAAATATCCACAAGAAAATAACAATATATGTATTACTACTTTGGGTGCAAGACCCTCAATGAAGCCTTCCTTCTTAGAATACTCCCAAGTGAACGGGGGGTTAGGTGGCGCGAAGCACTTAAGTACCTATTGACCCTTAGATGGCATTTTATAGCACATCGCCTTTCTATTCACTTAAATGTTCGTATTCTTCGAATTGTTGCTTATTGAGAGTATTTATCTATTCTTGCTTTATTTTGTTTGATCGATACGCGTGTCAAGGACCGGAACGCCCCTCAACACGGTGTATTGCCTCGGCAATACTTATGGAAGATATGTAGATTGATTGTTCTTATACGTATACGTATTTACTTATAATAATATATGGAAAATATTTTTGTATTTATGAGTTTTTTAAAGGAAAATACTATATGTACATAAAAACCGAGAGAATCCAATAATATATATTTTTGGGTGCAATCTCTTAGGAAAAAGATTGCTTTTTGGATTTTTTAATTTTTTTGGTCAATTCTTTAGGAAAAGAATTGTTTTGTTAATTTTTAGTTTTTATATATTTTTATATTTTTGATTTTTTATTTGTTTTGGATTTATGATACGTAAAAATAACGTTCACAAAATGAACGGATCCCAAAAGCCAATGAAAACCGTCAATCGATAGTCTCTCGTGTAGTCAAAGAACCGGCAGCGGCGCCATTTGAAATGTATATAATGCAAGTTCGTTTTCTCAGTTCTTAACTAATAGAAAGTCCAACCAATATCGGATTTATAATTGTTCTTGGTTGTTAAAGCTTGCTTGGTAATCTATGCTAATTCAAACAACACTATTTAAAAATGAAAAATATTAAACTACTTATACGTAAAACATTTTGCAAATACCAATTTTTTATTCAAACAAAATTCAATTAACAAAATATAAAACTAGAAGGACTGAAAATGTAATTTCTATGAAAGTTAAATGCTCAAAATGTAAATTCTACAACTATAGGGACTAAAAATGTAAATCTGAAAACTATTAGGATCAAAAATGCACAAACTATAACAAACTTGCCAAAATGTAACAAATTAACAAACTTCCAACTGAAATCCAACAACTTTCAAATGTAAAGGACTTAAACTTGCAAATTCCAGAAAATTAGGAAGTTTAGCTAGGTATTAAAACTGATTAAACCTCTAAGGACCTAAGTGCAATTTTTAAAAACTTTTAAACAAAAACGGGACAAATGAAAGAATAAGCTCGTTTGAGCTTATTACTCAACCAAATCAAATGAAACAACTTGCAAAAGACTTAAAATCCAATTTAAGCTACGTGTGTTCAAGGATTTAAGCTAAAAGTCAGAAATAAGCAAAAGAGTGCTTATTGATAAGCACAAAATAAGATACAGCTTAAACCAAACAGTCACAACCTGATTTTTGTAATGAAACTGATTAAGCAACTTATTACAAGAACGGGAAATCAAACCAGAACTATTTTCATCAAGTAATGAACCAGAAATCTGAAATAAGCTCAAAAGAGCTTATGTTGACCAAGTTTGACCGGATTTTTGGAAAAAGCTCAAATCTTCAAAAATCAATATTCAACACTTACTAACTGGTTTTGTGAAAGAAAATCATGACTTTTATGAAGTAGATTAGGAGAACTAGGAAAACAGTCACTACTTTGTCTCAGAGAATGAGCTTTGCTCAGACCTTGACCAAAAAGCTATTTTCTAGCTTAATTCCTAGAACTGTAGAATTTCCTCTTAGAAACTAAATCTTTATGATATAAGCTAAGTCTAGAAACAAATTTGAGGAAATTTCATCTAAGAATGAATAAGAAATAAGCAATTGAAAAAGGCAAGTTTTTAAAACCAAAGCTGAATAAAGGCTAACCCAAACTATTTTAGTGCCAATTGCCTGTTTGACCTATTATTTGACTTGCAAATCACTTTAATCTACTTGTTATCAACTAAGGACTAGAAACAAACTCTAAAACACCAATTCTTAATGCTTGAAAACTGATTATGATCTACTACCAAACACTCCTTTACTGAATTTTAACAAACTTTTTCAAAGACTTTTTAAGTACTGGGTTGAACTGATTCAAAAGCTATAGCAAACTAGATTCACAGATCAAAATGAAAGGTTTAAGAACTAAATGCAGTCAATTATCTCAACAAAAACTTCAAATGAATTACAAGGCTTAAAATGACTGAAATTATGCAGAAAACTTAAGCTAAATCTGAATCAAAACACAAGTATGCAAGATTAAGCTTCTAATACACAAAGATCAATCAAACATCAACTAATATCAAGTAAAACATGCAGCCATCAGAATTAAACTAGGAAAAGTAGCATGCAAAGACTTGTTAAGTGGAACAAAAACAAGAATCTTAAAACCTATTGTAGAAATCCTTTGGGAAGAAGAGGAGCGCTGAGCTCTCTTGCCCTAGTGATAACCACCACCTATCACTAGTATTCAACAAGAATCAACCAACAATCAACTGGAATCAACCAAACTGCTTGAAAACTCCATAAGAACTAGGCTATGTCTGAATTGTGATCAAACAGCTACAAATCTTCACAAAAGTCAGTTATGATCAATGGTTGATCATAACAAACATCAATCAGCAACAATAACACTCAACAGCAACAAGATCAAACTGGAATTTGAAGAACAGAATTTGGCGGGAAAAAGGAATTTGAATTTTATTGAAGGAAAACAGTTACAAAGTTTGTTACAAGCAGTTAACTAACTAACTGACTCAAGAGTTTGTCAGACTCTTGAGTAGTTAGGGGAAAAGTGAGGGAAAAAGGAAAGGGAAAGTAAGAACTAGGTGTTTTACAAAATTAAGCTACACTTGAAAATGAAGACTAGTCTAGGTATTTATAGGCAAGAAAGGAGAGTTTGTTGGAGTTGGTGACGTGTCAGGGCCAATCTCTGAGCTCCACGTGGCAAATTCTGCATTTAGCACTTTGAAGGTATGAACAATGATTTGGGGGTTTTAAATCCACTCAATGATTTGTTAATTGGATTGCACCGTTGAACTCGTCTCTTCAAAACGATCATCTTTGATGTTTATATCTTTCTCTGAAATTGCTTCTATCAAAAACGCGATCCTGGCAATTTTTATTTTTGAAGAAGATGACACGTGTCGGTTTCTGGTTGGTTTAAAAGGTGAGTTGTGGATTACACTGTTAAGATCTTGTAATAAATGTGGCGGCAGTAGTGGATATTTAATGAGCCTAAGTGGCAATCCGTGTGAAGCACTATCTCTCTTCCCATTGGCTGAATTCTTGACACATGGATCACACTTGCATATCTTTCCAATCTTGGCAAAACAAACCCCTTGACTTGGCAGATTGCTGTTTTAAGCTAGGATCTTTATTCTTTTGACATTTTTAGTCCTTTAACTTTGATTCTTCAACAAAATCATCCCTTGACTAAGTTGACTTGATAGTTGACCAGGTTTGACTTGAATCTTGACTTTTACAATATTTCACTTTTAGTCCTTCAACTTTCATAACTTGTCAAGATAGGTCCTTGAACTTCAAAGTCTTGTCACTTTTGATCCTCTTTTGTCTTTTTCATCCATTTGAGCTTGATTTTTCCTTGTTTGCTTGAAAATGTATCTTCTTACCTACAAAAGTGTACACAAACACAAACATACCACATAATACTGTTTTTGCCAAATAATTTGGTATTTTGCTTCATGTTTTAGGGTTATTTGTTGATAAAAGGATATGAGTTTAAGCTCATATCAGCTATTTTATGGCCTATTAAAAAGATTTGTATAAAATGATTTTGGCTATTTTACGGCCTATTACAAAGATTTGTACGAATTGATTTTTGGTACTAATTTTATACCAATCTTCGCGTCCCGCTTCAAGAAGTTATGCCTTGGCTATGAACTCTATTCAACCACGAGTAACTTTTAAACGATCTTGTGCTAGAAGCTAAGTAACCTTTCAAATCGTACGACCTTACTTATTGCAATTATTTTTATTCCTAATGCATTGATCTTATGGGAGAAAAAGCCATAATTAAAAACATATGCGTTTTTGAAAGAACATTTTCAAGTTCTATGTTTAGCATGATCACTTGTCTAACTCTATCACTTCTCGTTCTTCACTATTTATAGACCTATAATTAAAGATACTCGTGAATACTTAGCCATGCAAGTCAAAATTAAACCATATTTGGATTAGATTTCATTAAGACTATATCAAATTGATGTTTTGGGTTTTCAAGCCACCTATAGGATCTTGCACTTTCTTGGAATTTTTCAAGTTTAGAGAATGCATTTTATAGTTCCCTTGATAAGTGACTTTCTAGGATCAATTATAGGAACTTGCGAAAAGTTCTTGTTCTTAACCCGAATGAGTTAAGACTTTCGCGTTTTAAAGTTCCCTATATAAAAGTCTAGCAAAACTTGATTCGAGCGAGTTAAGGAATGTAAAGGGCTCCAAATGCCCATCAAGTAAAATATTAACTCTTATTCTTCCCATCAGAAAATATACATTCGTGTCTTAAAAACACTTATGAAAACTAAGAAATTTTTTAAAATTTGGCCATTTTTAGCCTTATTAGCAATAAAACAAAACAAAACGTTGAAAGTTAGAAAACGTGAGGAAGTAGCAAAGCAAGTATCTATTCACCCCCCATACTAGAATTTAACATTGTCCTCAATGTTTCGAGTCTAAAGGTGGAGCACCCTCATACTAGAGACGAAGAGTCGAATGCTTATGATCTAGCATGGAAAGGGTGATCAACAATATATTTAAAGTCGTTTATGAATTATGCTAAGAGATAATTGTTAGAACAATAAAGTATATGTCATGGATTCGTGAAAAACATTTCAAAAAAACGATCGAGGCTCACGTAAACGAACACGAGAGTCTTTAATTGTGGCGATGATGATGATCTAGATAACACATTCACAAACAACCACGAGACAACGAGTTGGAAGGTCACAAATCCCCTCTCATTAACAACATTAGAAATCATAAAAAGGATAAGCATGGGATCTCCCCCACGAGGCCCCTCGTTTTTTATTACCGAGTCATGAGATCGACTCGATCCCCTCATAAATGTGAACATTTAGGGAGAATCTTGGTATGGCCAATTTTTGGTGGGGCTAACATGATAAACAAGGCCCAAAAAGAAATCGGCATTAAGGACTAAGTCCTTTGATGATGCAAAATACTGGGATCGAAGATGGCGTCCTCGTTTTCATTAGACAAACAAATCAACGCCACTTCGACTGTGACACCCTAGAATCGAGGTCATTAACGATACCCTAAATTACGCTAATTTTTGAAATTTTTAATAAATTTTAATTTCTATATTTATAAGTATTTTGGTTAAAGCCGATGTTCGAGGTTATAATTTTTACGTTTGACGTTTTGAGAAGGACGATGACGATTACGATCCCGAGGGATGCCCAATTTCATATAATTTTTGACGATTTATCGATAATGTAATTTTTCGAGAATTTTATTTACGGTTCGTGTTAAGTTGAGTCGGGTGAGTTTTATAGCCTTCCGAGTACATTTAAAGTATCCCAAAAATATTTTGGAGCGTTCGGGAAGATTTCCGACTCCCGTAAAATTTTCAAAATTGGCAAATGAGTCGAACCCGCAAAGTTTTGAGGACGTTTTTCATTTAAGGCCAAAAGAAGCTAAAAATTGCACAAAGGCCCATCCCAACCCACCAAAAAGGCCAAAATGGACATAAACACAAACACACACAAAATTTACACCAAAAAAATCAAACAATCTCCCTCCTCTCTCTCTCAAACCGACGGACACCCCAACCCACAAGAAAAATCCACCAAAAATCTTCTTCCACTTGATTTTTCAAAAATCTAAGGTTAGACCACACTTAGTTTGGTCATTCCCCACATGTTCATGTGCTCAAATCCCACATGCATTAACAAAAATTTTTCAAGATTTTTCCATATGATCCAAATTCGTTTTTGAGGCTAAATGAGCTAATGCATGTTGATTTTAAGTGTTATGGAAGTATAAACACCAAGAAAACCCACCAAAATTAATTTGGTTGTGGTGATTGGGTCACCCAAACCCCACGGCAAAGGGGGTGTTTGGGGAGCCATGGTGGTTGTTGATCTTGCATGTTATTGTTGTGTTTGGTTTGTTGTTTTAGGATGATTCACATAGGTTTTATTACTTGCATGTTCATTTTCTTTGATTCTTGATATTGAGATTGGTTGATCAATAGGGGTAGGACTGAAATTTGATGTTAGGATATGTTTGGGAAAGCTTAGGATGATGTTTAGTGTTGGTTAGAAGGCTTGGAATCGAGTCTAAGTGCGTTTTTGGTATGGTCATTTTTAGGCAAAAACATTTGGTCCATTTCATAAAAATGATTTTTGTTCCAGGTCTTGAAAACTAAATGTAGTTGTAGAGGGTTTTCCTAGCTTTAATTTGGTATAAGGTAGAGCCCGTGACTCAAAACGAGCTAAAAGTTATGACATTTTAAAGATCGGGTACCGGGAGACGAGGACTTTCATAATCCGAATTTGTGCAAAGTTTTAGTCAAATCCCGAGGGTCACAAGTATAAATTGGTAAATGGTCAAGGGTCAAAATTTGGTCCCTAACCTGTGTAAATGGGTCTATATGTTGACTTAGGAGTCAAAGAAGTCAAAGGCATTTTTCATATAGGTCAAAGAGGTCAAAATTGGTCGAAGCGCAATTTCAGCCCGTAAAATGTAGTCGTGGAAAAGAGTTGCGTAACGGGTCGTAAAAGTAAAAACTTTTATTGGGCTTAAAAACATGTTATCTACAGGTCTTATAGGATTTTTGGAAATTTTGTCAAATTTTATAAGTGTGGTTTAATAAGGTAAAACAGCCCGTACTTTAGTCAAGTACCGGTGTGAATGAGTAAAAATGGACAACATAAGTAATGAGAACAAATGGTATAAGATGAGTGATACTTGTTGTTTTTCTTTTTGGCGTGAGTTATACTTGTCCTAAGTGACTAGTATATATGTATTTTATACAGTACCGTAAGTATTTAAATGAGATTACTCATTACGCGTTATTTGTGATAGGTGTTGATTTAACCGGGCATCCGTTTCGTCGTCAGTGATCATCCCTCGAACTACCGACTACTTAAGATATAAGGTGTGAATTTATAGCCTCGCTTATATTATTTCAAATTGTTTTACCCGCGAGGGAAATGCATGCTAGTTTTTAAAAGGAACGTATATCATGAATGATTGTTAGACCCGGAAGTTGCCTTAGAAATTGTGTTGAGTACCAAAGTTGCAAAAGACCCTAAATTCATGAACTATTAACTATTGTCCTGCCCTCGAGTAGGGGGAAATAGCCGCTTATGCAATTTGTAGTACTACGGGGTTAACGACCCAATGCTAGCCGAGAAGCTGTACTTATAGTAAGTTCTGCGGTAGATTATTTTGTATGAGAAATAAGGTATAATTGCAACTGATGCCTTTAGAAGGGGCACTGGTTTCATCTAAATCATGCCGGTATATTTACGCGGGTGATTGAGTTAACGGATTAGTGTCATGAGCTTAAACACAATTGTCAGTATCCTGATTATAGTTTGTTTGATCGACAAGACTATAAATGATCACGAATGGTTTTTATTATATATACGTTCAAATGGATTGTAAAACCTATGAATTCCACTCAACGTTTTCGTTGACCAAATTTTGGCATGTGTTTCAGGTAACCGCTGAAGTGTAGAATGGAGCATGCATGGGATGGATGTTGTGTGTACGGCTTGGAGTCCGCTTGTTTTTCCCTCCTTTTTCTACTTAAACAGTTTTTAAGTTTAATGTTATGTTGTCGTAAAACTGAAGTTTTGGGTTGAGATTCATGGGGACCGAAAACGCTAAACTCTGTGCACTATTTGGGGTTGGAAAAACTGTGGACATGCATCATCTAACAATTTTAAATTTCAAGTTTTAAGTTGACGTCTTTTAGCGTCGTTTGATATATCTTGTGTGCAATGAATACTGTGTAGCACCCATTGTTGTAGTTCCGCTGCGCATAACAATTGTGGGGGTGTTACAGATTGGTAATCAGAGCCACGAGTTATAGAGAACTAGGTCGTTTTTGAAAATCCTAAACTATAACTTTTGGTGTCGTAAGAAAGGGTCCAAGCACACACAACTATCCTGCATGGCTCCGGTAAGATTTATTGTTGTATTTATGGCATTTGACGTATACTTTTGAGTGAAGTATATATGTGGGTAATTATTATATAAGTATGGAGATTACTATATGTAGACGTTGAATTTTACGTGAAATATCCGACATCGTAATTTTTTGTATTAATCATGCATGAGCATCATATTATTACATTTTGGGCATATGTACCACCTTTGCATTGCATTTGCATGCATATATTTATAATTATTGTATAATTACTTATGTACCCTCTGAAATTCGCTGTTATTGCAGGAATGGCCGAGGTACCGCCCAACGATAACGGAAACGATTACGTCATAGGTCACGAAGGGGGACCGTTTCCTCCGAACCCGCCGGACAATAATAATGGATGGATCGCTCCAGAAGACGAAATAGGGCCGGAAAACGACAATGGCGAAAGTGAGGTGGATAATTTCAGCATGAGTAGTGACGAGCATGAGGATTCCGAAGAAGAGCCCGAGGAGCTATTAGATGATGGCATTCCCGAGGATGCCGTAGGCCAGACCGAACCCGATTTGTTTCAATCCCCGAATTCGCCGAAGGGTTATGAGGTACCACCGACCGGTCGTTATGAGCAGCAACCCTTTGATCGCCCGATGGACAATTGTAAGGATTATTTGAGAACCGTGCCAGGATTTGTTCGAGAAAGTATTGGGAGCAGTGGAGAGTCCAGCAAGTCATCCAAGTCGCCATCGATTCATGAGAATATTGCAAGGGTCTACTTTCCGAGACCGAGGCACTACTGGGATCCCGCAGGTCGTTTGGGGAGGATGGAAAGGTTGATGTATGAGCGGTTTGTAGTTGAGACTAGGGTGATTAAGAAGTTTGATAAGACTGAAAGGGAACATCAAAGACTGTTGGAAAGGACTTCAAGAATTGCGTATGATGGGATAATGAACACAAGTGCCCTCAACAGTTTAAAATCAATGGTTGCAAATTTAAGCGCTAGTCTTGACCGTGTTAGGGAGGATCAGGTGAGGTTGTCGAGGATGTAGAGTTGGGAGCATCGTGTGAGGGATTCATTGCCCCCGGATTGGAGATTCGTGGACGATGTGGAGATGGAGGCGAATGACTTCATGATTCAGCCGCCTACTGGAGGTGCTTGTATTACGGTGGGAAGTCAGGTAGCGATTGAGTATGGATCCACATCAGGGACGAAAAAGGAAATGGAATGTGGGCCAGATGATAAAGGAAAGAGAAAAGTGGATGATGTGGATGAGGACATTAGTGATGAGGAAACCGAGGAAGACGACGACGAGCCGCCATCCAAGAGGCCGTGTGGATCACCACATGCCTAGTTACTTGTTTTGTATTTTCTTTGATCATTGTAATAGAACTATTTTAGACCTTTGTATGATGGTATTATGACGAGAAACTCAAGTACTTGATGTTTTATGGTGAACGATTGTAGTGGCAATACTTGTCACGATTTTGGTTAACTATCAATACAATCTATGTTACCTTTCATGATCTGTGATATGTCTTAAATTTGATCTTTTGTGGTGTGAATTGATGAATATTAGTAACTCCGTAGTGATGGGTCGTTGTATGTATTTTATGTCTGGGAAACTTGATATGAATACTTACATTGTTTTTCTATTTTCTTTGTCTTGCAGAAAGAGATATTCGATAACACCATGCCTCCAAAGTTGACTGCCGATCGTGTTAACACCATGATTCAGGAAGCTATCGCAAATGAGTTGGAAGCGGACCGAGCTGGGAGAAATCAGGACCAGGGAAGGAACACGGGGAGACAGCAAGCCCCGAGAGTGTGTACCTATTCTAGTTTTATGAAGTGCGGTCCCACGCAGTTCCGTGGAACGGGTGGAGCTTTAGAACTTAGACGATGGTTGGAAAAGGTTGAAAGCACGTTTGAAATCAGTGGTTGTGCAGAAGCGGATAAAGTGAAGTTTGCAGCTGCTACGTTTCTTGATGATGCGTTAAGTTGGTGGAATACCCAGGTAGCTACGGTTGGATTGGCTGTAGCGAATGCAAGGACGTGGAATGCGACCAAAGCGTTGTTGACAAAGAAGTTTTGCCCAGAGGAGGAATTGGGGCAATTGGAGGACGAGTTGAGGCACTTGACCTTGAAGAACAACGATATAGCTGCTTACACCAGGAGATTCAATGAGTTAAGTCTTTTCTGTCCGGACATATTTGCCAATGATGCCAAGAAAATGAAGCAGTATATAAAGGGTTTATCTAGCAACATCAAAGGTGAAACAACTTCGTCAAAACCTGGAACGTTTGATGAAGCGGTTCAAATGGCTCACGCTTTGATGGACGTTAAGCTTCAGGACAAGCAGAATTACATTGCCGAAGGCAACAAAAGGAAATGGGAAGCGGCACAAGGTAATCAATCCCAAGGCCAGAACCGAGGTGGAAATCGAAACAACCATGGGCCGAACCGTAATCAGCAGTTTAATCAGAGAAGGAACGAAGGGATGAGGGCAGTGACGAACCCTAGAGGTGTGAAAGTGAATCCCCATTGTGGTAAGTGCAACTTGTATCATGTTGGAAATTGCTCGCCGGCATGCGGCAAGTGTGGAAAGGCAGGTCATAGGACTTCTAGTTGTCGAACGGGAGGAGTAGCCACTGGGGCTAATGCTATCAGGATGAGAGGATGTTATAGTTGTGGAGAAAGAGGGCATGTGCAAGCGAATTGCCCGAAGGCAGGAAACAGGCGGGGAGGTAATAATGCGGCTGCTGTGTATCAAGTGGGAACTGCTGATAAACCACAGGGTCCAAATGTGGTTACCGGTACGTTTTTGCTAGACGCTTGTTATGCTAGTATTTTATTTGATTCTGGCTCCGACAAGAGTTTTGTAGACGTTAGATTTACTCGTCACATTGATAGAGAACCGGTGTTGTTAACGACTAGTTATAATGTTGAATTAGCCGATGGAAAAATTGTTAGTACGAATTCTATACTGAAAGGGTGTACCTTGAAGTTAGGAAATTACGCTTTTAAAATCGACTTGATGCCTATAGAGCTAGGATCGTTTGACGTGATTGTGGGAATGGATTGGCTAATGGCGCATAGTGCTACGATCGTCTGTGGTGAGAGATTGGTTCAGATTCCGTTGAGGAATAGGGTTTTGACGGTTAAAGGAGACGAATGCACTTCTCGTTTGAAGGTGATTTCGTGTTTGAAGATGATGAAGTACGTAGAGAGCGGATGCGATGTGTTTTTGGCACAGGTTTCAAGCGATGGTGATTTAGAGGCGAGGATTGAAGAGGTACCAGTTATTCGCGAGTATCCGGACGTTTTTCCAGACGAGTTGCCAGGTTTACCGCCTAACCGTGAGGTCGAGTTTCGAATTGATTTAGTGCCAGGAGTTGCGCCGGTTGCGCGTGCACCTTATCGCTTAGCACCATCTGAGTTAAAGGAGTTAGCGGATCAATTGAAGGAATTGATGGACAAAGGATTTATTAGGCCGAGCTCATCACCTTGGGGAGCGCCAGTGTTGTTCGTAAAGAAGAAGGATGGTTCGTTTAGGATGTGTATCGACTATAGGGAACTCAATAAGCTGACGGTTAAGAATCGGTACCCATTGCCGAGGATTGATGATTTGTTCGATCAATTGCAAGGTTCCAGTGTATACTCAAAGATCGATTTAAGATCAGGGTATCATCAACTGCGTGTAAGAGAGGAGGATATTCCTGTAACCGCCTTTCGTACGCGGTATGGACACTTTGAATTTCGAGTGATGCCGTTTGGGTTGACGAACGCGCCTGCTGTATTCATGGATCTTATGAATCGCGTGTGCAAGCCGTATCTAGATAAGTTTGTTATTGTTTTCATCGATGATACACTTATTTACTCTAAAAGTAAGGAGGAGCACGAGAAGCACCTAAGAAAGATTTTGGAGTTGTTAAGGAAGGAGAAGCTGTATGCAAAATTCTCTAAGTGTGAGTTTTGGTTGGAATCAGTGCAGTTTCTAGGTCATGTGATTGATAGTGAGGGAGTTCGTGTAGATCCTGCTAAGATCGTAGCGATCAGGGAATGGTCAGCACCGACGACGCCGACTGAAGTTCGACAATTTCTGGGTTTAGCGGGGTATTATAGAAGGTTTATCGAAGGATTTTCGTTGATTACGAAACCATTGACGCGGCTTACCGAAAATAATAGGGTGTATGAATGGGGAATGAGGAAGAGCTTGCTTTCGAAACGCTTAAGGATAAGTTATGTTCCGCGCCGATTTTATCATTGCCTGAAGGAACCGAAGATTTCGTAGTGTATTGCGATGCGTCTCGTAAAGGTTATGGAGCAGTGTTAATGCAACGTGAGAAGGTGATAGCTTACGCGTCAAGGCAATTAAGGAAGAACGAGGAGAACTACACGACGCACGATTTGGAATTAGGAGCGGTAGTTTTTGCGTTGAAATTGTGGAGACACTATCTGTATGGGACAAAGTGTGTTGTATTCACTGATCACAAGAGTTTGCAGCACATTTTAGATCAAAAGGAGTTGAATATGCGACAAAGACGATGGGTTGAACTATTGAGTGATTATGACTGCGAAATTCGCTACCACCCTGGGAAGGCGAATGTTGTAGCGGATGCATTGAGTAGGAAGGAACGGGAGAAACCTTTGAGGGTTAGAGCGTTAGTGATGAGTGAGAGCGTTGACTTAACCGAAACCATACTGAAGGCTCAGGAGAGAGGATTAATGAAAGGGAATGTTGAAGCCGAAAACTTGGGACGAATGTTGAAACCTCTTTTTGTGATTAGGTCAGACGGACTAAGATATTTTGAGAATCGGATTTGGTTACCACTGTGTTCATCTGAGGAAGGAAAGCCTGGAGTTCGAGAATTGGTTATGAATGAGTCGCATAAGTCGAAGTATTCGATACATCCCGGATCGGATAAGATGTACCACGACCTGAAGAAAGTTTACTGGTGGCCGAATATGAAGGCGGATATTGCTCGTTACGTTAGTAAGTGTTTGACTTGCGCGAAGGTTCAGGCAGAACATAAGAAACCATCTGGATTGTTGGTACAACCAGAAATCCCAGAATGGAAATGGGAGAAAATCGCAATGGATTTCGTGACGGGTTTACCTAGGACTCCTAGTGGAAGCGATATGATATGGGTAATTGTGGATAGGTTGACGAAATCTGCTCATTTCTTACCTATGAAGAAGACGGACAGCATGGAAAGACTCGCCAGCGTGTACGTGAAGGAGATCGTCTGTAGACATGGAGTGCCGTTATCGATCATTTCGGATCGCGACAGTAGATTTACGTCGGAATTTTGGAAATCGCTTCAACGTGCGATGGGCACTGAACTGAGTTTAAGCACGGCTTATCACCCGGAAACTGACGGCCAGAGTGAACGAACGATTCAAACGATGGAGGACATGCTCCGAGCATGCGTGATTGATTTTGGAGGAAGTTGGGAACGCCACTTGCCTCTGGTGGAATTTTCGTACAATAATAGTTATCACGCGAGTATCAAGGCAGCACCGTTCGAAGCATTGTATGGAAGGAAGTGTAGATCGCCTGTGTGTTGGAGTGAAGTAGGGGAAAGTCAATTGACTGGACCCGAAATGGTTTTAGAAACGACAGAGAAGATCGTGCAGATCAAGAACCGACTACTTGCTGCGAGAAGCCGACAGAAGAGTTATGCCGATAACCGAAGGAAACCGTTGGAGTTTGAAGTTGGAGATATGGTTATGCTCAAGGTATCGCCGTGGAAGGGTGTAATTCGTTTTGGGAAGAAAGGAAAGTTGAGTCCGAGGTATATTGGACCGTTTAAGATCGTTGAACGAATTGGACCGGTAGCGTACAAGTTAGAATTGCCGACCGAGCTTAGTGCTATTCATGACACGTTTCACGTATCGAACCTGAAGAAGAGTTTGGCGGATAAGGAATTGGTGATTCCTTTGGACGAGATTCGACTAGACGACAAAATGCACTTTGTGGAAGAACCTGTGGAAATTATGGACCGGGAGGTCAAGCGGTTGAAGCGTAGTAGGATTCCTATTGTGAAGGTCTGATGGAATTCTAAGCGTGGACCGGAATACACCTGGGAACGTGAGGACTTTTTCAAGGAAAGGTATCCTCATCTGTTCCAGTAGCACGAAATGTGAGTACAAGAAGAGGCGAGCGCCGGGACGTCGCTCTCTTTAAGGAGGGGTGGATGTGACACCCTAGAATCGAGGTCATTAACGATACCCTAAATTACGCTAATTTTTGAAATTTTTAATAAATTTTAATTTCTATATTTATAAGTATTTTGGTTAAAGCCGATGTTCGAGGTTATAATTTTTACGTTTGACGTTTTGAGAAGGACGATGACGATTACGATCCCGAGGGATGCCCAATTTCATATAATTTTTGACGATTTATCGATAATGTAATTTTTCGAGAATTTTATTTACGGTTCGTGTTAAGTTGAGTCGGGTGAGTTTTATAGCCTTCCGAGTACATTTAAAGTATCCCAAAAATATTTTGGAGCGTTCGGGAAGATTTCCGACTCCCGTAAAATTTTCAAAATTGGCAAATGAGTCGAACCCGCAAAGTTTTGAGGACGTTTTTCATTTAAGGCCAAAAGAAGCTAAAAATTGCACAAAGGCCCCTCCCAACCCACCAAAAAGGCCAAAATGGACATAAACACAAACACACACAAAATTTACACCAAAAAAATCAAACACTCTCCCTCCTCTCTCTCTCAAACCGACGGACACCCCAACCCACAAGAAAAATCCACCAAAAATCTTCTTCCACTTGATTTTTCAAAAATCTAAGGTTAGAACACACTTAGTTTGGTCATTCCCCACATGTTCATGTGCTCAAATCCCACATGCATTAACAAAAATTTTTCAAGATTTTTCCATATGATCCAAATTCGTTTTTGAGGCTAAATGAGCTAATGCATGTTGATTTTAAGTGTTATGGAAGTATAAACACCAAGAAAACCCACCAAAATTAATTTGGTTGTGGTGATTGGGTCACCCAAACCCCACGGCAAAGGGGGTGTTTGGGGAGCCATGGTGGTTGTTGATCTTGCATGTTATTGTTGTGTTTGGTTTGTTGTTTTAGGATGATTCACATAGGTTTTATTACTTGCATGTTCATTTTCTTTGATTCTTGATATTGAGATTGGTTGATCAATAGGGGTAGGACTGAAATTTGATGTTAGGATATGTTTGGGAAAGCTTAGGATGATGTTTAGTGTTGGTTAGAAGGCTTGGAATCGAGTCTAAGTGCGTTTTTGGTATGGTCATTTTTAGGCAGAAACATTTGGTCCATTTCATAAAAATGATTTTTGTTCCAGGTCTTGAAAACTAAATGTAGTTGTAGAGGGTTTTCCTAGCTTTAATTTGGTATAAGGTAGAGCCCGTGACTCAAAACGAGCTAAAAGTTATGACATTTTAAAGATCGGGTACCGGGAGACGAGGACTTTCATAATCCGAATTTGTGCAAAGTTTTAGTCAAATCCCGAGGGTCACAAGTATAAATTGGTAAATGGTCAAGGGTCAAAATTTGGTCCCTAACCTGTGTAAATGGGTCTATATGTTGACTTAGGAGTCAAAGAAGTCAAAGGCATTTTTCATATAGGTCAAAGAGGTCAAAATTGGTCGAAGCGCAATTTCAGCCCGTAAAATGTAGTCGTGGAAAAGAGTTGCGTAACGGGTCGTAAAAGTAAAAACTTTTATTGGGATTAAAAATATGTTATCTACAGGTCTTATAGGATTTTTGGAAATTTTGTCAAATTTTATAAGTGTGGTTTAATAAGGTAAAACAGCCCGTACTTTAGTCAAGTACCGGTGTGAATGAGTAAAAATGGACAACATAAGTAATGAGAACAAATGGTATAAGATGAGTGATACTTGTTGTTTTTGTTTTTGGCGTGAGTTATACTTGTCCTAAGTGACTAGTATATATGTATTTTATACAGTACCGTAAGTATTTAAATGAGATTACTCATTACGCGTTATTTGTGATAGGTGTTGATTTGACCGGGCATCCGTTTCGTCGTCAGTGATCATCCCTCGAACTACCGACTACTTAAGATATAAGGTGTGAATTTATAGCCTCGCTTATATTATTTCAAATTGTTTTACCCGCGAGGGAAATGCATGCTAGTTTTTAAAAGGAACGTATATCATGAATGATTGTTAGACCCGGAAGTTGCCTTAGAAATTGTGTTGAGTACCAAAGTTGCAAAAGACCCTAAATTCATGAACTATTAACTATTGTCCTGCCCTCGAGTAGGGGGAAATAGCCGCTTATGCAATTTGTAGTACTACGGGGTTAACGACCCAATGCTAGCCGAGAAGCTGTACTTATAGTAAGTTCTGCGGTAGATTATTTTGTATGAGAAATAAGGTATAATTGCAACTGATGCCTCTAGAAGGGGCACTGGTTTCATCTAAATCATGCCGGTATATTTACGCGGGTGATTGAGTTAACGGATTAGTGTCATGAGCTTAAACACAATTGTCAGTATCCTGATTATAGTTTGTTTGATCGACAAGACTATAAATGATCACGAATGGTTTTTATTATATATACGTTCAAATGGATTGTAAAACCTATGAATTCCACTCAACGTTTTCGTTGACCAAATTTTGGCATGTGTTTCAGGTAACCGCTGAAGTGTAGAATGGAGCATGCATGGTATGGATGTTGTGTGTACGGCTTGGAGTCCGCTTGTTTTTCCCTCCTTTTTCTACTTAAACAGTTTTTAAGTTTAATGTTATGTTGTCGTAAAACTGAAGTTTTGGGTTGAGATTCATGGGGACCGAAAACGCTAAACTCTGTGCACTATTTGGGGTTGGAAAAACTATGGACATGCATCATCTAACAATTTTAAATTTCAAGTTTTAAGTTGACGTCTTTTAGCGTCGTTTGATATATCTTGTGTGCAATGAATACTGTGTAGCACCCATTGTTGTAGTTCCGCTGCGCATAACAATTGTGGGGGTGTTACATCGACACGTGCCAAAAACTCAAAGAGTTTGACGAAAAGAGATGAGAAGTAGAAGGGTGGGACAATTGGTAAGAGAAACTTTTGAGCTACTCGAGGTAGACTCTCACCAAGCAAATAGATATAGTTTCCATTTATTGCATCGGTGGAAGACCGAGATTTCCCTTTACATGAAATTCCGGGATCGAATATCTCGTCCTCGGTGGTGAAAGGTGAGGGAACATAAGGGGCTTCCCCTATACTAAAACCACAAAAGGCATCGTCAAAAGGAGTAGACGAGCTTGTAGTAATCAAAACACATGGTGATGACGGAGTTAGATTTGTAGAAAAATCTTTTAAATCACATTCAAAATCTTTTCCTTTTTTATCTTTTCTCCTTATTAAAACCCGTTTTGATTATGTCGAAAACATTTGGTGTTTCTAAAATGAAGTTAGGCACACTAAAAATTCTCACATTTAAAAAACGTTTTGGTGGTGGTAAGTTCTCAAAACGTTTATAAATAAAGAAAACCTCCCCATCGGGGTCAACATATTCGTCATCCGAAAGATCTTCCGTAGGAACCGACAACTTATCAACACTCTTCAAGAATGAATGTTCGAGGTGAGGCGAAAGATTTTTCAATTTAAGTATTGACGGTTCCTTGTTTGTAGGTTTAACACTCATAACCTCCACCGACGGAGGAAATGGAAAATCGTTTTTGATGACATTTCATAAAATTCTTGGTGAAAATTATTTGCAAATGACATTGGTTGAATCCCCATGGTTTAAAGTTGCAATAGAATAGACATGAGAAAGCTTGGAGTTTTGTGTTGCATTGATGACACGTTATTCCTCATTGAAACGAAGGGTGATTTTCCTAGCATGAATATCAATAAGTGCTCTCGATGTATCCAAAAACGAATGACCCAAAATGAGAGGAACTTTTCGATCGATGGGAATGTCTACAACGATAAACTCCACGGGATAGTAAAGCTTTCCAAATTTTACGAAGACGTCCTCGGCTACTCCACATGCTAAAATCGTAGAATGATCGACCATCTCGATTGACATGTTCGAAGGAGTAAGAGCCGGAAGCGAAAGCGATTTGAAAATCTCAAGAGGCATTAAATTAATACTAGCACCAAGATCGGCCAAGGCATAGCATTCCTCCATATATTGAATAGCACACGGAATCAAAAGTTTACCGGGATCACTGACTTTTTGAGGTATGCGGTTAAGAAAAACCGATGAACAACTAGACGATTGTTGTAACTTCTCTTTGTTGTTCAACATACTTTTGAACTTAGTGGCAAATCGAGGCATCATGATTAAAGCGTCGAAAAAACTTATATTAAAATGAATATGACGAAACATTTTCATAAAAAGCTCAAATTGATATTTATTCCGTTCTTGTGCCTTTTCCTTGTTCCGTCTTGATGGGTAAGGTAAGGGTGGGGTGGGTTGGGGCATAGACAACGGCCTTGGAATCTTAGATTCCACAATTGGTATTGGTTCAACCGTAGGTGTGGTATGAGCGGTACTTCGTGGGCTTGTGATATGCTCCTTTTCGACCATCACCTCGGGCTCTTTCTCGATTTTCTTCTCCGTAGAAGTACTTGGACGAGAGATTGGTTCCTTGAATGTTTTACCACTACGAGTAGTAATAACCTTCATTTCTCCCCTCGGGTTGTTAATGGTTTCACTAGGAAGACCACCCGAAGAAGAGGGTTCACACATGATTGCTTCAAACATTTTTGCCATTCAGTCTTCAAATTTTGATTGCCTAGCATAAGCTTTTAACAACTCTTGCTTAATCTCATGTAGACCTTGTTCCATTTTTTGTTGATTTTGTTGAACATGTTGGACGTTTCCTTCCATTTTATTAGCATGAGTTTTCAATTCATTAGCAAGTTCGTTTTTAAGCTCGTTTTTCAACTCGGCTCTTAAGCTAATCATCCCACGTCGTATGTTATCAAACTTAGCATCGTTTGCTTTTGCATAGTCCAAAAATTCTACATTAAAATTCTTAGTGTGAGCATTTTGAAAACCTTGTGTATTGTTTTGAAAATCACGGTTTTGGTTTTGATTTGAAACTTTCCCATTCCCACTTTGGTAATTCTCTTTGTTATAGTTACGTGAATTTCCTTGATAACCACCATTTTGATTGTTGTTTCGATAGTTGTTAGCATTTTGATTTTGTGGAGCTTGATTTGGGCGGGAACCTTGGCCGTTTTGGTTGTAAGTTCCCGTTGCTACATAAGCACTCAAAGTGTTACCACCAGCAGTAATGCACTCGGAAAGATCATGAGCTCCACCACAAAATAAAAACTCTTTTCAACCGCTTTAACCGATGCGGAATTCAAAGCATCTTGTGCTTTCCAATGTGTCATAAGCGTCAAAAATCTATCGAAAAACTGATTTTCCTCATTTGCTTCGTCATGTAAGGCATTAATGTTACGAGACGATGACGACGATGACGATGAACCCATATTGGCAACACTCGGTGTGTTACGAGGGTTATAAACCTTAGATCTATTCTTGATGATATTTAAAGCCTCATCGGTCATTTTGCACAAAAATTTACCACCCGCGGCGGCATTCAAATAATCTCGTTCATGATCATTAAGCCAATTGTAAACAGTACCTATTTGATGCAATTACAAAAAATGATTGTGTGTACATTCATGTAACATTTCTTTAAATCGTTCCCATGCCATTGAAAAACTTACATTGTTACGTTGTGTAAACCTTGAAATCTCATTTTTGAAATGTGTTGTCTTAGATGGTGGAAAAAATTGGTTCACAAACTTAGAAACGAGATCACCCCATGTCAAAATCGAATTTTGCGGTTCTTTCTCGAGCCAAATTTTTGCGGGACCATCCAACGAGTATGGAAACAACATCATCTTAACGGCGTCATGAGGAACATCCTTAAACTTGCTTGTTGCGGTGAGACGATTGAAATTCCGTATGTGATAATTCGGGTTGTCTTTTTCATGACCTCTAAACGTGTTAGCTTGTAACATCGACATTAAACTCGTCTTAATCTCGAAATTCTCCGCTAGAATGGCGGGACTCACAATAGCTTCTCCAAAACCCTCGGTGGGTGCTTGAAGCAACTCCATCATAGTACGATTAGCCATGACGACTATTGGTTCTACAACGGGTTCGACAATTGGAGTTTGTTCTTCAATCAAAGGATCTTGATTTCCTTGACTTTGACGACGTTTACGAGCTCGATTTGCTTGATTAAGAGTTAGCATAAATTTGACGAAGAATGGGAGGTGAGCAAAGAAGATTATTTTTGGTGTTTTGTGGATTTTCAATTTTTTTATCTTTTTGATTGTTTTTATTTTTTTTGGATTTTGTGTGTATTCGTAGACAACAATCTACCAAATCTCTCCTTGAATCAAACTCTTGATTAAGAAGCCATAAAAGAATGAAAACGATCACGTGGAGTGAACGCCTTCGATTGACTTTAGAACCTTGGTGAAAACCAAATTGTTCATGAGGGTTTAATCACAAAGAAACCAAGCAAATATATATAATACGTAATAATACTTTGGGCGGCAAAACCCTCGATTAGCCTTCAATCTCAAAATACGCACAAGCAAGCGGAGAAACGAGGGGGCGCGAAGCACTTAAGAGTCTTTTTCTTTAGGTTATATTTTATAATACCCGCCCTTATACCCACCTTATAGTTTGTATTTTTCAAAATCGAGCTTTACGAAAGTTTTTATCTATTTTTGCCTTTTTTGTTTGAGATTCGAATACAATAATTAGGAGATCAAATCCCAATTAAGGTTGTGTTTTCACACTTTTGGAGATATTTTGTATTTATTGTGATACATAATACAATATAGTAATAATAATTTCACAAGAAAAACAAAAAAACTCGATAATACGTATTAGTAGAGTTCTACTAATACAAATACTATTTATGGCTAATATTAAAAACAAAATGACAAATTAATCACGACACACCTCCCTGGCAGCGGCGCCAAAATGATTGTGTTAAAAATACGTCTCTTGTTTTGGAAAACAAAAGAGCGTAAATGAGCGATAAGTATTAAGTGATGATTTAGGAAAATCAAGCACTAATGACCCAATGAAGTTCAAAGTTCGTTTCTCAAGGAGGTATATGTGTGTGAAAAATTGGTTAATGATTTGAGATTAATACTGAAAGAAAGAAGGGATGAGAAAAGAGAATGACGGATACGTTAAAATTACACTACGACGACTAAATTAAAAACCGTAAAAAGTGATAAAATAAAAATTGATTCTAAAAATTCCCAAAAAATTACCTAAAAATAAATAAAAACAAACTAAGAGTTTACAAATGATCAAAACCTTTTAAAACCTTTTAGTTAATTAAATATTAATTTTTAAATGCTAATTAAAACCCTAAAAATCCAAATAATTATTAAAAAGCCCAAATAAATATTTTTCACTTCGTAAACCTCTAAAATGACTAAATTAAAATAAAAACTATTTTTATGAAATTTTAAACTAAGGAAAACTATTTTCAAATGATTAAAAACTATTAAAATATTAAAATAATTCTAAAAATTAAGAAAATGATGCTAAAAATAATCTAAGAGTTTTAAAAATCCCAACTTAATGTATTTGACCTAAGAAAAATGTAAAAGTTGCAAAAATGTGAAAAATGAAATTTAATAATAAAATAATATTAAAATAATATTAAAGATCCAAAAATTATAAAAAATTCTAAAAACTTGCAAAATAGTTTATTTTAACCTAAATAATCAGAAAATGAAAATGGAATTACCAAAATACCCTATTAGGCCCCCAAATGGGCTAAAAACTAAAACTAACCAAGTTTAATGGGCTTTTTGGCCCAATAAGATGAAACTTAACCAAATCAGCTGAAAATCACTAGTCTAGATTAAAATTCAATTCTAAAAACAAAATTCTGAAGGCAAAAAAGCTGAATGTGAGCTTATCACAACTTAATGGTACAACAACTTATTCTTAATGCGCTTTTTGGCCCATTAAGCTATAAGCCAATGCCATAAGCTCTAATTTGACACACAGCCTTATTTTGAGATGCCTAAGAGATATGTGAAAAGAAATTTCCAATAAGCTCAACCAATAAGCCAGAAATAAGCAAAGTAAAATTTCACAAAAAGACAAAATAGTCGACTTGGAGTTCTAGACCACCTCAGACCTCGATTCAAGTTGCAAAAGACTATAAATGACTTAATTAAGATGAATCAACAAAGAAAAGTTCAATAAGATAAGCCAAATAAGATGAATAAGCTGATAAGCACTTATGTAAAAGTCAAAGTAGTTGGTTTTCTAGTCAAAGCTTAAAGTCAACCCTCAAATGCTCCAGTATGAAAAATGGGTCAAAAAAGGAAAACATATTACAAAATTAAAGTTGTTGCTGGTTAAAATAAGCTAGAAGATCTTATTGATAAGCTATCCCAAAAATAACACTAGCAGTGGCTAGCAGCAGCGGAAAGGAGTTTCCACTGCTTTGACTATTTGACTTGATGATTTTTGAGATATCTAGTTGGATTCAATGGAAAACAAAGGCAACCTTATAACCAGTGAGTTTTAAGGAGTCAATACCAAGCAAGAAATCACAAATTGATCCAGCCAATAAGCACAGAATAAGCAAACAGTCACCAGATATGATACAGACCTTGAAAATAAGCAGTTATGACAATATAAGCGATTTAAGCATGAATAAGCTAACCAAAATGAACCATATGCATACACAAGCTATAATAAAGTCCAATAAGCACAAATAAACTTGTTTCAAACACTGATTCAATGATTAAGGCAAGATTTAAGCATAAACAATTACTGATGAACAAAGTGATTATCCAAAACCCTTTTGCTGATCTAAATGACAACAAATCCAATTTTAAACTTTCAAATCCCTTTCCCTGGTTATAATAACTAATATTTAGCACTTGTTAACCCTAGTCTACCCTTAGATCTAGGTGTCCCCAAAGTTTTAGCCAATTTTACCAAGTAAAACAAATTTTATAGCCCTTTGATGGATTTAGGTGATTCAAACCACAAAATATGCAGATAATGAACAAATAGCACTTAAGAACCAATAACCAACAAAAAATACCAACATACAACCACTCAAGTTTACTCAAATCCTTATATAGTAGTTAACCCAAACACCCCTTTGTAAACTGATTTCTCAAATTTTCAAAGGATATGTGTGATTTAACCCACAAACCAAGATCTAATCAACCTAGTATCCACAAACAAACCTCAAACAAACAGATTCAACAACAATAACACTCAATCATAGACAAATACTCAAATTCACCAAAATTTAAGCAATATTCAAAAAAAATGAAAAAGGTTTAGAGATTCAAACCTCCAAGATGTACATCCACAAGTTGGATTGTTTGAGCTTAGGTGCTAGCTAAACAAGCACCAGCTTCCTTGTACCTGCTAAGAGCAACAAATACAAGGATGGACACAATAATGATGAAAACTGATTTTTTTTAAAACAAGGATTTAAACCATAAAACTTTCCTAAAAAACAATCAAAACAGATTATGGAACTCAGACTTTAGCTAATCAAACACCAAACTTTTACAAAAACATAAAAGGAAAATCATAATTTCAGAAAATCAAACTTTTATTTCATAAAAAGGAATTACAAAGACTTAGCTAAAATCTGGAACAAAGGGACTCTCACATGTTGAGGTCTCCTTTTATAGACAACTAAGGATGAATCTAGAATGGAAAAATACAAGAAACCCTAGCTAGAAAATCTCAGAAATGCCCTTGAATGCTTCTAGATGCTTGATGTGTATTGAGCTGTCAAACTTCATCTAAAACGTTCATTTAGCCTTTGGGACCAAGGAATGCGTTTAAATCGTTGATCTTGCAACGTGGTTTTGAGTAGAGAGGAAGTTGGGTTTTTATTGGTGGACGGGGTTGGGTGTGAGGTCACATGAGTGAGTGGGTGTGTGAGTTTAGGCGTCGGAATGATTCGTGTGAAGGTGAATTATGTTTTGGTTAAGGTAATTTTTAAAACCCCCTAGATGGTGAAAAGTTAAAACTAGGTTTCATACGTGTGAATAGTAACACGTTTGATCCAAAATCAGTGGTGGTTTAGTGTTTGGCGCGTGTTTGTGTTGTTTAAACTTTTGAAATGGCAACAGGGGTCCTTGTTCTTTGGCAAATGTTGTATAACAAGAATTTCAGCATTAATAAACTCCTTCCCTTTGTTAAATAAGTTTCGGATTTCATAGTTTTGCCACAAAAAGTTTCTAAACAAGGATTTAGGGCTTTTATAACTTTAGGCTAATTACAATTTCAGTCCCTTTGTTTTTCAATCCATTTTCAAAGGACTAGAAATGTAATATTCTTGAACTTCAAGGGCTTCTTTGGATCTTGGACTTCATGAAGGACCATTATTGATAATTTAGTTTTGTTGAGGGACTAAACTTTCCAATTCTTCAAACTTGGAGGACCTTTTTGTCATTTTGACAAACTTAAGGGACCAAACTTGTAACTATGAAAATACAAGGGTATTAAGTGTGATTTCTTCATAAATGAGGGATCTATCTTGTACATCTTCAAGTCTTCAAGGGTTTTTCTTTGATAATTCATAAACTAGGGCCCGGTTCATTGTGGGATTTCGTTTCTCGTGTTCGTTTTTCTTGGTTTCTTGTGATCTTTTGTCTTTTTCACGATATCCATACCTAAAATACACAAGTAAACAAACACAAGCATATATATGGTATTTTATGACATTTTTATGCATTTAAAGCCCGAAAAGAATGATGAGATCATGTATAAATGTCATCTCATCAATCACCCGTAAACGAGAGGGCAAGTCGAGGTTTCAAACCGATCTTTGAAGAGGATCTTGGAAAGATCAATAGGAGAGAACCGTGCGTCTTGGTCCGACAAACTCGATGATGTTTTATGGGCCTTTCGCACCGCTTATAAAACACCCATTGGGTGCACCCCTTATAAGTTGGTATATGGGAAAAATTGCCATTTGCCAATTGAATTAGAACACAATGCATATTGGGCCCTCACGCATTCAAATTTTGATTTTAAGACAACGGGAGATCACCAGAAAATACAACTTAATGAAATGGATGAATTGAGAGATCTTGCTTATGAAAATTCATTTATTTTTAAAGAGAAAAATAAAAAGTTTCATGATTCTAAGATTAAAAACTAGGTTTTTAACGTTGGAGATCAAGTGTTGCTTTTTAACTTAAGATTGGAAATAATTTCTAGAAATTTGAAATCCCATTGGTCGGGTCCATTCACTATAACACATGTTTTTCCATATGGGACCATTGAGCTAGCTCAAAATGATGGACCTAATTTTAAAGTGAATGGACATAGGCTTAAGCACTTCTTCGGTGGGGAAGTCCCTTCTTTGGATAACCTCGACCAAGTTACCTTCCCCAATGATAATTAGCATTGAGGGGATCGAGTCGAGCTCATGAGTCGGTAATAAAAAACGAGGTGCTTCGTGTGGGAGATCCCATGTTTATCCATGTATATATTATCGCTCTCTAATGTAGTTAATGTGAGGGATTTGTGTCCTTCCAACTTGTTATTTCCGTGGATGTTTTTGATTGTGTTATCTAGATCATAATCATCACGATTGAAGCCACTCGTGTTCGTTTACGTGAGCCTAGATCGTTTGCTTGAAGAATTTTCCGATATCCAAATGACATATCTTTTATTGTTCTAATGAAAATCTTTTAGAATAATTCATAAACGACTATAGATTAATTGTTAATTACCCTTTTTATGCAAGATTTTAAGCATTCGACTTTTCGTCTCTAGTATGGGGGTGTTCCAACCATAGACTCAAAACATTGAGGACAATGTTTAACTATAGTATGGGAGGGTGAATAGATACTCTCCATGCGTACGTCTTCACGATTTCCAACTTTCATAGTTTTTGTTAATGTTTTGTTGCAAATAAGGCAAAAAATGTTCAATATTTAAAAAATGTCTTAGTTTTCTGAAATTGAGTATTTATCAGTTCGTTTATTCTTGATTCTTGACAAATTGAAAGGCCTAAAAATGTCGAGCTTTAAATTGTTCTTGGTTGTTAAGGGTATTTGGATTTCTATGTCTAATTCAATCAACACGTAAAAAGATGAAAATAATAAGGCTACGTATCTGTAAAACAAAGTGCACGTACCAATTACTATTCACAAAGTACAAATTTTTAATGCATAAAACGTAAATTTCTTGAAATGTACACTAAATGTAAGTATAAGGACTAAAATGTAAAATTCAGAAACTAAAAGGACCAAATATGTAAAATGTAAAAAACTTGTAACAAACTTAACAAATTCACCAAACTTACTACCTGAAAATGTAACAAACTAAACCTAGAAGGATTAAAATTTTGCAAACCCTAAAAACTTGGAAAATTAACTCTGATTACAAAGTTTAACAAACAACAAGGACCTATGTGTAATTAAAATGAAAGTTTTGTCGAAAACGGGTTAAGCCACTACAATAAGCTGGATAGAGCTTATTAATGAACCAAAATCAAAATGGTTTGTTGCAAAATGCTTAGAATAAAAAATAAGCTAGGCCAGTAACAGGATTTTGCTTAAAAGATTTTAAATTTCAAGTTAGCTTATCTCAATAAGCCAAGAATAAGCTCTTTTGAAAAATAGTCAACCACAATCCAATTTTCATGCTGAAACTGATTAATCAATGAACACAAATCTCAGAATGTCTTTTTGTTTGAAAAATGATCCACTATATAAGCCAGGATCAAGAATAAGCAAAAATTGGCTTATTTGACCAACTTTGACCAAAATTTCAAAAGCTGAAAATCATAGAATCCACTCAAGACATGTTGGCAAATAGATTTGTGAAAGAAAATTAACAAATTTATGAAGTGGATTTTAAGATCTAGTAAAACAGAATGGACTTCATCACAGAAACTTGCATCTGCTATTAAGCTGACTAATAAGCTGTTTTCTCACTCAAAATGCTAAACTATATTGTTTCCACTTAGACACTGAAAGTTCAGATGTTAAACTACAAAGTGAAATAGGTTTGAGGCAATTTGATACATTAATGAAGAAATGACAAGTAATCAAAGTTTTCTAGCTTGACTGATGAACTAATAAAATGACTTGACCCACACTTTTTTCACTGCCAATTTCCTTTTTGAAAAACAATTTGACTTCAAATCTTAGCCAAGATTCTTACACTATGTAACTAAATGTATATGAACACAAATCAACAAGTTTTATAAACTGAATGAACAAAAAATCTATTTTACCAAATAATAACTGTTATTTTAGTTGATTAAAAATGTTGCTTTTGCATGATCTTTCTTTGCGTTGCTTGTACCCAATTGATATATGTCGTTGTTTCGTTCTCGGTATCTTCTCGAATTGATCACGGTCAAAAGTGGAATAGTTGTAATTGGTGACTAAAAGGGGGAGCTTTGGTCTAAATCTACTAAAATGACAAGGGCAAGTAATAATAAAATTAAACTAGAAAAAAGAACTGAAAATAAATCAAGAATTTAAATGAAACAGTAAGTAAATACCTTAACGTAGAATAAAACTGGCAATCTCTATTTGGAATGTCAATGCGGAATGCCTGCTCTACTCGGAATATTGAGCCCACGTGGAATAATGGTTATGCTGAATGTTTTGTTTACGCGGAATAAAATACGTACTCGGAATGTTTGAAAGAAATCCCTTATGCGGAATGATTAAAATTGCCCTACGCGGAATATTTGAAAAATAACGCTATGCGGAATAATTAAAAATCAACCATGCGGAATATTGCAGAAAAACCCTATTCGGAATATTATGATGAAAATACTATCCGGAATATAT
Source organism: Glebionis coronaria (assembly GCA_025667525.1). NCBI lineage: Eukaryota > Viridiplantae > Streptophyta > Magnoliopsida > Asterales > Asteraceae > Glebionis > Glebionis coronaria. Next base: position 340,250,588 of record CM046881.1, on the reverse strand, counting down.
TAATATTCCGAATTAATCAAGAAAATGATACACTACTCGGAATATTTTGGATATTCCGAATGAACAACAATACACCACCTTGATCCGGAATATATTGATATTCTGAACCAACAGAAAACCCACTAATCCCTATACGGAATCTTGGCAAGAACAGTAACTGTAGCGCGAAGAACAGAGGGTTATAAAAGCACGAATTTAACACCACAATTCACCAAGTTTTCAATCAAAACTTAAATCAATTTCACCACTAATCATTTACCTAAGGTAAACATCAATTCAAAACAACAAAAACATAAAACCCACTTACTTTATATGATCAAACCAATAAAATGAAAACTTTAAAAACTTAAGAATCACAAAGAGATGAAGAACAAGATGATGAAAGGATTAAAAGTAAACTTGTATTAATGATTTAAGATTCAACAAACAAGAGGAAAAATTAAACTTACAATATATTGGAAGAAAATCAAAGAAAAATGGAAAACCACTCTTTAAGGGAGATGGTTTCTCCCTAAGAACTCGGAAAGAAAAAAATAACAGAAAAGGAACTAGTGGAGTCTTGAATGGGAGGAGTATTTATAGGCTTCTCTCTTGGTTGGTGAGTGGGCTTTCTTCCTTTCTTTTTGTCTTCTCGTCTTTTTCAGAAAAGTTGACGTTTTCGATTTTGATTCGGTATTTGTTGACGAATAATTTCAACTCGTCTTTTAATTTCTTCATTTAATAGACTTGAGTTTCTTCTACATAGGTAAATCTTCCGTCTTTGGTCCTTTTCTTCGATAAATCTTCAAATAGGCCCATTGACTTCAAATCTTTTGCATCTCTTGGACTATAGACTTCATCTTTTCGTCTTTTTCCTTGATAAAACCCGTGCAATCCCATGTTTTCTCCAATATTTATCCGGTTAGCTCTGAAAACACAACAAACACACAAACCACGCATAATTCCAAACAAATGACATTAAATACGCGTTTTGGTCTTGTTTTAGCAAGAAATAAGTGGTAAAAGGATGGGTGTTTTCACACCTATCAAATCCCCTACATTTAACCATTGCCATGCCCTCATGCAATTCATAGTGATAAAGCAAATTTACATTTTTCTCATAATCAATCAACCTTGGCCTTATTAACATACTACTAAACAAAAATTATAGTACTAAGAGAAATTAAAACTTTAAAATAAACTAAAGGATAGAAAACCATTTTCACTTGAAAATAGCTTCATGGAAATAACATGCAAAGAGATCAAGGACTTACATTAGGGCTTTGGTGCTGCGAAGATTTATCACCCTCAAGTTTCACGTTCCCCAAACTAAGCTTAAAAACGAGATCATTGTTATTATAAGTTAGCAATTCAAACACTTACACACATGGCTTAATTATATGCTTAAACTCCTTTATTCCTAGGTGTATCTCTTATATTTTATTTTTGTCTTAGAATGATCATGAAGATGCATTTTTGGACTTATTTCGATAGCTTATTTAGGCTGAAAGCAAAGTAGGACGATTTGATTAATAGTTAGCTAAAGGACAAAATCTCTTAAAACTGCTTCTCGGGATATCAAAAAGTTCATATCTTGGCATAACTTGGTTCACGATTTGAGACCTTTCTCGGGCCGATATTTGGCATGTACTTCATACTTCGTATCTTGAGAGACGTGCTTGAGATAATGGTCTTCTCTTCGTTAATAGAGTTCTTCACTTGGAGACTTTTGAGGGGTACTCCAACATTGTTGACCACGACTTCATGATTATTTCTTCAATCTCTAATTGGGATTTTGAGATACAACGATCCGCCTCCTTTTCGGTCTTGGATCTATTTATCCTCATACCTTGTTAGGGTCTTTTCGGATAGACTTCTCCATGATCTTTATGGGAGTTGATTGCTTTTCGTCGTGAGTCTTGATCCTTCATATTGATTTTGGGAATAATGCTTTTCACATCACCTTGGATCTTTAGCAATAAAATGGAATCCTCATGCCTTGTTAGGGCCTTTTTGGACTCGCCAATCTTCGCGCCCCGCTTCATAAGTTATGCCTTGGCTATGAACTCTTATCATTACCGAGCAACTTTTAAACGATCTTGGGCTAGAAGCTAAGTAACCTTTCAAAGCGTACGACCTTACTTATTGCAGATAAATTATTAGCAAGTGATGGGACAATAGGCAAATAATTACACCAAGTGAGCTTGTGCAAGAATACCGACTTATAATTGACTCTATCATTTCTCGTCCTCCACAATTTAAAATCTCAAGTAATGAGACTCGTGGATGCTTGGCCTAATAAACCAATTAAGGTCTACATGGTTAAGGAAACTAGCTAGAATAAACTCAGATAAGTCTATTCGGGTTGAGTCAAAATAATCGCAACGGGCCTAATATGTCAAATATTTCTAAACTAGCTACACCACTTTATTAATATTATTGACTTTATTGCGGGGTATATACATATGCAAGCAACGATAAAAATTTAAAATTTTATGACTAAATGGCCAAAGTGAATAAAAAATTTGAAAAATGTTGAAAAATATGATTTTCCGGTTAAATGAAGGCATTTTCATGGAAAAGTCCACTTACAACTTCGATAGAAGTCCTCCCTACACTTAAGATAAACATTGTCCTCAATGTTTAAGCATGTGGGAAAAGTCTCCCCTACACTTATGACATTGTGCACGTTGGTTAAATCAAGCTAAGGAAGAGACGACTAAAGTGATCAATTTCAAATGTGAATATGAAGAGAATTGAATCACGGTAGTTGAGAGATAGAACCGGTATTGCGAATAACATGGGAACACGGTTCTTCAAAGATTCCAAGAGTGCTTTATCCCTGTAATCACATCACCATCCAAAAACAAGCCACCTATATAGCTCCCCCTACACTTAGGATGAACAACTCGGGTTGCCTCCCGAGGAGCGCTTGTTTTTGTTGACCGAGTCGCGAGCCTGACTCGGTCCCGAACTAATTCAAGGGAAACGTGGTGAGGGATGGAATCATCTCTTGAGAGATTTCCTCACCAAAGTACAATTTCAAACGCTGGCCATTCACCTTGAAGTTCGGCCCATTTGGCTGAGAAAGCTCAATGGTACCATATGGAAAAATATTGGCGATGGTGAATGGACCAGACCAGCGGCTCTTCAACTTTCCTGAGAAGATCTTCAACTGAGAGTTAAAGAGTAAGACTTGATCACCAACGTAGAACTCTCGGTTCTTGATTTTTGCATCGTGGATAATCTTGGTCTTCTCCTTGTAGATCAATGAGTTCTAGTAAGCTTGATTCCTCAATTCTTGTAGCTCGTTGAGTTGAATCTTGCGAAAATCACCGGCTTTGTTGATGTCGAAGTTAGCCCACTTCAAGGCCCAGTATGCCTTATGTTCCAGCTCGATAGGGAGGTGGCAAGCTTTCCCGTACACAAGACGATAAGGTGTACAACCAATCGGTGTCTTATAGGCGGTACGAAAGCCCATAGAGCATCATCAAGTTTATCGGCCCATGAGGCACGATGCTCTCCCACAGTACGTTCCAAAATTCTCTTCAATCCACGGTTGGATATCTCGGCTTGACCGTTGGTTTGAGGATGATAAGCGGTGGAAAGACGGTGATTTACACCATACTTAGCCATGACTCTTGCAAATTGATCGTTGCAAAAATGAGTCCCGCGATCACTGATAATAGCACGAGGAACACCGAAACGAGTAAACAGTTGTTTCAAGAAATTACAAACCACCCTCGCGTCATTAGTGGGTAAAGCTTTGGCTTCAATCCATTTAGAAACGTAGTCGACAGCGACAAGGATGTATTTGTTGCCTTTAGAAGAAGGGAATGGCCCCATAAAGTCGATGCCACATACATCAAAGATTTCACATTCTTGTATGAAATTTTGAGGCATTTCATCTTTATGTGTGATCTTGCCTTGTTATTGGCAGGCATCACAATGTTTAACCATCTCGTGAGCATCACGATAAATGGTGGGCCAATAGAATCCCGAGACAAACACTTTTTTGGCGGTGTAGTTGGGACCAAAGTGACCACCGGTGGGTCCTTTGTGACAAGCCTTGAGAATGTCAAAAGCTGCCGGTCCGTCAACACATCGGCGAATAATCAAGTCAGCGCATTGTTTGAATAGAAAAGGGTCATCCCAAAAGTAAGTCTTAACATCGTTCAAGAACTTCTTCTTTTGTTGGGATGTTAACCCTTGGATGAGAACACCACCCGCTAAGTAGTTTGCAATATCAGCAAACCACGGGGTGCCATCAAGATTGAGATTTATAGACATTAAGGTTTCAAGGGGGAAAGAGTCATTGATCTCTTTGTTTGGATGATCCCCTTGATATGGATCCTCAAGTATGCTCAGATGATCCACGGCTAGGTTTTCAGCACCCTTCTTGTCACGAATTTCAATGTTGAATTCTTGAAGGAGTAAAACCCAGCGAAGATGTCTTGGCTTAGAGTCGTGTTTAGTCATCAAGTACTTCAGCGCGGAATGGTCCGTGTATACGATGGTGGTGGATAAAACAAGATAAGGGCGGAATTTTTCAAAAGCATAGACAACAGCTAAAAGCTCTTTTTCGGTTGTCGTATAATGCAAAGCCCCCGTCATTGTTTTGCTAGCATAGTGGATTGGTTGGAAATGTTTGTTGATCCTTTGTCCCAAAACCGCACCAATAGCAAAGTCGCTAGCATCACACATCAACTCAAAAGGCAGCTCCCAATTAGGGGTAACCAAGACCAGTGCCTTAGTTAGCTTATCCTTAAGAAGATTGAAGGCTTCGATACACACTTTAGAAAAGATAAAAGGAGTATCTTTTTCCAAGAGGTGGGTCATCGGGCGAGCGATTTTAGAGAAATCCTGAATGAATCGACGATAGAAGCCTGCATGACCTAGAAAACTTCTCACACCCTTTACGGTTGAAGGTGGAGGTAATTTGGCTATGACATCTACTCTTGCACGGTCGACTTCAAGACCGGCGTTAGAGATTTTGTGTCCTAGAACAATGCCTTCTTTTACCATAAAATTGCATTTTTCCCAATTCAGAACAAGGCGAGTGTCTTCGCACCGCTTAAGCATACGTACCAAATTGGCAAGGCAAGAAGAGAAGGAATCCCTGAAGACCGAGAAATCAATGAAGACTTCCATGGTTTGCTCAACCATGTCATGGAAGATAGCCAACATGCACCTTTGGAAACTCCCGGAGGCATTGCATAAGCCAAAAGGCATTCTTTTATAAGCAAAGGTGCCATAGGGACAAGTGAATGTTGTCTTCTCTTGATCTTGGGGATCGATGGGTATTTGGAAATAACCCGAGAAACCATCAAGAAAGAAGTAATATTCATTACCCGCTAAACGTTCAAGCATTTGGTCCATAAAAGGTAGAGGGAAATGATCCTTTCTCGTGGCATCATTGAGTTTGCGGTAGTCTATACAAACTCCCCACCCAGTAACAAGACGGGTAGGAATCAACTCGTTGTTTGCATTGGGCACAACGGTAATTCCGCCTTTCTTAGGCACACAATGGACTGGACTAACCCATGGTGAATCCGAAATAGGGTAAATCATACCCGCATCAAGAAGTTTGATAACCTCTTTTTTGATGACTTCATGGATTTTAGGATTCACCCTTCGTTGCCTTTGAATTGTGGGCTTAAAGTCGTCCTCCATGAGAATTTTATGTGTGCAGAAGTGAGGATCAATTCCGCGAATGTCGGAGATTTTCCAAGCGATAGCTCTTTTATGCTTCTTCAACACGGCGACAAGTCGGGCTTTTTCGTCTTCTTTCAGATCCTTTGCGATGATGACTGGTAACTTCTCGTTGTCTTCCAGGAAAACATACTCAAGATGAGGAGGTAGGTCCTTAAGCTCAAGAGTAGGAGGATCCTCAATAGATGGTGTAACTAACGATGGATCATCATTAGTCACCTCTTTAGGAAAAGGAGGAGAAAATGGGTCCTCATTGAGAAGTCTCTCAATAGTTCGAATATCTTCATCCCAATTGGTGGACAAATTATCATACTTAATATCAAGAGGACCCAAGCTAGCTTCGAAATCATCCAAGTCACTTTCTCCAAAAGGAGTCAATGCCGGAGCAATTGAGGCAACGGTCTCAACATTGGGTAGAGAATAGAGAGTACTTTTGCAAGCATCATGAAAATGTTCTTCACAAGCCTCATCGAGAACATCAATAGCATTAACACTCTCATACGAATAAGGTTGCTTAGAAATCTTACCCATGTTGAAGACAATTTTATCGTCACCAACTCTCATGATTATTTCGCCCGCGGCTACATCAATAAGAGTGCGACTGGTCCTCAGGAATGGACGTCCAACGATTAATGGAACACGAGGATCCATCTCGTAGTCAACGACAACAAAATCCGCCGGGAAGGTGAATTTGTCAACGCCAACAAAGACATCTTCGGCTATCCCCACTGGATAAGCAACCGTCCGGTTAGCTAATTCCAAAGTCATTTTGGTGGGGACTAGCTCGGGGAGAGATAATTGCTTCCAAACACTTAAAGGCATTAAGTTTATACTGGCACCTAGATCGGCTAGGGCCATGCAATTCTCTACTCCCGGGAAGTTTCAAGGAATCAAGAAGCGACCCGGATCACCAAGCTTGGTGGGCAATTTCCTTAAGAGCACCGCAGAGCAGTTCTCATTAAGTTGGGTCTGAGCGATGTCGAGGAGCTTTTCCTTATCACTTAGAAGATCTTTAATCATCTTAGCGTATTTGGGCATGTGAGCGAGAGCCTCGGCAAAGGAGATGTTAAAATTTAATTGTTTAAACATTTTGAGAAAGTTTGAAACCTGAATATCATCCTTGCTCTTTTGCTTCTCTTTTCGCAACCTTGAAGGATAAGGTATATTGGATGAAGAAGAAGGCTTTAAGGGAATAGGATCACTCACAACCACGGGTGGTGGGGAAATGGGGATAGAAGGTGAAGGAGGTGGGGAAAGTTGCTCTTTTTCCTTGTTCACAATCACGGGTGGAGATGTAGGAAGCTCGGGTTCCATATAACCTTTTCCACTACGAGTGGTGATTGCTTTCATCTCCCCTCTTGGATTCGCAACGGTGTTACTCGGAAGAGTACCCGAAGAAGAGGGTTGATTACCTTGGATGAGCGAACCAATCATATCACGAATGTTTAGCGCTTGATTGCTGAAAGAATCTCTGATGTCGGCACAAATTTCATTGCTTTGTTTGGCCATATCATTCCTTAGCTCAGCTCGAATATCGATCCCTTGTTTGGCCATGTCATTCTTCAAGTTGACAAATTGACTCTGAAGATTCGTCACCATCTCTCGATTAGTCTTCATGAACGTCTCGACGTCTTGATTCACTGCCATCGGTTGATTGAGAGGTGGAGCTTGGTAAGCTTGAGAATTTCCTTGAGTTGGGTATGGGTTTCTTTGGGATTGATATTGATTTTGAGCACGAGGTTGGGATTGGTTATTTCGGTTATAGCTTTGTTGTTGGTTTTGGTTCTGAGGAGGGAAACCGGGTGGAGCAAGATAATTGTTGGAATGATAACTTAGCAAGCTACGGTCTCCTTGAGGACGGACTTGATAGCCTCCCGTGGGATAAGTACCGTATGCTGCGTTAACGTTTTCAAAAAAATTCCCTTGGGTAGCAGGACAATCATTATAAGAATTAGGGCCACCACATGTGTCACAAGAAATAGCAACGGCTTTAGCTTGTTGAAAGTGGTTTGTGGCCATGGTCATGAAATTCTTGTTCATCTCAGCGAGTTGTCGAGAAATTTCAGTCATCTCAGAATTGGAAGTAGTAGAAGAAACATTGACTCTCGAGTTAGATCTTGAGGATGCGGATGAATCCCAATTCTTGTGGTGAGTATTCATGTTTTCAATCAACTCTCAACACTCCTCCGGTCTCCTTTTCATAAAAGTACCACCGGCGGCGGCATTGATCGTGTCACGATCACGAAAAGTGAGACCATTGTAGAAGGTGTCAATGAGAGTGACGGGGAGCATGTTGTGATTTGGACAGCGGTCGATCAAATCAGTGTATCGTTCCCAAGCATCTAAGAGCGATTCATCATTGTCTTGCATGAATCCACTGATTTGGTTTCGAAGGCTAATGACCATGGATGGTGGGAAGTAGCGCGGCAAAAAGCGTTGAGTCATGTCATTCCATGTATGAATAAAGTTCTTTGGGAGACGGTCAAACCATTTTTTGGCATGGTGAGAAAGCGAGTGGGGAAAGATTTGAAGGCGAAGGTCATCCATAGAAACACCAGGAGACTTCATGCTTCGGGTAATGGTAATGAATTTGTCGAGGTGTTTGTTGGCATCATCATCCGGAATTCCGCGAAATGGGTTTGTTTGCACTTGCTGGATCATGTGATGCTTCAACGAAAACTCCTGGGCCGTGACATGCATCGGTGCAATCGGGCCTCCACGTCCGTTCATCGTGGGTTGAAATAGCTCCTCCATGGTTCGTAGGCCGGGTAAGGGTGGATTATTCATGTTTTGGTGGGGTGGATGATTACTATTGTTGTTATTTGGGAGGGGTGGATTATTATTGTTGTTGTTGTGTACACCGGCCATGTCTAAATTTTCGAGAGTCTCGGGCTCTGAATAAGACGTTGATCGAGTACGCATACACTAAAAAGAAAATGCAAGAGAAAATATTTTTGGTTTTTATAGGTTTTGTAACGTTTTTGTATTTTTGAAAATTTTATATTTTTATGGGTTTTTTAAAATTTTTGTGCTTGAAAATAACGTTCCCGAAAGAACGGATCCCAAAATCCAATTTTTCTCACAAGAAACCGTTGATCCTTACGAAAAGGGCCGGCAGCGGCGCCATTTTAATAACGGTTATTTTAGTTGATTAAAATGTTGCTTTTGCATGATCTTTCTTTGCGTTGCTCGTACCCAATTGATATATGTCGTTGTTTCGTTCTCGGTATCTTCTCGAATTGATCACGGTCAAAAGTGGAATAGTTGTAATTGGTGACTAAAAAGGGGGAGCTTTGGTCTAAATCTACTAAAATGACAAGGGCAAGTAATAATAAAATTTAACTAGAAACAAGAACTGAAAATAAATCCAGAATATAAATGAAACAGTAAGTAAATACCTTAACGTAGAATAAAACTGGCAATCTCTAGTTGGAATGTCAATGCGGAATGCCTGCTCTACTCGGAATATTTTAGTCTGTCTGGAACATTTGGTCTTACTCGGAATAATACGGCCATCCGGAATAACAAGCTATGCGGAATAATGACCCTGTGCGGAATATTCTGACAAGACACCCTTATGCGGAATATTGAGCCCACGCGGAATAATGGTTATGCTGAATGTTTTGTTTACGCGGAATAAAATACCTACTCGGAATGTTTGAAAGAAATCCCTTATGCGGAATGATTAAAATTGCCCTATGCGGAATATTTGAAAAATAAGGCTATGCGGAATAATTAAAAATCAACCATGCGGAATATTGCAGAAAAACCCTATTCGGAATATTTTGATGAAAATACTATCCGGAATATATTAATATTCCGAATTAATCAAGAAAATGAAACACTACTCGGAATATTTTGGATATTCCGAATGAACAACAATACACCACCTTGATCCGGAATATATTGATATTCCGAACCAACAGAAAACCACTAATCCCTATACGGAATCTGGGCAAGAACAGTAACTGTAGCACGAAGAACAGAGGGTTATAAAATCACGAATTTAACACCACAATTCACCAAGTTTTCAATCAAAACTTAAATCAATTTCACCACTAATCATTTACCTAAGGTAAACATCAATTCAAAACAACAAAAACATAAAACCCACTTACTTTTTATGATCAAACCAATAAAATGAAAACTTTAAAAACATAAGAATCACAAAGAGATGAAGAACAAGATGATGAAAGGATTAAAAGTAAACTTGTATTAATGATTTAAGATTCAACAAACAAGAGGTAAAATTAAACTTACAATATATTGGAAGAAAATAAAAGAAAAATGGAAAACCACTCCTTAAGGGAGATGGTTTCTCCCTAAGAACTCGGAAAGAAAAAAATAACAGAAAAGGAACTAGTGGAGTCTTGAATGGGAGGAGTATTTATAGGCTTCTCCCTTGGTTGGTGAGTGGGCTTTCTTCCTTTCTTTTTGTCTTCTCGTCTTTTTCAGAAAAGTTGACGTTTTCGATTTTGATTCGGGATTTGTCGACGAATAATTTCAACTCGTCTTTTAATTTCTTCATTTAATAGACTTGAGTTTCTTCTACATAGGTAAATCTTCTTTCTTTGGTCCTTTACTTCGATAAATCTTCAAATAGACCCATTGACTTCAAGTCTTTTGCATCTCTTGAACTATAGACTTCATCTTTTCGTCTTTTTCCTTGATAAAACCCGTGCAATCCCATGTTTTCTCCAATATTTATCCGGTTAGCTCTGAAAACACAACAAACACACAAACCACGCATAATTCCAAACAAATGACATTAAATACGCGTTTTGGTCTTGTTTTAGCAAGAAATAAGTGGTAAAAGGATGGGTGTTTTCACACCTATCACCAAACACCACTTAAGAATCTGTTAAAGAACTTTTTCAAAGAGAATTTTATCACAAGAATAAGACTGATTCAAACTTTTATCAAAACTTGTTCAAATGACCAAGTTAAGTATGTTTGAACCAAAATCAAGCATGAAAACAGATTATACCACAAAATGAAACTATTGATGAATGACTGATGAAAATAGAAAATGAAATCAAGTAAAACTAAAATCAAAGCTGTAAGATCACTAACAACTATCAAACTAACTCAATTAAGCTGTAAACAATCTAAGCACGCAATCAGTTCATCACATAGTAGTTATTCTACGAATGTATCATGCAAAGACAATTGAGAGGAACTAAAAATGAGGAAATTAGAACTTTTTAGCTATGAAGCCTCCTCTGATGGAGTAGAGGAGCGTTGAGCTCTCTAGCAAACACTAAACCACCAGTAATCTACCAAATTTAACCATCATCATCAAATTCAGCTACAATCTACACCCCTGCTTCAAACTCTGCAATTGGATTAAAATGGACTGCAAAAGAACTCCTTATGAAACTGAACAGCTAGAAATTCTTCAAAACCTCAACAAGGTATCCATTGATCATGAAAGATCAATAGAAACACACAGATTCAACAGGAATTGAGTGTGAGTGAAGTAGAATGAGAGTGAAGTAAACTGAATTTTGAATTGTATTTATTGGAGGGAAAATTTGTAACAAGTGTTAACTAACTATCTAACAAACTCTTAGGTTTGTGTCAAACACCTAAGAGTTGTGCCAACTGAAAGGGAAGAACTAGAAATTGAGAGAGAAAAATTGAAGTGTGTGTTTTTCACACCTAAGTCTATAATAAGTGTGAAAACACTTATCTTTTTACCACTTAATTATAATAAAAACAAGACCAAAACGTGTATTTTATGTCGTAAAAGTCGGAATTATGCGTGGTTTGTGTCTTTATTGTGTTTTAGGACCAAAAATATGAAAAAGGAAGAAAACACGGTCTTTCACGGGTTTTATCGAAGAAAAAGACAAAAGACGATGTCAAAAGATCAAAAGTGCAAGAAGAAGGGAAGTCAAAGGCATATTCTGAAGATTTATCGAAGAAAAAGTCTAAAGACGTAAGTTTAACAAAGTCGAAGAACCAAGTATACTAAAAGAAGAAAATGATAAGACGAGTTCATTTTATCATTCGACTAATCCCGAGACAAAGTCGAGAAAGACGAGCTATTTAAAAGACGAGAAGACAAGAAGAAAGAGAGAAGCAACAACACCATCCCCTTCTCCTATATATACCTCCTAATTTGTCATTAGGAGGAGTTAGTTCATTTTTTAGTTTTTAGTAGGTAATTAGGAGTATGTGTTTTACTTTCTCTCTCTAGGATTTTCTTTCAAGTTGTTTAATCTTTCATCTTTTAATCTTGTAATTTGAATCTTAATCTTCAATTTAATCAACCTTTTAGTTAATTCTCATTCTATCTTTCTTAATCATAATCTATTGTTTTGGTTTTATTAATCATGTAGATGGTTTAATCTTGTTGATTGTGTGATTGATTTGATTTGATTATTAGATTGTGCTTATTGATTTGATGTGTTTGATCTCTTTAGTTTATTGTGTTTAGTGCTTATTGTTTGATTTTATTATTTTTAATTAAGTGTCTTTAATAGTTTATTTTATAAATAGTTCATTTAAAATATTTTGATTATTTAGTGTTTTTAAAAGTTTTTAAATTTTGACTTATTAGTTTTTTCTCAAAGTTGATTTGGTTAAAGTTTTATTCAAGTGCTTATTAGATTTTAGCTTATTTTTTGGATTTTTCTTAATTTTATTTCTCATCCGGATTTCTTATAACCCTAGTATTCCGAATAAGCTTAAGTTTCATAATATTCCGGATAACAAGTTTCAAGTGATCCCGGATTAGCATCTCATAAACACCACAGATTGGTGATTATTTTCATATCCGAATAGAGTTGATTTCTATGGATTCCGGTAGTTATACGTGTTATATATTCCGAATAGCAAAAAAAGCACATATTCCGTATAAGGGCTTCACTGATTCCGAATAAGCAACAAGAGTACGTATTCCGGATAGTGTGAGTTTTGTGTATTCCGGATAGTAAGTATTACTTATATTCCCGATAAGAGCCAGAACATTATTTTGGATTGTTTGTGAGATTTGTATTCCTGATAAGGATTAGAACCTTATTCCGGATTGTTATTTTTTTGTAACCATGATTTCCGACACATTAGCCGACTAATCCACGGGGTTTGAGCCCACCGCCACACAGACTCAAACCAGGTAAAGCCCTCTCTTTTCAGGAGGTTGGCGTGGTTATTCCGGATTGTTTGTGGATCAACATTCCGGATTGCCAAGGAATTTGATTATTCTGGATAACAAGAAGAACATACATTCCGGATTGTAACAAGAACAAGGATTCCGGATTGTTTACATTTTGGGGATTCCGACTTATGTTAATTTTGTGTTTTCCCAAATTAATTTCAAATCTTTAATTTTTCGCCATTTCTATTTAGCTAAAATTTCAAATTTACATTTTTATAAACTTTAAAGTTTTAAGTTTACATTTTATCATGTATTAATCTTTCGTCAATTATTTTAAAGGGCTTAATTTTTAGTGTAATCTTTTCAAGTTTTCAACTTTATTTTAAAATAGATAATCACCCTTTCTTTATTTTTACCAAGATCAACTGTGCAGCATTCATTCCGGATAAGCTATCAAGGTTAGATATCTTTCTTTTATTTTTCGTAATTTTAGCATTTATTTTACTAGTAGAAATAGATAACAAAAGCTTCCCCTTTAAGTGACCAAAAACGACAATTCCAACTTAGACCCTGATCAATTCGAATTGAATCGAGTACGAACAACACTCAAAGAACACATCAACAATTTGTCATATTAAAATGGCACCGCTACCGGCTCTTTTTGTAAAGATTAACGATTTTTTGTGAGAAAAATTGGATTTTGGGATCCGTTCTTTTAGGAACATTATTTTCATAACATAAAAATTTCAAAAAATCCAAAAAAATATAAAATTTTCAAAAATCCAAAAAATAAAAAAGATAAAAAATCAAAAATATTGTATTGCATTTTTAGTGTATGGTATTTGATCTTCGTCTTATCTTGAGCCCGAGACGCGTAGAGACCTAGATACGGCCGGTGTGCATAATAATAACAACCCACTACACCCCATTGTGAATAATAACAACCATGACCCTCAACCCGATCTTCGTACGATGGAGGAGCTATGCCAACCGACTATGAATAGACGTGGAGGACCGATTGCGCAGATGCAAATCACGGCTCCCGAATTTTCGTTGAAGCATCACATGATCCAACAAGTTCAAAATGCTTGGCCATTTCGCGGATTACCGGATGATGATGCCAACAAACACCTCGATAAATTCATAACCGTCACTCAAAGCATGAAATTACCCGGTGTTTCCATGGATTTTCTCCGCCTTCATCTTTTTCCACACACTTTATCCCACCATGCCGAAAAATGGTTTGATCGTCTTCCTAAAAACTCAATTCATACATGGGACGAGACGACTCAACGATTTTTGTCGTGCTTCTTTCCATCATCCATGGTAACTAGTCTTAGAAATGAAAACAGTGGTTTCACTCAAGAACCCGATGAGTCTCTTTTTGATACTTGGGAACGTTATAATGTTTTGATCGATCGTTGTCCTAACCATAATATGCTCCCCGTCACTCTAATTGATACTTTCTACAACGGTTTAAATTTTCGTGATCGTGATATGATTAATGCCGCCGCCGGTGGTATATTTATGAAAAGAAGACCCGAGGAGTGTAGAGAGCCAATCGAGAACATGACCACTCATCACAAAAATTGGGATTCATCCACATCATCAAGAACAAACCCGAGGGTCAATGTTTCTTCTTCTTCTACTTCCTCTAACCCCGAGATGACCGAACTCACCCGCACAATAGCCGAAATGAGAAAAAATTTCTTCACCGTGGCTGCGAACCAATTTCAACGAGTTAAAGCTGTAGCACTCTCTTGTGAGACTTGCGACGGTCCTCATTCCTACACCGATTGTCCTTCTACTCATGACAATACGGAAAACGTGTACGCGGCTAACGATAAATTTTCAACGGGAGGCTATCAAGCTCGTCCTCAAGGTGATCGTAATTTGCTAATTTATAGTTCAAACAATTTTCTTTCACCACCCGGTTTTCTTCCTCAAAACCAAAATAACCTAATTCGTAACAATCAAAACCAACCTCGAGCTCCTAATCAATATCAAACCCAAAGAAACCCATATCCACCTCAAGGTAATAATCAAGTTTACCAACCACCCATCTATCAACCACCCGCTTACCAAGCTCTCCCTCCCAACCAACCTACGGCATTTAATCAAGAGGTCGAAACTTACATGAGAACCAATGAATTGATGGTGAAGAATATTCAGAGCCAAATTATTAACTTGAAAGGTGATATCACTAAACAAGATAATGATCTTCGAGCCGAGCTTAGGAATGACATGCGAAACTCTTTAAGCAATCAAACAAATGACTTAAGGGATATGATGGCTAGTTTCTTACCAAGTAATCAACCCTCTGCTTTAGGTTCTCTTCCGAGTAACACTATTGCTAATCCAAGAGGGGAGATGAAAGAAATCACCACCCGTAGTGGAAAAGGCTATAAGGAACCCGAGATTCCTAAACCTACTCCGGTGATTGTGACAAAGGATAACGAGCAACCTTCACCAATTCCTCCACCTTCTACTTCTACCCCTCCTCCATCCAAGGATGTGAGTGAGAATTCCATTCCAAAGCCTTCCTCTCAACCCGACATACCTTATCCCTCAAGGTTGAGGAAAGAGAAGTTGAAGAACAAGGATGATATTTAAGTTTCAAACTTTCTTAAAATGTTTAAACAACTGAATTTCAACATCTCCTTTGCCGAGGCGCTCGCTCACATGCCTAAATATGCTAAAATGTTCAAAGATCTTCTAAGGATAAGGAAAAACTCCTTGATATTGCTCAAACCTAACTTAACGAGAATTGCTCCGCGGTTCTTTTAAGGAAATTACCAACCAAACTTGGTGATCCGGGTCTCTTTCTCATTCCTTGAAATTTTCCCAGGGTAGAGAATTGTATGGCCCTAGCCGATCTAGGTGCTAGTATCAACTTAATGCCATTAAGAGTTTGGAAACAATTATCTCTATCCGAGCTAGTCCCACACGAATAACATTGGAGTTAGCCAACCGTACGGTTGCTTATCCGATGGGGATAGCCGAAGATGTCTTTGTTGGTGTCGACAAATTCACCTTTCCGGCAGATTTTGTTGTTGTTGACTACGAGATGGATCCCCGTGTTCCATTAATCGTTAGACGTCCATTCTTGAGGACCGGTCGCACTATTATTGATGCATCCGCGGGCGAATTAATCATGAGAGTTGGTGACGACAAAATCGTTTTCAACATGGGTAAACTTTCTAAGCAACCATATGAACACGAGAACGTTAATTTCATTGATGTACTTGATGAGGCTTATAAAGAACATTTCAAAGACGCTTGTAAAAATGGTCTTTTTTCTCTACCCATTGTTGAGACCGTTGCCTCTATTGCTCCCTCATTGACTCCATTTGGAGAAAGTGACTTTCTTTTTAAAGAATTTGAAGCAACTTTAGGGGATGTGGACTTAAAATATGACGATTCTCCCTCGGATTGGGAAGAAGACATTCGTACCATTGAGAAACTTCTCAATGAGGATCATATTTCTCCACCTACTCATAAGGAAGTTACAAACGATGATCCGAATTTGACTAAGCCATCCATCGACAATCCTCCGGATTTAGAGCTTAATGATTTATCGTCTCATCTTGAATACGTTTTCCTAGAAGACAATAAGAAGTTACCCGTCATCATTGCAATGGACTTAAAAGAGGATGAAAAATCTCGACTTATCGATGTGCTCAAAAATCATAAGCAAGCAATTGCTTGGAAAATTTCCGACATCCCGGAATTGATCCTAACTTTTGTACTCATAAAATTATCATGGAAGATGACTTTAAACCCGCAATCCAAAGCTAAAGAAGGGTTAATCCAAAAATTCATGACGCCATCAAGAAAGAAGTTATCAAACTTCTAGATGCCAGAATGGTTCACCCTATTTCGGATTCGCCATGGGTTAGTCCCGTCCATTGTGTGCCTAAGAAACGCGGAATAACCTTTGTTCCCAATGAAAACAATGAGTTGATTCCTACTCGACTTGTCACGGGTTGGCGAATTTGCATAGACTATCGCAAGCTCAATAATGCTACTCGTAAGGATCATTTTCCTCTTCCTTTCATGGATCAAAATGATCGAGCGTTAAGCGGGTAATGACTACTATTGCCTCTTAGACTGTTTCTCCGGGTATTTTCAAATTCCTATCGATCCAAAAGACCAATAGAAAACCACATTCACTTGTCCTTATGGAACATTTGCTTACAAAAGAATGCCTTTCAGCTTATGCAATGCTCCTGGGACTTTCCAAAGGTGTATGATGGCTATATTACATGACATGGTTTTAGAGTCTATGGAAGTCTTTATGGACGATTTCTCGGTCTATGGTGATTCTTTCTCATCTTGCCTTGCCAATTTAGAACGTATGCTTAAACGGTGTGAAGACACTCGTCTCGTTCTTAATTGGGAAAAATGCCATTTGATGGTAAAAGAAGGCATTGTCCTTGGTCATAAAATTTCCAAAGCCGGTATCGAAGTCGACCATGCTAAAGTTGACGTCATTGCTAAGTTTCCTCCACCTACCACCGTAAAAGGAGTTAGGAGTTTTTTAGGTCATGCGGGATTTTATCGTCGTTTCATCCAAGATTTCTCAAAGATAGCTCGACCAATGACTCACATCTTAGAAAAGGATGCTCCTTTCATCTTTTCTCAAGAATGTCTCGATTCTTTCGAACTTCTTAAAGGTAAATTAACTAAGGCACCAGTCTTAGTCTCTCCAAATTAGGAGTTACCTTTCGAGCTCATGTGCGATGCTAGTGATTTCGCGGTAGGAGCGGTTTTAGGTCAACGAGGTAACAAACACTTCCAACCAATCCATTATGCTAGCAAGACAATGACGGGGGATCAATTGCATTATACCACTACCGAAAAAGAGCTTTTAGCTGTAGTGTATGCTTTTGAGAAATTATGTCCCTATCTTGTGCTTTCCACCACCATCGTCTACATCGATCATTCCGCCTTGAAATAGTTGTTGACCAAGCAAGATGCTAAACCGAGACTCCTTCGTTGGGTTTTGCTCCTACAAGAATTTAAAATCGAAATTCGTGATAAAAAAGGAGCAGAAAACCTAGCCGCGGATCATCTTAGTAGACTCGAGGATCCTTATCAGGGGGGACTTCCAGATCAAGAGATTAATGAATCTTTTCCCCTTGAGACCTTAATGCCTATTAACTCCAATCTTGGCGATACCCTATGGTTTGTGGACATTGCAAACTATTTGGCGGGTGGTGTTCTTATGGAAGGGTTAACGTCCCAACAAAAGAAAAAATTCTTTAAGGATATTAAGCACTATTATTGGGACAACCCTTACCTTTTCAAGCAATTTGCAGATCTTGTCATTCGTAGGTGTGTTGATGGGCCGACAACTTTACTAATCCTCGAAGCTTGCCACAAAGGACCCACCGGTGGCCACTTTGGTCCTAACTATACCACAAAGAAAGTTTTCGACTCCGGATTTTATTGGCCCACCATTTATCATGACGCTCATGAAACGGTTATGCATTTTGATTCTTACCAAAGACAAGGCAAGATCACACATAAAGATGAGATGCCTCAAAATTTCATCCAAGAATGTGAAATCTTTGAAGTATGTGGCTTCGACTTTATGGGGCCATTTCCAGCATCTAAAGAGAACAAGTACATCCTCGTAGCCCTTTACTACGTATCTAAATGGGTTGAAGCAAAATATTTACCTACGAATGATGCGAGGGTGGTTGTGAACTTTTTGAAACAATTATTTGCTCGATTCGGTGTTCCTCATGCTATCATTAGCGATCGCGGGACTCATCTTTGCAATGATCAATTTGCTCGAGTCATGGCTAAGTATGGTGTCAATCACCGTCTTTCCACCGCGTATCATCCATAAACTAATGGTCAAGCTGAGATCTCTAACCATGGACTAAAGCGAATCTTATAGTGTACTGTGGTAGAGCATCGTGCCTCATGGGCCGATAAACTTGATGATGCTTTGTGGGCTTTCTGTACCGCATATAAGACACCTATTTGTTGTACTCCATATCTTCTTGTGTACGGAAAGGCGTGCCACCTCCCCATTGAGTTGGAGCATAAGGCTTATTGGGCCTTGAAATGGGCTAATTTTGATATCAACAAAGCCGGTGATCTTAGGAATATAAAACTCAATGAACTTAAGGAACTGAGGAATGAGGCTTATGAGAATTCATTGATCTACAAGGAGAAAACCAAGCTCATTCATGATTCCAAGATTAAGAACCGAGGGTTTCACATAGGTGATCAAGTTTTACTCTTTAACTCTCGGTTGAAAATCTTTTCGGGCAAGCTTAAATCTCGTTGTTCCGGCCCATTCACCGTTGCTAAAATCTTCCCTTATGGTATTCTTGAGCTTTCTCAACCAAATGGGCCTAATTTTAAGGTGAATGCCCAACGTGTTAAGTTGTACTTTGGTGAGGACATCTCTCATGAGATGATTCCATCCCTCGCCACGTTTCCCTTGAATTAGTTCTGGGTCGAGTCAAGCTCGTGACTCGGTTAACAAAAACAAGCGCTTCTCGGGAGGCAACCCGATGATCTATCCTTTTTACCCGTTTTCATAATAAGTGTAGGGGGAGCTACATAGGTGTTTGTTGTCTTGTTTCTTATGATGTGCAGGGATTAAAGCTTTCAAATATCACTTTTGATGATATTTGACGACCCGTGATCCCGTGTTCCCGTCTTCCCGGTTCTATCCTAAACGTTTGTGATTCAAGATTTCATATCTTATATGTTGACCTTGAAATCACTATAGTCGTCTCTTCCTTAGCAAGATTTAAACAAAGTGCACAATGTCCTAAGTGTAGGGGAGTTTACTCCCACATGCTTAAACATTGAGGATAATGTTTATATCAAGTGTAGGGGGACTTCTATCGTAGTTAAGTGGGCTTTTCCATGAATTTGTCCTTATTTTAACGGAAAAAATTAAATTTTCGACGTTTTTTTAAATTTTTGATCTATTTTGGCCTAGTAGTATTTTTCAATTATTTTCTTTTATGTTCTTTCCTTTTGACATCGCATCGTATGTATATATTTCATTTCAAGAATAAAGTCAAAAGAAAAATAAAGTTAAATAAAATAGTTTTAATGAGTTTAGATGTCTTTGATATATTAGACCCGTCATGAATCTTTTGACCCAACCCGAGTTTACTTATTTAAGTTTATTCTAGCTAGTATCCTTAACGTGTTTAAATCAAGTTTTGCTAGGCTTTTATATATGGAACTTTAAAAGGCGAAAGTCTTAACTCTTACGGGTTAAGAACAAGAACTTTTCGCAAGTTCCTATAATTGATCCTAGAATTCTAAACTTGAAAAAGTCTAAGAAGTTGCCAGATCCTATAGATGACTTGAAAACCCAAAACATAGATTTAATAGGCTAAGCATCCACGAGTCTCATTCCTTGAGATTTTAAATTGTGGAGAACGAGAGATGATAGAGTCAATTATAAGTTTGGTATTCTTTCATTAATTTATGTGAGTTAGTTATTAGCTTTTTCTCCCATCGCTTGTTAATAAATAAATGCAATAAGTAACGTTGTACGATTTGAAAAGTTACTTAGCTTCTAGCACAAGATCGTTTAAAAGTTGCTCGGTATTAATTAGAGTTCATAGCCAAGGCATAACTTAATGAAGCGGGATGCGAAGATTTGCGAGTCCGAAAAGGCCCTAACAAGGCATGAGGGCTACATTTTGTTGCTAAAGATCCAAAGTTATGTGAAGAATCATTTATCAAAAATCTATATGAAGGACCGAGACACACGACGATAAGCAAATACTCCCCTAAAGATCAAGGAGAAGTCTATCTGAAAAGACCCTAACAAGGTATGAGGATAAATAGATCCAAGTCCTAAAAGGAGGCGGATCGTTGTATATCAAAATCCAAAATAAAGATTGGAGAAAAATGAAGTCGTGGTCCAATTATGAAGAATCTCTCAAAAACTTCAAGTGAAGAAATTCCTATTATGAAGAGAAGACCATTATTTCAAGAACATCTCTCAAGATTCGAAGTATGAAGTCAATGCCAAATATCGGTCCGAGAAAGGTCTCAAATCGTGAAGCGAGTTATACCAAGATATGAACTTTATGAGGTTTCGAGAAGTAGTTTTAAAAGATTTTGTCCTTTAGCTAACTATTGATTAAATTGTTCTACTTTATTTTCAGCCTTAATAAATTATCGAAATAAGTCAACAATGCATCCTCGTGATCATTCAAGACAACAATAAAATATAAGAGATACACCTAGGAATAAGGGAGTCTAAGTGAATTATTGAGCCACATGAGTGAGTGTTAGCTTACTAACTTATAATAACAATGATCTCGTTTCTAATCTTGGTGGGGGGAACGTGAAACTTGAGGGTGATAAACATTCATGACAACCAAGTCTACTGAAGGAAGAAAATTATATAAAGCCCATGGTGGGTTAATTATGATGAAAAATGTAAATCGTGCTTTGAAATTAATGCATTGCATGAGGGCATTGCAATGGTCAAGTGTAGGGGATTTAATAAGTGTGAAAACACTTATCCTTTTACCACTTAATTATAATAAAAACAAGACCAAAACGTGTATTTTATGTCGTAAAAGTTGGAATTATGCGTGGTTTGTGTTTTTATTATGTTTTAGAACCAAAAATATGAAAAAAGAAGAAAACACGGGCTTTCACGGGCTTTTATCGAAGATAATGACAAAAGACGAAGTCAAAAGATCAAAAGTGCAAGAAGAACGGAAGTCAAATGCCTATTCTGAAGATCTATCGAAGAAAAAGTCTAAAGACGGAAGTTTAACGAAGTCGAAGAACCAAGTCTACTAAAAGAAGAAAATTAGAAGAGGAGTTCATTTTATCATTCGACTAATCCCGAGACAAAGTCGAGAAAGACGAGTTATTTAAAAGACAAGAAGACAAGAAGAAAGAGAGAAGCAACAAAACCCTCCCCTTCTCCTATATATACCTTCCTAATATGTCATTAGGAGGAGTTAGTTCATTTTTTAGTTTTTTGTAGGTAACTAGGAGTATGTTTTTACTTTCTCTCTCTAGGATTTTCTTTCATGTTGTTTAATCTTTTATCTTTTAATCTTGTAATTTGAATCTTAATCTTCAATTTAATCAAGCTTTTTAGTTAATTCTCATTCTATCTTTCTTAATCATAATCTATTGTTTTGGTTTTATTAATCATGTAGTTGGATTAATCTTGTTGATTGTGTGATTGATTTTGATTTGATTATTAGATTGTGCTTATTGATTTGATGTGTTTGATCTCTTTAGCTTATTGTGTTTAGTGCTTATTGTATGATTTTCTTATTTTTAATTAAGTTTCTTTAATAGTTTATTTTATAAAAAGTTGATTTAAAATATTTTGATTATTTAGTGTTTTTAAAAGTTTTTAAATTTTGGCTTATTAGCTTTTTCTTAAAGTTGATTTGGTTAAGGTTTTAGTCAAGTGCTTATTAGATTTTAGCTTATTTTTTGATTTTGCTTAATTTTATTTCTTATCCGAATTTCTTAAAACCCTAGTATTCCAGATAAGCTTAAGTTTCACAATATTCTGGATAACAAGTTTCAAGTGATCCCGGATTCATTTTATTCTAGATAAGCTTATGTATTAAACATCCTAGATTGTTGATTATTTTCATATCTCGAATAGAGTTGATTTCTATGGATTCCGGATAGTTATACGGGTTACATATTCCGAATAGCAACAAAAGCACATATTCCGGATAAGGGCTTCACTGATTCCAGACAAGCAACAAGAGTACGTATTCCGGATAGTGTGAGTTTTGTGTATTTCGGATAGTAAGTATTACTTATATTCCGGATAAGAACCAGAACATTATTCCGGATTGTTTGTGAGATTTGTATTCCGAATAAGGATTAGAACCTTATTCTGGATTGTTTGTGGATCAACATTCCGGATTTCTAGGGAATTTGATTATTCCGGATAACAAGAAGAACATACATTCCGGATTGTAACAAGAACAAGGATTCCGGATTGTTTACATTTTGGGGATTCCGACTTATGTTAATTTTGTGTTTTCCCGAATTAATTTCAAATCTTTAATTTTCCCGCCATTTCTATTTAGCTAAAATTTAAAATTTACATTTATATAAAGTTTAAAGTTTTAAGTTTACATTTTATCAAGTATTAATCTTTCGTCAATTATTTTAAAAGGCTTAATTTTTAGTGTAATCTTTTCAAGTTTTCAACTTTATTTTAAAATAGATAATCACCCTTTCTTTATTTTTAACAAGATCAACTGTGCATCATTCATTCCGGATAAGCTATCAAGGTTAGATATCTTTCTTTTAGTTTTCGTAATTTTAGCATTTATTTTACTAGTAGAAATAGATAACCAAAAGCTTCCCCTTTTAGTGACCAAAAATGACAATTCCACCTTAAACTGTGATCAATTCGAATTGAATCGAGTACGAACAACACTAAAAGAACACATCAATGATTTGTCATATTAGTCTACACGTACAAAATGAGAGCTAAAGTCCTATTTATAGAGCTAAGATGAAGATTAGTTGGGGTTGATGACATGTTTCATCCAATATCTGAGCTCCACGTGGCTTCTTCTTGCTAATAGAATAAATCAGCTCAAGAACACAAAGAGGGGTTTTTAATTGGATTAATTTGAGTCTAGTTGGTTATGAGGAATGTATTCCTTGCTTGATTTTGAGTCTTTTTCATGTATAACACTTGATCTGAAATGCATTGTAGCTCAATCCACATCCTGGGCTCGTTACTTGTTGAAGATGACACATGGCAGTTTATCATTGGTCTTCAGCTGGTCACACGAATTATTATCCAAAAGTAGATAATATGATTATGGGCTGGCACTTTGTGATTGGTTAAAAGAGAAAAAGTGGGAATTTCTGTAGCAGATCTGGTAATAATTGAGAGACGGCTAGTGGGCTTATGTGGCAGGTGACATGGAGATCCTTCTCCCATTTTTCAAGCTCTCTCATTGGTCCATTATCATTTCACACGGATTCATCACAAACTTGGTATAAACTTGTCAATTTCAGCCCCTGTACTTTGGTAGATTCTTTATTTGAGCTCTTTTGTCATTTCTTTGGCAAAAATGGTCCTTTGACCTTCATTCTTGATCATTTGAGCCCTTTTACTTGGTTGACTTGAGAGTTGACCAGGTTTGACTTTGATCTTGACTTTATCAAAATTGCACTTTAGTCCCTCAACTTTTGAATGTTGTCAAGATAGGTCCTTTCTCTTCTCATGGCTTGTTATCTTTGATCATTCTCTTGTCTTTTCATCATAAATGAGCTTGATTTCACTTGTTTGCTTCAAATTTGTATCCTTGTTACCTAATCAAGCACAAACACAAAACATACCACATAATACTGCTTTATAGCATAAAAGTTAGGTATTTGCTATGTGTTTTAGGGTGATTTGTTGACTTATTGATATGAGATTTTGATCATATCAAATCCCCTACACTTGATCATTGCCATGACCTCATGCAATGCCATATTTTAAAGCACAAATTTACATTTTTCTCATAATTAATCCACCTTGGCCAATATGAAATGCTTTTACACTACTCTACACTATATGATGCATGATTTTGATTTTATACAATGCAATGCAAAGGAGAACAACTCTATTTATATATTTTTGATTTTCTTGAAATGGTTTTGATGGAAATAACTCATAAAGAAATCAATGACTTGGATTAGGGCTTTTGGTATCATGAACACTTATCACCCTCAAGTTTCACTTTCCCTATACCAAGCTTAAAAATGGGATCGTTGCATTCACAAGTAAAAAGTGCATCAACTTATTCATGACAACTAAATGTGGAACTGGTTATTATTTGAGCAAATTGCTTGAGAGCAAATTTGTCATTATTTAAAGCGTGAAGCATAAGAAATGCAAAATCCAAAAATAAGGAAGAACGGTTTTAATTCTAAGTAATCCTCTCATCCATTACATGAAAAACCGCCCACAATTAATATAAGTCTGACTCAAGAATAATAATTCATTCACCTTATGTGTAAGATCCTTATGTCATGCTTTAATAAGTAGCTACACACTCGCTTAGGAAAGAAAAATAAAACTCACACAATAATTTACATCCGCCGCCTTTTGGGACTTTGGATCTTCAATCCCGTAACCCGTCAAGGTAATATTGGATTGGAGCAACTATCAAATCTCCGCAACCCGTCAAGGTAATATTGGAATTCAATAGTTACTATAATTAACACTTCACTGCCCCTCTTGGGAGTCTTGTATAATTTTTTTTTCTTCTTTTTTTTCTAGCCACTCATTTTTTATAAGCCGCTCTTATTTTCCTTTATTCCTCACAAAGAAAGTTGAAAAGAATAAAAGGAAAAACACCCGCTGAGTATTAAGCATGACATAAGTCTAGTACATATAAAACATTCTAACTTAGAATCTTAAGACGTAATTATACCAACCATGAATGATTAGTAAAAAATGCATAAGAGACTACAAACCGATTAAAACCGTTCTTGATTATTTATTAACATATATACATGCGAAGAAAATAGAGGCAAAGAAAGAGAAGGGTTTAGCCACAAGTAATTGTCATGAAGTTTATCTAGCCCTCTTATACTTGCTTTAACTCTATCATCTCCCATTCTCCACAAATTTAAAATCTCAAGTAATAAGAGTCGTGGATGCTTAGCCTAACAGACCAATGAAGGACTACATGGTTAAGGATACTAGCTAGAGTAAGCTTAGATAAGCAAACTCGGGATGAGTCAAAGTATGCATGGCGGGGCCTAATATGTCAAAGAAGTCTAAATTTGTTAAGCCATATCCTTTATTATATTTTTTCCTTTTTATATATTTTTGATGAAAAAGAAGAAATATATACAATGCAAATGTGTTATGCAAATGAAAAATGATTTATGCCAAAATTATGAATGCATATTTTTGGTGGCCAAAGTAGATCAAAAATTTGAAAAATGTTTGAAAAATTAATTTTCTCAAGTTATCATGAAGTCAATGACAATGGTCTTGTTGTCCCATAAATTTAAATAATATAATACGAATTTAAGAAAGAAAATAGACGAAGAAGATGAATTCTAGAGAGAGAAGGTATTGAGAGAAAGTAGAGAGAAATGGTTAGAACTAGGTGATATTAGATTAAGAGAAGTGAGAATAAAATGAACCAACACCCTTCCTAACATGCTAGGAAGGGTATTTATAGTCCCCCTACATGTGGGCTTGTATGGATTATACTACATTGTCGGGCTTTCCTTTAGGCTTTAGTTACTTATGAATGAACTTTAGCTTAAAGTTGAGCCCGTAAAAACACGACTGATCCTACTACCTATTACAACATTCTAAAATACGATACATAATGAACCTATGACTGATCATTCTTGTTGACTCAGTATTTTGAAGCTAACAATCTCCCCTAATGAGAGGTCATAACCTTGGTCATTTAGGAAATTTATAGAGATTACTAATCTCGCCATAAATGAGTCTTGATCGTGTAATCGTAGTCCTTTTCCTTCACGATGTGATCTTTGAGCCTTTGTCGTTGTCTTTCGACTTTGTCTTTTTGATCTTGAGATCTTCAAATGATCCTTGACTTGTCTTTGCCATCTTGTGATCTTGTGTCTTCATCCACATGCTCACACTATTAATTGTTGAATATATCTTCAGGCATGAGTATTTGGTTTTGAATCTTTGACTTTGTTGAGTACACCGTGATGCCACCTTCTCGAGACAAAACATAGACACGGACTGAATGGCTTTGACATTCGTCCTAAATCGGTAGCGTTTTACCTCCAGTCGGTGAAGACCGTTATACGATATTAAATACCGTACATGTGATTAGGTAGATTCAATTAAGAATCTTCTTGACAGGGTTTCGCGGCTGTACTAGCCGTTCTCTTTACTCGACAGTCTCAAAGCAAGACTGCAAACATAAAGAGTGAATCAATTGGATAAATATCCGCTTGATTAAAGTCGTCAATTCAAATTCTTGGAACAAGTTTGATTCATTAAGAATCTTACCATTGTTGCTTTCCAGTTGACACAAGCTTGATTCATAAGAATCTCACAAGTTACCTACCGTAGCGCTGTTTGAGGTTGACGCTAGAAGGATTTCAATTCGTCACTGTGGATATTAATGAATATCACTCTGAATGTTCTGGCAAAACCATAAAGATATTGCGTAGAAACCTGAAACGAGTTTGAATCAATTCAGAATCAAACAACTGTTGCTTTTCAGTTTTACACATGTTCAACTTCATAAAGAATCTTGCATATGACCTACGGTAGTGCTGTTTGATTTTAACACTGGAAGGATTTCCACTCATCGTTGTGAATACTAAGTAGTATTACACTGAGTGTTCTAGCAATATCACAAGGATATAGCGTAGGACTCTCTTTATCTTCATCCATGTGTCCTAACGAGATTTGATTGATCTCTTGGCTCTAGACTCGATTTGTGCACTTTTAGTGGTTGGAGGCTGGAGCAGATGCCACCTATTCAATATCAACTATCTCGGAATGAGAAAGCTAATAGAAGTCATGTTGTTCTCCGTGACAATAAAACAAACTTCTTTTGAGAGAAGCCTGAGTAGCTAGGAAAGGGTTGTGCACTTCTTCACTGGGTCCATGATGAGATTGTCTTCATGATGTGTTGACCCGGTTTCTGCATAAGTTGTATGGAGGGTTTCTTTCTTTACACCCTTTATCCTTACATTTCTTTTTCATTCTTCAACCCCTTCAATGCTTACCAAGACATCATTACTAGCACCTTGTTGTGATTGTTCCAGTGCTAGCATCAGTACTTAGTCGGCATTCAGCTACGTTCACATTCTATTCCATCTTTCCTAAGGACTTCTAATAATCTATTGGATTGTCCCTGGGAAGATCCCTCTGGTTCTGGTTAGATCATAGGACTTAAACCTAACCACCCTTTTGACACCAATAACACCGTGAATTAAAGATGTTGTGGGTATTTGATCATAACCATGAAAACCACTTCAAATGTCTAACAAGATGTTTAAAAAACATTTAACACCTTGATAGTTTTGTCGTTTCAGAAATGCCCCCCTTCACATGTGCATCAATAATCGAAAGTGTTTCGCACATGTAGGTAAGAGTTAAAGTGCTTGATTCTTATATAAGATCACATTTTAATCACATTTTCTCCCGCTATATCTAATATATAAAATCTTTTGATATTCAAGATACCAAATTTGATTAAAATATATTTTGAAAAATAGTCTTTAAATTCTCCGGGAGAAAGATGTGTTAATCTTTTGCATGAAGTTAAAATGCTCCCCCTCAAAAATTGATCCAATTGAATTGTCATTGTCAGTTGGTGATCCACATTTCTCTTTTTGAGGATGGGAGTTGTTGAACACATAATTTTTGAAAGATTTTGAATAATCATTGAAAGATTCTTGAAAAAATTATGTTCAACGCTTTTTGAAAAATCCTATTTCTTTTTGTCGAAGAGGTTTTTCTAAAGCATAAACTTGAGTTCATAGACTTTGAATGTCTTGACGAATCCACTCAAGTGTAAGAAGATTTCTCTTCTTTTGCTGAGGGTAAGCGCACTAAATCGTACACTCCCCCGTGAATATTGATCCGGGTCGCAATCTGAAAGTGATTACAAGCCATTGTGTTGAGCTCAAAACGTTGAATGTTTTGTGACTAGCTCAATCCGTGATAGATTGCTCTACCCGTTGTTTGGAAACATTGTCCAAAATAGACAATTTCCTTTATTAAAAGAAGAAATGACATGTTTTGAAAAATATTTACAACTTTCATTCGAGCTTTATGTACACACCCGTGTCGTTATTGAGCGACATTTCTAGGCACGTCCATATTATCGATACTGTAACACCCCATTTTGATAATGGAATGTCACGCGTAATTATGGCGTGTCATCAAAGCATACAAGGATAAATGTCTAAACATTTCATGACCATAAAAGGAAAATACCGGAATCAAACATCGATAGTCCAAAAGTAAAGCTCATCACACACAAACTTATGTACTGTAAATGAAAGGACTAAACAATATCCATAGCAAGAGTATCAAAGTAAAGATAATGCATAAAGTAAAGAAAGGCTAGAAAGCTTCCAGTCCATATGAACGTACGCATAAAGTCTACGAGCATCCCTGAGTACCTACCGTTTTGGGAACATAGAAAAGGAAAACGGCTGAGCAATACGCTCAGTGCACGGATGTACAATAAAGCATGAATAACATAAGCATATAATCATATAACAGCGGAAGAAACTAAGTCTCGAATAACCTGGTTAAGTCTTGGTAAAACTGGTTTTATAGTTTGAAAAGCCTTATGTTTATCTTATAAAAACTGTTTAACATATTCTACCATTAGACAATATAGGTCATGAAAATCCATCGTGCATGAATACTTGGAGGGGTGACCTAATCATGCAAATTAGAGGGGCTGCCTCTAATTTAATATACTGGTTTGGGTAGGAGGGATCAACTCCTTGTGAAGGATGCAAGGCACACACCACATTCACACTAAGTAATCTGCTAAAAACATGTAACTAGGATGCACCCATACGCCCCACATGATAAATATAATAATACGGCCAAAAGATGAAGGGACGCCACGAGCAATCACTCCGCCGTGGGGAAGTCATAACACCAGTGCCTCTAATGTTATGGTTATGGTACCTCCATAACTAGGTGAAACTGGTCATGCATGTATATGGCTATAGGTATTCTAAATTAAACATAAGCAACTCAAACATATAAACTTATACTACGGGAAAACAGTTGGCTGCATACGGGGAATCCTAATAAGGAAAGAATGTCCATACTGAAAGGACGGGAATCCGTACCTTATGTCGAGTGAACGAAGAAGACGAACTGAGGAGAGTCCTACTTCGGTATCACTAATGCTACATAAATACATACGTGTATAAGTATCTGATTAATAAATACGTAACTGGTTTTATGTCATGTCTTAGCTTATTTTATACGTTCATGTCATGTTTTACTGTTTTCAGCTTTAAACCGTGTTTATCTTATATTCTGTCTATTCTGATTAAGTATTACATGTATTTCATGTATTATTATACTTACTGTGTAATAATAAGTAACTTTCTAAAAAATAGCAGGTTTCCTAAAATAGAAAGTTTCCAAAAATAGAAAGTTACCAAAAATAGAAAGTTTCCAAAAGTAGAAAGTTTCCAAAAATAGAAAGTTTACAAAAATAGAATCACTGCTTAAAATAGATAAGTTTCTAAAAGTAGAAAGTTTCCATAAATAGATATAAGCTGGTTAAATAAGCTAAGTATATAAGCTTAAGTGTTTTCTGATTATTTTCTAAGTCATAATGATATAAGGTATAGTTTATTAATCATTACATGTAATTTAAATAAACTATAGGTTAAAAGTATTTAATTAAATATATCATGTTTTTAATTAAATAAAGTTAAATACTTAGGTTAAAACATGTATTATTAATTATTAATAATATAACCTAAGTCATGTTAATTAATTAATTATAACCATGGTTTTTAATAATTAATTAATTATAAAGTCTAGAAAAATATAATTACTTAGGTTAAAATCCATGATCTAATAATTAAATTATAACCTAAGTCATGTTTTATTAAATTAATCATGTCATATTTTATTAATTTAATTATTAACATATGATTATTAAAAACATAACCTTAACATAAACTGTAGAAACTAGAAGGGGGGGGGGGGGGGGGGTTGAATAGTTTCTCTTCGATTGGTGACCAAATTAAAATTTCTTTCAATTTGATTTATATCAAAACTATCTTTTACTTAAAGCTATGTTGCATAATGATTAGGTTCAACTGAAATGTACTAGCAATAATAATAAGCAAGTATAATGATAATGAAATAAGTAAAGAGCAAGGAAGGAAACAACCTAGTGGGAAGAAACCAAGATTTATAGTGGTTCGACAACGAGGCTCTATCCTCGTTTCTACTCCACTCCTCGAGTACACCTACTCGAGATTTCCACTATATCCACAAGCTCCCTTCTCGGCGGAGAAAACCTTACAACGTTGCTTACATTATTTTCCGACACTAAGCTAAATGTCGAGACCTAATCTTTAGCTAGGACCAATCTACACGACGTTGCCTACTTCACAATTTAACGACACAAGGCTAGATGTCGAGTTCTAATCGAAAGGTAGAACCAATCTTCACGACGTTGCCTAATTCACCATTTAACGACACAAGGCTATATGTCGAGTTCTAATCGAAAGGTAGAACCAATCTACACGACTCTTCACTTTGAAGCTAAGTGAGAACTTCACACAACACAATTACTAATCACTTTAAAGTTTAGTGAGAACTCACAAGACACAACCACATCACTTTATAGTTTAGTGAGAACTCCTAATCAAATCTATTACAACTCAACTAGACTTATCCAAGTACACACATGTAGCTTGGATTTACACAACACAAATCCAAGCAAACACATATGCAATGGATGTACACAACAAATCCAAGTATCCACAAATAACTTGGATGAACACAACTAGTCCAAGTATTCATAAATACATTGGATTGACCTAAAACAAAAAGGTATAATGATGAATATGACTAGCTCATAAATTCATCTTTATCACTACACTAGTGAGTGAGTGATCTTCTTATTGGACATGGTAAAGGAGGGGATCAAGAGGATAATCATATGTAAACATCCTTAACAAATTAAGTGATCATTTACTAATGATTATGCTATAGAAAATAGAAAGAGGGCTGAGAAAATCGTCCAAGAGGCTTACTGGAAAATGAGATTTGACCCACTATTTAAAGGAGACAAAGTTACAACGGATCTATAACGGCTACTGTGCGCGGTACCTTATCTCACCCCGCGGTACCATATCGATAAGGTACCGCGTAGGTACTTAAGGTACCACCACTAGACTCCGCTCCGTTTTTTGTCTTTTAGTGGGGTTGGAATATCTGAGGTATTTAAACCCTTCAAAGGATATTCTAACAGCATTTGGAATATGCCATTTTCAAATTTTCATTTTCCATTTTAATAAAACATTTTCTGAAAAAGAATGTTTATTAAAAAGTCTTTTGTCTTATTAGCAAAAGTGAGTTTTAAGGATAATCATTTTGATGATCACTAAGTATGATTAAGAAAGGTTAGTGATATGATTATTACCTTGATGATAGTGTTAGTTAAATAATTCATTTTGTGTTTCTACACTAAATGTGTTGTATGGTTTGTTGTGATCAAAACTAAGAAAGATTAGTTAACACTAATAATGTTTTTAGGCATTACTTGCATTAACAATCTCCCCCTTTTTGATTACGACAAACGATAAACTCATTTACGTATAAACACAAACTATGGAATTATTAACTAGTTTATCACTATCATTTCTCCCCCTTTGTCGTAGCAAAAAGGTTAGCATAAGTCTTTGAAGAGCATCGAACTTTGCTAGTAGCTCCCCCTTGGTGGTTGCTCCCCCTAGCTTGGGGCACCAAGTTTGTGAGTTAAGGTGACATGCTACACAAAGGTTAGTAGAAAGGAAAGAAACATCAATGTATATATGGTCACTACCTACTAAGTAACTTGAGAGGGAGAAAGAGAAGAAATCTTAAATTAGAAGCAAGTATTTTGCTAAGTATGTCCAAAGAGGTAATTGACAAAATCAAACTTAAATAAAATGAAGATGATAAACTTGTCAATGGGTTAAAGCTTTAGAATTGATGGAATCACCCATAAGCAATTGTAAAAATTTAACCAAGATCAACTCAAAAATAGAACTAATTAGATAGCACACAAATAACACAAAAGTTACAAAACAAAAAAAATACAACAAAGAGGATAGTCATACACATAGTATGAGTATACAAAAGCAATAAATATGGAAAATAAACCACTAAGCACAAGCTAGTCTAATAGTGATATTTTCCAAGATTGCTAAAAAATATAACTTAAAAAGACGACGATGCATCATTCGAAGTTTTGTCCACCGGAACGAAAACTTGAATAGGAGGTCGAGTGAGGAGGAATTCTAGAAAATTTAACTTCTCATACACATGAGCAAGTTCAATTTGTGAAATCGGCAATAATCACACGAGGATCCATGAGGCAACACAAAATCGTTTGATGTGGGTATGGCATCAAACTTAGGGTTTGGTGGTGGTGGGGTAAAGGGTTTGGGAGTATTTTCACAATGCCTTGTGAGGTTTGGGAAGGTGGAAAGGTCATTGAGTTGGGGGGTATTGAAGGATTGTGTAGGATTGTAAATCTTGCTTATGTTTCTAGAGAGAGAAGGAGATAGAAAGATGGTGGATTTCACACAAAGCTAGAGAGAGAAAGAAATGTTTACTATGTAAAAATATGAAACCACACCACCCTCTCCACCAAAGGAGAGGGTTTATATACCCAAGCCCTTGTCATGGGCTTGGGCTTACATTTTGGGCCGGCCTACACATGTTGTAGGCTAGGCTTGATGTTGTTTGATAAACAAATAAAGTTAACTAAACTACGAGCTATTACATGAACTATCGTTGGAGTGACCGATCCTTCTTAATACGTAAAACGTATTTCCAACAATCTCCCCCTAAGGGAGGTCACTCCAAACAAGGGCGTTACCCAAGTTACAAAAATAAACCTAGCATACTATGCTTGTCTTGAGCTCGTAGTCTTCATCTTTCTTTTTCTTTTTCTTTTCTGGTGAACATGCTGATGTGATCTTTGATATCAATCTTTGAGCATTAATCTCTTGCCTTGATCTCGTGCATTCATCACTTGTGATCTTCGCCTCTTCGTGACACCATGTCCCACATACTTATACCTTCGTAATTCTTGAAAGCTTCAGAGTTCGATACAGCGGAAGACTTAACTTTTAGGCTTTCTTGAATTAGATGAGATATTAAGTGCATAAAGTATAAGCATGCGGGGACGACTTCTTCTTGGATTCCGCAACGCCACCGTCTTCAAATGCCGCAACATAAGTAGACACGAACGAAATGGCTTTGAACATTTCATTCTAATTCGGTAGCATTTTAACTCCGGTCGGTGAAGACCGTTGGACGATATTAGATATCGTACCCGTGATGGATAGTTTCAATTAAGTAACTTCCTGACAGGATTTCGCGGGTAAACCCGTTCTCTTTATTCGACCGTCCAAAGCTGACTGCGAACATAAAGAGTGAATCATTTGGATAATAATATCCGCATGATTTGAAGCTGTCAATTCATGTTCCTGGAACAAGTGAAATTCAATTAAGAACCGCACCATCGTTGCTTTCCAGTTGTCACGAGCTTGATTCGTATAGAATCTTGCAAGTTACCTACCAAGTGCTGTTTGAGGTTAACACTAGAAGGATTTCCACTCATCACTGTGAACACTAAGGTATCACTCTGAGTGTTCTGGCAAGATCACTAGGATATTGCGTAGAGGCCTGGAACGTGTTTAAATTCAGTTAAGAATTAAACAGCTGTTGCTTTCCAGTTATCACAAGTTTGATTCATAAAGAATCGCACAAGTCACCTACCATGAGCTTTTTGATATTCGCTCAAGAAGGATTTCCATCTTCATTGTAAATACTTTCGTATTACTCGGATGTTCAGGCAAGATCATGAAGATTTTGCGTAGGACTCTTAAAATCTTTCTTACTTTTCACAGTGTGTGAAGAAGCAGGGAAATATGGAAGTGTGTCCTAATGAGATATTTGATGATCTCAAATGGCTCTAGACTCGATCGTGCATTTTGGATTTTAGTGATCGGAGGCTGGAGAGGAGTGCCACCTTTTCAATACCAATTTATTCGGAGTGAATAAATCAATAGATAATGTGTTGTCTCCGTGTGATTAAAACAAATACCTTTTGAGAGATATCTGAGTTAGCTGGGATGGTTTGTGCATTGCATCACTGGGTCCATGATGTCTGTCTTCAATATCAAGAATCATTAAAATGATCTCAATAGCATATGTGTTGACCCGGTTTCTGCCTAAGTTGTAAGGAGGGCTTCTTTCTTTACACCCTTTATCTTTACAATTCTTTTTCATTCTTCAACCCCTTCAATGCTTACCAATACGTCATAACTAGCACCTTGTTGTGATTGTTCCAGTGCTAACTTAAGTACTTGGTCTGCATTCAGCTACGTTCACAATCTTTCCCCAACTTTCCTAAGGACTACTATTTCTAGCTATGGAATGTCCTTGGGAAGATTCCTCCGGTTCTTGAAGAATCATAGGACTTAACCTATCCTACCATCCTTATATCACCACAATCTTCATCGTCGTGAAATAAATGGGTTGTGGGTAAGTATAAATCACCATGAAATCCATTTTTGATATGAAATCCATTTTGCTCCCCCTTAACATATGCCACGATATTCGAAAACATTTCGCACATGTCGGGAAGAGCCAGCACATTAAGTCAAACCATTTGTGATAATATCCCATATTAAATCACATTTTAACCCCCATATTAAAAATATTAACCCAATCGATGATTTTAATATCAATTGATTTAATGAAGTTTTAACAAAGGTTTTGGGAAGAAAAATGCAAGTCCGTTTTATCTTCATGATATCAAATGTGTGAGATATGATATCGATTTGTAACATGATCACATATTCACCATATTAGAAAAGAATTGACAAGGTTGGACCTGATAGATGAGAACATCATATGATAAGATCAAATGGTTCTTGTCAGCATATGTTGGTCGCCTCGTCACGTCTGAAGTCATCTCTTGACACCACATGTACGATTGGTATTGTAGTCTTGACACCAACTTGTGAACTTGGCACGTTCGGCGTCGAAGATTCTGAATGCTTGACAATTGCTCCCCCTCAATTGTTGACCCGTGTTCTATCGAAAGAGCTGTAGTCGTCGTTTGAGTAGTCGCATCGTCGAGTATGTAGATACCAATTGTAGATTGCTTATGGTTGTAGAGATGATAGCTTCATAAAAACAAGACTTCTCTTGTTTTAACAAATAAATGCACTGAAACGTACATATATTTGTGTTAGACCAAGTTATAAAGTAAACTTGATCCCTTACAAGGTTTTAAAGTAAACCTTGCCCGAGAAAATTAATTCCCGTTGTGAGCCAAAGCTTTCATAAGAAATACCTGACTTTAATATGAAAATCGGGTTGCAGTCAGAAATAACTACAAGCCATCTAGGCATGTTTTATGAAATATTTACAACTTTTGTACGAACTCTATTTATGGCGCCGTGTCGATATTAATCAACATTTCTAAGGCCGTAAATATTATCGTACCAAAAGACATGCCTTAGAAAAATAAAGTAAAAATATTTTTGGATTTTTCTAGATTTTTCAGTTTTTATGGTTTTTATATGGTTTTATATTTTTGTATTTTGCTTTAGTGGATAAAAATATAAACAATATATACAGATGATCACCAAGGATACAGAGAATAGTTTTACCAAGACTATTCTTTCGCTTCATCTGCTAGTTCCTTTAGAGTCTCAGGAGAGAAGGTTCTCATTCCTAGCTTGTCGGCCAAAAATTCAATTCGAGCTCGATCTAAAGCCTTCATGAAAATATCCGCCAATTGATACTCAAATCGGACAATGTAAAGCTCTATTACTCCATTTTCCACTTGCTCCTTGATGAAATGGTAGCGAATGTCAATATGCTTTGCCCGAGAGAATTGGACGTTATTGCAGCATAAGGCAATGGCACTCTTGTTGTCGCAGTACATCGGAATATTGTTGAAACCTAGATCATAGTCGGTTAATTGCGATCTCATCCAAAGAATTTGAGCACAGCAACCGGACATAGCTATGTATTCTGCTTCCGTACTTGAAATTGCAGCGCTTTTCTGCCTTTTCGATGCCCAACTGATTAGTCGATCTCCTAGTAGTTGCAAAGTTCCACTCGTGCTACGCCTTGTATCTTGACAACCCGCGTGATCCGCATCTGCATATGCCATTAGTGCAATAGAAGAGTCCTTCGAATACCAAAGTCCCTGATTAATGGTTCCTTTAAGATATCGAAAGATCCTTTTAACAGTAGCTAAGTGTAACTCAGTAGGCCTAGTTTGATACCTGGCACACATACATATAGCAAACTGAAGATCAGGTCGACTAGCTGTGATATACAGAAGAGTACCGATCATTCCACGATACAGTGTTGGATCAACGGCAACTCCATGTGGATCTGCATCAAGCTTAGTTCTTTCCACCATTAGAGTATCCACGGGGTCGCAAGATTCCATCTTATACTTCTTAAGCGATTCAAGGGCATACTTGGATTGATTGATAAAGATGCCTCTGGGACTCTGAGATATCTGAAGACCTAAGAAGAATGATACCTTGCCCATCATTGACATCTTAAACTTGGAA
The DNA here is from genome assembly GCA_025667525.1 of Glebionis coronaria. Taxonomy (NCBI): domain Eukaryota; kingdom Viridiplantae; phylum Streptophyta; class Magnoliopsida; order Asterales; family Asteraceae; genus Glebionis; species Glebionis coronaria. The sequence continues at coordinate 340,213,468 of CM046881.1, read as the reverse complement.
GACATGAGTGTCCCAAACTCATCCGATAAGGTTTGGGTCGAGGTTGCAAATATAATATCATCAACATATATTTGTACCATAATCATATCTTTACCTCGTTTCTGAATGAACAGCGTGGGATCCACCTTGCCTTTAGCGAAGCCTTGCGTAATGAGGAATTGTGACAAAAGATCATACCATGCGCGAGGAGCTTGCTTCAACCCATAGAGAGCCTTCTTAAGCTTGTTCACATGATTAGGATAATTAGGATTCACAAAACCATCCGGTTGTTGAACATAGACCTCTTCCTTGAGTTCACCATTAAGAAATGCCGTCTTCACATCCATCTGATAGACGACCATATTCATATGGGCTGCATAAGCGAGGAATAGTCGAATAGCTTCCAAACGGGCAACAGGTGCAAAGGATTCCATAAAGTCAATGACCAATAATTGCTTGTATCCACGAGCTACGAGACGAGCTTTATTCTTCAATATTCCGCCTAACTCATCGAGTTTCACCTTGTAAACCCATTTCAAAGTGAGTAACTGCACTTGATCCGGGCATGGGACAAGTTCCCAAACATCAAGACGTATGAATTCGTTAAGTTCTTCTTGCATAGCTTCTATCCATCAGGATTGAGTAAAAGCTTGTTGCCATGTCTTAGGTTCAACTTCAGTGAGAAAAGCATCAAAGTGACAAAACATTGCACTTTCTTGTAGCTGACTTCGTGTGGATACTGGACGATTAGGGTCACCAATAATAGAATCTATAGGATGATCCTTTGTCCACTTGCTGTCATGTTCACGAATCCGTAGATTGGAGTAAACTGTAGAAGGAGCTTCCTCTGAGGTGCACGACCCGGCTTGATTAGGGTCGGGAATAGGTACACCAAAGAATGGAAGTTCACGCATTTGAGCGAATTCCAAATCGTGATCATCATCATCCTCTTCATCATCAATAGGCATGACGTGGGTAGTTGTTACATGTGTTGGTTGAGAATTACTCGTTGAAGGTATATCTTGACCCATCGTAGGTGCAGATGTGTCTGATTGTGCTTCGGTTGCTGGAGCAACAACTTCGGTTACCGGAGCTATTACCTCAGGTTCTGTAGCAACAATACTTGGAGGAGTAAAGAATTCATCAAAGAACGGTTGAAACAACGTATCCCATTGGTGTAAATGATGATGAAGTAGGGTTGTTTGGGACAAGACCAGAACTAATATTACTGGGTCCCATTTCATGAAGTGCGGGTTCAGAGCCGCTTTGCTCAGAAGCCATTGCTGTCAGCTCATCAAAATCAACATTCATAGTTTCAAGGATTTTGCGAGAGTTACGGTTGTAGATTCGGAATGCCTTCTTTGCAGGTGCGTAACCAATGAAAATACCAATATCAGCCTTTGGTTGAAGTTTTCCCAAATTGTCACCATCATTATTTGGATAGCAAAGAGAACCAAATACATGAAGATATGATAAATCTGGTACTTTTCCATGGAGAAGCTCATAAGGTGTTTTACCATGGCGTTTACGAATTAGTGACCGGTTTTGGGTATACACTGCTGTAGATACTGCTTCTGCCCATAAAAATAATGGAGCCTTTGCGTAAATTAACATCGTTCGAGCAGCTTCCATAAGTGTGCGATTTCGCCTTTCAACGACACCGTTTTGTTGTGGAGTGCGAGCAACGGATGTTTCATGAGATATTCCAACTTCTTCATAATAATCGCGCAAGATTTGATTCACAAACTTGGTTCCATTATCTGTACGAATGCGTCGGACAGTAGTGTTGAGACGCACTTGAATCATCTTGAGAAATCCGATGATGAATTTAGGTGCCTCATTTTTTGCTTTCAAAAATTTCACCCATGTAAACCGAGAGTAATCATCGACAATAACGAGGATGTACTTTTTGCCACTAAGACTTTCAACACGCATTGGCCCACAAAGATCCATATGCAAAAGATAAAGTTTCTCTTGGTTTGTGTCTTCCGTCTTGGGTTTGTAGGATTTCTTAGTGCTTTTCCCCATTTTACACGCGGAACACAAATGATCCTTGTGAAATGATAGTTTAGGAAGACCACGAACAAGTTCGTTTTTCGCCAAATGATTAATAGCGTCAAAGTTAAGATGAGATAACCGTCGATGCCATAACCATGACTTAGTCTTCGATGCTTTGGAGAGAAGACATAAGGGAGAAGCGGCCATCATGTCTTGTAGAGACAAAGTATACAAATTATTCCCTCGAGTACCTTTCAATAAATCAACCCCATCCAAATTACGAATGAAGCAGGTATGCTCTCGAAAAGCAACTTCTAGGTTTGCATCACAAAATTGTCCCACAGAAAATAAGTTGTGACCAAGACCTTCCACGTAATACACTCTTGAAATTATAACATTCCCAATATGATATTCACCATAACCCATTATCTTTGCAATATGATCATTACCAAATCGAACCGTACCAAGAAACTTGCTGACGAAATTTCTGAGCTGAGAGCGATCTCCGATCATATGCTTGGAGCAACCAGAGTCCAAATACAAGAGAACAATTTGGACCACCTGTTTTCAACAACAACAGTAGACAAAGCATTGGAAACTATTGGTTCCGGAGTGTTAGCAGATACAGATATGTGATTATCAGAATTGCTAACATTTTTGTTATCCTTAGATTTCCTGCATTTTCTAATGTGAGTTTTAGCATTTACAAGTTTTACTGTTCAAATTTTCTGAGGTTTTGGATTATTCGCGGGCACTACAGTGGGAGTAGACCTATTTAAAGGGCACTTGGTTCCTATAGTAGTGTCGGTGTTCCTAGTTAAAGGACACGCTTGTGTCTTGGTAGCCTTGGTACTCCTAGTTAAAGGGCACGCTTTCTTCGCTTTAGTGGGAGTGATCCTAGTCAAAGGGCACGTATTTCCTACTATAGTGAAAGTTCTACCAGTGGGGCGCCACATCCAACCAACTTGGGTTAACACTTTCCCAGTCGGTTTCCATTCTAATCCATTTTTTCGGGCATACATCTCATTCACATGGTCAATAAGGCAAGAATCATGACGACTAGAAAACATACATTCATTGCAATTCCAACATTTCAAATTTGAATTCACAGTAGGCTTAGAACGTTGCACAACCGCAGAGCCTTTAGGTTTAGCTACATGATTCTTTTTATTCAAAACAGAAATAACATTCCTAGGATAGGCTTCTACTTTCTTCTTCACTTGACTACTAGATGGGGGCAAGATCCGATCATTCTTCTTGTTTCTCTTAAGCTTAGATCTTTGAGCCTTAGTAGTGGTGCTTACTCCTGTAGAAGGCAACACAGGAATATTAGAAGCTGGTTTTGATTCCGCCTTATCTTTAGTGACCAATGTTTGAGAAGGTTTAGTCCTAGGGTCCTTGTTAAGTGGTGTGACGGCTATTAGGTTCCTTTTGATTGCACTAGAGGACGAAGCTGAGACAGTGGCTGCGTTATCCACAACATTCTTACCTTTTAGAGTACGAAGTGTTTCCTTTAACTCAGCCAAGACCAGATTTTTATCACAAATTTGTTCCCTCAAATCAGATATTTCCACCGACTTTCGATTCAATTGTTCAATCATTGTTGATTCTGTGCAGTGGTATCAACACATGCGGGCTGTACTGAATCGAAGAGTCATGTATTTTTCTGTTTTAAGTTATCAACTTTGGACAAAATCTTGGAAACTCGATTATCTAGATCAAGTCTAAAATTCTCAGCGGCCTCAAGTACGTTCACACAGTTAAGCTCCTTAGATTTCTCTATTTCTATCGGCAAAGAGTTAGCAACTTTGTCACTTGGCTGACGCTGTTTTGATTGTAAATTCAATCGAAAATTCTTTTCAAAATTTGCATCATCGATATTAACACCTTCGAATGACGTTTCAAAGATTTCTTGAATAAATTGTTTCTTGCATTCAAGAGAAATACAATGTGTTTGAATCTCATCAAAACGTTTTGAAAGCGAAGAATATGAATCTTGAAGCTTTAAAAATTCAGCGTCAGATTCGTGACAAGTACTATCTACCACATTATCCACAGATTCAACATTATGCACAGTAGAATCATTATCAACACATTTATTTACACAGACGGAAACTATATCATGAGACATCACTTGCTTCAGAAGCTGATCATTTTGGCGTGAAACTCGTTCTATTTCAAGTAAACTGTTTTCATAAGCATCATCCATTTCATTGAAAACACGTTTAACTTTTTCTATTTCCAAATACAAATCTTGATCAAGATTACTAAGACAAGCTTTAACATTCTTTACAAACGGAATAATTTCGTCTCGGAACGCAGCTCTAGTGTGCTCAAAATTCCATTCACCTTCCGTTATGGCCGAAGCCGTCGTACGTTCCAAAATGACCTTGTCAAAATCGGCTAAGTATTGGTGTACCGCATTTAAGTTAACGGACGGCTTACTTACCGGTGGAATTAACTTCGTTAAATCCTTTTTGACGAGTGTAGGAGACGTACTAGGAAGGTTTTCATTTGACAAACTTTGGGGCACAAGAACTGTCAATTCAGCTAATTCCTTTTGTAAGCGAATGCGGGTATTTTTAGAAAATTGATCTTTGTTATGTTGATCATAATCAATTGTATGGAATTTTGAAAGCATTTTAGAATGAGTTTCATCCGCAAGTGACTGTGTCGCGTCAGAACTACGAACAAAAGGTGCTTCTTTGGATTTGCCAATTATAGTCATATCATAAAGACCGGGAATATATTCCTGAGCTTGTTTTGCATAACCGGGATTAGGTGGTAAATCTTGAAGACTCTTAAGTTCGAATTCTTGAAATGATTTAGTTAAAAGATGAACCTTTTCTGTGGAAGCGTATTGTTTTAAAAGCTGTTGTTCCTTGAATTTAAGAAGTTTGGTAGCATTAATTTCTGATTCAACCTTTTTAGACTCAAGAGTTTCGAAATCCATTTTAAGTTTCTGAAAATCATTGACCACCGACTCTTTTTCTTTTAATTCATTGGAAAGATTAGCTTTTAATGATTATATTTCTTTCAAGTGTTCAATCTTTTCAAAACGAAATTGGTCAAATTCAGAACATGTTATTTTCTCTGCTTGAGGGACCATTTCAAAAGCTTTGACCTTTTCTTTATGCAACGCAAGCTCAGCAGTTAGGGTGGAATTCGTATCTACGGATTGTCTGAGGGCCATATGCATTTGATCAATAATATGTTTAGGCACCATGACCAAATCATGTTGAGCATAAGATTCCATACCCGTCGTAGCATTTGGTTGAGGTTCACACAAATGTGTAGAATTGGGTACCACATCATTTGAGTTACTAGTTCCCGAATGCTGTTCGAGGTTGTCATTTTCATGCCCAACTTGATGTTGGTTATCATCAATATTATTAGATGTGGTTGGTACCTCACTGATGACATCAGAACCGTAGTGAGAGAGATTAGCAACGAGAGCAGCTTCGGCAGAGTGAATGTCATCACAATCCGAATCGTATGCATCAAGATCATCCGCTTGATAAGCTGCATTAGAAGTGGAAACAACTGCAATGCCTTCAGTATCTGCTGCCCCTGGGTCTGCCAGAAATGCTAACTCCTCTGAATCCAAAATCTTCCCCTAAGACTGAGCATCAACCAAATACATCTTCTCACGAAACCATGCATCATCCCTCCTTCTTTTCGGCTGAGTGCATTCCCTAGCCATATGACCTTGTCCTCGGCAATTGTAGCAAGTCACAACCTTTTTAGGACCAATGGGACTTCCATTTCCACTAGCTTGAGAATTCACAGCTTGATTGTTCCCAGTCCTTGTAGGAGGTCCATATGAATTCTGCCTTCCCTGAATAGGTTGCTCCGTCACTTGACCATCTTGAACAGTGGCTTGTTGTCGAGGATTTGATGAGGTACGGAGCTGATTGTTTGTTGGTGGAAATCCTCTAGTTGCAACAAGTTTTGACAAGTAGGCGGTGAGATGGTTTAGAACATCAGCTGGCGTATCATTTGGAGTAAAGACCGGTGCTTGGATTGGTGGAAGTTCATTAGAGTAGAAAGCTTGTGCTGGTTGTGCTTCTATTGGAAAATATCCTTGCTGAGGAGTATAGCCCAATGGAGAAGTGTTGGCTTGTGATGGTGATGTCTGATATTGTGGTTGCTGTGGAAAAGATTGTTGATGAACACTTTGTTGATATGCTTGATGTGGCATCACTAGTGGTGGATAAGATGGTTGTTGTGGTTGCTGATAGTTGTGTGGTGGTGTCTGCTGCAAGTATGATGGTTGCTGATAAGTATAAGCCATGTTTTGTTGAGAAGCATACATTGCAAGTGGATCATGAGCTTGAGGTGTAGACAACCGAGCCTCGATCACATGGCATTCATGTTGTTGAAGAAAAGCTTGAAGTTGATCCACATTGGTGTTATGCAAGTCCTTAGCCAATTTAACATCCGTCACATATTTTTTCCATTCTGAAGGAAGAGTGTTCAAATACTTGGTGTTCAATTGAAAGGTAGGAATTGTCATGCCATAGATATTGAGCTCATTCAACAATAGGGTAAATCTCAGATAGTAATCATTGAGAGTCTCCCCTGGCACATAGGCAAACTTATCAAAAGTATCATAAAGCTTACACTCTCGTTCTTGTTTAGTTAACGAGGTGCCTTGCATGAGAACACGAATTCTATCCCATAACTCTTTGGCAACTTTATGTTTGCTGACGAGTTTGTAGACATCTGGAGGAAGGGCTTGGAGAATGATGTTTGTAGCATACTTATCACATTTATCTTGAATCTTCATATCTCCAGTCAACTCACCCGTTGTGCGAGGACGAGTAGTCGTACCTTTCGTCACTGTACCATAATCTAATGGTCCATGAGCACCGATGCCCAAATTAGATGTCCATTCTCCTTGTTCAACATATAAAGTTCCATTCGGGAAGCCCATTCCTCATACATAGTCTTCACCAACATTGGTGGACGATTATCCGTACCCGAGAGGATGGACTTATCCGTAAGAGATGTGTACTCCATTTCAATAAGTTAAGATTTACAAACTTTGATCGATCAATGAAAGAAAGTAAATGTGTTTGTTGTTGTGAGTTGAAGTCGAGAAACAATGTTAAAATCCCCTAAAATATGTTCTCAATAAACCAAAAATTCCAAGTCAAAATTACACACAAAATTTTTTTATTGAAATATTTGTGATTATCGGAATAGTGATCGGAATAGTGATCGGAATGATGATCGGAATGAACCCTAATCGGAATGTACCTAATCTGAATACCAATCTGAATACCAATCGGAATACCAATCTGAATACCAATCGGAATACCAATCTGAATACCAATCGGAATACCAATCTGAATACTAATCTGAATACCAATCGGAATACCAAATCTGAATACCAATCGGAATACCAATCTGAATACCAATCGGAATACCAAGCTGAATACCAATCGGAATACCAAATCTGAATACCAATCTGAATACCAATCGGAATGTCGTGATCGGAATACCAAAACTGAATACCAATCTGAATACCAATCGGAATGCTGTGATCGGAATACCAATCTGAATACCAATCGGAATGCCTAAACCCTATTCCGATTGCACTGATCGGAATGTACTATAAACCCCTTTCCGATGACCAGATCGGAATATTTCCCACTTTTCTCGGACAAAACTCAACCAATTCGTGATTTTAAGCCAAAAAATGATCAAAACACCCAAAAAATTTTGTTTTTAGCCAAAGTAACTATACCAAATCCCTACCACAACTATGTAGAAGATTTGTATCAACAAAAAACCATCAAAAACACAAAAAAAAATTTTGGACGTGTGAAAATGGATAAAAAATGGCGTATGAATCAAGAACACAAACACATGAACAATACAATTGATAGGTGTGTAAACACCCATCCTTTTACCACTTAATTCTGGCTAAAACAAGAACCAAAACACGTATTTAATATCATTTGTTTGGAATTATGCGTGGTTTTTGTGTTTATTGTGTTTTCAGAGCTAACCGGATGAATATTAAAGAAAACATGGGATTGCACGGGTTTTATCAAGGAAAAAGACTCAAGATAAATTCTATTGTCCAAGAGATGCAAAAGATTTGAAGTCACTAGGCCTATTCGAAGATTTATCGAAGAAAAGGACTAAAGACGGAAGATTTTCATAAGTCGAAGAAACTCGAGTCTATTTAACAAAGAAATTAAAAGACGAGTTGGATTTAATCGACGACAAATCCCGAATCAGAATCGAAAACGTCAACTTTTCTGAAAAGACGAGAAGACAAGAAGAAAGGGAGAAAGCCCACTCACCAACCAACCACTATGAGTATAAATAGATACTCCCTTCACACAATTAGGGAGAGAGTTCATTTTTTTTCTTTTTCCAGTTCTTTGTGGTTCGTTCCTTAACCAACTCCATTAGGGAGTTTGGTGATTTTCATCTTTTTCTTTCAATCTTGTAATCCTTAATCATTAACCTTGTTACTTTTACATTAATCAATCTATTCCATCTTTTCATTCATCTTGTTCATCTCCATTTTATTGCAAGTTCTTAAGTTTTTTTTATTTGATTCTAGTTTGATTTCAAAAAGTTGTTGATTTAGTGTTTTTATTGGTGGGATTTATTACTTAGGGTATTTAAATGATGTGTGTTTGATTTGGTTAAACCTTTTTAAGTATTAAGCTCGATCTTGGATTAATTCATGTCCACTGTGAAACGTCTGCTACTGTTCTTCATATTTTGACTTTCCGAATAGACAAACTTTTGTGTGGCTTACTCGGAATCTTGGATTTTCCGAATAGCTCTTTTTCTTTTTCTCTTATTCGGAACTTTTCAGTCTTTCCGAGTTGCTCTTTTTATTCCATGCTTATTCGGAATATTTACATATTCCGAATAGTCCCTACTTTCCGAATAGAACCATGTTTTCCGCATAGGGTACCCACTTTCCGCATAGGCCTCATTTTTCTGAATAGGGCCAGCTTTCCGAATAGCCTTATTTTTCCGCATAAGGCCTTTATTCCGCATAGCATTCCGCATAGATCTTCTTTTCCGCATAAGGGTGCTTTTCCGAATAGCCCAGTTTTCCGAATTGAAGCACTTTATTCCGCATAGCAATCTTTCCGCATAGAGCAGACTTTTCCGAATGGCCATATATTCCGCATAGGCATGTTTTCCGCATAAGGGTTATTTTCAGCATAGGGCATTTTTCAGTAAGAGTATTTTTCAGCTTTACCATTTAATTGTTTTTATCTACTGTTTCCGGCTTTAATCTTTATTCACTTCATATATTTAGAATAGAAAACCAAATTCACTTTTTGTCACCAAGAACAATCATTCCACTTTTAACTGAGATCAATTCGAGAGGATTCCGAGAATTCGAACTTTTTCACGCAGAAAATCTCTTGTATGAAATGGCGCCGCTGCCGGCTCCTCTCGTTAAGATCAAAAGTTTTTTGTGAGAATTTGGATTTTGGGATCCGTTCCCCGTGAACGTTACTTTTTCATAAAAATTTTCAAAAAACACTAAAAAATATAAAATTTTCAAAAATCCTAAAAAGTAAAAAAACATAAAAACCAAAAATATTTTTGCCTTGTTTCTCTTTGTTCGTTCTTTTGCAGGTGTATGCGCACTCGATCCACGTCTTATCAAGAGCCCGAGCCTCTCGATAACTTAGACATGGCTGGTGTACAAAACAACAATAACATACCACCTCCGAACAACAATAATAACAATAACAACCCACCTTTCAACAACATGAATAACAACAACAATGAGCCCCTTCCGGATAACCGCCCCATGATTGAATTGCTGCAAGCTCATGTCGATGGCAATACGGATCCAATTGTTATCCTACCAATTGTCGCCAACAATTTCGAGCTCAAGTCAGGCTTTATCCAGATGGTCTCTGCTCAACCATTCCTGGGACGAACCATTGATGATCCACACGACCACATCAAGAGATTTCTACAACTCACTAACACGGTCAAGTTCAATGGAGTTCCACAAGAAGTGATAAGGTTACAACTTTTTCCCTTTTCTTTAGAGGGACAAGCCCGGCATTGGCTTGCTAAGGAACCGCCACAGAGTATTCTCTCATGGACGGATTTGGAAACAAAGTTCATCAATTACTTTTTTCCACCCTCTCGTACTACCGCATTGCGGAATGAGATTATAAACTTTGAACAAAAGTACGATGAGTCATTCAGTGAATCTTGGGATCGTTTCAAAGATCTTTTAAGAAAATGCCCACAACATGGTTTTACCAAAGTACATCAAATTAATACTTTTTACAATGGTTTAAGCATGAGTGACCAAGATTCACTGAACAGTGCCTCAGGGGGTAATTTATTGGCTAAAACTTCCAATGCTGCTTGGGATATCATTGAGAACAAGTCTCGGGTGCAAACCAAGAGCGTTAGGACCAATGTTGCTAGTGCTAGCACTAATGACAGCGACAAGCAACTTGAAAAAATCACCACGCTTCTTGAATCGCTTGTCACCCACACCGTCAGCAACAACAACAGCAACAACGCCAAAAATGCACAAGTGAACGCTGTCAGTCAACCTTGTGAGATATGCGGTGGTCCCCACTCTTACACAACTTGTACCGCCACCCAAGATTACCCTGCTGAGAATGTGAATGCGGCATATGGCACCTACCAACAACCTGCTTATCAAGCTAGACCTCAAGGTGACCGTAACTTGCTTAGCTACCGCAGCAACAACTATCTTTCACCACCTGGTTTCCCTCCCACCAACCCAAACCAACAACAAAACCTTAACCGCTCTCCTCAACAACAACAACAACCTCGACAACCATACATCCCACCTCACAAGCAACAACAACCACCTCAACGAAACAATCAAGTCTACCAACAACCTGCTTACCAACCACCTGCATACAATGCTCCTCCCAACCAACCCACCGCTCTTCACCAAGAAGTGGAAACTTATATGAGGACTAACGATGCGATAGTGGGAAATCTTCAGAGAGAGGTGCTCAACCTGAAAGCCGACTTGGTCAAGCAAGGAAATGATTTGAGAGCAGATATGAGAAATACGTTGGATAGCCAAACTAATGATTTAAGGAACATGATGGCTAGTTTCTTCCAAAGTAGTCAACCCTCTTCTTCGGGTACTCTTCTGAGTAACACCGTTGCAAATCCAAGAGGGGAGATGAAAGCAATCACCACTCGAAGTGGCAAAGGTACCAAGGAACCCGAGCTTCCTATACCTCCACCGGTGGTTGTGACTAAGGAGACCGAGTCGCCTGCTCCTATTCCTCCTCCTTCTCCTTCCCCAATTTCTCCACCTCTTCCTTCCACCCCTCCCCCACCCGTGGTTGTGAGTGATCCTATTCCCCTTAAGACTTCATCTTCTTCCAATATACCTTATCCTTCAAGGTTGAGGAAAGAGAAGCAAAAGAGCAAGGATGATATTCAGGTTTCGAATTTCCTTAAAATGTTCAAACAACTGAATTTCAATATCTCCTTCGCTGAGGCTCTCGCTCACATGCCCAAGTACGCGAAAATGTTTAAAGATCTTTTGAGCGACAAGGAAAAGCTCCTCGATATTGCCAACACCCAACTTAATGAGAATTGCTCTGCAGTACTCTTAAGGAAATTGCCAACCAAGCTTGGTGATCCGGGTCGTTTTCTTATCCCTTGCAATTCCCCGGGAGTAGAGAATTGTATGGCCCTAGCCGATCTAGGTGCCAGTATTAATCTCATGCCTCTAAGTGTTTGGAAGCAATTATCTCTCCCAGAGCTTGTCCCCACCAAAATGACTTTGGAATTGGCTAACCGTACGGTTGCTTATCCAGTGGGGATAGCCGAAGACGTCATTGTAGGAGTCGACAAATTCACTTTTCCTGCTGATTTTGTTGTCGTCGACTACGAGATGGACCCCCGTGTGCCACTTATTGTTGGTCGTCCATTCTTGAGGACCGGTCGCACTCTTATTGATGTTGAAGCCGGAGAGCTTATCATGAGAGTGGGTGACGACAAAGTAGTCTTCAACATGGGAAAGTTGTCTAAACAGCCTTATTCATATGAGAGTGTTAATTGTATTGACGTTCTCGATGAGGCTTGTGAAGAACACTTTAATGATGCTTGCAAAAGTATTCCCTCCTCTCTTCCCAATGTTGAGACCGTGTCCTCTATTGATTCATCGTTGTCTCTAGTTGGAGATAGTGATTTATTCTGGAACAATCTTGAAGCTACCATGGGAGATGCGAATTTAGCTATTAATGATTCTCCCACCGAGGGGGATGAAGATATGAATTTCTTTGACAATCTTCTCACCGAAGACAATCCTTCGCCTCCATCTCCCACGGTCATTGCTATCGATACTCCGACTTTGAAAACGCCTCCCGTCGAAAATCCTCCGGATTTGGAACTTAAGGAGTTGCCGCCACATCTCGAGTACGTGTTCCTTGACGACAACAAGAAGTCGTCCGTCATTATTGCGAAGGATTTGAAAGATGAAGAGAAGACTCGCCTCGTCGCCGTGCTGAAAGCTCATAAGAAGGCTATTGCTTGGAAGATTTCGGATATTCGTGGAATTGATCCTCACTTCTGCACACACAAAATTCTCATGGAGGACGACTTTAAGCCCACAATTCAAAGCCAACGAAGGGTGAATCCAAAAATACATGAAGTCATCAAAACAGAGGTTCTCAAACTTCTTGATGCGGGTATGATATACCCTATTTCGGATTCACCATGGGTTAGTCCAATCCATTGTGTGCCCAAGAAGGGCGGAATAACCGTTGTTCCCAATGAACACAACGAGTTGATTCCCATTCGTCTCGTTACTGGGTGGAGAGTTTGTATAGACTACCGCAAACTCAATGATGCCACGAGAAAGGATCATTTCCCTCTACCTTTCATGGACCAAATGCTTGAACGATTAGCCGGTAATGAATATTACTGCTTTCTCGATGGTTTTTCGGGTTATTTTCAAATACCCATCGATCCCCAAGATCAAGAGAAGACTACATTCACTTGTCCCTATGGCACTTTCTCTTACAAAAGAATTCCTTTTGGCTTATGTAATGCGCCCGGGACTTTCCAAAGGTGCATGTTAGCTATCTTCCATGACATGGTCGAACAAACCATGGAAGTCTTCATGGATGATTTCTCGGTCTTCGGGGATTCATTCTCTTCTTGCCTTGCCAATTTGGAACGTATGCTCAAGCGGTGCGAAGACACTCGCCTTGTTCTAAATTGGGAAAAATGCCATTTTATGGTAAAAGAAGGCGTCGTGCTTGGACATAAGATCTCGAAAGCCGGTATTGAAGTAGACCGTGCTAAAGTCGATGTTATAGCAAAGTTGCCTCCACCTTCAACCGTGAAGGGTGTGAGAAGTTTTCTGGGTCATGCGGGCTTCTATCGTCGATTCATCAAAGATTTTTCTCAAATCGCTCGCTCGATGACCCACCTCTTGGAAAAAGATACTCCTTTTATCTTCTCCAAAGAGTGCCTTGAAGCCTTCAACTCGCTTAAGGATAAGCTAACTAAGGCACCCGTCTTGGTTACCCCTAATTGGGAGCTCCCCTTTGAGTTGATGTGCGATGCTAGTGACTTTGCTATTGGAGCGGTTCTTGGACAAAGAGTGAACAAACACTTCCAACCGATCCATTACGCTAGCAAGACAATGACTGGGGCACAATTGCATTATACGACAACCGAAAAAGAGCTTTTAGCTGTTGTCTATGCTTTTGAAAAATTCCGCCCCTATCTTGTCCTTTCCACCACCATTGTGTACACCGATCATTCCGCGTTGAAGTACTTGTTGACAAAGCAAGATTCCAAACCAAGACTTCTTCGCTGGGTTTTGCTGCTCCAGGAATTTAAAATCGAAATCCGCGATAAAAAAGGAGCAGAAAACTTAGCCGCGGATCATCTCAGCAGACTTGAGGATCCATACCAAGGGGATCATCCGACCAAAGAAATCAATGATTCTTTTCCCTTGGAGACCTTAATGTCTATAAACTCGAAGCCGAATGAAACCCCGTGGTTTGCGGACTTTGCAAACTACTTAGCGAGTGGAATTCTCAAGGAAGGGTTGACGTCTCAACAAAAGAAGAAGTTCTTCACCGATATCAAGACTTACTTTTGGGACGACCCTTACCTATTCAAACAATGTGCCGACCTGATTATCCGTCGATGTGTTGATGGACCGGCAGCGTCTGAAATCCTTGATGCTTGCCACAAAGGACCCACCGGTGGTCACTTTGGTCCCAACTACACCGCCAAGAAAGTGTTTGATTCGGGATTTTATTGGCCCTCCATATACCGTGACGCTCACGATATGGTTAAAAAATGTGATGTTTGCCAAAAACAAGGCAAGATCACACATAAAGACGAGATGCCTCAGAATTTCATTCAAGAGTGTGAAATTTTTGATGTTTGGCGTATCGACTTTATGGGGCCATTCCCTTCTTCTAAAGGAAACAAATACATCCTTGTAGCCGTTGACTACGTTTCAAAGTGGGTTGAAGCCAAAGCTTTACCTACTAATGACGCAAGGGTGGTTTGTAACTTTTTGAAAGCTTTATTCGCTAGATTCGGTGTGCCTCGCGCCATTATTAGTGATCGTGGGACTCATTTCTGCAATGACCAATTTGCTCGAGTCATGGCTAAGTACGGTGTAAATCATCGTCTTTCCACAGCCTACCTCCCACAAACTAATGGCCAGGCTGAAATATCCAACCGAGGACTGAAGCGAATTCTTGAAAGGACCGTGGGAGAGCATCGTGCCGCATGGGCTGATAAACTTGATGATGCTTTGTGGGCTTTCCGTACTGCTTACAAGACCCCGATCGGCTGTACGCCTTATCGTCTTGTGTACGGGAAAGCGTGCCACCTCCCCATTGAGTTGGAGCACAAGGCTTATTGGGCCTTGAAGTGGGCTAATTTTGATATCAACAAAGCCGGTGACCTACGCAAGATCCAACTCAATGAGCTGAATGAACTCCGTAATGAGGCTTATGAAAATTCTTTGATCTATAAGGAAAGAACTAAGCTCATTCACGACTCCAAGATCAAAAACCAAGAGTTCCATGTTGGAGACAAAGTCTTACTTTTTAACTCTCGGTTGAAAATCTTTTCGGGCAAGCTCAAATCTCGTTGGTCCGGCCCATTCACCATTGCCCAAATTTTTCCATATGGTACTCTCGAGCTCGCTCAACCTAATGGACCGAATTTTAAGCTGAATGGCCAACGAGTGAAGTTGTACTTTGGTGAGGACACCTCTCAGGAGGTGATTCCATCCCTCACCACGTTCCCCATGAACTAATTTTGGGTCGAGTCAGGCTCGTGACTCGGTTATCAAAAACAAGCGCTCCTCGGGAGGCAGCCCGAGTATCTATCCCTTTAACCCCCTAAGTGTAGGGGAGGACCTATTTTGGTCATTTGTGTTTGTATGGTGATGAAATTACAGGGATAACTGCAATCTTGGAAATCTTCGAAGAACCGTGCTCCCGTGTTATCCGAAATCCGGTTCTATCTCTCAACTATCATGATTCAATTTTCTTCATACTCACATTTGACATGATCACTTTAGTCGTCTCTCCCTTAACTCGAGTTAACCAACGTGCACAATGTCATAAGTGTAGGGGAGACTTTTCCCACATGCTTAAACATTGAGGACAATGTTTATCTTAAGTGTAGGGGAGACTTCTATCGAAGTTTTAAGTGGACTTTTCCATGAAAATGCCTTCATTTAACCGGAAAATCCTATTTTTCAGCATTTTTCAAATTTTTTATTAACTTTGGCCATTTAGTTGTAATTTTTAAATTTTTATCGTTGCTTTCATATGTATATATCCCGCAATAAAGTCAAAATTTTAATAAAGTGTTGTAGCTAGTTTAGAAGTCTTTGACATATTAGGCCCGTTGCGTTTATTTTGACTCAACCCGAATAGACTTATCCAAGTTTATTCTAGCTAGTATCCTTAACCATGTAGACCTTAATCGGTTTATTAGGCTAAGTATCCACGAATCTCATTACTTGAGATTTTAAATTGTGAAGGACGAGAAATGATAGAGTCAATTATAAGTCGGTATTCTTGCGCAAGCTCACTTGGTGTAATTATTTGCCTATTCTCCCATCACTTGCTAATAATTTATCTGCAATAAGTAAGGTCGTACGATTTGAAAAGTTACTTAGCTTCTAGCCCAAGATCGTTTAAAAGTTGCTCGGTAATGATAAGAGTTCATAGCCAAGGCATAACTTATGAAGCGGGGCGCGAAGATTGGCGAGTCCGAAAAGGCCCTAACAAGGCATGAGGATTCAATTTTATTGCTGAAGATCCAAAGAGATGTGAAAAGCATTATTCCTAAAGTCAATATGAAGGATCAAGACTCACGACGAAAAGCAATCAACTCCCATAAAGATCATGGAGAAGTCTATCCGAAAAGACCCTAACAAGGTATGAGGATAAATAGATCCAAGTCCGAAAAGGAGGCGGATCGTTGTATCTCAAAATCCCAATTAGAGATTGAAGAAATAATCATGAAGTCGTGGTCAACAAAGTTGGAGTACCCCTCAAAAGTCTCCAAGTGAAGAAACTCTATTATGATGAGAAGACCATTATATCAAGAACGTCTCTCGAAGATATGAAGTATGAAGTACATGCCAAATATCGGCCCGAGAAAGGTCTCAAATCGTGAACCAAGTTATGCCAAGATATGAACTTTTTGATATCCCGAGAAACAGTTTTAAGAGATTTTGTCCTTTAGCTAACTATTGATCAAATCGTCCTACTTTGCTTTCAGCCTAAATAAACTATCGAAATAAGTCCAAAAATGCATCTTCATGATCATTCTAAGACAAAAATAAAATATAGGAGATACACCTAGGAATAAGGGAGTTTAAGCATTTAATTAAGCCATGTGTGTAAGTGTTTGATTTACTAACTTATAATAACAATGATCTCGTTTTTAACCTTAGTTTGGGGAACGTGAAACTTGAGGGTGATAAATCTTCGCAACACCAAAGCCCTAATTTAAGTCCTTGATTTCTTTACAAGTTATTTCCATTCTTTTTGTTTATCTTAAAGTTTTTATTTCTCTTAGTAATTTGATTCTTAATTAGTAGTATTTGAATAAGGCCAAGGTTGATTAATTATGAGAAAAATGTAAAATTGCTTTATCACTAAGCATTGCATGAGGGCATGGCAATGGTTAAGTGTAGGGGATTTGATAGGTGTGTAAACACCCATCCTTTTACCACTTAATTCTGGCTAAAACAAGAACCAAAACACGTATTTAATATCATTTGTTTGGAATTATGCGTGGTTTTTGTGTTTATTGTGTTTTCAGAGCTAACCGGATGAATATTAAAGAAAACATGGGATTGCACGGGTTTTATCAAGGAAAAAGACTCAAGATAAAGTCTATTGTCCAAGAGATGCAAAAGATTTGAAGTCACTAGGCCTATTCGAAGATTTATCGAAGAAAAGGACTAAAGACGGAAGATTTTCATAAGTCGAAGAAACTCGAGTCTATTTAACAAAGAAATTAAAAGACGAGTTGGATTTAATCGACGACAAATCCCGAATCAGAATCGAAAACGTCAACTTTTCTGAAAAGACGAGAAGACAAGAAGAAAGGGAGAAAGCCCACTCACCAACCAACCACTAGGAGTATAAATAGATACTCCCTTCACACAATTAGGGAGAGAGTTCATTTTTTTTCTTTTTCCAGTTCTTTGTGGTTCGTTCCTTAACCAACTCCATTAGGGAGTTTGGTGATTTTCATCTTTTTCTTTCAATCTTGTAATCCTTAATCATTAACCTTGTTACTTTTACATTAATCAATCTATTCCATCTTTTCATTCATCTTGTTCATCTCCATTTTATTGCAAGTTCTTAAGTTTTTTTTATTTGATTCTAGTTTGATTTCAAAAAGTTGTTGATTTAGTGTTTTTATTGGTGGGATTTATTACTTAGGGTATTTAAATGATGTGTGTTTGATTTGGTTAAACCTTTTTAAGTATTAAGCTCGATCTTGGATTAATTCATGTCCACTGTGAAACGTCTGCTACTGTTCTTCATATTTTGACTTTCCGAATAGACAAACTTTTGTGTGGCTTACTCAGAATCTTGGATTTTCCGAATAGCTCTTTTTCTTTTTCTCTTATTCGGAACTTTTCAGTCTTTCCGAGTTGCTCTTTTTATTCCATGCTTATTCGGAATATTTACATATTTCGAATAGTCCCTACTTTCCGAATAGAACCATGTTTTCCGCATAGGGTACCCACTTTCCGCATAGGCCTCATTTTTCCGAATAGGGCCAGCTTTCCGAATAGCCTTATTTTTCCGCATAAGGCCTTTATTCCGCATAGCATTCCGCATAGATCTTCTTTTCCGCATAAGGATGCTTTTCCGAATAGCCCAGTTTTCCGAATTGAAGCACTTTATTCCGCATAGCAATCTTTCCGCATAGAGCAGACTTTTCCGAATAGCCATATATTCCGCATAGGCATGTTTTCCGCATAAGGGTTATTTTCAGCATAGGGCATTTTTCAGTAAGAGTATTTTTCAGCTTTACCATTTAATTGTTTTTATCTACTGTTTCCGGCTTTAATCTTTATTCACTTCATATATTTAGAATAGAAAACCAAATTCACTTTTTGTCACCAAGAACAATCATTCCACTTTTAACTGAGATCAATTCGAGAGGATTCCGAGAATTCGAACTTTTTCACGCAGAAAATCTCTTGTATCAACAATCATCCCATGGCTCTTGATACCATTTGTAGGATTGTAAATCTTGCTTATGTTTCTAGAGAGAGAAAGAGATAGAAAGATGGTGGATTTCACACAAAGCTAGAGAGAGAAAGAAATGTTTACTATGTGAAAAATATGAAACCACACCACCCTCTCCACCAAAGGAGAGGGTTTATATACCCAAGCCCTTGTCATGGGCTTGGGCTTACATTTTGGGCCGGCCTACACATGTTGTAGGCTAGGCTTGATGTTGTTTGATAAACAAATAAAGTTAACTAAACTACGAGCTATTACATGAATTATCGTTGGAGTGACCGATCCTTCTTAATACGTAAAACGTATTTCCAACAGATTGTGGTTGATATGAGCTTAAACTCATATCCTTTTATCAACAAATTACCCTAAAACACGAAGCAAAATACCCTTTTATATTGTAAAAAGCAGTGTTATGTGGTATGTTTGTGTTTGTGTGATCTTATGTAGGTAAAAGGATACAATTTCAAGCAAACAAGGAAAAACCAAGCTCAAAAGGATGAAAAAGACAAGGAAGGATCACAAGTGACAAGTTTTCAAAGCTCAAGGACCTATCTTGACAAGTCTTGAAAGTTGAGGGACTTAAAGTGCAAATACTGCAAAGTCAAGATCCAAGTCAAACCTGGTCAAACTACAAAGTCAATCAAGTCAAAGGGTCATTTTGTTGAAGAATCAAAGTTGAAGGGCCAAAATTGTCAAAGAAATAAAGTTTCTAGCCTTAACTAGCAATCTGCCAAGTACAAGGACTTAATTTGCCAAGATGAGAAAGTTTTTCATGTTTAATCCATGTGCTTATGCTCTTAACCAATGAGAAGAGAGAAAGAAAGACACACGGATCACACATTAAATTTCCACTACAAGCCGCCACATTTAATGCAAGATCACAACAGTGTGATCCGTGTAACACTTTTTCCACCAATAAGAAGCTGCCACGTGTCTCTCTCTTTCACCAAAATATTTTCCAGGATCGTGTTTTTGATAGAATGCATTTCAGAAGAAGATCAAAACATCAAAGTTGCTCGTTTTGATGAGACGAATCCAATGGTGCAACTTAATTAGCATATTATCCATTGGATCAAAAATACCCAATTCATGTTCATCACCTTCAAAATGGATATGCAGAATTCATCCACGTGTCAAGCAATGATTGGCCTGAACACGTCACATCTCCAACAAACTCTCAAGTCTAGCCTATAAATACACAACTTGTTCTTCATTTTCAGTAGTAGTTAATTTTCAGAAAACACATAGTTCTCTCAATTTCACTTTTCTTTTTTTTCCCTCCTTTTCACCTAACAACTCAAGAGACTGACAACCTCTTGAGTTAGTTAGTTAGTTAGAACCCTTGTAACTACATTTGTAACTGAATTCAACAATAAAAATTCAAATTCCAGTTTTCCCGCCAAATATTGTTCTTCAATTCCTGCTACTTTCTTGCTGTTATTGGATTCCATTGTTGCTGTTTGAAGTTTGTTATGATCATACATTGATCATAACTGACTTTGTTGAAGAATTGTTGCTGTATGATCAGAATTTCAGTCCTTTCCATTGTTCTTGAAGTTTTTCATGGCAGAATGATGATTGTAGCTGTTTTGGTGATTGATTTGAGTTGATAGCTAGTGATAGGTGGTGGTATCACTAGGGCAAGAGAGCTCAGCGCTCCTCTTCTACCCAAAGGATAACTACAATAGGTTTCATGCTTCTGTTTTTAAATTCCTCTAAACAGTTCTTGCCTGCTTCATTTTCTAGTGTAAAGCTGATGGCTGCCTGTTCTATTTGATTAGTAGTTGTTCATTAAGTGATCCTAGTGTATTGTAGCTTGTTCTTGTACTTTTGTGTTCAGTTGTGAAGTTTTAAGTTCATTTTCAGTCACTTTTTAGTCCTATAGCTTAATTGAGTTCTAGTTGGTTTAGTAGCTTGATTTCAGTCTCATTAGCCTTCATTTGGATCACTTAAACTAGTTTGCTAATGCTCTTTACTCAGCCTTAATCAGAACTAAATAATCCTTTGTAAAAGTTTGATCATAATCTGATAAGGTGTGTTTGGGACTAGTGGTTAATCAGTATTCAAGTATTGTTAATTGGATTTTAAGTGATCATTTGTAGTCATTAGAAGTTAACAAGTGTTTTTGAGTCATTTGCAAGTCCATAAGATAGTCAAACAGGCAATTGGTTGATAAAAAGTATGGGTCATACTTGTTTTCAGTTTTAGTTCATAAACTTGTCAGATTCATTTGCTTATTTCTCCTTCATTACTAGATCAAAATTGCTCAAACCAGTTTCTAGTTAAAGCTTACATCATAATCTTTCAGACTTTAAGAGGAAATCCTACAGTTTTCAGAAATAAGCAAGAAATCAGCTTATTAGTTAAGACCTGAGCAAATTGCATTCTCTGATATAAGTGGTTGACTGTTTTGCTAGATCTCACAATCCACTTCATAAAAGTCCTTATTTTCTTTCACAAATCAGTTTAGAAAGGGTTGAATATGAGATTTTGAGATTTTGAGCTTTTTCATAAATCTGGTCAACTTTTGGTCAACATAAGCTCATTTGAGCTTATTTTCAGATATCTTGCTTATTAGTGGATGAAATTTGTTCTAGTTTGATTTCCCCTGCTTTATATCAAGTGCTTATTCATTTTCTTTACAAAAATCAAGTTGTGGATGTTTGGATTTTTCTGTAGCTTATTTTGAGCTTATTAATAAGCTCTCTTTTGCTTATGTTTGACTTTTAGGCTAATTCCTTGAATACACGTTTCTATTATTGGATTTGAAGTTGTTTGCAAGTTGTCTCATTAATTTTGGTTCAGAAATAAGCCAGTTCCAGCTTATGCAAGTGATAAGCCCGTTTTTGGTTAAACATTTTCAAAAATTGCAGTTTAGTCCCTAGAGTTCTATTAGTGTTTAAACCTAGCTAATCTTTCTAATTTTGTGGAATTTGCAAAAGTTGGTCCCTGGATTTGTTAGTTTGTTACATTTCAGTTTTAGAAGTTTGTTAGTTTGTTAAATTTGGTTAGTTTGTTAGAATTTTTACAAGTTTAGTCCTTGTAGTTAATTGTTTTACATTTTTAGTCCTTATAACTTTTAGAATTTACATTTCAAGCATTTATATTTCATAGAAATTACATTCTTAGTCCTTATAGTTTTATATTTTGCACTTTAACATTTTTACTTGAATAAAATTTGGATTTTGCAATTTGTTTTACGTATAAGTAGGGTTTATATTTTTCATTTTTACTTAGTGTTGTTTGAATTAGCAATAGATTACCAAGCAAGCTTGAACAACCAAAAACAATTAAAAATTTGATATTGATTGGACTTTCTATTAGTTAAGAACTGAGAAAACGAACTTGCATTATACACATTTCAAATGGCGCCGCTGCCGGTTCTTTGACTACACGAGAGACTATCGATTGACGGTTTTCATTGGCTTTTGGGATCCGTTCACTTTGTGAACGTTATTTTTACGTATCATAAATCAAAAACAAATAAAAAATCAAAAATATAAAAATATATAAAAAAACTAAAAAATTAACAAAACAATTCTTTTCCTAAAGAATTGACCAAAAAAAAATTAAAAAATCCAAAAAGCAATCTTTTTCCTAAGAGATTGCACTCAAAAATATATATTATTGGATTCTCTCGGTTTTTATGTACATATAGTATTTTCCTTTAAAAAACTCATAAATACAAAAATATTTTCCATATATTATTATAAGTAAATACGTATACGTATAAGAACAATCAATCTACATATCTTCCATAAGTATTGCCGAGGCAATACACCGTGTTGAGGGGCGCTCCGGTCCTTGACACGCGTATCGATCAAACAAAATAAAGCAAGAATAGATAAATACTCTCAATAAGCAATAATTCGAAGAATACGAACATTTAAGTGAATAGAAAGGCGATGTGCTATAAAATGCCATCTAAGGGTTAATAGGTACTTAAGTGCTTCGCGCCACCTAACCCCCCGTTCACTTGGGAGTATTCTAAGAAGGAAAGTTTCATTGAGGGTCTTGCACCCAAAGTAGTATTACATATATTGTTACTTTCTTGTGGATATTTAATATCGAAACTCGAAGAGGATAATCTTATTCTTTTCAAAGTCACACGAGAGCTTCTCTCTCATTCCTCGTATTGAGTTGCATGCTCACTCGCGGGCGTGCACAAATACCGATTGGTGTACAACCTCTTCCTCCGAAAAGGAAGAAGAAGAGTAAGAGTAAGACCACCACCGTCCACCAAGCCGATCACGAGAATCGTGCTTTGTCACCCCCACAAGGAGCCATGGCTGTTGATAACCGTACTTTGTTTGAACGTATGCAAACCAACATTCATGGATTTGTTAGTGCCATTAAGATTCCCGACTATCCCGCTAACACATTTGAGCTACATACATCTATGATCAATATGGTTGCTGCATCACCTTTCTATGGCAAACAAAATGAGGATCCCCATGCTCATCTTAAGAGATTCCTTTCACTTTGCAATACCATTAAACATAATGGGGTTCCACCGGATGTCATTAGATTGTTGTTAGTGTCATTTTCACTAGATGGGAGTGCTAAGCATTGGTTAGACACCCAACCACCCGATAGTATCACCACATGGGATGGTTTTACCACTAAGTTTTTGAACAAATTCTTTCCTCCACAAAAGACTATGGCTTTGAGAAATATGATTATGGGCTTTACACAAAAACCTAGTCAATCCTTTGGTGATGCTTGGGAAGAGTATAGTGAGTTGTTGAGGCGATGCCCTAATCATGGAATGGATGATCTAACCCAAATCAATACCTTCTACAATGGCCTTAAACCTCACCACCAAGATTCACTAAATGCTTCCGCGGGAGGGAGTATTCATTTCAAGACATACCAAGAGGCTTTGACCATTATTGAGACTAAGGCAATGGTTCAAACAAACGGTCCATTTGAAGAAAGAGTTCATGTGATCCAAAATACTTCTAAAACCCCTTGTGAAATCCAAATTCTTCAAGAGATTCTTCAACAAGTCAAACAAGGACAAGAAATGACTCAAGGCATGATTCAAGATTTTAAGAGCATGACATTGAACAAGTCCTCAAACAATGTGAATGCCATCACCATTTCTTGTGTTACTTGTGGAGGCCCTCACTCTTATGAACAATGTGACAAGGTGCAAGGGTATCAAGGGGAATGCTATGCTTATCAAGAGGAACACCGTGAACACTTCAAGCCTAACATCAATCCAAATAACCTTTCTTACAAATCCCAAAATTACCTTACTCCACCCGGCTTTCCACCCCAACCACCCACCCAAATTCAACAAAATCCTCCTCAAATTCTAGCAAGGAATCAAGGGCAAAGACAACCATACCAAGGCAATAATTACAAAGCACCCAATCAATTTCAACCTCAAGCTAATACCTTTTATCCACCACAACAAGGATTTAATCAACCACTTCCATTTATTCCCAATCAAGCATATGCTCCAATTCCAAATCAAGCTTACCCTCAAAACCAAACTCAAGGATATGGGATGCAAGAGACTCAAGAGTATGTTGACAAGAAAATGCGTGATATTGAGAAGAGAATGAATGACCAAGTGAAACGTACAATAGAGGAACAAATCAATAGGGTTTTAGTGGCGGTAACTCAAAGACCACAAGGGGCTTTACCTTCCAACACACAAACAAATCCTAGGGCTAATGTCAATGCTATTACAACAAGGAGTGGTACAACAACAAAGGATCCTTCACCTCCTAAACCTACTATTGTTCAACCCACTTGTGCTCCTACTTGTGATAAGCCTTCTACTTCTACTCCACCTCCTCAAAGTGATCCTATTCACTCAAAAACACCTTCTCAACCACCTCATACTTCTCCTTCACCTTCCACACTTCCCAATGAAGAGGCTAACAAAGACAAATCTTCCACTACAACACCTATTCCACCTACACCCAAACCCACTCTTCCATACCCTTCAAGGTTGAAAAAGGACAAGTTAAAGAACAAAGATGACATACAAGTGTCCAATTTCTTAAGGATGTTCAAGCAACTCAATATCAACATATCCTTTGCGGAAGCTCTTGCTTATATGCCAAAGTTTGCTAAGATGTTCAAGGATTTGCTCTCAAACAAAGAAAAATTGGTTGACTTGCCCAACACATCACTTAATGAAAATTGTTCCGCGGTGTTACTTAAAACCTTACCAACAAAACTTGGAGATCCGGGGCGCTTCTTGATACCTTGCAATTTTCCCGGTGTTGAAAATTGCATGGCTTTGGCGGATTTAGGGGCAAGCATAAATCTCATGCCTTTATCGGTTTGGAAACAACTCTCTCTTCCCGAGCTCACCCCCACTAGGATGACTCTTGAACTAGCCAACCGAACCATAGCTCACCCCGTAGGTATAGCGGAAGATGTGTTTGTAGGTGTGGATAAGTTTACTTTTCCGGCCGACTTTGTAGTGGTCGATTATGACATGGATCCTAGAGTGCCTTTGATTGTTGGTAGACCGTTTTTGAGAACGGGTCGTACCTTGATAGATGTGGCGGAAGGAGAATTAATTATGAGAGTAGAGGATGAGAAAGTGGTGTTTAAGTTAGGGAAAGTTTGTGATAGAAAAGAGGTTAAGGAGTCTAGACCTTGTGAGACGATTAACATTGTGGATGTGTTAGATGAAGTGTGTAATGAACACTTTCATGATGCTTGTAAGAATGCTAGTGATGAGATTCCACATGTTGAAACCGTGGCCTCAATTGCTCCCTCTTTAACACCTTTTGGAGAGAGTGATTTCCTCTTGGAGGAATTTGAGTCCAACTTTCTTGGTGATGATGATTCTCCCATTAATTGGGAAGAAGATATTCTTACAATCCAAAAGTTGCTCAATGAGGACCCTATTCCTTCCCCTATTCCACAAGAGATTACCATTGAGGAACCTTCCATAGTGAAACCTTCCATAGAGAGTCCACCTCCCATTGAACTTAAGGAACTTCCATCCCACTTAGAATATGCTTTCTTAGAAGGAAAAGACCAATTACCGGTGATTATTGCTAAGGAATTAAAAGAGGATGAGAAGGAGCAACTTATTGAAGTCCTTAAGAAACATAAGAAAGCTTTAGCATGGAAAATATCCGACATAAGGGGAATTGATCCACATTTTTGTACTCACAAAATCCTTATGGAGGATGATTATAAACCCGCCATTCAAAACCAAAGGAGAGTTAACCCAAAAATTCATGAGGTTATTAAGAAAGAAGTGATTAAACTCTTAGATGCGGGTATGATTTACCCCATTTCCGACTCTCCATGGGTTAGCCCGGTTCATTGTGTTCCAAAGAAGGGTGGAATCACCGTGGTGCCTAATGAAAACAATGAGCTTATTCCCACGAGACTTGTAACCGGTTGGAGAGTTTGCATTGATTATAGAAAACTTAATGAGGCAACTAGGAAAGACCATTTCCCGCTTCCCTTTATGGATCAAATGCTTGAACGCTTAGCGGGAAATGAGTACTATTGTTTTCTTGATGGCTTTTCGGGTTATTTCCAAATCCCAATTGACCCTAAGGATCAAGAAAAGACCACATTCACTTGTCCATACGGTACATTTGCTTACAAGAGGATGCCTTTTGGCCTATGTAATGCACCGGGGACGTTTCAAAGGTGCATGATGGCAATTTTCCATGATATGATAGAGCAAACCATGGAGGTTTTTATGGATGACTTTTCCGTATTTGGGAACTCCTTTAGCTCGTGTCTCACCAATCTTGAGAGAATGCTTAAGCGTTGTGAGGAGACACGTTTGGTGCTTAATTGGGAGAAATGTCACTTTATGGTAAAAGAGGGGATTGTTTTAGGACACAAGATATCCAATAAGGGATTAGAAGTTGATCGTGCCAAAATTGATGTGATTGCTAAGCTTCCCCCACCCACCTCGGTTAAAGGTGTGAGGAGTTTCTTAGGTCATGCGGGTTTTTATAGGCGCTTTATACAAGATTTCTCTAAGATAGCTAGACCGATGACTCATCTCCTGGAGAAAGAGGCTCCTTTCATTTTTGACCAAGCTTGTTTAGAATCTTTTGAGACACTTAAGGAAAAATTGACAAAGGCTCCCGTTTTGGTTTCTCCAAATTGGGAATTACCTTTTGAGCTTATGTGTGACGCTAGTGATTATGCGGTGGGGGCCGTCTTAGGACAAAGAGTTAATAAGCATTTCCAACCTATACACTATGCAAGTAAAACCATGACCGGTGCACAACTTCATTACACTACCACGGAAAAAGAGTTGCTTGCTATAGTATATGCTTTTGAGAAGTTTAGACCATACCTTGTGCTTTCTAAGACCATAGTGTATACGGATCATTCCGCTCTCAAGTATCTTATGACAAAACAAGATGCTAAGCCTAGGCTTTTGAGATGGGTTTTGTTGCTTCAAGAGTTTAAGATAGAGATTCGTGATAAAAAAGGGGCCGAGAATTTAGCGGCGGATCATTTGAGTAGACTTGAGCATCCTTTTCAAGGAGATTTCCCACATCAAGAAATCAATGAATCCTTTCCATTAGAGGAGCTCATGTCTATCTCTTCCCAAGAGGATGCCACACCTTGGTTTGCGGATATTGCAAACTATCTTGTGGGCAATGTGCTTATTGAGGGTCTTACTTACCAACAAAAGAAAAAGTTTCTTAAGGAAGTTAAGTATTACTTTTGGGATGATCCATATCTTTTTAGGCAATGTGCGGACCAAATCATTAGACGGTGTGTAGATGGGCCCGAGGCATTTAAAATCTTAGAGGCATGTCATAAAGGACCTACGGGTGGACATTTTGGGCCTAACTACACCGCCAAGAAAGTCTTTGATTCGGGTTACTATTGGCCTTCCATTTACAAGGATGCCCAAGAGATGGTGAAATTTTGTGATGTTTGTCAAAGACAAGGAAAAATTACACAACGTGATGAGATGCCACAAAATTTTATCCAAGAGTGTGAGATATTTGATGTATGGGGAATAGATTTCATGGGACCTTTTCCATCCTCTAAGGGAAACAAGTATATACTTGTGGCGGTGGATTATGTGTCCAAGTGGGTGGAGGCTAAAGCCTTACCTACTAATGATGCTAGAGTGGTTGTAAAGTTCTTGAAACAATTGTTTGCTAGATTTGGTGTACCTCGGGCCATCATAAGTGATCGTGGTACGCACTTTTGTAATGATCAATTCACGAGAGTTATGAAGAAATATGGAGTGAATCATAGACTTTCTACCGCGTATCATCCTCAAACAAATGGTCAAACCGAGGTCACAAATCGTGGTTTAAAGAGAATTTTAGAGAGAACGGTGGGAGAGCATAGAGCTTCTTGGTCGGATAAGCTTGATGATGCTTTGTGGGCGTTTAGGACGGCTTTTAAGACACCAATTGGTTGTACTCCTTATAGGCTTGTCTATGGAAAAGCGTGCCACCTCCCATTTGAGTTAGAACATAAGGCATCTTGGGCTCTCAAGTGGGCTAACTTTGATTTAAACCAAGCCGGTTCACATAGGAAAGATCAACTCAATGAGATGGATGAGTTGAGAGCCAATGCCTATGAGAATTCTTTGCTATACAAGGAAAAGACTAAGAAATTGCATGATGCCAAGATTAAGAATCGTGAGTTCAAAGTTGGAGAGCCGGTTCTCCTCTTTAACTCAAGATTGAAGCTTTTTGCGGGCAAGCTTAAGTCGAGATGGTCCGGTCCATTCACTATTGCTCAAGTGTTTCCATATGGAACTCTTGAGTTGTCCCAACCCGATGGTCCAAATTTTAAAGTGAATGGTCACCGTGTTAAGCACTACTTTGGGGAGGACATTTCCGTCGAAATGGTCCAAGAGGTCCCCATTTTCCCCATGAATTAATTCATTGAGGGACGAGTCGAGCTAGAGACTCATTAACTCAAGCATCGTATAACTAGGTTAGAGTGTTGTAGGTTAGAAATAAGGGCATAGATTTGGAGATAAGTGTAGGGGAGACCTTCTTTTGTCTTCATGTTTGTTTGTAGGGTTGCTCACTCATCTCATGCTTTGGAGCTTATGGAGGAGGCCTTTGTATCCGGTTCACTTCGTTACTTTAGTGATTTTTCATTGACACGTTGTGCTTAAACTTGATTTCACTAATAGTAGTCCTTTCCTTAACTTGGGTTAAGCAAAGGCTATTCATTGTCATAAGTGTAGGGGAAGTTTTTATACTTCCATGCTCTTAAACATTGAGGACAATGTTTAGCTTAAGTGTAGGGGGGTCTTCTATCGAAGTGACCTTACCTAGAACTTGTCATTGTCTTGCATGATAACATGGAAAATTGGATTTTCAACATTTTTCAAATTTTTGATCTACTTTGGCCACAAAAATATGCATTCATAATTTTTGCATCAATCATTTTTCATTTGCATAACACATTTGCATTGTATATATTCTTTTATTTTTCATCAAAAATATATAAAAAGGAAAAAAAATATAATAAAACATGGTTTTAACAAGTTTAGATTTCTTTGACATATTAGGCCCGCCATGGATATTTTGACTCAACCCGAGTTTGCTTATTTTAGCATTCTCTAGCTAGTATCCTTAACCATGTAGTCCTTCATTGGTCTATTAGGCTAAGCTTCCACCAATTTCATTATTTGAAATTTTAAATTTGTGGAGAATGGGAAATGATAGAGTTGAAGCAAGTGTAGAAGGGCTAGATAGACTTCATGGCAATTACTTGTGGCTAAACCCTTCTCTTCTTGACCTCTATTTTCTTCGCTTGTATATAATTGTTAATAAATAATCAAGTACGGTTTTAATTGTTTCGTAATCTCTTATGCATTTTTGGCTAATCATTCATGGTTAGTATGAGTACGTCTTAAGATTCTAAGTTAGCACGTTTTATGTGTACTAGACTTGTGTCATGCTCCATATTTAGCGGGTGTTTTTCCTTTTCTTCTTTGCAAATTTTTTGGAGAGGAATAAAGAAAAATAAGAGCGGCTTATGAAAAAAAAAATGAGTGGCTAGAAAAAAAAAAGAAAAAAAAAAAAAAATAAAAAAAAAAAAATAATGCAAGACTCCCAAGAGGGGCAGTGTGGTGTTAATTATAGTGACTATTGAGTTCCAATATTACCTTGACGGGTTGCGGGGATTCAATAGATTGCTCCAATCCAATATTACCTTGACGGGTTGCGGGGTTGAAGATCCAAAATCTCAAAAAGATGAGGATGTAAATTATTGCGTGAGTTTTATTTTTCTTTCCTTAGCGAGTGTGTAGTTACTTATGAAAGCATGACATGAGGATTTTACACATAAGGCGAATGACTTATTATTCTTAATACGGACTTGTATTAATTGTGAGCGGTTTTTCAAGTAATGGATGAGAAGATTACTTAGGATTAAAACCGTCCTTCCTTATTTTTGGATTTTACATTTCTTATATTTCACACTTTAATAATGACAAATTTGCTCACAAGCAATTTGCTCAAATAATAACCGGTTCCACATTTAATTGTCATGAATAAGTTGATGCACTTTTTACTTGTGAATGCAATGATTCCATTTACTAGCTTGGTATGGGGAAAGTGAAACTTGAGGGTGATAAGTGTCCATGGTACCCAAGCCCTAATCCAAGTCATTGAATTCTTTATGAGTTATTTCCGTCAAAACCATTTCAAGAAAAATCAAAAAGTTATAGATAGAATTGTATTTTAATCCATTGCATTGATAAAAGTCAAAATCATGCATCATCTAGTTTAGAGTAGTGTAGATGCATCTCATATGGCCAAGGTGATTAATTATGAGGGAAATGTAAATTTTTAAGCCTTGAAAGATAATATTGCATGAGGACATGGCAATGCTCAAGTGTAGGGGAATTTGATATGAGCTTAAACTCATATCCTTTTATCAACAAATTACCCTAAAACACGAAGCAAAATACCCTTTTATATTGTAAAAAGCAGTGTTATGTGGTATGTTTGTGTTTGTGTGATCTTATGTAGGTAAAAGGATACAATTTCAAGCAAACAAGGAAAAACCAAGCTCAAAAGGATGAAAAAGACAAGGAAGGATCACAAGTGACAAGTTTTCAAAGCTCAAGGACCTATCTTGACAAGTCTTGAAAGTTGAGGGACTTAAAGTGCAAATACTGCAAAGTCAAGATCCAAGTCAAACCTGGTCAAACTACAAAGTCAATCAAGTCAAAGGGTCATTTTGTTGAAGAATCAAAGTTGAAGGGCCAAAATTGTCAAAGAAATAAAGTTTCTAGCCTTAACTAGCAATCTGCCAAGTACAAGGACTTAATTTGCCAAGATGAGAAAGTTTTTCATGTTTAATCCATGTGCTTATGCTCTTAACCAATGAGAAGAGAGAAAGAAAGACACACGGATCACACATTAAATTTCCACTACAAGCCGCCACATTTAATGCAAGATCACAACAGTGTGATCCGTGTAACACTTTTTCCACCAATAAGAAGCTGCCACGTGTCTCTCTCTTTCACCAAAATATTTTCCAGGATCGTGTTTTTGATAGAATGCATTTCAGAAGAAGATCAAAACATCAAAGTTGCTCGTTTTGATGAGACGAATCCAATGGTGCAACTTAATTAGCATATTATCCATTGGATCAAAAATACCCAATTCATGTTCATCACCTTCAAAATGGATATGCAGAATTCATCCACGTGTCAAGCAATGATTGGCCTGAACACGTCACATCTCCAACAAACTCTCAAGTCTAGCCTATAAATACACAACTTGTTCTTCATTTTCAGTAGTAGTTAATTTTCAGAAAACACATAGTTCTCTCAATTTCACTTTTCTTTTTTTTCCCTCCTTTTCACCTAACAACTCAAGAGACTGACAACCTCTTGAGTTAGTTAGTTAGTTAGAACCCTTGTAACTACATTTGTAACTGAATTCAGCAATAAAAATTCAAATTCCAGTTTTCCCGCCAAATATTGTTCTTCAATTCCTGCTACTTTCTTGCTGTTATTGGATTCCATTGTTGCTGTTTGAAGTTTGTTATGATCATACATTGATCATAACTGACTTTGTTGAAGAATTGTTGCTGTATGATCAGAATTTCAGTCCTTTCCATTGTTCTTGAAGTTTTTCATGGCAGAATGATGATTGTAGCTGTTTTGGTGATTGATTTGAGTTGATAGCTAGTGATAGGTGGTGGTATCACTAGGGCAAGAGAGCTCAGCGCTCCTCTTCTACCCAAAGGATAACTACAATAGGTTTCATGCTTCTGTTTTTAAATTCCTCTAAACAGTTCTTGCCTGCTTCATTTTCTAGTGTAAAGCTGATGGCTGCCTGTTCTATTTGATTAGTAGTTGTTCATTAAGTGATCCTAGTGTATTGTAGCTTGTTCTTGTACTTTTGTGTTCAGTTGTGAAGTTTTAAGTTCATTTTCAGTCACTTTTTAGTCCTATAGCTTAATTGAGTTCTAGTTGGTTTAGTAGCTTGATTTCAGTCTCATTAGCCTTCATTTGGATCACTTAAACTAGTTTGCTAATGCTCTTTACTCAGCCTTAATCAGAACTAAATAATCCTTTGTAAAAGTTTGATCATAATCTGATAAGGTGTGTTTGGGACTAGTGGTTAATCAGTATTCAAGTATTGTTAATTGGATTTTAAGTGATCATTTGTAGTCATTAGAAGTTAACAAGTGTTTTTGAGTCATTTGCAAGTCCATAAGATAGTCAAACAGGCAATTGGTTGATAAAAAGTATGGGTCATACTTGTTTTCAGTTTTAGTTCATAAACTTGTCAGATTCATTTGCTTATTTCTCCTTCATTACTAGATCAAAATTGCTCAAACCAGTTTCTAGTTAAAGCTTACATCATAATCTTTCAGACTTTAAGAGGAAATCCTACAGTTTTCAGAAATAAGCAAGAAATCAGCTTATTAGTTAAGACCTGAGCAAATTGCATTCTCTGATATAAGTGGTTGACTGTTTTGCTAGATCTCACAATCCACTTCATAAAAGTCCTTATTTTCTTTCACAAATCAGTTTAGAAAGGGTTGAATATGAGATTTTGAGATTTTGAGCTTTTTCATAAATCTGGTCAACTTTTGGTCAACATAAGCTCATTTGAGCTTATTTTCAGATATCTTGCTTATTAGTGGATGAAATTTGTTCTAGTTTGATTTCCCCTGCTTTATATCAAGTGCTTATTCATTTTCTTTACAAAAATCAAGTTGTGGATGTTTGGATTTTTCTGTAGCTTATTTTGAGCTTATTAATAAGCTCTCTTTTGCTTATCTTTGACTTTTAGGCTAATTCCTTGAATACACGTTTCTATTATTGGATTTGAAGTTGTTTGCAAGTTGTCTCATTAATTTTGGTTCAGAAATAAGCCAGTTCCAGCTTATGCAAGTGATAAGCCCGTTTTTGGTTAAACATTTTCAAAAATTGCAGTTTAGTCCCTAGAGTTCTATTAGTGTTTAAACCTAGCTAATCTTTCTAATTTTGTGGAATTTGCAAAAGTTAGTCCCTGGATTTGTTAGTTTGTTACATTTCAGTTTTAGAAGTTTGTTAGTTTGTTAAATTTGGTTAGTTTGTTAGAATTTTTACAAGTTTAGTCCTTGTAGTTAATTGTTTTACATTTTTAGTCCTTATAACTTTTAGAATTTACATTTCAAGCATTTATATTTCATAGAAATTACATTCTTAGTCCTTATAGTTTTATATTTTGCACTTTAACATTTTTACTTGAATAAAATTTGGATTTTGCAATTTGTTTTACGTATAAGTAGGGTTTATATTTTTCATTTTTACTTAGTGTTGTTTGAATTAGCAATAGATTACCAAGCAAGCTTGAACAACCAAAAACAATTAAAAATTTGATATTGATTGGACTTTCTATTAGTTAAGAACTGAGAAAACGAACTTGCATTATACACATTTCAGTGGTGGTGGTGGAACATGTTCTTTTGCTCCGGTGATGGGGTTTATGGTGTAAGTCTCATTCCAATACTTGATTGGAGAGAAGGTAGGGTTTTTGGGTGGTTTGGACGAAGATGGTTCATTCTTCTTAACCTAAACGGGTCGAACCGAGATTTTCGGTTTCTTTGAAAGCTTGGATGAGCAAGCTTTGGGTGAGTGGGGTTGTGACAAAGAAATGTCAAGGTTAGGAATGTAGGAGTTAGGCATTGTGAGAGTGTGAGAATGATATCTCAAGGTTATGTGAGAATGAATTCTCAAGGTTGGGAAGGTGTGAGAATGAAATCTCAAGGTTGGGGTATAAGTAAAATGTAATCAAGATAAGAATTTGAATACAAAATGTGTATTGTCAAGGAATGTTTAGTCAATTTGAGTAAACAAGGAATCTTGACTGGGAATAGGGTTTAAAGGTTTTGACCAAAAATTCGTCAAAAGTCACATACTGCCCGCGGTACCTTATGTGGGCCGGCGGTTCCATCTCACTAAGGAACCGTGGGTCCTTAAGGAACCGCGTCCAGAGGACTTTAAACCAAGGTTTTCCTGGGTTTTGGGAAAAACTAAGACTTTTTCAAAAAATTTGCAAATCTTGGATTTTTACCTCTATTAGAACCAAAATATGCTAGGGTTGCATAAAGCAACACATTCACAAAGAATGTCTTGACAAAGGGTGACAAAATAATTTAGATATCATTTTGAACCAATTTTAGTCAAGTTTTAGGGGTTGTGATAGATTTAGGTTCAATTTTAATTTCAAATTGAAGTTGATTAGTGTGCACAAAGGGATAAAATCACACAAAGCTAAATCCATAACACACCAACAAGAAACATTCATTAATAAGGAAACAAGAACAAAGATAAATAAAACTAACTAATACATAGCTAGCTTATCATAAAATCTTGATAAATAGTTTTCTTTGGCTTGTTGTTGAAAACTCTTATTATGAAATGACTCCATCATTCATCTCCTAGGAGGAGGCATGGAGAACAAAGTAAGCAAGAAATCTTGCAAACCCCTATGAAGTCCATACATATCCATCCTTAGGTTTTGGATGAGGAAGTGGTTGTAGAGACAACATGGACATCTAGGACCATGAGTTTGTTGAAACCCAAAGTAAGGATCACCAAAGAGGAGGGAAAGAGGGACACCCAAAATTGGGATGTTTGAGTTGGGTGGAGGTGGAGGGGGCAAGTTCTCCAAGGGTGAAGTGGGTGAAAGTGGAGGCATGTTCCCCAAAGGGGAAATGGGTGAGTGTGGAGGTAAATCCTCCAAGGTTGGTGAAATGGGTGAGTTGTGAGGGGTAAATGGTGAAGTCACCAAAGTGTCATCAAAGTCATTCTCAAATGGAATGCTTTGGATTGGTTGAGGTTGTGTGGTCACTTCCAAGGGTGCACTTGGAGTGAAGGGTGAAGAAATCTCATTCATTCTAGAATTGAATGAAGAGGAGGTAGAACCAATGGAGTGGTTAGTACCATGGGTGGAGGAGGTCTTGCATGGTGCAAGAGGTGGGGAAGGTGATGAAGAAATTAAGATAGGAGCATTCTCATTCTTAGGTGTGTGCAAAGTTGAAGAGTTAGGCTTAGCTACCTTAACCCTTATTTTGAGTGTTTTTCTTGGGGTGGAGGTCTTGGAAGTGTTTGAGGTTTTGGTACACACCATGGTTGATTAGGGTGGTTTAAGGTTTAGGGAAGTATGTTTGATGTGTGAAGAGCATGCAAACAAGGTGGGTTTAAATGGTTGAGGGGATGATCCAAACTAGTAATGGGTTAAAATCATTTTAGGTGAATAATGAATTTAGATACCCTAGTTTAGGAAATGAGCAGTTTATTACTGAAAATCATGCAAGGTTTACACAAAATTAAGAAAACAGTGTAAAGCAAAGATGCTGTCGTGCACAGTGGCCGGCGGTTCCTTATCTAAGACCGGCGGTACCTTATCGATAAGGAACCGCGGGTCGATATGGAACCGCGACCAGAAGGTTTTCAAAATCTTCCCATTCCAGTTTTTGATAAACCCAGATTTTTCCCAAAGGTTTCACAAGCCAAAGTTAACTACAGATCATAATTTAATAAGCTAACTATCATATGGCATGCACAAAGCTATGTAAAACACAAACATGAAGGCATAATTATCATTAAGGAACAAGATAAATGATAATTCTAACATGCAATCACAAGTTAATACATATCCAAGATAAAATAAAATTGTTCAACAATACATGTTTACCAACATGTATTCTTAGAAAAGCTTCAATGCTTTCACCTTCTCTTCTTCCCCAATCCCTTGATCATATTCCCCAAGAACTTGAAACCTTTTCTTGATTCAACCCGGTGTTCGTGAAATTCCCCTCGAGTTCTAAGGTTTTCGCGGTAAAGATGCTCCATATTGAGATCTTCCGGTACTTCGCTAGAATGATGAGGAGGAGCTAAGTCTTCAAATTCATCCTCGAATGGGTTTGAGGATGGATGGGAATTACTCGAAGAGTGGAAATGAGAACTAGTACCTATGCCATCACCATCACTTGTTGGCATGTCCATGTCCTCATCATCCATCTCTTGATGAACAGATTTTCTTGATCCTCGATCAATTCTTGTCTTTCTAGCGTATGCCTCTTGAATGGGTAACATAACCCGATGAACCGGGTAGAAGCGAGAAAGATCAAGGTGGGGAAAATCATGAGCAACCCTTTTGAAAAGGCGAGTTAGAAGCATAGCATAGGGAAGGTTTGTCTTGGGCTTCGAAAGAGCATAATTGATCCGTCGAGCGATATAGAATGCCAAGTTGTACTTGGTGGATGTGAAGATGCAACTCAACATATGCACCATACACGCCGGGATATGGTCTCGGTTTCCACCAAGACAAAAGACATTCTCCCTAAGGATATTGGCCCATTGAACCATAAAATCCTTAAGGTCGCTAGAGAGCACTTCATATTGATTCACATTTCGTACATTTGAATGAAGGCTTCTCACAACGTTACCATCACGCTCTTTCGAGACGATTTCAAGAAGGAACTCTAGATCAATTTCGGTGTGGTCATTTGGAGGTTTATCGAAGGATTCCGTGAGAGCATCAAGTCTCCATTTATCCGTAAAATGACAAGTGCCTTCATATGGCACACCGAGAATTTGACCAAAGTCTTCAAGAGAGTATTGAATCAATTGATCATTCAATACGAAACGAATGAAGATTTGTCCATTGTATTCAATCATAGAGTAGGTGCTAAAGAATTCAAGAAGAAAAATATCTTCTTCTATGTTGAGCAAGCAATCAAACCCCGAAAGCTCAAACATAAATAGGATATAGACATAACCCGTTATTTCCTTGTCAACGACTCTACCCTCATGGAAACAACGAGTGGAAAGGGATGGAAACGCGTTTTGAAGTTGGGGGGAAGCATAGGTTTGGGAGATGTCGGGCATATAATCTTTAGTGTATTGATGATCTTTTTGATATTGAGAAGGCATGATTAAGTACCTAAATACAAACACAAGACAATATTTCTCCAATCACTCATATGAAAATCAAAAAGAAAAACGAAAAATGAAAATGTGTTATATCAATTACTTGACAAACATAGGATTGATTCCATATCATTTTCATGTTCACAATGTGTCTATTCCATCATTGACCAAGAACACAGGATCTATGTTAGATCAACAATGGATTAGAACATTGGTTTTTCAAAACAAGGTTTTTAGGTAAGTATTAACAATGTCATTACCTACTTGTTCATGGGTTCATCTCAAATCCATAATTCAACCAAAATCATTTAGCCTAGATTCGGATTTGTTCTATAAGTGGGTTTTAGTGAAATCTTAATGAATATCAACCTAAGGAATCATAGTAAGATTACCATGTCAACCCATATTCCTATTAAGGTTTTAATTCAATTTCAATTTTAAAAATCCCCAAATATGAAAGGATGAACCCTAGAACAAAATAGATGAAATTGAAAGAAAATACTTACAATTAATTGATGCTAGATGATGGATGAGTGAAACCCACAACTTGGAATCAATTAATTTGAGTGATTGAAGGTATTGGAAGCTTCAACAATGGTGGAAAAGGTAAAACCCGTCGGCTGTGTGTTTTTGGGAGAGAGAGAGTTTGGTTTGAAAAAGAATAAAAAACAAAAATTGGCGCTCTAACAAAAGTTACTACCCGCGGTACCTTATCGATAAGGTACCGCGGGTTTTGAGCCGCGGAGATAAGGAACCACCTACAGAGGCAGGTTTCTATCTCTGAAAAACGCGAAATTTTGAAAATCCAGTTTTTCTAAAATACTTAAAATTAAATCATGAGCCTTTTAGAATATCATTGGATCATCATAACACTAAGCAATATGCCTTAATGAAGGATTACGAGTTAAATCAAGATCGAAAAGAACCAAAACGGACAAACGACTACTCGTAGCAAAACGACTAAGTGGAGAGAAGTCAAGAGAAGTGAATCAAGACTAGGATCAATGCTCAAGGGATTAATGACAATCTTCAAGTAGTAGAAACGAAGAGCTTGTGTCATATATAGTGGTTTAAGACGTGCCTTTCCGGCGAAACGATAAACGGCTTTGGTAATGAATAAGCACAAAGCAATTATTAAAGTCTAAACTAAGATCACTTTCAATAATAGTCTTAGTCTAAACTAAAATATGAGCAAAGTGTTAATTCACTTTCTCTCCCACAAAGGGCCTACTAACCGTATGGGTGCAAACCATGGAAATCATGCTTGATAGTTTAAGCTTCTACTAACTCACTCTACATCACCATAGTGAGTCAAGTATCCAAGCAATGAAGGTTTGAGAGGATAAAAGAAAAGAAACACAAACCACAAATAAATGTCAAGGCAAGGATGCCAAGAACAAGCACATAGTAAAGTAATGATCAAGAGAATGATCAAGGGGCGTGTGGAAGAACGAGAGCGTACCTTGGCCACAAAGAGCAATCCATGAAGGAATAAGTGCTATGCCCAATCAATGACTATGATGAGTACTAAGTCTTCAAGGACTAGTATCATTCCCACTCATCTTGGTATCATTATTCAAAGATGTTAAAGATCAATGAAAATGATTCTTCTACAAGTGCAAGTAACTCAATCCATAACCAATAAATTGATTGATCTTTATGAGTACCTACACAAAGCAAGATGCAAACTAGTAGATACATTTCAAGAGTATATCTAAAATGCATAAAGGCTACTAATCTTAAGTGGGATGCAATATTTTTAATTAAAAGACCTATTTTTCAAAGAAAACATAGTTTTGACCAAAGAGAAAATTTAGTACAACTAGACCTTCTAATTTGAGGAGACAATGGATCGATCCAAGTTTTAAAGTACAATATACTTCAAAGATCTTGAGTGACCATCGCTCTGATACCAATTGTAGAAACTAGAAGGGGGGTTGAATAGTTTCTCTTCGATTGGTGACCAAATTAAAATTTCTTTCAATTTGGTTTATATCAAAACTATCTTTTACTTAAAGCTATGTTGCATAATGATTAGGTTCAATTGAAATGTACTAGCAATAATAATAAGCAAGTATAATGACAATGAAATAAGTAAAGAGAAAGGAAGGAAACAACCTAGTGGGAAGACACCAAGATTTATAGTGGTTCGACAATGAGGCTCTATCCTCGTTTCTACTCCACTCCTCGAGTATACCTACTCGAGATTTCCACTATATCCACAAGCTCCCTTCTCGGCGGAGAAAACCTTACAACGTTGCTTACATTATTTTCCGACACTAAGCTAAATGTCGAGACCTAATCTTTAGCTAGGACCAATCAACACGACGTTGCCTACTTCACAATTTAACGACACAAGGCTAGATGTCGAGTTCTAATCGAAAGGTAGAACCAATCTTCACGACGTTGCCTACTTCAGCATTTAACGACACAAGGATAGATGTCGAGTTCTAATCGAAAGGTAGAACCAATCTTCACGACTCTTCACTTTGAAGCTAAGTGAGAACTTCACACAACACAACTACTAATCACTTTAAAGTTTAGTGAGAACTCACAAGACACAACCACATCACTTTATAGTTTAGTGAGAACTCCTAATGAAATCTATTACAACTCAACTAGACTTATCCAAGTACACACATGTAGCTTGGATTTACACAACACAAATCCAAGCAAACACATATACAATGGATGTACACAACAAATCCAAGTATACACAAATAACTTGGATGAACACAACTAGTCCAAGTATTCATAAATACATTGGATTGACCTAAAACAAAAAGGTATAATGATGAATATGACTAGCTCATAAATTCATCTTTATCACTACACTAGTGAGTGAGTGATCTTCTCATTGGACATGGTAAAGGAGGGGATCAAGAGGATAATCATATGTAAACATCCTTAAGTAATTAAGTGATCATTTACTAATTATTATGCTATAGAAAATAGAAAGAGGGCTGAGAAAATCGTCCAAGAGGCTTACTGGAAAATGAGATTTGACCCACTATTTAAAGGAGATAAAGTTACAACGGATCTATAACGGCTACTGTGCGCGATACCTTATCTCACCCCGCGGTACCATATCGATAAGGTACCGCGTAGGTACTTAAGGTACTGCCACTAGACTCCGCTCCGTTTTTTGTCTTTTAGTGGGGTGGGAATATCTGAGGTATTTAAACCCTTCAAATGATATTCTAACAGCATTTGGAATATGCCATTTTCAAATTTTCATTTTCCATTTTAATAAAACATTTTCTAAAAAAGAAAGTTTATTAAAAAGTCTTTTGTCTTATTAGCAAAAGTGAGTTTTAAGGATAATCATTTTGATGATCACTAAGTATGATTAAGAGAGGTTAGTGATATGATTATTACCTTGATGATAGTGTTAGTTAAATAATTCATTTTGTGTTTCTACACTAAATGTGTTGTATGGTTTGTTGTGATCAAAACTAAGAAAGATTAGTTAACACTAATAATGTTTTTAGGCATTACTTGCATTAACATAAACCATGAACCGGATCGTGACTAGAAACCATGAACCGGACTCGTAATCAACACAATACCCCGAACCACCTCGGGGTTTCCCCCTTTTTTCTGCTGCTGTGGGACCCACACCACCAAACCGAGACCTTGAGGTCTCGGTGGTGGTCCTTATGCCAAGCCGAGACCCCCTTGGGGTTCGGTTTAGGCGCCGACCACACACAAACACCCCTAAATCATTTGTTTTGATTTACCCCATAACCATTTACATGTTTGATTTATGTTTTTAATTAGCTTTTTAAAAACATCATGTTCTTATTTAATTTATTAAATCAAAACAAAAAGAAAAATGATTGAAAAGGTATACCGAATGCGTGGATCAAACGAGGATGAACACACACGAACACTTGCACTAAAATCAAGATCAAAATCAAAAAAACACCCCCTTTGTGTCTTGTATATGCGGCGGCCAAGAGGAGAGCAAGAAGGAGAAGGAGAAAAACTTTTTAGGTTTTTGATGTTCTTACTGCAAAATGAAAAGTGACACAAGAATTTACCTTAACCCCTTCTTAGTATAATTTGATGGGCTTGGCCCATCCTTCTTGATGTAGCCGCGGGTAAGGGGGCCCCACATGGGGTACCCGTACCATTTTCCGAGTCTCTTTAATTAAATGTTAGTTCATGTTTAGTCGTGTTCGTGTTTTATCTATTCTCGTTAAATGTTAACCGTGACTTAATATATTTGTTCATGTTCGTAATAAATATATATACGTAATTAATATTAGCTCGTGATTAAATTACGTTCATGATTTCATGATCGCATGTTCGTGATTAATTATTGTTTAAATAAATTATTTTGTGTTCGTACGTAATAAATACTTATCGTGTTCTAACACGTACGTAATACGTAAAATTCTAACACGTGAACGTAATCATACTATAAAAGGAAAGTTTTAATCTAGTACGTACCATCTTAAGGGTACTATTCATGGTAAAAGCATGCGGGTTTTACAACTCTTCCCCCTAAAATGAATAATTCGTCCCCAAATTATAGATAAAGTAAACTGGAAAAGAAGAACATACCCGAATTCGAAATATGAAATGAGGGTAAGAAGCCCGGATAGACTCCTCTGCTTCCCAAGTGGCTTCCCGCTCGGTATGATCCCTCCAAAGGATTTTGACGAATGGAATCATCTTCCTTCTCATGACTCGTTCTTGTCTGTCAAGAACTCGTTCGGGTTCTTCTATGAAAGTGAGATCTTCACATATCTGTTCCAGTGGATACTGAACCATGTGAAGGGGATGATACTGGTACCCTCTGAGTAAGGACACATGAAACACATTGTGTACATGCGAAAGCTGCGAGGTAACGCTAACCGTAAGATACTTCACCGACTCGTTCAATGATATCAAACGGTCCGATGAAACGAGGACTGAGCTTCCCTTTAATCCCGAAGCGTCTAACACCACGTGCCGGCGAAACCTTAAGGAAGACGTGATTTCCTACATTAAAATGTATGTCCCTACGATGCTTATCGGCGTAACTCTTTTGACGTGATCGTGCTTCCTGAAGTTTCTGCTTAGCTACTGCTATCCTTTCATTGGTCATCTCTATGATTTCTAGTCCTTCAAGTGTT
This sequence comes from Glebionis coronaria, assembly GCA_025667525.1. Lineage (NCBI taxonomy): Eukaryota > Viridiplantae > Streptophyta > Magnoliopsida > Asterales > Asteraceae > Glebionis > Glebionis coronaria. The sequence continues at coordinate 340,171,199 of CM046881.1, read as the reverse complement.
CGCTCGCCAACCTGATCCTAGCAGATTAGGGCGCGACACTTTCTGCCATACAACATCTCGAAAGCAGCACACTTGATACTTGCGTGCCAACTGTTGTTGTATGCAAACTTCACCAAAAAGATGTAATCGTCCCAATCGCCCGTCCATTCCAACGCACATGACCTCAACATGTCTTCCAATGTCTGAATCGTTCGCTCCGATTGTCCGTCTGTTTGAGGATGAAAAGCCGTGTTAAGCTTAAGTTGTGTACCCCAAGCTTTCTGCAGGCTCTTCCAAAATCGCGAAGTGAAACGAGGATCTCTGTCTGAGACGATGCTGGATGGAGCACCGTGGAGTCTCATGATATCTCTTCTATACGTATCGGCGAGTTTACTTACCAGATCTTCCTTGCGGATCGGTAAGAAATGAGCTGATTTGGTAAGTCGATCTACGATAACCCAAATTGCATCGTGCTTCCCCTTGGTAGGCGGAAGACCAGTAACAAAATCCATGGTGATTTTGTCCCACTTCCACTATGGAATAAATATCTAACGGTTGAAGGAGACCGCCAGATCGCTGATGCTCGATCTTAACCTGCTGGCAGGTAAGACATTCGGAGACGTAAGTGGCCACATCCTATTTCATACCACTCCACCAAAAGTATTGCTTGATGTCATGGTACATCTTAGTCGAACCAGGATGTATAGAGAATGGGGAGCTATGAGCTTCAGCTAGAAAGGCTTCTCGGAGTTCTTGATCATCAGGAACACAAAGTCTCGTGCCCTACCATACGATACCATCTACATCTACTCTGAATTCCGTCTGTTTCTCCAAATTCTGTACTATCGCCCATATTTCTCCATCATCTTTCTGAGCTTCCTAGATCTTAGAAAGTAACTCAGGTTCTACTCTAAGATTAGCCCAGTAACCCTGTTGTCCACGTACCATGATCTCGATGTCTATTCGCTCCAAGTATCTTATGATTTCCTCCTCAATTTTAATGACGTTGATCATTCCGGACTTCCTGCTAAGAGCGTCTGCTACTACATTTGCCTTTCCGGGATGATATTGTAGATTAATGTCATAATCCTTCAACAGCTCTAACCATCTTTTCTGCCTCGTGTTCAATTCACGTTGAGTGAAGATATACTTCAAGCTATTGTGATCCGTGAAAATGTCACATGATTCTCCATATAGGTAGTGTCTCAATATCTTCAATGCAAACACGACTGCAGCAAGTTCCAAGTCATGCGTAGGGTAATTCTCTTCATAAGGCTTAAGCTACCGTGAAGCGTCTGCGATCACTTTCCCATGTTGCATGAGAACACAGCCAAGTCCCTTCCCCGATGCATCAATGTAGATTTGAAATCCACCCGTACCAGATGGGAGAGTAAGACTAGGTGCAGATACTAGCTTCTGCTTCAGGTCTTCAAAGCTCTTCTCTCGTTCTTCAGTCCAAACGAATTTCTCCCCTTTCCGCATCAGTTTGGTCAATGGTAGTGCTAAGCGGGAAAATTTCTCCACGAACCTACGGTAATAGCCAGCTAAGGCTAAGAAACTACGGACTTCTGTCGCTGATGTCGGCCTCGGCCACTTAGCAATGGCCTCAACCTTCACTGGATCCATAGTGATTCCTTCTGCTGATATAATGTGACCTAAGAATGCCACCGTATCTAACCAGAACTCACACTTGAAGACTTTAGCATACAACTGCTTCTGGCGAAGAATCTGTAGTACTGTATGAAGATGGTCTTCGTGTTCCTCCTTGGACTTTGATAAAATCAGGATGTCATCGATGAAGACAATGACGAACTTGTCCAGAAATTCATGGAAGATTCTGTTCATCAAGTCCATGAACACTGTTGGAGCATTTGTCAGGCCGAATGGCATAACTACAAACTCGTAGTGGCCATAGCGGGTACGAAAAGCAGTCTTGGCGATGTCCTGCTCCTTAACCCGTAGCTGATGATAGCCTGACCTAAGATCAATCTTGGAGAAGTGTTTGGCCCCTTGGAGTTGGTCAAACAGATCGTCTATACGCGGCAGTGGATACCTATTCCGGATAGTAATCTTGTTGAGCTCGCGATAGTCTATGCAAAGACGGATACTGTCGTCCTTCTTTTTAACAAATAAGACCGGTGCGCCCCATGGAGATGCGCTCGGTCGGATGAACCCTCGTTCTAGAAGTTCTTGCAGTTGATCCTTCAGCTCCTTCAGCTCTATGGGAGCCATGCGATAAGGAGCCTTGGAGATTGGTTCAGCTCCTGGAATAAGATCGATATTGAATTCCACTTCTCGTGCAGGTGGTATGCCCGGAAGTTCTGCTGGAAATACATCTTGGAATTCCGACACTATTGGTTGATCCTAAATTGAAGGAGATTCAACATCCAGGTCGTGAACCGTAGCTAGATAACCCTCGCAGCCATGTGACAGTAGTGCACGCGCTTGCAGGGTAGATATGATTTGTACAGACCGTCTGGGTACGAACCCGTTATGAATGTGCTCTGGTGTATTAACATCACCGAAGATAACTTGATATGAATGTGTAACACCCCCAAATTTATACAACTCATTACAGTGGAAGACTCGTTGGTGTTACGGGATAGCACATTACTCACATCATAGACAACGCATAAAAATCGCGTCGTTTAATATTAAATCATTTCCATTCATAAACAACAAAGTTACATCGGTCCCAAGTCATTACAGTACATACAAAGTTTTACAAAGTATTTGAATGGAAAAATATTATTTAGGTGCGGGCCATGAATTCTTGTCGTCTTCCCGAGAATTACCTTCAAGTACCTGAGATAAAACATGTTAAAAGAAAAGGTCAGCGATAACGCCGAGTGAATTCATAGAGTTTAATAAATTCCATCAATGTAATATCAGTATAAAAGTATTACTGAAAATCATTTTGTACAAATCGTTTTGATAGGCCATGAAATAGCCAAAATCATTTTATACAAATTTTCATCAAAATCATAATAGAGGCGTTTGCCTTAAAAATCATTATACTAGCCAATGTCGTAAAAACGTCATACAATACGTCTTATGACGTTGTATGAAAATACAAACCGTTATATGAATATGGTTATGAAAACCAAAATACAGACATAATATCAATAGTATGACCCTGTATTGCTAGTCAGGCAATACGTCGTAATTCTGAGCGTCTAGTAGTATTTCATTAGTCGGATTATTATAAGCCGCATGACATTGTTTCCTTACTAACCAACAACGGGTAGCTAACCCGATACAAATTTTGCCCATCTAAAGTAGCGTGTCGTCACAAAGGTCACGCTATGGAAATCTTCTCATACATAAATTCGCTTACCAATCAATGTGGCACGACGGGGATCAACCGTCAAGGCGCGAACTGGGGTGATCGTCCCCAAATAGTACTATTAAATGTATAAGCGTCTACCAAATCCCTGTAGTTCACAATTCATGCTAATGGGAGTTTTAGTGACATAACCTAACTTTAATAATCCATTTTTATTTGCATCTATCGGGTCCTTTAATCATTTATCGGGTCATACAATCGGGTCATTCAATCATTCGGGTCCAAATCAATAAACAAACAATCGGGACAAATGGTGTCCTAATTTTATAAAAACTAACATGTTATCTCCCTCGCGGGTTTATAAAACATTTATAAAAACATTTAAAAGAGTGTGAGGCAATGAACTCACGTTGATGTGGGAAGGCGGGTTATCGGCAATTCGGACGTACGGTACGTGCTTTAATCACGGAAACCTAGACAAATAATACTCGTCTTAGACTCATGTCCAATGACTTTATAAAAATACCAATTATGTATACATATGATGATTATATATATATGATGATCAAGTGGGTTTACATAACCTCATTTACTCATTTTTGTGTTATGTGTCGATAACTTTTATACTAGTTTTCTCGTTTTACCTATTTACACGTTTTAAGTCCAATAAGCTTGTTATAAGTTCCTTAACTTGTTTTAATCCATTTTATACTTATATTATCAGTATTTAAACTTTCAAGTTGGGCCTAAATGGGTTAAGCCCAATAAGTTCTTTTTAGGAGTGTTTATCTTATTTAGTCCAATTATTAGCCCAAGTATTAGTCCAATATGTTTACTTAGCTCGTTAATGTCCGTATGCCATATAGTTCGGGTTTTATCGGTTTTTACTTGTTATATATGTCTATATATCAGTATATAATTTTTATAAAGTTTTCATTAGACGGGTCCAACCATCTAGGTTTTATTTAACAAAAACGTTAATTTTACGGTATTAGCCGAAAAAGTCGTAAAAATCATGTTTATAGTTTTTATAACTTATAAAACATAACAAGTTACTATTTTTATAAAATGTCCACTTATTTAACCTTTAACATATTTATATAAATAAAATTCATGAGTTAGTGGGTTTTAACTTTACATTTTATACAATATAATTTTGAGTGCTTATATAATAGTATTATACTTTAATTTCCAAAAATCTGATTTTTATCTTCACTTTCACCAAAACTGCCATATCTTGAGTTCTACATGGAGATAGAAGCTCAAATTTTTATCACATAAACTACATGATATGTGATACATTTAATACTTCTATAGCTACTGTTGAATCATCTTATAAATATTTTATAAAAATCGTCCAAAACAGTGAACTCAGATTTATACCTTAAATTTGTTTTGATCATATCTCACTCATTACAATGATTCCATTGTATGGCCAACTCTCACATGTGTACAAGACCCATAGCTTACTGTAAATCCATTCTACTTCATCATTTTATCAGTTTACCATATGGTTATTTACTGTTTAATACAGCCAACATATTTAACCAAGATTTTAACCTTGTTTCTTATAGTCTTTCATCTTTTTAATCATATTTATCAACAACAAATCCCCACATAACATTTTTATCATCATATAATCATCATATACATGTACAATAGGAAATAAAATACATGTTTACATAATCAAATTAACAAGAAGATGAGGAGGACAATCTTTATACCACCATGATGATGTAGGTTGATCCAAACATGGATTTTGATGGAGAAACTTGTGATGCACCAAGACCATCTTCAAGACCACCATTCTTCATGTATACCTTGTGTAAAATCAGACCCAAGACACCATGAATACTCCTCCTTGGATGTTATAACTTGCACCAATCAATAGGGCTTCAAAAGGGCATCAACATGTATATGAATAACATGAGATTTTGTGGTTGATTTTGATCAAATGAGGGTTTTGAAGGTGAATATGAGACGGCATACAAGGGAGAGTAAGAGAGTTTTGAGAGTGGTTTTGCATGTGTGTAAGTGAGAAATGTGAGTAGCTAGTGGTTTTGATGGAAGAAAGCTTAACTTTGAAGCTAAATGAGACAAGTGTAAACTTGTTAAGTACATTTTTACACCTAAAGGTGTTGTTAGCTTATTTAGGCCGGTTTTGGAGTGGGGGTGAGACAAGTGTCCCACTTGTCTAATCTCCATTATTTACGGGTACTCCTCGATTCTAGTTTCCTCAATTTGCGTGCCCTCGGGTCATTTTACAAAAAACGTTTTTATAAATTATGAATCAACGGCACAAAACGAATCTAATAAAAATTGTTTCATCAAAAACGGAGTTCGAAAACGTAAATACGTAATCCTAAGGTTTCTGGTTTAGTCGTAAAGGACGTTAAAATAAAATTGTAAGTCCTAATCTCTTCTCGTAAATTTGTTAGTTTATGAACCAACACAAATTTAAAACTCCAAAATAATATTCACGGATAAATTTATTTTCTGAAATGTCGGACTGTCACCAAAGACGGTGTATGTAAACGTAAGCACGTAACGTAGAATCCTCCGTTTTAGACGTAGTCGATGCTACTTCAAGACGTAAATCCAAATTTCTTCCCAAAAATAAGTGAGTTCATAAAATAATATTTTCAAATAAATATTGAGAATAAAATATCAACCATAAATTGACGTATTGTCATAGCATTTACCCCTAAATAGGATCTTTGTCCTCAAAGATCATCTTACCTTACTACTGGCTTCTTATAGAGTTAAAGCCATGTGGGTATTTCCTCCACACTCGGTCTTTTCTCACAAGTGCAATTCATTACAATACGCGAGTTTCAGCAAACATAACTACGGGAATAAGGTCAGGCTTAATGTTGACTTACTTTCTCTATCCATGATGTTCACGGGTTTCTGATGAATGCAACTTTTTGCCGATCTAAGCTTTACTAAGAATAATCAGATTTTCACTTGATAGAAATTCCATCAAGTTAGATTTACGAAACATAATTCACGCAGTTCTTGAAGTCCTAGGGTAGACCCAGCTTATATGCCTTTCAATCCCAACTTTTACATCATCTCAATGGTCCCAAACAACGGGACTTATATCCCATGATTTTTCAGATCATGAATTCATTTTTCCAAGGTTAAAAATTGTGGCATAACTTCGCTACCCATTTGGCACTTCAAGATCTACATTTCATATTCACATAACCTCTTGCCCACTACCGGCTGTCAATAATCAAATCCTAATTTCAACAATCATTTCAGATCTCGCGGGTCGGGTATTTTGCAAGGATAGGTTCGCCATCATGGGTAACCTTAAACCTAAGAGACATGTCCAACTCACAATGGGTGTATGTCGGGTGTCTTTATCTCAACTCCTGCTTACAGATGCTCTAATATTTAGAACCTAACAAGATTCGATCTCGATCCTAATACGATGATTATCAAGGATAATCTCTCCAGAGGAAAACGATTACACGGTCTATTACCAAAGGTCAATCATTCAAACATAAAACAACACTTATATTACTTTGTATCGTTACTTTACCTCGTCCCTTCGATTGGGGTGGTACATAGTACTCTCATCAAGGTTCGTTCTCAATGATTTCTGAGCAAATCTCTAGAAATTCGATGCGAAGCGAGGATCTTGATAAAGATGTTCGATACAGGCACACTATGTTTATATAACTCTTTTGCATTTATCATTAACGGGAATGATATTAGCAGATTTGGTCAGTCTGTCGACGATGACCCAAATCGAATCAAATTCAGATGATGACCTTTGCAATAGCTAGACGTTTACTAATGTATGAGGCGATGTCTGCCTTCATAAATTGCCATCAGTACAACTTCTTTAGACAAAGATACTTTTAGTCATAAATGACATAAATAGAATACTTATACTTACAAATTCCAACATAACTATATCTCACAATCTCCATATTTAGGCAATCACATGTGGTCTTTAAAACATTTAACGCTATCGGCTTCTCAATTCTAATGGTTCACATTAGCCGTGAAACCTTTCATTATTTATATTATCCTTTTTACAATCATCGGCTATTTTTAAATTGTTCGGCAATTTATTTTGCACCTTAATTATTAAGGAACATGTCCTAATTGGTTCTTTATCTTTTCTACATACTGCGTCGGTATCTATATTCATCTCTCATGATGATATAATTATCATGTCCATAATTCACTCAGGTATTCTTTCTATATTATGTGTCAGCAATTACGTTCACTTTCCTGATGAAATAAATATCATAACCGTATTTATTCAAAAATTATTTCTTCACATCTTTTATGTTTCAGTTTCGTCTCAACTATCATTTTTATCAGTTTTTCTCAATCCGGCGTCTAAAGCGTCGATAATTATTATACGTAAATTAACAATAATTATTTAATTTTTATGAAACGTAAACGTTAAAAGTTTAAATTTCTTAGTTCGACTAATTATATAAAATGTTCAAAATAAATTAGGATTTAATTAACAAGATTTTTGTTGATTTATCGAAAATATTTAATAAGATTCGTAAATGTTCGAAAAACCTTTGTTTATATTTTGGTCAAAGTTTTCTTAGTTTGAAAAGCAAAAATTGTCGTTTTAAATTTTCAGGTTATGGTATAAATGGTTTTACTCAGTCCTTCTTAAGTTATCTTGAGGTATTCACAAACCTTTTAACCCTAACAGAAGTTTAGTTAAATGGTTTGTGTATAAGGGAATAATCCCTTTAAAAATCCTTTGTTAAAACAATTGTCAAAACATATTTCCATTTCTTTTTGGTAAAATCCAAAGTCTTCAAAGGGCTCTTAATTTTTGAAGAGTCTATATGCATACATCTTACCATTATTAATCCAACGGTCATTTTATGTAAAGGATTAAGTTTTTAATCCCTAAGCGTTAATGGTTCTAATCTTTGAAAAGTCAATATAGCTTCCATTATCTATTAATCACACGGTTAAATCATATAAAGGATTAAGTCCTTAATCACATGTTAAATATTCAAGGTACAATTTTTAAATGTTCGGCCAATTCAGGGCAATCTATAATTAATTTTTAACTCATTCTTATTCTTATAAACAAACAAATGGTCCTAAATGATCACAAGCATGAATTTATCAAATTACAGCCTACACATGTGATTCATCAAATTTATGAATACTACATGTGTATTAGTCAATCCAAACGACATCACGTGAAACTCATAATGTTCATTACAAGTTCTGGATGTAGTGATTGGAATACATAATCTCTTTCGCAGATGCGAATTGATGATAACCATGCTATGGATCAAATTTTGCTAGAACCTTGTAAATGATCGAACAATTCTTCCATGTCGAGTTATGGATATCTTTTTCGATTGTCAATTTACTCAATTCACAGTAATCTATAAATATAAGGAATGATAACACCATAGCTCTTCAGGATGACAGGCTTGGTATAATAAAATCTTTCTCCGACAACTATCTCAGTTGTACGGTAATTCCTTAAATTCAGATGGTGCTGACGTACAATGCACAAGCCACAAGTGCAGCACCGGAAATATAATCAATACCAAATTCTACTTTCCTTAATGGCGAAAGTCGAGGTAATTTATTAACAAATACCTCCTAAAGTTTAGATAACATAAACATCTTTTAATAAATTCATATTAAGTTCTTTCTAGATTATAATATCTATAACTAGTTCACAACCATTCACGGTATAATTTTTAGTCTAAATACAGGATATCGTCATCCACCAAGAATTATTTAGATCATTTTTGATAATCAACATCTTATCATTTAGGGAATTCTACTCGAGTTCCCATCAATTAAGACAATGTTTTCATGTCATAATCAATCAATCCATTCTACCGACATTATCAACCTTTCAGTTTCATTGTCGTCGATAAGATGTGAACTTCTCAAAAGACTAATAATAATTCATAATCCTTCACAATTTCAGGGATATCTGGAGACAAAACTACTATTAAAAGAGCAAGGTCAACGCATAATCTATGCGATAGAATTTCAAATCAGATACAGACGAAAACATTTAACGAATATGAATATATCCCATGTTTTCATGATTCGAGTACGCATTCGAAGGCTCCTCGGATCGTTACCCAGGTCATTCAAATGAAATCAAATCATAAGAAATGATAAGAACGTCAATACATCCAGTCGGGTATCAACACTCGATAATCAAATACTTTTCCTAAGAATCTCACTACGGGAGAATTGGACAAGAACGGAATATCAATTGTCAAATAAGACAATTTCCACAGATGAGTAAATTCGACTCAGAAGAATGGATGCTACAGGCACATATGTAGGTGTCCCTAACATTATGTCCTCATTTTTCACTTCTTGCAGATCTCATAAATTTTAATCTTTCACAATCTTCAAAGAAAATTTAGTGTTTATTAATCAGTTTTATGGTGACTACTAATCAGTCTTGCATAGTCCATTCCAAATTGTATGTAAGCGCGCAACTATATACAATTTCAAGATTAACGATGTAATACTCTGTTCGTCAAAATTTTATCATCATGTTTATAAAAAAAACATTTTCATGCTTAATTCTTAAATAAGAATCAATATAAATTTACAAAGAGTTTCCTTGTTATGAAAATAATTAAGTTTCCAAATCGTCTCCTAAACAACTTCATTTTGATATCAGTCACTTATAAATCTCACTTTGAATAATCCTTATTGTGATGAAAATTAAATTTTCTCAAAGGATACCGTTTTAACTTTATAAAAATAATGTGTGATCTGCAAAAGAGTGATGAAGAGTTTTTCACCAAGAACTAACTACAATATAATAGGAGATGAGCTTAGCCAAATAATCATGAGGTTCATGACCTTGATGGCGCTCAAAAAGAGAATAATACACAACGTAACTCAAATCAAGATAAGTACTTGTTCGATGGTTGCATTACTAATGCGAACATTAGGATGAAGCAAGAAAAGATAGATAACATCGATACATGTAGAATTTAGTAATCAAAGGTAGTCTTTTCATTTATCACAAACAAGTTAGATTGTACCGTAACACATTGCGTGTCACTATGTCATACAATTCTCAGAACTCATCCTACCAACTGATATCTCAGTTAAGTTAGGGATTATTTTTAAAAGATACCACAATGAATACTAATCTACAAGAGTCATTAGGTGTTACACATGTCCCAGAAGATCCATCGGTCCCAATTCAGAAGAAGATTTCTTCAATTTATTTCTTGGACACTGGGCATCCTCGTTAGTGGACAATGGCCTAGGAACAACACTTAACACAAACCTACAATCAATCATTTAAAACCTCATAATTCAATCAAATAACTAAACGACTTATATTAACAATCTCATTTTCCATATAGGTTAAATTTTACTTTATTCAAGCTTCAACCACTTTTATAGTCAATTTGATATCCTACCTCATTTTCCAATACTTTCATCTTTATTCTTAGGCCTTGTAAAGGAAATGAAAGCTCAATATGATCAATACTTAATTTCAATCCTATAGCTCTTACAACAACAATTATCAAATGAGTCATTAATATGAAATGACTTGATCATTCAACTAGACTTCTCGGAAAGGTATTAGTGGCATGAGGCTTTTGGGTAATGGTTCCAATAACAGCCTCAAGTGCAACATTCACCCTTTCGATTTCAATTTAAGAATTGGATGACAACGAATCAGATGACATCTTTCTAGGTGGTAACGTTTTGTCAAACTCCACTCTATAAGAAGAGATCGTCATGACATCGATATCAGATTTAATCTCGCCAATTCTTTTTCAATATCACATTCAACTAATATCTACATTTCTACAAATATCAACCATTTGTCGGGATCATAAATATCCACAACTTGGCTTAGATCTAGGATAGCTAGAATTCCTACGAGAATAGCTTCGATTAATTTACTACGGGATTTAGGGTTACTTGTAACAATCTACGTCGTATAAATACCTCGTATAAATATCAAAATAATCATCAAACAATCATGTAATCAAATTACATTATATGTATATATATATATATAATCCAAGTTATATATATATTAAAATAACACTTCTCAGTCTGGCCTTGTCGGTAACTCGGGGATTCTTCGGCACCGTTATAGTCAAAAGATTTTTTTGACATTTTTAGAAAAATGTTTATAGTTAAAAGATTTTGAAAAGTTTTATTCAAAACCTTAGTTTTAAAAATCTTTCGTTCTCTATAACGAGAACTCTGGTACCAAACTGTAACACCCCCAAATTTATACAACTCAGTACAGCGGAAGACTCGTTGGTGTTACGGGATAGCACATTACTCACATCATAGACAACGCATAAAAATCGCGTCGTTTAATATTAAATCATTTCCATTCATAAACAACAAAGTTACATCGGTCCCAAGTCATTACAGTACATACAAAGTTTTACAAAGTATTTGAATGGAAAAATATTATTTAGGTGCGGGCCATGAATTCTTGTCGTCTTCCCGAGAATTACCGTCAAGTACCTGAGATAAAACATGTTAAAAGAAAAGGTCAGCGATAACGCCGAGTGAATTCATAGAGTTTAATAAATTCCATCAATGTAATATCAGTATAAAAGTATTACTGAAAATCATTTTGTACAAATCGTTTTGATAGGCCATGAAATAGCCAAAATCATTTTATACAAATTTTCATCAAAATCATAATATAGGCGTTTCCCTTAAAAATCATTATACGAGCCAATGTCGTAAAAACGTCATACAATACGTCTTATGACGTTGTATGAAAATAAAAACCGTTATATGAATATGGTTATGAAAACCAAAATACAGACATAATATCAATAGTATGACCCTGTATTGCTAGTCAGGCAATACGTCGTAATTCTGAGCGTCTAGTAGTATTTCATTAGTCGGATTATTATAAGCCGCATGACATTGTTACCTTACTAACCAACAACGGGTAGCTAACCCGATACAAATTTTGCCCATCTAAAGTAGCGTGTCGTCACAAAAGTCACGCTATGGAAATCTTCTCATACATAAATACGCTTACCAATCAATGTGGCACGACGGGGATCAACCGTCAAGGCGCGAACTGGGGTGATCGTCCCCAAATAGTACTATTAAATGTATAAGCGTCTACCAAATCCCGGTAGTTCACAATTCATGCTAATGGGACTTTTAGTGACATAACCTAACTTTAATAATCCATTTTTATTTGCATCTATCGGATCCTTTAATCATTTATCGGGTCATACAATCGGGTCATTCAATCATTCGGGTCCAAATCAATAAACAAACAATCGGGACAAATGGTGTCCTAATTTTATAAAAATTAACATGTTATCTCCCTCGCGGGCTTTTAAAACATTTATAAAAACATTTAAAAGAGTGCGAGGCTATGAACTCACGTTGATGTGGGAAGGCGGGTTATCGGCAATTCGGACGTACGGTACGTGCTTCAATCACGGAAACCTAGACAAATAATACTCGTCTTAGACTCATGTCCAATGACTTTATAAAAATACCAATTATGTATACATATGATGATTATATATATATGATGATCAAGTGGGTTTACATATCCTCATTTACTCATTTTTGTGTTATGTGTCGATAACTTTTATACTAGTTTTCTCGTTTTACCTATTTACACGTTTTAAGTCCAATAAGCTTGTTATAAGTTCCTTAACTTGTTTTAATCCATTTTATACTTATATGATCAGTATTTAAACTTTCAATTTGGGCCTAAATGGGTTAAGCCCAATAATTTCTTTTTAGGAGTGTTTATCTTATTTAGTCCAATTATTAGCCCAAGTATTAGTCCAATATGTTTACTTAGCTCGTTAATGTCCGTATGCCCTATAGTTCGGGTTTTATCGGTTTTTACTTGTTATATATGTCTATATATCAGTATATAAGTTTTATAAAGTTTTCATTAGACGGTTCCAACCATCTAATTTTTATTTAACAAAAACGTTAATTTTACGGTATTAGCCGAAAAAGTCGTAAAAATCATGTTTATAGTTTTTATAACTTATAAAACATAACAAGTTACCATTTTTATAAAATGTCCACTTATTTAACCTTTAACATATTTATATAAATAAAATTCATGAGTTAGTGGGTTTTAACTTTACATTTTATACAATATAATTTTGAGTGCTTATATAATAGTATTATACTTTAATTTCCAAAAATCTGATTTTTATCTTCACTTTCACCAAAACTGCCATATCTTGAGTTCTACATGGAGATAGAAGCTCAAATTTTTATCACATAAACTAAATGATATGTGCTACATTTAACTCTTATATAGCTACTGTTGAATCATCTTCTAAATATTTTCTAAAAATCGTCCAAAACAGTGAACTCAGATTTATACCTTAAACTTGTTTTGATGATATCTCACTCATTACAATGATTCCATTTTATGGCCAATTCTCACATGTGTACAAGACCCATAGCTTACTGTAAATATATTCTACTTCATCATTTTATCAGTTTACCATATGGTTCTTTACTGTTTTATACAGCCAACAAATTTAACCAAGATTTTAACCTTGTTTCTTATAGTCTTTCATCTTTTTAATCATATTTATCAACAACAAATCCCCACATAACATTTTTATCATCATATAATAATCATATACATATACAATAGGAAATAAAATACATGTTTACATAATCAAATTAACAAGAAGATGAGGAGGAAAATCTTTATACCACCATGATGATGTAAGTTGATCAAAACATGGATTTTGATGGAGAAACTTGTGATGCACCAAGACCATCTTCAAGACCACCATTCTTCATGTATAACTTGTGGAAAATCAGCCCCAAGACACCATGAATACTCCTCCTTGGATGTTATAACTTGCACCAATCAATAGGGCTTCAAAAGGGCATCAACATGTATATGAATAACATGAGATTTTGTTGTTGATTTTGATCAAATGAGGGTTTTGAAGGTGAATATGGGACGGCATCCAAGGGAGAGTGAGAGAGTTTTGAGAGTGGTTTTGCATGTGTGTAAGTGAGAAATGTGAGTAGCTAGTGGTTTTGATGGAAGAAAGCTTAACTTTGAAGCTAAATGAGACAAGTGTAAACTTGTTAAGTAAATTTTGACACCTAAAGGTGTTGTTAGCTTATTTAGGCCGGTTTTGGAGTGGGGGTGGGACAAGTGTCCCACTTGTCTCATCCCCATTATTTACGGGTACTCCTCGATTCTAGTTTCCTCGATTTGCGTGCCCTCGGGTCGTTTTACAAAAAACGTTTTTATAAATTACGAATCAACGGCACAAAACGAATCTAATAAAAATTGTTTCATCAAAAACGGAGTTCGAAAACGTAAATACGTAATCCTAAGGTTTCCGGTTTAGTCGTAAAGGACGTTAAAATAAAATTGTAAGTCCTAATCTCTTCTCGTAAATTTGTTAGTTTATGAACCAACACAAATTTAAAACTCCAAAATAATATTCACGGATAAATTTATTTTCTGAAATGTCGGACTGTCACCAAAGACGGTGTATGTAAACGTAAGCACGTAACGTAGAATCCTCCGTTTTAGACGTAGTCGATGCTACTTCAAGACGTAAATCCAAATTTCTTCCCAAAAATAAGTGAGTTCATAAAATAATATTTTCAAATAAATATTGAGAATAAAATATCAACCATAAATTGACGGATTGTCACAGAATGGCAGTCTATGGTAGCATGATGCTTGGATAGCCAATCCATGCCCAAAATCATGTCAAAGTCATTCATATCCAGCGAAAGTGCGTCAACAGGACGAACCTATCGTCAAATTCTAGGGGAAGACTCTTGTATACATGGGTGATTAATACAGAGTCCCTCAAAGGCGTGGAAATAGTAAGTCTATTCTCTAGTGGCATGGGGAGCATCCTAATGTTCTTAGCATAAGCAGTAGAAATGACCGAGTGAGTAACACCCGTATCGAAAAGAACACACGCAGCTTGACCATACATATACAAGATTCCAGTGATGGTACCTGTAGACTTGTTGGCCTGGTCTCGAGATGTCGTGTAGACACGCCCAGTGGTAGGAGGCGGCTTGGTATCAGCATGTCCCGATGTGCCCTCCATCTCGCCCTTACAGCAATCCTTCATGATATGGCCAGGAAGACTACACTTGAAGCATGCGTCAGTGTTGCGATGACATGTCCCTAGGTGCCTACGGTGGCAAGTAGAGCAAAGAGGATGCGTATATCCTCCAGCAGGTACTCTGACTGGCTGAGGACCTGATAAAACATTTTACATAAGACATGATAATAGGGTACAAAGGACAATGCAGATAATCGTAAGATTGAATACTAGTGATAGCTGGACGGCTAGGCTGGGAACCTCTCTGGTTCCGGTCCCTACCGTTTGCATGGTTCTTGGTAGAAGTTTTGCTAAAGTGTCAGAATATGAGTTATAACATGAAATCATAAGAAAATGCGTAAGTAAAAGGACCTGTTACCGTTGGAGTGTCCAGTGTTGTTACGGTAATTATCATTCCCGCCACGCCTATCCATAGCAGAACGGTCGTTAGTCTGACCGTTTCCCTTGGGATGATGAGGCTGCTGCAGAGTAGCCGGCTGAGACCGGTCCCCAGTTTTCTGCCTGGAAGATACAATTTAAAGAGATGAATAATTGACATATATGGAAAGAATACGGATTGGTCACCGCTTGAATACGAATGTTTACCTCTTCTCGGGTCTCTCATCTTCCCCGAACTTATCTCTTTCCTGCAGCATCTCCAGTCTATGTGCTGTATCGGCCACTTGTGCTACCGTATCCAACAGAGCACCTGATAAGTTATTGGCGATCCTTGGATTAAGAGCCCAACGGAAATGTAGTGCCTGCTCTTCAGTGGTGCCCGCAGCTGCTCTCAGGACGCCGGCATAACGAAGAAAACGTTGCATGAAGTCATTGATGTCTTCGTCAAGTTGCTGTCTAATGGTATAGTATTGCCTCATGAGTCAATTCCTTCCTTCCATGGGGAAAATGTTAGGCGGGGGAGGATAGTTGTTGTTCAGATGAAGGATGTCTTGCATTTCTGCATCAGCAGCTGCAAATATTTCCTAGAGATTGTCTGTGTTTGCCATCTGACAGTATAACATAAAACATATGACTAAACAGATCAAAACATAAAATATATATACATGAAAAAAATTATACCAATAAATCCATTATAAATTTTATGCAAGAAAATTTGTGTATGAATGCATGATGCAGTTTTATGAAAACTTTTGTATGCTCGAGAGTGAACGCCTATGGTCAGTTCACCCAAAATAAAAGACATGGCGAGGGGACGCCTATGGGTCGGTCCCAAATTTAAAAGTTTCGATAAAACACATGCGACTAAATAGGGCCAGTCCTGTACCAACCATTACTTAGTCATAAACCTGCGACAATGACATATATATGTATGCATAAAAACGATGAATGCATGAAAAACGACTGTCAGTTCTAGGAAGACCATAGTGACTACCCACTAATCACATGTCATATTTTGAGAGCCTACAGGTCGAAACCTTGTCTCTGATACCATAATTGTAACACCCCATTTTGATAATAGAATGTCACGCGTAATTATGGCGTGTCATCAAAGCATACAAGGATAAATGTCAAAACATATCATGACCATAAAAGGAAAATACTGGAATCAAACATCGGTAGTCCAAAAGTAAAGCTCATCACACACAAACATAAGTACTGTAAATGAAAGGACTAAACAATGTCCATAGCAAGAGTATCAAAGTAAAGATAATGCATAAAGTAAAGAAAGGCTAGAAAGCTTCCGGTCCATATGCACGTACGCTTAAAGTCTACGAGCGTCCTTGAGTACCTGCCGTTTTGGGAACATAGAAAAGGAAAACGGATGAGCAATACGCTCAGTGCACGGATGTACAATAAAGAATGAATAACATAAGCATATAATCATATAACAGCGGAAGAAACTAAGTCCCGAATAACCTGGTTAAGTTTTGGTAAAACTGGTTTTATAGTTTGAAAAGCCTTATGTTTATCTTATAAAAACTGTTTAACATATTCTACCATTAGCCAATATAGGTCATGAAAATCCATCGTGCATGAATACTTGGAGGGGTGACCTAATCATGCAAATTAGAGGGGCTGCCTCTAATTTAATATACTGGTTTGGGTAGGAGGGATCAGCTCCTTGTGAAGGATGCAAGGCACACACCACATTCACACTAAGTAATCTGCTGAAAACATGTAAATAGGATGCACCCATACGCCCCACATGATAAATATAATAATACGGCCAAAAGATGAAGGGACGCCACGAGCAATCACTCCGTCGTGGGGAAGTCATAACACCAGTGCCTCTAATGTTATGGTTATGGTACCTCCATAACTAGGTGAAACTGGTCATGCATGTATATGGCTATAGGTATTCTAAATTAAACATAAGCAACTCAAACATATAAACTTATACTACGGGAAAATAGTTGGCTGCATATGGGGAATCCTAATAAGGAAAGAATGTCCATACTGAAAGGACGGGAATCCGTACCTTATGTCGAGTGAACGAAGAAGACGAACTGAGGAGAGTCCTACTTCGGTATCACTAATGCTACATAAATACATACGTGTATAAGTATCTGATTAATAAATACGTAACTGGTTTTATGTCATGTCTTAGCTTATTTTATACGTTCATGTCATGTTTTACTGTTTTAAGCTTTAAACCGTGTTTATCTTATATTCTGTCCATTCTGATTAAGTATTACTTGTATTTCATGTATTATTATACTTACTGTGTAATAATAAGTAACTTTCTAAAAAAATAGCAGGTTTCCTAAAATAGAATGTTTCCAAAAATAGAAAGTTACCAAAAATAGAAAGTTTCCAAAATAGAAGGTTTCCAAAAATAGAAAGTTTCCAAAACTAGAATTACTGCTTAAAATAGATAAGTTTCTAAAAATAGAAAGTTTCCATAAATAGATGTAAGCTGGTTAAATAAGCTAAGTATATAAGCTTAAGTGTTTTCTGATTATTTTCTATGTCATAATGATATAAGGTATAGTTTATTAATTATTACATGTAATTTAAATAAACTATAGGTTAAAAATATTTAATTAAATATATCATGTTATTAATTAAATAAAGTTAAATACTTAGGTTAAAACATGTATTATTAATTATTAATAATATAACCTAAGTCATGTTAATTAATTAATTATAGCCATGGTTTTTAATAATTAATTAATTATAAAGTCTAGAAAAATATAATTACTTAGGTTAAAATCCATGATCTAACAATTAAATTATAACCTAAGTCATGTTTTATTAAATTAATCATGTCATATTTTATTAATTTAATTATTAACATATGATTACTAAAAACATAACCTTAACATAAACCATGAACCGGATCGTGACTAGAAACCATGAACCCGACCCGTAATCAACACAATACCCCGAACCACCTCGGGATTTCCCCTTTTTTGCTGCTGCCGTGGGACCCACACCACCAAACCGAGACCTTGAGGTCTCGGTGGTGGTCCTTATGCCAAGCCGAGACCCCCTTGGGGTTCGGTTTAGGCGCCGACCACACACAAACACCCCTAAATCCTCCGTTTTGATTTACCCCATAACCATTTACATGTTTGATTTATGTTTTTAGTTAGTTTTTTAAAAACATCATGTTCTTATTTAATTTATTAAATCAAAACAAAAAGAAAAAGGATCGAAAAGGTATACCGAATACGTGGATCAAACGAGGATGAACACACACGAACACTTACACTAAAATCAAGATCAAAATCAAACAAACACCCCCTTTGTGTCTTGTATATGCGGCGGCCAAGAGGAGAGCAATAAGGAGAAGGAGAAAAACTTTTTAGGTTTTTGATGTTTTTACTGTAAAATGAAAAGTGACACAAGAATTTACCTTAACCCCTTCTTAGTAAAATTTGATGGGCTTGGCCCATCCTTCTTGTTGTAGCCGCGGGTAAGGGGGCCCCGCATGGGGTACCCGTACCATTTTCCGAGTCTATTTAATTAAGTGTCGTTCGTGTTTAGTCGTGTTCGTGTTTTATGTGTTCTCGTTAAATGTAAACCGTGACTTAATATATTTATTCGTGTTCGTAATAAATATATATACGTAATTAATATTAGCTCATGATTAAATTACGTTCATGATTTCATGATCGCATGTTCGTGATTAATTATTGTTTAAATAAATTGCTGTGTGTTCGTACGTAATAAATACTTATCGTGTTCTAACACGTACGTAATACGTAAAATTCTAACACGTGAACGTAATCATACTATAAAAGGAAAGTTTTAATCTAGTACGTATGATCTTAAGGGTACTATTCATGGTAAAAGCATGCGGGTTTTACAAATACTGAAAGACATGTCGAGAAGAATATTTTTTGATTTTGAAAGATTTTTTAATTTTGTGTTTTGTTTTTATATGTTTTATATTTTTTTTATTTTTCTTTTTCAAATATATTTACAGGTTGATGTTTGATAGATAAATCGAGCAGACACCTTTGCCAGAATCTCTAGGTCCGCTGGAGTCAAACATCTCATACCAATTTGCCTAACAAGGTACTCAAACCTATCTTTCGACAGAGCTTTCGTAAACAAGTCGGCTAATTGGTAATCTGTTCCAACAAAGTATAGTTCAACGATACCTCTTTCAACTTGTTCCTTAATGAAGTGGTATCTGACATCGATGTGCTTCGTGCGGGAATGCTGTACATGATTATAGGAGATGGCTATGGCCGACTCTGAGTCACAGTACATAGGTACTTTATCAAAGTGGAAGCCATAATCAGTTAGTTGTGTTCTCATCCAAAGAACTTGAGCACAACACGCAGATAGAGACACATACTCCGCTTCGGCTGATGAAAGTGACGTGCAATCCTGTTGCTTGGAAGACCATCCCACAAGCTTATCTTGACCTATAAATTGTGCACCACCAGAAGTACTTTTTCGTGTATCAAGACACCTTGCATGATCAGAATCTGAATAGGCCGTTAGAAACTGATATGAGCAAAAACTCATATCAATTTATCAACAAATCACCCTAAAACACAAGAAAAATACCTAAACTTTGTGCTGTAAAGCGGAATTATGTGGTATGTTTTGTGTTTGTGTGCAAATAGGTAAGAAGGATGCATTTTAAAGCAAACAAAGGAAAAATCAAGCTTAATTTGATGAAAAAGACAAAGAAGGATAAAAAGTGACAAGACTTTGAAGTGCAAGGACCTATCTTGACAATCTGCCAAAGATGAAGGACCAAAAGTGTTAATTTGTCAAAGTCAAGATCAAAGTCAAACATGGTCAACTCTCAAGTCAATCAAGTCAAAGGGCTTAAATATTTAAAAATGCAAGTTGAAGGACTGAAATTGTCAAAGAAATGAAGAATATAGCTCAAAAGTTCAAACTGCCAAAGTTAAGGGGTTAATTCTGCCATTTGTGGGAAGTTATTGTGCTTGATCCGTGTGACTAGCTATCAACCAATGGGAAGCAAGGAATAATTAAACTTGGATTGCCAACTCATCGCCACCTGGCCACTAGCGCCGCCAGCATTAAATACCAAATCTAAACAGTGCAGTCCACTACTTCAGTTCTCCTCCAATAGAAACACGCCACTCAATAATTCCTTTTATCCACTTTGGATAATGATCTGTGTGCTTCTCCCTTAACCAACCACAATTGGACATGTGTCATCTTCTTCAACGAAATTTGCCAGGAACGGGATTGAGCTAGGATGCGTATCAGAGAATGATATAAACATGAAAAGTGATCGTTTTTCAGAGACGAATACAATGTACACAATCAATTAACATGAAACCATCTCAATCAGAAAACCCCAAAATTGTTCTTCACCTGTAAATTCAATTATGCAGAATTGTCCACGTGGAAGCTTTTGATTGGTTCTAACACGTCACCAACCCCAACCACTTTACATTTCTAGTCTATAAATACCCTAGATTAGCCTTCATTTCTTGTAAGGTAGGAAAGTTTGAAAACACACACACTTTTAGTTTTCTCTCATCTCTGTTAGTTTTTAGCATAACAACTCAAGAGTCTGACAAACTCTTGAGTCTGTTATTAGTTGTAACAAATTTACCACCTTGTAACTACCTTTCCAATCCAATCAATAAAAATTCACTTTATCTTCTTCATCTACTGTTCATTCACTGAATCTTGTTACTCTGTTGTTGTTCTAGTTAGTTATGATCACTATCTGATCATGATTAGCTAAGTTTTGGAGATATTGTAGCAGTTGAAGTGTTCTGTTCATCCAATTCTAGTCCTAGTTGATTTTGCAGAATTCTAGTTCAACAATTGAGATTATGATTATGATAGCTGATGATTGGTAGATGTTTGGTGTATTCTAGTGCTAAGGTGGTGGTTAGCACTAGTTTAGAAAGCTCAGCGCTTCTCTACTCCCTAATAGAGGCCTAAGCTAGAAGGTGTACATGTTCATATTTTTGTTCCACTGAATTGTTGCTTGCATGCTTCATTCTTAGTTAATCCTTGAATTAATGCATGATAAAATGTGTTTAGTTTGTCTTTGATCTGATTTCAGTGTTAGAGTAGCTTTATTGTAGCTTATAATCTTGCTTATAGGTCTTATACTTGTCCTGTTTTCAGCATTTATCAGTCATAATAGCTTAACTGGTCATTTTGAGTTCTTGTTGGTTTAACTGATTGCTTTTGGTTCATTTTGCACTTCATACAAGCTATTGAACTCAGTCTGATATGGATTTTCACTCAGTTTAACCAATAGCTTAAAATCTCTTCATAAAAGTTTGATATTGATCTGATAAGTAGTGTTTGTGATTAGCTTGTACTTGTTTTGCAAGTGTTAGTAATTGGAAAATTTTGGTTCATTTCAAGTCATATACTCATAGCATAAACATTTCAGTCATTTTTAAGTCAAGAATTTGGTCAAAAAGGCAATTGGCTCACAAAAAGGTTTGGGTCAAATTTTGTTAAGAAAGTTTTCAGATGGTTCATGATTTCATTTGCTTAGCAAATCTTTGTTTCTTGATGAAATCCTTTCAAACAAGTTCTCATTTTTCATTCAATATATGAACTTTTAGTGTGTATAAGGAAATTGTACAGTATCTAGGTTTGAGTGAGAAATAAACATTTGAATAAGCATAAGAGCATTTTCAATTCCTTGTGATAAAACATGGACTGATTTCGCATATCTCACTTTCCACTTCAGAAACTTGTTAATTTTCTTTCACATTTCCATTCAAAAAGTGTTCCTTGATAAGTTTTGAAAATTTGAGCTTTTTGAAAAAT
Organism: Glebionis coronaria; assembly: GCA_025667525.1. Classification (NCBI taxonomy): domain Eukaryota; kingdom Viridiplantae; phylum Streptophyta; class Magnoliopsida; order Asterales; family Asteraceae; genus Glebionis; species Glebionis coronaria. The sequence continues at coordinate 340,148,648 of CM046881.1, read as the reverse complement.
CTGGTCAACGAAAGTCAACAAAAGCTCATTTTGGCTTATTTTCAAATTTAGAGCTTATTACTAGATCATTTTCCTTGAAACTAGATTTCCCATTCTTCTTTTGAGCTGTTTAACAAGTTTCTTTAATAAAATCAAGTAGTGCATGATTAGCTTATCAGTTAGCTTATTTTGAGCTTATTAGGATTTGCTTATCAGAGTTCTAGGCAGTTTCAGCTTAATTCCTTGGATAGGTCTAGCTTATTTTTTATTTCAAAACGTTTGAAATTGGTTTGAGCTTATTTGGTTAAGAAACAAGCTCAGACGAGCTTATTTCATTCCTTAACCCGTTTTTGGTTAAAAACTTTTGAAAATTGCCTTTTAGTCCCTAGAGTGTTAAACAGTTTCTAAGTCTAGCAAATCTTTCCACTAATTAGGGTTTGCAACAGTTCAGTCCTTGTATTTTCAAAAGTTGTTCAAAATTGGTTAGTTAGTTTTCAATTAGTTAAAAAATTAGTTACTTTGTTTGTTAAATTTTCATTTTGAGTCCATTTAGTTTACTGTTTTTACATAGTTAGTCCTTTGACTTTTTGACTTTACATTTTTGGCATTTATATTTCATATAATTTATATTTTCAGTCCTTATAGTTTGTAGAATTTACATTTTAGCATTTTACTTGAATAAAAACTTGGTTTGTGCACTTTGTTTTACGTATAAGTAGATTGTATTTTTCATTTTAGCAAGACTTTGTTTGAATTAGCTATAGAATATCCAAATAATTTACCAACCAAAAACAATTAAAAAATCGATCTTGTTAGGACTTTCAATTTGTTAAGAACTGAGAAAAACGAACTTCAACTATACACATTTCAAATGGCGCCGTTGCCGGTTCTTTGACTTTACGAGAGACTATCGATTGACGATTTTCATTGGCTTTTGGGATCCGTTCACCTTGTGAACGTTATTTTTACGTATCATAAATCAAAAACAAATAAAAAATATAAAATATAAAAATATATAAAAACTAAAAAATTAACAAAACAATTCTTTTCCTAAAGAATTGACCAAACAAATTAAAAAATCCAAAAAGCAATCTTTTTGCTAAGAGATTGCACCCAAAAATATATATTATTTGATTCTCTCGGTTTTTATGTACATATAGTATTTTCTCTTAAAAACTCATAAATACAAAAATATTTTCCATATATTATTATAAGTAAATACGTATATGTATAAGAACAACCAATACACATATTCTCCATAAGTATTGCTAAGGCAATACACCGTGTTGAGGGGCGTTCCGGTCCTTGACACGTGTATCGATAAAAAAAATAAAGCAAGAATAGATAAATACTTCCAATAAGCAACAATTCGAAGAATACAAACAATTAAGTGAATAGAAAGGCGATTTGCTATAAAATGCCATCTAAGGGTCAATAGGTACTTAAGTGCTTCGCGCCACCTAACCCCCCGTTCACTTGTGAGTATTCTAAGAAGGAAGGCTTCATTGGGGGTCTTGCACCCAAGTAGTACATACGTATATTATTATTTTCTTGTGGATATTTCATATTGAAACTCGAAGGGGATAATCCTTTTCTCTTCAAAGTCACATGAGAGCTTCTCTCTCATTCCTCGTATTGAGTTGCATGGTCACTCGCGGGCGTGCACAAATACCGATTGGTGTACAAACCCTTCCTCCGAAAAGGAAGAAAAAGAGAAAGAGTAGGAAAACCACCGTCCATCAAGCCGATCACGAGAATCGTGCTTTGATTCATCCACAACAAGAAGCCATGGCTAGAGTTGATACTCGTTCTTTGATGGAACGTTTGAAATCCAATGTTCATGGATATGCCGATGCTATCAAGATTCCCGATATTCCCGCAAATTCATTTGAGCTAAAAACGGCTATGATTAACTTGGTTTCAAACACACCTTTCTATGGTAACAAGAATGATAATCCTCTTGATCACCTTAAGAGATTCCTTGCTCTTTGCAATACCATTAAGTACAATGGAGTTCCCCATGATACTATTAAGTTGATATTGGTGCAATTTTCACTAGAGGGTCCCGCTAAGCATTGGTTAGACACACAACCACCCGATAGTATCACCACATGGGATGGTTTCACCACTAAGTTTTTGAACAAGTTCTTTCCACCATCTAAGACCACGACTTTGAGGAACTTAATTATAGGCTTTCAACAAAAACCTAGTCAAACCTTTAGTGATGCTTGGGAGGAGTTTAGAGAGTTATTGAGGAGATGCCCTAACCATGGATTGGATGAAGTTCACCAAATCAATACTTTCTACAATGTCCTTAAACCTCATCACCATGACTCACTCAATGCTTCCGCGGGAGGGAATATTCTTCTTAAATCCATTCAAGAGGCTTGGGATATTATTGAGACCAAAGCAATGGTTCAAACAAACACACAATTTGATGAAAGAGTCCATGTCATTCAAGAAGGAAGTTCTAATCCATTGGAGACTCAACTCATTTCATGCATGCAAGCATTTACTCAAGCTCAATAGGAAAGTCAAACATTCATGCAAAATTCTCAAAAGATGCAAGAAACAATGATGAATGACTTGATGAAGCTTTCTATGGGAAATCATTCCACAAATGATGTGCATGCCATTACTGTTTCTTGTGTGACTTGTGGAGGTTCCCATTCCTATGAACAATGTGATAAGGTACAAGGTTATCAAGTGGAATGTTATGCTTACTAAGAGGAACATCGTGAACACTTTAAGCCAAATATCAATCCCAATAACCTTTCTTACAAGTCCCAAAATTACCTTACTCTACCGGGATTCCCACCCCAACCACCCACCCAACTTCAACAAAATCCTCTTCAAGTGTTACAAAGGAATCAAGGTCAAAGACCACCTTACCAAGGGAATAAGTATAGACCACCAAATACCTTTAACAATCAAGGAAATACTTTTCAAGGTAACAATCAAGGGTTTTACAATCAATCTCCACCTTTCCAACCCCAAGGTTTTCAAGGAAATGTGCCACAAGATTATAACACAATTGAGCTTCTTCACAAAATGAATCAAGAGAATGAAAGGAGGTTCCAAGCTAATGAGAAAAGAATAAGAGAAATCCATGAAGCTAATGAGAAAAGAATGAGAGAAATGCATGAAGACACAAATAAGAAGTTTATGATGCTTTATAATCAAAGACCACAAGGGGCTTTACCATCTAACACACAAACAAATCCAAGAGAAAATTTCAATGCTATTACAACAAGAAGTGGAAAGACAACAAAGGATCCTTCACCTCCTAAGCCTCCTATTGTTCCACCCACTTTTGTTCCTACATGTGACAAGTCTTCTACCTCTACTTCACCACCTCAAAATGCTCCCATTCAATCAAACACACCTTCTCAACCTATTCCTACTTCTCCTTTACCTTCCACAACTCCCAATGAAGAAGCTAGCAAAGACAAATCTTCCACTACAACACCTACTCCACCTACACCAAAACCAAACTTCCATATCCTTCAAGGTTGAAAAAGGACAAGTTAAAGAACAAGGATGACATGCAAGTCTCAAATTTATTAAGAATGTTCAAGCAACTCAACATCAACATATCCTTTGCGGAAGCTCTTGCTTATATGCCAAAGTTTGCTAAGATGTTCAAGGATTTACTCTCAAACAAGGAAAAATTGGTTGATTTGCCCAACACATCCCTTAATGAAAATTGTTCCGCCGTGCTACTTAAAACCTTACCAACAAAACTTGGAGATCCGGGGTGTTTCTTGATACCTTGTAATTTTCCCGATGTAGAAAATTGCATGGCTTTGGCGGATCTAGGGGCAAGCATAAACCTCATTCCTTTATCGGTTTGGAAAAAACTCTCTCTTCCCGAGCTCACTCCCACTAGGATGACCCTTGAATTAGCCAACCGAACCATAACTTACCCCGTAGGTATCGCGGAGGATGTGTTTGTAGGTGTGGATAAGTTTACATTTCCGGCCGACTTTGTAGTGGTTGATTATGACATGGATCCTAGAGTTCCTTTGATTGTTGGTAGACCGTTTTTGAGAACGGGTCGTACTTTGATAGATGTGGCGGAGGGAGAACTAATTATGAGAGTAGAGGATGAGAGAGTGGTGTTTAAGTTAGGGAAAGTTTGTGATAGGAAAGAGGTTAAGGAGTCTAGACCGTGTGAGACTATTAACATAGTTGATGTGCTAGATGAGGTGTGTGATGAACACTTTCATGATGCTTGCAAGAGTACTAGTGATGAAATGCCCCATGTTGAAACCGTGGCCTCAATTGCTCCCTCTTTAACACCTTTTAGAGAGAGTGATTTCCTCTTGGAGGAATTTGAGTCTAACTTTCTTGGTGATGATGATTCTCCCATTAATTGGGAAGAAGATATTCTTACTATCCAAAAGTTGCTCAATGAGGACCCTATTCCTTCTCCCACTACACAAGAAGTTACCAATGAGAATCCTTCCATAGTAAAACCTTCCATAGAGAGTCCACCTCCAATTGAACTTAAGGACCTTCCATCCAACTTAGAGTATGCTTTCTTAGAGGGCAAAGACCAATTACCCGTGATCATTGCTAAAGAGTTGAAAGAGGATGAGAAGGAGCAACTCATTCAAGTCCTTAAGAAACATAAGAAAGCTTTAGCATGGAAAATATCTGACATAAGGGGAACTGATCCACATTTTTGTACACACAAAATCCTTATGGAAGATGATTACAAACACGCCATTCAAAGTCAACGAAGGGTTAACCCAAAAATCCATGAGGTCATTAAGAAGGAAGTGATCAAACTCCTTGATGCGGGCATGATTTACCCCATTTCCGACTCTCCATGGGTTAGCCCGGTACATTGTGTTCCAAAGAAGGGTGGAATCATCGTAGTGCCTAATGAGAACAATGAGCTTATTCCTACGAGACTTGTTACCGGTTGGAGAGTTTGTATTGATTATAGGAAGCTCAATGAGGCTACTAGGAAAGTCCATTTCCCATTACCTTTTATGGATCAAATGCTTGAACGCTTAGCGGGAAATGAGTACTATTGCCTTCTTGATGGTTTTTCGGGTTATTTCCAAATACCCATTGACCCTAAGGATCAAGAAAATACCACATTCACTTGTCCCTACGGTACATTTTCTTACAAGAGGATGCCTTTTGGCTTATGTAAGGCACCGGGGACGTTTCAAAGGTGCATGATGCCGATTTTCCATGATATGATAAAGCAAACTATGGAGGTTTTTATGGATGATTTTTCCGTCTTTGGAACTTCATTTGCCTCATGTCTCACCAATCTAGAGAGAATGCTTAAGCGTTGTGAGGAAACACGTTTAGTGCTTAATTGGGAGAAATTTCACTTTATGGTGAAAGAGGGAATTGTTTTAGGACAAAAAATATCCAATAAGGATTAGAAGTAGATCGAGCTAAAATTGATGTGATTGCTAAGCTTCCCCCATCCACTTCGGTTAAAGGTGTAATGAGTTTCTTAGGTCATCCGGGGTTTTATAGGCGCTTTATACAAGATTTTTCTAAGATAGCTAGACCGATGACTCACCTCTTGGAAAAAGAGGCTCCTTTCATTTTTAACCAAGATTGTTTGGAATCTTTTAAGACTCTTAAGGAGAAATTAACAAAGGCTCCCGTTTTGGTTTCTCCAAATTGGGAATTACCTTTTGAGCTTATGTGTGACGCTAGTGATTATGCGGTGGGGGCCGTCTTAGGACAAAGAGTGAATAAGCATTTTCAACCTATACACTATGTGTAACACCCCCACAATTGTTATGCGCAGCGGAACTACAACAATGGGTGCTACACAGTATTCATTGCACACAAGAGATATCAAACGACGCTAAAAAGACGTCATCTTAAAAAATTGAAATTTAAAATTTTTAAATAATACATGTCCACAGTTTTTCCAACCCCAAATAGTGCACAGAGTTTAGCGTTTCGGTCCCCATGAATCTCAACCCCTAAAACTTCAGTTTTACAACCACATGACCTTAAACATAAAAATGGTTTAAGTAGAAAAGGAGGGAAAAACAAGCGGACACCAAGCCGATCACACAACATCCATCCCATGCATGCTCCATCCTACTGCTCAGCGGTTACCTGAAATACATGCCAAAATTTTGGTCAACGAAAACGTTGAGTGGAATTCATAGGTTTTTCAATCCATTTGAACGTATATATAATAAAAACCATTCGTGATCATTTATAGTCTTGTCGATCAAACAAACTATAATCAGGATACTGACAATTGTGTTTAAGCTCATGACACTAATCCGTTAACTCAATCACCCGCGTAAATATACCGGCATGATTCAGATGAAACCAGTGCCCCTCTAAAGGCATCAGTTGCAATTATACCTTATTTCTCATACAAAATAATCTACCGCAGAACTTACTATAAGTACAGCTTCTCGGCTAGCATTGGGTCGTTAACCCCGTAGTACTACAAATTGCATAAGCGGCTATTTCCCCCTTCGCAAGGGCAAGACAATAGTTAATAGTTCATGAATTTAGGGACTTTTGCAACTTTGGTACTCAACACAATTTCTAAGGCAACTTTCGGGTCTAACAATCATTCATGATATACGTTCCTTTTAAAAACTAGCATGCATTTCCCTCGCGGGTAAAACAATTTGAAATAATATAAGCGAGGCTATAAATTCACACCTTAGATATTAAGTAGTCGGTAGTTCGAGGAGTGTTCACTGACGATGTTACGGATGCCCGGGTAATTCAACACCTATCACAAATAACGCGTAATGAGTAATCTCATTTAAATACTTACGGTACTGTATAAAATACATATATATATATAAGTCACTTAAGACCAATATAACTCACGCCAAAAACAAAAACAACAAGTATCATTCATTTTATACCATTCATTCTTATAACCTACGTTGTCCATTTTTACACGTTCTCGCCGGTACTTGACTAAAGTACGGGCTGTTTTACCTTATTAAACCATGCTTATAAAATTTGATAAAATTTCCAAAAATCCTATATGACCTGTAGATAACATGTTTTTAAGTCCAACAAAAGTTTTCACTTTTACGACCCGTTACGCAACTCATTTCCACGACTACATTTTACGGGCTGAAATTGCGCTTCGACCAATTTTGACCACTTTGACCTATATGAAAAATACCTTTGACTTTCTTGACTCATAAGTCAACATATAGACTCATTTGTACAGGTTAGGGACCAAGTTTTGACCCTTGATCATTCACCAAATTATACTTGTGACCCTCGGGATTTGACTAAAACTTTACACAAATCCGGATTGTGAAAGTCCTCGTCTCCCGGTACCCGATCTTTAAAATGTCATAACTTTTAGCTCGTTTTGAGTCACGGGCTCTACCTTATACCAAATTAAAGCTAGAAAAACCCTCTATCACTATATTTAGTTTTCAAGACTTGAAACAAAAATCATTTTTCCAAAATAGACCAAATGTTTCTGCCTAAAAATGACTATACCAAAAACATGCTTAGACTCGATTCCAAGACTTCTAACCAACACTAAACATCATCCTAAGACTTCCCAAACATATCCTAACATCAAACTTCCATCCTACCCCTATTGATCAACCAATCTCAATATCAAAATCAAAGAAAAATACACATGCAAGTAGTAACACCTATGTAAATCATCATAAAACAAATAACCAAACACAATAATAACATGCATGATCAACAACCACCATGGCTCCCCAAACACCCCCATTGCCGTGGGGTTTGGGTGACCCATTCACCACAACCAAATTAATTTTGGTGGGTTTTCATGGTGTTTATACTTCCATAACACTCAAAATTAACATGCATTAGCTCAAATAGCCACAAAAACGAATTTTGGATCATATGAAAAATCTTGAAAAATTTTTATCAATGCATGTTGGATTTGATTACATGAATAGGTGGGTAATGACCAAACTAAGCGTGGTCTAACCTTAGATTTTTGAAAAATCAAGTAGAAAAGATTTTTGGTGGATTTTTGTGTGTTGTGGGTGTGCCGTGAGTTTAGAGAGAGACAAGGGAGGGAGTGTTTGATTTTTCTTGTGAAATGTTGTATGTGTTTGTGTGTTTGTCCACTTTGCCCCTTTTTGTTAGTTAGGAGGGACCTAAGTGCAATATTGGGCTTCTTTTGTCCTTAAATAGAAAACAACCTCAAAACTTTGCGGGTTTGACTCATTTGTCAATTTTGAAAATTTTACGGGAGTCGGAAATCTTCCCGAATGCTCCAAAATATTTTTGGGATACTTTAAATGTACTTGGAAGGCTATAAAACTCACACGACTCAACTTAACACGAACCGTAAATAAAATTCTCGAAAAATTACATTATCGATAAATCGTCAAAAATTATATAAAATTGGGCATCCCTCGGGATCGTAATCGTCATCGTCCTTCTCAAAACGTCAACCGTAAAAATTATAACCTCGAACATCGGTTTTAACCAAAATACTTATAATTATAGAAATTAAAATTTATCAAAAATTTCAAAAATTAGCGTAATTTAGGGTATCGTTAATGACCTCGATTCTAGGGTGTCACATCCACCCCTCCTTAAAGAGAGCGACGTCCCGGCGCTCGCCTCTTCTTGGGCTCACATTTCGTCTTACTGGAACAAATGAGGATACCTTTCCTTGAAAAAGTCCTCACGTTCCCAGGTGTATTCCGGTCCACGCTTAGAATTCCATCGGACCTTCACAATAGGAATCCTACTATGCTTCAACCGCTTGACCTCCCGGTCCATGATTTCCACAGGTTCTTCCACAAAGTGCATTTTGTCGTCTAGTCGAATCTCGTCCAAAGGAATCACCGATTCCTTGTCCGCCAAACTCTTCTTCAGGTTCGATACGTGGAACGTGTCATGAATAGCACTAAGCTCGGTCGGCAATTCTAACTTGTACGCTACTGGTCCAATTCGTTCAACGATCTTAAACGGTCCAATATACCTCGGACTCAACTTTCCTTTCTTTCCAAAACGAATTACACCCTTCCATGGCGATACCTTGAGCATAACCATATCTCCAACTTCAAACTCCAACGGTTTCCTTCGGTTATCAGCATAACTTTTCTGTCGGCTTCTCGCAGCAAGTAGTCGGTTCTTGATCTGCACGATCTTCTCTGTCGTTTCTAAAACCATTTCGGGTCCAGTCAATTGACTTTCCCCTACTTCACTCCAACACACGGGCGATCTACACTTCCTTCCATACAATGCTTCGAACGGTGCTGCTTTGATACTCGCATGATAACTATTATTGTACGAAAATTCCACTAGAGGCAAGTGGCGTTCCCAACTTCCTCCAAAATCAATCACGCATGCTCGGAGCATGTCCTCCATCGTTTGAATCGTTCGTTCACTCTGGCCGTCAGTTTCCGGGTGATAAGCCGTGCTTAAACTCAGTTCAGTGCCCATCGCACGTTGAAGCGATCTCCAAAATTCCGACGTAAATCTACTGTCGCGATCCGAAATGATCGATAACGGCACTCCATGTCTACAGACGATCTCCTTCACGTACACGCTGGCGAGTCTTTCCATGTTGTCCGTCTTCTTCACAGGTAAGAAATGAGCAGATTTCGTCAACCTGTCCACAATTACCCATATCATATCGCTTCCACTAGGAGTCCTAGGTAAACCCGTCACAAAATCCATTGCGATTTTCTCCCATTTCCATTCTGGGATTTCCGGTTGTACCAACAATCCAGATGGTTTCTTATGTTCTGCCTGAACCTTCGCGCAAGTCAAACACTTACTGACGTAACGAGCAATATCTGCCTTCATATTCGGCCACCAATAGACTTTCTTCAGGTCGTGGTACATCTTATCCGATCCAGGATGTATCGAATACTTCGACTTATGCGACTCATTCATAACCAATTCTCGAACTCCAGGCTTTCCTTCCTCAGATGGACACAATGGTAACCAAATCCGATTCTCAAAATATCTTAGTCCGTCAGACCTAATCACGAAAATAGGTTTCAACATTCGTCCCAAATTCTCGGCTTCAACATTCCCTTTCATCAATCCTCTCTCCTGAGCCTTCAGTATGGTTTCGGTTAAGTCAACGCTCTCACTCATCACTAAAGCTCTAACCCTCAAAGGTTTCTCCCGCTCCTTCCTACTCAATGCATCCGCTACAACATTCGCCTTCCCAGGGTGATAGCGAATTTCACAGTCGTAATCACTCAATAGTTCAACCCATCGTCTTTGTCGCATATTCAACTCCTTTTGATCTAAAATGTGCTGCAAACTCTTGTGATCAGTGAATACAACACACTTTGTCCCATACAGATAGTGTCTCCATAGCTTCAACGCAAAAACTACCGCTCCTAATTCCAAATCGTGCGTCGTGTAGTTCTCCTCGTTCTTCCTTAATTGCCTCGACGCGTAAGCTATCACCTTCTCACGTTGCATTAACACTGCTCCGTAACCCTTACGAGACGCATCACAATACACTACGAAATCTTCGGTTCCTTCAGGCAATGATAAAATCGGCGCGGAACATAACTTATCCTTGAGCGTTTCGAAAGCAAGCTCTTCCTCATTTCCCCATTCATACACCCTATTCTTCTCGGTAAGCCGCGTCAATGGTTTCGCAATCAACGAAAATCCTTCAATAAACCTTCTATAATACCCAGCTAAACCCAAAAATTGTCGAACTTCAGTCGGCGTCGTCGGTGCTGACCATTCCCTGATCGCTACGATCTTAGCAGGATCTACACGAACTCCTTCCTTATCAATCACATGACCTAGAAACTGCACTGATTCCAACCAAAACTCACACTTAGAGAATTTTGCATACAGCTTCTCCTTCCTTAACAACTCCAAAATCTTTCTCAGGTGCTTCTCGTGCTCCTCCTTACTCTTAGAGTAAATAAGTATGTCGTCGATGAAAACAATAACAAACTTATCTAGATACGGCTTGCACACGCGATTCATAAGATCCATGAATACAGCAGGCGCGTTAGTCAACCCAAACGGCATCACTCGAAATTCAAAGTGTCCATACCGCGTACGAAAGGCAGTTACAGGAATATCCTCCTCTCTTACACGCAGTTGATGATACCCTGATCTTAAATCGATCTTTGAGTATACACTGGACCCTTGCAATTGATCGAACAAATCATCAATCCTCGGTAATGGGTACCGATTCTTAACCGTCAGCTTATTGAGTTCTCTATAGTCAATACACATTCTAAACGAACCATCCTTCTTCTTTACGAACAACACTGGCGCTCCCCAAGGTGATGAGCTCGGCCTAATAAATCCTTTGTCCATCAACTCCTTCAATTGATCCGATAACTCCTTTAACTCAGATGGTGCTAAGCGATAAGGTGCACGTGCAACCGGCGCAGCTCCTGGCACTAAATCAATTCGAAACTCGACCTCACGATTAGGCGGTAAACCTGGCAACTCGTCTGGAAAAACGTCCGGATACTCGCGAATAATTGGTACCTCTTCAATTCTCGCCTCTACATCACCATCGCTCGAAACCTGTGCCAAAAACACATCGCATCCGCTCTCTACGTACTTCATCATCTTCAAACACGAAATCACCTTCAAACGAGAAGTGCATTCGTCTCCCTTTACCGTCAAAACCCTATTCCTCAGCGGAATCTGCACCAATCTCTCACCACAGACGATTGTAGCACTATGCGCCATTAGCCAATCCATTCCCACAATCACGTCAAACGATCCTAGCTCTATAGGCATCAAGTCGATTTTAAAAGCGTAGTTTCCTAACTTCAAGGTACACCCTTTCAGTATAGAATTCGTACTAACAATTTTTCCATCGGCTAATTCAACATTATAACTAGTCGTTAACAATACCGGTTCTCTATCGATATGACGACTAAATCTAACGTCTACAAAACTCTTGTCGGAGCCAGAATCAAATAAAATACTAGCATAACAAGCGTCTAGCAAAAACGTACCGGTAACCACATTGGGACCTTGTGGTTTATCAGCAGTTCCCACTTGATACACAGCTGCCGCATTATTTCCTCCCCGTCTGTTCCCTGCTTTCGGGCAATTTGCTTGCACATGCCCTCTTTCTCCACAGCTATAACATCCTCTCATCCTGATAGCATTAGCCCCAGTGGCTACTCCTCCCATTCGACAACTAGCAGTCCTATGACCTGCCTTTCCACATTTGCCGCATGCCTGCGGGCAGTTACCAACATGATACAAGTTGCACTTTCCACAATGGGGGTTCACTTTCACACCTCTAGGGTTTGTCACGGCCCTCATTCCTTCGTTCCTTCTCTGATTAAACTGCTGATTACGGTTCGGCCCTTGGTTGTTTCGGTTTCCTCCTCGGTTCTGGCCTTGGGATTGATTACCTTGTGCTGCCTCCCATTTCCTTTTGTTACCCTCAGCAATGTAGTTCTGCTTATCCTGAAGCTTAACGTCCATCAAAGCGTGAGCCATTTGAACCGCCTCGTCAAACGTTCCAGGTTTCGACGAAGTTGTTTCACCCTTGATGTTGCTAGATAAACCCTTAATATACTGCTTCATTTTCTTGGCGTCATTGGCAAATATGTCCGGACACAAAAGACTTAACTCATTGAATCTCCTGGTGTAAGCAGCTATATCGTTGTTCCTTAAGGTCAAATGTCTCAATTCGTCCTCCAATTGCCCCAATTCCTCCTCTGGGCAAAACTTCTTGGTCAATAAAGCTTTGGTCGCATTCCACGTTCTCGCATTTGCCACAGCCAATCCCACCGTAGCTACCTGGGTGTTCCACCAGCTTAACGCATCATCCAGAAATGTAGCTGCTGCAAACTTTACTTTATCCGCCTCTGCACAACCACTGATTTCAAACGTACTCTCAACTTTTTCCAACCATCGCCTAAGTTCTAGTGCTCCACCCGATCCACGGAACTGCGTAGGACCGCACTTCATAAAGCTTGAATAGGTACACACTCTCGGGGCTGGTTGTCTCCCCGCGTTCCTTCCTGGATCCTGATTTCTCCCAGCTCGGTCTGCTTCCAACGCATTAGCTATCGCTTCCTGAATCATGTTGTTAACACGATCGGCAGTCAACTTTGGAGGCATTGTTTTATCGAATATCTCTTTCTGCAAGACAAGAAAAATAGAAAAACAATGTAAGTATTCATATCAAGTTTCCCAGACATAAAATACATACAACGACACATCACTACGGAGTTACTAATATTCATCAATTCACACCACAAAAGATCAAATTTAAGACATATCACAGATCATGAAAGGTAACATAGATTGTATTGATAGTTAACCAAAATCGTGACAAGTAATGCCACTACAATCATTCACCACAAAACATCAAGTACTTGAGTTTCTCGTCATAATACCATCATACAAAGGTCTAAAATAGTTCTATTACAATGATCAAAGAAAAATACAAAACAAGTAACTAGGCATGTGGTGATCCACACGGCCTCTTGGATGGCGGCTCGTCGTCGTCCTCGGTTTCCTCATCACTCACGTCCTCGTCCACATCATCCACTTTTCCCTTTCCTTTCTCATCTGGCCCACATTCTGTTTCCTTTTTCGTCCCTGATGTGGATCCATGCTCAATCGCTCCTTGACTTCCCACCGAAATACAAGCACCTCCAGTAGGCGGCTGAACCATGAAGTCATTCGCCTCCATCTCCACATCGTCCACGAATCTCCAATCCGGGGGCAATGAATCCCTCACACGATGCTCCCAACTCTGCATCCTCGACAACCTCATCTGATCTTCCCTCACACGATCAAGACTAGCACTCAAATTCGCAACCATTGATTTCAAACTGTTGATGGCACTTGTGTTCATCATCCCATCATACGCAATTCTTGAAGTCCTTTCCAACAATCTTTCGTCCGCCTTGTCATTCTCGTCGAATCTACTGACCACCCTTGATTCCACTACATACCTCATGCACATCGATCCTTCCAAACCTCTCACAGTCCGTCGCACGTCATGATAATTCCTCGGTCCGGGACAGCAAATTCTTGGGATGCCTTGATGAAGAGAATTTGCGCTCATTGCACCTTCGGCTCTTCTGGGAATATCTGGTACACCAACCAGATGGGAAGTACGCATAGGCGTGGGACAAGTAGTTCTCCTTGAGTCGGGGTCCTGGGCTCGTACATCGTTACCGTTATCGTTGGGCGGTACCTCGGCCATTCCTGCAATAACAGCGAATTTCGGAGGGTACATAAGTAATTATACAATAATTATAAATATATGCATGCAAATGCAATGCAAAGGTGGTACATATGCCCGAAATGTAATAATATGATGCTCATGCATGATAAATATGAAAATTACGATGTCGGATATTTCTCGTAAAATTTAACGTCTACATATAGTAATTCCATACTTATATAATAATTACCCACATATATATATACTTTACTCAAAAGTATACGTCAAATGCCATAAATACAACAATAAATCTTACCGGAGCCATGCAGGATAGTTGTGTGTGCTTGGACCCTTTTTCTTACGACACCAAAAGTTATAGTTTAGGATTTTCAAAAACGACCTAGTTCTCTATAACTCGTGGCTCTGATTACCAATCTGTAACACCCCCACAATTGTTATGCGCAGCGGAACTACAACAATGGGTGCTACACAGTATTCATTGCACACAAGAGATATCAAACGACGCTAAAAAGACGTCATCTTAAAAAATTGAAATTTAAAATTTTTAAATAATACATGTCCACAGTTTTTCCAACCCCAAATAGTGCACAGAGTTTAGCGTTTCGGTCCCCATGAATCTCAACCCCTAAAACTTCAGTTTTACAACCACATGACCTTAAACATAAAAATGGTTTAAGTAGAAAAGGAGGGAAAAACAAGCGGACACCAAGCCGATCACACAACATCCATCCCATGCATGCTCCATCCTACTGCTCAGCGGTTACCTGAAATACATGCCAAAATTTTGGTCAACGAAAACGTTGAGTGGAATTCATAGGTTTTTCAATCCATTTGAACGTATATATAATAAAAACCATTCGTGATCATTTATAGTCTTGTCGATCAAACAAACTATAATCAGGATACTGACAATTGTGTTTAAGCTCATGACACTAATCCGTTAACTCAATCACCCGCGTAAATATACCGGCATGATTCAGATGAAACCAGTGCCCCTCTAAAGGCATCAGTTGCAATTATACCTTATTTCTCATACAAAATAATCTACCGCAGAACTTACTATAAGTACAGCTTCTCGGCTAGCATTGGGTCGTTAACCCCGTAGTACTACAAATTGCATAAGCGGCTATTTCCCCCTTCGCAAGGGCAAGACAATAGTTAATAGTTCATGAATTTAGGGACTTTTGCAACTTTGGTACTCAACACAATTTCTAAGGCAACTTTCGGGTCTAACAATCATTCATGATATACGTTCCTTTTAAAAACTAGCATGCATTTCCCTCGCGGGTAAAACAATTTGAAATAATATAAGCGAGGCTATAAATTCACACCTTAGATATTAAGTAGTCGGTAGTTCGAGGAGTGTTCACTGACGATGTTACGGATGCCCGGGTAATTCAACACCTATCACAAATAACGCGTAATGAGTAATCTCATTTAAATACTTACGGTACTGTATAAAATACATATATATATAAGTCACTTAAGACCAATATAACTCACGCCAAAAACAAAAACAACAAGTATCATTCATTTTATACCATTCATTCTTATAACCTACGTTGTCCATTTTTACACGTTCTCGCCGGTACTTGACTAAAGTACGGGCTGTTTTACCTTATTAAACCATGCTTATAAAATTTGATAAAATTTCCAAAAATCCTATATGACCTGTAGATAACATGTTTTTAAGTCCAACAAAAGTTTTCACTTTTACGACCCGTTACGCAACTCATTTCCACGACTACATTTTACGGGCTGAAATTGCGCTTCGACCAATTTTGACCACTTTGACCTATATGAAAAATACCTTTGACTTTCTTGACTCATAAGTCAACATATAGACTCATTTGTACAGGTTAGGGACCAAGTTTTGACCCTTGATCATTCACCAAATTATACTTGTGACCCTCGGGATTTGACTAAAACTTTACACAAATCCGGATTGTGAAAGTCCTCGTCTCCCGGTACCCGATCTTTAAAATGTCATAACTTTTAGCTCGTTTTGAGTCACGGGCTCTACCTTATACCAAATTAAAGCTAGAAAAACCCTCTATCACTATATTTAGTTTTCAAGACTTGAAACAAAAATCATTTTTCCAAAATAGACCAAATGTTTCTGCCTAAAAATGACTATACCAAAAACATGCTTAGACTCGATTCCAAGACTTCTAACCAACACTAAACATCATCCTAAGACTTCCCAAACATATCCTAACATCAAACTTCCATCCTACCCCTATTGATCAACCAATCTCAATATCAAAATCAAAGAAAAATACACATGCAAGTAGTAACACCTATGTAAATCATCATAAAACAAATAACCAAACACAATAATAACATGCATGATCAACAACCACCATGGCTCCCCAAACACCCCCATTGCCGTGGGGTTTGGGTGACCCATTCACCACAACCAAATTAATTTTGGTGGGTTTTCATGGTGTTTATACTTCCATAACACTCAAAATTAACATGCATTAGCTCAAATAGCCACAAAAACGAATTTTGGATCATATGAAAAATCTTGAAAAATTTTTATCAATGCATGTTGGATTTGATTACATGAATAGGTGGGTAATGACCAAACTAAGCGTGGTCTAACCTTAGATTTTTGAAAAATCAAGTAGAAAAGATTTTTGGTGGATTTTTGTGTGTTGTGGGTGTGCCGTGAGTTTAGAGAGAGACAAGGGAGGGAGTGTTTGATTTTTCTTGTGAAATGTTGTATGTGTTTGTGTGTTTGTCCACTTTGCCCCTTTTTGTTAGTTAGGAGGGACCTAAGTGCAATATTGGGCTTCTTTTGTCCTTAAATAGAAAACAACCTCAAAACTTTGCGGGTTTGACTCATTTGTCAATTTTGAAAATTTTACGGGAGTCGGAAATCTTCCCGAATGCTCCAAAATATTTTTGGGATACTTTAAATGTACTTGGAAGGCTATAAAACTCACACGACTCAACTTAACACGAACCGTAAATAAAATTCTCGAAAAATTACATTATCGATAAATCGTCAAAAATTATATAAAATTGGGCATCCCTCGGGATCGTAATCGTCATCGTCCTTCTCAAAACGTCAACCGTAAAAATTATAACCTCGAACATCGGTTTTAACCAAAATACTTATAATTATAGAAATTAAAATTTATCAAAAATTTCAAAAATTAGCGTAATTTAGGGTATCGTTAATGACCTCGATTCTAGGGTGTCACACTATGCGAGTAAAACCATGACCGGTGCACAACTTCATTATACTACCACGGAAAAAGAGTTGCTTGCTATAGTCTATGCTTTTGAGAAATTTAGACCATACCTTGTGCTATATAAAACCATAGTGTATACGGATCATTCCGCTCTCAAGTATCTCATGACAAAACAAGATGCTAAGCCTAGGCTTTTAAGATGGGTTTTGTTGCTTCAAGAGTTTAAGATAGAAATTCGAGACAAGAAAGGGGCCGAGAATTTAGCGGCGGATCACTTGAGTAGACTTGAGCATCCTTTTCAAGGAGATTTTCCAAATCAAGAAATCAATGAATCTTTTCCATTAGAGGAGCTCATGTCTATCTCTTCCCAAGAGGATGCCACTCCTTGGTTTTCGGATATAGCAAACTATCTTGTGGGGAATGTGCTTATTGAGGGTCTTACTTACCAACAAAAGAAGAAATTTCTTAAGGAAGTTAAGTACTACTTTTGGGATGATCCTTATCTTTTTAGGCAATGTGTGGACCAAATCATTAGACGGTGTGTAGATGGGCCCGAGGAATTTAAGATTTTAGAAGCATGTCATAAAGGACCTACGGGTGGACATTTTCGGCCCAACTATACCGCCAAGAAAGTCTTTGATTCAGGTTACTATTGGCCTTCCATTTACAAAGATGCCCATGATATGGTGAAATTTTGTGATGTGTGTCAAAGACAAGGAAAAATTACGCAACGTGATGAGATGCCACAAAATTTTATTCAAGAGTGTGAGATTTTTTATGTATGGGGCATTGATTTCATGGGACATTTTCCATCTTCTAAGGGAAACAAGTATATACTTGTGGCGGTGGATTATGTGTCTAAATGGGTGGAGGCTAAAGCCTTACCTACCAATGATGCTAGAGTTGTTGTGAAGTTCTTAAAGCAATTGTTTGCTAGATTTGGTGTACCTCGGGCCATCATAGGTGATCGTGGTACGCACTTTTGTAATGATCAATTCACGAGAGTTATGAAGAAATATGGAGTTAATCATAGACTTTATACCGCGTATCACCCTCAAACCAATGGTCAAACCGAGGTCACAAATCGTGGTTTAAAGAGAATTTTAGAGAGAACGGTTGGAGAGCATCGAGCTTCTTGGTCGGATAAGCTTGATGATGCTTGATGGGCTTTTAGGACGGCTTTTAAGACACCAATTGGTTGTACTCCTTATAGGCTTGTCTATGGTAAAGCGTGCCACATCCCATTCGAGTTAGAACACAAGGCATCTTGGGCTCTCAAGTGGGCTAACTTTGATTTAAACCATGCCGGTTCACATAGGAAGGATCAACTTAATGAGATGGATGAATTGAGAGCCAATGCTTATGAAAATTCTTTGCTTTACAAGGAAAATACGAAGAAATTGCATGATGCTAAGATCAAGAACCGTGAGTTTAAAGTTGGAGAGCCGGTTCTTCTCTTTAACTCAAGGTTGAAACTTTTTGCGGGCAAGCTTAAGTCGGGATGGTCCAGTCCATTCATTATTGCTCAAGTGTTTCCATATGGAACTATTGAGTTGTCACAAACCGATGGTCCAAATTTTAAAGTGAATGGTCACCGTGTGAACATTATTTTGGGGAGGACATTTCCGTTGAAATGGTCCAAGATATCCCCATTTTCCCCATGAATTAATTCATTGAGGGACGAGTCGAGCTAGAGACTCATTAACTCAAGCATCGTATAACTAGGTTTAGAGTGTTGTAGGTTAGCAATAAGGGTATAGAATTGGAGATAAGTGTAGGGGAGACCTTCTTTTGTCTTCATGTTGTTTGTAGGGTTGCTCACTCATTTCATGCTTTGGAGCTTATGGAGGAGACCCTTGTATCCGGTTCACTTCGTTACTATTGCGATCTTTCATTGACACCTTGTGCTTACACATGAATTCACCAATAGTTGGCTTTCCTTAACTTGGGTTAAGCAAAGTCTATTCATTGTCATAAGTGTAGGGGAAGTTTTTATACTTCCATGCTCTTAAACATTGAGGATAATGTTTAGCTTAAGTGTAGGGGGGTCTTCTATCGAAGTGACCTTACCTTGAACTTGTCATTGTCCTTCATGATAACTTGGAAAATTAATTTTTCAAACATTTTTCAAATTTTTGATCTATTTTGGCCACCAAAAATATGCATTCATAATTTTTGCATCTATTATTTTTCATTTGCATAACACATTTGCATTGTATATATTTCTTCTTTTGCTTTTCATAAAAAAATCCAAAAGAGAAAAAAATATAATAAAAACATGGTTTTAACAAATTTAGACTTCTTTGACATATTAGGCCCGCCATGGATATTTTGACTCAACCCGAGTTTGCTTATTCAAGCATTCTCTAGCTAGTATCCTTAACCATGTAGTCCTTCATTGATCTATTAGGCTAAGCATCCACCAATCTCATTCTTTGAGATTTTAAATTTGTGGAGAATGGGAAATGATAGAGTTGAAGCAAGTATAAAAGGGCTAGATAAACTTCATGATAATTACTAGTGGCTAAACCCTTCTCTTCTTTACCTCTATTTTCTTCGCATGTATATCGGTTAATAAATAATCAAGAACGGTTTTAATTGGTTTGTAATCTCTTATGCATTTTTGTCTAATCATTCATGGTTGATATAAGTACGTCTTAAGACTCTAAGTTAGAACGTTCTATGTGTACAAGACTTATGTCATGCTCAATATTTAGCGGGTGTTTTTCCTTTTACTCTTTTCAACTTTCTTAGTGAGGAATAAAGAAAAATAAGAGCGGCTTACAAAAAAAATGAGTGGCTAGAAAAAAAAAAGAAAAGAAAGAAAAAATATATATATATATATATACAAGACTCCCAAGAGGGGCAGTGTGGTGTTAATTATAGTGACTATTGAGTTCCAATATTACCTTGACGGGTTGTGGGGATTCAATAGATTGCTCCAATCCAATATTACCTTGACGGGTTGCGGGGTTGAAGATCCAAAGTCTCAAAAAGGCGGAGGATGTAAATTATTGCGTGAGTTTTATTCTTCTTTCCTTAGCGAGTGTGTAGCTACTTTTGAAAGCATGACATGAGGATTTTACACATAAGGCGAATGACTTATTACTCTTGAAACGGACTTATATTAATTGTGAGCGGTTTTTCAAGTAATGGATGAGAGGATTACTTAGGATTAAAACCGTGCTTCCTTATTTTTGGATTTTGCATTTCTTATACTTCACACTTGAAATAAATGACAAATTTGCCCACAAGCAATTTGCTCAAATAATAACCGGTTCCACATTTAATTGTCATGAATAAGTTGATGCACTTTTTACTTGTGAATACAATGATCCCATTTTTAAGCTTGGTATGGGGAAAGTGAAACTTGAGGGTGATTAATGTCCATGGTACCCAAGCCCTAATCCAAGTCATTGATTTCTTTATGAGTTATTTCCATCAAACCATTTCAAGAAAAACCAAAAAGATATAGATAGAATTGTATTTTGTTCATTGCATTGTTAAAAATCAAAATCATGCATCATATAGTATAGAGTAGTGTAGATGCATTCCATAATAGCCAAGGTGGATTAATTATGAGGAAAATGTAAATTTGTGCTTTAAAATATAGCATTGCATGAGAACATGACAATGTTCAGGTGTAGGGGATTTGATATGAGCAAAAACTCATATCAATTTATCAACAAATCACCCTAAAACACAAGAAAAATACCTAAACTTTGTGCTATAAAGCGGAATTATGTGGTATGTTTTGTGTTTGTGTGCAAATAGGTAAGAAGGATGCATTTTCAAGCAAACAAAGGAAAAATCAAGCTTAATTTTATGAAAAAGACAAAGAAGGATCAAAAGTGACAAGACTTTGAAGTGCAAGGACCTATCTTGACAATCTGCCAAAGTGAAGGACCAAAAGTGTTAATTTGTCAAAGTCAAGATCAAAGTCAAACATGGTCAACTCTCAAGTCAATCAAGTCAAAGGGCTTAAATGTTTAAAAATGAAAGTTGAAGGAATGAAATTGTCAAAGAAATGAAGAATATAGCTCAAAAGTTCAAACTGCCAAAGTTAAGGGGTTAATTCTGCCATTTGTGGGAAGTTATTGTGCTTGATCCGTGTGACTAGCTATCAACCAATGGGAAGCAAGGAATAATTAAACTTGGATTCCCAACTCATCGCCACCTGGCCACTAGCGCCGCCAGCATTAAATACCAAATCTAAACAGTGCAGTCCACTACTTCAGTTCTCCTCCAATAGAAACACGCCACTCAATAATTCCTTTTATCCACTTTGGATAATGATTTGTGTGCTTCTCCCTTAACCAACCACAATTGGACACGTGTCATCTTCTTCAACGAAATTTGCCAGGAACGGGATTGAGCTAGGATGCGTTTTGGAGAATGATATAAATATGAAAAGTGATCGTTTTTTAGAGACGAATACAATGTACACAATCAATTAACATGAAACCATCTCAATAAAAAAAACCCAAAATTGTTCTTCACCTGTAAATTCAATTATGCAGAATTGTCCACGTGGAAGCTTTTGATTGGTTCTAACACGTCACCAACCCCAACCACTTTACATTTCTAGTCTATAAATACCCTAGATTAGCCTTCATTTCTTGTAAGGTAGAAAAGTGTGAAAACACACACTTTTAGTTTTCTCTCATATCTATTAGTTTTTAGAATAACAACTCAAGAGTCTGACAAACTCTTGAGTCTGTTATTAGTTGTAACAAATTTACCAACCTTGTAACTACCTTTCCAATCCAATCAATAAAAATTCACTTTATCTTCTTCATCTACTGTTCATTCACTGAATCTTGTTACTCTGTTGCTGTTCTAGTTAGTTATGATCACTATCTGATCATGATTAGCTAAGTTTTGGAGATATTGTAGCTGTTGAAGTGTTCTGTTCATCCAATTCTAGTCCTAGTTGATTTTGCAGAATTCTAGTTCAACAATGGAGATTATGGTTATGATAGCTGATGATTAGTAGATGTTTGGTGTATTCTAGTGCTAAGGTGGTGGTTAGCACTAGTTTAGAAAGCTCAGCGCTTCTCTACTCCCCAATGGAGGCCTAAGCTAGAAGGTGTACATGTTCATATTTTTGTTCCACTGAATTGTTGCTTGCATGCTTCATTCTTAGTTAATCCTTGATTGAATGCATGATAAAATGTTTTTAGCTTGTCTTTGATCTGATTTCAGTGTTAGAGTAGCTTTATTGTAGCTTATAATCTTGCTTATAGGTCTTATACTTGTCATGTTTTTAGCATTTATCAGTCATAATAGCTTAACTGGTCAGTTTGAGTTCTTGTTGGTTTAACTGATTGCTTTTGGTTCATTTGCACTTCATACAAGCTATTGAACTCAGTCTGATATGGATTTCACTCAGTTTAACCAATAGCTTAAAATCTCTTCATAAAAGTTTGATATTGATCAGATAAGTAGTGTTTGGGATTAGCTTGTAATTGTTTTTCAAGTGTTAGTAATTGGCAAATTTTGGTTCATTTCAAGTCATATAGTCATAGCATAAACATTTCAGTCATTTTTAAGTCAAGAATTTGGTCAAAAAGGCAATTGGCTCACAAAAAAGTTTGGGTCAGATTTTGTTAAGAAAGTTTTCAGAAAGTTCATGATTTCATTTGCTTAGCAAATCTTTGTTTCTTGAAGAAATCCTTTCAAACCAGTTCTCATTTTTCATTCAATATATGAACTTTTAGTGTGTAGAAGGAAATTGTACAGTATCTAGGTTTGAGTGAGAAATAAACATTTGAATAAGCATAAGAGCATTTTCAATTCCCTGTGATAAAACATGGACTGATTTCTCATATCTCACTTTCCACTTCAGAAACTTGTTAATTTTCTTTCACATTTCCATTCAAAAAGTGTTCCTTGATAAGTTTTGAAAATTTGAGCTTTTTGAAAAATCTGGTCAACGAAAGTCAACATAAGCTCATTTTGGCTTATTTTCAAATTTAGAGCTTATTACTAGATCATTTTCCTTGAAACTAGATTTCCCATTCTTCTTTTGAGCTGTTTAACAAGTTTCTTTAATAAAATCAAGTAGTGCATAATTAGCTTATCAGTTAGCTTATTTTGAGCTTATTAGGATTTGCTTATCAGAGTTCTATGCAGTTTCAGCTTAATTCCTTGGATAGTTCTAGCTTATTTTTGATTTCAAAACGTTTGAAATTGGTTTGAGCTTATTTGGTTAAGAAACAAGCTCAAACGAGCTTATTTCATTCCTTAACCCGATTTTGGTTAAAAACTTTTGAAAATTGCCTTTTAGTCCCTAGAGTGTTAAACAGTTTCTAAATCTAGCTAATCTTTCCACTAATTAGGGTTTGCAACAGTTCAGTCCTTGTATTTTCAAAAGTTGTTCAAAATTGGTTAGTTAGTTTTCAATTAGTTAAAAAATTAGTTACTTTGTTTGTTAAATTTTCATTTTGAGTCCATTTAGTTTGCTGTTTTTGCATAGTTAGTCCTTTGAATTTTTTACTTTACATTTTTGGCATTTATATTTCATAGAATTTACATTTTCAGTCCTTATAGTTTGTAGAATTTACATTTTAGCATTTTACTTGAATAAAAACTTGGTTTGTGCACTTTGTTTTACGTATAAGTAGATTGTATATTTCATTTTAGCAAGGCTTTGTTTGAATTAGCTATAGAATATCCAAATACTTTACCAACCAAAAACAATTAAAAACTCGATCTTGTTAGGACTTTCAATTTGTTAAGAACTGAGAAAAACGAATTTCAACTATACACATTTCAGAAAGAAACCGGTTTCCCTTGGATACCAGAGTCCCAAATGAATGGTATTCTTGAGGTACCGAAAGATCCGTTTAACCTCCTTGAGGTGCTTTTCAGTGGGTCGTGCTTGATATCATGCACAATAACACGTAGCATGTGAAATATCAGGTCTGCTTGCTGTTAAGTACATGAGGGAACCAATCATGGAACGATATCTCATTTGATCGATCACATTTCCCTCCAAGTCAGCATCTAGCGATGTGGTTGATAATGGTGTCCCAACGGGGTCACATGAAGTCATACCAGGCTTTTTTATTATCTCTTGACAATACTTAGCTTGGTTTATAAAGATACCACTTAGGGATTGGTGAACTTGAATTCCTAGAAAGAATTTTAGTTCGCCCATCATTGACATTTCAAATTTGTTGTGCATGACTTTTTCAAACCATTTTGAAAGTTTTGGGTTTCTAGACCCGAAAATAATGTCATCAACATAAATCTTCACAAGCAAAATGTCATCCCCATATTTATAAGTGAACAGAGTTAGATCAATGGAACCTTTTGAGAAACCTTTGGATACCAGAAATTTCAAGAGCTCATCATACCACGCCCTTGGAGCTTGCTTGAAACCATAAAGTGCTTTGTGGAGACGATACACCTTGTCAGGATAATGAGGATTGACGAATCCTTCCGGCTGCGTGACATAGACTTATTCCTTCAAAGGACCGTTAAGAAATGCCGTCTTTACGTCCATTTGATAGACAGTGAATCCCTTATGTGCAACATAAGCAAGGAAAATCCTGACTGCTTCCATACGAGCAACTGGTGCAAATGATTCATCAAAATCAATTCCCTCTTTCTGGCCATACCCCTTAGCCACTAGCCTAGCTTTGTTCTTGATGATCGTATTCTCTTCATCCATCTTGTTTTTCCAGATCCAACGAAGATTTAATGGAATCACATCGTCTGGTCTGTTAACAAGTTCCCAGACTTTAAGTCTTTCAAATTGTTGAAGTTCATCCGTCATCGATTCAATCCAAGCATGATCAGCCATGGCTTCTTTGATGTTTTTCGGTTTAGCTGTACTCACGGCGAGTGCGAACATACAAACATCGCCATCGATGGCTAGTTGTCGTCTTGTACGAACAGGCTGTGAAGGGTTTCCAATTACCTAAACCAAAGGATGTTCTCGGGTCCAATGATGTGTTGAAGGATGTCGTTGATAGAACGTGTGCATATTTGACGGATCAACATGGCGAGTGGAAGACTCTCCAGTTTCGTGTACCGGTGTACCGAATGGGTTGATAAATTCGTCTTCGTCAGACAATGTACCGTCTGCTTGATTAGTGTTCTCTAGAGCAATGACACTAGTTGTGGATGTTGTAGAATCGATTGTTGAAGTGATATTCTGAGGAGGTAAATCTGCAGCAACCCGTGTTGAAGTAGATGAAGTTGTATCCTTTTGTTGATGATAGCATCATTCGTATCATGAGTGACAACGGAAGACTTTGATACAACATGTTTCTCCCCCATGAAATATTTATCAAACATTGGTCCATATAACATTTCCAACTCTTCAAGTGTCGTGTCCACTGTCATATCTGCTATAGGAACATGTTCAGGAACCAGCTTTGCACTTAACGGTTCATTGTTGTGGTCTTGAGTTCCGAGTATCGTGCGGTTGTGAACGGAAGTCGTTTGTCGTTGTGGATCGGGACTTAAACTGTTTCGTTCAAGTGCCATTTCTTGCAATTCATCAAATCTGATATGAATAGTCTCGACTATCAATTTTGTTCTCTTGTTGTACACTCTGTATCCCTTAGACTGAGTTGCATATCCCACTAAAATGCATGCATCACCTTTCTCTTTCATCTTGTCCAAATTTTCACCATCTCGAATAATGTAACACGTACATCCGAAAACATGAAGGTGTTTGAGTGAAGGTTTGCGATCATTAATTATGTGATATGGTGTCTTTTTGTGTCTTGGGATAATTAAGGATCAGTTTTGTGTATAGCATGCGGTTGATACGGCTTCGGCCCAAAAGAATAATGGTAGTTTTGAAGCAGATAGTAATGTTCGAGCAGCCTCAACTAAAGTACGGTTTCGTCTTTCAAAAACACCGTTTTGTTCAGGTGTTCTAACAATAGATGTTTCGTGTTCAATCCCTTCGGCTTCAAAATACTTCTTCAGAGTTAAATTCAAGAATTATGTGCCTCTGTCAGTACGTACCACTTTTACTTGAGCTTGAAGACCACGTTGTATCAGCTTAAGAAAGTTAATGAGAACCTCAGGTGTTTCATCCTTGGACCGTAAGAAGAGGGTCCACGTGTACCTTGAGTAGTCATCGACAATTACCATAACATATTTCTTCCCATTGATGGTTTGAACACGCATGGGGCCACACAGATCTATATGAAGAATATCTAACCGTCCTTTAGAGCTTGGTGTAGTCTTTGTCTTGAAACTACTCCGTTTAGCTTTACAAAGCTCACAAGAAGAACAAAGATGATCTTTGATGAATTTCAAGTTAGGAAGGCCTCGCACAATATCTTTCTTGGAAAGAAAGTTGATGGTATCAAAGTTTAGATTAGATAAACGTTGATGCCATAACCAAGCTTGAGTCGTTGAAGCTTTAGCCATGAAACAGATTGGAGTTGAAGATGTGGAGTCTTGTAGTGAGTTGTGTAGAGATTAGTACCCCGTGTTCCGGTAAGTAAGTCATTACCAGCATAATCACGAACAAAACATGTCTTCTTTCTAAACGCAACCTCCAAATCCGCATTACATAATTGACCAACCGAGAAAAGATTGTGATTGAGACCTTCGACGTAGTAAACCCTTTTGATAGTGATATTCCCCTGAACCAAGTCTCCATATCCTAGGATCAGTGCAAATTGATCATTTCTGAATCGGACCGTACCCAGGAACTTCTCCACGAAGTTAATTAGAAGCTTGAGATTCCCCGTCATGTGCTTCCTACATCCGGAGTCCAGTATGAAGAGAATTATTTCGATCACCTGCAGAAAAATTAGAACACGATGGAGCATTTGCTAAATTGGGTTCCATGTTAGTTGTGATTTCCGATTCATTAGTTTCCCTAGTTTCATCACTTAGAGGCACACTAACGCACGTAGTCACATTTTCTGTCCTAACCTTAGGCATCTATTTATATCCTGGAGGACATTGATTAGCAAACCACCATTTCCAAGGCTTGCTAGCAGACTCATATAATTCCCTAATTCTGCTTCTAGGGTTCTTAGTGGTGGATTCTGATGCAATACTTTTCTTAGGAGGGGTTACACCAGAATGGTTCACTTTGTGTTTGGGTTTTCTAGCACTAATAGGCATTGCAGTTTGCTTCTTAGTTCTAGTTTCTACGCCTTTGACATTATTCGAAACACACATAGCATGATTAGTATTAGCACACTCCACATTTCACACAAACAAACTTAACATTCAAAGCATTCAAAGTCGAATCATTCATATCGTCATTACACGCGATTACAGACGTTTTATTCTTAGAAACATTGAAAATCCTAGGGTGGTCTTCTACTGTCTTCATCTTCCTTTGACTTTTTTTTTGCCAAACCTTTTCATTCATGCGAGTGCTCTTAAGCTGGGGCCGGCTAACACTAAAAGTAGGGACTACTCCTGTAGTAAAAGACACACGTCTATTAGTGTTTCTAAAAGTCTGAGGTGATTGACTTTCTTTGTTTTGTGTGGGTGTAGTGGCTAATCTATACATCCCTGGTTTAACCACATTTGTATTCTTAATGCTTTGTGATAAAATATGTGTTTTGGGAGTGTTTTATGGTAACCTATCCTTCCCATCCGTCTTGGGGGCAAACGCAGGTTTTGCAAATGCAGAATTAGAGAAAATAGATGGTTTTCCCAAGACAGAGGGTCTAGTCACTTTTTGTGCATTGGGTTGTCTTACAACAGGTTTCTTAACACTAGGTTCCACAATTTTCCCACCCATCTTAGCAACGAGTTTCTTCAACTCAGCTATCGCTAGTTCCCTGTCTTGTTACTAAGCTTTCAACCCTTTAATTTCCAAATTCCGTTCATTCATTTCTCGAAACGTTTTGGAAAGATTTTTGTAAATCCCGTAAAAATAAGGTCATAATTTAATTCTATTTTTCAATTATTTTGAAGTATTTTATAACGTTAAATATTATTATGTTTAACGGTTTAAGTTCAAACCGATATTAAATATTATATTTTAATATTTGGATGAGCAACGAGGACTACTAGTGATCGCGATACCGACGGATGCCTAAAATTTTATATTTTATTATCGATCGTTTCGATATTTAATACTTTCGACGATATCGCTTTAATTACGTATCGAGACGTTATATTATTATTTTTCGTGTGCGTTTAAACTTTTAAAAAGTATTTTTACGAAACACGAGCCTTGTCAATATTTTCAAAATTGACTAATAATTATTTCCCGCTTTTTAGCTAACTATTTTCATTTTTAGCCACAACTATTGCCAAATTGCAACCAGTGTCCCTACCCCACTATATATAAAACTTAAACAAACACACACAATTCATTTTCCACTCAAATTTTTTTTTTCATCATCCTCTTTCTCTCTCTAAATTCCGAAACATCCACCACCATCACAAATCCATACCATTTTCAATTTAACTCAAGATTTAGGATGAATTAAGCTAAACCAAAGCTAGACCCATTCTTATTTTTGATCAAGGATCATTTTGGTATGAAAAATTCGTACATGCAAGCACTTTTTATTTTCTTGATGTTGGTAGGTAGAAACCATGATCATGCATGATGTTCTTGGCATGATCCATGGTGTTCTTGCTAAAAACTCTGTTAAAAAACTTCATTTTGATACAAAGGTTTTAATTTTTATGATGATTTGGATGTTATGGTTCATATATGTTGATGTTAGGGTATAGGAATGAACATTTCTATGGTTGGTTTTGATCAAAAAGTTGATTTTATACAAGTTTTTAATAGTCATTTTATAACAGTAAGTAAACTGTAAAATCCGAATTTTTATGTTTTGAAAATGGCTTAACTTATAGCCTAGCGTTGTAGATAATTCTATTAGCTTCGATTTGATATAAGGTAGAGCTTCTAGCTCCAGACGAGCGCGAAGTTATGATGTTTTGAATGATCGTGTACCGGGAGACGAGTATCGGCACTACAAATAGTTGTTGTCGATATTTGGATCGAATCTCGGGGACTCTAAATGGAAGATTTGAAATTTTTAACCTACTGATAATAAGGTGTTTATTTTACAGGTTGAGTTTACTTTAAAACCCGAGTGTCGGTTTTGTAAACGGAGTCGTTCAAATAAGTTATAACGGTTGTATGAAAAATTAACGTAAATCTGTCCGGATTTTGTAGTTCGAAAATGAGTCGGGTAAAAGACTTTAAGAGTAATTTCATTTGATAAACTTGTAGGAGGACTTTCTATATATATTAAGTTAGTTTATCGAGTCGTTTCACAAACGGTTGACGAGTTTAAAAGGGGTAAATAGGCTAGTACATGTAGTATGTACCAGCGGACTTTGTTAAAAGTATAAAATGGTTAAGTAAATGTGTAGTAGAGTATTAATGAAATTATTTATATCATGTTCTCTCGAGTTTGTCGTGATTTTATGAGTCGAGTTTTATATTCTTATGTATGGTTTATTTCTCGAGTCTATTATTAATGAACGCACCTTATTTGATAGGTCGCGGTTCTCGCGTTTAAAAGGCATCATCTATCGTCGGAGATCGTCTCATTACCACTATTGGCTAAGGTGAGTCTATAGCCTCGCTTGTGCACATTAAATTGTTTTTAAAATCCGCGAGGGGGAATACATGTTTTATAAACTTAGAACACAAGATTTTTATGGTATGCTTTTCCTTCTATGAATGGACCCGTGGTTGCCTTTAAATTGCATTAAGTGATTGCCTTTGTTAAAGCCTCAATTATGGACCATTAACTAGCTTATAATGGGCTAGCCGCTAGTACAGTTAATAGATCTATGGGGGAAGCCGCCCCGGTTCAGTTTGTGTGGACTTGTCACAGAAGCTTAGGCCCGACCTCCATACTGTTTGGACATATTGTATTGAGAAGTCAGGTATACGACAATGTACCAAAAATCTAGAGGTAACCGACAATTAATAAATCTCCTGTCTTATCAGACCTCTAAAGGGAGTGTTTAAGGGCTCGGTTCCATGAGCTTATTGCAATTTATGCTATATACAATTATCATTGTTGATGCAAATTATTATTTGATGCTTATAAGCATGCCACAAACTTATAATCTTTGCTTGTGTTCAAATTGATTACATAAACCTATAGATTCACTCGGCATTTTTGCTGATTATTTTACTTACATGTATTTCAGGTAATCAAGAAGTGGAAGCTTGGAGGTCACGGGGAATGAAGTTGTGCACTGCTATGTTGTTCAAACTCTTTGATTTATTTATCGTTCCATTTTTAAAACAAACTAATATGTTGTTTTAACTTATCTTTTCGTAACGATTACTTGGGACTACGCTACTCTGATGAATATTTTAGGAATGATAAATCTAAAACGTCTCTTTTCGAGTCGTTCTTTATAAATTGTGTGTTGTTGTATCATTGTTTAGCACCCAAAGATGTATTCCGCTGCGTGTAAATTTAGGGGTGTTAAAGATTGGTACCAGAGCCATGAGTTATAGAGAACTAGGTCTTTATTTTAAAAACCTAAACTATAACTGTCAGTTTTATTTTCAAAGAGTCATGTGCACCAGATTTCGCGTGACTTCAGGTTCAAGCTACTTCTGGGATTACCACTTTAGTATGCGTTATTACGTGTACTGATACATTGATTTTTCATGGGTTCGGATTTTTATTCTCTCAGTCCTCTCGAATTGATCTCAGCTCTAAGTGGAATGATTTGTTCTTGGTTAATAAAAAGGTGAAGGTTTGTTTATCTATTTTAATCTAATGACAAGTAATTAAGTGTCGAAGAGTAAACTTAAAGCTTTAAATGATTAAAGTAAAAAGACGAGTTTTTAAAAAAAATAAATGATTGAAAAATTAAAGATTATATTGGAAAAATAAATGGACATTCAATAAAAACTAACACTTGGAAAACTTTGTGAAAAATAAGAACTAGTAGAAAAGTACTAAAAGAAAGTAAGAATAGAACAAAGCAAAAATAAATCAAATCGGAATAGAGGAAAAAAATGTACTCAATCGGAATCTATTCCGATCGAATGATCGGAATCTATTCCGATCGGAATATGTTGCAAAGTGGACCAATCGGAATGATTAAAAAGCAGTGACAATCGGAATGTTTGAATTAAGCTACAATCGGAATATGTAGCAATCGTGCCAATCGGAATATCTAAAAAATGGACAAATCAGAATATGGTAAAAGGGCATCAATCGGAAAACACTAAACTAAACAATCGGAATATGTCGTAAAAGCAACCAATCGGAACCTCAAAAAGGACCTACGGTCGGAATGTCCTAAACCCTTTTCCGATCATATGATCGGAATGAGGGGGTGTTGCTGATCAGAAAGCACGGTCGGAAAAGGGCTTTGCCCTTTCCGAAAATGGTGCAAATTCGAGAAAAGCAAGGGAAATGAGCTTATGGAATAAGCTAACTCCCAAAACTAGCTCGAATCCAACAATAAGCTGATCAAATAAGCACTAAGAACACTTTATCTAGGCTTCAAATAAACAACTTTTAAATCAAATCAATAAAAAGATGAACTTTTCATAAAAACTTTAAAAAGTAAATAAGATAAATCAACAAATAAGCCAACAAGAAAAAGGATCTTAAAGCTTATTAGTGTATAAACTTAAGGAAACATAAAAAGAAATTAACTTCTTAAGCACAAATCATTGATGAACAACACGGATCATACTAGATTTGTACCAAAATCAATAAAATCAAAGAAAGGAAGAATGAGATTAAAGATTAAAAGATGAAAACTTGAACTTGATCGATGAAAAATAATACAAATGTTTTGATCTAGAAAGAGAAAAAGATGAAAACTAGTGAGAGAAAGTTTAGAACTATCTCTCTCTAAAACTAAAAACTACTTAAAAGACTAAGTGTGAATTTTTGTGAAGTAAGGCCCTATATATAGGCAAGTCTTGTGGGCTTTGTGATTGGGCTTGGTTTTGGGCTTCTTTTCTTCTTTCTTCTTTTAGTCTTCACGTCTCTTTTCATAAACGTTTCCGACTTTGGATTTTGAGAAGTGTCGGTGAATAATTCCAACTCGTCTTATAATCTTTTGTTTAATAGACTCGAGTTCTTCGACTTATATGAATCTTCCATCTTTGGCTCTATTCTTCGATAAATCTTCAAATACGCACAATGACTTCAAATCTTTTGCATCTCTTGGACAGTAGACTTCGTCTTGAGTCTTTTTCCTTGATAAAACCCGTGCAATCCCATGTTTTCTTAAATATTTATCCGGTTGACTCTGAAAACACAATAAACACAAAAACCACGCATAATTCCAAACAAATGATATTAAATACGTGTTTTGGTCTTGTTTTAGCCAGAATTAAGTCGTAAAAGGATGGGTGTTTTCACACCTATCAAATCCCCTACACTTAACCATTGCCATGCCCTCATGCAATGCTTAGCGATAAAGCAAGTTTACACTCTTCTCATAATCAATCAACCTTGGCCTTATTAAAATACTACTAAACAAAAATGAAAGTACTAAGAGAAATTAAAACTTTAAAGTAAACAAGAGGATAGAAAATAGCTTACGTGGAAATAACTTGTAAAGAGATCGAGGACTTACATTAGGGCTTCGGTGCTTGCGAAGATTTATCACCCTCAAGTTTCACGTTCCCCAAACTAAGCTTAAAAACGAGATCATTGTTATTATAAGTTAGCAATTCAAACACTTACACACATCGCTTAATTAAATGCTTAAACTCCCTTATTCCTAGGTGTATCTCTTATATTTTATTTTTGTCTTAGAATGATCATGAAGATGCATTTTTGGACTTATTTCGATAGTTATTTAGGCTGAAAGCAAAGTAGGACGATTTGATCAATAGTTAGCTAAAGGACAAAATCTCTTAAAACTGCTTCTCGGGATATCAAAAAGTTCATATCTTGACATAACTTGGTTCGCGATTTGAGACCTTTCTCGGGCCGATATTTGGCATGTACTTCATACTTCATATCTTGAGAGACGTGCTTGAGATAATGGTCTTCTCATCGTTCATAGAGTTTCTTCACTTGGAGACTTTTGAGAGGTACTCCAACTTTGTTGACCACGACTTCATGATATTTCTTCAATCTCTATTTGGGATTTTGAGATACAACAATCCGCCTCCTTTTCGGACTTGGATCTATTTATCCTCATACCTTGTTAGGGTCTTTTCGGATAGACTTCTCCATCATCTTTATGGGAGTTGATTGCTTTTCGTCGTGAGTCTTGATCCTTCATACTGATTTTGGGAATAATGCTTTTCACATCACTTTGGATCTTCAGCAATAAAATGGAATCCTCATGCCTTGTTAGGGCCTTTTCGGACTCGCCAATCTTCGCGCCCCGCTTCATAAGTTATGCCTTGGCTAGGAACTCTTATCATTACCGAGCAACTTTTAAACGATCTTGGGCTAGAAGCTAAGTAACTTTTCAAATCGTAGGACCTTACTTATTGCAGATAAATTATTAGCAAGTGATGGGAGAATAGGCAAATAATTACACCAAGTGAGCTTGTGCAAGAATACCGACTTATAATTGACTCTATCATCTCTCGTTCTCCATAATTTAAAATCTCAAGTAATGAGACTCGTGGATGCTTAGCCTAATAAACCAATTAAGGTCTACATGGTTAAGGATACTAGCTAGAATAAACTTAGATAAGTCTATTCGGGTTGAGTCAAAATAATCGCAACGGGCCTAATATGTCAAAGACTTCTAAACTAGCTACACCACTTTATTAATAATTTTGACTTTATAGTGGAATATATACATATGAAAGCAACGATAAAAATTTAAAAATTACGACTAAATGGCCAAAGTTAATAAAAAAATTGAAAAGTGTTGAAAAATAGGATTTTCCGGTTAAATGAAGGCATTTTCATGGAAAAGTCCACTTAAAACTTTTATAGAAGTCCCCCTACACTTAAGATAAACATTGTCCTCAATGTTTAAGCATGTGGGAAAAATCTCCCCTACACTTATGACATTGTGCACGTTGGTTAAATCAAGTTAAGGAAGAGACGACAAAAGTGATCAATTTCAAATGTGAGTATGAAGAAAATTGAATCACGATAGTTGAGAGATAGAACCGGATTTCGGATAACACGGGAGCACGGTTCTTCAAAGGTTCCAAGAGTGCA
Organism: Glebionis coronaria; assembly: GCA_025667525.1. Lineage (NCBI taxonomy): Eukaryota > Viridiplantae > Streptophyta > Magnoliopsida > Asterales > Asteraceae > Glebionis > Glebionis coronaria. Next base: position 340,114,224 of record CM046881.1, on the reverse strand, counting down.
CTTATCCCTGTAATCACATCACCACGCAAAAACAAACACCTATAGAGGTCCCCCTACACTTAGGAGGTAAAAACATAAAAGGATAGATACTCGGGTTGCCTCCCGAGGAGCACTTGTTTTTTATAACCGAGTCACGAGCCTGACTCGACCCAAAATTAGTTCATGGGGAACGTGGTGAGGGATGGAATCATCTCCTGAGAGATGTCCTCACCAAAGTACAACTTCAGACGCTGGCCATTCACCTTGAAATTTGGCCCATTTGGCTGAGAAAGCTCAATGGTCCCATACTGAAAGACTTTGGTGACGGTGAATGGACCAGACCAGCGGCTCTTCAACTTGCCAGAGAAGATCTTCAACCGAGAGTTAAAAAGTAAGACTTGATCACCAATGTGGAACTCTCGGTTCTTGATTTTTGCGTCATGAAGGATCTTCGTCTTCTCTTTGTAGATCAACGAGTTCTCATAAGCTTCATTCCTCAGTTCGTTGAGCTTGTTGAGTTGAGTCTTGCGATGATCACCAGCTTGGTTGATGTCGAAGTTTGCCCACTTCAAGGCCCAGTGCGCCTTATGTTCCAGCTCGATGGGAAGGTGGCATGCTTTCCCGTACACAAGACGAGAAGGTGTACAACCGATCGGGGTCTTATAAGCAGTACGGAAAGCCCACAGAGCATCATCTAACTTATCGGTCCACGCGGCACGATGCTCTCCCACAGTACGCTCCAAACCACGGTTGGATATCTCGGCCTGCCCATTGGTTTGGGGATGATAGGCGGTGGAAAGACGGTGATTGACACCATACTTTGCCATGACTCTTGCAAATTGATCGTTGCAAAAATGAGTCCCGCGGTCACTGATGATAGCACGAGGAACGCCGAATCTAGCGAACAGCGACTTTAAAAAGTTACAAACCACCCTTGCATCATTAGTAGGTAAAGCTTTGGCTTCAACCCACTTGGAGACGTAGTCAACGGCAACAAGGATGTATTTGTTTCCTTTAGATGAAGGGAATGGCCCCATAAAGTCGATACCCCAAACATCAAAGATTTCACACTCTTGAATGAAATTCTAAGGCATCTCGTCTTTATGTGTGATCGTGCCTTGTTTTTGGCAAGCATCACATCGTTTAACCATCTCGTGAGCATCACAATAGATGGTGGGCCAATAAAATCCCGAATCAAACACTTTTTTGGCGGTGTAGTTGGGACCAAAGTGACCACCGGTGGGTCCTTTCTGGCAAGCGTCAAGGATTTCGAAAGCTTCTGGTCCATCAACACATCAGCGAATAATCAAGTCAGCACATTGTTTGAATAGATACGGGTCATCCCAAAAGTAAGTCTTAATGTCGTTAAAGAACTTCTTCTTTTGCTGGGATGTTAACCCGTCAACGAGAATTCCACCCGCCAAGTAGTTTGCAATGTCCGCAAACCACGGGGTTTCATCAGAAGTCGAGTTGATAGACATTAAGGTCTCCAGGGGAAAAGAATCATTGATTTCTTTGTTTGGATGATACCCCTGGTAAGGATCCTCAAGTCTACTGAGATGATCCGCGGCTAGGTTTTCAGCTCCTTTTTTATCGCGAATTTCGATTTTAAATTCTTGGAGTACCAAAACCCAGCGAAGAAGTCTTGGTTTGGAATCTTGCTTTGTCAACAAGTACTTTAGCGCGGAATGATCGGTGTAAACGATTGTGGTGGAAAGGACAAGATAGGGGCGAAATTCTTCAAAGGCATAGACAACAGCTAAAAGCTCTTTTTCGGTTGTCGTATAATGCAATTGTGCCCCCGTCATTGTCTTGCTAGCGTAATGGATTGGTTGGAAGTGTTTGTTCACTCTTTGTCCCAGAACCGCTCCAATAGCAAAGTCACTAGCATCGCACATCAACTCAAAGGGAAGCTCCCAATTAGGGGTAACCAAGACGGGTGCCTTAGTTAGCTTATCCTTAAGCGAGTTGAAGGCTTCAAGACACTCTTTGGAAAAGATAAAAGGAGTATCTTTTTCCAAGAGGTGGGTCATCGGGCGAGCGATTTGAGAAAAATCTTTGATGAATCGACGGTAGAAGCCCGCATGACCCAGAAAACTTCTCACACCCTTCACAGTTGAAGGTGGAGGCAACTTAGCGATAACATCGACTTTAGCACGGTCCACTTCAAGACCGGCTTTGGAAATTTTGTGTCCTAGCACGATGCCTTCTTTTACCATAAAATGGCATTTTTCCCAATTCAGAACAAGGCGAGTGTCTTCGCACCGCTTGAGCATACGTTCCAAATTGGCAAGGCAAGAAGAGAAGGAATCCCCGAAGACCGAGAAATCATCCATGAAGACTTCCATGGTTTGTTCAACCATGTCATGGAAGATAGCTAACATGCACCTTTGGAAAGTCCCGGGGGCATTGCATAAGCCAAAAGGCATTCTTTTGTAAGCAAATGTGCCATAGGGACAAGTGAATGTTGTCTTCTCTTGATCTTGGGGATCGATGGGTATTTGGAAATAACCCGAGAAACTATCAAGAAAGCAGTAATATTCATTACCCGCTAAACGTTCAAGCATTTAGTACATAAAAGGTAGAGGGAAATGATCCTTTCTCGTGGCATCATTGAGTTTGTGGTAGTCTATACAAACTCTCCACCCAGTAACGAGACGGGTGGGAATTAACTCGTTGTTTTCATTAGGCACAACGGTGATCCCGCCCTTCTTAGGCACACAATGGACTGGACTAACCCATGGTGAATCCGAGATAGGGTAAATCATACCCGCATCAAGAAGTTTGATAACCTCTGTTTTGATGACTTCATGGATTTTTGGATTCACCCTTCGTTGGCTTTGAATTGTGGGCTTAAAGTCGTCCTCCATGAGAATTTTGTGTGTGCAGAAGTGAGGATCAATTCCACGAATATCAGAAATTTTCCAAGCAATAGCCTTCTTATGATCCTTCAACACGGTGATAATTCGGGCTTTTTCTTCTTCCTTTAGGTCCTTAGCAATGATGACTGGCGACTTCTTATCTTCTTCAAGGAATACATACTCGAGATGGGGCGGCAACTCCTTAAGTTCTAAATACGGAGGATTTTCGACGGGAGGCGTATTCGAAGTCGGAGTATCGATAGCAATGACCGTGGGAGATGGAGGCGAAGGATTGTCTTCGTTGAGAAGATTGTCAAAGAAATTCATGTCTTCATCCCCATCGGTGGGAGAATCATTAGTAGCTAAATTCACATCTCCCATGGTGTCTTCAAGATTGTTCCAAAACAAATCACTATCTCCGAATAGAGACAATGATGAATCGATAGAGGCAACGATATCAACATTGGGAAGAGAAGTAGGAATACTTTTGCAAGCATTTTGGAAGCGTTCTTCACAAGCCTCATCAAGAACGTCAATGCAATTAACACTCTCGTTTGAATAAGGTTGTTTAGACAACTTTCCCCTGTTGAAGACGATTTTATCGTCACCCACTCTCATGATAAGCTCTTCGGCTTCAACATCGATGAGAGTGCGACCGGTCCTCAGGAATGGACGACCCACGATCAAGGGAACACGAGGGTCCATCTCGTAGTCGACGACGACGAAATCAGCAGGAAAAGTGAATTTGTCGACTCCTACAAAGACGTCTTCGGCTATCCCCACTGGATAAGCAACCGTACGGTTAGCTAATTCCAAAGTCATTTTGGTGGGGACTAGCTCTGGGAGAGATAATTGCTTCCAAACGCTTAGAGGCATTAGATTAATACTGGCACCTAGATCGGCTAGGGCCATGCAATTCTCTACTCCCGGAAAATTGCAAGGGATTAAGAAACGACCCGGATCACCAAGCTTGGTTGGCAATTTCCTTAAGAGCACTACAGAGCAATTCTCATTAAGTTGGGTGTTGGCAATATCAAGAAGCTTTTCCTTGTCACTCAGAAGATCTTTAAACATTTTTGCGTATTTGGGCATGTGAGCGAGAGCCTCAGCGAAGGAGATATTGAAATTCAGTTGTTTGAACATTTTAAGAAAGTTCGAAACCTGAATATCGTCCTTGCTATTGAGCTTCTCTTTCCTCAACCTAGATGGATAAGGTATATTGGACGAAGAGGAAGCTTTGGAAGAATAGGATCACTCACATCCTTGGGTGGAGGAGGGGTAGAAGGAAGAGGCGGAGAAATTGGGGAAGGAGAAGGATGAGGAATAGGAGCAGGTGACTCGTTCTCCTTAGTCACAACCACCGGTGGAGGTATAGGAAGCTCGGGTTCCTTGGTACCTTTGCCACTGCGAGTGGTGATTGCTTTCATCTCCCCTCTTGGATTCGCAACGGTGTTACTCGGAAGAGTACCCGAAGAAGAGGGTTGATTACCGTGGAAGAAACTAGCCATCATGTTTCTTAAATCATTCGTTTGACTATCCATAGTGTTTTTCATATTAGCTCTCAGATCATTCCCTTGTTTCATCAGGTCTGCTTTCAAGTTGCGCACTTCCTGTTGGAGATTATCCACGATCACATCGTTAGTCCTCATGTAGGTTCCAATGTCTTGATGTGATGCGGGGGTTTAGTTGGAAGGAGCAGTGTATACGGGTGGTTGATAAACTTGGTTGCTGGTAAACTTGGTTGTTTCGTTGAGGTGGTTGTTGCTGCTTGTGAGGAGGGATGTATGGTGTACGAGGTTGTTGTTGTTGTTGAGGAGGGCGATTGAGGTTTTGTTGTTGGTTTGGGTTGGTAGGAGGAAAACCGGGTGGTGAGAGGTAGTTGTTGGAGCGGTAGCTAAGCAAATTAAGGTCACCTTGAGGTCTGGTTTGATAAGCAGGTTGAGGGTAGGTGCCATATGCTGCATTCACATTCTCAGCAGGGTAGTCTTGGGTGGCGGTACAAGTGGTGTAAGAGTGAGGACCACCGCATATCTCACAAGGTTGGCTGACAGCGTTAACTTGAGCGTTTTTAGCGTTGTTGCTGTTGTTGTTGCTGACGGTGTGGGTGACAAGCGATTCAAGAAGCACAGTGATCTTGTCCAATCGCTTGTCGCTGTCACTAGTACTAGCACTAGCGACATTGGTCCGAACACTCTTGGTTTGCACACGAGACTTATTCTCAATGATGTCCCGAGCAGCATTGGAAGTCTTAGCCAAAAGATTTCCCCCGAGGCACTATTTAGTGAATCTTGGCCACTCATGCTTAAACCATTGTAAAAAGTATTGATTTGATGTACTTTGGTAAAACCATGTTGTGGGCATTTTCTTAAAAGATCTTTAAAACGATCCCAAGATTCACTGAACGACTCATGGTACTTTTGTTCAAAATTTATGATTTCATTCCGCAAAGCGGTAGTACGAGAGGGTGGGAAAAAGTAATTGATAAACTTGGTTTCCAAATCCGTCCACGAGAAAATACTCTGTGGCGGTTCCTTAGCAAGCCAATGCCGGGCTTGTCCCTCTAAAGAAAAGGGAAAAAGTTGTAACCTGATAACCTCTTGTGGAACACCATTGAACTTGACCGTGTTGGTGAGTTGCAAGAATCTCTTAGTATGATCCGTGTTGTTCATCAATGATTTGTGCTTAAAAAGTTAATTTCTTTTTATGTTTCCTTAAGTTTATACACTAATAAGCTTTAAGATCCTTGTTCTTGTTGGCTTATTTGTTGATTTATCTTATTTACTTTTTAAAGTTTTTATGAAAAGTTCATCTTTTTATTGATTTGATTTAAAAGTTGTTTATTTGAAGCCTAGATAAAGTGTTCTTAGTGCTTATTTGATCAGCTTATTGTTGGATTCGAGCTAGTTTTGGGAGTTAGCTTATTCCATAAGCTCATTTCCCTTGCTTTTCTCGAATTTGCACCATTTTCGGAAAGGGCAAAGCCCTTTTCCGACCGTGCTTTCCGATCAGCAACACCCCCTCATTCCGATCATATGATCTGATACATTGATTTTTCATGGGTTCAGATTTTTATTCTCTCAGTCCTCTCGAATTGATCTCAGCTCTAAGTGGAATGATTTGTTCTTGGTTAATAAAAAGGTGAAGGTTTGTTTATCTATTTTAATCTAATGACAAGTAATTAAGTGTCGAAGAGTAAACTTAAAGCTTTAAATGATTAAAGTAAAAAGACGAGTTTTTAAAAAAAATAAATGATTGACAAATTAAAGATTATATTGGAAAAATAAATGGACATTCAATAAAAACTAACACTTGAAAACTTTGTGAAAAATAAGAACTAGTAGAAAAGTACTAAAAGAAAGTAAGAACGGAACAAAGCAAAAATAAATCAAATCGGAATAGAGGAAAAAAATGTACTCAATCGGAATCTATTCCGATCGAATGATCGGAATATGTTGCAAAGTGGCCCAGTCGGAATGATTAAAAAGCAGTGACAATCGGAATGTTTGAATTAAGCTACAATCGGAATATGTAGCAATCGTGCCAATCGGAATATCTAAAAAATGGACAAATCGGAATATGGTAAAAGGGCATCAATCGGAAAACACTAAACTAAACAATCGGAATATGTCGTAAAAGCAACCAATCGGAACCTCAAAAAGGACCTACGGTCGGAATGTCCTAAACCCTTTTCCGATCATATGATCGGAATGAGGGGGTGTTGCTGATCGGAAAGCACGGTCGGAAAAGGGCTTTGCCCTTTCCGAAAATGGTGCAAATTCGAGAAAAGCAAGGGAAATGAGCTTATGGAATAAGCTAACTCCCAAAACTAGCTCGAATCCAACAATAAGCTGATCAAATAAGCACTAAGAACACTTTATCTAGGCTTCAAATAAACAACTTTTAAATCAAATCAATAAAAAGATGAACTTTTCATAAAAACTTTAAAAAGTAAATAAGATAAATCAACAATAAGCCAACAAGAACAAGGATCTTAAAGCTTATTAGTGTATAAACTTAAGGAAACATAAAAAGAAATTAACTTTTTAAGCACAAATCATTGATGAACAACACGGATCATACATGATTTGTACCAAAATCAATAAAATCAAAGAAAGGAAGAATGAGATTAAAGATTAAAAGATGAAAACTTGAACTTGATCAATGAAAAATAATACAAATGTTTTGATTTAGAAAGAGAAAAGGATGAAAACTAGTGAGAGAAAGTTTAGAACTATCTCTCTCTAAAACTAAAAACTACTTAAAAGACTAAGTGTGAATTTTTGTGAAGTAAGGCCCTATATATAGGCAAGTCTTGTGGGCTTTGTGAATGGGCTTGGTTTTGGGCTTCTTTTCTTCTTTCTTCTTTTAGTCTTCACGTCTCTTTTCATAAACGTTTCCGAATTTGGATTTTGAGAAGTGTCGGTGAATAATTCCAACTCGTCTTATAATCTTTTGTTTAATAGACTCGAGTTCTTCGACTTATATGAATCTTCCATCTTTGGCTCTATTCTTCGATAAATCTTCAAATAGGCACAATGACTTCAAATCTTTTGCATCTCTTGGACAGTAGACTTCGTCTTGAGTCTTTTTCCTTGATAAAACCCGTGCAATCCCATGTTTTCTTAAATATTCATCCGGTTGACTCTGAAAACACAATAAACACAAAAACCACGCATAATTCCAAACAAATGATATTAAATACGTGTTTTGGTCTTGTTTTAGCCAGAATTAAGTGGTAAAAGGATGGGTGTTTTCACACCTATCATATACCTTATTGGAAAGTATTTATAAATAAATGCTATGATCCATTTATGGATATATATTTATATCTAGGATCCATCTATCGATATATATTTATGTCGTTAAACTTTTCGATAAAAGTTTATCATTTATTAATGATTAACTTAAATAAATACATTGAATTTTCAAGATCTTTCTGTATTTATTTTTGAAGTATTTAAATTGCTTTTATTGCAAAATTTTATATTATGACCTTACATACCTTCATCTGCGTGTGCTATGTTCATTGTTTAACCCTTTGAGATATCTATATAGATATCCAAATCATCTTCCGGCTGTTTGTGCTTGGACGTCTTGAAACGTAGTCTCTAGACCATTGTGTAGCTCAATGTGTCCTTGGAATAGACTAACCGCTATCGTGTGAGTCACACATCTTGAAATACTTCCTATAATCGTGTTGAATAATATCATGGTTTTCTTAATATTTTGTTGAATTTTTATCACCGTTTTACACGGCATGTAAAGATTTAATTCATTGACATTTATATTTATCGACTCCGAAATGTATTGTTCGCTTATATCTCGGTAACGTCATCGTCATTTTATAAATCATCGTCTAGATTATGGCGCTAGATTGGAATACGATTTTACATCTATAAACTTGTACTATCTTCTTTCATTAACCTTCTTACTCCCGGAGTGCAACCCGTTAATGTTCCATTCTTTTCTTGTTATGTTTTCTGCTTTTGGACAAACGTGGCACCAAGGAGATTAGTCTACCTTACATTTTGAAGTCTAAATTACGAACGTCATTCACCGTTTTGCTTCCTAAATTTTGTGTTGAATACCTCGAAACACCTTCTGTCATTCATTATGCTATATTTTTACTTGATGCTCATTATGAGAATTATTTTTCGTTGTCGTAAAATCCACAAGATATGTGTGTATATATATATATTTTGAGTGGTTAGGAAGTGTCGAAAAATACATTTTATGCAGAAACTGCTGGGGCAGTATAAACAGGTCACAACTTAAAAGTAAAACCTGTGTTTTTAAAATAAAATAGTCAAACCTGCATAGAACTTGCAGGGGTATTTTGGTCATTTTGTATTGGGTTTCAGGTCTCGGGTAAAACTAGAAAGTCGTCTGAAACGTCGTTTTGCATCAAAATGCTTTAGACTCCGAGTCTTGGAGATGTCGTTTATCGGGTCAATTAATCGGCTCATATTAAAAGTTAAATATGATAGAAAAGTCAGAACATGAGTTTTAAACGTTCCTAAGCAGTTTTAAGTTCATTTGAGATCGTAAAATCTTAACAAGTATTGTTTTTACAACTAACTAATACTAGTTTCATGTGAAAATGTTTAAAAATAGAAATGGTACAGGATTAGCAATTACCGGAATAATGGTGTAAATTGAAAACGAATAATATACTTTCTTAAAAGCATGTTGTGTCGAGTATCTTACATAGAATACACATATGGATTGATTTATTCTTTTTATATTCTTATGAAACATTTGTCATTCGATGTTATTTTATTTTATTTTCTCCTAACCTTCCACTGATTTAGGTTGAGTTTTGAAGTTTTGCCTTCACATTCTTCATCGATATTCTCATCACGTGTCTCATGGCGTTTCCGTCTAAACCTTATAACCTTTTGAAACCTTAACAACTTGTAACCATTTCATTGGTTGTTTTATGAGCTACTATTTGCCACTTTTTGCAAACGTTTGGCTACTTTATACGTTGTCGTAATGTCACATTATTAATAAATCTGATATTGTTTTACGATTATTTTCACCAATGGTTTTTACTTTGGTCTTATAAAATACTTTTCGTAACATTAAAAGTTGCATATTGAGTATCTCACAAATTACTTGTATCCTATAAATTTATAAACTATTTTAAATTCCATTTTTCAAATGGTATGGTTTATATATAAACATAAGAAATGTAATACTTTTCCCCGGCAGCGGCGCCAAAATTTTTGATGTGATCGTGATAGTATAGTGATAATTAGATACGTTATAGGGTAAATTAGAAAATTATCTTTAGGAAAAAGTAATAGACTAATATTACCAAAGACGAATTCAATTAAACACGTGGGTGAACCAAGTTCGTTGTACACGAAGATCTTATGAATTTGAGACGTTTTGTTTTGACTTGGACAATCGATTTGAATTGATTTTCGGTTTTTAAACTAGAAATTAAATCTACCAATTTTAAACTATTTAATTTTATACTAAAGTGCATGAATCGTAAACCCCAAAATTATTAAAAGCGAAGAACAATTACTTAAAAATAAAGACTATTAAAAATTTAAACTATTAATAAATCTATAAAAATTAATCTATTAAAATTAAATTTAACTCTATTTAAAAATCTATTAAACTTTTTAAACTAATTAAATTTACTTAAACCAAATATAAATTTAAAACTATTTTTTTATCTAAAACAATAAAAATCTAGTTATATAAAAACTAATTAAACTTTTAAATTTAATAGAAACATTTTAATTTTTATTTATTTCATTTTTATTATATTTATTAATCTATTTATACTAATTATTTTTACACTAACTAATAAAACTTTTATTTATCTAAAGAAAATAATATTTATATTTTAAATAAAGAGAAATAAAAACGTTTGACTAAGCAGAAAAGTAAAAGCTTCAAGTGTATATTAATCAAATAATGCAAACTTAAACTAACAAGAGCCTTTGGCTCAGTTGGTTATCACGTGGTAGTGCAAACGAGAGGTCTCGAGGTCGAGGCCCACTTGGGACATATTTTTAGATTATATATTTTTGGACAACTGAAATATAAATGATCACAGGTATGATCTTTGTAAAGCTAATTTTAATCAAGCTGATAGGAATCAGCCTTTTGGGTTAATCGGATCAATAGAATCTGATAACTGATAACTATATAAACTCAGCAAATAATAATGGGATAAACCAAAATGCACAAACTAACTGACAATTCCAACGTTCAAGTGACATAAATCAGTAGAATAAGATGAAACAATTTAAATTACAACTCAGAAAGCATTTTACATCAGCAAATCGACTAGTACAATTTAATAAACTATAAAGAAGTAATCAGCAAGGTTCGAATGCACAGTAATATCCATCGAACTCTACGCACAACCTCACTACATTCAGAATACGCAGAAATAGACAGCACCAGATTCACAAATTAAAGAAATATCAACAACAAATTTAACAACTAACGTGAGCACTCATATCAATTTTAGCAGCAAAAGTTAAAAAGTAGCTGATAAAAACGCCAATCAGTTCATACCTTTAAATCTAATATGGTAGATCAAGTTACAAAAATACAGTAACTAATATTATTCAAGTAACCAGTAAACTAACATAACAGTTAAACTCTCAAAACAGATCTTTCATCCTTAATCATTCAGCAACTCATAAAAACTCAACAAATAACTAAACAATGAAGTATCATCTAGCAGACTCAAATCATAAACTAAATAGATTCAATTAACATATAACTTAAACATATTAATCTAAGAAAATTAAGAGAGTTTAAACCTTTTGGCGAAATCCGTTGAGATGTAGCGCAGCGCTGAGCTGGCTAATCAAACCAAATCAACACTTCCATAAAACGAACCACCAACACCATCTATATCAACACCGCCATAAAACCTCGAACCAAACTTCTCGAAATCACCAAGATCCAACAGTAATTCTTTTAAACTCTTCCAGTTGGGAAAAGTCTTTCTCAAATTTTTATCTTAGATCATTCACTCAAGCTATTTAAAAGCTTAAATGAATAATTTTTTATATTAAAATTTCAGAAAAAAAAAACAGTAGATTAATTCGTATGAAACTTTAACAGTAAATCAAAATCAAGATGATGCTCGAATGAAACTTTTTATTAAATCATGAAAAATGTTACAATACTTTAGAAATTAAAATACAATTAATCCTACAATTAATCTAACATTATAACACTAAGATAAAATTGAGATACATTACATGAAAAAGATGAGAGTATTTATAGGCTTTGGGGTTGTTGAGGAAGAACCAATTGTAGCCCTTAGATCTTCTTTCTCTTCTTCTCTCTCTTGGTTGTTTTGATCGGATGGCTGTAAATACACAACTAGCACACGGATTGCCAACGTGGCATCCGCTTGTGCTAGTTGTGCTTCTTGGATGCTGAGGTGTCCACAAATGATTGGTGATTGGGGAATGGTGAGGTGTTTCATCCAGTAGACGGTTGCCACGTAGCTATTCTCTCCCACTCTTGCCTTCCGAAAACTTGGGGGATTTAATTCCCCCAAGTGTGAATCACACATGGGAATCAAAAGGCCCAATTTAGTCGAAGTAATTAATAAACTAGGGTTTTGTGAATAGTGAGTTTTAAAGGTTTTTTTCTTTGGTGAAGAAGATACATTGGATGTATCGAAAGGGTTTTTTATTATTTATTGTGTGAGAAAGTGTGAGTAAAACGTGTGGTGTAAATGTGAATGTGGGTGAGGGATACATTTATTTAAAACGTTAGAGGTGACTGGGGATTTTGAGGTTGACCAAAAATAACAAGTTATTAGGTATAACTTTTTACTCGTTTGTTTAACTGGCCAAATCCCTAATTGGGCTTTCTTGCTTCCACCGTTTCAAATAGATGTGAAGAACATTGGGATATGACCCAAATGATAATCAATCCGTTACAATACTTGTCCTTTTGGGCCTTGTAATGGGCTTATAACCAAAAAATAATCAATACTTGCTCCCTTTTTGGGCCTTGTGAGCCCATTAACCAGATGTGGGACCCACAAGCCCAAATAACTTCATTTAGATTAAAATCTACTAAAATGAACTCTATTTTTTTTGCTTTGTTGATCTTTTCTTCAAACTTCGTGTCGGTTTTGCCGGTTTTCGCGAACTTGGTACCTACACACATGAAACAACAAAACAACAAATATACAAGGCATTTTCATATGTTTTATGCATTTATTAGTTGTTTATAGATACAAATGATATGAGTAAAATTACTCATATCAAACTCCCCCTTGCTAAGCAATTGTCGTATCCTCACGCAATGACAAAATAAAACACTAACTACACCTTTATTCAACTTTTGACAACTTTATTTTGCGAAGACATAATGTATTGCTTTCATTATTTAAAAAATAACTTTTAGGATCATAAAACTCAAATAGATTCATCGTCCCCGACTTTTCACTTTTCCATGCCAAGTGCAAAAACAAGATCATTGTCAATCATAAGCCCCGAAATTAATCCAACTCATACAAGTAATTTGTGTTAAACTCAATCTCCTATTATTCCTAGTTGTATCTCTAGATTTTATTTGTCATTCACCCAAAGGCTCATTTGACTTTATTTTGATATTTATTAGTCCAAAAATGAAGGCAAGAACGGTGTAAACTCAACACTAAAAACCTAACCTCGACTTCGAAAACCGTTGTCACTAAAGAAAGCCCACATCAAGGATAACTTAACACGATTTGAGGGATAAATCCCGGACCCGAAATTTGGCTAATATGGCTACTTAAAAGCAAAAATAAAAACCTCCAAAGTCAATTATGACCTTATTAATGGAGTTAGCAACAACTACATCATAACACCTTGTGGCTCTTTAGGATGCAATTGTGCTCCTTATTTAAAATCCACACCCGAAGGCTCCTTGGACAAAAACAAGGGAACTGACATCACCATCCCACCTTATGGCTCATGATGATGAAGCAATTTTTATTCAACACGTCCCCTTGCCATACACCCTAAGGCTCTAATGACAAGGTTAGTGCTACATGACTCCCACCCGAAGGCTCCTAGAGAACATGTTTTTATTTATTCTTCTTTATTAATATGATATGTATAGTAAGCCAAATTTCCGCAATCCCATGATCAAAAGTCCATGACGCTGACACCCTTAATGTGTTCTCACTTTAATTACAAGGGAAGAAAAAGAAGGAGTTACGAGTTAAGATATCAAGCCTAAACCGCTAAAAACTTCATTTATTAAGCAATTATTATTCAAGTGTGGAAAGTAAACATGAGGAGATTAAATCAAACACAAAAATACTTGCACAAAGAAGAACTAATTTTAGAAACTTATGATTAAACTCTATCATCTCTTGTTCTCCATATTGTAAAATTTCAAAAATGTGAAATCAATGGATACTTAGCCTATTAAATCAAAGTTTTGGGTTTTCAAGTCATCTATAGGATCTTGCATCTTCTTATACTCTTTCAAGTTTTAGAATTTGCGTTTTAAAGTTCCCTTGATAAACGACTTTCTAGGATCAATTATAGGAGCTTGCGAAAAGTTCTTGTTCTTAACTCGTATGAATTAAGACTTTCGCGTTTTAAAGCTCCCTATATAAAAGCCTAGCAAAACTGAATTCAAATACGTTAAGGAAAAGCTAAGGTTAAAAACCGAATCGAGTAAAAAACTATTTTTATTTTCACCAACGGAAAGCCTACATTCGTGTCAAAAGCACTTATTTTATTTATTAAAACTTAAAAATAACACTAAAAATTTAAAATTTTATGAAAAATGAGAAAAACAAATACGTTTAGACACGACAAAAGCAATAGCAAGCGATTATATCGATTGACTCCCCCATGCTAAAACCAAACATTGTCCTCAATGTTTCTTAGCTCAAGAGTAACATCCCCTTGCTAAAATACGAAGAGTCTAATGCAAAATCCTAACATGGAAAGAGCACGCAAATCTATAAGCTGTTTATTAATTATGCCTCAAGATAAAACGTTAGTCGATAAAAATCAAAGGAAGTAGAGTGTGCCCCTTTTTGGCATTCAAAGAATGGAAGATCAAGAGGACCGGCAAAAACCGAACACGAGAGTCTTCAAATATAAGGGTCATACCTAAGATTCACAACACAACAAAACACGAGTACGAGCTTGAAAGATCAAGCCTTATTAGTGTTAGAAAATAAAAAGAAGATAGAATGTATGGGACTCCCCCACAAGGCACCTCGTTTTTGTTCACCGAGTCATGAGCTCGACTCGATCCCCGCATTCATTGGTCCTTAGGGAAAGTGCGTGAAAACCAGCATAATGGAATAAAATCCAACATGAAGCACGATGCCGGGGTCAAAGATTACATCCTCGTTGTCGGATGACAAATGAAAGGATGAAACTCCAACCCAAATCTCTAAAAAGAGATCGCAGTCACAAATAATGGTATGGATGTAGCATGCTCCCTGAGATAAACTCGCACCAAGATGATTAAAAAGTCTTTCAATTATTGCATCGGTGAAAGGCCGAGATTTCCCTAAATCAACGATTCCGGGATCGAATACCTCGTCCTCGGTGGAGAAAGGAATAGACAACACCGTGTCGTCCCCCCATGCTAATCCTAAATCATATGAAGCACATGGTAATGGTGTATAAAAGTCTCAACACTAGTGGAATCAACTTGCATGACTTTGTTGACCTTATCACTCTTAGGAATGTGAACAAAGGGGTCATGATACTCAAAATGAGTCGCATGAAAAACCCGCACATTAAGATCAAAGCGAGTGGGAAGGATACTTAGAGCAAAAGTAATTTCTCCCTCCGGGTCAACATTATCATCATCATAAATCGGGTGATCAAACCAAGAATCTTCATCACCGTCATTAGACTCTACCTCAAATTCTGATGGAATGTCTATATAAAGAAACTCATCAACCTCCTTCAAAAGAAGATCATCATCACAAAGGTTGTGAGATGAAGGAGGTATGATGCTCTCAAAATCCTCTTGAAACAATGGATTATTGTTCATTGAAGCTTCAAAGAGAGGATTTGAGTAAGTCACAAAAGTGTCGTCATTCTTGTCATCACAAGAAATATCCGACAAAGTATCAAGTGTATCACACTTGGATACAAGATCATCATTCTCATTCGAAGGAAATTCATCGGTGAATTCCTCGAGAATGGTAGGTAAAACATGAGAATCACGCTCGATCTCGAGATCGGAAACGTCTTCACTTCCCCGTGGAAGTGGATCAATGATAGCAAAAAGTTCATCGATGAACTTATCACATGAATAGTCACTAACCTCACACGGTGTGAAGTTAGGAATCAAAGGCTCTTCAATTGAAGATTGTGCCTCAGGAACATCAATATGATCCTTAGAAGAGAATGAAAATGAGTCCATTTTCAAAGATTGTTCAATTAAAGCAATATCTCTCTCGGGATCAAAATTCTCACTATTAAACTCACTAGCATCAAATGATGCACTTAAGTATTCATCAATTTATTTTTCAATCTTAAAACTATCATCCTCGTGTGGAGTGAATGGAGATGAGGAAAGATTACAACATGATTCAACAAAGCAAGCTTCTTCATTTGAATTTAACTTATCATTTTCACAAAATGGAGTTTCCAAAATTGGAAAAACACCTTTATCAAAAAGAGATTTCTTATTACTTTCAATTGTTTCAACAAGTTTAACACTTTCAACTTTCTTAGAAGCAAATCTTGGAATCTTTTCCGGTTTGAAAACAATACTTTTATCTCCATAAAACAATTTAATATCTTCTTTCCTCATATCAACTTGAACTTGAGCCGTGCACAAAAATGGTCGTCCTAAAATAATAGGCACACGAGGATTGGTCTCATAATCAACTATAGCAAAATCGGCTAAGTACAAAAACTTTCCCACATTAACAATGACATTTTTCGCTATACCAACCGTTCGAGTGGTGGTTTCATTAGCAAGCTCAATGATCATTCGAGTGGTACTAAGTGGTGCATAGTCAATAGTTTTCCAAAGGGCTAGGGGCATTAAGTTAATGCTAGCTCCTAGATCGGCTAGGCCTTTGCAAACCTCAAGCTCATTGAAAACACAAGGTATCAAGAATTGACTCGGATCTTTATATTTCTCGGGAAAGAAATCAAAGAAAACCGAGGTACTAATCACATTCAAAGTAGCCTTGGTAACATCAAGAAAAGTTTCCTTAGGTGGAGGTTAAACTCAATCACTTCAACTTCTTCTAAATTATCGCAATCATCATAAACGGTTATGGCCTTAAGCTTTCCCTTCGGGTTTGGAATGGTGTTACTAGGTAAGCAACCCGAAGAAGTAGATGGTTTAGACATAAATCCCTCAAACACTGAAAGCAATTTATTTTGACCTTGTTCCAAACTTTGTTGCATACGATTGTGATTTGCTCAAATCTTTGCTCAAAACGATTTTTGTTTTGTTAAAGTTTTTGTTGATTAAGCTCAGTCTTATTGTTTTGCCCTTCAATCGTACTTTGAAACTCATTTTTCAAATTTGCCATTTGTCCTTGAATGTTATTTTGAAAAACCTTCAAATTTGCCTCATTCGTTTTAATGTAGCTTGACAAATCATTTTGGTTATTGCTTTGAAAACCTTGATTATTTTGATTAGCATTAAACCCATTTCCTTGATTGTAATTCCCTTGGTTACCACGGTTAAAATTATTCCCATTGTTTCCATTGTTGTACCAATTTTGAACCGGTGGAAAACCCGGTGGAGCAACATGATTTTGACGAGGAACTTGAACGTTGGAGCCATAAGTTCCCGTCGCAGCAAAAGCACTAGCTTGATCAAACCCCGTGGTCGAACAAGCATAATTAGGATGTGCTCCACCACATGATACACAAACATTCTCAACCATATTAATGGATCCATGAGGATTCTTCCTAATCTCATTCAACAAAGTCGCGATTCCACTATCAATCTTAGAGTCCAATCTAGCAATCTCGGGATTTAATGAATTCACATTGGAAACACCCGGTGTGTTTCGTGAATATTGTGCTCTAGACTTATCCTCAATTATTCTCCACACGTCTCTCAGAGTTTTTCTTAAAAGATTACCACCCGCGGCCGCATTTAACGAATCTTGTTCAATCATATTAAGCCCATTATAAAAAGTATTGATTTGATGCAATTCCGAGAAACCGTGG
Organism: Glebionis coronaria; assembly: GCA_025667525.1. Classification (NCBI taxonomy): domain Eukaryota; kingdom Viridiplantae; phylum Streptophyta; class Magnoliopsida; order Asterales; family Asteraceae; genus Glebionis; species Glebionis coronaria. The sequence goes on along the minus strand of CM046881.1, from coordinate 340,096,715 downwards.
TGTGGACATTGTCTTAACAAACCTTTAAATCTTTCCCAAGCAACCCCAAACGATTCATGCACTTTTTGTTCAAATCTAGTGATCTCGTTTTTAAAGTGTGTTGTCCTAGATGGTGGAAAGAAATAATTCATGAACTTAGACACTAAATCATCCCATGACAAAATGGAACCCGGTGGTTCTTTCTCATACCAAATCTTAGCATTACCCTCGAGCGAGTACGGAAAAAGCATGAGCTTAATCGCGTCATTCGGCACATCTCTAAACTTGAGAGTCGAGGTAATTCGAAGAAAATTCCGAATGTGAGAGTGCGGGCTATCGGTCTCATTGCCATGAAATTGGTCGGCACGAATGAGCGATAAAAGACCCGACTTAATCTCAAAATGATCCGCCAAAATAGCCGGCACAACGATTGCTTCCCCATACCCTTCGGTGGGTGCACGAAGCAATTCCTCCATTGTTCGGTTATCAGCCATCAACAATAGGTGGAAGCTCGGGTTCCACTATTCGTTGTTGACGATTTCTATTTCTACGAGGAATATTTTCAAGCCTATTAAAATCAATCACAAGACGAGAAGAACGAAATTGCATACACTACAAAGACGAGAATTTAGAGGATTGAAGAAAAGAAATTAGACAAGAAGAAGATTATTTTTGGTATTTTATTTGGTATTGTTCAATCAAAATTGATCGATAAAAAAACAAGGAATAAGGATAATTACTATGGAAGTAAATTACCCTCGGTCGACTTTGAAACGATAGGTGAAAACCTAAACGTCTCGAGGTTCAATAAGTAAACTACAAAAATAAGATTTATTACTACTCGAGTCGGCAAACCAATAATAGGTTGTCCCTCTCAATATACGCACAAGCAAGCGGGGAAACGAGGTGGCACAAAGCACTTAAAAACCTTTTTCCTTAGACGTCCTTTTATAGCACGTCGCCTTATACCCACCTTATAGTTTGTATAAATCGAGTTCAAACTTCTTATTAGTATTTATCTATTTTGCCTTTGATTTTTGTTTTGGATTCGACTACAATAGGTAGGTGATGAAATCCCAACTAAGGCCTTATTTGGAAAGTATGTAAATTTATTGTTCTACGTAATACAATATATTAATAAAAAAACGAGAAAAACGATACATGCTATATAATAGAAAAATAACAAAACTTTTTGAGGACGGAAAGGGTCTTCAAATCAACGATCAACAAATCTCCACAAAGCGAATCGTACACAAGATCCCCGGCAGCGGCGCCAAAATTTTTGATGTGATCGTGATAGTATAGTGATAATTAGATACGTTATAGGGTAAATTAGAAAATTACCTTTAGGAAAAATTAATAGACTAATATTACCAAAGACGAATTCAATTAAACACGTGGGTGAACCAAGTTCGTTGTACACGAAGATCTTATGAATTTGAGACGTTTTGTTTTGACTTGAACAATCGATTTGAATTGATTTTCGGTTTTTAAACTAGAAATTAAATCTACCAATTTTAAACTATTTAATTTTATCCTACTGTGCATGAATCGTAAACCCCAAAATTATTAAAAGCTAAGAACAATTACTTAAATATAAATAATATTAAAAATTTAAACTATTAATAAATCTATAAAAATTAATCGATTAATATTAACTTTAACTCTATTTAAAAATCTATTAAACTTTTTAAACTAATTAAATTTACATAAACCAAATCTAAATTTAAAACTATTTTTATCTAAAACCATAAAAATCTAATTATATAAAAACTAATTAAATTTTAAATTTAATAGAAAAAATTTAATTTTTATTTAATTCATTTTTATTATATTTATTAATCTATTTATACTAATTATTTTTACACTAACTAATAAAACTTTTATTTATCTAAAGAAAATAATATTTATATTTTAAATAAAGAGAAATAAAAATGTTTGACTAAGCAGAAAGTAAAAGCTTCAAGTGTATATTAATCAAATATAGCAAATTTAAACTAACAAGAGCCTTTGGCTCAGTTGGTTATCACGCTGGTAGTGCAAACGAGAGGTCTCGAGGTCGAGACCCACTTGGGACATATTTTTAGATTATTTATTTTTGGACAACTGAAATATAAATGATCACAGGTATGATCTTTGTAAAGCTAATTTTAATCAAGCTGATAGGAATCAGCCTTTTGGGTTAATCAGATCAATAGAATCTGATAACTGATAACTATATAAACTCAGCAAATAACAATGGGATAAACCAAAATGCACAAACTAACTAACAATCCCAACGTTCAAGTGACATAAATCAGAATCAGAATGAGATGAAACAATTTAAATTAAATCTCAGAAAGCATTTTACATCAGCAAATAGACTAGTACAGTTTAATAAACTACGAAGCAGTAATCAGCAAGGTTCGAACGCACAGTAATATCCATCAAACTCTACGCACAACCTCACTACAATCAGAATACGCAGCAATAGACACCACCAGATTCACAACTTAAAGAAATATCAGCATCAAATTTAACAACTAACGTGAGCACTCAAATCAATTTTAGCAGCAAAAGTTAATAAAAAAGCTGATAAAAACGCCAATCACTTCATACCTTTAAATCTAATATGGTAGATCAAGTTACAAAAATACAGTAACTTATATTATTCAAGTAACCAGTAAACTAACATAACAGTTAAACTCTCATAACAGATCTGTCATCCTTAATCATTCAGCAACTCATAAAAACTCAACAAATAACTAAACAATGAAGTATCATCTAGCAGACTCAAATCATAAACTAAATAGATTCAATTAACATATAACTTAAACATATTAATCTAAGAAAATTAAGAGAGTTTAAACCTTTTGGCGAAATCCGTTGAGATGTAGCGCAGCGCTGAGCTGGCTAATCAAACCAAATCAAAACCTCCTTAAAACGAACCACCAACACCATCTATATCAACACCGCCATATAACCTCGAACCAAACTTCTCGAAATCACCAAGATCCAACAGTAATTCTTTTAAACTCTTCCAGTTGGGAAAAGTCTTTCTCAAATTTTTATCTTAGATCATTCACTCAAGCTATTTAAAAGCTTAAATGAATAATTTTTAATATTATAATTTCAGAAAAAAGAAAACAGTAGATTAATTCGTATGAAACTTTAACAGTAAATCAAAAACAAGATGATGCTCGAATGAAACTTTTTATTAAATCGTGAAAAATATTACAATACTTTAGAAATTAAAATACAATTAATCCTACAATTAATCTAACATTATAACACTAAGATAAAAGTGAGATACATTACATGAAAAAGATGAGGGTATTTATAGTTGATGAGAGGCTTTGGGGTTGTTGAGGAAGAACCAATTGTAGCCCTTAGATCTTCATTTTGTTCTTCTATCTCTTGGTTGTTTTGATCGGATGGCTGTAAATACACAACTAGCACACGGATTGCCAACGTGGCATCTGTTTGTGCTAGTTGTGCTTCTTGGATGCTGAGGTGTCCACAAATGATTGGTTATTGGGGAATGGTGATGTGTTTCATCCAGTAGACGGTTGCCACGTAGCTATTCTCTCCCACTCTTGCCTTCCGAAAACTTGGGGGATTTAATTCCCCCAAGTGTGAATCACACGTGGTAATCAAAAGGCCCAATTTATTCGAAGTAATTAATAAACTAGGGTTTTGTGAATAGTGAGTTTTACAGGTTTTTTTCTTTGGTGAAGAAGATACATTGGATGTATCGAAAGAGTTTTTAATTATTTATTATGTGAGAAAGTGTGAGTAAAACGTGTGGTGTAAATGTGAATGTGGGTGAGGGATACATTTATTTAAAACGTTTGAGGTGAGTGGGGATTTTGAGGTTGACCAAAAATAAAAAGTTATTAGGTATAACTTTTTACTCGTTTGTTTAACTGGCCAGATCCCTAATTGGGCTTTCTTGCTTCCACTGTTTCAAATAGATGTGAAGAACATTGGGCTTTGACCCAAATGATAATCAGTCCGTTACAATACTTGTCCTTTTGGGCCTTTTAATGGGCTTGTAACCAAAAAATAATCAATACTTGCTCCCTTTTTGGGCCTTGTAAGCCCATTAACCAAATGTGGGACCCACAAGCCCAAATAACTTCATTTAGATTAAAATCCACTAAAACAAATTCGATTTTTTGTCTTTGTTGATCTTTTCTTCAAACTTCGTGTCAGTTTTGCCGGTTTTCGCGAACTTGGTACCTACACACATGAAACAACAAAACAACAAATATACAAGGCATTTTCATATGTTTTATGCATTTATTAGTTGTTTATAGATACAAATGATATGAGTAAAATCACTAATATCAATTATACATGGCATGATCACCTATGTCTAATTTAGAAGGAGCCATGCTAGGCTGAATAGTAGTCACCTTAAAAATCTTGATAATAATGAACTTTTTACTTGTATTTACGAAAAAGATAAATAAAATGAAATAAAGTGAAAAGAAGTTTTGAAAACATTTATATTTTATGCAGGTAGCGCAATTTCTATGCATCCGCATACGTTTTCTTACCATTTCTTGAATAAATTATGCGCTTACGAATATGTTTTTACTCGACGATCGTTTTCTACTTGTTACTTCATTTTGTCTTATAACTGATTTCTTTTGACCGTTCGTCTAATTACTGATTGTTGATAAAAGACTTGAAAGTCTCGATGTTTTATCCTTCCTTCTTGTCCAATCTTCTTTATGCGACTGGGTAGATCTTTGGAATGTCTCCGCACGTGAATAATGAATTATCACTAGAGTGATTTCCGTATATCCGGGATGATGTCCGTCACTCTCGTTTGTCTCGAAATCCACTCTTGTGAACCGTGCTTTGACTTATCTCTTTAAACACTAACATCGTTCACTTGATTTATTTTAATTACAAGTGACTATTATTTTGTATGGATCTTATTTCTGATCGTGTATCGACTACCGTTAAGTTAACGAGCTGATGTTGGTGAACCATCGACTGCACTAACAAAATTGACAACTTGTTAAATCTATTATTTCTTATCGTCTTACCATCGACGCCTTTATTTTATTATTCTCTTTAAGAATTCATACGACATTTGCTTCGTCCTCTTTTGTACCGTTGATTTCGTACTAATTGTTGACCATTAATCCCATTCGTATTCGTTTGTTATCTTGTCACATTTCGAAACCCGAATATATCCCATATTTATTTTCAAATAATAAACACATTTATGAATTTCTACAACGTATTATAAAATTTTCATGGAACTTTTATACATTTTCCAATGATTTTCGATTATCGAAATAACTATCATAAGAAAAAGGTCAAATTTATACATCATATTTTGTATAACTAGAACTAATGTTTAAAATGAAATTGTGCTCTATCTTTTGAACTAATTGACTTATCATACTTTACTTTTAATGTAATGAAATTATCAGTTTAATTTATATTCCTAATAATGATTTAATTTGGAAATTATATTTTCTAAATCGTAACCATCAATATGATTTTAATTAATAAATTCATGTCATTCTTTCTAAGTTTCTTAAGACAACCAAACTAAATTATGAAGCTATTCAACTTCTATCTTTAATATATCATCTTTATCAAGAAAGTACCTCAACTGAGTTTTAAGGTAATACAAATCCGGGACGGATAATTGTGAGAAATGTTATTCTAATGTTAATATTTAATTCATTCTTCGCTCTCATTGTTCTAGTATTGCGAATTATTATGTTTTACGATTACGTGAGTCGAGATCCCTCGTCGATCGTCAGCCTTATATCATTTTACCACATCTTGACCGTTTATGCGTTTATTAAATTCATTTTTATCTCGTTCTGTTCCTCTTATTGAAGATCACTATTTTATTCTGAGTTTAAAATGAATCTCGGGAACCAGTGTATAAGAAGAAACGATAAGTGTCACCAGGATTTATGCGTGTACTTGTGGAATAATTATGGACCAAATCTCTTAATGAATGGAGTTAATAAATTCGTTACGACCTCGAGGAGTATGTTGAAGCCGACACCGCAAGTGGAAAGACTCTTGAGATCAAGTGGTTATTATCAAGGGTTCGTTCAAGGTTTTCTCGATGATTAACGGTGGAGATCTATAATCGATGTTTATGTTCGACATTTTCTTTTATGTACTTATATGGTGTGTGATTTAGTCAAATGATCGTAAGTGGTGAGAACTTGAGACGGCATCATCCGATGACGTCCGATCATGTAGAACACATATTATGTAATATCTTTTTGACTTTCAACGACGATGTTTATTGAGACTTTATGCGCGTTGGCGAAAGTGAGATGGTGTCTTTGTATTATCTTTTGAGTAGGGACCCGCGTGTGAGCACCCTCCGATGACGAAAATGTTTTCTTGTTAGTTCTTTTTGATGTGTATCCATGGCTATCCGGCCAGTGGCTATCCTTTAAATTACAACCTTCCTTTTAACTGGACTTACCCGAAAATCCTGTCATCTATTCTTGTTGTCGAATGAGCTTCGTGTGATCCATAAAATTTTCATGCGTCGAGCCTGATGGGTGACTGGTGGATAAGGATTTATTTATACCTTTTTGGTGAGATACAACTTGACGACAAGTTGTGTTTTGTGAAAGAACCAGTGGAGATCGTGGATCGAGATTCACGTGGGAACGTGAAGACTTCTTTATAAGGAATACCCTCATCCTTCCGGGTAGTGAACAACTCGTGTATGAGGCGAGTTGAGCGTCGGGACGTCGCTCCCTTAAGGTGGTGAGGATGTAAAACCCGTAAAAATAAGGTCATAATTTAATTCTATATTTCAATTATTTTGAAGTATTTTATAACGTTAAATATTATTATGTTTAACGGTTTAAGTTGAAACCTATATTAAATATTATATTTTAATATTTGGACGAGCAAGGAGGACTACTAGTGATCGCGATACCGACGGATGCCTAAAATTTTATATTTTATTATCGATCGTTTCGATATTTAATACTTTCGACGATATCGTTTTAATTACGTATCGAGTCGTTATATTATTATTTTTCGTGTGTGTTTGAACTTTTAAAAAGTATTTTTACGAAACCCGAGCCTTGTAAATATTTTCAAAATTGACTATGATAGGTGTGAAAACACCCATCCTTTTTACCACTTATTTACAATAATAACCGAGCCAAAACGTGTATTTTATGTCTTTTATGTCGGAATTATGCGTGGTTGGTGTTTTTGTTGTGATTTAGGACGAAAAGGTGAGAAGTGGAGAAAACACGGATATTCACGGGCATTTACGGACTTTTATTGAAGAAAAAGATGAAAGACGAAGTCAAGAAGTCAAGAGTGCAAAAAGAACGGAAGTCCAAGACCAATTCTGAAGATTTATCGAAGAAAAAGTCAAAAGACGGAAGTTTATCAAAAGCCGAAGAATTCAAGTCTATTTTATTGAAGAATTTAAAGACGAGTTCAAAGAAATCCCGAAGCCAAAAGTCCCTTAAGTCCAAGTTTAAAGAAGATTAGAAGAAAAGGACTAAGTATGCAATTAATGAAGATTAAAAGAAGGAGGGACTTAATGACGCAATTAAGAGAAAAGGAAAGAGGGGAGGAAGCTTCCTTAATCCTCCCCTATAAATAGTCATTAGGATAGTCATTTCTTTCTTGTTAGCTAATTTTGACAAAATTAGTCTTTCCACCATTTTCATTACTTGTACCTTTTAATTTCTTGTCACTTTAATTACATGTCTTAAATTTTGTACCGTTTAATTCCAAGTAAGTTAATTTAATTGTTGGATCTTAATTTCCCTTTTATCAAGCTTTTATTTATCTTTCTCATCCTACTTTTCTTGTTTTTGATTTGATTTTGGTTCGGATTAAGTTTTGGTTTTGCTTAATCATATTGCTTATTTGAGTAAAAAGTTCACCTTTTTACTTCTATATAAGTTTTCGTATGAAATAAGCTATAAGTTTGACAATCTTATTGGCTTATTTTGTACTTAGCTTATTTGCTTTTTAGTTTTCTTAAAAAGTTTGTCTCTTTAAAGTTTGCTTATTTTGTTTTCTTATTTTGTGTTTTTATAAAGTTTATGAATTTCGTTTTTTAAAAGCTTTCAAATTTATGCTTATTAAGTTGTTCAAGTTTTGGTTTAGTGTGCTTATTGAAAGTGCTTATTGAGATTTTTGCTTATCTCCATTTTCGGATTTGTTGGTGTTCATCGCAATATTGAGGGTAATACACATTCCGACGGACTTCTTGGTTTTTATCGCAATAACCCAAGTGTGGGTTCTACTTTGCGATAGGTTGGTAAATCCTCCTTATTCCGATCGGGATTGCCATCGCTCATTGAGATCGCATATTCCGACGGGTCTTAAGGTCTTTGTTAAGTCGAAGTGCTGCCCAATTTTCTTTAGCCACTTTCCGATGGATTTCACTTTATGTTATTCCGATGGTGACCATTTTTAAACATTCCGATAGCTTTAGTTTTAATCACATTCCGATGATTCGTCTTTTTAGTATTCCGATAGATTCTCTTTTTCACATTCCGATAGTTTAAAATAAAAAAAAAAAAAAAAAAAAAATATAATTATTCCGATACTAATCAAAACAACATTCCGATAGATTTTTTTTAAGTCTTACATTGCGATAGGTTGACGAGCTTGCTTGGCTGCTTAACCAATGTTGGCGCCAAATTGAGCAGCCAGGTTGGCTGCTTCCAGCAGCTAGCCTGCCTGCTTGCTTATTTACTAGTATTGTTCCGTAATTGTCTAGATTTATCTGAAAGTTGTTCCGATTTTATTTTTGAAAGTTACGAATTTTTAGTTGAATTTTTCGTCGATTTTTAGTAATAATATTTTTTCGTAAAGTTTAAGTTTTATCTTTTATTTAGTACCCGCTTTAGGTTTTACCTCGTTTAGCTTTAAAGTACCATTTTAATTTTATTCTCTCCTTTTTCATTTAGTAAACTTTATTTTCAAGTCGATAGTTAATTTCGTCTTTTAGTTTTATTTTTATTAATTGTTTCGCTTTAAATTTACGTTTGATTTTTTTTATATTGTTTTGTTTTTATTAATTAATCGCTTTTAGTTTATTGTTTTATTTTGTGCATTTACCTTTTAAGTAGAATAGATAACCAAAGCATTTTATTTGCCACCAAGAACAACTAATTTCACACATTTAACCGTGATCAATTCGAAGAGATTCCGAGAAACGAACTTTTTCAACTAGTAAAACCTTGTATTAAATGGCGCCGCTGCCGGCTCTTTTCGTTAAGATCAACAGTTTTTTGTGCGAGACGCGTTGGCTTTTGGGACCCGTTCACTTGTGAACGTTATTTTTCGTATTAAAATTTTTTTCAAAAATCCAAAAACATTTGAAAAATCATAAAAAGCATTTCTTTTTCCAAGTTTTGCACCAAAATATTCTTCTTGCTCATCTATCTTTCTTTATGGATTCTTATGTCCCTTGCGTCGGTTGTGGGAGACGATTGTACGGGAACGACTCTTGTCAATGATGTACGTGTGAGCGGTGCGGAAACGATATCAAAGATACACAATTAATACCAGGATTTTGTCCTTTGTGTCCCTCACTTAATTCGTCCTTTTTGAACCCACCTACTCTTTCCCCGTGCATCTATTGTGGAAGCGATTCTCCTTGGCATGTTTCGTGCCCGGTTCAATACTCGTATGATTACGGGCAAGAACCGGGGTACAATTATGACAATGAAAATAACTATCCACAAGACGCACCCGACTTTTCTCCTTACCCTTCTTGCCAAACTTGTGGGGGTCCTCACGATACTTATTATTGCCAACCAATGAATTGTTATGAGCCCAATCCGTGCCCTCAGTTTTCTTCACAAGTGGATTATTATGAACCAAATCCGGTTTATAATTCTTCTCAACCCATGAACTACTATGAGCCACAATCATGCTATAATTCAGGTTTTCAACATTTTGAACCCCCACAGCACATCATCGATCATCAACCCTCCTTCGAACAATTGCGCTCCCATGATCAATGGAACACTCTTGTTAAACTAAGTCAACAACTTCAAGAAGCTTGCAACAAGATCGTCGAGAAACGTCAAGAGGATCATCGATATGAGCAAATATCAAATATCGAGACTTATACTCCTCCTCCGGTGTACCCATACTATTATGATGATGACGAGGATGATGTCTATGATCTCAACCCATCTTCTGAGATTACTACTCCTATTCTTGATAACACCAATTCGTCTAAGGATAGTGATACTTCGAGTGAGATTCGTGATTTTGGTCTTGAAGAATTCTTTGATGAGGTTTGTGATATTCCAACTTTTGTTGAAGGTAAGGATGAGGTCGCTTTTAATGATGAATTCCAATTCGAGCCTGAGATTACGGAAATTATCGAACGAGAGCTAGCTCTTTTACCTCCGCTTCCTCCTACAAGCGAGGTTGATTTTTCCAACATCGATGCCGAACTTGATGAGTTGGAGCGTCTTATTTTTCATAATAATGACGAACCAACTCACTTGACCAATCATCCTATTCTCGAGGAGTTACCTAATCAACACTCCTCCACTGAGAATTACGTTTACCACATTCGTGCGGATTTAACTTATCAACAATCCCCACAAATGAATGATGGTTTCGTACTTGATCGTGATCTTTTCGAGCGAGTTTCTGAAATCCTCAATGATGGGAACGACAAACCTTGGTTTGACGCACCTATCTATGATGCAGAAATCGAAGAGATTAGCGTTCATGAGGATGAGCGCTTTAACCCGGGGGGTGTCATTGATTATTTTATACTTGATGACCTTACGGCTTTGCCGCTTGTTGCTGAGCATCCATTGTCTTTAGGGGATGACAATGTGATTCCTTTACCCACCCCACCTCCCGTGGATCATTACCTCACATACCTCTCGTATGTTGAGCGGACCTTTCCCCCATTTAAGACTTATTCCCCCGCCTCCCCTTTGTTAATGTCCACCGGGAACGAGGACAAGGTCTTTGATCCCGGTATCACATTCGAGGCTTCCCCATGGACCATTTAATTCGGGGACGAGTCAGGCTCGTGACTCGGTCAACAAAAACAAGCGCTTTTTGGGAGGCAACCCAATTATCTATCTATATTTCCTGTTTTCACCATAAGTGTAGGGGGGGGAGCCCCGTTGTTGTTTCTTGTTCTCTTTCTTATCATGTGCAGGGATTAGAGCTTCAAAGACACACTCTTGATGACTTTTGACGAACCGTGATTCCGTGTTCCCTTCTTCCCGGTTCTATCCTAAACTCTTTTCGATTCACTATTTTATATTTCTCAATATTAAAATAGGAATCTCTTTAGTTGTCTTTTTTTTAACGAGATTTAAACAAAGTGCACAATGTCCTAAGTGTAGGGGAGTTTACTCCCACATGCTTAAACATTGAGGACAATGTTTATATTAAGTGTAGGGGGGACTTCTATCGAAGTTAAGTGGTCTTTTCCTTGTATTTGCCCTCATTTTAACCGGAAAATCAATTTTTCGACATTTTTCAAAATTTTTTATCTATTTTGGCCTAGTTGTAGTCTCCTTTATTTTTGTTACTTTCTAGCATTTTAATAAAATGGTTTTAGCAAGTTTAGATATCTTAGATATATTAGGCCCGTTGTGAATATTTTGACTCAACCCGAGTTTACTTATCCAAGTTCACTCTAGCTAGTATCCTTAACCATGTAGACCTTAATTGGTTTATTAGGCTAAGCATCCACGAGTCTCATTCCTTGAGATTTTAAATTGTGGAGAACGAGAAATGATAGAGTTGGTTACAAGTTTGGTATTCTCTCATTAACTTATGTGAGTTAATTATGATCTTTTTCTCCCATCACTTGCTAATAAGTTATCTGCAATAAGTAAGGTCGTACGATTTGAAAAGTTACTTAGCTTCTAGCCCAAGATCGTTTAAAAGTTGCTCGGTAATGATAAGAGTTCATAGCCAAGGCATAACTTATGAAGCGGGGCGCGAAGATTGGCGAGTCCGAAAAGGCCCTAACAAGGCATGAGGATTCCATTTTATTGCTGAAGATCCAAAAGTAATGTGAAAAGCATTATTCCCAAAATCAATATGAAGGATCAAGACTCACGACGAAAAGCAATCAACTCCCATAAAGATCATGGAGAAGTCTATCCGAAAAGACCCTAACAAGGTATGAGGATAAATAGATCCAAGTCCGAAAAGGAGGCGGATCGTTGTATCTCAATATCCTAATTAGAGATTGAAGAATAATCATGAAGTTGTGGTCAACAAAGCTAGAGTACTCCTCAAAAAGTCTCCAAGTGAAGAAACTCTATAACGAAGAGAAGACCATTATCTCAAAAACGTCTCTCGAAGATATGAAGTATGAAGTACATGCCAAATATCGGCCCGAGAAAGGTCTCAAATCGTGAACCAAGTTATGCCAAGATATGAACTTTTTGATATCCCGAGAAGCAGTTTTAAGAGATTTTGTCCTTTAGCTAACTATTGATCAAATCGTCCTACTTTGCTTTCAGCCTAAATAAATTATCGAAATAAGTCAACAATGCATCCTCGTGATCATTCAAGACATCAATAAAATATAAGAGATACTCGTAGGAATAAGGGAGTTTAAGTGATTAATTGAACCACATGAGTAAATGTTTGTTATGCTAACTTGTACTAACAATGATCTTGTTTTTAAGCTTGGCATGGGGAACGTGAAACTTGAGGGTGATGAACATTCATGACACACAAGCCCTAATGTAAGTCTTAGATTTCTTTACAAGTTTCTTCCTTGTTGCATCTTGTTATTTTCTATCTTTTTGATTTTCCTTAGTTATTTAATAAAGGCCAAGGTAGGTTGATTATGATGGAAAGTGTAAAACGTGCTTTGTAACTAATGCATTGCATGAGGACATTGCAATGGTTAAGTGTAGGGGATTTGATAGGTGTGAAAACACCCATCCTTTTTACCACTTATTTACAATAATAACCGAGCCAAAACGTGTATTTTATGTCTTTTATGTCGGAATTATGTGTGGTTGGTGTTTTTGTTGTGATTTAGGACGAAAAGGTGAGAAGTGGAGAAAACACGGATATTCACGGGCATTTACGGACTTTTATTGAAGCAAAAAGATGAAAGACGAAGTCAAGAAGTCAAGAGTGCAAAAAGAACGGAAGTCCAAGACCAATTCTGAAGATTTATCGAAGAAAAAGTCAAAAGACGGAAGTTTATCAAAAGCCGAAGAATTCAAGTCTATTTTATTGAAGAATTTAAAGACGAGTTCAAAGAAATCCCGAAGCCAAAAGTCCCTTAAGTCCAAGTTTAAAGAAGATTAGAAGAAAAGGACTAAGTATGCAATTAATGAAGATTAAAAGAAGGAGGGACTTAATGACGCAATTAAGAGAAAAGGAAAGAGGGGAGGAAGCTTCCTTAATCCTCCCCTATAAATAGTCATTAGGATAGTCATTTCTTTCTTGTTAGCTAATTTTGACAAAATTAGTCTTTCCACCATTTTCATTACTTGTACCTTTTAATTTCTTGTCACTTTAATTACATGTCTTAAATTTCGTACCGTTTAATTCCAAGTAAGTTAATTTAATTGTTGGATCTTAATTTCCCTTTTATCAAGCTTTTATTTATCTTTCTCATCCTACTTTTCTTGTTTTTGATTTGATTTTGGTTCGGATTAAGTTTTGGTTTTGCTTAATCATATTGCTTATTTGAGTAAAAAGTTCATCTTTTTACTTCTATATAAGTTTTCGTATGAAATAAGCTATAAGTTTGACAATCTTATTGGCTTATTTTGTACTTAGCTTATTTGCTTTTTAGTTTTCTTAAAAAGTTTGTCTCTTTAAAGTTTGCTTATTTTGTTTTCTTATTTTGTGTTTTTATAAAGTTTATGAATTTCGTTTTTTAAAAGCTTTCAAATTTATGCTTATTAAGTTGTTCAAGTTTTGGTTTAGTGTGCTTATTGAAAGTGCTTATTGAGATTTTTGCTTATCTCCATTTTCGGATTTGTTGGTGTTCATCGCAATATTGAGGGTAATACACATTCCGACGGACTTCTTGGTTTTTATCGCAATAACCCAAGTGTGGGTTCTACTTTGCGATAGGTTGGTAAATCCTCCTTATTCCGATCGGGATTGCGATCGCTCATTGAGATCGCATATTCCGACGGGTCTTAAGGTCTTTGTTAAGTCGAAGTGCTGCCCAATTTTCTTTAGCCACTTTCCGATGGGTTTCACTTTATGTTATTCCGATGGTGACCATTTTTAAACATTCCGATAGCTTTAGTTTTAATCACATTCCGATGGTTCGTCTTTTTAGTATTCCGATAGATTCTCTTTTTCACATTCCGATAGTTTAGAATAAATAAAAAAAAAATATATATATATAATTATTCCGATACTACAATTAGAAAAACATATTCCGATACTAATCAAAACAACATTCCGATAGATTTTTTTTAAGTCTTACATTGCGATAGGTTGACAAGCTTGCTTGGCTGCTTAACCAATGTTGACGCCAAATTGAGCAGCCAGGTTGGCTGCTTCCAGCAGCTAGCCTGCCTGCTTGCTTATTTACTAGTATTGTTCCGTAATTGTCTAGCTTTATCTGGAAGTTGTTCCGATTTTATTTTTGAAAGTTACGAATTTTTAGTTGAATTTTTCGTCGATTTTTAGTAATAATATTTTTTCGTAAAGTTTAAGTTTTATCTTTTATTTAGTACCCGCTTTAGGTTTTGCCTCGTTTAGCTTTAAAGTACCATTTTAATTTTATTCTCTCCTTTTTCATTTAGTAAACTTTATTTTCAAGTCGATAGTTAATTTCGTCTTTTAGTTTTATTTTTATTAATTGTTTCGCTTTAAATTTACGTTTGTTTTTTTTATATTGTTTTGTTTTTATTAATTAATCACTTTTAGTTTATTGTTTTATTTTGTGTATTTACCTTTTAAGTAGAATAGATAAACAAACCATTTTATTTGCCACCAAGAACAACTAATTTCACACATTTAACCGTGATCAATTCGAAGAGATTCCGAGAAACGAACTTTTTCAACTAGTAAAACCTTGTATTAGACTAATAATTATTTCTCGCTTTTTAGCTAACTATTTTCATTTTTAGCCACAACTATTGCCAAATTGCAACCAAGGTCCCTACCCCAATATATATATAGCTTAAACAAACACACACAATTCATTTTTCACTCAAAAAAAATTTCATCATCCTCTTTCTCTCTCTCTAAATGCCAAAACATCCACCACCATCACAAATCCATACCATTTTCAATTTAACTCAAGATTTAGGATGAATTAAGCTAAACCAAAGCTAGACCCATTCTTATTTTTGATCAAGGATCATTTTGGTATGAAAAATTCTTACATGCAAGCACTTTTTATTTTCTTGATGTTGGTAGGTAGAAACCATGATCATGCTTGGTGTTCTTGCTAAAAACTTTGTTAAAAAACTTCATTTTGATTCAAAGGTTTTAATTTTTATGATTATTTGGATGTTATGGTTCATATATGTTGATGTTAGGGTATAAGAATGAACATTTTTATGGTTAGTTTTGATCAAAAAGTTGATTTTATACATGTTTTTAATAGTCATTTTATAACAGTAAGTAAACTGTAAAATCCGAATTTTTATGTTTTGAAAATGGCTTAACTTATAGCCTAGGGTTGTAGATAATTTTATTAGCTTCGATTTGATATAAGGTAGAGCTTCTAGCTCCAAACGAGCGCGAAGTTATGATGTTTTGAATGATCGTGTACCGGGAGACGAGTATCGGCACTACAAATAGTTGTTGTCGATATTTGGATCGAATCTCGGGGACTCTAAATTGAAGATTTGAAATTTGTAACCTACTGATAATAAGGTGGTTATTTTATAGGTTGAGTTTACTATAAAACCCGAGTGTCGGTTTTGTAAACGGAGTCGTTTAAATAACTTAAAACGGTTGTATGAAAAATTAACGTAAATCAGTCCGGATTTTGTAGTTTGAAAATGAGTCGGGTAAAAGACTTTAAAAGTAATTTCATTTGATAAACTTGTAGGAGGACTTTCTATATATATTAAGTTAGTTTATCGAGTCGTTTCACAAACGGTTGACAAGTTTAAAAGGGGTAATGTGACAATCCGTCAATTTATGGTTGATATTTTATTCTCAAATATTATTTAAAAATATTATTTTAATATTATATTATGAACTCACTTATTTTTGGGAAGTAATTTGGATTTACGTCTTGAAGTAGCATCGACTACGTCTAAACCGGAGGATTCAACGTTATGTGCTTACGTTTACATACACCGTTTTGGTGACAGTCCGACATTTCAGAAAATAAATTTATCCGTGAATATTATTTTGTAACTTTAAATTTGTGTTGGTTCATAAACTCACAAATTTACGAGAAGAGATTAGGACTTACGTTCATAATTTAACGTCTTTTACGACTAAACCGGAAACCTTAGGATTACGCATTTACGTTTTCGAACTCCGTTTTGATGAGACAATTTTTATTAGATTCGTTTTGTGCCTTTTACGTAGAACGACCCGAGGGCACGCAAATCGAGGAAACTATAATCGAGGAATACCCGTAAATTAGCGGGATGGGACAAAACAAGTTTATCCCACCCCACTAACTAAAAGGGAAGGCCAAGAGGACACCACATCATTTGATGTGGCATCCTTACACTCTACAAGCTTACACATGTAAGCTTAGCTTAACATGGAAGCATTATTCACCCACCAAAACCACAAGGCCACTAACACTTACCATTACTTCCATTTTCACATGCAAACCACCATTTTTCCTCTCATCTCTCTCTTAAATTCGTCCAACAATCATAAAAAATAACCCTCATTTGATCTATGTTAGCCATAAAATCATGTGTTACTCATACACATGATGATGCTACTTTGAAGCTTTGAAGATTGGAGGTGATTCTAACATTCAAGGAGAATATTTTTTGATGTCATAGGGCTGATTTTCCATGAGAAGTTTATAAAGGTTGGTAGACTTGAAGATGATATTGGTTTATCACAAGTTTTGCCATTAAAATCCAAGCCTTGTTCATCAAAGACTCATCTTTTCATCACTAATGGTGGTATAGAGATTGTTCTTCCTATTCTCTTGTTATTTTGATTATGTAATCTTGTATTTTCTTTATTTATATATATGTATATGATGATGAATGATGATTAAAAATATTATGCGGGGATTTGGTGTTGATAGATTTGATAAACATGGGTAAAAAGATGGAAAAACCACATGTAAAAATGGTTAGATCTTGTTTAATAAGATGGCTGTATAAAAACAGTAAGTAACCAAATGATAAACTGATAAAATGGTAAAGTGGAATCAATATACAGTAAGTATTAAGTGTTATACACATGTGAGAGTTGGCCATACAATGGAATCATCAAAATGAGTGAGATATGATCAAAACAAGTTTAGAATGCAAATCTGCCTATACTGTTTTGGACGAATTTTATAAAATACTTAGATGTTGATTCATCAGTAGCTATAAAGGAATAAAATGAAGCACATATCATGTAGTTTCTGTGATAAAGATTTGGGGTTCTATCTCCATGTAGAACTCCAGATATGACCATTTTAGTAAACTAGATTTTTAGGACTGATTTTGTATAAATAATATATAATATAAGCACTCAAAATTTATATAAAATATATAAATATATAAAACCCACTAGTGGACAATAATTATAATAAAAGAGTTATATAAATATCAATATTAAAATGGGATATGTTAAATAAATTGTAAATATAAATGTTTTTCCAAAGTTATAAAGCTATATACCTAAATTTTACGTCTTTTCGACTAGTACCGAAAGATTAACGTTTTTGTCAAATAAAACTTTGACGATCGGACCCGTCTAATGTAAACTTTTATAAACTCACATACTGATATATGAACTTATATAACAAGTAAAAACCGATAAAACCCGAACTATATAACATACGGACATTAACGGGCTAAGTTAGCATTATTGGACTATAAACCCGACTAGTTGGTAAAACGCTTATAAACTTTCTTATTGGGCTTAACCTATTTGGGCCCAACATATAAAGTATAATACTGGTAATAAAAGTATAATTGGGCTAATGAATAGCATTGGGCTTATAATAGGCCCATTGGACTTCAAAATGTAAACAAGTTGAACTAGTGTAACTAGTCTTGAAAATTACCAACACATAAACACTATAATGAATGAGTAAAGATGTATAAACCCACTTGATCATCATCATATATATAAAATCATCATATGTATACATAATTATTATTTTGATAAAGTCATTGGACAAAAGTCTAAGACGAGTATTATTTTTCTAGGTTTCCGTGATTGAAGCACGTACCGTACATCCGAATTGCCGATAACCCGTTTTCCCACATCAACGTGAATTCATAGCCTCACACTATTTAAAATGTTTTTAAGTAATGTTTTATAAACCCGCGAGGGAGATAACATGTTAGTTTTTATAAAATAGGACACTAGTTGTCCCGATTATCTGTTTATTGATTTAGACCCGAATGATTGTATGACCCGTTGAATGATTAAATGACCCGATAGATGAAATGAAATGGATTATTAAATTTAGGTTATGTCATTAAAAGTCCCATTAGCATGAATTGTGAACTACCGGGATTTGGTAGACGCTTATGCATATAATAGTACTATTGGGGACGATCACCCCAGTTCGCGCCTTGACGGTTGATCCCCGTCGTGCCACATTGATTGGTAAGAGAATTTATGTATGAGAAGATTTACACAAGCGTGATTATTGTGACGACACGCTAATTTAGATGGGCAAATTGAGTTTCGGGCTAGCTACCCGTTATTTATTGTAGTAAGGTAACAATGTCATGCGGCTTATAATAATCCAAATAACGAAATACTATACGCGCTAAATTACGATATATTGCCTGACTAGCAATACGGGGTCTTACTATTGATATTATGTTCGAGTTTTGGTTTTTCATAACCATATTCATATAACGGTTTTTATTTAACTCTATTCAACGTTATAAAACGTATTGTATGATGTTTTTAACGACAATGGTTCGTATCATGATTTTGAAGGCGAAAGCCTATATTATAATTTTTGATAAGGATTTGTATAAAATGACTTTGGCTATTTTACGGCCTACAACAAAGATTGGTACAAAATGATTTTCGGTAATAATTTTGTACCGATGTTATATTGATGGATTTCATTAAACTCTATGAATTCACTCGGCGTTATCGCTGACCTTTTCTTTTAACATGTTTTATCTCAGGTACTTGAAGGTAATTCTCGGGAAGACAACAAGAATTCATGGCCCGCACTTATATAATAATTTCCATTCAAATGCTTTGTAAAACCTGTATAAAATACAATGACTTGGGACCTATGTAAATTTGATACTTATGAATGGAAATGTTTTATTATTAAATGACGCGATTTTTAAGCGTTGTCTATGATGTGAGTAATGTGCTATCCCGTAACACCAACGAGTCTTCCGCTGTATTGAATTGTATAAATTTGGGGGTGTTACAGTTTGGTATTAGAGCTCTCGTTATAGAGAACGAAAGATTTTTCTTTAAACCAAGGTTTTGAATAAAACTTTTCAAAATCTTTTAACTATAAACATTTTTCTAAAAATGTCTAAAATCTTTTGACTATAACGGTGCCGAAGAATTCCCGAGTTACCGACAAGGCCAGACTGAGAAGTGTTATTTTAATATATATGTAACTTGGATTATATATTTACATATGATGTAATTTGATTAAATAATTGTTTGATGATTATTTAATACTTATACGAGGTATTTATACGACGTAGATTGTCACAAGAAACCGTAACTCCCCTAGAAAATTAATCGAAGCTATTCCCGTAGGAATTTTAGCTATTCCAGATCTAAACCAAGTTGTTGATATTTATGATCCCAACAAAATGGATGATATTCGTAGAAATGTAGATATTAGTTGATTGTGATATTGAAGAAGAATTGGCGAGATTAAATCTGATATCGATGTCATGACGATCTTTCCTTATAGAGTGGAGTTTGACAAAACGTTACCACCTAGAAAGATGTCATCTGATTCGTCGCCATCCAATTCTTAAATTTGAAATCGAAAGGGTGAATGTTGCACTTGAGGCTATCATTGGAACCATTACCCAAAAGCCTCATGCTACTAGTACCTTTCCGAGAAGTTTAATTGAATGTATGAGTCATCTCATACTAGTGACTCATTTGATAACTATTGTTGAAAGAGCTATAGGATTGGAAATTAAGTGTTGTTCATATCGAGCTTTTATTGCCCTATTAAGGTCTAAGAATAAGGTTGAAAGTATTGGAGAATGATGTAGGATATCGCATTGAGTATGATTTGGTTGAAACTTGAATGAAGTAAAATTTAACTTGTATGGAATAAGAAATTGTTAAGAGGAAGTTGTTGAGTCCTGTGATTGAATTATAAGGTTTTAAATGATTGTTAGTTCGTGTTAAGGGTTATACCTAGGCCATTGTCCAATGACGAGGATGTCCAGTGTCCATGAAATAAATTGAAGAAATCTTCTTCTAAAATTGGGACCGATGGATCTTTCGGGACATTTGGAACACCTAATGACTCTTGTGGATTAGTATTCATTATGGTATATTTTAAAAATCCCTAACTTAACTGAGACATCCGTTGGTAGGATGAGTTATTGGAATTGTATGACATAGTGACACATAATGTGTTACGGTACAATTTTGACTTGTTTGTGATTAATTAAAAGAATACCATTGATTGCTAAATCCTACATGTATCGATGTTATCTATCTTTCTTGCTTATTCCTAATGTTTGCATTAGTGATGCAACCGTTGAACAAGTACTCAACTCGATTTGAGTTACGTTGTGAATTATTATTTCTGAGTGCCATCGAGGTCATGAACCTCATGATTAAGTGGCTAAGCTCATTTCCTGATATATAGTAGTTAGTTCTTGGTGAACAACTCTTCATCACTCTTTTGCAGATCACACATTGTTTTTATAAGATAAAACACTATCCCTTGAGAAAAATTGAATTTTCATCACTATAAGTATTATTCAAAGTGAGATTTATAAGTGATTGTTATCGAAATGAAGTTGTTTATGAAACGCTTTGGAAACTTAATTGTTTTCATAACAAAGAAAATCTTTGTAAATTTATTCTTGATTCTTATTTAAGAATTAAGAATGAAAATGTTTTCATTATAAACATGATGATAAAATTTTGACGAACTTAGTATTGCATCGTTAATATTGAAATTGTATATAGTTGCGCGCCTACATACAATTTGGAATGGACCATGCAAGGTTGATTAGTAGTCACCATAAAACTGATTAATAAACACTACATTTTCTTTAAAGATTGTGAAAGATTAAATTTTATGAGATCTGCAAGAAGTGAAAAATAGGGACATAGTGTTAGGAACACCTACATATGTGCCTGTAGCATCTATTCTTCTGAGTCGAATTTACTCATCTGTGGAAATTGTCTTATTTGACAGTTGACAATTCTTTCTTGTCCAATTCTCCCGTAGTGAGATTCTTAGGAAAAGTATCTGATTACCGATTGTTGATACCCGACTGGATGTATCGACGTTCCTATCATTTCTTTTGATTTGGTTTCATTTGAATGACCTGGGTAACGATCCGAGGAGCTTTCGAATGCGTACTCAAATTATGAAAACATGGGATATACTCATATTCGTTAAATGTTTTCATCTGTATCTGATTTGAATATCTCTCCCATAGATTATTCGTTGACATTACTCTTTAATGGTAGTTGTGTCTCCATATATATCCTTGAATTTGTGAAGGATTATGAATTATTATTAGTCTTTTGAGAAGTTCATATCTTATCAACGGTGATGAAACTGGAAAGTTGATAGTGCCAGTAATATGGATCGATTGATTATGACATGACGACATTGTCTTAATTGATGGGAACTCGAGTAGAATTCCCCTAAAAGATAAGATGTTGATTATAAAAAGTGATTTAAATAATTCTTGATGGGTGACCATATCCTGCATTTAGACTTGAAATTATACCGTAAATGGTTGTGAATTAGTCATAGATATTATAATCTAGAAAGAACCTAATATAGATTTATTAAAAGATGTTTCTGTTATTTGAAACTTTAGGAGGTATTTGTTGATGAATTACCTAGACTTTCGCCATTAAGGCAAGTTGAAATTGGTATTGATTATATTCCCGGTGCTGCACTTGTGGCATGTGCACTGTACGTCAGCACCATCTGAATTAAAAGAATTACCGTACAACTGAGAGAGTTGTCGGAGAAAGCTCTTATTCTACCATGCTCGTCATCATGAAGAGCTATGGTGTTATCATTCCTTAAGTTTATTGATTACCGTGAACTAAGTAAAGTGACGATTAAAATCTATATCCACTACCCAAGATGATAGATTGTTAGATCATTTACAAGGTTCTAGCGTATGTTCTAAAGATTTGATCCTCGGCATGGTTATCATCAACTTCGCGTCCGCAAAAAAGATTATCTATTCCAATCTCTACATCCAGAACTTGTAATGAACATTATAAGTTTCACGTGATGTCATTTGGATTGACTAATACACATGTAGCATTCATAAATTTGGTGAATCACGTGTGTAGGCGGTAATTTGATAAATTCATGCTTGTGATCATTAAGGACCATGTATTTGTTTATAAGGATAAGAATGAGTTAATAATTATTTATAGATTGCCTTGAATTGGCCGAACAATGAAAACCTGTACCTTGAATAATTAACATGTGATAAACGGCTTAATCCTTTACATGATTTGACCGTGTGATTAATAAGATAATTGGATCTATATTGACATTTCAAAAATTAGAGCCATTAAGGCTTAGATTTATACCAAAAAGGAGGTGCAAATATGTTTTGACGAAATTTTTAACAAAGGATTTTTTTAGGGATCATTCCCTTAAACCCAAAACATTTAACTAAACTCCTGTTTAGGGGTAAATGTTTGTGCATACCTCAAAACAACCTAAAAGGGATTAAGAAAAACATTTAGACCATGTCTTGAATTTGAAACGACAATTTTTGCTTTTCAACTAAGAAAATTTCGACCAAAGTATAAACAAAGGATTTTTCGAACATTTACGAATCTTATTAATTATTTTCGATAAATCAATAAACATCATGTTAACTAAATTCAAACTCATTTTGAAACATTTTTATATAATTGGACAAACTGAGAAAATTTAAAAACTTTTTGCGTTTACGTTTCATAAAAATTAAATATTTATTATTTAATTACTTGTAGTTATTATCGACGCTTTAAATGTCGGATTGAGTAAAACATAAAAAAATAATAGTTGAGACGAAACTAAAACATAGAAGATAGGAAGAAAGAAATTTTGAATTAATACGGTCATGTTATATATATTTCATCAGGAGAAGGTGAATGTAGATACTGACACATTATGTAGAAAAGATAAACAACCAATTAAGACATGTTCCTTAATAATGAAGGTGCAAAATAAATTGCCGAAAAATATAAAAATAAACAATGCTTGTAAGAAGGATAATATAAATAATAAAGGGGTTCGCGGCTAATGTGAATCATTAGAATTGAGAAGCCGATAGCGTTAAATGATTAAAAGGCCACTTGCGGTTGCCTAAATATAGAGGATTGTGAGATATAGTTATGTTGGAATCTTATAAGTTTAAGTATTATTCCTGTCATTTCTGATTTAATTTATCATTATCAGAAGAAGTTGTACTGATGGCAAATTATGAAGGCAGACATCGCCTCGTACATTAGTAAACGTCTAACTATTGTAAAGGTCATCATCTGAATTTGATTCGATTTGAGTCATCGTCGACAGACTGACCAAATTTGCTAATATCATTCCTTATAATGATAGATTCTTGATTAAGAAATGGACTCTTTTGTATTTAAAGGAGTTGTGTAAACATGGTGTGCCTGTATCGATCATCTCTATCAAGATCCTCGCTTCGCATCGAATTTCTAGAGATTTGCTCAAAAGTCATTGAGAACGAATCTTGATGAGAGTACTGTGTACCACCCCAATCTAAGGGACGACGTAAAGTGACGATACAAAATACTAGAAGTGTTGTTTTATGTTTGAATGATTGACCTTTGGTAATAAATCATATAATTGCTTTCCTTTGGAGAAATTATCATTGATAATCATCGTATTAGGATCGAGATCGAATCTTGTTAAGATTTATATATTAGAGCATCTGTAAGCAGGAGTTGGGATGAAGACACCCGACATACACCCATTGTGAGTTGGACATGTCTTTTAGATTTAAGGTTTCCTATGATGGCGAACCTAACCTTACAAAATACTCGACCCGCGAGACCTGAAATGATTGTTGAAAATAAGATCTTATTATTGACTGCCGGTAGTGGGCAGGAGGATATGTGAATATGAAATGTAGATCTTCAAGTGCCAGATGGGTAGCGAAGTTATGCCAAAAATTTTCACCATAGAAAGATGAATTGAAGATCTGAAGGATCATGGGATATAAGTCCCCGTTGTATGGGACCATTGAGATGATGTAAAAGATTAGTTTGAAAGGCATATAAGTTGGATCTACCCTAGGACCTCAAGAGCTGTGTGAATTATGTTTCGTATATCAAACTTGATGAAATGGTTATCAAGTGAGATCTGCGAAAAGATCGGCGAAAAGTGGCATTCATCAAAAACCCGTGAACATCATGGATAGAGAAAGTAAGTCAACATTAAGCCTGATCTTATTCCTGTAGTTATGTTTGCTGAAACTCGCGTATTGAAATAAATTACACTTGTGAGAAAAGACCGAATGAGGAGGAAATACCCACATGGCTTTAACTCTATAAGAAGCGAGTAGTAAGATGATCTTTGAGGACAAAGATCCTGTTTAGGGGTAAATGCTGTGACAATCCGTCAATTTATGGTCGATATTTTATTCTCAAATATTATTTAAAAATATTATTTTAATATTATATTATGAACTCACTTATTTTTGGGAAGTAATTTGGATTTACGTCTTGAAGTAGCATCGACTACGTCTAAACCGGAGGATTCAACGTTACGTGCTTACGTTTACATACACCGTTTTGGTGACAGTCCGACATTTCAGAAAATAAATTTATCCGTGAATATTATTTTGTAACTTTAAATTTGTGTTGGTTCATAAACTCACAAATTTACGAGAAGAGATTAGGACTTACGTTCATAATTTAGCGTCTTTACGACTAAACCGGAAACCTTAGGATTATGTATTTACGTTTTCGAACTCCGTTTTTGATGAGACAATTTTTATTATATTCGTTTTGTGCCGTTGATTCATAATTTATAAAAACGTTTTTCGTAAAACGACCCGAGAGCACGCAAATCGAGGAAACTATAATCGAGAAATACCCGTAAATTAGTGGGATGGGACAAAACAAGTTTATCCCACCCCACTAACTAAAAGGGAAGGCCAAGAGGACACCACATCATTTGATGTGGCATCCTTACACTCTACAAGCTTACACATGTAAGCTTAGCTTAACATGGAAGCATTATTCACCCACCAAAACCACAAAACCACTAACACTTACCATTACTTCCATTTTCACATGAAAACCACCATTTTCCCTCTCCTCTCTCTCTTAAATTCGTCCAACAATCATAAAAAACAACCGTCATTTGATCTATGTTAGCCATAAAATCATGTGTTACTCATACACACGATGATGCTACTTTGAAGCTTTGAAGATTGGAGGTGATTCTAACATCCAAGGAGAAGATTTGTTGGTGTCATAGAGCTTATTTTCCATGAGAAGTTTATAAAGGTTGGTAGACTTGAAGATGATATTGGTTTATCACAAGTTTTGCCATCAAAATCGAAGCCTTGTTCATCAAAGAGTCATCTTTTCATCACTAATGGTGGTATAGAGATTGTTCTTCCTATTCTCTTGTTATTTTGATTATGTAATCTTGTATTTTCTTTATTTATGTATATGTATATGATGATTAATGATGATTAAAAATAGTATGTGTGGATTTGGTGTTGATAGATTTGATAAACATGGGTAAAAAGATAGAAAAACCACATGTAAGAATGGTTAAATCTTGCTTAATAAGATGGTTGTATAAAAACAGTAAGTAACCAAATGATAAACTGATAAAATGGTAAAGTGGAATCAATATACAGTAAGTATTAGGTGTTATACACATGTGAGAGTCGGCCATACAATGGAATCATAAAAATGAGAGAGATATGATCAAAACAAGTTTAGAGTGTAAATCTGCCTATACTGTTTTGGAAGAATTTTATAAAATACTGAGATGTTGATTCATCAATACCTATAGTGGATAAAATGAAGCACATATCATGTAGTTTCTGTGATAAAAATTTGGGGTTCTATCTCCATGTAGAACTCTAGATATGACCAATTTAGTAAACTAGATTTTTAGGACTGATTTTGTATAAATAATATATAATATAAGCACTCAAAATTTATATAAAATATATAAATATATAAAACCCACTAGTGGACAATAATTATAATAAAAGAGTTATATAAATAACAATATTAAAATGGGATATGTTATATAAATTGTAAATATAAATGTTTTTCCAAAGTTATAAAACTATATACCTAAATTTTACGTCTTTTCGGCTAGTACCGAAAGATTAACGTTTTTGTCAAATAAAACTTAGACGGTCGGACCCGTCTAATGTAAACTTTTATAAACTCACATACTGATATATGAACTTATATAACAAGTAAAAACCGATAAAACCCGAACTATATAACATACGGACATTAACGGGCTAATTTAGCATTATTGGACTATAAACCCGACTAGTTGGTAAAACGCTTATAAACTTACTTATTGGGCTTAACCCATTTGGGCAAAACATATAAAGTATAATACTGATAATAAAAGTATAATTGGGCTAATGAATAGTATTGGGCTTATAATAGGCCCACTGGGCTTCAAAATATAAACAAGTTGAACTAGTGTAACTAGTCTTGAAAATTACCAACACATAAACACTATAATGAATGAGTAAAGATGTATAAACCCACTTGATCATCATCATATATATAAAATCATCATAAATATACATAATTATTTTGATAAAGTCATTGGACAAAAGTCTAAGACGAGTATTATTTGTCTAGGTTTCCGTGATTGAAGCACGTACCGTACATCCGAATTGCCGATAACCCGTTTTCCCACATCAACGTGTGTTCATAGCCTCACACTCTTTTAAATGTTTTTATGAAATATTTTATAAACCCGCGAGGGAGATAACATGTTATTTTTTATAAAATGGGACACTAGTTGTCCCGATTATTTGTTTATTAATTTGGACCCGAATGATTGTATGACCCGATGAATGATTAAATGACCCGATAGATGAAATGAAATGGATTATTAAAGTTAGGTTATGTCACTAAAAGTCCCATTAGCATGAATTGTGAACTACGGGGATTTGGTAGACGCTTATGCATATAATAGTACTATTTGGGGACGATCACCCCAGTTCGCGCCTTGACAGTTGATCCCCGTCGTGCCACATTGATTGGTAAGCGAATTTATGTATGAGCGGATTTACACAAGCGTGATTATTGTGACGACACGCTAATTTATATGGGCAAATTGAGTTTCGGGCTAGCTACCCGTTGTTTATTGTAGTAAGGTAACAATGTCATGCGGCTTATAATAATCCAAATAACGAAATACTGCTATACGCGCTAAATTACGATATATTGCCTGACTAGCAATACGGGGTCTTACTATTGATATTATGTTCGAGTTTTGGTTTTTCATAACTGATACAAGTCTTTTTGCTATGGGTTCAAAATAATTCTCGGAATCCTCTCGAATTGATCTCAGTTAAAAGTGGAATAATTTGTTCTTGGTGTCCAAAAAGTGGTTTTGGTTATCTAATCAGTTAAAAGAAAGATTTAAGCTTAAAACATTCAACAATTAAAAAGCAACACTAGATTTAAAACTAGAAAATACCCTTACTGAAAATGGCCTACTCGGAATAAATCCTATTCGGAAAAATGACCTATGCGGAATGTTCTCTATTCGGAATAATGTGCTCTTACGCGGAAAACTTTGCCTACTCGGAAAAACTGTTCTATTCGGAATGTATTCACAATTCGGAAAAATAACTCTATTCGGAAAATATGGCTTATGCGGAAAGTAGTGCTATTCGGAAAAGTTGTTCTATACGGAATAAATGCTCAATTCGGAAAATATGGTCTATTCGGAAAATCTTGACTATGCGGAATAAATGAAGGATTCCGAATAAAGGAAAAATAAACTGGCTAAGCGGAATATTGGAAACATTCCGAGTAAGGGAAAAACAATAAAATGACTATGCGGAAAACAAGCTCTATTCGGAATATCCTGGGAATGAAGAACAGTACAGTAGCAGCAAAAGAACAGGGCATACGAATATTGATCCAAATCAACTTAAATAAGTAAAAAGGTTTTACCAAATTAAACACAAATCATTTAAATACCATAAGAAACAAATCCCACCAATAAAAACACTAAATCAACAACTATTTAAGATCAAACTTGAATCAAATAGAAAACTTAAGAACTTGCAATAGAAGATGATGAAGAACAAGATGAATGAAAGATTGGATTGAAAGATTAATGTAAAGGTAACAAGAGTAATGATTAAAACTTACAAGATTGAAGGAAAATTAAAAATCACCAAACACCCTAATGGTGTTGGTGAAGAAACGATCCTAAGAAACTGGAAAAAAGGAAAATGAAAGCTAACTCCCTAAAATGTGAAGGAAAAATCTATATATAGTCCTAGTGGTTGGTTGGTGAGTGGGCTTTCTCCCTTTCTTCTTGTCTTCTCGTCTTTTCAAAAAAGTTGACGTTTTCGATTCTGATTCGGGATTTGTCGTCGATTAAATTCAACTCGTCTTTTAATTTCTTCGTTAAATAGACTTGAATTTCTTCGACATATGTAAATCTTCCATCTTTGGTCCTTTTCTTCGATAAATCTTCAAATCGGCCCATTGACTTCAAATCTTTTGCATCTCTTGGACAATAGACTTCGTCTTGAGTCTTTTTCCTTGATAAAACCCGTGCAATCCCATGTTTTCTTTAATATTCATCCGGTTAGCTCTGAAAACACAATAAACACAAAAACCACGCATAATTCCAAACAAATGATATTAAATACGTGTTTTGGTCTTGTTTTAGCTAGGATTAAGTGGTAAAAGGATGGGTGTTTACACACCTATCAAATCCCCTACACTTAACCATTGCCATGCCCTCATGCAATGCTTAGTGATAAAGCAATTTTACACTTTTCTCATAATTAATCAACCTTGGCCTTATTAAAATACTACTAAAAAAAAATTAAAATATTAAGAGAAATTTAAAACTTAAAAGGAAACAAAAAGGATAGAAAACCATTTTCAGTTGAAAATAGCTACATGGAAATAACTTGCAAAGAGATCAATGACTTACATTAGGGCTTTGGTGCTGCGAAGATTTATCACCCTCAAGTTTCACGTTCCCCAAACTAAGCTTAAAACGAGATCATCGTTATTATAAGTTAGCAATTCAAACACTTGCACACATGGCTTAATTAAACGCTTAAACTCCCTTATTCCTAGGTGTATCTCTTATATTTTATTTTTGTCTTAGAATGATCATGAAGATGCATTTTTGGACTTATTTCGATAGTTTATTTAGGCTGAAAGCAAAGTAGGACGATTTGATCAATAGTTAGCTAAAGGACAAAATCTCTTAAAACTGCTTCTCGGGATATCAAAAAGTTCATATCTTGGCATAACTCGGTTCACGATTTGAGACCTTTCTCGGGCCGATATTTGGCATGTACTTCATACTTCATATCTTCGAGAGACGTTCTTGAGATAATGGTCTTCTCATCATAATAGAATTTCTTCACTTGGAGACTTTTGAGGGGTACTCCAACTTTGTTGACCACGACTTCATGACTATTTCTTCAATCTCTAATTGGGATTTTGAGATACAACGATCCGCCTCCTTTTCGGACTTGGATCTATTTATCCTCATACCTTGTTAGGGTCTTTTCGGATAGACTTCTCCATGATCTTTATGGGAGTTGATTGCTTTTCGTCGTGAGTCTTGATCCTTCATATTGATTTTAGGAATAATGCTTTTCACATCGCTTTGGATCTTCAGCAATAAGATTGAATCCTCATGCCTTGTTAGGGCCTTTTCGGACTCGCCAATCTTCGCGCCCCGCTTCATAAGTTATGCCTTGGCTATGAACTCTTATCATTACCGAGCAACTTTCAAACGATCTTGGGCTAGAAGCTAAGTAACTTTTCAAATCGTACGACCTTACTTATTGTAGATAAATTATTAGCAAGTGATGGGAGAATGGGCAAATAATTACACCAAGTGAGCTTGTGCAAGAATACCGACTTATAATTGACTCTATCATTTCTCGCCCTCCACAATTTAAAATCTCAAATAATGAGACTCGTGGATACTTAGCCTAATAAACCAATTAAGGTCTACATGGTTAAGGATACTAGCTAGAATAAACTTGGATAAGTCTATTCGGGTTGAGTCAAAATAAACGCAACGGGCCTAATATGTCAAAGATTTCAAAACTAGCTACACCACTTATTAATAATTTTGACTTAATGCGGGATATATACATATGAAAGCAACGATAAAAATTTAAAAATTATAACTAAATGGCCAAAGTTAATAAAAAATTTGAAAAATGTTGAAAAATTTGATGTTCCGGTTAAATGAAGGCATTTTCATGGAAAAGTCCACTTAAAACTTCGATAGAAGTCCCCCCTACACTTAAGATAAACATTGTCCTCAATGTTTAAGCATGTGGGAAAAGTCTCCCCTACACTTATGACATTGTGCACGTTGGTTAACTCAAGTTAAGGAAGAGATGACTAAAGTGATCAATTCCAAATGTGAGTATGAAGAAAATTGAATCACGATAGTTGAAATATAGAACCGGATTTCGGATAACACGGGAGCACGGTTCTTCAAAGATTCCAAGAGTGCAGTTATCCATGTAATCACATCACCACACAAACACAAACGACCAAAATAGGTCCTCCCCTACACTTAGGGGGTTAAAGGGATAGATACTCGGGTTGCCTCCCGAGGAGCGCTTGTTTTTTATAACCGAGTCACGAGCCTGACTCGACCCAAAATTAGTTCATGGGGAACGTGGTGAGGGATGGAATCACCTCCTGAGAGGTGTCCTCACTAAAGTACAACTTCACTCGTTGGCCATTCACCTTAAAATTAGGTCCATTAGGGTGAGCGAGCTCGAGAGTACCATATGGAAAAATTTGGGCAATGGTGAATGGGCCGGACCAACGAGATTTGAGCTTACCCGAAAAGATTTTCAACCGAGAGTTAAAAAGTAAGACTTTGTCTCCAACATGGAACTCTCGGTTTTTGATCTTAGAGTCGTGAATGGGCTTAGTCCTTTCCTTATAGATTAAAGAATTTTCATAAGCCTCATTACGGAGTTCATTCAGCTCATTGAGTTGAAGCTTCCTATGATCACCGGCTTTGATGATATCGAAGTTAGCCCACTTCAATGCCCAGTAAGCCTTGTGCTCTAACTCAATGGGGAGGTGGCACGCTTTCCCGTACACAAGACGATAAGGCGTACAGCCAATCGGGGTCTTGTAAGCGGTACGAAAAGCCCACAAAGCATCATCGAGTTTATCAGCCCATGCGGCACGATGCTCTCCCACAGTTCTTTCAAGAATTCGCTTAAGTCTTCGGTTGGATATTTCAGCCTGGCCATTAGTTTGTGGGTGGTAGGCTGTGGAAAGACGATGATTTACACCGTACTTAGCCATGACTCTAGCAAATTGGTCATTGCAAAAATGAGTCCCACGATCACTAATAATGGCACGAGGCACACCGAATCTAGCGAATAGAGCTTTCAAAAAGTTACAAACCACCCTTGCGTCATTAGTAGGTAAAGCTTTGGCTTCAACCCATTTGGAGACGTAGTCAACGGCTACAAGGATGTATTTGTTTCCTTTAGAAGAAGGGAATGGCCCCATAAAGTCGATACCCCAAACATCAAAGATTTCACACTCTTGAATGAAATTCTGAGGCATCTCGTCTTTATGCGTGATCTTACCTTGTTTCTGGCAAGCATCACATTTTTTAACCATATCGTGAGCGTCACGATAAATGGAGGGCCAATAAAATCCCGAATCAAACACTTTTTTGGCGGTGTAGTTGGGACCAAAGTGACCACCGGTGGGTCCTTTGTGGTAAGCATCAAGGATTTCAGACGCTGCCGGTCCGTCAACACATCGGCGGATAATCAGGTCGGCACATTATTTGAATAGGTAAGGGTCGTCCCAAAAGTAAGTCTTAATGTCGGTGAAGAACTTCTTCTTTTGCTGAGACGTCAACCCTTCCTTAAGAATTCCACCCGCCAAGTAGTTTGCAAAGTCCGCAAACCACGGGGTTTCATTCGGCTTCGAGTTGATAGACATTAAGGTCTCCAAGGGAAAAGAATCATTGATTTCTTTGGTCGGATGATCCCCTTGGTAAGGATCCTCAAGTCTGCTAAGATGGTCCGCGGCTAGGTTTTCAGCTCCTTTTTATCGCGAATTTCGATTTTAAATTCCTGGAGCAGCAAAACCCAGCGAAGAAGTCTTGGTTTGGAATCTTGCTTTGTCAACAATTACTTCAGCGCGGAATGATCGGTATACACAATAGTGGTAGAAAGGACAAGATAGGGGCGAAATTTTTCAAAAGCATAGACAACAGCTAAAAGCTCTTTTTCGGTTGTCGTATAATGCAATTGTGCCCCCGTCATTGTCTTCCTAGCGTAATGGATCGGTTGGAAGTGTTTGTTCACTCTTTGTCCAAGAACCGCTCCAATAGCAAAATCACTAGCATCGCACATCAACTCAAAGGGCAGCTCCCAATTAGGGGTAACCAAGACGGGTGCCTTAGTTAGCTTATCCTTGAGCGAGTTGAAGGCTTCAAGACACTCTTTGGAAAAGATAAAAGGAGTATCTTTTTCCAAGAGGTGGGTCATCGGGCGAGCGATTTGAGAAAAATCTTATATGAATCGACGGTAGAAGCCCCCATGACCCAGGAAACTTCTCACACCCTTCACGGTTGAAGGTGGAGGAAACTTGGCGATAACATCGACTTTAGCACGGTCTACTTCAAGACCGGCTTTGGAAATATTGTGTCCCAGCACGATGCCTTCTTTTACCATGAAATGGCATTTTTTCCAGTTCAGAACAAGGCGAGTGTCTTCGCACCGCTTAAGCATACGTTCCAAATTGGCAAGGCAAGAAGAGAAGGAATCCCCGAAGACCAAGAAATCATCCATGAAGACTTCCATGGTTTGTTCAACCATGTCATGGAAGATAGCTAACATGCACCTTTGGAAAGTCCCGGGCGCATTACATAAGCCAAAAGGCATTCGTTTGTAAGCAAATGTGCCATAGGGACAAGTGAATGTCGTCTTCTCTTGATCTTGGGGATCGATGGGTATTTGGAAATAACCCGAGAAACCATCAAGAAAGCAGTAATATTCATTACTGGCTAAACGTTCAAGCATTTGGTCCATAAAAGGTAGAGGGAAATGATCCTTTCTCGTGGCATCATTGAGTTTGCGGTAGTCTATACAAACTCTCCACCCAGTAACGAGACGAGTGGAAATTAACTCGTTGTGTTCATTGGGAACAACGGTTATTCCGCCCTTCTTGGGCACACAATGGATTGGACTAACCCATGGTGAATCCGAAATAGGGTAAATCATACCCGCATCAAGAAGTTTGAGAACCTTTGTTCTGATGACTTCATGGATTTTTGGATTCACCCTTCGTTGGCTTTGAATTGTGGGCTTAAAGTCGTCCTCCATGAGAATTTTGTGTGTGCAGAAGTGAGGATCAATTCCACGAATATCCGAAATCTTCCAAGCAATAGCCGTCATATGAGCTTTTAGCACGGCAACGAGGCGAGTCTTCTCTTCATCTTTCAAATCCGTTGCAATAATGACGGGCGACTTCTTGTTGTCGTCAAGGAACACGTACTCGAGATGTGGCGGGAACTCCTTAAGTTCCAAATCCGGAGGATTTTCGACGGGAGGCGTTTTCAAAGTCGTGGCATCGATAGCAATAACCGTGGGAGATGGAGGCGAAGGATTGTCTTCGGTGAGAAGATTGTCAAAGAAATTCATGTCTTCATCCCCATCGATAGGAGAATCATTAGTAGCTAAATTCACATCTCCCATGGTATCTTCAAGATTGTTCCAAAAGAAATCACTATCTCCAAATAGAGACAACGATGAATCAATGGAGGACACGGTCTCAACATTGGGAAGAGAGGAAGGAATACTTTTGAAAGCATCAATAAAGTGTGCTTCACAAGCCTTATCCAGAACGTCAATACAATTAACACTCTCGTTGGAATAAGGTTGTTTAGACAACTTTCCCATGTTGAAGACTACTTTATCGTCACCCACTCTCATGATAAGCTCACCGGCTTCAACATCAATGAGAGTGCGACCGGTCCTTAAGAATGGACGACCAACAATAAGTGGCACACGGGGGTCCATCATGTAGTCGACGACAACAAAATCAGCAGGAAAGGTGAATTTGTCGACTCCTACAATGACGTCTTTGGCTATCCCCACTGGATAAGCAACCGTACGGTTAGCTAATTCCAAAGTCATTTTGGTGGGGACTAGCTCAGGGAGAGATAATTGCTTCCAAACACTTAGAGGCATGAGATTAATACTGGCACCTAGATCGGCTAGGGCCATGCAATTCTCTACTCCCGGGAAATTGCAAGGGATAAGAAAACGACCCGGATCACCAAGCTTGGTTGGCAATTTCCTTAAGAGCACTGCAGAGCAATTCTCATTAAGTTGGGTGTTAGCAATATCGAGGAGCTTTTCCTTGTCGCTCAGAAGGTCTTTAAACATTTTCGCGTATTTGGGCATGTGAGCGAGAGCCTCAGCGAAGGAGATATTGAAATTCAATTGTTTGAACATTTTAAGAAAGTTCGAAACCTGAATATCGTCCTTGCTTTTGAGCTTCTCTTTCCTCAACCTAGATGGATAAGGTATATTGGAAGAAGAGGAAGGCTTTGGGAGAATAGGATCACTCACATCCTTGGGTGGAGGAGGGGTAGAAGGAAGAGGTGGAGAAATTGGGGAAGAAGAAAGATGAGGAATAGGAGCAGGTGACTCGTTCTCCTTAGTCACAACCACTGGTGGAGGTATAGGAAGCTCGGGTTCCTTGGTACCTTTGCCACTGCGAGTGGTGATTGCTTTCATCTCCCCTCTTGGATTCGCAACGGTATTACTCGGAAGAGTACCCGAAGGAGAGGGTGGATTACCTTGGAAGAAACTAGCCATCATGTTCCTCAGATCATTAGTTTGGCTATCCAACGTATTTCTCATGTCGGCTCTCAAATCGTTCCCTTGCTTGACCAAGTCTGCTTTCAGGTTGAGCACCTCTCTCTGAAGATTTCCCACTATCGCATCGTTAGTCCTCATATAAGTTTCAACTTCTTGATGAAGAGCGGTGGGTTGGTTGGGAGGGGCATTGTATGCGGGTGGTTGATAAGCAGGTTGTTGGTAAACTTGGTTGTTACGTTGAGGTGGTTGTTGCTGCTTGTGAGGAGGTATGTATGGTTGTCGAGGTTGTTGTTGTTGTTGAGGAGGGCGGTTTAGGTTTTGTTGTTGGTTTGGGTTGTTTGGAGGAAAACCAGGTGGTGAAAGATAGTTGTTGCTGCGGTAGCTAAGTAAATTACGGTCACCTTGAGGTCTAGCTTGATAAGCAGGTTGAGGATAGGTGCCATAAGCCGCATTCACATTCTCAGCAGGGTAGTCTTGGGTGGCGGTACAAGTTGTGTAAGAGTGAGGACCACCGCATATCTCACAAGGTTGGCTGACAGCGTTCACTTGAGCGTTTTTAGCGTTGTTGTTGTTGTTGTTGCTGACGATATGGGTGACAAGCGATTCAAGTAGTGTAGTGATTTTATCGAGTCGCTTGTCACTGTCATTAGTGCTAGCACTAGCGACATTGGTCCTAACACTCTTGGTTTGCACACGAGACTTATTCTCAATGATATCCCAAGCAGCATTGGAAGTCTTAGCCAATAGATTACCCTCCGAGGCACTGTTCAGTGAATCTTGGTCACTCATTCTTAAACCATTGTAAAAAGTATTAATTTGATGTACTTTGGTAAAACCATGTTGTGGGCATTTTCTTAAAAGATCTTTGAACTGATCCCAAGATTCACTGAACGACTCATCGTACTTTTGTTCAAAATTTATGATTTCATTCCGCAATGCGGTAGTACGAGAGGGTGGAAAAAAATAATTGATAAACTTTGTTTCCAAATCCGTCCACGAGAGAATACTCTGTGGCGGTTCCTTAGCAAGCCAATGCCGGGCTTGTCCCTCTAAAGAAAAGGGAAAAAGTTGTAACCTGATAACCTCTTGTGGAACACCATTGAATTTAACCGTGTTGGTGAGTTGCAAGAATCTCTTGATATGGTCATGTGGGTCATCAATGGTACGTCCCAAGAATGGTTGAGCGGAGACCATCTTGATAAAGCCTGATTTTAGCTCAAAGTTGTTGGCGGCAATCGGAGGTATGACAATTGGATCCGTGTTGCCATCTACATGAGCTTGTAGCAATTCAATCATCGGGCGATTATCCAGAAGGGGTTCATTGTTGTTATTGTTCATGTTGTTGAAAGGCGGGTTGTTGTTGTTATTATTGTTGTTCGGAGGTGGTATACCGGCCATGTCTAAGTGATCGAGAGGCTCGGGCTCTTGATATGACGTGGATCGAGTGCGCATACACCTGCAAAAGAACGAACAAAGAAAAACAAAGCAAAAATATTTTTGGTTTTTATGTTTTTTAATTTTTATTTTTTTTTTTTGTATTTTTGAAAATTTTATATTTTTTTGTGTTTTTGAAATTTTTTATGAAAAAGTAACGTTCACGGGGAATGGATCCCAAAATCCAAGTTCTCACAAAAAACTTTTGATCTTAACGAGAAGAGCCGGCAGCGGCGCCATTTGATACATACGATTTGCAATGGGTTCAAAATAATTCTCGGAATCCTCTCGAATTGATCTCAGTTAAAAGTGGAATAATTTGTTCTTGGTGTCCAAAAAGTGGTTTTGGTTATCTAATCAGTTAAAAGAAAGATTTAAGCTTAAAACATTCAGCAATTAAAAAGCAACACTAGATTTAAAACTAGAAAATACCCTTACTGAAAATGGCCTACTCGGAATAAATCCTATTCGGAAAAATGACCTATGCGGAATGTTCTCTATTCGGAATAATGTGCTCTTTCGCGGAAAACTTTGCCTACTCGGAAAAACTGTTCTATTCGGAATGTATTCACAATTCGGAAAATAACTCTATTCGGAAAACATGGCTTATGCGGAAAGTAGTGCTATTCGGAAAAGTTGTTCTATACGGAATAAATGCTCAATTCGGAAAATATGGTCTATTCGGAAAATCTTGACTATGCGGAATAAATGAAGGATTCCGAATAAAGTAAAAATAAACTGGCTAAGTGGAATATTGGAAACATTCCGAGTAAGGGAAAAACAATAAAATGACTATGCGGAAAACAAGCTCTATTCGGAATATCTTGGGAATGAAGAACAGTACAGTAGAAGCAAAAGAACAGGGCATACGAATATTGATCCAAATCAACTTAAATAAGTAAAAAGGTTTTACCAAATTAAACACAAATCAGTTAAATACCATAAGAAACAAATCCCACCAATAAAAACACTAAATCAACAACTTTTTAAGATCAAACTTGAATCAAATAGAAAACTTAAGAACTTGCAATAGAAGATGATGAAGAACAAGATGAATGAAAGATTGGATTGAAAGATTAATGTAAAGGTAACAAGAGTAATGATTAAAACTTACAAGATTGAAGGAAAATTAAAAATCACCAAACACCCTAATGGTGTTGGTGAAGAAACGATCCTAAGAAACTGGAAAAAAGGAAAATGAAAGCTAACTCCCTAAAATGTGAAGGAAAAATCTATATATAGTCCTAGTGGTTGGTTGGTGAGTGGGCTTTCTCCCTTTCTTCTTGTCTTCTCGTCTTTTCAGAAAAGTTGACGTTTTCGATTCTGATTCGGGATTTGTCGTCGATTAAATTCAACTCGTCTTTTAATTTCTTCGTTAAATAGACTTGAATTTCTTCGACATATGTAAATCTTCCATCTTTGGTCCTTTTCTTCGATAAATCTTCAAATCGGCCCATTGACTTCAAATCATTTGCATCTCTTGGACAATAGACTTCGTCTTGAGTCTTTTTCCTTGATAAAACCCGTGCAATCCCATGTTTTCTTTAATATTCATCCGGTTAGCTCTGAAAACACAATAAACACAAAAACCACGCATAATTCCAAACAAATGATATTAAATACGTGTTTTGGTCTTGTTTTAGCTAGGATTAAGTGGTAAAAGGATGGGTGTTTACACACCTATCAATAACCATATTCATATAACGGTTTTTATTTAACTCTATACAACGTTATAAAACAAATTGTATGATGTTTTTAACGACAATGGTTCGTATCATGATTTTTAAGGAGAAAGCCTATATTATAATTTTTGATAAGGATTTGTATAAAATGACTTTGGATATTTTATGGCCTATAACAAAGATTGGTACAAAATGATTTTCGGTAATAATTTTATATCGATGTTATATTGATGGATTTCATTAAACTCTATGAATTCACTCGGCGTTATCGCTGACCTTTTCTTTTAACATGTTTTATCTCAGGTACTTGAAGGTAATTCTCGGGAAGACAACAAGAAATCATGGCCCGCACTTAAATAATAATTTCCATTCAAATGCTTTGTAAAACCTGTATAAAGTACAATGACTTGGGACCTATGTAAATTTGATACTTATGAATGGAAATGTTTTATTATTAAACGACGCGATTTTTAAGCGTTGTCTATGATGTGAGTAATGTGCTATCCCGTAACACCAACGAGTCTTCCGCTGTATTGAATTGTATAAATTTGGGGGTGTTACAGGTAAATAAGCTAGTACATGTAGTATGTACCGGCGGACTTTGTTAAAAGTATAAAATGGTTAACTACATGTGTAGTAGAGTATGATGAAATTATTTATATCATTTTCTCTCGAGTTTGTCGTGATTTTATGAGTCGAGTTTTATATTCTTATGTATGGTTTATTTCTCGAGTCTATTATTAATGAACGCACCTTATTTGATAGGTCGCGGTTCTCGCGTTTGTAAGGCATCATCTATCGTCGGCGATCGTCTCATTACCACTATTGGCTAAGGTGAGTCTATAGCCTCGCTTGTGCACATTAAATTGTTTTAAAAACCCGTGAGGGGGAATACATGTTTTATAAACTTAGAACACAAGATTTTTATGGTATGCTTGTCCTTCTATGAATGGACCCGTGGTTGCCTTTAAATTGCATTAAGTGATTGCCTTTGTTAAAGCCTCAATTATGGACCGTTAACTAGCTTATGATGGGCTAGCCGCTAGTACAATTAATAGATCTATGGGGGAAGCCGCCCCGGTTCAGTTTGTGTGGACTTGTCACGGAAGCTTAGGCCCGACCTCCACACTGTTTGGACATATTGTATTGAGAACTCAGGTATACGACAATGTACCAAAAATCTAGAGGTAACCGACAATTAATAAATCTCCTGTCTTATCAGACCTCTAAAGGGAGTGTTTAAGGGCTCGGTTCCATGAGCTTATTACAATTTATGCTATATACAATTATCATTGTTGATGCAAATTATTATTTGATGCTTATAAGCATGCCACAAACTTATAATCTTTGCTTGTGTTCAAATTGATTACATAAACCTATAGATTCACTCGACATTTTTGCTGATTGTTTTACTCACATGTATTTTACGTAATCAAGAAGTGGAAGCTTGGAGGTCACGGGGAATGAAGTTGTGCACTTCTATGTTGTTCAAACTCTTTGATTTATTTATCGTTCTATTTTTAAAACAAACTAATATGTTGTTTTAACTTATCTTTTGGTAACGATTACTTGGGACTACGCTACTCTGATGAATATTGTAGGAACGATAAATCTAAAACGTCTCTTTTCGAGCCGTTCTTTATAAATTGTGTGTTGTTGTATCATTGTTTAGCACCCAAAGATGTATTCCACTGCGTGTAAATTTGGGGGTGTTAAATTTTTCTTGCAAGTTATTAATATGTGGAAAACTACCAACGTCTTTTTGCAAAGCAAGTTCAAGAGAATGACAATGTTTTTGAAGGAAATCAGTTTTGTGTTGAAGTAACTCAAAGGCCTTTTTATCAACATTTTCTTTATGTTTCGAAAGCTCAAGTTCAAGACGCTCACATTCTTTGATTTTATCAAGATATTTGCATGCAACATCAGAATATTCATCGATATCAGCACAAGATTGAAGAGTAACACACAAAATATCTTTGGAGAGACATTCTTATAAGAGTAGATCTTGTTCGTTTGAAAAATCTGTTTTGTCATTTTAAAGTTCATCAATTTCTTTTTCAAGAGACTCAACATATTTGAAATCATCAAACATTTCAGACCGAAACAAGTTTTCAAACTCAAGAACATGTTCTTTTATTATCTTCTTATTTGGTATTAGAAGTTCTTTCACAAGCACAGTTATGTCGTGAGGAATCTCGGTTTTCCACTTATCCTTTTGACGTTTTTCCCAATCGCTTTTGACAATTGATTGAACATTTTCAATGTGGTGTTTAAGAAAACTAAGTGTTTTTCTACTTTTGCTTTTAGAAGCATCTAAAGGCAAATAGTTAATATATTTAAAAACATTAGTTTTCCTCTTAGCGGCAAACGCTTTCTTCCATTGAATTCTTCGTTGTTTGCATTCTAAAAAGAATTCCTCACGAGACTTCTATTTTTGTGGAGTAAAAAGACCATAAAGACGGTTTAGATAAGAATAGTTATATGGTTTCACAAAATCTTTATTGACCGGTGATCTACTCTCCTCATCCCAAAGGGACGTCTCTTCACTATCGAGGTTAGCTACTGGGCAGTCATTATCACTCCATTCGAACTCATTAAGATATAAGTGATGGTTCGCAGCTTGAGCTTGTTCGAGGTACTTGGGGGTGGCAAAGCTAGGTTGACCTTTGAAAAACGACCGAGGTGCTATCATTCTTACGGTTTGAAGAGTCATGTGTATTATAAACAACTTTTTTCCAAAAATCGACTTGTTCTTTGAGATCCTTTACTTTTTCAGTATCTTTGCTTTGTCTATTTTTGAAATCTTGTTTTAATATTTCAACCTCTTGTTTCTTTTCGTCAAGAATTTTAGCAGAATCGGTGGTATTCATAGAAAGCCTTTGTTCAAGTTCATTAACTTTTGTTGTGGCAAGGTACGTTTTTTGACGTTCATTACTTAACAAGACATTAAATTGACGTTTTTCTTTAGTTAACAAAGCAAGAGCTTCGTTGTATTTATTTTCAAACTCGTCCTTTTTAACGTTGATGACACGACTTTTGTACCCCTCAAGCTCGTTGGTCTTTTGAAGAAGCTCAGCCCTATAACTATCAATAGTCTCACTAGATTTTATAAGAGCGGCTTTGCATTCTTCAAAGTTTTGAGTGAGTGCTGCGTTTGCCTTCTTTAATTGCTTTTGACTCTTTCTATTTTCATTGACATCTTTTTGTAAACTAGCAATTAAATTAGCAAGCGCGACACGCTCCTCGTCATCATACTCATTTGCATGTTGATCATCCTCATACTCATTATTGCACATGTATGATGAATCGGGTGTGGTATTGCTATCAACCGTTTCCATCATACACATGTCAGTAATTGTTGTTGGAAGATCACTATGCTCATGTGTATCAACAAACACATTATATTCATCATCATTTTGTACCTTATCAATTGGCTCGGTATCAAAGATAGGACTATTGTCATCTTTAGTGACGTTAAGGACCTCATGAATCTTTGCCATGTATGAAGAATGTGCCTCGAGTTCTTGGTCGGAGAGTTCATCATCTGTGTCGTCAAGCATTTCTCCTTCCTCAGCTGATAACTTGATTCCAGCTTCCATTTTCTTGCACAGCAACATCTTTTCCTTATGATAACCATAATTTTTAACCCTCTTTGGCTGCCTGCATTCCCTAGCCAAATGCCCAAAACCTCTGCAGTTAAAACACTAAATCCCACTTTGTTACACAAATTGAGTACCAACAGTTTCCCTATTTCCAACAACAGTAGCCACCCTCTAATTATCATACTTAGGTTGTCGATCATACTTTGGAGGACTCTGTGCATGGGTGTTCCTCGGGTTTGAAGATGTTCGAAGGTTGTTGTTGGTGGGTTTGTAGATTTTCTTATATTGGTTCATAATGAAAGCCATTTGTTGCTTGAATTCCCTATCCTTTTTAGCTACTTCTTCATCACTGTCTTCTTTGGATGATTGCTCAGGTGTGGGTGATGGTGCTCTTGCAACTTCTTTGCCTCGGGATCGTGTTGGAGCATGTGACTTGGAGACAGTGGATGATCGTGGTGATGATGATTGAGTACAGTAGGTCTTTGAAGTACGAGAGTGATAATCTGGGTAATGTTGAGTGGTAGACACCAAAGCAAGTGGATTGGATACCTTTGCAACTCGTTCAGTTTGAAGTTCATTTGCCTCATTTTGAAATTGTTTCATAATGTCAAAGAGCTTGTGGTATGAAACTTCGTCTAACATTTGTTTTTGTTTCACCAAGGTGACAAACCATGTCCACTCTGGTTGAAGTTGCTGTAGAAATTGGACATTGACTTGCATGGTGGAAACTTGCAAGTTGTTTCGGGTCATATCATTCATCTTCTTGCAGAATCGGGAGTAATAAGAATCCATTGATTCCCCATCCTTTGATGTAAACTTGCCAAAGTTCCAAAACATCTTAGTTTTCACATCTTGTTTGTTAAGTGATTCACCTTGATGCAATCTTTCAATAGCCGTTCACATTTCTTGAGCAGTAGGGCATGCATCAACCGTGGAATAAATATCATCTCCAATTCCACTGAGAATTAAGTAGATTACTTCCTTCTCTGCATCAAACCAAGCGCGGTTCTCTGGTGTGAGATCGTTCCTCTTTTCATCACGTTCATAAGCTGGTTGTTCTTCAATAGTGTCTGTGGCTGGTACTCTCGGAACTTGAATCCTTGAGACTTTATAGGGTCCTTCCAAAATACATTGCCTTAAAGCATCACTGTTAGGTTTTGTGTCAAGATAACGTAGAAAACGGGATTGCCATTGATCATATCGACCCGACACAAGCATTGGTGGTCTTTCTTTGTTACCCGCCACCATTATGTTGTTGTTCGTCACACGATATTCGGCAGTAGAATCCATATCAATATTCTCTGAAATGATGAAGTGAATATGGATCTTAAGTAGATTTGTTGTGATTGTTGTTGTGGTTAAAATTTCGAAAATTGCAATTTTTTTTCAGTCCGACAATAAATTCCCCAGTCCGACAAAACGGTAGACCAAAAAATTTTGTAATCGCCAAATTTTGAAATCGAGCTAGAAATGTCCTAAAACTAGTATGGAAAAAATCTGAATTTACTTGATAGAAAAATGAGTACCACGGTCACTTATGATGGCCCGAGGTACACCAAATCTAGCAAATAATTGCTTCTAAAATTTCACTACAACTCGAGCATCATTAGTAGGCAAGGCTTTGGCCTCAATCCGCTTTGACACATAATCCACGGCTACGAGTATGTACTTATTTCCTTTAGATGATGGAAAAGGTACCATGAAATCTATTCCCCACACATCAAAAATCTCACACTCTTGTATGAAGTTTTGTGGCATCTCATCTCGTTGAGTAATTTTTCCTTCTCTTTTACATACATCACCAAATTTCACCATCTCTTGGGCATCTTTGTATATGGAAGGCCAATAGTAACCCGAATCCAAGACTTTCTTGGCGGTATATTTGGGCCCAAAATGTCCACCCGTATGTCCCTTATGACAAGCTTCTAAAATCTTAAAGGCCTCGGGCCCATCTATACACCATCTAATGATTTGGTCCGCACATTGCCTAAAGAGGTAAGGGTCATCCCAAAAGTATTATTTCACATCCTTAAGAAATTTCTTCTTTTGTTGTGAAGTGAGACCCTCTATTAGCACATCCCCCACAAGATAGTTTGCAATATCCACAAACCAAGGGGTGGCATCCTCTTGTGAAGAGATAGACATGAGCTCCTCTATTGGAAAGGATTCATCAATTTCCTTATGAGGCAATTCACCTTGAAAAGGATGCTCAAGTCTACGCAAGTGATCTGCCGCTAAATTCTTGGCTCCTTTCTTATCACGAATCTCAATGGAAAACTCTTGTAGCAATAAAACCCATCTCAAAAGTCTAGGCTTAGCATCTTGCTTTGTCATGAGGTACTTGAGAGAGGAATGATCCATATGCACTATGGTTTTGGAGAGCACAAGATAGGGTCTAAATTTCTCAAAGGCATAGACTATAGCAAGCAACTCTTTTTTCGTGGTGGTGTAGTGAAGTTGAACACCTGTCATGGTTTTACTAGCATAGTGTATAGGTTGAAAATGTTTATTCACTCTTTGTCCTAACACGCCCCCCACGGTATAATCACTAGCATCACACATGAGCTAAAAAGGCAAATCCCAATTTAGAGAAACCAAAACGGGAGTCTTAGTCAACTTTTCCTTAAGTATCTCAAAAGAGTC
Source organism: Glebionis coronaria (assembly GCA_025667525.1). Taxonomy (NCBI): domain Eukaryota; kingdom Viridiplantae; phylum Streptophyta; class Magnoliopsida; order Asterales; family Asteraceae; genus Glebionis; species Glebionis coronaria. The sequence goes on along the minus strand of CM046881.1, from coordinate 340,051,979 downwards.
TAAACACTCTTGGGTGAAAATGAAAGTAGCCTCTTTTTCCAAGAGGTGGGTCATCGTTCTTGCAATCTTAGAGAAATCTTGTATGAAACGTCTATAGAATCCCGCATGACCCAAAAAACTTCTAACTCCTTTCGACGTGGTAGGTGGGGGAAGCTTAGCAATAACATCTATTTTAGCACGATCCATTTCTAAACCCTTGTTAGATATCTTATGTCCCAAGACTATCCCCTCTTTGACCATGAAATCGCACTTCTCCCAATTAAGAACAAGACGTGTTTCTTCACACCTCTTAAGCATACGTTCTAAATGGGAGAGACAAGAAGTGAATGAATCTCCAAAACCCGAGAATTCATCCATGAAAACTTCCATAGTGTGCTCAATCATGTCATGAAAGATTGCCATTATACACCATTGAAATGTCCCCGGTGCATTGCACAAGCCAAAAGGCATTCTCTTGTAAGCAAATGTACCATAGGGACAAGTGAATGTGGTCTTTTCTTGATCCTTAGGCTCAATGGGTATTTGAAAATAACCCTAGAATCCATCTAGAAAGCCATAGTATTCATTTCCCAAGCGTTCAAGCATTTGGTCCATAAAAGGTAATGGGAAATGATCTTTCCTAGTAGCATCATTGAGCTTCCTATAATCAATACAAACTCTCCAGCCCATGACAAGTCTAGTAGGAATAAGCTCATTGTTCTCATTAGGCACTATGTTGATTCCACTCTTCTTAGGAATACAATGTACCAGGCTAACCCATGGAGAGTTGGAAATTGGATAAATCATGCCCGCTTCAAGAAGTTTGATAACTTCCTTCTTAATGACCTCATGGATTTTAGGGTTAACCCTTCTTTGGCTTTGAATGGTGGGTTTGTAATCATCCTCCATAAGGATTTTGTGTGTACAAAAATTCTGGATCAATTCCCGTTATGTCAGATATTTTCCATTCTATGGCTTACTTATGTTTCTTAAGCACCTCTATGAGTTTTTCCTTCTCATCCTCTTTCAAGTCTTTAGCAATTGTAACGGGTAATTGGTATTTTCCCTTTAAGAAATAATATTCAAGGTATGATGGAAGGTGCTTAAGTTCAAGGGTAGGTGTAATTTCTATGTAAGGTTTCACTATGGATGGATCATCTATGGTAACTTCTTGCGGAATTGGTGAAGGAATGGGATTCTCATTGAGCAACTTTTGGATAGTGAGAATGTCTTCTTCCCAATTGATGGGAGAATCATCATTACCAAGGAAGTTGGACTCAAATTCCTCCAAGAGGAATTCACTCTCTCCTAAATGTGTTAAGGAGGGAGTGTTTGAGGCAACGGTCTCTACATGAGGCATGTATTCACTATCATTCTTACAAGCTTCATGCAAATGCTCATCATACACCTCATTAAGAACATCCACTATGTTAATCGTTTCATAACCTTGAGATTTCTTAGTCACTTTTCCTAGCTTAAACACCACTTTCTCATCCTCAACTCTCGTAATTAGTTATCCCTCCGCCACGTCTATAAGAGTACGACCCGTCCTCAAAAATGGTCTACCAACAATTAGAGGAACCCTCGGGTCCATATCATAATCAACCAATATAAAGTCCGCTGGAAAGATAAACTTATCCACACCTAAAAACACATCCTCTGCAATGCCTACCAGATAAGCTATGGTACGATTGGCTAACTCAAGGGTCATCCTAGTAGGAGTGAGCTCGGGAAGAGAGAGTTTTTGCCAAACCGATAAAGGCATGAGATTAATGCTTGCCCCCTAGATCCGCTAATGCCATGCAATTCTCACAAGGGATCAAAAATCGCCCCACCCTGGGAAATTACAAGGGATCAAAAATCGCCCCGGATATCCAAGTTTTGTAGGTAAGGTTTTGAGCAACACGGCAGAGCAATTCTCATTAAGTGATGTGTTAGGCAAATCCACCAATTTTTCCTTGTTGGAGAGGAGATCTTTGAACATTTTAGAAAACTATGGCATATATGAAAGATCTTCCGCAAAGGAGATGTTTATGTTAAGTTGCTTGAACATCCTCTAAAATTTAGAGACTTGTATATCATCCTTATTTTTCAATTTCTCCGTTCTCAATCTTGATGGGTAAGGAAGGCTTGGTTCTGGTGTAGGTTGAGTAGTTGTTGTGGTGGAAAGTTTCTCTTTGTTAGGTTCTTCAATGGGAGGTGTGGACGGTAAAGGATAAGTGGGTGTAGGTTGAGAAGATGTAGGTGTTGAAGTGGTAGAGCTTGAAGGTGGTGAATTAGATGTTGAAGGCTTATCACAAGGTGGAACCATAGTAGGCTTAACCATAGGAGGTGTAGGAGGTGAAGGATCATTAGTTTTTTTTCCACTTCTTGTTGTGATAGCATTGACATTATCCCTTGGGTTTGTTTGTGTGTTTGAAGGTAAAGCCCCTTGCGGCCTTTGAGTATGCATAATTTTGTTGTGTAGAAGAGCAAGTTTCTTGTTGTTTTCCTCTTGAGCCTCTTTCATTTGTCTTTTATAAGAAGTGAACTTTTGAAGAATCAAATCCATGGGATTAGGGTGCACATTTCCTTGATAAAAACCTTGGTTTGGATATTGAGGTGGAGATGGTTGGTTAAATCCTTGATTGGGTGTATGAAAGTTATTTCCTTAATGTTGAAAGTTATTGGGTGCTCTATAGTTTTTCCTTTGGTAGTTTGGCCTAGGCCCTTGATTTCTTTGTAGCAATTGAGAAGGATGGGGTTGATTTTGGGTGGGTGGATGGGGTGGAAAGCCGGGTGGAGCAAGGTAATTATTTGACTAGTAAGAGAGGTTGTTTTGATTGATGTTAGGTTTGAAGTGCTCTCTATGTTCTTCTTGATAAGAATAACACTCAACTTGATAACCTTGAACCTTATCACATTGTAGGTAACAATGAGGACCTCCACAAGTCTCACATGAAATAGCAATGGCATTCACATCATTGGAAAAATTGTTCAAGGAAAGGCTCTTAAGGGTTTCGTCTATGTCATGATTTGTCTTAAGATTCATCTCTTGATTTCTTTCCATTATTTTAAGTATCTCTTGGTGACTCTTGAGGATTTAGTAATCAAAGGGTGTTTGAGAACTATCTTGCACAACATGAATCCTTTCATCAAATTGGTTATTTGTTTGCACCATGGATTTAGTCTCAATAATGTCTCATGCCTCTTGAATGCATTTGGAAAGCATGTTATCACCCGCGGAAGAGTTGAGGGAATCTTGATGATGTGGTCTTAGTCCATTGTAGAAGATATTGATTTGATGAACTTCATTGAATCCATGATAGGGGAATTTTCTAAATAAATCCTTGAACTCTTCCCAAGCATCACTAAAGTTTTGGCTAGGTTTTTGCTGAAATCCAATAATTAGGTTTCTCAAAGCCGTGGTCTTAGATGGGGGAAAGAACTTGTTCAAAAACTTCTTAGTAAAGTCATCCCAAGTCGTAATGCTCTTAGGTGGTTGTGTGTCTAGCCAATACTTAGCATTACCCTCTAAGGAGAATTGGATCAAGAACAACTTAATGGCATCATGGGGAACTCCATTGTACTTAATGGTATTGCAAAGAGAGAGAAACTTCTTGATATGATCGTGTGTAGGTCTCCCAAAAAATGGTGTGTTTGAAACTAAGCTAATCATAGATGTCTTAAGCTCAAAGGTGTTTGCGGGTATATCGGGTATAAAAATATCATCGGCATATCACATTCGATTGGAGGTGTTCCATCAAAGGTCGATTGTCAACGGTGGCCATGGCATCTTGTGTGTTGTTCAAAGCACGATTCTCGGGATCGGATTGATAGATGGTGTTGTTTTTACTCTATCTCTTTTTCTTCCTTCTCGGAGGAAAGGGTTGTACACCAAATGGTATTTGTGCACGCCCGAGGGTGAGCATGCAACTTAAATCAAGAAGTGAGAGAGAAGCTCTCGTTCTACTTTTGGAAAAGAAGGGATTATCCTTTCCGAGGTTCAATAAGAAATATCCACAAGGAATTATAGTATATATAAGTAATACTTGGGTGCAAGACCCCCAATCAAGCTTTCCTTCTTAGAACACGCACTAGTGAACATGGGGTTAGGTGGCGTGAAGCACTTAAGTACCTATTAACCCTTAGACGGCATTTTATAGCACGTCGCCTTTCTATTCACTTTGTAGTTTGTATTCTTTGAATTCTTGCCTATTGGAAGTATTTATCTATTCTTGCTTTAATTAAATTTGATCGATACACGTGTCAAGGACCGGAACGCTCCTGAACACGATGTATTGCAAAAGCAATACTTATGGAAGTATGTGTATTAAGTGTTCGTATACGTATACGTATCTACATATAATAATATATCAAAAATATTTTTGTATTTATTGGGTTTTTAAAGAAAATACTATATGTACGTAAAAACCGATGAAATCCAATAATATATTTTTTGGTTGCAATCTCTTAGGAAAAAGATTGCTTTTTGAATTTTTTATTTTTTCTGGTTTAATTCTTTAGGAAAAGAATTTATTTTTTTAATTTTTAGTATTTATATTTTTATATTTTTTATATTTTTTATGTTTTTGATTTATGATACGTAAAAATAACGTCCACTCGGGGAACGGATCCTAAAATCCAATCGAAACCGTCAATCAATAGTCTCTCGTAATATCATGAACCGGCAGCGGCGCCATTTGAAATTGAGTATTTATCAGTTCGTTTATTCTCGATTCTTGACAAATTGAAAGGCCTAAAAATATCGAGCTTTAAATTGTTCTTGGTTGTTAAGGGTATTTGGATTTCTATGTCTAATTCAATCAACACGTAAAAAGATGAAAATAATAAGGCTATGTATCCGTAAAACAAAGTGCAAATACCAATTACTATTTACAAAGTACAAATTTTTAATGCATAAAAAGTAAATTGCTTGAAATGTACACTAAAGGTAAGTATAAGGACTGAAATGTAAAATTCAGAAACTAAAAGGACCAAATATGTAAAATGTAACTAACTTGTAACAAACGTAACAAATTCACAAAACTTACTAACTGAAAATGTAACAAACTTAAACTAGAAGGATTAAACTTTTGCAAACCCTAAAAACTTGGAAAATTTACTTTGATTACAAAGTTTAACAAACAACAAGGACCTATGTGCAATTAAAATGAAAGTTTTTTCAAAAACGGGTTAAGCCACTACAATAAGCTGGATAGAGCTTATTAATGAACCAAAATCAAAATGGTTTGTTGCAAAATGCTTAGAATCAAAAATAAGCTAGGCCAGTAACTGGATTTTGCTTAAAAGCTTTTAAATTTCAAGTTAGCTTATCTCAATAAGCCAAGAATAAGCTCTTTTGAAAACTAGTCAACCACAATCCAATTTTCTTGCTGAAATTGATTAATCAATGAACACAAAGCTCGGAATGTCTTTTTGTTTGAAAAATGAACCACTAAATAAGCCAGAATCAAGAATAAGCAAAAATTGGCTTATTTGACCAACTGTTGGAAATACGATTTTACGTATTTAGGAAGATTCGGTCACTCCGACAATATATTAAGTTGTAGCTCGTAGTCTAGATATCTTTTAATTAACTAAACAAGGAAAAGCCCGGTCCATGCTTGTATGGCCAGCCCAAATGTAAGCCCAAGCCCATCTTATAGGCTTGGTATATAAACCCTCTCCATTTATGGAGAGGGTGGTGATTTCATTTGAATAACACATAGTTCTCTTAAACTTTCTCTCTATAGAAGTGTGAAATCCACCATCTTTCTATCTCTAAAACATTAGCAAGATTTACATATCCTACAAATGGTATCAAGAGCCATGGGATGATTGTATAGTTTATGTGTTTGTGTTCTTGATTTTTTGATAGCTTTTGATCAATAGAAAGACACGTCCAAAATTTTTTTGTGTTTTTTATGGTTTGATCTTGATACAAATCATCTACATAGTTGTGGTAGTGATTTAGTATTGTTTCTTTGTTTAAAAACGCAAAATTTTTGGGTGTTTGGATCAATTTTTGGCTTAAAATCTCGAATTTTGGGTGTTTTGTCCGAGAAAAGTGGAAAAAATAACATACTGCTTGTACCATTGCGAAAGCCTCTCCATCGCAATATCTATGGTTTAAACATTGCGATCCACATTTCGATTGGAATTGCGATTTGTGTGTTTTCTGTCATTGCGATCCAGATTGCGATTAGAGCTCTTTGTTATTGCGATCCATATTGCGACACATATTGCGACACATATTGCGACAGGATTATTTTTGGGGTATTGCGACAGGGGTATTGCGATTGGATTATTGCGATAGGACTTATTACGATTGGAACATTGCGATAGGATTTATTGCGATTGGATTATTGCGATAGGAATTATTGCGATTAGACATTGCGACAACATTCCTCTAGGCATTGCGATAGGGCAACAAGTATTCCAAGATTTTTCAAAAACGTGTTTTTGAAAATTTTTAGGGGATTTTAACATTAATTCTCGACTTCTACACACAACAACAAACACATTTACTTTCTTTCATTGATCGATCAACTTTGTAAATCGTCACTTATTGAAATGGAGTACACATCTCTTACGGATAAGTCCATCCTCTCGGGTACGGATAATCGTCCACCAATGTTGGTGAAGACTATGTATGAGGAATGGGCTTCCTAAATGGAACTTTATATGTTGAACAAGGAGAATGGACATCTAGTTTGGGCATCGGTGCTCAATGGAGCGTTAGATTATGGTACAGTGACGAAAGGTACGACTACTCGTCCTCGCACAACGGGTGAATTGACTAGAGATATGAAGATTCAAGACAAATGTGATAAGTATGCTACAAACATCATTCTCCAAGCCCTTCCTCCAGATGTCTACAAACTCGTCAGCAAACATAAAGTTGCCAAAGAGTTATGGAATAGAATTCGGGTTCTAATGCAAGGCACCTCGTTAACTAAACAAGAACGAGAGTGTAAGCTTTATGATACTTTTGATAAGTTTGCCTATGTGCCAGGGGAGACTCTCAATGATTACTATCTGAGATTTACCCTATTGTTGAATGAGCTTAATATATATGGCATGGCAATTCCTACCTTTCAATTGAAAACCAAGTATTTGAACACTCTTCCTTCAGAATGGAAAAAATACGTGACGGATGTTAAACTGGCTAAGGACTTGCATAACACCAATGTGGATCAACTTCAAGCTTTTCCTCAACAACACGAATGCCATGTGATCGAGGCTCGGTTGTCTACACCTCAAGTTCATGATCCACTTGCAATGTATGCTTCTCAACAAAACATGGCTTATACTTATCAACAACCATCATACTTGCAGCAGCCACCACCACACACCTATCAGCAACCATCTTATCAACCACCAATGATGCCACAGCAAGCATTTCAACAAAGTGTTCATCAACAATCTTTTCCACAGCAACCACCATATCAGACATCACCATCACAAGCCAACAATTCTCCAATGGTCTATACTCCTCAGCAAGAATATTTTCCACTAGAAGCACAACCAGCACAAGCTTTCTACTCTAATGAACTTCCACCAATCCAAGCACCGGTCTTCACTCTAAATGATACGCCAGCTGATGTTCTAAACCATCTCACTGCCTACTTGTCAAAAGTTGTTGCAACTAGAGGATTTCCACCAACAAACAATCAGCTTCGCACCTCTTCAAATCCTCGACAATAAGCTACTGTTCAAGATGGTCAAGTAACAGTGCAACCAAATCAGGGAAGGAAAATTTCATATGGACCTCCTACAAGGAATGGGAACAATAAAGCTGTGAATTCTCAAGCTAGTGGAAATGGAAGTCCTATTGGTCCTAAAAAGGTTGTGACTTGCTACAATTGCCGAGGACAAGGTCATATGGCTAGGGAATGCACTCAGCCGAAAAAGAGGAGGGATGATGCATGGTTTCGTGAGAAGATGTATTTGGTTGATGTTCAGTCTAAGGGGAAGATTTTGGATTCAGAGGAGTTAGCATTTCTTACAGACCCAGGGGCAGCAGATACTGAAGGCATTGCAGTCGTTTCTACTTCTAATGCAGCTTATCAAGCAGATGATCTCGACGCATATGATTTGGATTGTGATGACATTCACTCTGCCCAAGCTGCTCTCGTTGCTAATCTCTCTCACTACGGTTCTGATGTCGTCAGTGAGGTACCAACCACATCTAATAATATTGATGATAACCAACATCAAGTTGGGCATGAAAATGACAACCTCGAACAACATTCGGGAACTAGTAACTCAAATGATGTGGTACCCAATCCTACACATTTGAGTGAACCTCAACCAAATGCTACGACGGGTATGGAATCTTATGCTCAACATGATTTGGTCATGGTGCCTAAACATATTATTGATCAAATGCATATGGCTCTCAGACAATCCGTAGATACGAGTTCTACTATAACTGCTGAGCTTGCGTTGCATAAAGAAAAGGTCAAAACTTTTGAAATGGTCCCTCAAGCAGAGAAAATAACATGTTCTGAATTTGACCAATTTCGTTTTGAAAAGATTGAACACTTGAAAGAAATAGAATCATTAAAAGCTAATCTTTCCAATGAATTAAAAGCATAAGAGTCGGTTGTCAACAATTTTCAGAAACTTAAAATGGATTTCGAAACTCTCGAGTCTAAAAAGTTTGAATCGGAAATTAATGCTACCAAGCTTCTTAAGTTCAAAGAACAACAGCTTTTAAAACAATACGCCTCCACAGAAAAGGTTCATCTTTTAACTAAATCATTTAAGGAACTCGAACTTAAGCGTCTTCAATATTTACCACCTAATCCAGGTTATGCAAAACAAGCTCAGGAATATATTTCGTGTCTTTATGATATGACCCTAATTGGCAAATCGAAAGAAGCACCTTTTGTTCGTAGTACTGAGGAGACACAGTCACTTGCGGATGAAACTCATTCTAAAATGCTTTCAAAATTCCATACGATTGATTATGATAAGTATAACAAAGATCAGTTGTTTGAAAAGACCCGCATTCGCTTACAAAAGGAATTAGCTGAATTGACAGTTCTTGTGCCCCAAAGTTTGTCAAATGAAAACCCTCCTAGTACGTCTCCTACACTTGTCAAAACGGATTTAACGAAGTTAATTCCACCGGTAAGTAAGGCGTCCGTTAACTTAAATGTGGTACACCAACACTTAGCCGATTTTGACAAGGTCATATTGGAACGTACGACGGCTTCGGCCATACCGAAAGGTGAATGGAACTTTGAGCACACTAGAGCTGCGTTTCGAGACGAAATAGTTCCGTTTGTAAAGAATGTTAAAGCTTGTCTTAGTACTCTTGATCAAGATTTGCTTTTAGAAATAGAAGAAGTTAGACGCGTTTTCAACGAAATGGATGATTCTTATGAAAACAGTTTACTTGAAATAGAACGGGTTTCACGCCAAAATGATCAGCTTCTGAAGCAAGTGATGTCTCATGATATAGTTTTTGTCTGTGTGAATAAAAGTGTTGATGATGATTCTATTTTGCATAATGTTGAATCTGTGGATACTGTGGTAGATAGTACTTGTCACGAATTTGACGCTGAATTTTTAAAGCTTCAAGATTCATATTCTTCGCTTTCAAAACGTTTTGATGAGATTCAAACATATTGTATTTCGCTTGAATGAAAGCAACAATTTATTCAAGAAATCTTTGAAACGTCATTCGAAGGTGTTAATATCGATGATGCAAACTTTGGAAAGAATTTTTGATTGAATTTACAATAAAAATAGCGTCAGCCAAGTGACAAGGTTGCTCAATCTTTACCGATAGACATAGAGAAATCTAAGGAGCTTAACTGTGTGAACGTACTTGAGGCTGTTGAGAATTTTAAACTTGATCTAGATAATCGAGTTTCCAAGATTTTGTCCAAAGTTGATAACTTAAAACAGAAAAATACACGACTCTTCGATTCAGTAAAGCCCGCATGTGCTAATACCACTGCACAGAATCAATCGTGGATTGAACAATTGAATCGAAAGTCGGTGGAAATATATGATTTGAGGGAACAAATTTGTGATAAAAATCTGGCCTTAGCTGAGTTAAAGGAAACACTTCGTACTCTAAAAGGTAAGACTGTTGTGGATAACGCAGCCACTATCTCAGCATCGTCCTCTAGTGCAATCAAAAGGAAACTTATAGCCGTCACACGATTTAATAAGGGCCCTAGGATTAAACCATCTCAAAGTTTGGTCACTAAAGATAAGGCGAAATCAAAACCAGCTTCTAATATTCCCGTGTTGCCTTCTACAGGAGTAATCACCACTACTAAGGCTCAAAGATCTAAGCTTAAAAGAAACAAGAAGAATGATAGGATCTTGCCCCCATCTAGTAGTCAAGTGAAGAAAAAAGTAGAAGCCCATCCTAGGAATGTCATTTCTGTTTTGAATAAAAAGAATCATGTAGCTAAACCTAAAGGCTCTGCGGTTGTGCATCGTTCTAAGCCTAGTGTGAATTCTAATTTGAAATGTTGGAATTGCAATGAGTGTATGTTTTCTAGTGGTCATGATTCTTGCCTTATTGACCATGTGAATGAGATGTATGCCCAGAAAAATGGATTAGAATGGAAACCGACTGGGAAAGTGTTAACCCAAGTTGGTTGGATGTGGCGCCCCACTGGTAGAACTTTCACTATAGTAGGAAAGGCGTGCCCTTTAACTAGGATCACTCCCACTACAGCAAAGAAAGCGTGCCCTTTAATTAGGAGTACCAAGGCTACCAAAACACAAGCGTGTCCTTTAACTAGGAACACCGACACTACTGTAGGAACCAAGTGCCCTTTAAATAGGTCTACTCCCACTGTAGTGCCCGCGAATAATCCAAAACCTAATAAAGTTGGAACAGATCTGTTAGCAATTCCGATAATATTTTATCTGTATCTGCTAACACTCCGGAACCAATAGTTTCCAATGCATTGTCTACTATTGTTGTTGAAAACAGGTGGTCCAAATTGTTCTCTGGTATTTGGACTCTGGTTGCTCCAAGCATATGACTGGAGATCGCTCTCAGCTCAGAAATTTCGTCAGCAAGTTTCTTGGTACGGTTAGATTTGGAAATGATCATATTGCAAAGATAATGGGTTATGGTGAATATCATATTGCGAATGTTATTATTTCAAGAGTGTATTATGTGGAAGGTCTCGGTCACAACTTATATTCTGTGGGACAATTTTGTGATGCAAACCTAGAAGTTGCTTTTCGAGAGCATACCTGCTTCATACGTAATTTGGAAGGGGTTGATTTATTGAAAGGTGTGACATCCTAGGCAAATCCCACATCAGCTGTGGCCAGGAGAGATCCATGGTTCATAAGATAACAGTCGCCTTCTCATGACACAACGCGTTTTGTGGTCTACTGCAAGTGGGGTTCTTAGGAACTGGCAGTTAAGCGTGCTCATGTCAGAGTAGTACTAGGTTGGGTGACCAGCAGAGAAGTACATACAAGAGGGCCACAAAGCAAAGCCGTGAGCCTGCGGGCAAAGCGGACAATATAGTGGTCTGAGTAGGCGGGATGTTACAAGTGGTATCAGAGCCACTCCTGAGCCGTTCGGGATGGTGGGGCAAACCTCATCGAGGACGATGAGTCCGAAGGGGGGGGTGATTATGACATCCTAGGAAAATCCCACATCGGCTGTGGCCAGGAGAGATCCATGGTTCATAAGATAACAATCGCCTTCTCATGACAAAACGCGTTTTATGGTCTACTGCAAGTGGGGTTCTTAGGAACTGGCAGTTAAGCGTGCTCATGTCATAGTAGTACTAGGTTGGGTGACCAGCCGGGAAGTACATACAAGAGGGCCACAAAGCAAAGCCGTGAGCCTGCGGGCAAAGCGGACAATATTGTGGTCTGAGTAGGCGGGATGTTACAAAAGGTACTCGAGGGAATAACTTGTACACTTTGTCTCTACAAGATATGATGGCCGCTTCTCCCGTATGTCTACTCTCCAAAGCTTCGAAGACTAAGTCATGGTTATGGCATCGACGGTTATCTCATCTTAACTTTGACGCTATTAATCATTTGGTGAAAAACGAACTTGTTCGTGGTCTTCCTAAACTTTCATTTCACAAGGATCATTTGTGTTCCGCGTGTACAATGGGGAAAAGCACTAAGAAATCATACGAACCCAAGACGGAAGACACCAACCAAGAGAAACTTTATTTGTTGCATATGGATCTTTGTGGGCCAATGCGTGTTGAAAGTCTTAGTGGCAAAAAGTACATACTCGTAATTGTCGATGATTACTCTCGGTTTACATGGGTGAAATTTCTTACAACAAAAAATGAGGCACCTTAATTCATCATCGGATTTCTCAAGATGATTCAAGTGCGTCTCAACACTACTGTCCGACGCATTCGTACAGATAATGGAACCGAATTTGTGAATCAAATATTGCGTGATTATTATGAAGAAGTTGGTATATCTCATGAAACATCCGTTGCACGCACTCTGTTGATCCCAAACTTAGATCGATTAAGCTTTGTGTATACGAGATTAGATCAAGTACTACACGTAGAGAAACCTTTGCTTATGAATAAAGTAACAAAGTGTTATGCGGAATTAACACTTGATCTAAAACACAAAGATGTTAAACAAACTTTCACTTGTATTAGAATAATCGTGCTTGATTACAATGAAAGAGTTTTAACAATCGAAAACTTATGAAAACTGATATATGACTTTAACCTAAAAGATCTTCTTTTATAGAACAAGAAGTCTTGTACAATAAGCTACGAATCAACTATTCTAGGTAAAGATAATAATAGAAAATACAATGTTGTGCTTATCTTTACCATACATAAATAAAGAAACAAATAAACAAAAGATACGTATGAAGATATTCCATCAGTGTCAATCTTCAAGGCTGTCAGCGTTGACTTCTTCAATGTCAACGCTTGGCTGTCAGCGTCCAATGTCATCCTATCAGCGTTGACATTCTTCTTATCAGCGTCTAGTGAACTGACCCATATTTTATTCCCAACAATCCTCCCCTAAACTTGATATCTATTCCAATGATCAAGTTTCTGAATAAAAACTTAAGGCTTAGGAGGAATCTTGCAAAAACTTCTTATGTTGGTGATAAACATATCTGATCAAGTCTTTAGCCACGTCACTAGTATAATCAATCTCCAAGGGTGTCTCTAGCATCTTCTCCAACACTTCTTTGGACAAGAAATAGTCAGCATCCACAAGTAAATACTCTGAAAACTTTGTAGAGCTCATATGAAATACACCACAAGTAGAATAAAGCCTCCAATGAAGATTACTGAGATCATCTTCAAGATCCTTCCATATGGCAGGATCTGCTTCTTTTGGACCACACAAAGTCATAAATGTGTTCCAAAGTCTTATTCCATTTGCTGAAGTAGGTGCTTCAGCTGTATACTTGGCCTCTATTAATCTCCATAGATGCACCAAGTCTTCCCTGTCTATGCTTGCAAATATAGAAATAACTGAAGTGAAAGTATGTACCTCCTTTCCAAACCTGCCAATCTTCCAAAATCCACACTCATCTTCATCAAAACTGATGATTGGATTTCTGTCATCTAGAGGTACTACATTAACCAAATCTGAAGCTTCTAATGGAGAAAGATTGAGATGCTTCCTTATGACACCTTCAGTTGGAAAATACACATCCATATCTTTGGGAAATTGAAAAGGATCTCCTTTCTTCACTGGTCTTTGAGCAATCCTTATTTCCTTTTGAATCTGCATTTCCTCAGCAAGCTCTTGTTTTCTTTCTTCTGAAAGAAACTGGTAGACATTTTGTTCTTGCACCTTCCTCCAAATAGGATGTGCCCTATACTCTAGCTCCTCAAAAGATAAGGCCAGCAATTTCTTGGATGTCCAGTTAGGCTGATGGCATCTAAGCAACTTATAGTACAACTGCCTTCTATCTCTTTTGAGCCAGGTCTTGACCTCTTGTGCATTAAACCTCATAATCACCTTTATGTCATCTTGTACCCTGAGAAGTACTTCTAACCCCCAAATTTGATCTGATAAGCTCATTCCTGGGTTGTCCATAACCTTGTCTTCCCAAGCATGGTACATTCTGGTGATTTCTGGTAGGTCCCAATCAATCTGATTCTTCAACTCACTCAACCTTTCCTTTGCAAGCTCATCCCCATATTCAAGCCTTTCTGGATCTTCAATAATTTGAATACTTGAATCTGAGCTATCACCGTCTTTATCATCACCACTTTCTTCCTCACTCTCAGAAACAACAAATGGTGATCTTCTACTCCTCTTCAAATCTCTTTCCAAAAGTTGTGCAGCCAACTGTTCATCAAATGCAATTTGTGCTGCATCTTTCTTTGGAACATCTTCTTCAATCAGAATCCCTTTACCTTTGTCTTTTGGATCAATAATTGGTAAAGTAGAAGAAGAAACCTGTGTGGACACATCTTTGATGATTGTTGATGGCTGGAATACATCAACACCACCTGCAACTTTATCAGCGTTCAAGTTACTCCTATCAGCGCCACGATTACCTTTGTCAGCGCTGGATGTGTCAGCGTTCAAACCTGTATCAGCGCCCAATGTTTCTTTGAAAGATCCTTCCAAGTTTAATGGTGTCACCTTGGATGTATCAATAACTGGGTGCTTCTTCAAGTTGGTGAGTGCTTCAGCAACCTGCAAAGATTCACTAAATTGTGAACTCTTTTCTGAACTCTTCTCACTAGCTGTATGAATCAGCTCATCCTCTTCATCCTCTTCATCCTCCCCTTTGGAAGATTCCTCCATTAGACTCCTGCTACTTGGATTCTCCAAAACAGTTACCCGCTCCCTCAAAACATGGAGTTCACGTCCCTGTTTGTTGACAATTTGTACAAGGCTGACATTTTGCTTTTGCAAGCTAATGACAGCAGCCGTCAATTCAATTATTGTCATAGGTTCCAATCTGCCCTCAGCTAGAATGGGGATTTGACCTCCCAAAGTAGAATCATAGGGCATGGATGAGGTCTTAATGATGTTGGGACTGTCTTGACCAGCTTCTAAGCCTGTGTCAATAGCCCCAGCCTCACCCATGTCACTAGCCACACTTGTGGAGGTGGTTCTCTCTGCTACAAGGCTAGGATCACTAGAGGAGAACACTCCAGTAACCCTTTGGCGTTTATTCAACCTAGATTGTAATGGGGTGGAAGATGAAGTAGATTGTGTGGGTGTGGGTTGGTTAAGGGGTGTTTGGGATTGTTCAGGGATGGTATCAGTGTTGGGATTGGCTGTGTCAGCGCCCACATTGTGAGTGTCAGCGCTGGGTTGGTCAATGTCCATGTTTTCTGGTGAAGGTAATGGTTCATGAATAGGCTCAAGTTGGGGTTCAGGGTCTGGTTGTGGTTGTGGCTGAGCAGCCTGAATTACGTCAAGCATGGGTTGGGTAAGAGGTATGGATTCGTTTGTGGAGCTCATTTTAGCAAAAATGGTTTTCTGTTGTTTAGGGATCTCATAAAAAGTGTCATGATCCCTAGAACAATATTCTTGTAAATCAAAGACCATTTGCAAAAATCTAGGGTAAGCCAAAGTCATTTTACTTCCCTTGTTTTTACACATCCCTTCAAAAATCAGTTTTGAAAAATTATACTTAAGCCCACGTGTTATACAAACCAAAGCACTTGCTATTGACCTGTTTATTTCATTAAAAGAAGTACATTTTGGACTTAAGCATTGTAAAAGGACATGTATCAAATATTTCCAGTCAGATGGAAATTCCTGCTTATAATATTTATTTAAAGTGACATCAGCAGGAATAGGATAACCCAATTCCCTAAGACCTTGTTCTATTGTTGCAATGGCAAGGGTAGTCACACCATCAGCGTCATCAAGACGCAAAGCTTGGCGAACCAAAGCTTCAGTGACCACCCATGTTCTTCCATGAACAGTAGATGTTAATGTGGTCACTCCATTAGCTGTTGTGGAACTGACATTGTTCCAAAACTGTCTAATGTGTGCGACAGGGACTAATGGTGTATGAGAAAGTGCATACCTTAGATAGTATGCATTTAAAAATGCCACCATTTGTGAATACTGAGGAAACAAATCATCATCAGCAGTCAAGTAAGCTACCATATTGTGTTGGCTCTTGAACTCCAATGTTAAATTCTTTGAGTTGAACTTGGGTGCCATGTTTGAAAGCTGTTTAGGTTATTTGATATGGGAAAAATCTAGGAGAAAAGTGTTAGAGAAGAAAATATGAATACCCAGAATAAAAAGATTAGCCAAATTTATAGGAGAGATGCATGATTTTGATTGGTCAAAAATGAGGCGGTTATATTCAAAGAGCAATGATGAAGATATTGAATCAAATATAACTTATCTCATGCATTAATTAAAAGTAACAACTCCCCAAAATTACGGCCAAAGATTAGTCAAAAATAACAACTGGGTAGGGCCCACTAGGTGTCAACGGTCAAAAATAGCCCATCAGCGCCCAACGGCTATATTTTCTTGTCAGCGTTTGCCTAAAGCCTTGTCAGCGTCACAATTGGACGTAACAGCGTTTGAAGAAAAACTTGTCAGCGTCTAAAAATAAAAATAAAAATATTTTAAAAAGAAAAAGACCTTAACAAAGTAATTTATCCTAAGGGAAATATCTTACAAGTGAGAATAATTACTGGGCGGCAAGCACTGTCCATTTATGCACACTTGCTTAAGCAAGATAGACACAAATGTCCTCTAGAGTCCCTTGCTAACCAAAATACTTACCAACAAAGTTATTTCACAAAATTCTTTGTAACTCCCAGGTAAACCCATAACCAAAGTATTCCCAAGTCTCCCATCAGACCACAACCAATTCTAGGCCAAAAATGTCTTGGCAGCATGCATAGTTTATCAACTTTGCATGCTACAGTGCCTCATGGTTTAGTAAAACTAACCCATACTCACCTGTGGACACAATCTAGAATTGTGATGAGAGTATTATAAGAATACCCAAGAGTCCTAAAGGTTCCTTAAACCTCCCCTTAAACTATGATACATGAGTTCTCAAAATATATATATGAACATTAAAAAAATTTATGTCAAGATAGGAATATAAATATTCCAACCATCATCCATAAACAAAAACATGTCCAAATAGCTCTTCAAAGATCCATAAGCAACTCTGTATCCAATGGCATAAAGCTACCACCACCTACACATTTAGATGAAAACCACAAAACTAACATTTGTTGCTGACAGCGTCCCGACAACACTTATCAGCGTTGAAGGAACTCTTGTCAGCGTTAGACAATAATATCTCTAACAACGGCAAAATAACACTTATCAGCGTTACATGTACCTTTGTCAGTGTTAGAAAAATAAAGTGGAAAATCTAAATCATCACAAAGACCAATAACAATGCATTATCCTGTACATACTTTTACAAAAAGGTTCTAAAACACATATTAAGTGAGATTAACCATTCCAATATTTGTTACCAAATATTGAAATCTTCCAGCATCAAAAGGTTTAGTTAATAAATCAGCCACATTATCTTCTGTGGCTACCCTATCTGGTTGTATTAAACCTTTCTCAAAGCAATCTCTTATAAAATGATGTCTAATTTCTATGTGTTTGGTTTTAGAATGATGCACAGGATTTTTAATAATGCATAAAGTACTGTTATTGTCTACAAAAATCTTGGTATGCATAAAATTATACCCATAATCCAACAGCTGGTTCTGAATCCATTAAACTTGTCCACAACAAGCAGCTGCAGCCACATATTCTGCTTCAGTTGTAGAGTTTGCCACCACTGTTTGTTTCTTGCATTGCCAAGATATTAATCTGCTCCCAAGAAATTGGCATCCACCAGTTGTGGATTTCCTATCAAACTTGTCACCACCATAGTCACTGTCTGAATATGCAATAAGGTCCAATGGAGAATCTTTTGGGTACCACAAGCCAAGATCTGGATAACATCTTAGGTACCTAAAAATTCTCTTCACAGCAAAAAGGTGACATTCTTTGGGAGTCACTTGATGGCGTGCACATGCACACACAGCAAACATGATGTCAGGTCTTGAGGCTGTAAGATACATCAATGAACCAATCATTGATCTATAGTGCCTAACATCCACATCCTTTCCAGCTCCAATTTTTCCCCAAGGGTGTTCCCTATCCATAGGAGTGGAAGCATCCTTTTCGTGTGGAGAAAAACCATATTTCTTCAAGATTTCAGCTACATACTTGTCTTGGGAGATGAAGATACCATCTTCTTTCTGCTGAACTTGTAAACCTAGAAAGAAGTTCATCTCACCCATTGCACTCATCTTGAATTTATCTGTCATGAGCTTGGAAAAGTCCTCACTCATTTTTGGATCAGTAGACCCAAAAATAATATCATCAACATAGACCTGCACAAGAAACACATGTTTTCCTTTCTTCTTTGTAAATAGTGTCTGATCTATGGTGCCCCTCTTGAATCCATTGTCCACCAGATATGTAGACAAGGTACCATACCATGCTCTAGGGGCCTGATGAAGTCCATACATTGCTTTCTTCACTCTATAGACCTTGTCTGGATTTTCAGGATCTTCAAAACCAGGAGGTTGCATGACATATACTTCCTCAACAATTGTTCCATAGAGGAAAGCACTCTTCACATCCATTTGATAAACAGTGAAGTTCATACAAGAGGCATAAGCTAGAAAAATTCTTATAGCTTCAATTCTTGCAACTGGTGCAAAAACTTCTTCATAATCAATTCCTTCCTCTTGTGTATATCCCTGAGCTACCAAACGTGCCTTGTTTCTGACCACAATACCCCTTTCATCTTTCTTGTTCCTTAGAACCCATCTTGTCCCAATTGGTCTCACATATCTAGGACAATCAACCAGCTCCCAAACATCTTGTATAGCAAATTGGTGAAGCTCATCCTGCATTGCTTCCACCCAACTTGGTTCTTTGAGAGCATCAAAAATCTTCTTGGGTTCTTCCTGTGACAGAAAACAGGCAAACAAACATGCTTGTACAAGAGGGGTATCAACCTTCTTGTGTATATTGGCAATAAATCCACCAAGACTTTGATGGGATCTTCTTGTCTGAACTGGAGCCATAACATCACCAATGATCTGAGATGTGGGGTGATCCTTTGCTGTGGAAGTGAGAATTCCTCCTTCAAAAAGTCTGGTGTCCTCAATTTCACGCTCCATGTTGCCAATATCTTCTTCATCAGACTCTCTTTGATCAACAGAAATCTCTTCATGGACATTAGAAGGTCCACCCTGTTCAAAATGGGAAGAGAAAAGATGTGCAAAGGTGTCATCAAACTCTGAACCTTGCTTGTCAGCGTTTGGGCTAACAGTGCTTGAACTATTGTTGTCAGCGTCTGATCCATCAACGTCTGAATTGCTCTTGTCAGCGCTTGATTTCCCTTTGTCAGCGCTTGATTTCCCTTTGTCAGCGCTTGAAGAAGTATGCATGTTTGTATTTGGTGGTATTTGAAAACCACCATTATCTTTTCTAGCAGCAGCAGCAGCAGCATAATACTCATCTGTCCATATAGGAAGTGTAACATATTCTTGTGTGGGAGATGATTTAACTGCTGGTGGTCCATCCTCCTTAGCAACCTGTATACCTGAAACATTACCAATTCTCTTTTCCAAAACACTTGAAGTTACCTTCACAATGTCTGGATCAGTAACAGGCATATAATTTAAAGCTCTAGATAAAGGTTCTAAGTCAAACAACCAATTTGGACCACTTTCAGGATCACTAGGTTTACTTTCTAAAAACCTAACATGTACCTTTTCAAGTATACGTTTTTCCTTTTTAATGTAAACCCTATATCCTTTGCTCTGCACTGAATAACCCATGAAGTAGCCTTCATCACCTTTTGAATCAAATTTACCTAGGGCCTCACTAGTTTCTAGAACAACTACATGACATCCAAAAGGCTTGAGAAAGCCAATATTGGGCTTCCTTCCCCAAAGTAATTCATAAGGTGTCTTATTATGTATCTTGTTGACCAATGCCCTATTTTGAACATAACAAGCTGTGTTAACAGCTTCAGCCCAAAAGGCTATAGGAAAGTGGGCATCGGCCAACATGGTTCTGGCTGCTTCAATAAGGGTCCTATTCTTCCTTTCAGCAACCCCATTTTGCTGTGGGGTTCTAGCTATGCTAAACTGCCTAGTAATCCCTTTCTTGGCACAAAAATCATCTAACAACTGATTTCTAAACTCACCCCCATTGTCACTTCTAATAATTTTGACCTCATTACCATTTTTCTTTTCAATTTGGGTAATGAAATTAATCAGACTTTGGGCAGTTTCACTTTTCTTGGCTAAAAAGAAAGTCCATGTAAACCTGGAATAATCATCAGTGATAACAAAACAATATGATTTACCCTTCAAACTTTCTATATTAGTTGGACCAAAGAGGTCCATATGCAATAAGTGAAGTGGTTTAGAACTAGAGTTCACCTGTTTAGACCTGAATGAGACCTTGTGTTGCTTGCCCTTAAGACATGCAACACAAGAGTGGTCATTGTGGAAAGCCTTTTCAGGCAAACCATCAACTAAACCAAGCCTCACAAGTCTATTGATATTCTTAAAGTTTATGTGCCCTAATCTCCTGTGCCAAAGATTACTTTCATCTACTGAGGCTTTAGCATACAGACATGACATTTTATTATTTATCTTAATTCCATTAAGATTCACATTATATATGTCTTTATGCCTTGGTGTTCTAAAATCTATGTATTTTTCCTCAGGGAGCTTATAATCTTTGCTTAACACCAAGCACTCAGTATCTGTGAAAAGAACCTTATTTTTGTTATCACACACTTGTGATACACTAAACAAATTATAATCCAGTTCTTTTACCAGGAAGACATTCTCAAATCGTAGATTGTTGGTGACAAGGGTTCCTTTTCCAGTGATGGTGCCGTAGCCCCCTCCAAAGTATACCTTATCACCATCTTGAATAGGAGAGAAATTAGTCAGATAGTCTTCCTTCCCTGTAATGTGCCTAGAGCATCCACTATCCCAGTATCCATAATCATTGATCTTCTTCTGAATGCCCTGCACATAAAGAAAACACATTAGTTTTCTTTGGGAACCCAAGCCTTGGAAGACTTGGATTCATTTGGTTGTTCAACAAGAACAGACTTGGTTCTCATAACAACCCCATTTTCATCCCTGTTTGAATGAAATTCCCAGTTAACCCCAATTGGTGTTGACATTGCTTTTGAAATATAATGAAACCTGTTGCATGTCATAGAAACACCAGTAGAATTAGAGTTTTGGTCTTGTTTTGGTCTCCATGTTAAGCTAGTAGAAGCTTTAGACCTATTTCCCTGTGGTTGCAAATACCTAGGTTTGGCAGTGTGTCTGTCAGCGCTGAAATTACTCTTGTCAGCGCCCCGATTGCCTTTATCAGCGTTGAACCTAGGGTTTGCTACAGGAACCCATTGCCTATTGGACCAAGTGTTTGACTTTTGAAAAGGTCTTAGGCCTTGTGTGTTAGACCCTCTAGAAAAGAATGGGGCTGGTCTAACAACTTGTGAACTTTTGTTCACAAAGGTATTGGGTCTGACAGTGTTTGACCTATGTTGACTCTTGTCAGCGCTGAAATGGTTCCTATCAGCGTTGACATTGGAAGCGTTGACACATTTGTATGCCAAATGTGAGAAGCTACCACATGTGTAACAAGCTTTTCTAGACATAGTCTTAGGTCTAGAAGCAAAGAAGCCTGTTCCATGATTACTAACTTGGCTTTTTGGTGACCTAGTATTCCTATACATCTCTGCATACTTAACACTAGGTTTTCTAACAGTTTGTGGGCCAAGGTCAACAGCTTTGCCAGTGGTAGGGTGTGTGATCTTAATAGGTTTAGGATCATTGGACTCCACAATTGGTATCATGTTTGGTGTGGGCTCATTTGGACTTTCACACAACAACCCTCCCTTAACAAACAAGGTGTGGTTAGCTTTCTTCCACTCATCTAGGTCAGTCAGTTTTTGCTTGTATTCCTCAACTGGGGAAGTCACTCTAGGTGGAGGAATGAATTCCTCCTCTTGACATTCTGGCAAGCCAGTCCAAGATAAGTCCTTTGATTGGACACCATAGAAATCCCCAGCTGGTGGTGGAACACCAGTATAATTATTCATCCCAATCCCACTCATATCCTTAGAGTCTCTTTGTTTACTAACACACTCTCCTAGGGATTGTGTGGCCTTATCAAATCTCTGGATTTTAAGACTCACATTATCTTTATTTTTGTTAGCCTCCTCTAAATGAGCTATCAAATCAAGATTAACCCTATTTACTATATCTTGAACATCTTTACTCTGATGTAACTCATGTTTTAAAATATTTATTTGATCCTTTAAATCAAACTCCATTTTCTTATACTCAGCTACAGTCTTTTCTGTTTGGGTAAGAGCAATTTGATAATTAGATACTTTGCATCTTTCAGTACTTGCCTCATCTAATAATTTTACTATCTCTTGATTTAGTTTTTCAGTATTTAAACGACAACCCTTAGAACAGAAAGCATCATCATATACCTCATTATCTGATGAAGAGGAGGAGTGTGCCATGAGAGCATATTCAACATGCTCTTCTTTAACTTCAGCAACCAAAGCTCTGTCCTCTTCCTCATTCTTGGCCATCCAGCTCCAGTCCCATTCTCCAATGCCATCAATTTGATGAACAGCAACCATGGCCTTGGGATCTTGGCTCTTAACCATTTGGCTTGAGGGCTTACCAGCATCAGATCTTCTTGGAGATCTACATTCCCTCATAAAGTGCCCCATCCTATGACAGTTGTAGCACTCAACCTTGGACTTGTCAAAGCCAGCAACATCCTTAGCATTAAAGGTCATCTTCTTCTTGAACCTTTTATTAAACCTGTTTGCTCTTAAGCTTACAAGAGCCATAGTCCACTTGATGTCCATCTCTTCCAATTGTTCATCACTTATCTGCTCAAGATCTTCATATGTAATCCTTGAATCACTGGGCAAAGAGGCAATGAATGCACACACAGTATCTAGATCTAAACCAGCATGTTTAAGTCTATCAGCGCCAAAGTTGTGTGTGTCAGCGCTTGAGTATAAAGCGTTGACAGGATATGATCCAGCGCTGACAGATTGACATCCAGCGCTGACACCTTGAGATCCAGTGGCTGGATGTCCATAGAAGTTCATGGAATCAAATTGGCCTTCACTTTGTGAGAAGAAGGCCATGTTACTACTGGAAGATTTATTATCACTATCCAATTGCCATTCATTCTCCAACAGTCTTAGTTTGTTGAAGATGTCATCAAACCTGGAGGTCTTGTGGGTATTATTGACAAGAATGGATCTTGTCTCAATCTTCCATACATCACCAAGGCTTTTGAGAAAAGTAGCATTCAATTCAGGGTCATCTATCTGTGTTCCCATGAAGGAAAGTTGACTTGTGATGTCAAGAAGTCTACTTCTCACACTGCTGAGATTTTCATTGGGTTGAGCTTTAAAGACAGCATACTCATGCAAGAGTTGCTTCTTCTTTTCTTCTTTTGTGTCAGCATTGCCACCATGTGCCACTTCAAGAGCTTCCCAAAGCTCTTTTGCAGACTCAAAACGTTTGTACTTGTGCTGATTCTCATGACCTAGGGCGTGTTTCATGATGTTCAAGATTTTCATGTCCACCCTCTTCTTGGCTATATCTTCAACAGCTACAGCTCTCCCATCTCCAGGCTTTTCCTTCTTATCAGCTTCAGGACAATTAGGAACAGCTGTCCTTGTGGCAATTGCAGCAGCAATCTTTTCTGCTTTATCGAATGTGTTCCCATATTCGACAATCTCCCAAAGAGTGTAGTCATGAATAGCTATATATTGCTCAAAATTTGACTTCCAAAGCTCAAAGTTCCTGGCATCAAACATGGGAATTTTGATACTAGGATTTGAGGAGTTGTTTTGTAGCAAAGCAGCAGGTTGATCTGTGCCAGACATGATGTTTTTAGGGTTTTGAGAATTTTAGGGTTTTTAGGGTTTTTGGTGTTTTAGGGTTCTTGAGTTACTTAAAGATCAAAAGTTTCTCAACAAGCTCTGATACCACTTGTTGATCCCAAACTTAGATCGATTAAGCTTTGTGTATACGAGATTAGATCAAGTACTACACGTAGAGAAACCTTTGCTTATGAATAAAGTAACAAAGTGTTATGCGGAATTAACACTTGATCTAAAACACAAAGATGTTAAACAAACTTTCACTTGTATTAGAATAATCGTGCTTGATTACAATGAAAGAGTTTTAACAATCGAAAACTTATGAAAACTGATATATGACTTTAACCTAAAAGATCTTCTTTTATAGAACAAGAAGTCTTGTACAATAAGCTACGAATCAACTATTCTAGGTAAAGATAATAATAGAAAATACAATGTTGTGCTTATCTTTACCATACATAAATAAAGAAACAAATAAACAAAAGATACGTATGAAGATATTCCATCAGTGTCAATCTTCAAGGCTGTCAGCGTTGACTTCTTCAATGTCAACGCTTGGCTGTCAGCGTCCAATGTCATCCTATCAGCGTTGACATTCTTCTTATCAGCGTCTAGTGAACTGACCCATATTTTATTCCCAACACACTCCACAACAAAACGGTGTCGTTGAAAAGCGAAATCGCACACTTATGGAAGCTACTCGAACAATGTTAATTTACGCAAAGGCTCCATTGTTTTTATGGGCAGAAGCAGTATCTATCGCAGTGTACACCCAAAACCGGTCACTAATTCGTAAACACCATGGTAAAACACCTTATGAGCTTCTCCATGGAAAAGTACCAGATTTATCATATCTTCATGTATTTGGTTTTCTTTGCTATCCAAATAATGATGGTGACAATTTGGGAAAACTTCAACCAAAGGCTGATATTGGTATTTTCATTGGTTACGCACCCGCAAAGAAGGCATACCGAATCTACAACCGTAACTCTCGCAAGATACTTGAAACTATGAATGTTGATTTTGATGAGCTGACAGCGATGGCTTCTGATCAAAGCAGCTCTGAACCCGCACTTCATGAAATGGGACCTAGTAACATTAGTTCTGGTCTTGTCCCAAACAACCCTACTTCATCATCATTTACACCACCTTCTAGGACTGAATGGGATACGTTGTTTCAACCGTTCTTTGATGAATTCTTTACTCCTCCCAGTATTGTTGCTCCAGAACCTGAGGTAATAGCTCCGGTAACCGAAGTTGTCGCTCCAGCAACTGCAGCACAATCAGATACGTCTGCACCTACAATTGGTCAAGATATACCATCAACGAGTAATTCTCAACCAACACCCGAACCAACTACCCATGTCATGCCTATTGATGATGAAGAGGATGATGATGATCACGATTTGGAATTCGCTCAAATGCGTGAACTTCCATTCTTTGGTGTACCAATTCCCGACTCTAATCAAGCCGGGTCGTCCACCTCAGAAGAAGCTCCAACTACAGTTTACTCCAATCCACGGATTCGTGAACATGACAGCAAGTGGACAAAGGATCATCCTATAGATTCTATTATTGGTGACCCTAATCGTCCGGTATCCACACGAAGTTAGTTACAAGAAAGTGCAATGTTTTGTCACTTTGATGCTTTACTCACTAAAGTTGAACCTAAGACATGGCAACAAGCTTTTACTCAATCCTGTTGGATAGAAGCTATGCAAGAAGACCTTAACGAATTCATACGTCATGAAGTTTGGGAACTTGTCCCATGCCCGGATCAAGTGCAGTTACTCACTTTGAAATGGGTTTACAAGGTGAAACTCGACGAGTTAGGCGAAATATTGAAGAACAAAGCTAGACTAGTAGCTCGTGGATACAAGCAATTATTGGGTATCGACTTTATGGAATCCTTTGCACCTGTTGCCCGTTTGGAAGCTATTAGACTATTCCTTGCTTATGCAGCCTACATGAATATGATCGTCTATCAGATGGATGTGAAGACGGCATTTATTAATGGTGAAATCAAGGAAGAGGTCTATGTTCAACAGCAGGATGGTTTTGTGAATCCTAAATATCCTAATCATGTGTACAAGCTTAAGAAGGCTCTCTATGGGTTGAAGCAAGCTCCACGCGCATGGTATGATCTATTGTCACAATTCCTCATTACGCAAGGCTTCGCTAAAGGCAAGGTGGATCCCACGCTGTTCATTTAGAAACGAGGTAAAGATATGATTATGGTACAAATATATGTTGATGATATTATATTTGCAGCCTCGACCCAAACCTTATCGGATGAGTTTGGGACACTCGTGTCTTCCAAGTTTAAGATGTCAATGATGGGCAAGGTATCATTCTTCTTAGGTCTTCAGATATCTCAGAGTCCTAGAGGCATCTTTAACAATCAATCCAAGTATGCCCTTGAATCGCTTAAGAAATATAAGATGGAATCTTGCGACCCCGTGGACACTCCAATGGTGGAACGAACTAAGCTTGATGCAAATCCACATGGAGTTGCCGTTGATCCGACACTTTATCGTGGAATGATCGGTACCCTTCTGTATATCACAGCTAGTCGACCTGATCTTCAGTTTGCCATATGTATGTGTGCTCGGTATCAAACTCGACCTACTGAGTTACACATGGCTACTGTGAAACGGATCTTTCGATATCTTAAATGAACCATTAATAGGGGACTTTGGTATTCGAAGGACTCTTCGATTGCACTTATGGCATATGCAGATGCGGATCACGCGGGTTGTCAAGATACAAGGCGTAGCACGAGTGGAACTTTGCAACTACTAGGAGATCGACTAATCAGTTGGGCATCGAAAAGGCAGAAAAGCGCTGCAATTTCCAATATGGAAGCAGAATACATAGCTATGTCCGGTTGTTGTGCTCAAATTCTTTGGATGAGATCGCAATTAACCGACTATAGTCTAGGTTTCAATAAGATTCCAATGTACTGTGACAACAAGAGTGCAATTGCCTTATGCTGCAACAACGTTCAATTCTCCCGGTCGAAGCATATTGATATTCTTTACCACTTCGTCAAGGACCAAGTGGAAAATGGAGTAATCGAGCTTTACTTTGTCCAATCTGAGTATCAATTGGCGGATATTTTCACGAAGGCTTTAGATCGCACTCGAATTGAATTTTTGGCCGACAAGCTAGGAATGAGAACCTTCTCGCCGGAGACTCTAAAGGAATTGGCAGTTGAAGCGAAAGAATAGTGATGGTAAAACTATTCTCCGTATCCTTGGTGATCATTTGTATATATTGTTTATATTTTTATCCACAAAAGCAAAATACAAAAATATAAAACCATATAAAAACCATAAAAATTGAAAAATTTAGAGAAATCCAAAAATATTTTACTTTATTTTTCAAAGGCATGTCTTTTGGTACGATAATATTTACGGCCTTAGAAATGTCGATTAACATTGACACGGCGCCATGAATAGAGTTCGTACAAAAGTTGTAAATATTTCATAAAACATGCCTATATGGCTTGTAGTTATTTTTTACTGCAACCTGGTTTTCATATTAAAGTCAAGTATTTCTTATGAAAGCTTTGGCTCACAACGGGAATTAATTTTCTCGGGCAATGTTTACTTTAAAACCTTGTAAGGGATCAAGTTTACTTTATAACTTGGTCTAACACAAATCAATGTACGCCTCAGTGCATTTATTTTTTAAAACAAGAGAAGTCTTGTTTTTATGAAGCTATCATCTCTACAACCATAGCAATCTACAATTGCTATCTACATACTCGACGATGCGACTACTCAACCGACGACTACAGCTCTTTCAATAGAACACGGGTCAACAATTGAGGGGGAGCAACTGTCAAGCATTCATAATCTTAGATGCCGAACGTGCCAAGCTCACTAACTGGTGTCAAGAAAACAATACCAATCGTACACGTGGTGTCAAGAGATGACTTCAGACGTGACGAGGCGACCAACATATGCTGACAAGAACCATTTGATCTTATCATATGATGTTCTCATCTATCAGGTCCAACCTTGTCAATTCTTTTATAATATGGTGAATATGTGATCATGTTACAAATCGGTATCATATCTCATACATTTGGTATCATGAAGATAAAACGGACCTGCATTTTTCTTCCCAAAAACCTTTGTTAAAACTTCATTAAATCAATTGATATTAAAAACATCGATTGGGTTAATATTTTTTAATATGGGGGAGAAAATGTGATTTAATATTGGATATTATCACAAATGGTTTGACTTAATGTGCTGGCTCATCCCGACATATGCGAGATGTTTTCGAATATCGTGGCATATGTTAAGGGCGAGCAAAACGGATTTTCATATCAAAATGGATTTTCATGGTGATTTATACTTACCCAAAACCCATTTATTTCACGACGATGAAGATTGTGGTGACATAAGGATGGTAGGATATGTTAAGTCCTATGATTTTCCAGAACCGGAGGAATCTTCCCAAGGACATTCCATAGCTAGAAATAGTAGTCGCTACGAAAGATGGAGAAAGATTGTGAACGTAGCTGAATGACGACCAAGTACTTAAGTTAGCACTGGAACAATCACAACAAGGTGCTAGTTATGACGTATTGGTAAATATTGAAGGGGTTGAAGAATGAAAAAGAATTATAAATATAAAGGGTGTAAAGAAAGAAGCCCTCCTTACAACTTTAGGTAGAAACCGGGTCAATACATATGCTATTGAGATCATTTTTAATGATTCTTGATATTGAAGATAGACATCAAGGTCCCAGTGATGCAATGCACAACCCATCCCAACTAACTCAGATATCTCTCAAAAGGTATTTGTTTTAATCACACGGAGACAACACGTTATCTATCGATTTATTCACTCCGAATATATTGATATTGAAAAGGTGGCACTCCTCTCCAGCCTCCGATCACTAAAATCCAAAGTGCACGATCGAGTCTAGAGCCATTTGAGATCATCAAATATCTCATTATGACACACTTCCATAATTCCTTGCTTCTTCACACATTGTGAAAAGTAAGAAAGATTTTAAGAGTCCTACGTAAAATCTTCATGATCTTGCCTGAACATCCGAGTAATATGAAAGTATTTACAATGAAGATGGAAATCCTTCTTGAGCGAATATCAAAAAGCTCATGGTAGGTGACTTGTGCGATTCTTTATGAATCAATCTTGTGATAACTGGAAAGCAACAGTGGTTTAATTCTTAAATGAATTTAAACACGTTCCAGGCCTCTAGGCAGTATCTTAGTGATCTTGCCAGAACACTCAGAGTGAAACCTTAGTGTTCACAGTGATGAGTGGAAATCCTTCTAGTGTTAACCTCAAACAGCACTTGGAAGGTAACTTGCAAGATTCTATACGATTCAAGCTCGTGAAAACTGGAAAGCAACGATGGTGCGGTTCTTAATTGAATCAAACTTGTTCCAGGAATCAGAATTAACGGCTTCAATCATGCGGATAATTTTATCCAAATGATTCACTCTTTACGTTCGTAGTCAGCTTTGAACGGTCGAGTAAATAGAACGGGTTTACCTGCGAAATCTTGTCAAGGAGATTTTTAATTAAATCTACCTGCCACAAGTACGATATTTTATATCGTCCAACGGTCTTCACCGACCGGAGGTAAAATGCTACCGAATTAGAATGAAATGTTCAAATCCATTTCGTTCGTGTCTACTTATGTTGCGGCATTTGAAGACGGTGACGTTGCGGGATCCAAGAAGAAGTCGTCCCCACATGCTTATACTTTATGCACTTAATACCTCATCTAATTCAAGAAATCCTAAAAGTTAAGTCTTCCGCTCTATCGAACTCTGAAGCTTTCAAGAATTACGAAGGTATAAGTATGTGGGACATGGTGTCACGAGGAGGCGAAGATCACAAGTGATGGATGCACAAGATCAAGGCAAGAGATTAATGCTAAAGATTGATATCAAAGATCACATCAGAATGTTCACCAGAAAAGAAAAAGAATAGAAAGACGAAGACTACGAGCTCAAGACAAGCATATTATGCTAGGTTTATTTTATTATTGTAACTCGGGTGACACCCTTGTTTGGAGTGACCTCCCTTAGGGGGAGATTGTTGGAAATACGTTTTTACGTATTTAGGAAGATTCGGTCACTCTGACAATATATTAAGTTGTAGCTCGTAGTCTAGATATCTTTTAATTAACTAAACAATGAAAAGCCCGGTCCATGCTTGTATGGCCGGCCCAAATGTAAGCCCAAGCCCATCTTATGGGCTTGGTATATAAACCCTCTCCATTGATGGAGAGGGTGGTGATTTCATTTGAATAACACATAGTTCTCTTAAACTTTCTCTCTCTAGAAGTGTGAAATCCACCATCTTTCTATCTCTTTCTCTCTCTAAAACATAAGCAAGATTTACATATCCTACACCAACTTTGACCAAAATTCCAAAAGCTAAAAATCACAGAATCCACTCAAGACATGTTGGCAAATAGATTTGTGAAAGAAAATTAACAAGTTTATGAAGTGGATTTTAAGATCTAGTAAAACAAAATGGATTTCATCACAGAAACTTGCATCTGCTATTAAGCTGACTAATAAGTTGTTTTCTCACTCAAAATGCTAAACTATATTGTTTCCACTTAGACACTGAGAGTTCAGATGTTAAACTATAAAGTGAAACGGGTTTAAGGCAATTTGATCCAGTAATGAAGAAATGACAACTAATCAAAGTTTGCTAGTTTGACTGATGAACTGATAAAATGACTTGACCCACACGTTTTCACTGCCAATTGCCTTTTTGAAAAACAATTTGACTTCAAAGCTTAGCCAAGATGCTTACACTATGTAACCAAATGTATATGAACACAAATCAACAAGTTTTATAAATTGAATGAACAAAAAATCTCTTTTACCAAACACCACTTAAGAATCTGTTAAAGAACTTTTTCAAAGAGAATTTTATCACAAGAATAAGACTGATTCAGACTTTTATCAAAACTTGTTCAAATGACCAATTTAAGTATGTTTGAACCAAAATCAAGCATGAAAACATATTATACCACAAAATGAAACTATTGATGAATGACAGATGAAAATACCAAATGAAATCAAGTAAAACTAAAATCAAAGCTGTAAGATCACTAACAACTATCAAACTAGCTCAATTAAGATGTAAACAATCTAAGCACACAATCAGTTCATCACATAGTAGTTATTCTAGGAATGTAGCATGCAAAGACAATTGAGAGGAACTAAAAATGAGGAAATTAGAACTTTTTAGCTATGAAGCCTCTGAAGCCTCCTCTAATGGAGTAGAGGAGCGCTGAGCTCTCTAGCAAACACTAAACCACTAGTAATCAACCAAATTTAACCATCATCATCATCAAATTCAGCTACAATCTACACCCCTACTTCAAACTCTACAATTGGATGAAAATGGACTGCAAATGAACTCCTTATGAAACGGAACAGCTAAAATTCTTCAAAACATCAACAAGGTATCCATTGATCATGGAAGATCCATAGAAACACACGGATTCAAGAGGAATTAAGTATGAGTAAAGTAGAATGAGAGTGAAGTAAACTGAATTTTGAATTGTATTTATTGAAGGGAAAATTTGTTACAAGTGTTAACTAACTATCTAACAAACTCTTAGGTGTGTGTCAAACACCTAAGAGTTGTGCTAACTGAAAGGGAATAACTGGAAATTGAGAGAGAAAAATTGAAGTCTGTGTTTTTCACACCTAAGTCTACAAATACAAAATGACAGCTAAGGTCCTATTTATAGAGCTGAGATGAAGATTAGCTGGGGTTGATGACGTGTTTCGTCCAATCTCTGAGCTCCACGTGGCTTCTTCTTGCTAATTGAATAAATCGACTGAACACAAAGAGGGGTTTCTCCTTGGATTAATTTCAGTCTAATTGGTTATTAGGAATGGATTCCTTGCTTGATTTTGAGTCTTTTTCATGTATAGCACTTGATCTGAAATGCATTGTAGCTCAATTCACATCATGGGCTCGTTACTTGTTGATGATGACACGTGGCAGTTTATCATTGGTCTTCAGCTGGTCACATGGATTATTATACAAAAGTGGATAATATGATTATGGGCTGGCGCTTTGTGATTTGCTAAAAGAGAGAAAGTGGGAATTTCTGTAGCAGATCTGGTAATAAATGAGAGACGGCTAGTGGGCTTATGTGGAAGGTGACCTGGTGATCTTTGTCCCATCTTTCAAGCTCTCTCATTGGTCCATTATCATTTCACACGGATTCATCATAAACTTGGTATAAACTTTTTAATTTCAGCCCCTATACTTTGGTAGATTCTTCATTTGAGCTCTTTTCTTCATTTCTTTGGCAAAATTGGTCCTTTGACCTTCATTCTTGATCATTTGAGCCCTTTTACTTGGTTGACTTGAGAGTTGACCAGGTTTGACTTTGATCCTGACTTTATCAAAATTGCACTTTAGTCCCTCAACTTTTGAATATTGTCAATATAGGTCCTTTATCTTCTAATGGCTTGTCATCTTTGATCCTTCTCTTGTCTTTTCATCATAAATGAGCTTGATTTCACTTGTTTGCTTCAAATTTTTATCCTTGTTACCCAATCAAGCATAAACACAAAACATACCACATAATACTGCTTTATAGCATAAGAGTTAGGTATTTGTTATGTGTTTTAGGGTGATTTGTTGACTTATTGATATGAGATTTTGCTCATATCATTTTCATAGGTGTTTTTAAGACGTAAATGTAGGTTTTCCGTTGGGTAGAATAAGAGTTAATTTTTTACTTGAATGGGCATTTGGAGCCCCTAACATTCCTTAACCCGCTTAAATCAAATTTTGCTAGACTTTTATATAGTGAACTTTAAAATGTAAAATCTTAGCTTGGTATAGCTAAAGAATCTTTGCAAGTGCCTATAATTGATCCTAGAAAGTCATTTATTAAGGGAACTTTAAAACCCATTTTCTTAACTTGAAAATTTTTAAGAATTTGCATGATCCTATAGGTGACTTGAAAACCCAAAACTTCGATTTAATATAGTCTTAACTTAACTAATCCAGATTTAGATAAATTTTGACTAGCATGGCTAAGCATTCACGAGTCTCTTTAATTATAGGTCTTTATATAGTGAAGAATTAGTACAAGTGATCATGCTAAACGTAAAACATGAAAATGTTCTTTCAAATCATCAGGTGTTTTTAATTATGGCTCTTTCTCCCATAAGATCAATGTTGTAGAAATGTAAATCTTGCTTATGTTTTTAGAGAGAGAAAGAGATAGAGATATGGTGGATTACACACACTTCTAGAGAGAGAAAACCAATGTTTACTATGTGAAAAAGTGAATAACCACACACCCTCTCCATCTAAGGAGAGGGTTTATATACCCAAGCCTTGTAATGGGCTTGGACTTACATGTTTGGGCCGGCCTACACATGTTGTAGGCTAGGCTTGGACTTGTTTGTTAAATAACGATGTCTAGACTACGAGCTACTACTTAGTATATTGTCGAAGTGACGAATCTTCCTAAATACGTAAAAACGTATTTCCAACAATCTCCCCCTAAGGGAGGTCACTCCAAACAAGGGCGTTACCCGAGTTATAATAATGAAATAAACCTAGCATACTATGCTTGTCTTGAGCTCGTCGTCTTCGTCTTTCTTTTCCTTTTCTTTTTCTGGTGAACATGCTGATGTGATCTTTGATATCAATCTTGAGCATTAATCTCTTGCCTTGATCTCGTGCATCTATCACTTGTGATCTTCGCCTCTTCGTGACGCCATGTCCACATACTTATACCTTCGTAATTCTTGAAAGCTTCAGAGTTCGATACAGCGGAAGACTTAACTTTTAGGCTTTCTTGAATTAGATGAGATATTAAGTGCATAAAGTATAAGCACGCAGGGACGACTTCTTCTTGGATTCCGCAACGCCACCGTCTTCAAATGCCGCAACATAAGTAGACACGAACGAAATGGCTTTGAACATTTCATTCTCAATCGGTAGCATTTAACCTCCGGGCGGTGAAGACCGTTGGACGATATTAGATATCGTACCTGTGATGGATAGTTTCAATTAAGTAACTTCCTGACAGGATTTCGCGGGTAAACCTATTCTCTTTATTCGACCGTCCAAAGCTGATTGCGAACATAAAGAGTGAATCATTTGGATAATAATATCCGCATGATTTGAAGCCGTCAATTCATGTTCCTGGAACAAGTGAAATTCAATTAAGATCTGCATCATTGTTGCTTTCCAGTTGTCACGAGATTGATTCGTACAGAATCTTGCAAGTTACCTACCAAGTGCTGTTTTAGGTTAACACTAGAAGGATTTCTACTCATCACTGTGAACACTAAGGTATCACTCTGAGTGTTCTGGCAAGATCACTAAGATATTGCGTAGAGGCCTGGAACGTGTTTAAATTCAGT
This sequence comes from Glebionis coronaria, assembly GCA_025667525.1. Classification (NCBI taxonomy): domain Eukaryota; kingdom Viridiplantae; phylum Streptophyta; class Magnoliopsida; order Asterales; family Asteraceae; genus Glebionis; species Glebionis coronaria. The sequence goes on along the minus strand of CM046881.1, from coordinate 340,017,659 downwards.
TAAGAATTAAACAGCTGTTGCTTTCCAGTTATCACAAGTTTGATTCATAAAGAATCGCACAAGTCACCTACCATGAGCTTTTTGATATTCGCTCAAGAAGGATTTCCATCTTCTTTGTAAATACTTTCGTATTACTCGGATGTTCAGGCAAGATCATGAAGATTTTGCGTAGGACTCTTAAAATCTTTCTTACTTTTCACAGTGTATGAAGAAGCAAGGAATTATGAAAGTGTGTCCTAATGAGATATTTGATGATCTCAAATGGCTCTATACTCGATCGTGCATTTTGGATTTTAGTGATCGGAGGCTGGAGAGGAGTGCCACCTTTTCAATACCAATTTATTCGGAGTGAATAAATCAATAGATAATGCGCTGTCTCCGTGTGATTAAAACAAATACCTTTTGAGAGATATCTGAGTTAGCTGGGATGGGTTGTGCATTGCATCACTGGGTCCATGATGTCTATCTTAAATATTGAGCATCATTAAAATGATCTCAATAGAATATGTGTTGACCCGGTTTCTGCCTAAAGTTATAAGGAGAGCTTCTTTCTTTACACCCTTTATCTTTACAATTCTTTTTCATTCTTCAACCCCTTCAATGCTTACCAATACGTCATAACTAGAACCTTTTTGTGATTGTTCCAGTGCTAACTTAAGTACTTGGTCGGCATTCAGCTACGTTCACAATCTTTCTCCAACTTTCCTAAGGACTACTATTTCTAGCTATGGAATGTCCTTGGGAAGATTCCTCCGGTTCTGGAAGAATCATAGGACTTAACCTATCCTACCATCCTTATGTCACCACAATCTTCATCGTCGTGAAATAAATGGGTTTCGGGTAAGTATATGTCACCATGAAAATCCATTTTGATATGCAAATCCGTTTTGCTCCCCCTTAACATATGCCACGATATTCGAAAACATTTCGCACATGTCGGGATGAGCCAGCACATTAAGTTAAACCATTTGTGATAATATCCCATATTAAATCACATTTTCTCCCCCATATTAAAAATATTAACCCAATCGATGTTTTTAATATCAATTGATTTAATGAAGTTTTAACAAAGGTTTTGGGAAGAAAAATGCAAGTCCGTTTTATCTTCATGATAGCAAACGCATGAGATATGATACCGATTTGTAACATGATCACATATTCACCATATTAGAAAAGAATTGACAAGGTTGGTATTGTTGTCACGTCTGAAGTCATCTCTTGACACCACGTGTACGATTGGTATTGTTGTCTTGACACCAACTTGTGAACTTGGCACGTTCGGCATCGAAGATTCTGAATACTTGACAATTGCTCCCCCTCAATTATTGACCCCTGTTCTATTGAAAGAGTTGTAGTCGTCGGTTGAGTAGTCGCAGCGTCGAGTATGTAGATACCAATTGTAGATTGCTATGGTTGTAGAGATGATAGCTTCATAAAAACAAGACTTCTCTTGTTTTAAAAAATAAATGCACTGAGGCGTACATATATTTGTGTTAGACCAAGTTATAAAGTAAACTTGATCCCTTACAAGGTTTTAAAGTAAACCTTGCCCGAGAAATACTTGACTTTAATGTGAAAACCGGGTTGCATTCTGAAATAACTACAAGCCATTTAGGCATGTTTTATGAAATATTTACAACTTTTGTACGAACTCTATTTATGGCGCCGTGTCAATATTAATCGATATTTCTAAGGCCGTAAATATTATCGTACCAAAAGACATGCCTTTGAAAAATAAAGTAAAAATATTTTTCGATTTTTCTAGATTTTTCAATTTTTTATGGTTTTTATATGGTTTTATATTTTTGTATTTTGCTTTTGGGGATAAAGATATAAACAATATATACAAATGATCACCAAGGATACGGAGAATAGTTTTACCACCACTATTCTTTCGCTTCATCTGCGAGTTCCTTTAGAGTCTCAGGCGAGAAAGTTCTCATTCCTAGCTTGTCGGCCAAAAATTCAATTCGAGCGCGATCTAAAGCCTTCGTGAAAATATCCGCCAATTGATACTCAGATCGGACAAAGTAAAGCTCGATTACTCCATTTTCCACTTGCTCCTTGATGAAATGGTAGAGAATGTCAATATGCTTCGACCGGGAGAATTGAACATTGTTGCAGCATAAGGAAATTGCACTCTTGTTGTCACAGTACATTGGAATTTTGTTGAACCCTAGACCATAGTCGGTTAATTGCCATCTCATCTAAAGAATTTGAGCACAGCAACCGGACATAGCTATGTATTCTGCTTCCGTACTTGAAATTGCAGCGCTTTTCTGCCTTTTCGATGCCCAACTGATTAGTCGATCTCCTAGTAGTTGCAAAGTTCCATTCGTGCTACGCCTTGTATCTTGACAACCCGCGTGATTCGCATCTGCATATGCCATTAGTGCAATAGAAGAGTCCTTCGAATACCAAAGTCCCCGATTAATGGTTCCTTTAAGATATCGAAAGATCCTTTTAACAGTAGCTAAGTGTAACTCAGTAGGCCTAGTTTGATACCTAGCACACATACATATAGGAAACTGAAGATCAGGTCGACTGGCTGTGATATACAGAAGGGTACCGATCATTCCACGATAAAGTGTCGGATCAACGGCAACTCCATGTGGATCTGCATCAAGCTTAGATTTTTCCACCATTGGAGTATCCACAGGGTCGCAAGATTCCATCTTATATTTCTTTAGCGATCCAAGGGCATACTTGGATTGATTGATAAAGATGCCTCTGGGACTCTGAGATATCTGAAGACCTAAGAAGAATGATACCTTACCCATCATTGACATCTTAAACTTGGAAGACATGAGTGTCCCAAACTCATCCGATAAGGTTTGGGACGAGGCTGCAAATATAATATCATCAACATATATTTATACCATAATCATATCTTTACCTCGTTTCTGAATGAACAACGTAGGATCCACCTTGCCTTTAGCGAAGCCTTGCGTAATGAGAAATTGTGACAATAGATCATACCATGCGCCAGGATCTTGCTTCAACCCATAAAGAGCCTTCTTAAGCTTGTACACATGATTAGGATAATTAGGATTCACAAAACCATCCGGCTGTTAAACATAGACCTCTTCTTTGATTTCACCATTATGAAATGCCGTCTTCACATCCATTTGATAGACGATCATATTCATATGGGCTGCATAAGCGAGGAATAGTCTAATATCTTCCAAACGGGCAACAGGCGCAAAGGATTCCATAAAGTCGATGCCTAATAATTGCTTGTATCCACGAGCTACTAGTCGAGCTTTATTCTTCAAAATTCCGCCTAACTCATCGAGTATCACCTCGTAAACCCATTTCAAAGTGAGTAACTGCACTTGATCCGGGCATGGGACAAGTTCCCATACTTCAAGACGTATAAATTCATTAAGTTCTTCTTGCATAGCTTCTATCCAACAGGATTGAGTAAAAGCTTGTTGCCATGTCTTAGGTTCAACTTTAGTGAGAAAAGCATCAAAATGACAAAACATTGCATTTTCTTGTAACTGACTTCGTGTGGATACCGGACGATTAGGGTCACCAATAATAGAATCTATATGATGATCCTTTGTCCACTTGCTGGCATGTTCACGAATCCGTGGATTGGAGTAAACTGTAGTTGGAGCTTCCTCTGAGGTGGATGACCCGGCTTGATTAGGGTCGGGAATTGGTACACCAACGAATGGAAATTTACGCATTTGAGCGAATTCCAAATCGTGATCATCATCGTCCTCTTCATCATCAATAGGCATGACATGGGTAGTTGGTTCGGGTGTTGGTTGAGAATTACTCGTTGATGGTATATCTTGACCAATTGTAGGTGCAGACGTATCTGATTGTGCTTCGGTTGCTGGAGCGACAACTTCGGGTACCGGGACTATTACCTCAGGTTCTGGAGCAACAATAGTTGGAGGAGTAAAGAATTCATCAAAGAACGATTGAAACAACATATCCCATTCAGTCCTAGAAGGTGGTGTAAATGATGATGAAGTAGGGTTGTTTGGGACAAGACCAGAACTAATGTTACTGGGTCCCATTTCATGAAGTGCGGGTTCAGAGCTGCTTTACTCGGAAGCCATTGCTGTCAGCTCATCAAAATCAACATTCATAGTTTCAAAGATCTTGCGAGAGTTACGGTTGTAGATTCGGTATGCCTTCTTTGCGGGTGCGTAACCAATGAAAATACCAATATCAGCCTTTGGTTGAAGTTTTCCCAAATTGACACCATCATTATTTGGATAGCAAAGAGAACCAAATACATGAAGATATGATAAGTCTGGTACTTTTCCATGGAGAAGCTCATAAGGTGTTTTACCATGGCGTTTACGAATTAGTGACCGGTTTTGGGTGTACACTGCGGTAGATACTGCTTCTGCCCATAAAAACAATGGAGCCTTTGCGTAAATTAACATCGTTCGAGCAGCTTCCATAAGTGTACGATTTCGCCTTTCAACGACACCGTTTTGTTGTGGAGTGCGTGCAACGGATGTTTCATGAGATATGCCAACTTCTTCATAATAATCACGCAAGATTTGATTCACAAATTCGGTTCCATTATCTGTACGAATGCGTCGGACTGTAGTGTTGAGACGCACTTGAATCATCTTGAGAAATCCGATGATGAATTTAGGTGCCTCATTTTTTTCTTTAAGAAATTTCACCCATGTAAACCGAGAGTAATCATCGACAATGGCGAGGATGTACTTTTTTCCACTAAGACTTTCAACACGCATTGGCCCACAAAGATCCATATGCAAAAGATGAAGTTTCTCTTGGTCGGTGTATTCTGTCTTGGGTTTGTATGATTTCTTAGTGCTTTTTCCCATTGTACACGCGGAACACAAATGATCCTTGTGAAATGAAAGTTTAGGAAGACCACGAACAAGTTCGTTTTTCGCCAAATGATTAATAGCGTCAAAGTTAAGATGAGATAACCGTCGATGCCATAACCATGACTTCGTCTTCGATGCTTTGGAGAGAAGACATACAGGAGAAGCGGCCATCATGTCTTGTAGAGACAAAGTATACAAATTATTCCCTCGAGTACCTTTCAATAAATCAACCCCTTCCAAAATACGAATGAAGCAGGTATGCTCTCGAAAAGCAACTTCTAGGTTTGCATCACAAAATTGACCCACAGAAAATAAGTTGTGATCGAGACCTTCCACGTAATACACTCTTGAAATTATTACATTCCCAATATGATATTCACCATAACCCATTATCTTTGCAATATGATCATTTACAAATCGAACCGTACCAAGAAACTTGCTGACGAAATTTCTGAGCTGAGAGCGATCTCCGGTCATATGCTTGGAGCAACCAGAGTCCAAATACCAGAGAACAATTTGGACCACCTGTTTTCAATAACAACAGTAGACAATGCATTGGAAACTATTGGTTCCAGAGTGTTAGCAGATACAGATATAGAATTATCAGAATTGCTAACATTTTTGAGACCCTTAGATTTCCTGCATTTTCTAATGTGAGTTTTAGCACTAACAGGTTTTACTGTTCCAACATTCTTAGGTTTTGGATTATTCGCGGGCACTACAGTGGGAGTAGACCTATTTAAAGGGCACTTGGTTCCTACAGTTGTGTCGGTGTTCCTAGTTAAAGGACTCGCTTGTGTTTTGGTAGCCTTGGTACTCCTAGTTAAAGGGCACGCTTTCTTCGCTTTAGTGGGAGTGATCCTAGTCAAAGGGCACATATTTCCTACTATAGTGAAAGTTCTACCAGTGGGGCGCCACATCCAACCAACTTGGGTTAACACTTTCCCAGTCGGTTTTCATTCTAATCCATTTTTCCGGGCATACATCTCATTCACATGGTCAATAAGGCAAGAATCATGACGACTAGAAAACATACATTCATTGCAATTCCAACATTTCAAATTAGAATTCACACTAGGCTTAGAACGCTGCACAACCGCAGAGCCTTTAGGTTTAGCTACATGATTCTTTTTATTCAAAACAGAAATAACATTCCTAGGATGGGCTTCTACTTTCTTCTTCACTTGACTACTAGATGGGGGCAAGATCCTATCATTCTTCTTGTTTCTTTTAAGCTTAGATCTTTGAGCCTTAGTAGTGGTGCTTACTCCTGTAGAAGGCAACACAGGAATATTAGAAGCTGGTTTTGATTCCGCCTTATCTTTAGTGACCAAAGTTTGAGATGGTTTAGTCCTAGGGCCCTTATTAAATGGTGTGACAGCTATAAGGTTCCTTTTGATTGCACTAGAGGACGATGCTGAGACAGTGGCTGCGTTATCCACAACATTCTTACCTTTTAGAGTACGAAGTGTTTCCTTTAACTCAGCCAAGACCAGATTCTTATTACAAATTTGTTCCCTCAAATCATATATTTCCATCGACTTTCAATTCAATTGTTCAATCAATGATTGATTATGTGCAGTGGTATCAACACATGCAGGCTTTACTGAATCGAAGAGTCGTGTATTTTCTGTTTTAAGTTATCAACTTTGGACAAAATCTTGGAAACTCGATTATCTAGATCAAGTTTAAAATTTTCAGCGGCCTCAAGTATTTTCACACAGTTAAGCTCCTTAGATTTCTCTATTTCTATCGGCAAAGATTTAGCAACTTTGTCACTTGGCTGACGCTATTTTGATTGTAAATTCAATCGAAAATTCTTTTCAAAATTTGCATCATCGATATTAACACCTTCGAATGACGTTTCAAAGATTTCTTGAATAAATTGTTGCTTGCATTCAAGCGAAATACAATGTGTTTGAATCTCATCAAAACGTTTTGAAAGCGATGAATAGGAATCTTGAAGCTTTAAAAATTCAGCGTCAGATTCGTGACAAGTACTATCTACCACAGTATCCATAGATTCAACATTATGCACAATAGAATCATTATCAACACTTTTATTCACACAGACAGAAACTATATCATGAGACATCACTTGCTTCAGAAGCAGATCATTTTGGCGTGAAACCCGTTCTATTTCAAGTAAACTGTTTTCATAGGCATCATCCATTTCATTGAAAACACGTCTAACTTCTTCTATTTCCAAAAGAAAATCTTGATTAAGAGTACTAAGACAAGCTTTAACATTGTCACAAACGGAACAATTTCGTTTCGGACGTAGCTCTAGTGTGCTCAAAGTTCCATTCACCTTTCATTATGGCCGAAGCCGTCGTACGTTCCAAAATGACCTTGTCAAAATCGGCTAAGTGTTGGTGTACCGCATTTAAGTTAACGGACGCCTTACTTACCGGTGGAATTAACTTCGTTAAATCCGTTTTAACAAGTGTAGGAGACGTACTAGGAAGGTTTTCATTTGATAAACTTTGGGGCACAAGAACTGTCAATTCAGCTAATTCCTTTGTAAGCGAATGCGTGTCTTTTTCGAAAATTGATCTTTGTTATGTTGATCATAATCAATTGTATGGACTTTTGAAATCATTTTAGAATGAGTTTCATCCGCAAGTGACTGGTGTCTCCTCAGTACTACGAACAAAAGGTGCTTCTTTCGATTTGCCAATTATGGTCATATCATAAAGACCGAGAATATGTTCCTGAGCTTGTTTTGCATAACCTGGATTAGGTGGTAAATCTTGAAGACGCTTAAGTTCGAGTTCTTTAAATGATTTAGTTAAAAGATGAACCTTTTCTGTGGAAGCGTATTGTTTTAAAAGCTGTTGTTCTTTAAATTTAAGAAGTTTGGTAGCATTAATTTCCGATTCAACCTTTTTAGACTCGAGAGTTTCGAAATCCATTTTAAGTTTCTGAAAATCATTGACAACCGACTCTTTTGCTTTTAATTAATTGGAAAGATTAGCTTTAAATGATTCTATTTCTTTCAAGTGTTCAATCTTTTCAAAACAAAATTGGTCAAATTCAGAACATGTTATTTACTCTGCTTGAGGGACCATTTCAAAAGTTTTGATCTTTTCTTTATGCAACGCAAGCTCAGCAGTTAGGGTGGAATTCGTATCTACGGATTGTCTGAGTGACATATGCATTTGATCAATAATATGTTTAGGCACCATGACTAAATCATGTTGAGCATAAGATTCCATACCCGTCGTAGCATTTGGTTGAGGTTCACTCAAATGTGTAGGTTTGGGTACCACATCATTTGAATTACTAGTTCCCGAATACTGTTCGAGGTTGTCATTTTCATGCCCAACTTGATGTTGGTTATCATCAATATTATTAGATGTGGTTGTACCTCACTGATGACATCAGAACCGTAGTGTGAGAGATTAGCAACGAGAGCAGCTTGGGCAGAGTAAATGTCATCACAATTCGAATCATATGCGTCAAGATCATCTGCTTGATAAGCTGCATTAGAAGTGGAAACGAATGCAATGCCTTCAGTATCTGCTGCCCCTGGGTCTGCAAGAAATGCCAACTCCTCTGAATCCAAAATCTTCCCCTTAGATAGAGCATCAACCAAATACATCTTCTCACGAAACCATGCATCATCCCTCCTCCTTTTCGGCTAAGTGCATTCCCTAGCCATATGACCTTGTCCTCGGCAATTGTATCAAGTCACAACCTTCTTAGGACCAATAGGACTCCCATTTCCACAAGCTTGATAATTCACAGCTTGATTGTTCCTAGTCCTTGTAGGAGGTCTATATGAATTTTGCCTTCCCTGAATAGGTTGCACCGTCACTTGACCATCTTGAACAGTGGCTTGTTGTCGAGGATTTGATGAGGTGCGGAGCTGATTGTTTGTTGGTGGAAATCCTCTAGTTGCAACAAGTTTTGACAAGTAGGCTGTGAGATGGTTTAGAACATCAGCTGGCGTATCATTTGGAGTAAAGACCGGTGCTTGGATTGGTGGAAGTTCATTATAGTAGAAAGCTTGTGCTGGTTGTGCTTCTAGTGGAAAAAATCCTTGCTGGGGATTATAGCCCATTGGAGAAGTGTTGGCTTGTGATGGTGATGTCTGATATGATGGTTGCTGTGGAAAAGATTGTTGATGAACACTTTGTTGAAATGCTTGCTGTGGCATCATTGGTGGTTGATAAGATGGTTGTTGTGGTTGCTGATAGATGTGTGGTGGTGGCTGCTGCAAGTATGATGGTTATTGATAAGTATAAGCCATGTTTTGATGAGAAGCATACATTGCAAGTGGATCATGAACTTGAGGTGTAGACAACCGAGCCTCGATCACATGGCATTCGTGTTGTTGAAGAAAAGCTTGAAGTTGATCCACATTGGTGTTATGCAAGTCCTTAGCCAATTTAACATCCGTCACGTATTTTTTCCATTCTGGAGGAAGAGTGTTCAAATACTTGGTGTTCAATTGAAAGGTAGGGATTGCCATGCCATAGATATTAAGCTCATTCAACAATAGGGTAAATCTCAGATAGTAATCATTGAGAGTCTCCCTGGCACATAGGCAAACTTATCAAAAGTATCATAAAGCTTACACTCTCGTTCTTGTTTAGTTAACGAGGTACCTTGCATTAGAACCCGAATTCTATCCTATAACTCTTTGGAAACTTTATGTTTGTTGACGAGTTTGTAGACATCTGGAGGAAGGGCTTGAAGAATGATGTTAGTAGCATACTTATCACATTTGTCTTGAATCTTCATATCTCCAGTCAACTCACCCGTTGTGCGAGGACGAGTAGTCGTACCTTCCGTCACTATACCATAATCTAATGGTCCATTGAGCACCGATGCCCAAATGAGATGTCCATTCTCTTTGTTCAACATGTAAAGTTCCATTCGGGAAGTCCAATCCTCGTACATAGACTTCTCCAACATTGGTGGACGAATATCCGTACCCGAGAGGATGGACTTATCCGTAAGAGATGTGTAGTCCATTTCAATAAGTTAAGATTTACAAAGTTGATCGAACAATGAAATAAGGTTAAGTGTTTTTCTGTTGAAGTCGAGAAACAATGTAAAAATCCCCTAAAATATGTTCTCGATAAACCAAAAATTCCAAATCAAAATTACACACGATTCGAAATTTTTTAAGGAATATTTTTTGGATTGTCGGAATGTCTAGATCGGAATGCCAGATTGGAATGTCACTATAGGAAAGTTCAGATCGGAATGTCACACTATTTTAATGTCCAGATCGGAATGTCACTATCGGAATGTCCAGATCCTAATATAACCCTGTCGAAATGTTGTTGGTATCGAAATGCCTAGATCGCAAAGTTCTATCGGAATGTTCAGATCGCAAAGTACTGTCGAAATGCTCAGATCGCAAAGTGCTGTCGAAATGATTCAGATCGGAATATAGCTGACAAAATTTAGGCAAAGTAACGACTTAAAACTTCTTATAACCGTCGGAATCCCAGATCGCAAAGATCGATCGGAATGTCCAGATCGGAATAAGTATCGAAATCCAAGTATCCCAAAGTAGAACCAGTCACTTTCCGATGGTGATGGTTATTGCGATGGAAACCCCTTTTCACGTGTACTTTCCGATGATGATGGTTGCTTTAAATTCGGAATGAAGAAAAACAAGAACTTTTTGAACTTTTGATCCAAGAAAGATTGTGTTTTAACCAAAACCAAGATATCAAAAAACACTATAACACGATTAACTACGTTATACTACTAGAAATCCCGATCAAACACAAAAAATTTGATGATTTGGCAAGAAACACTCAACAACCTACAAAATGTTTATAAAAACATACGCAACACTAAAACAAACCTATATTTCATCCCAAGCTCTTGATACCATTTGTAGAAATATAAATCTTGCTTATGTTTTTAGAGAGAGAAAGAGATAGAGAGATGGTGGATTACACACACTTCTAGAGAGAGAAAACCAATGTTTACTATGTGAAAAAGTGAATAACCACACACCCTCTCCATCTAAGGAGATGGTTTATATACCCAAGCCTTGTAATGGGCTTGGACTTACATGTTTGGGCCGGCCTACACATGTTGAAGGCTAGGCTTGGACTTGTTTGTTAAATAACGATGTCTAGACTACGAGCTACTACTTAGTATATTGTCGGAGTGACCGAATCTTCCTAAATACGTAAAAACGTATTTCCAACAAATGCATTAAGACAAATAATTGCAATAAATAAGGTCATACGGTTTATACTATATTTAGCTTCTAGAGCAAGATCGTTTAAAAGTTAATTATGATTACATGTACATTTTCAAAACATAACTTGTCAAAACCAGATGCGAAGATTGGCGAATCCAAAAAGGCTCTAACAAGGCATATGAGGATTACCTTTTGCTGTTAAATCAAAAAGGATGTGAATTCACGAATCCAAATGCAAATGAAGTATGAAGACAAACGACGAAAAGCAAAATATTCCAAAAAGGTGCAGAAAAGTCTATGAATCCAAAAGCTCCCAAATTCTTAAGGATGAGTTTATAAATCAAGTCCTAAAGGAGGCGGATGGTTGCATAAGTCGAAGTCCTAAAATAAGGAAGAGGACAAGTGAAGAAAGTCGTGGTAAAAAATGAAACATCTTGAATAAAGAAGAAGATGTATGCCAAAAATTAAGAGAAGACCATAACAAAAAGCGTCTCTCAAGATTGAAGTTCGAAACACATGCCAAATATTGGTCCGGGAAAGGTCCCATGATGTGATTAAAGTTATGTCGAGAAACAAACTTTTTATAATTATAAGAAACGTTTTAAAAGATCGTGTCTTCTAGCTACTTATTAAATACACCGTGTTAACTTTATTTTCGGCTTAATAAATATCGAAATAAGTCAATATGAATCCTTGTGATCCATGAAAAAATTAGTTAAAAAAAATTAGATGCCTTTTTATAATTAGGATTACGGGGATAAAAAGTATTACACAATTTGAATGCATGAGTAGTGTTAGCATTGTGACTTATACCAACAATGATCTCGTTTTTACTCTTAGCATGGAATGTGCGAAAATCAAGGATGACGAATTTTACTCTACAAAACATTTACTTGTTTTTAATCTTTGACCCTAAAAGTCACATTCTTGTGATCAAAATCATACATTATGTCTATAACACACCATAGTAGTAGTTAAGTTATATTTTGATTTCAATAAAAGTGAATAAAAATGAATTTTGGAGAAGCTAAGATACCTTATTCTAGCATTGCGTGAGGGCACGAAAATGATTTAGTATGGGGGAGTGATGAGACTGTATTTATACATGGTCTGATCGTCCAAATCGGGCTTTAAATGTACAAAAATGTCATAAAATATCCAACCACTCACCCTCCATGTCAGCTTCCATTAACAACTTTTCAAACCTTAATTAATTAACTAATTAAGGCACCAAACACCTTAACCATTTCTTAGAACATATCAAAAACGTTTTCTTCATTTGCTAACACTAATTTGGGCTTTTTCTAATAAGCAAATAGTAGGTGTTAATCACCTCCAGTTTTATGATTAACGCTTCCCTAAACACGTTCACAATCTCAAAACACACCCCACAAGCTTGGACCACCTCCACGTGGCAAGCTGTGAAGCTTCTTCCACCTCCAAACAAAAACGATCATTAGAATCAATGGCTAAGGATCTTTTCTTGTTGGCTACTTCAAGTTGCACGTCCATGATCATTTGGTGACAGCTTTGCATCAACAAAACGCCCAGAATCAAGCACATGGCCAGAAATATTCAAATTCATCAAGGGTACATTTGGAACGTTATAGCTAGGGTTTTCAATATTTACTTTGTTTCTAGAATCATCGTTAGCCATATATAAGGCACTCTTAGGCATATCATAGTTCTTGTTCTTGGTTTTCCTTTCAAGCGATCGTAATTCCTTTCTTTTTTTTGAAATAAAAACTAAGTTGGTATATGAGTGTTGATGAAGCCAAGTTCCACCATTAATCTTTGTTTGGATCTATCGTGCAACAAGAAATTGAGCATTCTCACATTAGCTTTTGTAATTCCTTTTTCTCCATTGTGAAGAGAAGTTGGTATAAGTTGTTGAGAAACTCAAGTCCTTGGGGCCTTTGTTATTTGCTTTCTAGATCTTAATCCGTATCCTAAAATTGTTTTTCAAAGTGGTTTTATGGTTTTTTTTAGGTTTCCAAAGGGTTTTAAGTTTCATCAAGTTTAGAAGAAATATAGTACTTATGATCCTTGGTTGAAAAAGGGCTTAGCTAGTGGAATATTTGAGCAAGTATATGATCATAGCACCCTAATCCTTAAAGATTAAGGAGTTATGAGTATAGGAGCTTGGGTATATCACTTGTGGCATGACCTTTACTCACCAAGTTTTGGTTTTGATACTTTTTATCATTTGTCCTAACCCCACTGCTCAAAGCCTTAAAGCTTTGAGCTTTGGCTTTGTTTCTTGTCTTAGCAGCCTTGAAGCTGGTGTTTGTTGTGCTAACACTAAAGCTCAACCAATCCAAGGTGTGGAAGTACACCTTGAAGGTTTGTCTTTCTTTTCCTATTTTTCTGTCAAAAAAGTGTATGCATGTGATTTTGTGAACCATGGTATGAGGGTGTGTTCTATTGCTTGAAAATTGGTCATTCGTTGTTCTTAGGTATTAATCAGCCATAAAATTTCATATTTGTGAAGTTTAAAAGACAAGATCTTTGTTAAAATATTGGTAAAGGGTGTTTGGATTAGAGCCTAAAAAGGGTTCTAGTCTCACACAGCTTAATTCAAGTGCCTGCTCAAATAGGGGTGTTGGTTTTTAGTGTGTATTGGTGATAGTATGGCTTGTGCAAAGTTAGAAACAAGTTTTGCATGTTAAGCATTTTTCTGTCATAAAAAAGATGTCAAACACATCAGCTAGCATAATATCTTTGTTTGCTTAAATTGTGGTCTAAAAATTGGTGTGCTTATAGTACATGTGGTTGTTAAAGTCTACATAATCTGGTTGCTTAATTTGGTAGCTTATTGTGCCATATACAACTTATTGAAACTCACTGAATTGCAAAGTATATCAGCAAGTGTGCATGCTACTTGATTTTGTTCTTGCCTTGTGATTTTGAGAATTTCTTACTTGTTATTGCTTCATTGGGTGCTTATAAGTGTGTTTTGTCTATTGGTTGCTTATTTGGACAGCTCATAAGCTCAGTGGCTTATTGAGCCTTCTGCCAAATTCAAAGCAAGTCTCACCAACTGATGAGCTTGTTCATTGGATTTGTATTCAAAGCTTCCTCCAAAAAGTAACTTATTTTCCCCTAAGACAGCTTTACAAGTCCATGGTTTCATAATTTACAAGTTTGACTTTCATTAACTTTGGTCAAAAATAGCCAAAAGTGCTTATTTCATAATTACAACTTATTAGATCATGCAACAACTTAGTTTTTGTAATAGGTCTTATTTTTCTTAGCTTATTAACATATTTGAAAGTTTGTAGCTCATTTGGTTAAGGTTTTACTAGAAAACTAGCTTTTTGGGATTATTTAGAGTGCTTATTCGCTTCTACAGATTATTTTAATGTGTTTTGTGGAAATTTTATTGTTGATAAGCCTTAATTATTTCATTTAGAAGCTTTTGAAAAAAGAATCAGCTCTTGAAGTGGCCTAAAACTCAAAAACGACTATTTTGTCATTTTCTATAGAGAGCTTTTGCTTATCTCATGCTTATTTTTTGAGCTTATTCAAAATTTCTTTTTACATTTGTTCTTATATGCTCAAAATAAGTTTATGTGTTTAATTTCAGCTTATGGAATTTTGTTTTGGCTTAATGGGCTTAAAGGCCCATTAAGAAAAAGCTTATTACTTAAATAGCTGTGATAAGCTCAGAATTAGCTTTTGGGCCTTTAGACTTTTATTCTTATAATTCAATTTTGAGTAAGACAGGGCTTTTTTAGCTTATTTTGACAACTTTTTAGGTTTTGGGCCAAAAAGCCCATTAAGGTACACTGTTTTTAGTTTAGGCCCATTTAGAGGCCCATTAAGGGTTGTCAGTAAAAAAAATCATTATTGGTTTAATTAGGCAAAAATAAGTTAGTTTGCAACTTTTTAGGATTTTTTTATAAATTTTGAAGATTTTAGTATTATTTAATTATTTAAAAATTGTTTTTAGGGTTTTTAATTTGATTTAATATGTTTAAAAATTTATAAAAATAATTTTTAGCTTAGTGAAAGTATTTTTGAGGTTTACAAACTCTTAAATCCGAGTTTGGGCTTCTTGTTAATTTATTTGATTTTTAGGGCTTTAATTAATATTTAAAAATTAAATATTAATTAATTTAAAAAGTTACAAGAAGTTTTCTTTATTTGTAAAGCTTAGATATATTTTTAGCGATTTATTATAATTTTTTGGGAATTTTTAGGAAATTTTTTACTTTTGCCTCGTTTTGCGTGATAACGCGTTTTTAATCTTAGTTTAATTTTAATCGTAATCTGTCATTTTTCTTTTACCCCATTTTCCATTCTTTCAATATTAATCAAAAACAAGAATTTGACACACACCTTAATCCTCCTTGGTGGACGATCTCATAAGGGTCGTTAGTGTTTGATTTTCCTAAATCGAATACTTATTACTTACCGCATATACGTCTTTTTTCCTAAAAGCGTATTTTTACCACAATCAACGTCTGATATCACTTCATAAAAGAACAAGTTGAGTGTGGTATCGTTGAATTATACTTTGGTGGAACGGATTACCAATTAGCTGACTTGTTTACGAAAGCTCTGTCGAAAGATAGATTTTAGTATCTAGTTAGGCAAATTGGTATGAGATGTGTGACTCCAGAAGAACTGGAGATTCTTGCAAAGAAGCCTGCTTGATCTATCTATGAAACATCTACTTGTACATATCTATGAAAAAGAAAAATAGTAAAATATAAAACATATAAAAGCAAAATTAAAAATTACAAATCTTTGAAAATCCAAAAAGATTATTCTCGACATGTCTTTCAGTATCGATAATATGGACGTACCTATAAATGTCGCTCATTAACGACACGGGTGTGTACATAAAGCTCGAATGAAATTGTAAATATTTTTCAAAATATGTCATTTCTATTTTTAATAAAAGGAAAATGTCTCTTTTGGACAACTTTTCCAACAACGGGTAGAGCAATCTATCGTGGAGTTGAGCTTGTCATAAAAAATTCAAAGTTTTAAGCTCAACACGATGGCTTGTAATCACTTTCCAATTGCAACTCGGATTTATAACGGGGGAGTGTACGATTTAGTGCGCTTACCCTCGGTAAATGAAGATAAATCTTCATACAATTGAGTGGATTTTTCAAGATATTCAAAGTCCATGAACTCAAGTTTATGCTTTAGAAATACCATGTCGCCAAAAATAAATGGTCTTTGAAAAAGCGTTGAAATTTTTTTTTAAAAATTTTCAATGATTATTCAAAATCTTTCAAAAATTGTGTGTTCAACAACTCCTATCCTCAAAAAGAGAAATGTGGATCACATCCCCGTAATGACAATTAAATTGGATCAATTTTGGAGGGGGGGCTTTCAAAAATCAAGTTTGAATGTTGTTGGATATATTATGTCAAGAAATTTTTATGTATCCAACACATTGTGTGTAATTATCATTTGGTATTATTCACAACAAAAATATTTGATGTTCGTGATCACATTCTTCAACAACAATCTTTTATATATTCATGAACATGTAGTGTGCGAGTACAATTTTTTCATGAATTTCCCAATGATTAATCAAAATCTTTCAAAAATTATGTGCTCGACACTACATAAAATATTCCAATAATTCATGCGAAGTAAGACACCTTTCTCTCCCAAAGATTTACAAGACTATTTTTTCGTGATATATTTTAATCAAATTTGGTATCTCTAATATTAAAACGATTTATATATTAGAGATAGGGGAGAAAATGGTATCTCTAGTATCAAATCTGTAACTAACATATAAGACTCAAGCACTTTAACTCTAACCCACATGTGTGAAACACTTTTAATTATCGATGCACATTTGAAGATGGAGCTTTTCTAAAAGTCTATCAAAGTAATTTCAAATGGTTTATTGGTTACGATCTTATGCCCACAACCTATGCAATTCATGACGTTATTGGTGTTAAAAGGTGGTTAGGTATATGTCATATGATCCAACCATAACCGGTGGGATCTTCACAGGGACAATCCAATATATTATTAAAAGTACTTAGGAAAGATGGAGTAGAATGTGAAAAGGGAAAAATATCGACTAAGTATTTAAGCTAGCACTGGAACAATCACAACAAGGTGCTAGTGATGACGTCTTGGTAAGCATTGAAGGGGTTGAAGAATGAAAAAGAAATGTAAGGATAAAGGGTGTAAAGAAAGAAGCCCTCCATAAAATCTTGATAGAAACTGGGTCAACACATCATTGAAGACAAGACATCATGGACCCAGTGATGTAACGCACAACTCTTTTCCAGCTAACTCATGCTTCTCTCAAAAGAAGTTTGTTTTTTTGTCACGGAGATCAACACGACTTCTATTGACTTTGTCATTCTGAGATAGTTGATACTGAATAAGTGGCATCCGCTCTAGCCTCCAATCACCAAAAGTGCACAAATCAAGTGTAGAGCCAACAGATCAATCAAATATCGTTAGGATAAATCACATAACGAATAAGAGAGTCCTACGCTATATCCTTGTGATATTGCCATAACACTCAGAGTGACACTATTTTGTGTTCACAATGATGAGTGGAAAACCTTCCTGTGTCAACATCAAATAACACTGCGGTAGGTCATATGTAATATTCTTTATGAATCGAACATGTGTAAAAATGGAAAGCAACAATGGTTTGATTCTTAATTGATTCAAACTCGTTTCAGGTTTTTACGGAATATCTTTATGGTATTTCTAGAACATTCAGAGTGATAATCGTCAGTATTCACAGTAACGAATGTAAATCCTTCTAGAGTTAACATAAAACAGCGCTACGGTATGTGACTTTTGGGATTCTTCATGAATCAAACTTGTGTCAACTGGAAAGCAACAATAGTAAGATTTTTTATGAATCAAAATTGTTCCAAGAATTTGAATTGACGATTTTAATCAGACGAGTTATTTTATCCAACTGATTCACTCTTTACGTTAGCATTTTTGCTTTGAGACGGTCAAGTAAAGAGAACGGCTTGTATTGCCGTGAGACCCTGTCAAAGAGGTTCTTAAATGAATTTACCTAATCACACGTATGATTTTTAATATCGTCTAACTGTCTTCACTGACCGGAGGTAAAACGCTACCGATTAAGGACAAATGTTAAAGCCCTTTAGTCTATATATATGTTTTGTATTGAGAAGGTGGTGTTACGGTGTACTAAGCAAATTAGATATTCATAACCACATACTCATGCCCAAAGACATATCCAAGAATCAAGAAAGCTAAAGGACTTCCACAACTCTGATGATCAAAATCTTACTTAAAAGGTATTATAGAGGTATGATCGCTCTTCAAAGGAGATTGTTAGCAAGCTTTCAAGATAATACATAAAGTGAGCATGTGGATGAAGACACAAAATCGCAAGATGGCATAGACAAATAAAGTATGGTGACCAACAAAAATGAACCAGTCATTTATTTGAAGACCTTAATACTAAAAATTAATAATTTCTATAAATCCTCACATGTCATAGAGGAATGACCTCTCACTGAAGGAGATGTTAGTCCCAAAATATTGTATCACTCAAGAATGACTCGGTCATAGGTTTGAAGTCTCAAGATTAAAGAGAAATTCGAAAAACAACGACAAAGGCACAAAGATCACTGTATGAAGGAACAAGTCTACTATTACACGTTTATGTCTAATATATGGCGAGATTAGCAATATCTAAAAATCTTCAAATGTCATAGAGGAATGACCTCTCATTGGGGGAACTGTTAGCCTCAAAATATTGAGTCTAACAAGAATGAGTCGCTCATAGGTTTATTATGTAACGGTCATAGGAACATTGTAATATATAATAGGATAGTCGAATTATACGGGCTTGATGTTTAGCTTAAAAGGCCTCTTTCAAGGTACTAAGTAATTATTCAAGCCCGACCCAAACAATATAGCCGATACAGCCCACATGTAAGGGTCAGTTATATAAAGCCCTTCTTATCATGTTAGTTAGGGTTAGCCATTCAATTTCTCATAAGCAAACATTCTATCTTTTCACACACTTCACTCCTTTCTCTCTACTTTCTCTCTCTAAAGATACATCTCTTTTCTTTCTATTTTACATCTATTTTCATATTAATCATCAATGGTGAAGTGATAAAATATTGGAACAAAAGATATTCTCTACCCTAGCTGGTTATAGCATGGCTGGACAATAACAAACCATGGTTAACTACCCGTCTTTGTGCCTATAAATAGTCGTTCGTTTCTAGCTTTTCAAAGCACCTCTTTCGCACACACTTTCTCAGATCTCACACTTCGCAAATCATCCAAATCCTTGATTATTTATTTGATTATTCTTGTTTAAGAAGTGATTCTTTCTTCTAACCCCTCTTCTTCTCAAGTGAACAAAGAAGAACACTTTCATCCCTAAAGTGTTGTGTCAAGTTCAAGATCTAGTCAAGATCCAAACTATTATTTCAATCTTGTGTGTAGTATTTGTGTAGATCCAAATTGGTGTATAATATTGAAGTTCTATATGTATTGTGGTTAATACTTGGGCCTTAAAGTATATTGGTGTAGATTGGTCCTAGCTAAGATTAAGGCTCGACATTTAGCTTAGTGTCGGAAACTGGTGTAAGCGAAGTGTAATTTTGATTGTATAATAGGAGTATGTATAAAATTAACGTAAAACATAGACGAGTTACGTGAAACGCAAACTCAAAACCCTAGGTCGTTAACTCGTCGAGGAAATGGAAATTGAGAATCTAGCACGGAATTGGATGATTGATCGAAGACGTATAATGAAAAGGTAAAAACGAAGATGAAAACATAAAAACATAATAAAAATAAAATAATAATAAAATAATTATTATCACACAAATCGAGAAAATTGCGAAAAATTTAAAATTTTGAAATCCTAATTTATTTTAACTCAAATAAAAGAAAAATGAAAATGAAAGTTAATATTGAAACCCTAATAGGCTTAAAACAACCCAAAAGTAAAAAACCAAAAATCTTATTGGGCTTTTTGGCCCAGTATTAAAAAGTTTGATAAAAAATGTAAAAACACTGCTTGACTCAAAATTTAATTCTAAGCCGTTTTAATACTGAAAAGGTTTGATGAAACAACTTCTATAATCCCTAAATAAGTTATAAGCTACCTTATTGGGCCCTAAAAGCCCAATAAGCTAAATAATAAGCTTATTTTATATATTATAGAACCCTAGTCATTTTTTTAGCTTAATAAACACTATGCAAAAGAAATTATGAAAAAATAAAGAAAATAAGTTGTATTAAGCAATTTGAAAAAACTACTAAATGACAAGATAATCGAATGAACTATTTTGAACACCTCAAATCCTGAAAACTTGCAAAAGACTGAGAAATGGGATTAAAAAGATAATGAAAGAAGAAAATTTCCAACAAGCTCAACCAATAAGCTTATATGACGAAATCAGAAAAACTAAAAAAAAGGAAAAGATAAATCCAAGTAAAACTTAAACTAGCTAGAACCATAAATAAGAGGACACAAAGAGAGAACGTGGATTTAGGAACACTAACAAAAGTTTGTGCATATTACATATGTTTAAACGATCATATAAGCTGTAAACAACTTATTATATGAAAAAGAGGATTAGAAAAGTATAAATTACATATTTTTGTTTTTCTAACTTTTATGTTGAATTAAAAGCTGAAAACAACTAACTCTAACCTCAAATACTTAATGCAATTGAACTTACGCATAAACTCTAAGCTAGTGACAGAATTAATAGTTGTGCCAAACACTATATCAAAACTTAACATGAAAATTAAAACAACAAAATAAGCAGAGAAAGAACAAATAAATAAGAGAAATTCAATAAAGTAAAATAAGTAGAAAAATCAGCAAGATAAGAAATAAAATAAGCAAATCAGATTACCAATAGAAAAATCAACAAGAGTTAAGCTTTAATCAAAACAAGGTACCTCGGGTCCTTAGCAGCTCAACCATATGTTTCAACCTCAGCTTCTTCTCAACCATCAACAAGTAATAAGAGCATTTCATCAGCTTGTGCTTAAAAGCTTAAGCTTATATTTAGAACTATGAATGATATTCAAATAAAATGAGCAGCAGCTACAGTAAAACATCTCTAAACATCTTCCAAGCACTTGTAACATATACACAAGTTCCTAAATGTACTTTTTGTCAGAAACCTCATATGTAGCTTATGCTATAGTACCTTTTTGATATTTTTGGATTTTTAAAAAATAAGTTGAACAGAAAAATTTAAAGAGCAAGGATATTTAAATACTAATAAGTATTAGAAACAAAGCTCATAAGCTTTGTGAATGAGCTTATTGTTAGTAAGCTAGTTTACAAGCTTATAGAACAGTTTAAGATGAAAAGGAATTTTTTATTTAAGGAAGATTAAAAGTAAGACTGAAATTAAATAACAAGTATGTAAAGGTTTGAAGAAAATTAAAGAGACAATATATATTAAAAGGGGCAACAAAATTAACATTTAATGAAAAAACAATGGAACACAACTTTGATATTTTACATAAAAAATTAGAACAATTGGAATCAAACAAATCCTAGTCTATTTGTAAAAACAAGAGGAATTCTAGTTCTATCTAAGGCACCATTTCTCTCTCTAAGGGATTTGACATGATTCGTTGCAAAATAAGCACAATTCTTTGCCGCTGATTTTTATGATGGATTTTTCATTTCCTCAAACGGATTGCCAGCATGTTAGGATAGATGGGATATCATGTGCTACTTGTGCACTAACTCATATGTAATTTTACCATTAATTGTATTTCTTCTCCCATCTCTATGCATCGCCAGCGTGTCAAATAGGGACCAAGAGTGCTGAGTTATATGTTTCCACATGGGATGTGTACATTGGTTGGTTAATTGTGGATTGTGGGGATTGAATTAGTTATATACCCAAGTAACAGTATGAATAGACCAGGGTAAAATTTAGGGAAGAAAGTGAGTAGTACCCGATTTAAACATTTGCGCGTTTTTACTCCCCCCCCCCCCCTCTTTGACTGGCCTTTTTAAGTGTTAACTTAGGCTGTGGTTGGGTATTGGATTGGGCTAAATATAGGAAACAGGTAGAAGTATAAAAGGAGTTTGAGACCTTGACACTTTTAGTCTTTGTGTTTATAAAAAATAGTTATGATCATTTCTTTATGTTAACATTCATTCCATGTTTTAGATTTGGCAAATTTAGTCCCTACAAGTTTATTAATCATTTACAAGGACTAAACTTGCAATAATGGTAAACTTCAAGGGTTGTTTGGGTATAGTAGGTTATTAGAAGGGCGAACATGTTAACTTTCAGAAAAGTGAAGGGTAAAATGCTAATTTGGTAAAAGTGTAAGGGTATATTGGTAATTTTGAGAGAGACTTGATAAAAAATTAGTAAAATAGAATCATGGCTTTGGTTTTTTGCACTTCTTCATTTGTAGTGTTCATTTTGTGTTATTTTGATCTATTTCTCATGTTCTCGATATTCGTGCCTGCATATACATAAACAACAAAATATACCTATACAAGGCACATTTTATGATTATTTAATCGTTTTCAGCCTGTTTTGCAAGGAAATAAGATTGGTGTTTAGGCACCTATCAAATCTCCCATACTAAATCATTGTCGTGTCCTCACGCAAGCAAATTCTGATTTTATTGTCATGGATCACGAGGATTCATATTGGCTTATTTTGATATGTATTTAGTCCAAAAATAAGTAAGAATGGTTGAAGCATAAAATATTAACCCTTAACATTTCCTAAAAGTAATGGTGTCAAAAGATTAAGTCCACAATAACGTGAAAATTAACACGATTTGAGGATTTATCTAGGAACCAAAATTTAGCTTATTAATATTGTTACTTGAAATAAAAACTTTAAAGCAATAATAATATTTATATACATATAATAATATTCATTTTTGACTTTACTCATACTAATATTCCTCGGTCTTTTTATTGATCATGGGATCTAGAACCCCCCCCCCCCCCCCCCGTCAAGTAGCCGTTAGAGTAGGCAACCTTCGGAAGCTTTATTATAACCTTGGATAATGTTCCTCATCCTTAGGATCTAGAACCCCCTTGCTGTCAAGTCGACATCGAAGTAGGCAACCTTTATCATTTTTGGTTTATTTATTTATGCTTGAGCAGCTTTGTGCTTTATTCATGCCTTTTGGCATGTTTTCAAACGTTATAGACTTTTGTTTATTTATAGAAACACTTATTCATATGATATATATAGTATGCCAAAATTTTGAAATCACATTGTCTAAATACCTCCTACTTATTGGTTATGAGTCACCTTAGTCGGAAGTCCACGACGTTGACACTCCTTTATGTGTACTCAATTTAGTTACACTGAAACTTAAAGAAAAACCTAAAGATTATGAAATTGGATTAAAGCTTAAAATTATTCAAGAATAATTATTTATATAAGGTGAAATAATCTTATCGGAGAAAATGCCACAATCAAAATACATGAGTTTTCGAAAGAATACGACACAGTCTATGTTTAGCATGATAACTTATAATCGACTCTATCATCTCTCGTTCTATATTAGATAGATGCTTAACAAAGAAAGACATAATTAGCGCGTTTAAAACCCACTTAGAGGTTAGAATAATTTCCATCTTTATCAAATCGAGAATGGCATGTTTAAAGCCTACTATGAAGTCTCGCTCGTCAACGAATCGAATATGTTAAGGAACGAGCTTAGAGCTCAACACGCTCGGTCAAGTAAAAAACTAATCTTATTCTCACCAATGGAAAGCTTACATGCGTGTCAAAAACACTTATTAAGTGCGAAAAAGTTAAGAAAAATTTAAAAATTCGCCATTTTTGCAAATTATTTATAAAAACTATGAAAATGGAGTACGTGAAGACAATGAACAA
Organism: Glebionis coronaria; assembly: GCA_025667525.1. Classification (NCBI taxonomy): domain Eukaryota; kingdom Viridiplantae; phylum Streptophyta; class Magnoliopsida; order Asterales; family Asteraceae; genus Glebionis; species Glebionis coronaria. The sequence continues at coordinate 339,993,795 of CM046881.1, read as the reverse complement.
AGGAAAAGAATATCGATAGATACCCCCTCATACCAAAACCAAACATTATCCTTAATGTTTCCAAGTCTTAGGAAAAATACCCCCATACTTAGATTCAAAGAGTCGAATGCAAGTGAAGGTCTACGGTTTCTAAGGATTTGGTAAATGATGGATTGGATCTATTGATTAATGGTGGAAATGGGGAAGGAGGAAGATGAAGTGTAGAGAGAGAAAGGAGAGGGAAGAAAAGTAGAGAGAGAAAGTGATTAGATTAATGAAAAATTTGTAAATGAATGAACTAACCAACCCCCTCCTAACATGCTAGGAGGGGTATATATATAGCCCACCCTACATGTGGGCTATATGGACTATACACTTACAAAGTGGATCACGAGCCCATTACATAATTATCATTGGAGCGACCGATCCTTCATAAATACGTAAAACGTATTTCCAACAATCTCCCCCTAAGGGAGGTCGCTCCAAGTTACAAAGTTCTAAATATTCTATAGCTCGTGATCTATGCTAATAATGATGTGACCGAGACTTTCTTTGGGAAAACACATTTCCAACAATCTCCCCCTAAGGGAGGTCACACCATTTTACAAAATCTTAAACCTAGCATACTATGCTTGAGTCTTCGATCTTGTTCTTGTGAATATGCTTGATGTGATCTTTGACTTTAGTCTTGAGCATGTTTCCTTGCCTTGACCTTGTGCATTCATCACTTGTGAAATTTGCCTCTTCGTGACTTCATGTTCCACATACTTATACCTTTAAATTCTTGAAAGCTTCAGAGTTTGATACAGCGGAAGACTTGACCTTCAGACTTTCTTGAATTTGTTGAAGTACTAAGTGTATGTAGTATAAGCATGTGGTGACGACTTCTTCTGGATTGTACACCGCAATGCCACCTTCTTGTTACGCTGCATAAGACAGTTAGCAACAAACAATATACACGGATGAAATGGCCTTGAACATTTCATTCTAATTCGGTAGCATTTTACCTCCGGTCGGTGAAGACCGTTGGACGATATTAAATATCGTACTTGTGGCAGGTAGTTTCAATAAAGAACCTCCTTGACAAGATTTCGCGGGTAAACCCGTTCTCTTTACTCGACCGTCCAAAGCTGACTGCGAACGTAAAGAGTGAATCATTTGGATAATATTATCCGCATGATTTGAAGCCGTCAATTCATGTTCCTGGAACAAGTGAAGTTCAATTAAGAACCGCACCATCGTTGCTTTCCAGTTGTCACTAGCTTGATTCATAAAGAATCTTGCAAGTTACCTACCAAGTGTTGTTTGATGTTAACACTAGAAGGATTTCCACTCGTCACTGTGATCAATAAAGAGTCACTCTGAATGTTCTGGCAAGATCATATGATAATGCGTAGAGGCCTGGAACGTGTTTAAATTCATTTAAGAATTAAACCACTGTTGCTTTCCAGTTATCACAAGTTTGATTCATAAAGAATCGCACAAGTCACCTACCATGAGCTTTTTGATATTCGCTCAAGAAGGATTTCCATCTTCATTGTAAATACTTTCGTATTACTCGGATGTTCAGGCAAGATCATGAAGATTTTGCGTAGGACTCTTAAGAACTTTCTTACTTTTCACAGTGTGTGAAGAAGCAAGTAAATATGAAAGTGTGTCCTAATGAGATATTTGATGATCTCAAATGGCTCTAGACTCGATCATGCATTTTGGATTTTAGTGATCGGAGGCTGGAGAGGAGTGCCACCTTTTCAATACCAATTTATTCGGAGTGAATAAATCAATAGATAATGTGTTGATCTCCGTGTGATTAAAACAAATACCTTTTGAGAGATATTTGAGTTAGCTGGGAAGGGTTGTGCATTGCATCACTGGGTCCATGATGTCTTTCTTCAATATCAAGAATCATTAAAAATGATCTCAATAGCATATGAATTGACCCGGTTTCTGCCTAAGGTTGTAAGGAGGGCTTCTTTCTTTACACCCTTTATCTTTACAATTCTTTTTCATTCTTCAACCCCTTCAATGCTTACCAATACGTCATAACTAGCACCTTGTTGTGATTGTTCCAGTGCTAACTTAAGTACTTGGTCGGCATTCAGCTACGTTCACAATCTTTCTCCATCTTTCCTAAGGACTACTATTTCTAGCTATGGAATGTCCTTGGGAAGATTCCTCCGGTTCTAGAGAAATCATTGGACTTTAACCTATCCTACCATCCTTATGTCACCACAATCTTCACCGTCGTGAATAGAGATGTTTTGGGTAAGTGTATGTCACCATGAAATCCATTTTGAAGTGCAAATCCATTTTGCTCCCCCTTAACATATGCTACGATATTCGAAAACATTTCGCACATGTCGGGATGAGCTAACACGTTAAGTCAAACTATTTATGAATGATCATATCCCATATTAAATCACATTTTCTCCCCCATATTAAAAAATATTAACCCAATCGATGTTTTTAATATCAATTGATTTAATAACATTTTAAGAAAATTTGGGAAGAAAAATGCAAATCCAATTATCTTCGTGATATAAACAAGCTCCCCCTCAAATTAATGAGGGTGTGCTTGAAACGTAAATTAAATACCTTTTAAACACAAGTGTAAGGTATTTATTACGTGCAAAGATCAGATATAATAATGAACTCACAAGATTAGCAATGTACGAGGTTGGACCTGAATAATGGAGAACAACATATGAAAGAAGCACATGGTTCTTGTTCACGAATATTGGTCACCTCGTCACGTCCCCGAGAAAATTAATTCCCGTTGTTGAGTCAAAGCTTTCCGGTGAAATGCTTGACTTGAGTATGAAAAGCGGGTTACTATCTGAAATAATAGCAAACCATTTTGAGCATGTTTTAAAACATTTGAACTTCTGCTCGAACTTTATTTACAACCCCGTGTCATTATTGAATGACATTTCTAGTATCGTAAATATTATCGATTCCAGAAGACATGCTCTTTTTATCAAAACATTTTTTGAACACACAATTTTGAAAGATTTAGAAAACCTTTTTGAGAAATTCTCGAAAAATTGTGTTCAACGTTTTGAAAACCAATTACTTGAGCTTAAGATGTTGAATATCTTGCAAAACGAGATCAAGTCCGAGAAGTTGTAAACTTCCCGTTGTTAAGGATAAGTTACCATCGGCGATAAACTTTCCTTTTAATTGAAGAACGAGTTCTAAGCTGACATTTACTTAGAAGTCGTTTTTCATGAGCTTGAAAACTTTGACTGTTTTAACGGAAAGCTCATGACCGAGAAAGGTTAATTTCTCGTTATGAGGAAAAGTTCTCTTATTTAAAAGATACACTTTCCTTTCTGAGCTTAAAACTTCGAATGTTTTAAGACAAGCTCATGACCGAGAAAACTGAATTTCTCGTTATGAGGATAAGTTTATCATTAATAATAAACTTTCCTTTATTTGAAGTTCGAGTTACAGTCTGACATTTAACTGTAAGTCATTGTGCATGAGCTTAGAAACTTCGAATGTTTTTAATATTAGCTCATGCCCGAGAAAACTTAATTTCTCGTTGTTAGGATAAGTTTATCATCGGCGATAAACTCTCCTTTCTTTGAAGCACGGGTTACCATCTGATATTTAATGATAAGCCTTAATGCATGAGCTTAAAAACTTGGAATGTTTTTGATATAAGCTCATGCCCGAGAAAATTTAATTTCTCGTTGTTAGGATAAGTTTATCATCGGCAATAAACTTTCCTTTCTTTGATGAACGAGTTATAGTCTGTGATGTGACTATAAGTCCTTGATGCAGCTTAACCATGAATCCCCTGAGACATTTGTTTCTCTGATATCTGCTTCTTCAGCAACCAAACTCTAAGAGTGTCCTTAGTTGAACGGTACACAACGATTGGACCGCTTCGTTCTTTTGGAACATCAACTTTGGTACCTGCATTCTCATTAGAAGTTTGTATACTTTTGCATGGGTTAGAGATATCTATTTTTGAAGCACGTGGGGGTTCACAGTTGGCTTTACTTGTGTCAGAGGCGACCTGAGTAGAAGATTCACTTATCTTAGCTGGCAAACGTTTCCTTTTATAGAAAACCTTAAGTTCAGGCTTAAGTGATGTATCATCCTTTGCAATTTCCTCCCTAGTAGTCTTCGTAGAATCAGAGACTATCCTAGTTAAAGGGCACTCGTTTCCTACAAGAGTAAAAGTTCTATCAGTGGGGCGCCAAACTTTACCAAAGGGTTTGATTTTAGCTATCCACTGGGACTTAATTCTAGCACGGGAGTTCACCTCATCAAGTAATTTCTTGACACAAGCATCATGATTTGCCGTAAAGACACATTTTCTACATGTTTTACAAGTAGCATATTTAATGTCTGAATAATTCCTAGATGATTGATCGATGCTCCTAGAAGATGGCATTCTATGGTTAGCAGTGTTGGGTAATCTAGAAGGCATCTGGCTAGGTTGGACATTGCTATCTCTTGCATGTGTCTTTTGCTTAGCTTCCCCAAGACCAGATTTATGGCAAACGTCATTTGAACTAGTTCTAGACGTGGTCTTGGTATTTTTAGGGAAACTAGAGGCAATCATATGATTTGGTCTTGCTAAAGCTGGAGTGATCACATTGGGCCTAGTTGCTGGAGTGACTGGTCTAGGAAAATGAACCAAATCAACTTGGGAGGCAAACCGCGGTCTCGAGGATTGTGGTCGCTCGGATCTAAATGCAGTCGGTTGTCTAACTAACTGATTTGTAGGCGGTTTCCCCAAGATTGATGGTTTTTCAAGCTTAGTATCCACACTAGTTCCTTTAGTTTTCCTCAATTCGTTTTTCAACGCAGCTATAGCAAAGACCTTTTCTTGTACTTGAGCCTTTAATGTCTCATTCTCTTTAAGCACTCTATCTTGGGATGCCAATTTAGACTCTAGTAACTGAATTTGTTTCAAAAGATTATCCTTTTCAGCTTTCGAATCTAAAACAGTTTGATCCAATTTTCTTTCAAGAACAACGTTTGATTTTTCAAGTTTTTCAAAATATGTTTCAAATTTGACCGTTTTCTTAGAAAATTCAAGTTTGGCATCCTCAAGATCTTTTGATTGCCGAGCTACGATCGTTTCGAGCTCTTTAATCTTGGAATCAGAAGCAGTCAATGAAGGAGTTATAGGATAATTATCATGATGTTTAGCATTCTGAACAATCTCTCCCCCATTATGACTTACATCGGATGAATCAGAAGTGGTATTGCTATCACTCTTTTCCATCCCATGTTTGTCATAATTAGGTTCAGAATGGTCAATATGCGGCATATCATCAACATATACATCATAAACAACATTACATTGTACCATGTTTGCCGGCTCTTCGTCATAAACGGGTACGGTGTCAGCAAAAGAGATCTCGTGAACAGTTCCTGACATGCCACTGGTATCATGTTGTCCTCCTGATTCCGTGCTCTTGGCATTGATAGGCTCCAATTTTTCAACCGTATGACAATTCTCCTCTTGCATCTGCGGCATTGATTCTTGCACTCCATTATCATACGTTTGCTGAAGTCGAGATCTTTCATAAATCGAAGACGAGACCGAGGTCATGAGTTTCAATATTGTATCACGAAAGACTCGAAGCTCGGTATTTGTATCTCGAAGAAAAGATTGGCAAAGCATCGAACTTTCAGACTTGATGATATTGAATTAGAGGAAAGGCGTGAGTTGTGTCACAAGAGCCTTATAAGCAAGTGCCGATGCAGAGTGATTAAAATTTTCATTGGTAAGTTGCTCTGCGAGTTGGGTCAAGATGGTGAACATTGATTCCATGAATATGTGACGATCTTGACCAAAGATTGTCACAAATTCGCTCCCTCCTTGAATCCCCGAAAGAGTGACAAGATGAGATTGAAGCATTCGAAATGAAGTGATGCCACTTTCTCTGACCGTGTCTTACAAATTATATGATTCTCCCTTGTTTGATGTCGAAATCAAAAAATCCATTGAAAGTAGAAGAAAGATAATCGTGGTAAATGTCGAAAGACCAATACGATACTTGACAAATCGTGGATAAACCAAGAAAATGAAATTCACAGGATTTTTCCACGTTAACTTTCAGAATAACTGCCTCAACAATCCGTCGGCGAAATAATCCTTGTCACTATATCACGTTGATGAGATGGCATTTATACATGATCTCATCGTTCTTTTCGGGCTTTTAATGCATTAAAATGTCATAAAATACCATATATATGCTTGTGGTTGTTTACTTGTGTATTTTAGGTATGGATATCGTGAAAAAGACAAAAGATCACAAGATACAAGGAAAAACGAACACGAGAAACGAAGCCGTACAAAGAACCGGGCCCTAATCATGGAATTTTCATCAAAAACCCTTGAAGACTTGAAGACAAAACAAGATTGATCCTCCAAGAATGAAGAAATGACACTTAAAACCCTTGTATATTAATTACAAGTTTGGTCCCTTAAGTTTGTCAAAATTGCAAAAAGGTCCTTCAACTTTGAAGAAATGGCAAGAATAGTCCCTCAACAAATTCAAATTGCCAATTATGGTCCCTCATGAAGTGAAAGACACATTGAAGACCTTTGAAGATCAACATTGTCCAAGAACAGCCCTTGAATTATCACAAAATATCAAAAACAACCCTTGATAATCCTTTTACAAAGTCTTGTGCCAAAAATGTCAATTGGTGAAACTTATTAACAAAGCAAACTCGTTTTAGGGCTGGAAAACTTGTTTTGCCAAAAATATCAAAACATAAGGACCAAATGTGTCAAGAATGAAAGATTCAAACAAACTGGCGCCTAACATGTTTATTTCCCCCAAAATCGGATCTAAACAAGTACTATTCACTTTCACCCCCACCCAGAATTTACCCCGACTTAACCTTGGGTAAAAACTAATTAAACCCTCCCACGTGTGATTCACACACGCAGAACCAAAACCCACACCTAAAAACCTCACCCCATTCACTGTGGACCCTACCCCCAATTCCCCAATCCACCAATCAGAGAACACCTTAGTCCCCAAGGCACATGACGTGTCCAAAATGAACGTCCATGATGTATAGCTTACTCACAACGCCAAAACAAACGTCCAGGATGCAATTTGGACAGCTCACCACTCAAAATCGTTTAAGGGCATATTTCGGATTTTCTACTGATTAGGGTTTAAGTTTTTAGCCTTCTAGTATCTTCCTAGACTAGTATAAAAGGAGACACCAGCCTGTGGTGATCCCTTGTTCCAGTTTCCTTTCAAAATTTTGTAATCCCTTTTATTTGAAATAAAAGTTGTGTTTTTGTTCTAAAACAATATAATTCCTTTTTATTTATTTAAAGTTGGTATCTATTTGTGAGAGGAAACTGAGTTCCATTTATTTGATTTGGTTAAATAATTTTGAGTTTCAAAATTGTTTAGGTTTTCTGAAAATTTGAAAAGATTTTTGGTAAGGATCTTTTCTAAGGATTGGTGTTAGAGGTTCATGTTATTGGTGATTTAAGAGATATAAAAACGTTTTAAGAAAGTTAGAAAGAATTTGGAAGAGTTTTAAAAAGAAAAGAAAGAAACAGATTATATACTTTGCTTTGTATTTTTCTTGTTTGTTTTGATTTGTCATAAACAGGTGTACAAGGGTGGTTGATTTGTGTTCAGCACCAGCCCGGGCTGGTAGGGAGGAGGATTTACATCCTCTAGGGTCTTGGATGTAAGACCCTAAGGTATTCCCTTTTCCTTTGTTAAAAGTTCATAAAATAGGATGTTCATGTGATCTTATTTGATTTCATGCTAAGTGTGTTTTAGGTGTTTGATTTGAGTGTATGCAGTATTGTTATGCATGTTTAAGAGTTTTAGAATCAATTTGACTGCTTGTGGAAGTGTTTCACTTTGAAAATTTTGGTTTTAAAAGTTTTAACAGGTTGTTTGGCAATAGGTTTAAGCAGGGTAGTTTGATTGAATTGTGCTTTAAATTATTGTTAGAAGGTTTGAGTGGAGTTGAGGTAGGGTTGTTAGCAGTTATAAGGTAATTTGGAACAAGTTTTGAGTTAATTTGTGTGCTTAAAAGTGAAAAAGGGTAAGATAAATCTGCATGCTCACTTAACTGCTTGCTTTTATCAGATTCTTATCCTTGATCTTGTAACTCTGTTTAGAATTAGGGTTATTGGGAGTTTGAATCTGCTTGTGCATAATTTGGTGAGTGTGTATGCTCAGATTGGTTGATTGAAGTTCACTAGGTTGCTATATATTAGCATACAAGTCCACCAGACCTGCTTGAGTGTCACAGAAACTAGCATAGGTCTTTTTGTGCTTTGTTTTTGACGTGTGTGATTACTAGTTGTTCTTTACTTGATTGTATTGACTTCTTGTGCTCAAAAGAGCACAAGAGTGCCCCAACTGTCCACATATACCACCAAATAAGCCATCACCAAGCTCCTCTTGGTGAATTCAATCACTTGAAGAAGAAAAACACATAGCCAAAGCTGCTTGTGTTCAAAACTCAACAGGGCCACGTTTTTTATTTGAATTTGCTTTAATCTAGCTTAAAAAAGAGAAGTTGATTGTGTTTCAAGCTTGTTACAAGTGTTAGTTTAGTTTGAAAAAGGAAAAAAATTAAAAAAAAAATAAATAAAAAAAAAAAACCACTAGCCTGGCTTCGAACCCCTGACCTCTCGTTGGAGGGTTCAAGGCTCTTACCAGTGTGCTAGCATTTATCTTGTGTATAGAAGGGAAAGGTTTTTTACTTAAGGTCATTTGATTTCTAGCTTATTATTTAAAGCCGTAGCTTCTTTTCTTTTTTCTAGCTTATTTAATAAGCTAACTTTGTTCAGCTAATTTTTCTTAGGACTTTTATAGCATTAGAGATTTTTCAAGATAGTTTTTATATTTTTCCCTTTAGTAGATTATTTATTAGAATTTAATTATTAGACGTTTTTTAATAAATCAATAGAAAATACCAAAAAGACTTTTAATTTTTAGAAAAAATATTTTTTAGCTTTTAAATAAATATTCTGAGGTTTACATCTAGTTTTGGTTTTAAAAACTTTAATTTTTAATTTATATTATTTTAAGTTTTTTTTATAAACTTTAAAGATTTTTATAAAATTATTAAAAAAGGTTTAGAAGCTCTAATTAGTGTTTTTCTCTTAGTTATATTATTTAGGATTTTTAGAAAAATTTTAGAATTAATTTTATAAACTTTTTATATTTAGCAATATTTTAATATTATTTTAATATTAATTTTTCAAAGTTTTATTTTTCAAATTTTTAGACTTTTAATAAATCAAATAGACCCTAACAAGGTATGAGGATAAATATATCCAAGTCCGAAAAGGAGGCGGATCGTTGTATATCAAAATCCAAAGAAAGGATTGAAGAAAAATGATGAAGTCGTGGTCCTATATGAAGAATCTCTCAAAAACGTCAAGTGAAGAAATTCCAAATATATGAAGAGAAGACCATAATTTCAAGAACGTCTTCCCAAGATTTGAAGTATGAAGTACATGCCAAATATCGGTCCGAGAAAGTTCTCAAATCGTGAAACGAGTTATGCCAAGATATGAACTTAAGGAGATACACGAGAAGCCGTTTTAAAAGATTTTGTCCTTCGGCTAACTATTGATCAAATCGTGCTACTTTGCTTTCGGACTAATAACTACTCAAATAAGTCAATATGAATCACTTGTGATCCATGATAAATAGATAAAAAATGCTAGTAACCCATTTCCTTTTATAATAACTAGGATTGCGGGGAGAAAAAGTATTACACAATTTGGACGTATGAGTAGTGTTAGCATTGTGACTTGTACCAACAATGATCTTGTTTTTGCACTTAGCATGGAATGTATGACAATCAAGGATGACGAAGTTTACTTTAAGGGACATTAACTTGTTTCTATTCTTTGACCCTAAAAGTCACATTTTGGTGATGAAAATCATACATTATGTCTTTACACATCATCGTAGTATGTTGCAAGTCTTTTACTCTTCAATAAAGGTTAATAAAATTGAACTTTGGTGATGCTTAGATACTTTATTCTAGCATTGCGTGAGGGCACGGCAATGGCTTAGTATGGGGGAGTGATGAGATGGCATTTATACATGATCTCATCGTTCTTTTCGGGCTTTAAATGCATAAAAATGTCATAAAATACCATATATATGCTTGTGTTTGTTTACTTGTGTATTTTAGGTATGGATATCGTGAAAAAGACAAAAGATCACAAGATACAAGGAAAAACGAACACGAGAAACGAAGCCGTACAATGAACCGGGCCCTAATCATGGAATTTTCTTCAAATACCCTTGAAGACTTGAAGACAAACAAGATTGATCCTCATTCTATGAAGAAATGACACTTAAAACCTTTTTATATTAATAATTACAAGTTTGGTCCCTTAAGTTTGTCAAAATTGCAAAAAGGTCCTTCAACTTTGAAGAAATGGCAAGATTAGTCCCTCAACAATATCAAATTGTCAATTATGGTCCCTCATAAAGTGAAAGACTCATTGAAGACCTTTGAAGATCATCATTGTCCAAGTTCAGCCCTTGAAAATACTCAAAATGGCAAAAATATTAAAATAATATTAAATAATATTTTAATATTAATTTTTCAAAATTTTATTTTTCTTTCTTTTTCATTTTTCTTAGGACTTTTATAGCATTAGAGATTTTTCAAGATAGTTTTTATATTTTTCCCTTTAGTAGATTATTTATTAGAATTTAATTATTAGACGTTTTTTAATAAATCAATAGAAAATACCAAAAAGACTTTTAATTTTTAGACTTTTAATTTTTAGTAGATTATTTATTAGACTTTTAATTTTTATATTTATCCCAGCAGCCACACCAAGATTATATACTTTGCTTTGTATTTTTCTTGTTTGTTTTGATTTGTCATAAACAGGTGTACAAGGGTGGTTGATTTGTGTTCAGCACCAGCCCGGGCTGGTAGGGAGGAGGATTTACATCCTCTATGGTCTTGGATGTAAGACCCTAAGGTATTCCCTTTTCCTTTGTTTATGCATGTTTAAGAGTTTTAGAATCAATTTGACTGCTTGTGGAAGTGTTTCACTTTGAAAATTTTGGTTTTAAAAGTTTTAACAGGTTGTTTGGCAATAGGTTTAAGCAGGGTAGTTTGATTGAATTGTGCTTTAAATTATTGTTAGAAGGTTTGAGTGGAGTTGAGGTAGGGTTGTTAGCAGTTATAAGGTAATTTGGAACAAGTTTTGAGTTAATTTGTGTGCTTAAAAGTGAAAAAGGGTAAGATAAATCTGCATGCTCACTTAACTGCTTGCTTTTATCAGATTCTTATCCTTGATCTTGTAACTCTGTTTAGAATTAGGGTTATTGGGAGTTTGAATCTGCTTGTGCATAATTTGGTGAGTGTGTATGCTCAGATTGGTTGATTGAAGTTCACTAGGTTGCTATATATTAGCATACAAGTCCACCAGACCTGCTTGAGTGTCACAGAAACTAGCATAGGTCTTTTTTCGCTTTGTTTTTGACGTGTGTGATTACTAGTTGTTCTTTACTTGATTGTATTGACTTCTTGTGCTCAAAAGAGCACAAGAGTGCCCCAACTGTCCACATATACCACCAAATAAGCCATCACCAAGCTCCTCTTGGTGAATTCAATCACTTGAAGAAGAAAAACACATAGCCAAAGCTGCTTGTGTTCAAAACTCAACAGGGCCACGTTTTTTATTTGAATTTGCTTTAATCTAGCTTAAAAAAGAGAAGTTGATTGTGTTTCAAGCTTGTTACAAGTGTTAGTTTGGTTTGAAAAAGGAAAAAAATTAAAAAAAAAAATAAAAAAAAAAAAAAAACCACTAGCCTGGCTTCGAACCCCTGACCTCTCGTTGGAGGGTTCAAGGCTCTTACCAGTGTGCTAGCATTTATCTTGTGTATAGAAGGGAAAGGTTTTTTACTTAAGGTCATTTGATTTCTAGCTTATTATTTAAAGCCGTAGCTTCTTTTCTTTTTTCTAGCTTATTTAATAAGCTAACTTTGTTCAGCTAATTTTTCTTAGGACTTTTATAGCATTAGAGATTTTTCAAGATAGTTTTTATATTTTTCCCTTTAGTAGATTATTTATTAGAATTTAATTATTAGACGTTTTTTAATAAATCAATAGAAAATACCAAAAAGACTTTTAATTTTTAGAAAAAATATTTTTTAGCTTTTAAATAAATATTCTGAGGTTTACATCTAGTTTTGGTTTTAAAAACTTTAATTTTTAATTTATATTATTTTAAGTTTTTTTTATAAACTTTAAAGATTTTTATAAAATTATTAAAAAAGGTTTAGAAGCTCTGATTAGTGTTTTTCTCTTAGTTATATTATTTAGGATTTTTAGAAAATTTTTAGAATTAATTTTATAAACTTTTTATATTTAGCAATATTTTAATATTATTTTAATATTAATTTTTCAAAGTTTTATTTTTCTTTCTTTTTCATTTTTCTTAGGATCTTTATCATTAATTAGGACCTTTTCCATTTTTAGAATATTTTCTAGCTTTTAGATTTATTTTTATAATTATTTTAAGTTTAATTAGGTTTTAATCATTTTTAATCATTTTTCGAGTTTTAAAAATAGTTTTAATAGGTTTTAATTTTTAGAAAATTACTTTTTAGTCTTCTAATAATATAACTTAAGTGATTATTCAATAAAATCATATTTTAGACATTTGAATTAGTTAAATTTAATTTTAGGGCTTTAATTAGCATTTAAAATTAATTATTTAATTAATAAAAGGTTTTAAAATATCTTTGTTGGATTTTTAACTTTATTTATAATATCTTAGACTTGTTTTTAGTTTTTTTTGATATTTTGTTTTTGGTTTTAATAATTTTTTAATTTGGGTAGTTTTTCACGGCTTTACGTTTTCGTCGTAGTTTAATTTTAGCATATCCGTCTTTTCATCTTCTCATCCCCATTCTTCTCAATATTAATCTCAAACAACTACAAGTTAATTCACACACATATACCTCCTTGGGAAACGAACTTTCTCTCTTTTTAAGTGATTGGGTCATTAGTGTTGATTTTTTTTTCCTAAAATCATCACTCGATACTTACCGCTATTTACGCTCTTTTCCTAAAGAGTAGTTGCTTGTTTTTCCTAAAGCAAGTTATCTAAATTTTACTACAATCATTTTGGCGCCGCTGCCGGGGAGGTGTGTCGTGCTTTAATTTGGAAAATTTTGTTTTTGATATTATCCATAATAAGTATTTGTGTTAAGTGGAACTCCCTTAACACGTATTATCGGTTTTCTTGGTTTTTCTTTGTGAATATTATTAATATATTGTATTAAGTATCACAACCAAAATACAATATCTCCAAAAGTGTGAAAACACAACCTTAATTGGGATTTGATCTCCTAATTATTGTATTCGAATCTCAAACAAAAAGAAAAGGCAAAAATAGATAAATACTTTCGTGAAGCTCGATTTTGAAAGATACAAACTATAAGGTGGGTATAAGGCGGGTATTATAAAATATACCCTAAGGAAAAAGGCTCTTAAGTGCTTCGCGCCGCCTCGTTTCCCCTCTTGCTTGTGAGTATTTTGAGATTGAAGGCTAATCGAGGGTTTTGCCGCCCAAAGTATTAATACGTATACTATATTTGCTTGGTTTTCTTTGTGATTAAACCCTCGTGAACAATTTGGTTTTCACCAAAGTTCTAAAGTCATTCGAAGGCGTTCACTCCACGTGATCGTTTTCATTCCTTTGAGGCTTCTTTAATCAAAAGTTTGATTCGAGGAGAGATTTTGTAGATTGTTGTCTACGAAGATACACCAAAATCCAAAAAAATTAAATATCATCAAAAACACAAAAAATTGAAAATCCACAAAACAACCAAAAAGAATCTTCTTTGCTCACCTCCCATTCTTCGTGAAGTTTATGATCACTCGTAATCAAGCTAAACGAGCTCGTAAACGTCTTCAAAAGCAAGCAAATCAAGGATCGTTGATTGTTGAAGAACCTCCAATTGTTGAACCTATTATAGAACAAGAAGTCATAATGGCTAATCGTACTATGATGGAGTTGCTACAAGCACCCACCGAGGGTTTTGGAGAGGCCATTGTTATTCCCGCCATCCTTGCGGAGAATTTCGAGATTAAGACGGGTTTAATGTCTATGTTGCAAGCAAATAAGTTTCGAGGTCACGAGAAAGACAACCCGCATTACCATATTAGGAATTTCAACCGTCTCACCGCCACTAGCAAATTCAAAGATGTTCCACATGACGCCATTAAGATGATGTTGTTTCCATATTCGTTGGATGGACCCGCAAAAATTTGGCTAGAGAAAGAACCGCCAAATTCGATTTTGACATGGGCCGATCTCGTTTCTAAGTTTGTGAACAAGTTTTTTCCACCATCTAAAACAACACACTTAAAAAATGAGATTTCACGATTTGTGCAACGTAACAATGAAAGTTTTTCAATGGCATGGGAACGATTTAAAGAGATGTTGCATGAATGTCCTCACCATGATTTTTCGGAATTGCATCAAATAGATACTTTTTATAATGGGCTTAATGATCATGAACGAGATTATTTGAATGCCGCCGCGGGTGGTAATTTTTTGTGCAAGACGACAAATGAGGCTTTACAAATCATTGAAAATCGATCTAAGGTTTATAGCCCTCGTAACACACCGAGTGTTGCCAATATGGGTTCGTCATCTTCGTCACAATCGTCTCGTAGCATTAATGCCTTACATGATGAAGCTAATGAGGAAAATCGGTTTTTTGATAGATTTGCTAATCTAATGTCCCATTGGAAGGCTCAAGAAGCTTCCAATTCCGCTTCGGTTAAAGCGGTTGCTAAGAGTTGTTTATCGTGTGGAGGAGCTCATGAGCTTTCCGAGTGTATTACCGCGGATGGTAACACTTCGAGTGCTTATGTAGCAACGGGAACTTACAACCAAAACGGCCAAGGTTCCCGCCAAAATCAAGCTCCACCAAATCAAAATGCTAATAATTATCGAAACAACAACCAAGGTAATTACCAAGGCAACACACGCAATTACAACAAAGGGAATTATCAAAGTGGGAATGGACAAATCTCTAATCAAAACCAAAACCGTGATTTTCAAAACACTACACAAGGTTTTCAAAATGCTCACACGAAAAATTTGCAAGGAGAATTTTTGGATTATGCAAAAGCAAATGATGCTAAATTTGATAATATGCAACGTGAGATGATTAGCTTAAGGTCCGAGTTGAAAAACGAGCTTAAAAATGAACTTGCTAATGAACTTAAAACTCATGCAAATAAAATGGAAGGAAATGTCCAACGTCTTCAACAAAACCAACAAAAGATGGAATTAGGACAACATGAGATTAAGCAAGAATTATTGAAAGCGGATGCTAGGCAATCAAAATTTGAAGACCGAATGGCTAAGATGTTTGAAGCAATCATGTGTAAGCCCTCTTCTTCGGGTGGTCTTCCTAGTGATACCATTAACAACCCGAGGGGAGAATTGAAGGTTGTTGCTACACGAAGTGGTAAAACTTTCAAGGAACCAATCTCTCGTCCAAGTACTTCTATGGAGAAGGAAATCGAGAAAGAACCCGAGGTGATGGTCGAAAAGGAGCACATTACAATCCCACGAAGTACCGCTCATACCACACCTACGGTTACACCAATACCAATTATGGAACCCGAGTTTCCAAGGCCGTTGCCTAATGACCAACCCACACCACCTTTACCTTACCCTTCGAGACGAAACAAAGAGAAAGCACAAGAAAGGAACAATTATCAATTTGAGCTATTTATGAAAATGTTTCGTGATTTGCATTTTAACATAAGTTTTGCCGATGCTTTAATCATGATGCCTCGATTCGCCGCAAACTTCAAAAGTATGCTAAACAACAAAGAAAAGTTACAACAATCGTCTAGTTGTTCATCGGTTTTTCTAAGCCGCATACCACAAAAAGTCGGTGATCCCGGTAAATTTTTGATTCCGTGTGCTATACAAGATATGGAGGAATGCTACGCCTTGGCCGATCTTGGCGTTAGTATTAATTTGATGCCTCTCGAGATTTTCAAATCGCTTTCGCTTCCGGCTCTTACTCCTTCGAACATGTCCATCGAGATGGCCGATCATTCTACGATCATGGCATATGGAGTAGCCGAGGACGTTTTCGTTAAAGTCGGAAAGTTTTACTATCCCGTTGACTTTATCGTTGTAGACATTCCTATCGATCGAAAAGTTCCTCTCATTTTGGGTCGTTCATTTTTGGATACATCAAGAGCACTTATCGATGTTCATGCTCGAAAAATCACCCTTCGTTTCAATGAAGAAGAACTTGTCATCAATGCAACACAAAACTCCAATCTTTCTCATGTATATTCTATTGCAACTTTAAACCATGGTGACTCAACCAATGTCATTTGCAAAGAATTTTCACCAAGAGTTTTAGGGAATGTCTCCAAAAGCAATTTACCATTTCCTCCGCCGGTGGAGGTTATGAGTACTAAGCCTACAAAGAAGAAACCATCAATACTTGAATCGAAAAATCCTTCGCCTCATCTCGAACATTCATTCTTAAAAAGTGTTGATAAGTTGCCGGTTTCTACGGAAGATCTTTCGGATGATGAATATGTTGGCCCCGATGGGGAGGTTTTCTTCGTCGATAAACGTTTTGAGAACTTGCCACCACCAAAACCAAAACGGTTTCAAAATGTGAGAATTTTTAGTGTGACTAACATCGTCTTAGAAACACCGAATATTTTCGACATAATCAAAAAGGGTTTTCATAAGGAGAGTTTAAAAGATAAAAAAGGAAAAGATCTTAAATATGATTTAATTGATTTTTCTACAAATCTAACTCCGTCATCACCACGTGATTTGAGTGCTACAAACTCGTCTACTCCTTTTGACGATGTTTTGTGTGGTTCTAGTATGGGGGAAGCCCCTTATGTTCCCTCATCCTTGTCCACCGAGGACGAGATATTCGATCCCGGAATTTCATGTAAAGGGAAATCTCGGTCTTCCACCGATGCAATAAATGGAAACTATATCTATTTGCTTGGTGCGAGTCTACCTCGAGTAGCTCAAACGTTTGTCTTACCAATTGTCTCACCCTTCTACTTCTCATCTATTTTCTTCAAACTCTTTGAGTTTATGGCACATATTGAAGTGGTGTTAATTTATTTTTCCAATGGAAACGAGAACGCCATCTTCGACCCCGGTATTTTGCATCAACTAAGGACTTAGTCCTTTATACCGGTTGCTTTTTGGGCCTTGTTTATCATGTAAGCCCCATCAAAAATTGACCATACCATGATTTTCCCTAAATGTTCACATTTTGAGGGGATCGAGTCGAGCTCATGACTCGGTAATCAAAAACGAGGTGCCTCGTGGGGGAGATCCCATGCTTATCTTTATGCTTATTATTCACTAATAAGGGAACTTGTACCCTTCCAACTCGTTGTCTCGTGGTTGTTTGTGATTGTGTTATCTAGATCATCATCATCGTCTACGATCGAAGACTCTCGTGTTCGTTTACGTGAGCCTCCATCGTTCGTTTGAAGAAGTTTTTCACGAATCCATGACATATCCTTTATTGTTCTAACAATTATCTTTTAGCATAATTAATAAACGGCTTTAGATATATTGTTGATCACCCTTTCCATACTAGATCCTAAGCATTCGACTCTTCGTCTCTAGTATGGGGGTGTTGGGTCGAATTATTAAGTTGATAAGTCAAAACACAAAAGACAAGGACTAAATCTGACAATGAAGAATTCTACAAGCTGGTGGACAAACTTGTAGAAGATATTATCACAGAATAATAGAAGATTTAGTTGTCTTATTATTAGCTTTCTTTGTAAGCTATGTTTTCTAGTATATAAAGAAAACATACGT
This sequence comes from Glebionis coronaria, assembly GCA_025667525.1. Lineage (NCBI taxonomy): Eukaryota > Viridiplantae > Streptophyta > Magnoliopsida > Asterales > Asteraceae > Glebionis > Glebionis coronaria. The sequence goes on along the minus strand of CM046881.1, from coordinate 339,975,953 downwards.
AGGTTTTTATTCATAACTCATATTCACAATGTAACCTACAAGCAATTCGTGTGTACTAGGCGTGGGATTTAATGTATACACGCCTAGTGATTATTTGTTTTAATCTTTAATACAAGTAATCGTTGGGAGAATTTCATCTTGTCCAAAACACCTTGTTATGATCATTGTTCTATTCCGCTATGTTATCATATGAACGATGATCAACCTAGATATAATGGTTCTTAACCATTGAGTCTAACGATCAATAGGACTCATCAATTGGTATCAGAGCCTAAGGCTCGTGATATCTAGGTCCGACGAGGTGTTCGTGTATGGTGAAGAAGAAAAATTCGTATGGAGTTTTTCTGGACGTTTTTGTGTGTGCAGTAGTATTCAGAAGGTCATAACTTTTGATTGAACCGTTGGATCGTCACGAAATTTTAGATGTGTGTTCTACATACATAGATCTAAACATCCACAGGAGGGATTGTCGAGTTTTATCCCCAAGCAAAAGTTATTAAGCGTCGAAGTTGGCAGCAGAGGTGATTTTCAGATTTTTATATTCACATGAAATCATGATTTAGGGTTTCTGAAAACCCTAGATCATTGCATATAACGGAAGATCTGATGTTTTATGACGAATTGGAGGTGATAAAGTATTAGGGTTTCATCCAAAACCCTAGATCTACGATTCGATTTTAGGGTTTTATATAAACCCTAGAATAATCATCGCTGTGTGATTGGAAGAAACGAATACATGCGACTCCAAAGAAAAGCATGATTTGCTTTATGCTAGTATGAGGCAGTGAACATGGATCGACTTTATTTACTGGTTCAATTGATCATCCCATGATGCAAGCGAATCTGATTGGTTCTCATGTGTAGATTCTGTTCACACGATCTGCGATTGCATTTACACGGCAAATAGACAAAACCCTAATTTGTTATATAAAGTTTAATTCTCTACATGCTAGTGTATTGTATCTCTGTGAGCCTCTCGTTCCTATTGGTTGAAGATTGTGTGTTCACACGGTACTTAAGTTCCTATTGGTTGAAGATTTTATGTTCACACGAACATGTATTTACATAATTTCATGTGTATTTACATGCTTGGCATATGATTGGTTATAGCTTCTCTGTGTTCACACGAAGCAAGGATTTTCATTGGTGGAATATTCTATGTTCACACGAAAAAGAAAGGAAGCTGCTGTTTAACCGCTGTCAAGAAGTCGTACCACAGATGGAGTTTGCCGCTGACGTTTAAACCTTAGACGCTGACAAGGTTTAATATAGACGCTGACAGGTTTAAATGTAACGCTGACAAGTGAAAATTCGACGCTGACAAGGAATAAGTCAACACTGATAGGTTGACAGTGTCGTCCGATATATGAGCTTCAACGCTGATACGTATTGTCAGATATTGGACAATACATCTGACCAAGATATTGGACAGAAGAGATATTGGACAACACACTGATTGCTGCTGTTTGAGAAAACTGGTACGTTTTAAGCACACAAAAAGGAGGAAAATACACACAAAGGTACATGGAATCTCCGTTTTAATTTAGAATATCATGGTGATATTTATGGCTCGGATATTTTTAAAATGGATTATTGATCTTAAAGCGAGTTAGCAACAATTCGTGAGGTAATTTATTGGATTTGATTATGTAATCGGGGTAGCCTTGTAAAAGAGTTATCCGTCTTATCACTTTTACATATGATATGAAGATTAAGTTTCTTCATGAAGAGGTGTTAGCTTAAGGGGAAGAATTCTTATGGTAAGTTTGATGATTGAAGAAGATTTACGCGAGGTTATGTTCTATCATATCTTGAAAGTAATTAGCATGACAACTAACTTTCAAGGTAACTTGTTCGTGCTTACATAGTTGGTGATGAAGACTTGTCATAACACTTGAAGGAGTTACATTATCGTGCTCAGTGTTTCACATAGGGTGAGAATATTGACAAGGGATTGAGGTCTACTTATACTTTGTGCCATGAGTATAAGTTCTTAATCACATGGATAAACAAGACATGGAACATAAGATTGGGTTATTTTACTTCTACATCAAAGACTACTTTATTTATTTTTCTTCAGGATCATTACACAGAGCCTACTTTTGGAGAATCTACAAGATTGCATACTTTCACATATTCCCTATTGATGTGTCAAAAAGGGGAAGAATATGTGCTATACTTAAGGGGAAGCTTCTTGGAGATCATGTACTACATACAAAGGATTCATGCTTAAGAGGAGTGTTTTGACATCATCAACTAGGGGAAGATTGTTGGGTCGAATTATTAAGTTGATAAGTCAAAACACAAAAGACAAGGACTAAATCTGACAATGAAGAATTCTACAAGCTGGTGGACAAACTTGTAGAAGATATTATCACAGAATAATAGAAGATTTAGTTGTCTTATTATTAGCTTTCTTTGTAAGCTATGTTTTCTAGTATATAAAGAAAACATACGTAGGTTTTTATTCATAACTCATATTCACAATGTAACCTACAAGCAATTCGTGTGTACTAGGCGTGGGATTTAATGTATACACGCCTAGTGATTATTTGTTTTAATCTTTAATACAAGTAATCGTTGGGAGAATTTCATCTTGTCCAAAACACCTTGTTATGATCATTGTTCTATTCCGCTATGTTATCATATGAACGATGATCAACCTAGATATAATGGTTCTTAACCATTGAGTCTAACGATCAATAGGACTCATCAGGGGGTGCTCCACCTTTAGACTCGAAACATTGAGGACAATGTTTACTTTTAGTATGGGGGGGTGAATAGGTACTTGCTTTGCTACGCCCTCACGTTTTCCCAATTTCAATGTTTTGTTTTGCTAATAAGGCTAAAAATGGCCAAATTTTAAAATTTTTCTTAGTTTTCATAAGTGTTTTTAAGACACGAATGTATATTTTCCGATGGGTAGAATAAGAGTTAATTTTTGACTTGATGGGCATTTGGAGCCATTTATATTCCTTAACCCGCTCAATTCAAGTTTTGCTAGACTTTTATATAGGGAGCTTTAAAACGCGAAAGTCTTAATTCATTCGGGTTAAGAACAAGAACTTTTCGCAAGTTCCTATAATTGATTCTAGAAAGTCACTTATCAAGGGAACTTTAAAACGCATTCTCTAAACTTGAAAAAGTCCAAGAAAGTGCAAGATCCTATAGGTGGCTTGAAAACCCAAAACTTTGATTTGATGTAGTCTTAATGAAAGCTAATCCAAATTTGGCTTAATTTTGACTTGCACGGCTAAGTATTCACGAGTCTCTTTAATTAGAGGTCTTTAAATAGTGAAGAACGAGAAATGATAGAGTTAGACAAGTGATCATGCTAAACGTAGAACATGAAAGTGTTCTTTCAAAAACTCATATGTTTTTAATTGTGGCTTTTTCTTCCCATAAGATCAATGCATTAGGAATAAATCATAATTGCAATAAGTAAGGTCGTACGATTTGAAAGGTTACTTAGCCTCTAGCGCAAGATCGTTTAAAAGTTGCTCGGGGTTGAATAGAGTTCATAGCCAAGGCATAACTTATTGAAGCGGGACGCGAAGATTGGCGATCATCCAAAAAGGCCCTAACAAGGCATGAGGAGCTCTATTTTTGCTAAAGATCCAAAGATGATGTGAAGTATCATTATTCCAAAATCAATATGAAGGATCGAGACACACGACGAGAAGCTATTACTCCCCTAAAGAATGGAGAAAGTCTATCCAAAAAGACCCTAACAAGGTATGAGGATAAATATATCCAAGTCCGAAAAGGAGGCGGATCGTTGTATATCAAAATCCAAAGTAAAGATTGAAGAAAAATGATGAAGTCGTGGTCCTATATGAAGAATCTCTCAAAAACGTCAAGTGAAGAAATTCCAAATATATGAAGAGAAGACCATAATTTCAAGAACGTCTTCCCAAGATTTGAAGTATGAAGTACATGCCAAATATCGGTCCGAGAAAGGTCTCAAATCGTGAAACGAGTTATGCCAAGATATGAACTTAAGGAAATACACGAGAAGTCGTTTTAAAAGATTTTGTCCTTCGGCTAACTATTGATCAAATCGTGCTACTTTGCTTTCGGACTAATAACTACTCAAATAAGTCAATATGAATCACTTGTGATCCATGACAAATAGATAAAAAAATGCTAGTAACCCATTTCCTTTTATAATAACTAGGATTGCGGGGAGAAAAAGTATTACACAATTTGAACGTATGAGTAGTGTTAGCATTGTGACTTGTACCAACAATGATCTTGTTTTTGCACTTAGCATGGAATGTATGACAATCAAGGATGACGAAATTTACTCTAAGGGACATTAACTTGTTTCTATTCTTTGACCCTAAAAGTCACTTTTTGTGATGAAAATCATACATTATGTCTTTACACATTCTCGTAGTATGTTGCAAGTCTTTTACTCTTCAATAAAGGTTAATAAAATTGAACTTTGGAGATGCTTAGATACTTTATTCTAGCATTGCGTGAGGGCACGGCAATGGCTTAGTATGGGGGAGTGATGAGATGGCATTTATACATGATCTCATCGTTCTTTTCGGGCTTTTAATGCATTAAAATGTCATAAAATACCATATATATGCTTGTGGTTGTTTACTTGTGTATTTTAGGTATGGATATCGTGAAAAAGACAAAAGATCACAAGATACAAGGAAAAACGAACACGAGAAACGAAGCCGTACAAAGAACCGGGCCCTAATCATGGAATTTTCATCAAAAACCCTTGAAGACTTGAAGACAAAACAAGATTGATCCTCCAAGAATGAAGAAATGACACTTAAAACCCTTGTATATTAATTACAAGTTTGGTCCCTTAAGTTTGTCAAAATTGCAAAAAGGTCCTTCAACTTTGAAGAAATGGCAAGAATAGTCCCTCAACAAATTCAAATTGCCAATTATGGTCCCTCATGAAGTGAAAGACACATTGAAGACCTTTGAAGATCAACATTGTCCAAGAACAGCCCTTGAATTATCACAAAATATCAAAAACAACCCTTGATAATCCTTTTACAAAGTCTTGTGCCAAAAATGTCAATTGGTGGAACTTATTAACAAAGCAAACTCGTTTTAGGGCTGGAAAACTTGTTTTGCCAAAAATATCAAAACATAAGGACCAAATGTGTCAAGAATGAAAGATTCAAACAAACTGGCGCCTAACATGTTTATTTCCCCCAAAATCGGATCTAAACAAGTACTATTCACTTTCACCCCCACCCAGAATTTACCCCGACTTAACCTTGGGTAAAAACTAATTAAACCCTCCCACGTGTGATTCACACACGCAGAACCAAAACCCACACCTAAAAACCTCACCCCATTCACTGTGGACCCTACCCCCAATTCCCCAATCCACCAATCAGAGAACACCTTAGTCCCCAAGGCACATGACGTGTCCAAAATGAACGTCCATGATGTATAGCTTACTCACAACGCCAAAACAAACGTCCAGGATGCAATTTGGACAGCTCACCACTCAAAATCGTTTAAGGGCATATTTCGGATTTTCTACTGATTAGGGTTTAAGTTTTTAGCCTTCTAGTATCTTCCTAGACTAGTATAAAAGGAGACACCAGCCTGTGGTGATCCCTTGTTCCAGTTTCCTTTCAAAATTTTGTAATCCCTTTTATTTGAAATAAAAGTTGTGTTTTTGTTCTAAAACAATATAATTCCTTTTTATTTATTTAAAGTTGGTATCTATTTGTGAGAGGAAACTGAGTTCCATTTATTTGATTTGGTTAAATAATTTTGAGTTTCAAAATTGTTTAGGTTTTCTGAAAATTTGAAAAGATTTTTGGTAAGGATCTTTTCTAAGGATTGGTGTTAGAGGTTCATGTTATTGGTGATTTAAGAGATATAAAAACGTTTTAAGAAAGTTAGAAAGAATTTGGAAGAGTTTTAAAAAGAAAAGAAAGAAACAGATTATATACTTTGCTTTGTATTTTTCTTGTTTGTTTTGATTTGTCATAAACAGGTGTACAAGGGTGGTTGATTTGTGTTCAGCACCAGCCCGGGCTGGTAGGGAGGAGGATTTACATCCTCTAGGGTCTTGGATGTAAGACCCTAAGGTATTCCCTTTTCCTTTGTTAAAAGTTCATAAAATAGGATGTTCATGTGATCTTATTTGATTTCATGCTAAGTGTGTTTTAGGTGTTTGATTTGAGTGTATGCAGTATTGTTATGCATGTTTAAGAGTTTTAGAATCAATTTGACTGCTTGTGGAAGTGTTTCACTTTGAAAATTTTGGTTTTAAAAGTTTTAACAGGTTGTTTGGAAATAGGTTTAAGCAGGGTAGTTTGATTGAATTGTGCTTTAAATTATTGTTAGAAGGTTTGAGTGGAGTTGAGGTAGGGTTGTTAGCAGTTATAAGGTAATTTGGAACAAGTTTTGAGTTAATTTGTGTGCTTAAAAGTGAAAAAGGGTAAGATAAATCTGCATGCTCACTTAACTGCTTGCTTTTATCAGATTCTTATCCTTGATCTTGTAACTCTGTTTAGAATTAGGGTTATTGGGAGTTTGAATCTGCTTGTGCATAATTTGGTGAGTGTGTATGCTCAGATTGGTTGATTGAAGTTCACTAGGTTGCTATATATTAGCATACAAGTCCACCAGACCTGCTTGAGTGTCACAGAAACTAGCATAGGTCTTTTTGTGCTTTGTTTTTGACGTGTGTGATTACTAGTTGTTCTTTACTTGATTGTATTGACTTCTTGTGCTCAAAAGAGCACAAGAGTGCCCCAACTGTCCACATATACCACCAAATAAGCCATCACCAAGCTCCTCTTGGTGAATTCAATCACTTGAAGAAGAAAAACACATAGCCAAAGCTGCTTGTGTTCAAAACTCAACAGGGCCACGTTTTTGATTTGAATTTGCTTTAATCTAGCTTAAAAAAGAGAAGTTGATTGTGTTTCAAGCTTGTTACAAGTGTTAGTTTGGTTTGAAAAAGGAAAAAAATTAAAATAAAAAAAAAAAAAAAAAAAAAAAACCACTAGCCTGGCTTCGAACCCCTGACCTCTCGTTGGAGGGTTCAAGGCTCTTACCAGTGTGCTAGCATTTATCTTGTGTATAGAAGGGAAAGGTTTTTTACTTAAGGTCATTTGATTTCTAGCTTATTATTTAAAGCCGTAGCTTCTTTTCTTTTTTCTAGCTTATTTAATAAGCTAACTTTGTTCAGCTAATTTTTCTTAGGACTTTTATAGCATTAGAGATTTTTCAAGATAGTTTTTATATTTTTCCCTTTAGTAGATTATTTATTAGAATTTAATTATTAGACGTTTTTTAATAAATCAATAGAAAATACCAAAAAGACTTTTAATTTTTAGAAAAAATATTTTTTAGCTTTTAAATAAATATTCTGAGGTTTACATCTAGTTTTGGTTTTAAAAACTTTAATTTTTAATTTATATTATTTTAAGTTTTTTTTATAAACTTTAAAGATTTTTATAAAATTATTAAAAAAGGTTTAGAAGCTCTAATTAGTGTTTTTCTCTTAGTTATATTATTTAGGATTTTTAGAAAATTTTTAGAATTAATTTTATAAACTTTTTATATTTAGCAATATTTTAATATTATTTTAATATTAATTTTTCAAAGTTTTATTTTTCTTTCTTTTTCATTTTTCTTAGGATCATTATCATTAATTAGGACATTTTCCATTTTTAGAATATTTTCTAGCTTTTAGATTTATTTTTATAATTATTTTAAGTTTAATTAGGTTTTAATCATTTTTAATCATTTTTAGAGTTTTAAAAATAGTTTTAATAGGTTTTAATTTTTAGAAAATTACTTTTTAGTCTTCTAATAATATAAGTTAAGTGATTATTCAATAAAATCATATTTTAGACATTTGAATTAGTTAAATTTAATTTTAGGGCTTTAATTAGCATTTAAAATTAATTATTTAATTAATAAAAGGTTTTAAAATATCTTTGTTGGATTTTTAACTTTATTTATTATATTTTAGACTTGTTTTTAGTTTTTTTTGATATTTTGTTTTTGGTTTTAATAATTTTTTAATTTGGGTAGTTTTTCACGGCTTTACGTTTTCGTCGTAGTTTAATTTTAGCATATCCGTCTTTTCATCTTCTCATCCCCATTCTTCTCAATATTAATCTCAAACAACTACAAGTTAATTCACACACATATACCTCCTTGGGAAACGAACTTTCTCTCTTTTTAAGTGATTGGGTCATTAGTGTTGATTTTTTTTTCCTAAAATCATCACTCGATACTTACCGCTATTTACGCTCTTTTCCTAAAGAGTAGTTGCTTGTTTTTCCTAAAGCAAGTTATCTAAATTTTACTACAATCACACGTCACTTTGTCCCGACTATAACTTTGTCATAAAATTTTCAAAATAAAAATTTGAATAAAAATAAAAATATGAATTGATAATCAAAAATAGAAATTAATAATCAAAAATATCCAAAATAACTAAAATATCCAAAATAAAAATATTCAAAATAAAAAAAAAGGAAAAGAAATAAAATTTTAAAAGATAATAATAACAAGAGAAAACTAAAAAAAAAACTGATTTGATTTAAAAAATCGGATATATTTTGCGTTAACTAAAAACAAATTACTTAAATTAAAAAATCTTTTCTTGTTATGTCCGTCTAACAAAAAAACCACGTGGCCCAGTAAGAAAGGATCCACCGCCCCACTCCTTTCCTTTGTTATATCCGCCAGTCAACCCACAATAATATAAAAAGCTTTCCCAAAAAAAATTGACCAATTCTTGTTTATCTCTCTTCTAAAAACCTAAAGTTCCTCCGTCTCTCTCATCAATCACCAAACGTCTAACCAATCTCAGCCACCAAGCTCCTATCTAGGTAACTCCGCAACCGAATCAATCTCACACATCATATATCCTCGCAGCGATCTAACCCTTATCCAAGCAAATTAATCAAAAACACCTCTTTGATTTCGTTTGACCGAGCTCCAGTTGTGAAGAAAACAGTCTTCAAGATCCTTTATGGGGTCTCAGGTAGGTACACTTCTATGTTTTCTTTGGATCGATGAGAGTTTTTTGAAACTGAGATCGTTTTTTAATTGGTTGTCGTGTGTTTTTGTTGATTGCGAGTCTCTCTCTTCATCTGTTGTGTCCTTCTGTCGGGTGTCGTGTGTTAGGGGTTCGAGGGAGAGTGTCGGTCGAAGACGTTTTGTCTTGGTCGAAAGGTGAGGGTTTTGAGGGAGTCGAGAGGGTTGTCGAGTCGAGGGTTGAGTAGAGTGTTTGTGTATGAGATTCGAGAGTGTTCTTGAGTCTTGGTCGAGAGTCTAGGTCGAGGTGAGGGTTTTTCAGATTAAGTCTTGTTGGTCAGAGAGGCTGAAAGGTTTGTGGATGTGGTTTGGTTTGATGATTCGAAGACGAGAGTGAAAGAGAGAGGCAGTCGAGGTGAGGGTCTGGTCAAGGGTGAGTTTGTTTGTGTCGAGGGAGAGAGTTTTCAAGTGTCGAGAGTATTGTGAGGTGTGTCGGGACGAGAGGGTGTGTGGGGACGAGAGTCTTGGAGTCGAGGGTCTTGAGTCGAGAGGGTTGTGAGTGCGAGACGAGAGGTTGAATGTTGAGTTTAGTTTGTTTGCGGTTGTAGGGGAGTTACTGACGAGAGATGTTGGACGAGAGGTGAGTCGAGTGGAAAATTGTTTTGTGTGTAGTTGTTGATGTTGAAAGATGAGGGAGTACGAGGGTGAGAATGTGAGTGTGAGTCGAGAGTTTTGGGAACAAAACGAGGGTGAGTCAGAGAGGGTAAGGGTTGGAGTCGAGACGAGGGTCTGTAAAAAAAATGAGTGTGTCCGAGTGTGTGAGTGGGTCAAGGTGTGAGACTGAATGTCGAGTCGAGAGGTGTGGAGTCAGTCGAGTGGTGTATATTCCGAATAGACTTATATTCGGAAAGTATCTATTTTTAAAAAAAAATCTATTCGGAATGTGTTTCTATGCGGAATGTTTTTCTATGCGGAAAGTTTTTTCTATGCGGAAAGTTTTTTCTATGCGGAAAGTTTTTCTATGCGGAAAGTTTGTCTATTCGGAAAAAATCGGAAAGATGGAAATCTGACAACGGGATGGATCAAACCGGACTGATGACACTTGACAGATTTGGACTGTTTTGGACTGATAAGAAAAAAATGAAGAAGAAAACTAAAAAAAAATACTGATTAAAAAATGATTAAAAAATGATTGATTAAAAATGATTAGGCAAAGTAGTACCAGAAAAATGAAAAATTGATTAAAACTGATTAAAAAAATGATAAGAAAATGACTGATAAAAAAAATGATTAAAAAACTTGATTATTTAAAAAAAAATTTAATAAAACTAGATGATTTAAAAATTGATAAAACTTATAAAAAATGATAAAAAAGTTGATTGAATGATGAAAAGATAGATAAAAATTAGAAAAGAAAGGATTTTTACCACCAAATCAAAAGATAAAAAAAATGCAAATCCTAAGATTCAACCATGGCTCTTGATACCAATTGAAGGTCTACGGTTTCTAAGGATTTGGTAAATGATGGATTGGATCTATTGATTAATGGTGGAAATGGGGAAGGAGGAAGATGAAGTGTAGAGAGAGAAAGGAGAGGGAAGAAAAGTAGAGAGAGAAAGTGATTAGATTAATGAAAAATTTGTAAATGAATGAACTAACCAACCCCCTCCTAACATGCTAGGAGGGGTATATATATAGCCCACCCTACATGTGGGCTATATGGACTATACACTTACAAAGTGGATCACGAGCCCATTACATAATTATCATTGGAGCGACCGATCCTTCATAAATACGTAAAACGTATTTCCAACAGCAAGAAATGAAGCATGGAAAGGGTATGTCTCAATATCTAAAAGTCGTTTATTAATTATGCTAAAAAGATAAGAGTTAGTAAAGGATATAATCATCGGACATCGAGATGTCTCAAATGAAAGATCGAAACTCAAATGATATGTGATGAAACGAACATGAGAGTCTTCGATATATGAGAATCCTAAAAAATCACATCACAAGCGACGCAACATGAAATACGATACAAGAATAAATACGAGCCTCCTCGAACTTATGAATTGATTAGGATAAAACATAGTATATACATGGATAAGCTTCAGAGTTTCCCTACGAGGCACCTCGTTTTTTATAAATGAGTCACGAGCTCGACTCATATTCACTTAGATTATGGAAATATTAGTGAAAAGGGTGTGGTATAAAGGAAAGGCCTCTTATGTCGATATCAGGATCAAAAATCCTTTCCTCGATCCCGGTGGACATTAAAGAAGGAGAGGTCGGGGTAGGTCTTGAAAGAAAGAAAATTTCCCTCTCAAGCTACGTAAAATACGTATATTCGTCAACCTCGGGAGGTGGGGTGGGTAAAAAAATAAAATTTTCATCACCCGAAGACATTTCATAATCACCAAACGTCAAAGACGTAGAAGTATCAATAATAGGGTCAAGCTCACCTCCCGGGTTAGGAGAGGGACTAGTGAAAAAATATTCTTTCATTAAATTATCGAAATAGGGGATGCCCCCATCTACGTTTTCAATATCATCAATGGCCGATGGGATTGAAGGAATGTCGATTTCCTCCATAGGATTATTACTCTCGACACGAGTTGGATTAAAAGTTAAAGACAAAGTATGAGGAGTTAATTCCAACGCTTCGATTTTAGCAATAAGACTATTTACCTTTATCAATTTTCGCGTAGAATAATGTCTTTCACCTCGTCTAATGGATCGGGTTCATCGATGAAATTCTCAAACTCCGGAGTAAAGACGACATCGAACTCATCTCCGAATGGAAATAGGTCTAAGGGAGTAAGCTCAAAAGTGAACTCCTTAAAATCCGGGGTTATAAAAGATTTATCGACAAAAATAACATAACCCGGGTCATGAATGTCATCTTTATGAGAAAGTTCTTTGGATAACTTATCGTAAGATGCGTCACTAGACATCACACCATTTACATCATCGTGAGCATCCTCGTTTGCTAATCATGCATAACTTCATTATCTTCCTCGGCGTCACCCTCATCGAAAAATTTATCAAGATCAAAATCACGAATCTCACTAACCATAGACTCTTTTGGGCCTGGAAAGATAATCTCACTAGAATTAGTGTTAAGGTTCTCGTCCCCCATGGTTAATGAGTCTAAAGGTTCTTTAGGAACATCGAGAGTGGGAGTAGTAACCTCGTAAGAAGGATTTAAGTAAAAAATAAAAAAATCGTCATCGTCGTCATAAGAAATAGTTTTCGCGAGGTCACGAGTAGCGAGATATTTTTCTTCCTCTTCCACTTGTTCACTCTTCTTAATGTCTCCGCTTAATACATTATAGCCTACCAATAGTTGTCGAATTTTCATCTCACAATCTCTTAAAAAATTGCCACTCACGTCTTTCCTCGAGATCTTATATAACTTTCTTCATTCGAAATATATTTAATCTCGGTATTAGTTCGTTGTTTTCTTGCTCCATGTCGTCGATGCTCTTTTCAAAAATCATAATTGATTTTTGCCCCCTAAATTGTTGCAAGAGTGCTTCAAGTCGGTCAATCTTATTGTGGAAAGAATATTGAGGAGGCTCCTCATAAGAAACACATACATCATGTGATTGGTCGAAACCGGAGAGTTGATAATTAAAACACGTATTTTGACAATCATAACCATAATGAGGTTTGTTACCACAAAATTCATATGAGTATCACGGTTCAAATTGAGAAGATTGGTCATAAATATTAGGACTAGGTTCGGGGTCATTAGAATAATTCGTACAACTAAATTCGATAACATGATCCCACCCGCATAAATTTCAAGAATAAGACATAGGTGGTTGCGGATCTTGATCAAAAGTTTGAGGACCGTAATTGTGATGATCTGAAATAGAGTTGTAGATATACCCCTCTCGTCCTCCTAAAATCTCACAATTAAAACAATTACCACCGTCAGGCGGACCTCCACAATATGGACAGTAATAATAACCGGCGTCCGACATAGCAAAACTAGAATGACGTAAAAGACGATTAAAAAGTTGGAGTGCGTACAGACTATATAAGAATTAAACAATAAAGGGATTGAGAAAAAGATAGAAGAAGTAGAAGATTATTTTTGATTTTGTGAAAATTGAGTAATACACCACAATATTTTTGGAGTTTTTCTATTTTTTGAATTTTTTTTTGTTTTTTTAGTATTAGTAGAAACAGATAATAACAAAAATAAAAAATAATTCCAATCAAAGGAATATTAATGAACACAAGGAGTAAGAGCAAGTTCTCGTTCGACTTTGAGCGGTATAATTCAACAAACTCGAGGGTTCACAAATAAAATAAAATGAGAATTATAATACTTTGTTTGGCAAACCAATAATTAGTCCTCCGTTTCAAAATACGCACAAGCAAGCGGAGTAGCATGAAAGCGCGAAGCCATTAAAATCCTTCTTCCTTAGGTGGCATTTTATAGCACGCCACCTTATAGTTTGTATCTTTCAAGTTCGAACTTTTTATTAGTATTTATCTAGTTTGCCTTAATGTTTTTTAATCGATACACGCAAAATTACCAAAACGATAATAATTGTGGTCTATTGCAAGCAATAGGTATTTGATTTATTGTGTATTAAATGTTCTTACGTAAATACAATATATAGTAGCAAAAAAAATGAAATAAAAAACATATTTTTGGTGTTATTTGAGTTCAATAGTAATTTTTGGATTTTTTTGTATTTCTATGAATTCTTTTTTAAGTTACTAAAACTATGTACAACCTCTTTAAGGATAGCAAGGGTCTTCGAAATAAAAAATCGATAAAACCGAGCCAACGAAAATTGTAATAATTTTTCTCGGCAGCGACGCCAAAACATGATTGTATAATATAGGGGTATGTATACAATTAACGTAAAACATAAACGAGTTACGTAAAACGCATACTTAAAACCCTAGGTCGTTGATTCATCGAGGAAATTGAAACTGAGAATCTTTAGCACGGAATTGGATGATTGATCGAAGACGTTTGATGAAAAAGTAAAAACAAAGACAAAAACGTAAAAACTAACAAATAATAATAAAACAATAAAAATTACGACAAATCAAGAAAATGACATTAAATTAAAAATTTTGAAATCCTAATTTATTTTAACTCAGTTAAAAGAAAAATGAAAATGAAAGTTAGTTTTGAAACCTTAATGGGTTCAAAAGAGACCAAAAGTAAATTAACGTAAAAGCTTATTGGATATTTTGGTCCAATAATAAAAAAATTGAAAGATAGAAATGTAAAAAAAAAAACTACTCATTCAAGATTTAAATCTAAGCAACTATAATCCTGAAAGTTTTTTACGAACATCTTCTATAATTCCTAAATAAGCTATAAGCTACTTTTTTGGGCCTTAAAAGCCCAATAAGATAATTAATGAGCTTATTATAGATATTATAGACCATGGGTTAATGTTTTAGCTTAATAAATACTATAAAAAAGATATTTTGAGAAATATAAACAAAATAAGTTGTAACAACCAATTTGAAAAAACTACTAGATGATAAAATAGTTGATTGAACAATTTTGAACACCTCAAATCCTGAAAACTTATAAAAGACTAAGAAATAGGATTAAAAAGATACTGAAAGAATAAAATTACCAATAAGCTTATATGACGAAATAACCAAAAATCAAAAAAAGGGAAAAGCTAAATCCTAGTAAAACACAAACTCCAAGGAACCAAACTAAGAGGACACTAAGATAAAACGAGAAATGGCTTTTCGAACACAAACGAAAGTTGTGCATGTTACAATAAGCTTAAACGATCATATAAAATGTAAACAACTTATTATACGAAAAATAGGATTAAAAAATATAAAATAAAAACAATGCAAGAATTAACTTGAAAAAGACCCTAGGTTGAGTGTGAAGGGATGGGTTCGAGACTCACATTTTGCACATTTTTCTTATTTTTTAGCTTTTTGGAAATCAGAAGCAAACACTCCTAGCAATAGGCTAAGGACTATAATACAACAATAATAAGCATACAAAACACCATCGAAATAAAACCAAAGCAGTAAATCATAGGGAACAAGAATTTGCTTATGATGAATAGTAAACACTTAGAACAAGTCTATTCGTAGGTGCAATCTAATGAAATTCAACTAAAAATTTAAGCACTCTAATAACCCTTAAATACCGAATTGACTAAAAACATATTGAAACATATCCTTAATCTACTTGTGTTATGAATTACAAATCCTAATACCTCAAAATGAAAGAACAGTTACTACTGGTGTAATTAGCCTAAGGTGCCGTTTGGTTCGGGGATATTCAAGGATATTGGGGGATATTCAAAATTTTTACATTTTAATATCCCCAAATATTGTGTTTGGTATAACCAAAGAAGGAATTTAAAATTCCTTGAATTCCCAAAATGAGGGATATTAGAATTCCTCCAAAAAGTAAGGAATTTTAACTTACTTGAAATTTTTCTTGTTTAAATAGAAAATTATAAAATTTTAAAAAGTAAGGAATTTTTCTTGTCGTTATTATTTCGGTTTTTATGTTTAAATAGAAAATTATAAAATTTTAAAAATTTATATAAAATTTATAAAATTTATATAAATTTAAGTAAATATTTATATAGAATTTTTTTATGAAATATATATATATATTTTATAAAATTTATTGAAATTTCTTAAAAAATTTAAATACTTTTTTTATAAAATTAATGAATTTTTTATAAAATATATATAATTTTTTTTATAAAATTAAATGATTTTTTTAAAAATTTTAATGAATTTTTTTATAAAACTTATATAAAATTTATATAAATTTTTTATAAGATTTTTATAAAATTTATATACAATTTTTTTTAAATTTTATTTTAATGAATTCTTTTATAATATTTATATAATTTTTTTTATAAAATTTATGATTTTTTTTTTATAATATATAAACTTTTTATAAGGTTTATATATATATTTTTATAAAATTTATATAAACTTTTTATAAATTTTGTATGAGAATTTAAAAAATTTATATAATGCTTTTATAAAATTTATATAAATTCTTATAATATTTATATATATATTTTTATAAATTTTAAATAAAATTATTATATATTTTTTATAAAATTTATATAATTTTTTTAAAATTTATATAAAATGTGAAAATTCGAATTTTAATCTTTTAAATAGAAAATATATATAAAGAAATATTTATTCAATAATTGGTTCAACCTAAAATTAAGATTTCAAAAAATTATAAATTCTGCCAACCAAACAGGCTTAGGTATTTTAAATTCTAGAATTTTAAATTCTGAGGAATTTTAATATACTAAAATTTAGAATTCCGAAATTTTAATATATTGAACCAAACGGCCCCTAAAACTTGGCCAAAAATAGCTAAGTTGAGAAGTCAGATTTCTATCCTAAGTGGTTCTAGCCTAGTGACTAAAGCAATACCTCTAAGAAACTAAAAACAAACATAAATCAAGGATAAACAACACCATATAACAACAAACACAGAAATCACACTATCTAAGCTAGTGAAAATGTAGAAAAACACAAGATAACTTATTTTGATTTTTTTAACTTTTATGCTGAATTAAAAGCTGAAAACAACTAAATCTAACCGAAAATACTTAATGCAATTGAACTTACCCTTAAACTCTAAGTTAGTGACACAATTAACAGTTATGCCAAACACTATATAAAAAATTTGATACGAAAATCAAAACAACAAAATAAGCAGAAAAAGAACAAGCAAATAAGATAAATACAATAAAGTAAAATAAGTAGAAAATGAGCAAGATAAGCAATAAAACAAGCGAATAACACATAAGCAGATCATATTAATAATAGCAAAATCAATAGGTGTTCAGCTTTAATCAAAACAAGGGAACTTACCTCACTTCCTTAGCAGCCGAACCATATGTTTCAACCTTAGCTTCTTCTCAACCATCAACAAGTTATAAGAGGCTTTCACCAGCTTGTGCTTAAAAGCTTAATGTAACACCCCCAAATATTCATACTTTAGTTCAGCGGAAGAGTCGTTGGTGTTACGGGATAGCACATTACTCAAATCATAGACAACGATTAAGAATCGCGTCGTTTAATAATAAAGCATTTTCCATTCATAAATATCAAATTACATAGGTCCCAAGTCATAGTATTTCATACAATTTTACAAAACATTTGAATGGAAATTTTATTTGGATGCGGGCCATAAATTCTTGTCGTCTTTCCGAGAATTACCTTCAAGTACCTAAGATAAAACATGTTAAAAAGGTCAGCGAAAATGCCGAGTAAATTCATGGAGTTTAATAAAAACCATTAATATTTCATCGGTATATAATTATTACCGAAAATCATTTTGTACAAATCTTTGTAATAGGCCATAAAATACGCCAAAGACATTTGATACAACTCTTAGTCGTAAATCATAATATAGGCTTCTGCCCTTCAAAACCATTATACGAACCATTGTCGTAAAAACATCATACAATACGTTTTATAACGTTGAATAAAGTTTAATAAAAACCGTTATATGATAATGGTTATGTAAAGCCAAAACAAGAACATAATATCAATAATAAGACCCCGTATTGCTAGTCAGGCAATATATCATAATTCAATTCGTAAATCAGTATTTTCATTATTAGATTATTATAAGCTGCATGACATTGCTACCTTACTATAACAAACAACGGGTAGCTAACCCGAAATTCATTTGCCCATCTAAAACAGCGTGTCGTCACAATACGCTTATATAAATCTTCTCATACATAAATTCGCTTACCAATCAATGTGGCACGACGGGGATCAACCATCAAGGCGCAAACTGGGGTGATCTTCCCCAAATAGTACTATTATATGCATAAGCGTCTACCACATCCCGGTAGTTCATAATTCATGCTAATAGGACTTTTAGTGACATAACCTAACTAATAATAATCCATTTCATTTTATTCATCGGGTCATATAATCATTCATCGGATCATATAATCATTCGGGTCCATATCAATAAGAAAATAATCAGGACAACTAATGTCCTATTTTTATTAAAATAAATATGTTATCTCCCTCGCGGGTTTATAAAATATTTCATAAAACATTTAAAATAGTGTGAGGCATTGAACTCACGTTGATTGGGAAAGGCGGGTTATCGGCGATTTGGATGTATGGTACGTGCTTCAATCACGGAAAACTAGACAAATAATACTCGTCTTAGACTCTTGTCCAATGACTTTATAGAAATAACGGTTATGTGTATATAATGATATCATAAGTTTTATGATGATCAAGTGGGATTTAATCTCTTCATACAACATTATAGTTGTTATGTGTTAGTCAATTTAGACTAGTTATACTAGTTTCAACTCAATTACATATTAAAGCCCAATAAGCCCAATAAGCCCATTAAGAGTTCAATTCATTATATTAGCCCATTTATACTTTTAATACCAGGCGTATACTCATATGTTAGGTCCAAGTGGGTTAAGCCCATGAGTAAGTCCATTTGTGTTAAGCCAAACTAGTTGGGCTAATGGTCCAATAAGGCTACTTTGGCCCATTATGGTCCATAAGTTATAAAGCTCGGGTTTATCGGTTTTTACTTGTCAAATGTATTCACATATCAGTATATGAGTTATAAAAATGTTACATTAGACGGGTCCGACCGTCTAAGTTTTATTTGGTGAAAACGTTAATCTTTCGGTTTTAGTCGAAAAGACGTAAAACTTATATATATAGTTTTATAACCTTAGAAAACATTTGAGTTTGTAATTTTATAAAATGTCACATTTATTTATCAAAGTGTATAACTTATTTTATAAGTACTATCATATGTTAGTGGGTTTTAGGTATGTATTTTATAATAGTATTACTTGAGTGCTTATTTTATAATATATACTTTTATTTCCAAATCTGATTATCAAACTCACTTTCACCATTTTTGCCATATCTTGAGTTCTACAAAGAGATAGAAGCTCAATTTTGGGCAGCACAAACTACATAATATGTGCTACAATTAGCTCATGTTTAGCTACTGCTCATTCATCTTCTAAGTGTCCCTAATAATTCGTCCAAAACAGACTATACAGATTTGAACCTTAATAGTATTTTGATCATATCTTGCTCATTTTATTGATTCCATTGAATGGTCAACTCCCACACATGTAAAAATCATATAACTTACTGTATATTCAATAATCTAAGTCATTTTATCAAGTTTTCATATGGTTACTTACTGTTTTATACAGCCCATAATTTTAGTCAAGATTTTAACATCTTTACATGTAGATTTTAGTCTTTTTAACCAAATCTATCAACACAAGATCCTCACATAATACTTTGATCATCATTCATCATAATATACATATACATTATTGAATAAAATACATAAACACATATTCAAAACAATAAGGTGATAGAAAGAAATTGATCTCTATACCAATCTATATGATGGAAAGGATGAGAGATTGGATGAATCAAGGCTTGATCTTGCCACCAAATCTTCAACCTTTTAAGACAACTTCTTGTGTCCTTCAAATGGATGAACACCTCCATGAAATAATCCCTTGAACTCCATGTAAACTCCTCTTTATATGTTAGAATCACCTCCAATCAACAAGACTTCAAAAGGCTTTCATCTTGTGTAAGTTTAACACAAGATTCATGGTAGAATTTTTTATATATGGTGGTGTTTAGTGGTGGTGGTGGTGGATGGCACAAATGAGAGAGGAAGAGAGAGTTTGTGTTGTTTGCATGTAAGTTATGAGAAAGTGGGAAGTGTTAGCTAGTTTTGAAGAGTTAAGTGGTTTTGGTCAATTGTGAAGGACATGTGTCCTTTAGATGCATGTTAGCTTGCCACCAAAGGGTGGTATGGCTAGTTTTGACCGCCACTTGTATGGGGGTGGGCAAGTGTAAACTTGTCTCATCCCCGTTAATTTACGGGTACTCCTCGATTCTACTTTCCTTGATTTGTGTGCCCTCGGGTCGTTTTACGAAAAATGTTTTTATAAATTATGAATCAACGGCAAAAAACGAATCTAATAAAAATTGTCTCATCAAACACGGAGTTCAAAAACATAAATACGTAAACCTAGGGTTTTCGGTTTAGTCGTAAAGGACGTTAAATTATGCACGTAAGCCCTAATTTCAACCCGTAAATTTGTGAGTTTATGTACCAACAAAATTTTAAAATTCCAAAATAATATTCGGGAATAAATATATTTCCTGAAATGTCGAACTATCACCAAAAACGGTGTATGTAAACGTAAGCACGTAACATAGAGTCCTCCGGTTTAGACGTAGTCGGTGCTACTTTAAGATGTAAACCCAAATTTATTCCCAAAAATGAGTGAGTTCATAATATAACATTAAAATAATGATTCTTAAATAATACTTGAGAATAAAATATCGACCATAAATTAAGGGATTGTCACAGTAGTTACCCCTAAAGAGGATCTTTGTCCTCAAAGATCAATTTATCTTACTACTCGCTTCTTATAGAATTAGAGACACGTGGGTATTTCCTCCACATTCGGTCTTTTCTCTCAAGTGTAATTCACTACAATATGCGAGGTTCATCAACATAACTACGGGAGTACGACCAGGCTTAAGTTGACTTACTTTCTCTATCCATGATGTTCACGGGTTTTTGATGAATGCAACTTTTTGCTAATCCAGACTTCATTAAGAAATAATTAGATTTTCACTTGATAGAAATTTTATCAAGTTCGATATACGAACATAATTTATGCAGCCCTTGAAGTCCTAGGGTAGATCCAGCTTATATGCCTTTCAAACCAACTTTTTATTACATTATCTCAATGGTCCCATACAACGGGGACTTAATTCCCATGATATTTTTTAGATCATCATTTCACTTTTTCCATGGTGAAAATTTTTAGCATAACTTCGCTACTCATCCTACACTTCTAGATCTACACTTCATATTCACATAACCTCCTGCCCACTACTGGCAGTCAATAATCAGATCCTCATTTCAACAATCATTTCAGGTCTCGCGGGTCGGGTATTTTGTAAGGCTAGGTTTGTCACCATAGGCAACCTTAAACCTAAAGGACATGTCCAACTCACAATGGGTGTATGTCGGGTATCTTCATCCCAACTTCCACCTACAGGTACTCTTATATTTAGATCCTCACAAGATTCGATCTCGATCCTAATACGATAATTATTAATGATAATCTCTCCAAAGGAAAGTGATTACATGTTTCATTACTAAAGGTCAATCATTCAAACATAAAACAAGACTTCTAGTGTTTGTATCGTTACTTTACCCTGTCCCTTCGATTGGGGGTGGTAAACAGTACTCTCATCAAGATTCGTTCCCAATGAGTTTTGAGGAAATCTCTAGAAATTCGATACAAAGCGAGGATCTTGATAGAGATGATCGATACAGGCACACTATGCTTACACAGTTCCTTTAAATACAATAAGACAATTCTCCATCGAGAACTTATCATTAACGGGAATGATATTAGCAGATTTGGTCAGTTTGTCGATGATGACCCAAATCGAATCAAATCCAGATGATGACCGTGGAAGATTTATGATAAGAATCCATGGTGGTTCTGTCTCACTTCCAAACAAGAAATATAAGATGTAGAAGCTCCTTATAGATTTTGGTGCTCAGCCTTGACCTTCGCAAAAGTTAGACATTTACCAACGTATGT
The DNA here is from genome assembly GCA_025667525.1 of Glebionis coronaria. Taxonomy (NCBI): domain Eukaryota; kingdom Viridiplantae; phylum Streptophyta; class Magnoliopsida; order Asterales; family Asteraceae; genus Glebionis; species Glebionis coronaria. Next base: position 339,954,288 of record CM046881.1, on the reverse strand, counting down.
TGCGATGTCTGCTTTCATATTTGGTCATCAGTACAACTTCTTCGGATAAGATACATTTAATCAGAAATGGCCTGAATAGAATACTTCATATTTTGGCATCCATAAACAACCTTGTAAACACTTAACGCCATCGGCTCCTATTTCTAGTGGTTCTCATTGGCCACGAGACCCTTCGTTATCTATTTTATCCTTGTTACAAGCCTCAGCTTGTACATTTTAATTTACTCGGGCAATTTATTGTGTATGGTTAGTACTGAGGAACACATCTTAATTGGTCCTTTATCCTTTCTACATAATATGTCAGCAACTACATTCACCTTCCTCGATGAAATAAATATTATGACCGTATTTATTCAAAAATTCTTTCTTCCTATTTTCTAAGTTTTAATTTCATCTCAACTATTATTTTTATCAGTTTTGCTTAATCCGACGTTTAGAGCGTCGATAATTATTACAAGTCATTAAATGATAAATATTTAATTTTTATGAAACGTAAACGTAAATGTTTTTTTAAAATTTCTCAGTTCGTCCAATTATAGAAAAATGTTCAAAATATATTTGAATTTAGTTAACACGATCTTTGTTGATTTATCGAAAATAATTAATAAGATCCATAAATGTTCGAAAAATCTTTGTTTATAATTTTGTCAAAATTTTCTTATTTGAAAAGAAAAAAATTGTCGTTTCAAATTCTAAGTCATGGTTTAAATGGTCTCTTCAATCCCTCTTAGGTTGTCTTGAGGTATACACAAACATCTACTCCTAAGGGAGTTTAGTTAAATGATCTGGGTATAAGCGAATGATTCCTTAAAAATCATTTGATAAATATTTGTCAAAACATTTTTGCACTTTATTTTTGGTATAACCCAAAGCCTTAATGGCTCTAATCTTTGAAGAGTCAATATAGATTCCATTATCTATTAATCACACGGTCAAATAATGTAAAGGATCAAGCCTTAAATCATATGATGAATACTCAAGGTACAGGTTTTTACTGCTCGGCCAACGTAGGGCAGTCTACAAATGATTACTAATTCCTTCTTATTCTTAGAAACAAACAGATTGTCCTTAATAATCACAAGCATGAATTTATAAAATTACAGCCTACACATGTGATTCACCAAATTTATGGATGCTACATGTGCATTGGTCAATCCAAACAACATAACATGAAACTCATAATATTCATTACGAGTTCTGGATGTAGTGATTGGAATAGATAATATTTTTCGCGGACGCGAAGTCGATGATAACCATGCCGTGGATCATATTTTTGAATATACGCTAGAACCTTGTAAATGATCGAACAAATCTTCCATCTTGGGTAATGGATATAAATTTTGATCGTCAATTTACATAGTTCACGGTAATCAACAAATATAAGGAATGATAACACTATAGCTCTTCATGATGACGAGCTCAGTAGAATAAAAGCTTTCTCCGACAACTCTCTCAGTTGTACGGCAACTCTTTCGATTCTGATGGTGCTGATGTACAGTGCACATACCACAGGTGCAGCACCGGGTATATAATAAATACTAAATTCAACTTGCCTTATTGGTGGAAGTCTAGGTAATTCATCAGCAAATACATCAGAAAGTTTCAAATAACAGAAACATCTTTTAATAAATTCACCTTAGGTTCTTTCTAGATTACAAGGTCTATGACTAGTTCACAACCGTTCATGGTATAATTTAAGTCTAAATGCAGGATATGGTCATCCATTAAGAATTATTTAGATCACTTTTGATAATCAACATCTTATCTTTTTGAGGGAATGCCACTCGAGTTCCTATCAATTTAGACAATGATATCAGGTCATAATCAACCAATCCATTCTAATGGCACTACCAACTTTTCAGTTTTATTGCCGTTGATAAGACGTGAACTTCTCAAAAGACTAATAATAACTCATAATCCTTCACAAATTCAAGGATATCTGGAGACATAACTAACATTAAAAGAGTAAGGTCTACGCATAATCTACGCGAGAGAATTTCAAATCAGATAAAGACGAAAACATTAGCGAATATGAATATATCCCATGTTTTCATGATCGAATACGCATTCGAAAGCTCCTCGGATCGTTACCCAGGTCATTCAAATATAATCAAAAGAAATGATAGAAACGTCGATGCGCCCAGTCGGGTATCAACACTCGGTAATTAGATATTTTTCCGAAGAATCTCATCATGAGAGACTTGGACAAGAAGGGGAGGTCAATTGTCAAATAAGACAATTTCCACAGATGATTAAATTCGATTAAGAAGAATAAATAGTACGGGCACATATGTAGGTGTCCCTAACACTATGTCCCTATTTTTTCACTTCTTGCAGATCTAATAAAATTTAATCTTTCACAACTTCAAAGAAAATTTAGTGTTTATTAATAATTTCATGGTAACTACTAATCAGCCTTGCATGGTCCCTTCCAAATTGTATGTAGGCACGCAACTATATACAATTTTAGGATTAACGATGCAATACTCAGTTCGTCAAAAATTTGTCATCATGTTTAAAATATATATTCATATTTAATTATGAAATAAAAATAAAAATGATTTTTATCGCAATGTTCATCATTATGAAAGCATTCCCATTTACAAGATGTTTAATAAAATCTTTATTTTGACAGTAACTACTAATAGTACTAATTTAAATAACTCATATAAAATGAGAATTTCATATTTTCCCCCAGATGGTATCGTATTACTTATAAAAACAATGAGTGATCTACAAAAGGAGTGGTGAAAAGTTGTTCACTCAAAACTAACTACGATAATCTAGGAAATGAGCTTAGCCAAATAATCATGAGGTTCGTGACCTCGATGGCACTCAGAAATATAAAGAGAATAATCTACATCACAACTCTATCCGAAATGAGTACTTGTTTAATGGCTACATCACTAATACGATCATTAAGATGAAACAATAAAAGATAGATAACATCGATACATGTAGGATTTAGCAATCAAAGGTAGTCTTTTCATTAATCACAAACAAGTCAAAATTTTACCGTAACACATTACGTGTCACCATGTCATACAATTCCAAGAACTCATCCTACCAACTGATGTCTCAGTTAAGTTAGCTATTTTTAAAAGATACCACTATGAATACTAATCTATAAGAGTCATTAGGTGTTCCACATGTCCCGAAAGATCTATCGGTCCCAATTTCAGAAGAAGTTTTCTTCGATTTTTTGGACACTAGGCATCCTTGTCATTGGACAATGGTCTAGGAACAACCCTTAACATGAACCAACAATCATTTTAAACCTTATAATTCAATCACAGGACTTAACGGCTTCCTCTCAACAATCTTATATTCCATACGAGTTAAATTTTACTTTATTCAAGTTTCAATCAATATTATACTCAATGCGACATCCTACCTCATTTTCCAATACTTTCAACCTTATTCTTAGACCTTGAAAGGGCAATAGAAGCTCGATATGAACAACACTAAATTTCCAATCTTATAGCTCTTTCAACAATAGTTATCAAATGAGTCACTAGTATGAAATGACTCACACATTCAATTAGACTTCTCAGAAAGGTACTAGTGGCATGAGGCTTTTGGGTAAAGGTTCCAATGACAGCCTCAAGTGCAACGTTCACCTTTTCGATTTCTGTTTAAGAATTAGGTGACACCGAATCAGATGACACCTTTCCAGGTGGTAAGGTTTTGTTAAACTCCACTCTATAAGGAAAGATCGTCATGGCATCGATATCAGATTTAATCTCGCCAATTCTTCTTTAATATCACAATCAACTAACATCAACATTTCTACGAGTATCAACCATTTTGTTAGGATCATAAATATCCACAACTTAGTTTAAATCTGGAATAGCTAGAATTCCTACAGAAATAGCTTCGATTAATTTGCTAGGGGAGTTAGGGTTCCTTGTGACAATCTACGTCGTATAAATATCTCGTATACGTATTAAAATAATCATCAAACAATCATGTAATATGTTGGAAATTCACTTTATGTGACGACATTTAAGAATTCCCATTAGTTATCATAGTCACACACGCTTAGACTAGACTAGGTTCATTGTATAGTTAAGTGTTGGTGTGTAGCTATATATACCCCTCCTAGGCTTCCAAGGAGGGGTGTTGCTTGTGTTCATTTCTTGTTTAATACATATTTTATTCATTTTCAAACACAACCACTTTCTCTCTCAACTCAAAAATGGCTTCCACCTTCTACCACCATGTTAGACCACCGGATTAGCAAATAGCAAATCCACAATTGGCATCAGAGCCTCGGTTCAATCCTTGGATCGTGTTTTTGTTTCTGATTTGGTGGTCTAAAATTTTTTTTGGTCCGATGTGTTAACTTTTTTGTCACGTCTTGTTATTGTTTTGTCCAAACAGTTTCATTGTTTTATCATTTGTCATATCATTTGTTTCTTGGTCCAAATCTGTCTAAAAAGTCACATTATCAGTTTGTCTCACAATCCATATCTGATATTCACAACCCACTAGTCAAAAGTTATCACTTTATGTCCCTGGTTTTATGTTTTTACATTTGGTCAAATGTCTACTGTTTCTGGACTTATTTTTTTGATATGATATCATTGTTTCTGGGTTTGTAGTTACCCAGAAAAATATTCAGTTTCACATGTTCCTGAATATCAGGAAAAAGTACGATAAGATTTCAGATTTACAGTCAGATCGGAATATTGCGATCGCAAAAACCATTGGTTTCTACATTGCGATAGAATATTCCGATGGAACACATTTGATGCATTCCGATGGAACGCATTCCGATGGAATACGTTCCGACGGATGCAGTCCGACGGATGCATTCCGACGGATGCATTCCGATGGGATGCATTCCGATGGGATGTAGAGTAGACATTGTGATGGCTTTAGTTTTTAAACATTGCGTTGCACTTGTCTGAACATATTGCGATGGACTCAATCACATTCCGATGGAAACATAAAATCATTGCGATGAATCTTATTGACTAGTGATGGGTTTCCGATAGACTTACTGTTTGTTTTCATAAACAGTTTGACCAGTTTTAAGACCTAAAGACTTAACCATGTTGTTTAAAATTAGCCCGAGACCAGAACCTACAAATCAATCACCATCCTTTTATCTCCCAATCAACACCAAATCTATCTTAAAGCCCTTCGTCTCCTAACCCATCTAAACATCAAAAAGACTCGAAAATGATCTCAGATTTATAATTTTTTCCATGTATCAACATGCATGTCAAGATCAGTTAAAGATCCAATCACGAAATTAAATATCATCATTGATCTAATTGTGTATGGTTTCACCCATATTTTATATTCGAATCATCAAGAATGATTTATAACAAGTGTGTTATAATCATTTCTTTTCTTCGATTAAAACAAAACCGACATGCAATCCGAAATCAACATAATTTGTTATTTATATACGAAAATCAAGAAAGATTAATAACAATTTTGTTATTATCTGTTCTTGTTTGGATTTATGAGAAAACCACATGCAATCATTACAACCTTACCCGAGACCCTTCATGGATCTTGATGTCTTAACCTTCTCTTCATTCTATGGCTCGAATAGAAAGTTTCAAATGGGGTTTGAACTCATTTATTTTGGTTCTCTGGAAATCGATGGCTAGAAATGATGGGATCTATCTGTTATTAACTGATATGGATTATCAATCGTTGTGATTGGTGTCTTTGGTTGACTGAGATGGAGGAATATAGATGAGATGTGGTGATGTTTATTTTATTCAATGATTTTGCTGTGAGATGATTATAAGATTTGGGAGAGTGGTTTGTGAGATGAGTTTTTGGGCGGATGTTACGATGTGGGAGGGTGAGGAGATGAAGGAGAGTGGGGGCGGATTAAACGAGGTGGTGAGGATTAGGTTTAAATGGAGTGTGTGTTTAGGGTTAGGTGGTTATTTAATCCCACTTGTTGGACTGGGTTGTGACATGTGTCTGCTAAGTTTGACACGTTTCCCATTACTCCAATTTTTGAATTCATTTTTTGGGCCAAAATTGATTGTATTCACAAATGGTATACTCTATACACGAATTTTTTTAAAAATTATTCATTTTGAATAAAATTTTGTGTATTTTGATATACTTTGGATATTTTCGGAACGAAAGTGACGTGACAAAGTGCCGAGACAAAATATGACGAGACAAATGTGACAAAATTTATTTGACGAGACCAAGAAAAATTTGGGTATATTTTCAGTGACTACAGATTTCGTTTGATCGGGTATAAATTATGTGAAGTTGGAGACGGATTTTTTCGAAGGCGTGTACTTATTTTATCTTTCAAAGATAACTTGCTCGTGCTTAATCTTAGAATGAAGACTTGTTTATCTAGTTTCCGGGTGGATGGTTGATGACTCGGATAACTATCACTTAAAGGGGTTACATTGTTGTACTAAGTGTCACGCGCTTAGTCGACGTGGATAATTTCAAGAGGTGTTGTGCCTATAGACTTCTTCAGTGATGCATTGGGTACTTAGATATTTCTCCACCGTTCCTCATTCAACAATAGTGCAAGCTTAAGTCACAAGATCGAAGGATTCTTATTCAGTTTCAAGTTTGATGTATCCGGTTCATTCTATCAGAGGTCACTTCAAATTGCTTTCACGTTGGTTAGTAAAGATGGCCATGGAGAGTTTATGAGAAGAGATTTTCGATCAACAGCTGATTCTCACAAAATATATAATTTAGCTTATTTATTATTCTCACGAGTTTTCAGCTACATGTGCGTACGATTTATTGATGGTTCCGAGTTTTGAAACCATCAAGGGGGAAGAAGAAGAAAAATTGAACGCTCAACGAGTACACGTGATGAACTTCATACCTTCTTTTGATTTGAAGACATTCCGGGATGACATTTGTCATAGCCGCAGAGAAAATCAGTGCTTTAACTCCTGGCGTTATCAATCTCTAAACAGTACACTACTGATTCGATGTTTAATTGTTTGATTGTTGTAATTATTCATCATCATTATTCTATATGGAGAGATATTCATTCCCGAGACTTAATTGACTCTGGTGCATCTCCGGAAGAAGATATGTGCATTTCCGGGACTTAATTGACTCTGGTGTTATGATGTCAACTTCGTGAATGGGATAAAGTGTCTACTTCAGTATTTGAGCTTCATACTTGGGATTGATTTATTTCTTCAACTATGTGGGGGAAGAAATGTCTTGATTCTTTCTAGTATGCATAACTTGAACTCTCAGGGGGAAGAAAAAATCAGAAGAATTATTCAAACGTGAGAAGAGAAGTTGTTGATCTACTTGGTGTGCCCCTTACTTACAATCCCTCTTAGCAACGTTATCATGTTATATGATGGGATTTGCTTGTTAGATTCCGATGTGCGCTTAATCATTCTAAGCTTTATTGAAAGCTTTGAAGTTGCTTACGAGGATTGTCGGTTTATGGGGAAGCTATTTAAAAGCTTCTACATCAAGTTTATGTGGCATGAATTAGGGGGAAGTTAATTCAGAAGCTTCTCTTTAACCAGAAGTATATGGATTACTTAGCTCGTGCCATTATAATATTTCTACTACAAGTTACTTTAAAGATGAGTCGTTTTGAAGTTAAAGGCCTCAGAAGACATCATCAGCATTGGACGCTTCATGGAAGCTCTTGTTCTTATCATTATGTACTTGTTAGGAAAAATATTGTAAGGAATTCTACACGTCGTCCCATGGGGGAAGATTGTTGGAAATTCACTTTATGTGACGACATTTAAGAATTCCCATTAGTTATCATAGTCACACACGCTTAGACTAGACTAGGTTCATTGTATAGTTAAGTGTTGGTGTGTGGCTATATATACCCCTCCTAGGCTTCCAAGGAGGGGTGTTGCTTGTGTTCATTTCTTGTTTAATACATCTTTTATTCATTTACACACACAACCACTTTCTCTTTCAACTCAACAATGGCTTCCACCTTCTACCACCATGTTAGACCACCGGATTAGCAAATAGCAAATCCACAATTTTGTAAGAGTGAAAATCTTGCTTATGTTTTAGATAGAGAAAGAGATAGAGAAATGGTGGATTACACACAATTCTAGAGAGAGAAACTTATGTTTACTATGTGAAAAATGAATAACCACACACCCTCTCCATCTAAGGAGAGGGTTTATATACCCAAGCCCTTGTCATGGGCTTGGGCTTACATTTGGGCCGGCCTACACATGTTGTAGGCTAGGCTTTGGTTTGTTTATTAAATAAAGATCAATAACTAAACTACGAGCTATTACATGGACTATTGTTGGAGTGACCGATCCTTCTTAATACGTAAAACGTATTTCCAACAATCTCCCCCTAAAGGAGGTCACTCCAAACAAGGGCGTTACCCGAGTTTCAATAATGAAATAAACCTAACATACTATGCTTGTCTTGAGCTCGTAGTCTTCGTTTTTCTTTTCTTTTTCTTTTCTGGTGAACATGCTGATGTGATCTTTGATATCAATCTTGAGCATTAATCTCTTGCCTTGATCTCGTGCATCCATCACTTGTGATCTTCGCCTCTTCGTGACACCATGTCCCACATACTTATACCTTCATAATTCTTTAAAGCTTCAGAGTTTAATACAACGGAAGACTTAACTTTTAGGCTTTCTTGAATTAGATGAGATACTAAGTGTATAAAGTATAAGCATGCGGGGACGACTTCTTCTTGGATTCCGCAACGCCACCGTCTTCAAATGCCGCAACATAAGTAGACACGAACGAAATGGATTTGAACATTTCATTCTAATTCAGTAGCATTTTACATCCGGTCGGTGAAAACCGTTGGACGATATAAAATATCGTACTTGTGGCAGGTAGATTTAATTAAAAATCTCCTTGACAAGATTTCGTGGGTAAACCCGTTCTCTTTACTCGACCGTCCAAAGCTGACTGCGAATGTAAAGAGTGAATCATTTGGATAAAATTATCCGCATGATTGAAGCCGTCAATTCTGATTCCTGGAACAAGTTTGATTCATTAAAGAATCGCACCATCGTGCTTTCCAGTTGTCACGAGCTTAATTCATATTGAATCTTGCAAGTTACCTACCAAGTGCTGTTTGAGGTTAACACTAGAAGGATTTCCACTCATCACCGTGAACACTAGGGTGTCACTCTGAGTGTTCTGGCAAGATCACTGAGATATCACGTAGAGGCCTGGAACGTGTTTAAATTCAGTTAAGAATTAAACCACTGTTGCTTTCACAAGCTTGATTCATAAAGAATCGCACAAGTCACCTACCATGAGCTTTTTGATATTCTCTCAAGAAGGATTTCCATCTTCATTGTAAATACTTTCGTATTACTCGGATGTTCAGGCAAGATCATGAAGATTTTGCGTACGACTCTTAAAATCTTTCTTACTTTTCACAGTGTGTGAAGAAGCAAGGAAACATGAAAGTGTACCCTAATGAGATATTTGATGATCTCAAATGGCTCTAGACTCGATCGTTCATTTTGGATTTTAGTGATCGGAGGCTGGAGAGGAGTGCCACCATTTCAATACCAATTTATTCGAAGTGAATAAATCGATAGATAACGTGTTGTCTCCGTGTGATTAAAACAAATACCTTTTGAGAGATATATGAGTTAGCTGGGATGGGTTGTGCATTGCATCACTGAGTCCATGATGTCTATCTTCAATATCGAGCATCATTAAAATGATCTCAATAGCATATGTGTTGACCCGGTTTCTGCCTAAAGTTGTAAGGAGGGCTTCTTTCTTTACACCCTTTATCTTTACAATTCTTTTTCATTCTTCAACCCCTTCAATGCTTACCAATATGTCATAACTAGCACCTTGTTGTGATTGTTACAGTGCTAACTTAAGTACTTGGTCGGCATTCAGCTACGTTCATAATCTTTCTCCAACTTTCCTAAGGACTACTATTTCTAGCTATGGAATGTCCTTGGGAAGATTCCTCCGGTTCTAGAGGAATCATAGGACTTAACCTATCCTACCATCCTTATGTCACCCCAATCTTCATCGTCGTGAAATAAATGGGTTTTGGGTAAGTATATGTCACCATGAAAATCCATTTTGATATGCAAATCCGTTTTGCTCCCCCTTAACATATGCCACGATATTCGAAACATTTCGCACATGTCGGGATGAGCCAGCACATTAAGTCAAACCATTTGTGATAATATCTCATATTAAATCACATTTTCTCCCCCATATTAAAAAATTAACCCAATCGATGTTTTTAATATCAATTGATTTAATAAAGTTTTAACAAAGGTTTTGGGAAGAAAAATGCAAGTCCGTTTAATCTTCATGATTCCAAATGTATGAAATATGATACTGATTTGTAACATGATCATATATTCACCATATTAGAAAAGAATTGACAAGGTTGGACCTGATTGATGAGAACATCATATGATAAGATCAAATGGTTCTTGGCAGCATATGTTGGTCGCCTCGTCACGTCTGAAGTCATCTCTTGACACCACGTGTACGATAGGTATTGTTGTCTTGACACAAATTAGTGAACTTGGCACGTTCGGCATCGAAGATTCTGAATGCTTGACAATTGCTCCCCCTCAATTGTTGACCGGTGTTCTATCGAAAGAGTTGTAGTCGTCGGTTGAGTAGTCGCATCGTCGAGTATGTAGATACCAATTGTAGATTACTATGGTTGTAGAGATGATAGCTTCATAAAAGCAAGACTTCTCTTGTTTTAACAAATAAATGCACTGAGGCGTACATAGATTTGTGTTAGACCAAGTTATAAAGTAAACTTGATCCCTTACAAGGTTTTAAAGTAAACCTTGCCCGAGAAAATTAATTCTCGTTGTGAGCCAAAGCTTTCATAAGAAATACTTGACTTTAATGTGAAAACCGGGTTGTAGTCAGAAATAACTACAAGCCATTTAGGCATGTTTTATGAAATATTTACAACTTTTGTACGAACTCTATTTATGGCGCCGTGTCGATATTAATCAATATTTCTAAGGCCAAATATTATCATACCAAAAGACATGCCTTTGAAAAATAAAGTAAAAAATATTTTTGGAATTTTCTGAATTTTTCAATTTTTATGGTTTTTATATGATTTTATATTTTTGTATTTTGCTTTTGTGGATAAAAATATAAAAATATATACAAATGATCACCAAGGATACGGAGAATATTTTACCACCACTTTTCTTTCGCTTCATCTGCTAGTTCCTTAAGAGTCTCAGGCGAGAAGGTTCTCATTCCTAGCTTGTCGGCCAAAAATTCAATTCGAGCGCGATCTAAAGCCTTCGTGAAAATATCCGCCAATTGATTCTCAAATTGGACAAAGTAAAGCTCTATTACTCCATTTTCCACTTGCTCCTTGATGAAATGGTAGCGAATGTCAATATGCTTCGACCGGGAGAATTGAACATTGTTGCAACATAAGGCAATTGCACTCTTGTTGTCGCAGTACATCGGAATTTTGTTGAGACCTAGGCCATAGTCGGTTAATTGCGATCTCATCCAAAGAATTTGAGCACAGCAACCGGACATAGCTATGTATTCTGCTTCCGTACTTAAAGTTGCAGCGCTTTTCTGCCTTTTCGATGCCCAACTGATTAGTCGATCTCCTAGTAGTTGCAAAGTTCCACTCGTGCTACGCCTTGTATCTTGACAACCCGCGTGATCCGCATCTGCATATGCCATGAGTGCAATCGAAGAGTCCTTCAAATACCAAAGTCCCCGATTAATGGTTCCTTTAAGATATCGAAAGATCCGTCTCACAGTAGCCAAGTGTAACTCAGTAGGTCGAGTTTGATACCGAGAACACATACATATAGCAAACTGAAGATCATGTCGACTAGCTGTGATATACAGAAGAGTACCGATCATTCCACGATACAGTGTCAGATCAACGGCAACTCCATGTGGATCTGTATCAAGATTAGTTCGTTCCACCATTGGAGTATCCACGGGGTCGCAAGATTCCATCTTATATTTCTTAAGAGATTCAAGGGCATACTTGGATTGATTTATAAAGATGCCTCTGGGACTCTGAGATATATGAAGACCTAAGAAGAATGATACCTTGCCCATCATTGACATCTTAAACTTGGAAGACATGAGTGTCCCAAACTCATCCGATAAGGTTTGGGTCGAGGCTGCAAATATAATATCATCATCATATATTTGTACCATAATCATATCTTTACCTCGTTTCTGAATGAACAGCGTGGGATCCACCTTGCCTTTAGCGAAGACTTGTGTAATGAGGAATTGTGACAATAGATCATACCATGCGCGTGGAGCTTGCTTAAACCCATAGAGAGCCTTCTTAAGCTTGTACACATGATTAGGATAATTAGGATTCACAAAACCATCCGGCTGTTGAACATAGACCTCTTCCTTGATTTCACCATTGAGAAATGTCGTCTTCACATCCATCTGATAGACGATCATATTCATATGGGCTGCATAAGCGAGGAATAGTCTAATAGCTTCCAAACGGGCAACAGGTGCAAAGGATTCCATAAAGTCCATGCCCAATAATTGCTTGTATCCACGAGCTACTAGTCTAGCTTTGTTCTTCAATATTCCTCCTAACTCGTCGAGTTTCACCTTGTAAACCCATTTCAAAGTGAGTAACTGCACTTGATCCGGGCATGGGACAAGTTCCCAAACTTCAAGACGTATGAATTCGTTAAGTTCTTCTTGCATAGCTTTTATCCAACAGGATTGAGTAAAAGCTTGTTGCCATGTCTTAGGTTCAACTTCAGTGAGAAAAGCATCAAAATGACAAAACATTGCATTTTCTTGTAGTTGACTTCGTGTGGATACCGGACGATTAGGGTCACAAATAATAGAATCTATAGGATGATCCTTTGTCCACTTGCTGTCATGTTCACGAATCCGTGGATTGGAGTAAACTGTAGTTGGAGCTTCCTCTGAGGTGGACGACCCGGCTTGATTAGGGTCGGGAATTGGTACACCAAAGAATGGAAGTTCACGCATTTGAGCGAATTCCAAATCGTGATCATCATCATCCTCTTCATCATCAATAGGCATGACGTGGGTAATTGATTCGGGTGTTGGTTGAGAATTACTAGATGATGGTATATCTTGACCAATTGTAGGTGCAGACGTATCTGATTGTGCAACGGGTGCTGAAGCGACAACTTCGGTTACCGGAGCTATTACCTCAGGTTCTGTAACAACAATACTTGGAGGAGTGAAGAATTCATCAAAGAACGGTTGAAACAACGTATCCTATTCAGTCCTAGAAGGTGGTGTAAATGATGATGAAGTAGGGTTGTTTGGGACAAGACTAGAACTAATATTACTGGGTCCCATTTCATGAAGTGCGGGTTCAGAGCTGCTTTGCTCAGAAGCCATTGCTGTCAGCTCATCAAAATCAACATTCATAGTTTCGAGAATCTTGCGAGAGTTGCGGTTGTAGATTCGCTATGCCTTCTTCGCGGGTGCGTAACCAATGAAAATACCAATATCAGCCTTTGGTTGAAGTTTTACCAAATTGTCACCATCATTATTTGGATAGCAAAGAGAACCAAATACATGAAGATATGATAAATCTGGTATTTTTCCATGGAGAAGCTCATAAGGTGTTTTACCATGGCGTTTACGAATTAGTGACCGGTTTTGGGTGTACACTGCTGTAGATACTGCTTCTGCCTATAAAAACAATAGAGCCTTTGCGTAAATTAACATCGTTCGAGCAATTTCGATAAGTGTGCGATTTCGCCTTTCAACGACACCGTTTTCTTGTGGAGTGCGTGCAACGGATGTTTCATGAGATATGCCAACTTCTTTATAATAATCACGCAAGATTTGATTCACAAATTCGGTTCCATTATCTGTACGAATGCGTCGGACAGTAGTGTTGAGACGCACTTGAATCATCTTGAGAAATCCGGTGATGAATTTCGGTGCCTCATTTTTTGTTGTAAGAAATTTCACCCATGTAAACCGAGAGTAATCATCGACAATTACGAGGATGTACTTTTATCCACTATGACTTTCAACACTCATTGGCCCACAAAGATCCATATGCAACAGATAAAGTTTCTCTTGGTTGGTATCTCCCGTCTTGGGTTTGTAAGATTTCTTAGTGCTTTTCCCCATTGTACACGCGGAACACAAATGATCCTTGTGAAAAGAAAGTTTAGGAAGACCACGAACAATTTCGTTTTTCGCCAAATGATTAATAGCGTCAAAGTTAAAATGAGATAACCGTCGATGCCATAACCATGACTTAGTCTTCGAAGCTTTGGAGAGAAGACATACGGGAGAAGCGGCCTTCATATCTTGTAGAGAAAAAGTGTACAAATTATTTCCTCGACTACCTTTCAATAAATCAACCCCTTCCAAATTGCGAATGAAGCAGGTATGCTCTCGAAAAGCAACTTCTAGGTTTGCATCACAAAATTGTCCCACAGAAAATAAGTTGTGACCGAGACCCTCCACATAATACACTCTTGAAATAATAACATTCCCAATATGATATTCAACATAACCCATTATCTTTGCAATATGATCATTTCCAAATCGAACCGTACCAAGAAACTTGCTGACGAAATTTCTGAGCTGAGTGCGATCTCCGGTCATATGCTTGGAGCAACCAGAGTCCAAATACCAGAGAACAATTTGGACCACCTGTTTTCAATAACAACAGTAGACAATGCATTGGAAACTATTCGTTCCGGAGTGTTAGCAGATACAGATATAGAATTATTAGAATTGCTAACATTTTTGAGACCCTTAGATTTCCTGCGTTTTCTAATGTGAGTTTTAGCACTAACAGGTTTTACTGTTCCAACTTTCTTAGGTTTTGGATTATTCGCGGGCACTACAGTGGGAGTAGACCTATTTAAAGGGCACTTGGTTCCTACAGTAGTGTCAGTGTTCTTAGTTAAAGGACACGCTTGTGTTTTGGTAGCCTTGGTACTCCTAGTTAAAGGGCACGCTTTCTAAGCTTTAGTGGGAGTGATCCTAGTCAAAGGGCACATATTTCCTGCTATATTGAAAGTTCTACCAGTGGGGCGCTGATATGAGCTTAATTACTCATATCATTTGTAGCTTAAAACGATGAAATTATGCATGGAATGTATCAAATATGCCTTGTATACGCTTGTTTCTTGTTTGAATGTGTGTAGGTACCAAGTTCACAAAAACCGGCAAATATCGACACGAGTTTGAAGAAAAAGATCAAAGAAGCCAAAATCAAGCTCGACTTTAGAGGATTTAATCATTTATCGAGAAAACTGGCTTAGTGGGTCCCAGATTTGGTAAATGGGCTCAAAAGCCCATTTATGATTCAATATTAAATTCACTTGTTGGTTGAAAGTCCATTAGGCCCAAAATGAAATTATAAACGGATGGGAGATATCATTTGGGCTCAAGCCCAATGTTTATGGAACATGAAACGAAATTAAACTGATGGGCCTAGGTTTGTTTTCATTGAAAATTTATAAAACGTATCAAAACTCATTTTCTCACACGTTCCATTTTACCTTTCACAAATTCACAAATAAATTTATTCGTTTACCCTCTCACGTTTATAAACGTGTTAACACCACACGTTTTCCTCAATTGTACCAACCCATTTATCCTCACACGTCACTTTTACTCCACTCATTTTTTTCCATTAAATAAATTAAAACCGACCCCATCACATCCCATTCAAACGTTTTGTTTTTTATCCCATTCATTCACTTTCTCTCTTAAATAAATAAATCCAACGATAAAACCTATGTAAACCATCTTCTCCATTTTCTTTCTTCCCCAAATAACCTGCAAATACTTACTATTCACCACAAACCCCAAATGGTAAAAAGCCAATTAAATTTAGGGCTTTTGATCTCACGTGTTAATCACGTGTGGGGGAATTAATTCCCCCAATTTTTAAGGAAGAGAGGATGGAACGAGCAGAGATACGTGGCATCTCATCATTGGAAGCAACACCTCAATCCTCCTATTCAACCAATCAAAGGGCATAAAAGAAACACAACTAGCACGCGGATGCCACGTTGACAATCCGTGTGCTAGATTGAGTCATCTCAACCATCAGATTAAAGCCTCACAGGAGAGAGAAGGAAGAATAAAGATCTAATGGCCAAGATTGAAGAAGGATATTCCCAAGAATATCCGAATATTCGTCATCAGCAAGCCCTTGGGGAGGCTATAAAAACCCCCAATTTATCTTGTAATTTCATCCTTTCTTTTACTTAAAAATTACTCTGTAGAAATAGTTGTAGGATTTTAATGTTGTATTTCTTTTTATTAAAGCTTTGTATAATTTCTTGAAAATTAATAAAAGATCAGTCTATTTAATTCAATTCGTGTCTCGTCTCTTTTTCTTTACTGTTAAAATTGATTTAATGAATTAATCTTGATTACTGTTTCACAAGGGTAAGGTTTATGATATTGGATATAAGCTAAATAATAGTTTGTATTTAATATTAAAGTAAAGTTTGGATTAAGCTTTTCCCTACTAGAAAAGTCTAAAAAGATCTGCTCGGAACATTTAATTTTGATGGAGATGGTTGGTGATCCGAAGGGTGTTAATGGTGGTATTGATTTCGGTTCTTAGGCAGCACAGCGCTGACCTACTTCCCAATGGGTTCATCAAAAGGTGCTATTCCCTTTTAATTTTATGTTTAATTTTATAAGTTTTGTTAAATCTGCTTATTAGGATAAATTTTTAGTAAGTTATGTTTAGCTTTATCTGATTTAGGAATTGATTGTTTAATGATACTGTTTTAAGTAGTGTGAAAGTTTATAGATTGTTTGTGAATGTATGACTGCTTTTCATTGTTCGAAGTTTAAATTTAACATGTATATCGATTTAAATGTGCTTAGTTGGTTTGGTTCGTTTTGATTTGATTACTGTTTAATGATCTGATATTAAGAGTTTTAGTTTGCTGTAAGTGCTTAGTAGCTATGTTGTTTTGATGGGAATTGACTGAAGTTAAATCTGCTAAATGATAAATTTAATATGGTTTAATCTTGATTCTTGCTGATAATGAGTTTGGAGAATGGTGTAAATCTATGGAAGTTAAGTCTAATATGCAGGGTCTGTAATTAAAACTGGATTGAGTTGAACTTGTATAAGAATATCTTTTGCTGTATTTCTGCTAGACTTATTGTTTTATCTTATTATTGTTTTATCTTATATGAGTTAAATGTTTAGGTGATTTGTGTAACTTAATGATTTCGTTTGCTTAAGTCATCTACTATAGTTAATTGTTACTGATATTTTTATAAACTTAGGATCTGCTGATGTTGTACTGATATGTTAACTGTTTCCTTTTCTTGATTGGTTTTTATTTCATTTAAATTCCTACTGTTAATTGTTCTTGTATAAGCTTATCAGATCAACTGATCTGTTAAGCTCAAAAAGCTGTTTACTAACAGCTTATAAGCATATAAGCTTTCAAAAAGTCTCTCCTGAGACTGAATCTTTCACAAACTGTCAAAAAGAAATAAATCAAAAAAATATGTCACTTATGGGTTTCGACCTCGAGACCTGCTGGTTAGTAGACCAGCGTGTTTACCAATTGGACTTCATGCCCTTTTGAGTTTATATCTCGTTTATTGCTTAATATAGTGTACTCAGTTTTGACAGATTTAAATTAGTAACGTTTCTTTTACTTCATTTACGTTTAAATATTAATTTAATTAATGATTTTATAAAAGTAGTTTATTTTGTTTTCCAATATTTTAATAGTGTAAAAAAAATTAATAAATAAATAAAAATAATAAAAAATTGTTTTTATTAAATTTAAAAAGTTTTATTAGTTTATTTTTAATTAAATAGATTTTTATAATTTTAGATTTATATAAAAGTAGTTTTTAAATAAAATTGTTTTAAGTGTATTTTTAATATAGATTATTAGTTTTTAAAGTATATTAGTTTAAAATTTATTTTTATTTTATAGATTTTTAAATAGATGAAAATTTTAAATAGTGTTAATTTTTAAGTAATTAATTAATTGTAGATTTTAAATATTGCGGGGTTTTACGATTCATGCACTTTAGGATAAATTCAAATAGTTTAAAATTTGTAGATTTAAATTGTAGTTTAAAAAAACCGAAAACCAATTCGATTCAATTGTCCAAATCAAAGCAAAACGTCTCAAATTCATAAGATCTTCGTGTACAACGAACTCGACTCACTCACGTGTTTAATTGAATTCGTCATTGGTATTATTAGTCTATTACTTTTTCCTAAAGGTAATTTTCTAATTTACCCTATACCGTATATCAAATTATCACTATACACATCACGACACATCAAAAATTTTGGCGCCGCTGCCGGGGATCTTGTGTACGATTCGTCTTTTGTGGAGATTTGTTGATCGTTGATTTGAAGACCCTTTCCGTCCTCGGAAAGTTTTTTTATTTTTCTATTATATAGTATGTATCGGTTTTCTCGTTTTTTGTGAATAATATATTGTATTACGTAGAACAATAATTTTACATATCTTTTCAAATAAGCCTTAGTTGGGATTTCATCACCTAGCTATTGTAGTCGAATCCAAAACAAAAATAAAAGGCAAAATAGATAAATACTAATAAGAAGTTTGAACTCGATTTATACAAACTATAAGGTGGGTATAAGGCGACGTGCTATAAGAGGTCGTCTAAGGAAAAAGGTTTTTAAGTGCTTTGTGCCACCTCGTTTCCCCACTTGCTTGTGCGTATATTGAGAGGGACAACCTATTATTGGTTTGCCGACTCAAGTAGTAATAAATCTTATTTTTGTTGTTTACTTACTCAACCTCGAGACGTTTAGGTTTTCACCTATCGTTTCAAAGTCGACCGAGGGTAATTTACTTCTATAGTAGTTATCCTTATTCCTTGTTTTTTATCGATCATTATTGATTGAGCAATACCAAATAAAATACCAAAAATAATCTTCTTCTTGTCTAATTTCTTTTCTTCAATCCTCTAAATTCTCGTCTTTGTAGTGTATGCAATTACGTTCTTCTCGTCTTGTAATTAATTTTAATAAGCTTGAAAATATTCCTCGTAGAAATAGAAATCGTCAACAACGAATAGTGGAACCCGAGCTTCCACCTATTGTTGTAGAGATGGCCGATAACCAAACAATGGAGGAATTGCTCCGTGCACCCACCGAAGGGTATGGGGAAGCAATCGTTGTGCCGGCTATTTTGGCGGATCATTTTGAGATTAAGACGGGTCTCTTATCGCTCATTCGTGCCGACCAATTTCGTGGCAATGAGACCGATAGCCCGCATTCTCACATTCGGAATTTTAATCGAATTACCTCGACTCTCAAGTTTAGAGACGTGCCGAATGACGTGATTAAGCTCATGCTTTTTCCGTACTCGCTTGAGGGTAATGCTAAGATTTGGTATGAGAAAGAACCACCGGGTTCGATCTTAACATGGGATGATTTAGTGTCTAAATTTATGAATTATTTCTTTCCACCATCTAAGACAACACACTTTAAGAATGAGATCACTAGATTTGAACAAAAAGTGCATGAATCGCTTGGGGTTGCATGGGAAAGATTTAATGATTTGTTAAGACAATGTCCACACCACGGTTTCTCGGAATTGCATCAAATTGGTACTTTCTATAATGGGCTAAATATGATTGAACAAGATTCTTTAAATGCCGCCGCGGGTGGTAATCTTTTAAGAAAAACACCGAGAGACGCGTGGAGAATAATTGAGGATAAGTCTAGAGCACAATATTCACGAAACACACCGGTTGTTTCCAATGTGAATCCCGAGATTGCTAGATTGGACTCTAAGATTGATAGTGGATTTGCGACTTTGTTGAGCGACATTAGGAAGAATCCTCATGGATCCATTAATATGGTTGAGTATGTTTGTGTATCATGTGGTGGAGCACATCCTAATTATGCTTGTTTAAACACGGGTTTTGATCAAGCTAATGCTTTTGCCGCGACGGGAACTTATGGCTCCAACGGTCAAGTTCCTCGTCAAAATCATGTTGCTCCACCGGGTTTTCCACCGGTTCCAAATAGGTACAACAATGGAAAAAATGGGAATAATTTTAACCGTGGTAACCAAGGGAATTTTAATCAAGGAAATGGGTTTAATGCTAATCAAAACAATCAAGGTTTTCAAGGGAATAATCAAAATGATTTGTCAAGCTACATTAAATCAAATGAGGAAAATTTAAAAGCTTTTCAAAATAATCTTCAAGGACAAATGGCAACTTTAAAAAACGAGTTTCAAAATACGATTAAGGGGCAAAATAACAAGATTGAGCTTAATCAACAAAGAATGGAACAAAGATTTGAGAAAATGTTCGAGCAAGGTCAAAATCGTTTGCAACAAAATTTAGAGCAAAGTCAAAATCGTATGCAACAAAGTATGGAACAAGGTCAAAATAAATTGCTTTCGATGTTTGAGGGATTCATTTCTAAACCATCTACTTCTTCGGGTTTCTTACCTAGTAATACCATTCCAAACCCGAGGGGAGAGCTTAAGGCTATTACTGCTTATGATAATTTGGAAAGAAAGCTTGAGCTTTATGTGCCACCTAAAGAAACCTTTTGGAATGTCACCAAGGCTACTTTAAATGTGATTAGTACCTCGGATTATTGATCTCTTTCTTAAGAAATATAATGATCCGGGTCAATTCTTGATACCTTGTGTTTTTAATGAGCATGGGGAATACAAAGCTCTAGCCGATCTAGGAGCTAGTATTAACGTAATTCCCTTGTCCATTTAGAAAACTCTTGACTATTTGCGACTTATGCCCACTCGAATGATCATTGAGCTTGCTAATGGTACTACCACCCATCCGGTTGGTATAGCGGAAAATGTCATTGTTAAAGTGGGGGAGTTCTTTTACCTAGCCGATTTTGCTATCATTGATTATGAGCCGAATCCTCGTGCGCCTATAATTTTAGGACGACCATTATTGTGTACGGCCGGTGTTTTAGTTGATATGAAAGAAGGGGAGCTTAAATTGTTTCATGGGGATAAACATATGATTTTCAAACCGGAAAAAATTCCAAGATTGGTTCCTAAGAAATTGGAAAATGTGGAAATTGATAGACCTAATTTTGTTGAATCATGTTGTAATGTTACCTCATCTACACTCACTCCACACGAGGATGAAATTTCTAATATTGAAAAACAAATTGATGAATACCTTAGTGCACCATTTGATGCTAGTGAGTTTGATAGTAAGAATTTTGATCCCGAGAGTGATATTTCTTTAATTCAACAATCTTTGAAGATGGACTCATTTTCACTCTCTTCTAAGGATCATGTTGATGTTCCTAAGGCACAATCTTCAATTGAAGAGCCTTTGATTCCTAGCTTCACACTGAGTGAGGTTAGTGACTATTCGTTGGATAAGTTCGTCGATGAACTTTTTGCTATCATTGATCCACTTCCACGGGGAAGTGAAGACGTTTCCGATCTCGAGATCGAGCGTGATTCTCATGTTTTACCTACCATTCTCGAGGAATTCGCCGATGAATTGCCTTCTAATGAGAATGATGATCTTGTATCCGAGTGTGATACACTCGATACTTTGTTGGAAATTTCTTGTGATGACAAGGATGACGACACTTTTGTGACTTACTCAAATCCTCTCTTTGAAGCTTCAATGAAAAATAATCCATTGTTTCAAGAGGATTTTGAGAACATCATACCTCCTCCATATCACACCTTTTGTGATGATGAGTATGTCGACCCGGATGGAGAAAATTTATTTATTCCCAATCTCCCTCCCACTCGCGTTGATCTTAATGTGCGGGTTTTTCATGTGACTCATATTGAGTACCATGACCCCTTTGTTCACATTCCTAAGAGTGAAAAGGTCGACAAAGTCAAGCAAGTTGAAACTACTAGTGTTGAGACTTTTATCCCACCATTACCATGTGCTTCATATGATTTAGGATTAGCATGGGGGGACGACACCTTGTTGTCCATTCCTTTCTCCACCGAGGACGAGGTATTCGATCCCAGAATCGTTGATTTAGGGAAATCTCGGCCTTTCACCAATGCAATAATTGAAAGACTTTTTAATCATCTTGGTGCGAGTTTATCTCGGGGAGCATGCTACATCCATACCATTCGTTGTGACTACCATCTCTTGTTAGAGATTTGTGTTAGAGTTTTATCCTTCCGTTTGTCATCCGACAACGAGGATGTAATCTTTGACCCCGGCATCGTGCTTTATGTTGGTTTTTACTCCAATATGCCGGTTTTCACCTTTTTCCCTAAGGACCAATGAATGCGGGGATCGAGTCGAGCTCATGACTCGGTTAACAAAAACGAGTATATTCTATCTTCTTTCTACTTTTCTAACACCTAATAAGGCTTGATCTTTCAAGCTCGTGCTCGTGATTTGTTGTGTTGTGATCTTAGGTATGACCCTAATATTTGAATATTCTCGTGTTCGGTATTTGCCGGTGCACTTGATCTTTCATTCTTTGAATGCCAAAAAGGGGCACACTCTTTCTATCCGTTGATTTTTATCGACTAACGTTTTATCTTGAGGCATAATTAATAAACGGCTTATAGATTTGCGTGCTCTTTCCATGCTAGGAATTTGCATTAGACTCTTCGTGTTTTAGCAAGGGGTGTCACTCTTGAGCTAAGAAACATTGAGGTCAATGTTTGGTTTTAGCATGGGGGAGTCAATCGATATAATCGCTTGCAATTGCTTTTGTCGTGTCTAAACGTATTGTTTTTCTCATTTTTCATAAAAATTTAAATTTTTTGTGTTATTTTTTTAAGTTTTAATAAATAAAATAAGTGCTTTTGACACGAATGTAGGCTTTCCGTTGGTGAAAATAAGGATAGTTTTTTACTCGACTTGGTTTTTAACCTTAGCTTTTCCTTAACGTATTTGAATTAAGTTTTGCTAGGCTATTATATAAGGAGCTTTAAAACGTGAAAGTCTTAATTCATACGAGTTAAGAACAAGAACTTTTTGCAAGCTCCTATAATTGATCCTAAAAAGTTGTCTATCAAAGGAACTTTAAAACGCAAATTCTAAAACTTGCAAAAGTATAAGAAGATGCAAGATCCTATAGATGACTTGAAAACCCAAAACTTTGATTTAATAGGCTAAGTATCAACTGATTTCACATTCTTGAAATTTTACAATATGGAGAACAAGAGATGATAGAGCCAATTATAAGTTTGGTATTCTTTCGAGAATTTATGTGAGTTAATTATAAGCCTATTCTCCCATCGCTTGTTAATAAATTTAATTGCAATAAACAAGGTTGAACGATTTGAAAAGTTACTTAGCTTCTAGCCCAAGATCTTTTAAAAGTTGCTCGGTATGGATTAGAGTTCATAGCCAAGGCATAACTTATTGAAGCGGGATGCGAAGATTGGCGAGTCCAAAAAGGTCCTAACAAGACATGAGGGCTATGTTGTATTGCTAAATATCTCAAGTGATGTGAAGAATAATTTATCGAAAATCAATACGAAGGATCGAGACACACGACGAAAAGGAATTACTCCCAAAAAGTCATGGAGGAGTCTATCCAAAAAGACCATAATAAGGTATGAGGATAAATGAAGCCAAGTCCAAAAAGGAGGTGGATCGTTGTATATCAAAATCCCAAGGAAAGATTGGAGTAAAATGAAGAAGTCGTGGTCCAAGTATGAATCTCTCAAAACATCAAGTGAAGAAATTCCTATATGAAGAGAAGACCATTATTTCATGAACGTCTCTCAAGGTTGGAAGTATAAAGTCGCTGCCAAATATCGGTCCGAGAAAGGTCTCAAATCGCGAAGCAAGTTATGCCAAGATATGAACTTTATGAGATCCCGAGAAGCAATTTTAAAAGATTTTGTCCTTTAGCTAACTATTGATTAAATCGTTCACTTTATTTTAGGCCTAATAAATTATCGAAATAAGTCAACAATGCATCCTCGTGATCATTCAAGACAACAATAAAATATAAGAGATACACTTAGGAATAAGGGAGTCTAAGTGAATAATTGGCCCACATGAGTTCATGTTAGTCTACCAACTTATAATAACAATGATCTTGTTTTCGCACTTGGAATGGAAAAGTGAAAGGTCGGGGACAATGAATCTATTTGATTTTTATGATCCTTAAAGTTATTTTTCAATAATGAAAGCATTACATTATGTCTTTGCTAAATAAGTTGTCAAAAGATGAATAATGGTGTAGTTATAGTTTTATTTTATCATTGCGTGAGGACACGACAATTGCTTAGCATGGGGGAATTTGATATGAGCTTAATTACTCATATCATTGTAGCTTAAAACGATGAAATTATGCATGGAATGTATCAAATATGCCTTGTATACGCTTGTTTCTTGTTTGAATGTGTGTAGGTACCAAGTTCACAAAAACCGGCAAATATCGACACGAGTTTGAAGAAAAAGATCAAAGAAGCCAAAATCAAGCTCGACTTTAGAGGATTTAATCATTTATCGAGAAAACGGGCTTAGTGGGACCCACATTTGGGAAATGGGCTCAATAGCCCATTTATGATTCAAGATTAAGTTCACTTGTTGGTTGAAAGTCCATTAGGCCCAAAATGAAATTATAAACGGATGAGAGATATCATTTGGGCTCAAGCCCAATGTTTATGGAACATGAAACGAAATTAAACTGATGGGCCTAGGTTTGTTTTCATTGAAAAGTTATAAAACGTATCAAAACTCATTTTCTCACATGTTCCATTTTACCTTTCACAAATTCACAAATAAATTTATTCGTTTACCCTCTCACGTTTATAAACGTGTTAACACCACACGTTTTCCTCAATTGTACCAACCCATTTATCCTCACACGTCACTTTTACTCCACTCATTCTTTTCCATTAAATAAATTAAAACCGACCCCATCACATCCCATTCACACGTTTTGTTTTTGATCCCATTCATTCACTTTCTCTCTTAAATAAATAAATCCAACGATAAAACCTATGTAAACCATCTTCTCCATTTTCTTTCTTCCCCAAATAACCTGCAAATACTTACTATTCACCACAAACCCTAAATGGTAAAAAGCCAATTAAATTTAGGGCTTTTGATCTCACGTGTTAATCACGTGTGGGGGAATTAATTCCCCCAATTTTTAAGGAAGAGAGGATGGAACGAGCAGAGATACGTGTCATCTCATCATTGGAAGCAACACCTCAATCCTCCTATTCAACCAATCAAAGGGCATAAAAAGAAACACAACTAGCACGCGGATGCCACGTTGGCAATCCGTGTGCTAGATTGAGTCATCTCAACCATCAGATTAAAGCCTCACAGGAGAGAGAAGGAAGAATAAAGATCTAATGGCCAAGATTGAAGAAGGATATTCCCAAGAACATCCGAATATTTGTCATCAGCAAGCCTTTGGGGAGGCTATAAAAACACCCAATTTATCTTGTAATTTCATCCTTTCTTTTACTTAAAAATTACTCTGTAGAAATAGTTGTAGGATTTTAATGTTGTATTTCTTTTTATTAAAGCTTTGTATAATTTCTTGAAAATTAATAAAAGATCAGTCTATTTAATTCAATTCGTGTCTCGTCTCTTTTTCTTTACTGTTAAAATTGATTTTATGAATTAATCTTGATTACTGTTTCACAAGGGTAAGGTTTATGATATTGGATATAAGCTAAATAATAGTTTGTATTTAATATTAAAGTAAAGTTTGGATTAAGCTTTTCCCTACTGGAAAAGTCTAAAAAGATCTGCTCGGAACATTTAATTTTGATGGAGATGGTTGGTGATCCGAAGGGTGTTAATGGTGGTATTGTTTTGGTTCTTAGGAAGCACAGCGCTGACCTACTTCCCAATGGGTTCATCAAAAGGTGTTATTCCCTTTTAATTTTATGTTTAATTTTATAAGTTTTGTTAAATCTGCTTATTAGGATAAATTTTTAGTAAGTTGTGTTTAGCTTTATCTGATTTAGGAATTGATTGTTTAATGATACTATTTTAAGTAGTGTGAAAGTTTATAGATTGTTTGTGAATGTATGACTGCTTTTCATTGTTCGAAGTTTAAACTTAACATGTATATCGATTTAAATGTGCTTAGTTGGTTTGGTTCGTTTTGATTTGATTACTGTTTAATGATCTGATATTAAGAGTTTTAGTTTGCTGTAAGTGCTTAGTAGCTATGCTGTTTTGATGGGAATTGATTGAAGTTAAATCTGCTAAATGATAAATTTAATATGGTTCAATCTTGATTCTTGCTGATAATGAGTTTGGAGAATGGTGTAAATCTGTGGAAGTTTAGTCTAATATGCAGGGTCTGTAATTAAAACTGGATTGAGTTGAATCTGTATAAGAATATCTTTTGCTGTATTTCTGCTAGACTTATTGTTTTATCTTATTATTGTTTTATCTTATATGAGTTAAATGTTTAGGTGATTTGTGTAACTTAATGGTTTCGTTTGCTTAAGTCATCTGCTATAGTTAATTGTTACTGATATTTTTATAAACTTAGGATCTGCTGATGTTGTACTGATATGTTAACTGTTTCCTTTTCTTGATTGATTTTTATTTCATTTAAATTCCTACTGTTAATTGTTCTTGTATAAGCTTATCAGATCAGCTGATCTGTTAAGCTCAAAAAGCTGTTTACTAACAGCTTATAAGCATATAAGCTTTCAAAAAGTCTTTCCTGAGACTGAATCTTTCACAAACTATCAAAAAGAAATAAATCAAAAAATATGTCACTTATGGGTTTCGACCTCGAGACCTGCTGGTTAGCAGACCAGCGTGTTTACCAATTGGGCTTCATGCCCTTTTGAGTTTATATCTCGTTTATTGCTTAATATAGTGTACTCAGTTTTGACAGATTTAAATTAGTAACGTTTCTTTTACTTCATTTACGTTTAAATATAAATTTAATTAATGATTTTATAAAAGTAGTTTATTTTGTTTTCCAATATTTTTAATAGTGTAAAAAAATAATAAATAAATAAAAATAATAAAAAATTGTTTTTATTAAATTTAAAAAGTTTAATTAGTTTATTTTTAATTAAATAGATTTTTATAATTTTAAATTTATATAAAAGTAGTTTTTAAATAAAATTGTTTTAAGTGTATTTTTAATATAGATTATTAGTTTTTAAAGTATATTAGTTTAAAATTTATTTTTATTTAATAGATTTATTTTATAGATTTTTAAATAGATGAAAATCTTAAATAGTGTTAATTTTTAAGTAATTAAGTAATTGTAGATTTTAAATATTGCGGGGTTTTACGATTCATGCACTTTAGGATAAATTCAAATAGTTTAAAATTTGTAGATTTAAATTGTAGTTTAAAAAAACCGAAAACCAATTCGATTCAATTGTCCAAATCAAAGCAAAACGTCTCAAATTCATAAGATCTTCGTGTACAACGAACTCAACTCACTCACGTGTTTAATTGAATTCGTCATTGGTATTATTAGTCTATTACTTTTTCCTAAAGGTAATTTTCTAATTTACCCTATAACGTATATCAAATTATCACTATACACATCACGACACATCAGGTGCCACAACCAACCAACGTGGGTTAACACTTTCCCAATCGGTTTCCATTCTAATCCATTTTTCCGGGCATGCATCTCATTCACATGGTTAATAAGGCAAGAATCATGACGACTAGAAAACATACATTCATTGCAATTCCAACATTTCAAATTAGAATTCACAGTAGGCTTAGAATGCTGCACAACCGCAGAGCCTTTAGGTTTAGCTACATGATTCTTTTTATTTAAAACAGAAATAACATTCCTAGGATGGGCTTCTACTTTCTTCTTCACTTGACTACTAGATGGGGGCAAGATCCTATCATTCTTCTTGTTTCTTTTAAGCTTAGATCTTTGAGCCTTAGTAGTGGTGCTTACTCCTGTAGAAGGCAACACGAGAATATTAGAAGCTGGTTTTGATTCCGCCTTATCTTTAGTGACCAAAGTTTGAGATGGTTTAGTCCCAGGGCGCTTATTAAATGGTGTGACTGCTATAAGGTTCCTTTTGATTGCACTAGAGGACGATGCTGAGACAGTGGCTGCGTTATCCACATCATTCTTACCTTTTAGAGTACGAAGTGTTTCCTTTAACTCAGCCAAGACCAAATTCTTATCACAAATTTGTTCCCTCAAATCAGATAATTCCACCGACTTTCGATTCAATTGTTGAATCAATGATCGATTCTGTGCAGTGTTATCAACACATGCGGGCTTTACTGAATCGTAGAGTCGTGTATCTTTCTGTTTTAAGTTATCAACTTTAGACAAATCTTGGAAACTCGATTATCTAGATCAAGTTTAAAATTCTCATCGGCCTCAAGTACGTTCACACAGTTAAGCTCCTTAGATTTCTCTATTTCTATCGGCAAAGATTTAGCAACTTTGTCACTTGGCTGACGCTGTTTTGATTATAAATTCAATCGAAAATTCGTTTCAAAGTTTGCATCATCGATATTAACACCTTCGAATGACGTTTCAAAGATTTCTTGAATAAATTGTTGCTTGCATTCAAGCGAAATACAATGTGTTTGAATCTCATCAAAACGTTTTGAAAGCAAAGAATATGTATCTTGAAGCTTTAAAAATTCAGCGTCAGATTCGTGACCAGTACTATCTACCATATTATCCACCGATTCAACATTATGCACAATAGAATCATTATCAACACTTTTATTCACACAGACGGAAACTATATCATGAGACATCACTTGCTTCAGAAGCTGATCATTTTGGCATGAAACCCGTTCTATTTCAAGTAAACTGTTTTCATAAGCATCATCCATTTCATTGAAAACACGTCTAACTTATTCTATTTCCAAAAGCAAATCTTGATCAAGATTACTAAGACAAGCCTTAACATTCTTTACAAACGGAACAATTTCGTCTCGAAACGCAGCTCTAGTGTGCTCAAAATTCCATTCACCTTCCGTTATGGCCGAAGCCGTCGTACGTTCCAAAATGACCTTGTCAAAATCGGCTAAGTGTTGGTGTACCGCATTTAAGTTAACGGACGCCTTACTTACCGGTGGAATTAACTTTGTTAATTCCGTTTTGACAAGTCTAGGAGACGTACTAGGAGAGTTTTCATTTGACAAACTTTGGGGCACAAGAACTGTCAATTCAGCTAATTCCTTTTGTAAGCGAATGCGGGTCTTTTTAGTATGGAATTTTGAAAGCATTTTAGAATGAGTTTCTTCCGCAAGTGACCGTGTCTCCTCAGTACTACGAACAAAAGGTGCTTCTTTCGATTTGCCAATTAGGGTCATATCATAAAGATACGGAATATATTCCTGAGCTTGTTTTGCATAACCGGGATTAGGTGGTAAATCTTGAAGACGCTTAAGTTCGAGTTCTTTAAATGATTTAGTTAAAAGATGAACCTTCTATGGAAGCGTATTGTTTTAAAAGCTGTTGTTCTTTGAATTTAAGAAGTTTGGTGAAGGCCTACTATTTCTAAGGATTTGGTAAATGATGGATTAGATCTATGGATTTGGTGGAAGAGATGGGGAAGGAGGAGATGAAGTGTAGAGAGAGAAAGGAGAGGGAAGAAAAGTAGAGAGAGAAAGTGATTAGATTAATGAAAGTGTGAATGAATGAATGACCAACCCCCTCCTAACATGCTAGGAGGGGTATATATATAGCCCACCCTACATGTGGGCTATATGGACTATACATTATAAAGTGAACCACGAGCCCATTACATAATTATCGTTGGAGCGACCGATCCTTCATAAATACGTAAAACGTATTTCCAACAATCTCCCCCTAAGGGAGGTCGCTCCAAGTTACAAAGTTCTAAATATTCTATGGCTCGTGATCTATGCTAATAATGATGTGACCGAGACTTTCTTTGGGAAAACACATTTCCAACAATCTCCCCCTAAGGGAGGTCACACCATTTTACAAAATCTTAAACCTAGCATCTATGCTTGAGTCTTCGATCTTGTTCTTGTGAATATGCTTGAAGTGATCTTTGACTTTAGTCTTGAGCGTGTTTCCTTTCCTTGACCTTGTGCATTCATCACTTGTGAAATTTGCCTCTTCGTGACTTCATGTTCCACATACTTATACCTTTAAATTCTTGAAAGCTTCAGAGATTGATACAGCGGAAGACTTGACCTTCAGACTTTCTTGAATTTGTTGAAGTACTAAGTGTATGTAGTATAAGCATGTGGTGACGACTTCTTTTGGATTGTACACCGCAATGCCACCTTCTTGTTACGCTGCATAAGACAGTTAGCAACAAACAATATACACGGATGAAATGGCCTTGAACATTTCATTCTAATTCGGTAGCATTTTACCTCCGGTCGGTGAAGACCGTTGGACGATATTAAATATCGTACTTGTGGCAGGTAGTTTCAATTAAGAACCTCCTTGACAAGATTTCGCGGGTAAACCCGTTCTCTTTACTCGACCGTCCAAAGCTGACTGCGAACATAAAGAGTGAATCATTTGGATAATATTATCCGCACGATTTGAAGCCGTCAATTCATGTTCCTGGAACAAGTGAAGTTCAATTAAGAACCGCACCATCGTTGCTTTCCAGTTGTCACGAGCTTGATTCGTATAGAATCTTGCAAGTTACCTACCAAGTGCTGTTTGATGTTATCACTAGAAGGATTTCCATTCGTCACTGTAAATACTTAATAGTATTACTCTGAATGTTCTGGCAAGATCACTAGGATATTGCGTAGAGGCTTGGAACGTGTTTAAATTCATTTAAGAATTAAACCACTGTTGCTTTCCAGTTATCACAAGTTTGATTCATAAAGAATCACACAAGTTACCTACCATGAGCTTTTTGATATTCGCTCAAGAAGGATTTCCATCTTCATTGTAAATACTTTCGTATTACTCGGATGTTCAGGCAAGATCATGAAGATTTTGCGTAGGACTCTTAATATCTTTCTTACTTTTCACATTGTGTGAACAAGCAAGGAATAATGAAAGTGTGTCCTAATGAGATATTTGATGATCTCAAATGGCTCTAGACTCGATCGTGCATTTTGGATTTTTGTGATCGGAGGCTGGAGAGGAGTGCCACCTTTTCAATACCAATTTATTCGGAGTGAATAAATCAATAGATAATGTGTTGTCTCCGTGTGATTAAAACAAATATCTTTTAAGAGATATCTGAGTTAGCTGGGATGGGTTGTGCCTTGCATCACTGGGTCCATGATGTCTATCTTCAATATCAAGAATCATTAAAATGATCTCAATAGCATATGAATTGACCCGGTTTCTGCCTAAGGTTGTAAGGAGGGCTTCTTTCTTTACACCCTTTATCTTTACAATTCTTTTTCATTCTTCAACCCCTTAAATGCTTACCAATACGTCATCACTAGCACCTTGTTGTGATTGTTCCAGTGCTAACTTAAGTACTTGGTCGGCATTCAGCTACGTTCACAATCTTTCTCCATCTTTCCTAAGGACTACTATTTCTAGCTATGGAATGTCCTTGGGAAGATTCCTCCGGTTCTAGAGAAATCATTGGACTTTAACCTATCCTACCATCCTTATGTCACCACAATCTTCATCGTCGTGAAATAAATGGGTTGCGGGTAAGTATAAATCACCATGAAATCCATTTTGAAGTGCAAATCCATTTTGCTCCCCCTTAACATATGCTACGATATTCGAAAACATTTCGCACATGTCGGGATGAGCTAGCACGTTAAGTCAAACCATTTGTGATTAATCATTTCCCATATTAAATCACATTTTCTCCCCCATATTAAAAATATTAACCCAATCGATGTTTTTAATATCAATTGATTTAATAGCCTTTTAAGAAAATTTGGGAAGAAAAATGTAAATCCAATTATCTTCATGAAGTACACAAGCTCCCCCTCAAAGTAATGAAGGTGTACTTGAACCGTAAATTAAATACCTTTTAAACACAAGTGTAAGGTATTTATTACGTGCAAAGATCATATATAATAATGAATTCACAAGATTAGCAATGTACGAGGTTGGACCTGAATAATGGAGAACAGCATATGAAAGAAGCACATGGTTCTTGTTCACGAATGTTGGTCACCTCGTCACGTCCCCGAGAAAATTAATTCCCGTTGTTGAGTCAAAGCTTTCCGGTGAAATGCTTGACTTGAGTATGAAAAGCGGGTTGCTATCTGAAATAATAGCAAACCATTTTGAGCATGTTTTAAAAGTTTGAACTTCTGCTCGAACTTTATTTACAACCCCGTGTCATTATTGAATGACATTTCTAGGTTCGTAAATATTATCGATTCCAGAAGACATGCTCGTTTTATCAAAACGTTTTTGAACACACAATTTTGAAAGATTTAGAAAAAACCTTTTGAGAAATTCTCGAAAAATTGTGTTCAAAGTTTTGAAAACCTATTACTTGAGCTTAAGATGTTGAATATCTTACAAAACGAGCTCAATTCCGAGAAGTTGTAAACTTCCCGTTGTTAAGGATAAGTTTATCATCGGCGATAAACTTTCCTTTTATCTGAAGAACGAGTCCTAAGCTGACATTTACTTAGAAGTCGTTTTCATGAGCTTGAAAACTTTGACTGTTTTAACGGAAAGCTCATGACCGAGAAAGGTTAATTTCTCGTTACGAGGAAAAGTTCTCTTATTTAAAAGATACACTTTCCTTTCTGAGCTTAAAACTTCGAATGTTTTAATACAAGCTCATGACCGAGAAAGGTGAATTTCTCGTTAAGAGGATAAGTTATCATAAACGATAAACTTTCCTTTATTTTAAGTTTGAGTTACAGTCTGACATTTAACTGTAAGTCATGTACACAAGCTTAAAACCTTTGAATGGTTTTAATGTAAGCTCGTGTCCGAGAAAATTTAATTTCTCGTTGTAAGGATAAGTTTATCATCGGCGATAAACTTTCCTTTATTTGATGCACGGGTTATCGTCTGATATTTAACGATAAGCCATAATGCATGAGCTTAAAAACTTGGAATGTTTTTTATATAAGCTCATGCCCGAGAAAAATGAATTTCTCGTTTTTAGGATAAGTTTATCATCGGCGATAAACTTTCCTTTCTTTGATGAGCGAGTTACAGTCTGTTATGTGACTGTAAGTCCTTTGTGCAGCTTAACCATGAATCCCCTGAGACATTTGTTTCTCTGATATCTGCTTCTTCAGCAACCAAACTCTAAGAGTGTCCTTAGTTGAACGGTACACAACGATTGGACCGCTTCGTTCTTTTGGAACATCAACTTTGGTACCTGCATTCTCATTAGGAGTTTGTATACTTTTGCATGGGTTAGAGATATCTATTTTTGAATCACGTGGGGGTTCACAGTTGGCTTTACTTGTGTCAGAGGTGGCCTGAGGGGATGATTCACTTGTCTTAGTAGGCAAACGTTTCCTTTTATAGAAAATCTTAAGTTCAGGCTTAAGTGATGTATCATCCTTTGCAATTTCCTCCCTAGTAGTCTTCGTAGAATCAGAGACTATCCTAGTTAAAGGGCACTCGTTTCCTACAAGAGTAAAAGTTCTACCAGTGGGGCGCCAAACTTTACCAAAGGGTTTGATTTTAGCTATCCACTGGGACTTAATTCTAGCACGGGAGTTCACCTCATCAAGTAATTTCTTGACACAAGCATTATGATTTGCCGTAAAGACACATTTTCTACATGTTTTACAAGTAGCATATTTAATGTCTGAATAATTCCTAGATGATTGATCGATGCTCCTAGAAGATGGCATGCTACGGTTAGCAGTGTTGGGTAATCTAGAAGGCATCTGACTAGGTTGGACATTGCTATCTCTTACATGTGTCTTTTGAATAGCTTCCCTTTGACCAGATTTATGGCAAACGTCATTTGAACTAGTTCTAGACGTGGTCTTGGTATTTTTAGGGAAACTAGAGGCAATCATATGATTTGGTCTTGCTAAAGCTGGAGTGATCACATTGGGCCTAGTTGCTGGAGTGACTGGTCTAAAAAGATGAACCAAATCAACTTGGGAGGCAAACCGCGGTCTCGAGGATTGTGGTCGCTCGGATCTAAATGCAGTAGGTTGTCTGACAATCGGTTGTCTGACGAACTGATTTGTAGGCGGTTTCCCCAAGATTGATGGTTTTTCAAGCTTAGTGTCCATACTAGGTCCTCTATTTTTCCTTAACTCGTTTTTCAACGCAGCTATAGCAAAGACCATTTCCTGTACTTGGGCCTTTAAAGTCTCATTCTCTTTGAGCAAGTTATCTTGGGATGCCAACTTAGATTCAAGCAGTTGAATTTGTTTCAAAAGATTATCCTTTTCAGCTTTAGAATCTAGAACAGTTTGATCCAATTTTCTTTCAAGAACAACGTTTGATTTTTCAAGTTTTTCAAAGTATGTTTCAAATTTGACCGTTTTCTTAGAAAATTCAAGTTTGGCATCCTCAAGATCTTTTGATTGCCGAGCTACGATCGTTTCGAGCTCTTTAATCTTGGAATCAGAAGCAGACAATGAAGCAGTTATAATACAATTTTCATGATGTACTATAGCATTCTGAACAATCTCTCCCCCATTATGACTTACATCGGATGAATCAGAAGTGGTATTTCTATCACTCTTTTCCATCCCATGTTCGTCATAATTAGGTTCAGAATGCTCAATATGCGGCATGTTATCAGCATATACATCATAACCAACATCACATTGTACCATGTTTGCAGGCTCTTCGTCATAAATGGGTAAGGTGTCATCAAGAGAAATCTCGTGAACATTCCCCGACGTGCCACTGATATCATGTTGTCCTTCTGAATCCGTGCTCTTGCCATCGTTAGGCTCCAAGTTGTCAACCGTATGACCATTCTCCTCTTGCATCTGCGGCATTGATTCTTGCACTCCATTATCATATGTTTGCTGAAGTTGTGATTGTTGATAAATTGAAGACGAGACTGATGTCATGAGTTTCAGAATTGTATCACGGAAGACTCGAAGTTCAGTATGTGTATCTCGAAGAAATGATTGGCAAATCATTGAACTTTCAGACTTGATGATATTGAACTGGAGGAAAGGCGTGAGTTGTGTCACAAGAGCCTTATAAGCAAGTGCCGATGCAGAGTGATTAAAGCTTTTATTGTTAAGTTCCTCGGCGAGTTGGGTCAAAGTGGTGAAAATTGAGTCGATGAATATATGACGATCTTGTCCAAAGATTGTCACAAATTCGCTCCCTCCTTGAATCCGTGAGAGATTAACTAGATGATACTGAAGCATTCGAAATGAAGTTATACCACTTTCCCTAGCGTTGGCTTGCACTTGATGCGATTCTCCCTCTTTAAGTGTCGATTGTAACGATTCCATTGGTAATCGAGGAAAAATGATGTGGCTGTTGTTGTTGTCGGGTTTGAACAAGACGACTCGGCTCAAAAATTGTTATCGGCTCAAAAGATTATGAATAAAATCTGATCAAAAATCCGTAGTCGCTAAAAATAGAACCCGTCAAAAATTTGTCACGGTAACTTTAAAAAATACCCGCCTTAACACGATTTGCCAAAAAAATAAGGAAACTTTTAAAAATTAACTTCTTTTTTTTTTTTTTTTTTTTAAAAAAAAAATAAAATAAACTTAATCTAAAAAATTATTACATTACTAAACTTAAAAAATAAAATCTTGATAAAAAAATCAAATAAATGTTAGACTTAAACACAACAAAAGAAACGTGTCCCAAACTTAATTAAAAAAAATCTTAAGTTTCTTTGTTTTCTCCGTCTGAACAAAATACGTGGCCCAATCACATAGCTTCCACCGCCCCTCAAACTTCTTGTTTTCTCCGCCTAGATAAGATATATTCGTTTGACTATCTCTCTCTCTCCTCACAAGTCGTCTTCACTCTTCCCTTTGATCTCTCTTCTCTAAAAAAAAACAGTCACCCTTAAAACAGTCAACCTAAAAAATCTCAATACCTATTTTCCCTTAACACAAAACCAATCTCATCCCATATTCTTTGGAATATCCGTCATTTTTCTTTTATATATACGCAGGCACCAAAAAACTTTATCTCGATGCAAATCCAATTTATCTCATCTTACTCAATCTCAAAACCAGATCCATAACTAATCACACATCCATCTTAAATGATCTCAACAAAGATGAAAACCATAAGCAGTCTACCAATCAATTAAGCCAGATACCTTTTTCTTAATCAATCTGAAATCGAAGCCCACGAGAAGAACGACATCAAGATCTTATATAACAGGTCTCGGGTAGGTTTTTTTTTTAACTTAAGTTTTTGTTGAGTCTCTCTCTCTACTGTAGGAGTCTTTCTGTCGAAAAAAAATCTAGTCTTGATCGAGGATGTTTGGTGAGACGGAGATCGTAAGATGTGTCTTTGTTTCGAGTCTTTTGGTTTGGTCTGAAATCGAGTGAAAAAGGTTGAGTCTTGATAAAAAAGGAGTCTGTTTTGTCGAGTTGAAGGGTGTTTGAGTTGGGTTTTGGTGAAAGGTTGTGTTTGATGGTGAGGGTCGGTCGGGTGTGGGTGGGTTGAGAGGGGTGAGTTGGTGGTTAACAGAAAGATTTTGGTGTGAGTGGAGGGTTTCGAGGGTGTTGGTTTGAGAGGGTGGGGAGGTGTCGAGGGTGTTGGGTCTGGTCGAGTGTGGATGGTTTTTTGTTTGGGTTGCGAGGGAGAGAGTCGGTGTGAGGGAGTCGAGGTTTGGGGGTCCTGTTAGGCTGAGAGGTTTGAGAGTCGAGAGTTGTGATGATTTTGTGAGTCGAGAGTTGTGATGAATCTGTTTCGTGGGTTGTTGGGTGATACGAGAGGGTGATTTGGTGTTGGTTTGTTGGAGTCGAGAGGTGGTTGGGGTATTGTGAGGGTCTTAGTGATGAGCGGTCGAGTCAAGTTTTTGGTGTATATTCCGAATAGACTTTCTATTCGGAAAGTGTCTATTGTAAAAAAAAAATCTATTCGGAATATTTTTCTATTCGGAACTTTTGGTCTATTCGGAAAGTTTGGTCTATTCGGAAAGTTTGGTCTATTCGGAAAGTTTGGTCTATTCGGAAAGTTTGGTCTATTCGGAAAGTTTGGTCTATTCGGAAAGTTTGGTCTATTCGGAAAGTTTGGTCTATTCGGAAAGTTTTGTCTATTCGGAAAGTTTTGTCTATTCGGAAAGGTTTGTCTATTCGGAAAGGTTTGTCTATTCGGAAAATGTTGACTATTCGGAAAGTTTTCTCATTCTGAAAAATGAAAGCACTCGATCTCAAAACTGGATGGAAAAAGACAGATCTTTTGATAGTTTTTGGACTGATTGGACTGATATTTTGACAGATTAACTATTGGACTGAGTTAACAGATTGGACCAGTGGACAAATAAGAAAAAGAAGACTGATTAAAAAAAATTTGATTAAAAAAAAACTGAGTAAAAAATGATTAAAAAAGAGACTGATTAAAAAAGGATTAAAAAAAATGTGATTATAAAAAAAACTGATTATTGAAAAAGAAAAACTGATTATTTTAAAAAAAAATTTAATAAAACTAGATGATTTAAAAATTGATAAACCTGATAATAAAAAAAACTGATAATAAAAAACTGATTGTAAAAAACCTACGTAAAAAAATAAAACTGATAAAAAAATAAAAAATTGATAAAAATTTATAAAAAAATTGATAAAAAATTGATCAAAAAATTGATCGAATGATAAAAAGATGGATAAAAAATAAGAAAAGAAAGAATTTTTACCACCAAATCAAAAGATAAAAAAATAAGCAAATCCTAAGATTCAACCATGGCTCTTGATACCAATTGAAGGCCTACTATTTCTAAGGATTTGGTAAATGATGGATTAGATCTATGGATTTGGTGGAAGATATGGGGAAGGAGGAGATGAAGTGTAGAGAGAGAAAGGAGAGGGAAGAAAATTAGAGAGAGAAAGTGATTAGATTAATGAAAGTGTGAATGAATGAATGACCAACCCCCTCCTAACATGCTAGGAGGGGTATATATATAGCCCACCCTACATGTGGACTATATGGACTATACATTATAAAGTGAACCACGAGCCCATTACATAATTATCGTTGGAGCGACCGATCCTTCATAAATACGTAAAAAGTATTTCCAACATTTGGTAGCGTTAATTTCCGATTCAAACTTTTTAGACTCGAGAGTTTCGAAATCCATTTTAAGTTTTTGAAAATCATTGACAACCGACTATTTTGCTTTTAATTCATTGGAAAGATTAGCTTTTAATGATTCTATTTCTTTCAATTGTTCAATCTTTTCAAAACGAAATTGGTCAAATTCATAACATGTTATTTTCTCTGCTTGAGGGACCATTTCAAAAGTTTTGACTTTTTCTTTATGCAACGCAAGCTCAGCAGTTAGGGTGGAATTAGAATCTACGGATTGTCTGAGGGCCATATGCATTTGATCAATAATATGTTTAGGCACCATGACCAAATCATGTTGAGCATAAGATTCCATACCCGTCGTAGCATTTGGTTGAGGTTCACTCAAATGTGTAGGATTGGGTACCACATCATTTGAGTTACTAGTCCCCGAATGCTGTTCGAGGTTGTCATTTTCATGCCCAACTTGATGTTGGTGATCATCAATATTATTAGATGTGGTTGGTACCTCACTGACGACATCAGAACCGTAGTGAGAGAGATTAGCAACGAGAGCAGCTTGGGCAGAGTGAATGTCATCACAATCTGAATCATA
This sequence comes from Glebionis coronaria, assembly GCA_025667525.1. Taxonomy (NCBI): domain Eukaryota; kingdom Viridiplantae; phylum Streptophyta; class Magnoliopsida; order Asterales; family Asteraceae; genus Glebionis; species Glebionis coronaria. Next base: position 339,915,706 of record CM046881.1, on the reverse strand, counting down.
AGCGTCAAGATCGTCTGCTTGATAAGCTGCATTAGAAGTAGAAACGACTTCAATACCTTCAGTATCTGTTGCCCCTGGGTCTGCAAGAAATGTTAACTCCTCTGAATCCAAAATCTTCCCCTTAGACTAAGCATCAACCAAATACATCTTCTCACGAAACCATGCATCATCCCTTCTCCTTTTCGGCTGAGTGCATTGCCTAGCCATATGACCTTGTCCTCGGCAATTGTAGCAAGTCACAACCTTTTAAGGACCAATGGGACTTCCATTTCCATTAGCTTGTGAATTCACAGCTTGAGCATTCACTATCTTTGTAGGAGGTCCATATGAATTTTGCCTTCCCTGAATAGGTTTCACTATTACTTGACCATCTTGAACAGTAGCTTGTTGTCGAGGATTTGAAGAGGTGCGGAGCTGATTGTTTGTTGGTGGAAATCCTCTAGTTGCAACAAGTTTTGACAAGTAGGCAGTAAGATGGTTTAGTACATCAGCTGGCGTATCATTTGGAGTAAAGACCGGTGCTTGGATTGGTGTAAGTTCATTAGAGTAGAAAGCTTGTGCTAGTTGTGCTTCTATTGGAAAATATCCTTGCTGAGGAGTATAGCCCATTGGAGAAGTGTTGGCTTGTGATGGTGATGTCTGATATGTTGGTTGCTGTGGAAAAGATTGTTGATGAACACTTGGTTGAAATGCTTGCTGTGGCATCATCGGTGGTTGATAAGATGGTTGCTGTGGTTGCTGATAGGTGTGTGGTGGTGGTTGCTGCAAGTATGATGGTTGTTGATAAGTATAAGCCATGTTTTGTTGAGAAGCATACATGGCAAGTGGATCATGAACTTGAGGTTTAGACAACCGAGCCTCAACGACATGGCATTCGTGTTGTTGAAGAAAAGCTTGAAGTTGATCCACATTGGTGTTATGCAAGTCCTTAGCCAATTTAACATCCGTCACGTATTTTTTCCATTCTGAAGGAAGAGTGTTCAAATACTTGGTGTTCAATTGAAAGGTTTTAATTGCCATGCCATCGATATTTAGCTCATTCAACAATCGGGTAAATCTCAGATAGTAGTCATTGAGAGTCTCACCTGGCACATAGGGAAACTTATCAAAAGTATCATAAAGCTTACACTCTCGTTCTTGTTTAGTTAACGAGGTGCCTTGCATTAGAACCCGAATTCTATCCCATAACTCTTTGGCAACTTTATGTTTGCTGACGAGTTTGTAGACATCTGGAGGAAGGGCTTGGAGAATGATGTTTGTAGCATACTTATCACATTTATCTTGAATCTTCATATCTCCAGTCAATTCACCCGTTGTGCGAGGACGAGTAGTTGTACCTTCCGTCACTGTACCATAATCTAATGGTCCATTGAGCACCGATGCCCAAATAAGATGTCCATTCTCCTTGTTCAACATATAAAGTTCCATTCGGGAAGTCCAATCCTCGTACATAGACTTCTCCAACATTGGTGGACAATTATCCGTACCCGAGAGGATGGACTTATCCGTAAGAGATGTATACTCCATTTTGATAAGTTAAGATTTACAAACGTTGATCGACCAATGAAATGAGGTTAAGTGTTTTTGTGTTGTGGTGTGTTAAAGTCAAGAAACAATGTTAAAATCCCCTAAAATATGTTCTCGATAAACCAAAAATTCCAAGTCAAAATTACACACACAAACTGCAAGTTTGTTCGAAATTTTTTAAGGAATAATTTTTGGATTGTCCGAATGTTGATTTCTGTCGGAATACTCTTTTCTGTCGGAATGTTACTGGTATCGGAATGTCTAGATCGGAATGTCACTACCGGAAAGTCCAGATCGGAAGGTCACACTATCTTAATGTCCAGATCGGAATGCCACTATCGGAATGTCCAGATCGGAATGTCACACTATCTGAATATCCAGATCGGAATGTCACTATCGGAATGTCCAGATCGAAATGTCACTATCGGAATGTCCAGATCGAAATGCCACTATCGAAATGTCCAGATCGGAATATAGCTAAAATAAACTGGACATAGTAACGACTCAAGATTCCTTAAACCCGTCGGAATCTCAGATCGCAATGTTAGATCGGAATGTCACGTTGGAATAAGGTGTCGAAATCGAGTGATCACAAAGTAGAACCAATAGGTTATTGCGATCAAACCACACAGTCTTGTACTTTCTGATGGAAACACTTGCAAGAATTTCGGAAAGTTTGAAAAACAAGAAATTTCCCAACTTTTGATCCAAAAGACTTGTGTTTTAATCAAAACCAATATACCAAAATCACTACGACATGATTAAAGAATGTATTCGAATTTAGTACACAAACAAACACGAATTTTTTTTGATGATTCGGTAAAAAATAATCAAAACCACACGTTATGCATAAGAAAGCATAAACAACACAAGTACCAACCTATATTTCATCCCAAGCTCTTGATACCATTTGTAGAAGTGTAAATCTTGCTTATGTTTTAGAGAGAGAAAGAGATAGAGAGATGGTGGATTACACACAATTCTAGAGAGAGAAACTTATGTTTACTATGTGAAAAATGAATAACTACACACCCTCTCCATATAAGGAGAGGGTTTATATACCCAAGCCCTTGTCATGGACTTGGGCTTACATTTGGGCCGGCCTACACATGTTGTAGGCTAGGCTTTGGTTTTTTTGTTAAATAAAGATCAATAACTAAACTACGAGCTATTACATGGACTATTGTTGGAGTGACCGATCCTTCTTAATACGTAAAACGTATTTCCAACATAATCAAATTACAACATATATATATAATCCGAGTTATATATATATATATATATATATATATATATATATATATATATATATATATATATATATATATATATATATATATATATATATATATATATATATATATATATATATATATATATATATATATATATATATATATATATATATATATATATATATATATATATATATATATATTAAAATAACACTTCTCAGTCTGGCCTTGTCGGTAACTCGAGAATTCTTCGGTACCGTTATAGTCAAAATATTTTTAGACATTTTGAGAAAAATGTTTATAGTTAAAAGATTTTGAAATGTTTTATTCAAAACCTTGGTTTTAAAAATCTTTCGTTCTCTATAACGAGATCTCTAATACCAAACTGTAACACCCCCAAATATTCATACTTTAGTTCAGCGGAAGAGTCGTTGGTGTTACGGGATAGCACATTACTCAAATCATAGACAACGCTTAAGAATCGCGTCGTTTAATAATAAAGCATTTTTCATTCATAAAAAAATTACATAGGTCTTAAGTCATAGTATTTCATACAATTCTACATAACATTTGAATGGAAATTTTATTTGGATGCGGGCCATAAATTCTTGTCGTCTTCCCGAGAATTACCTTCAAGTACCTTAGATAAAACATGTTAAAAAGGTCAGCGAAAACGCCGAGTGAATTCATAGAGTTTATTAAAAACCATTAATATATCACCGGTATATAATTATTACCGAAAATCATTTTGTACAAATCTTTGTAATAGGCCATAAAATAGGCCAAAGACATTTTATACAACTCTTAGTCGTAAATCATAATATAGGCTTCTGCCTTCAAAACCATTATACGAACCATTGTCGTAAAAACATCATACAATACGTTTTATAACGTTGAATAAAGTTTAATAAAAACCGTTATATGATAATGGTTATGTAAAACCAAAACATGAACATAATATCAATAATAAGACCTCGTATTGCTAGTCAGGAAATATATCGTAATTCAATTCGTATATCAGTATTTTCATTATTGGATTATTATAAGCCGCATGACATTGCTACCTTACTATAACAAACAACGGGTAGCTAACCCAAAATTCATTTGTCCATCTAAAACAGCGTGTCGTCACAATAATCACGTTTATATAAATCTTCTCATACATAAATTCGCTTACCAATCAATGTGGCACGACGGGGATCAACCGTCAAGGCGCGAACTGGGGTGATCTTCCCCAAATAGTACTATTATATGCATAAGCGTCTACCAAATCCCGGTAGTTCACAATTCATGCTAATGGGACTTTTAGTGACATAACCTAACTAATAATAATCCATTTCATTTCATTCATCGGGTCATATAATCATTCATCGGGTCATATAATCATTCAGGTCCATATCAATAAGCAAATAATCGGGACAACTGATGTCCTATTTTTATTAAACTAACATGTTGTCTCCCTCGTGGGCTTTTAAAAAATTTCATAAAACATTTAAAAGAGTGTGAGTCTATGAACTCACTTTGATTAGGAAACGCGGGTTATCGACGATTTGGATGTATGGTACGTGCTTCAATCACGGAAACTTAGACAAATAATACTCGTCTTAGACTCTTGTCCAATGACTTTATAGAAATAATGGTTATGTATATATGATGATATCATAAGTATGATGATGATCAAGTGGGATTTTATCTCTTCATACAACATTATAGTTGTTATGTGTTAGTCAATTTAGACTAGTTAAACTAGTTTCAACTCAATTACATATTAAGGCCCAATAAGCCCATTAAGAGTTCAGTTCATTATATTAGCCCATTTATACTTTTAATACCAGGCGTACACTCATATGTTGGGCCCAAGTGGGTTAAGCCCATGAGTAAGTCCATTTGTGTTTAGCCAAACTAGTTGGGCTAATGGTCTAATAAGGCTACTTTTGCCCATTATGGTCCATAAGTTATAAAGCTAGGGTTTATCGGTTTTTACTTGTCAAATGTATTCACATATCAGTATATGAGTTATAAAAATGTTACATTAGACGGGTCCGACCGTCTAAGTTTTATTTGGCGAAAATGTTAATCTTTCGGTTTTAGCCGAAAAGACGTAAAACTTATATATATAGTTTTATAACTTCAGAAAACATTTGAGTTTGTAACTTTATAAAATTTCACATTTATTTATCAAAGTGTATAACTTATTTTATAAGAACTATCATAAGTTAGTGGGTTTTAGGTATGTATTTTATAATAGTATTACTTGAGTGTGTTGGGAATAAATTATAGCCAGTCTACTTGAGCGCTGACAAGAGTAAAACAAGCATTGATAAGAAGAAAACAAACGCTGACAGATCAAGCGTTGACAAGAAGAAGTCAAGCGTTGATACATTGAAGACAAGCACTGATGGAAGGATATGATCTACGCGTTTATTATGTTCTAGATTACTTCTAGTAAAGATAGGAACAACAATGTATTTTCTATATTTATCTTTACCTAGAATAGTTGATACGTAGATTATTGTACAAGGCTTCTTATGTCTATAAAAGAAGACCTTTAGGTTAATGTTCAAGATATAGTTTTCATAAGTTAAACACGTTCATTGTAAGCAAGTTTGTTATCATTAATCAAAGTGAAAGTTTGTTTACATCTTTGTGTTCTTGTTTAAGTGTTAATTCCGCATAACACTTAGATTGTCATATACATATACAAAGGTTTCTCTACGTGTATAACTTGATCTAATCTCGTATACATAAAGCTAAATCGATCTAAGTTTGGGATCAACAAGTGTTATCAGAGCTTGTTGAGGAACTTTTGATCTTAAAGAACACAAGAACCCTAAAATCACCAAAACCCTAATTTTCACAAAAACCCTGAAAACATCATGTCAAATCCAGAAGTAACCTCCTCCTCCTCACCTTAACCAAACATCAAAATTCCCATGCTTGATGTAGCCAACTTTGAATTGTGGAAATTCAACTTTGAACAATATCTGGGAATCTATGACTACACTCTCTGGGAGATAATTGAATATGGAAACACATTCAATAAAGCTGAAAGAGTTGCTGCTGCCATTGATACAAGAACTGCTGTTGCTGGATATTCAGAAGCAGATAAGAAAGAAAAACCTGGTGATGGTAGAGCTGTGTCTGCTGAAGACATAGCAAAGAAAAGGGTTGATATGAAAACCCTAAACATTCTGAAACTCTCTTTGGGACTAGAAAACCAGCATAAGTACAGAGGTTATGAATCTGCAAAAGACCTTTGGGCAGCCCTTGAAGTTTCATATGGTGGCAATAAAGATACTAAGGAAGAGAAGAAGAAGCAACTCATGCATGAGTATGCTGTTTTCAAGGCTCAACCTAATGAGAAGCTTAGCAGTGTTAGAAGCAGACTGCTTGATCTTACAAGCAAGTTGTCCTTCATGGGGACACAAGTTGGTGACGTTGATACCATTGCCACTTTTCTTAAAAGCTTTGGTGAAGCATGGAAGATTGAGGCAAGATCTATACTTGCCAATAACACTCACAAAAGTTCTACTTTTGATGATATCTATAACAAACTAAGGCTGTTGGAGAATGAAACTCTTTTGGAGCATGGAACCAAGTCTACCAACAGTAACATGGCCTTCTTCTCTCATAGTGAAGCACAATTCAATTAGAAGGACTCTTACATGCATCCAGTTACTAGTTCAACATGTGTCAACGCTGGAACATGTCTTGTCAATGCCTCATATTCAGATGCTGACACATACAAAAGTGACTCAGCAAGAGTTAAACCGGTTGGTTTGGATTTGGATACTGTATGTGCTTATATTGCTTCTTTTCCCAATGGTTCAGTGATTACATATGAGGACCTTGAGCAAATAAGTGATGAGCACTTGGAAGAGATGGATATTAAGTGGAACATGGCTCTTGCTAGTATAAGAGCAAACAAGTGGAATAGAAGGTTTAAGAAGAAGATGACCTTCAATGCAAAGGACACTGCTGGATTTGATAAATCCAAGGTTGAATGCTACAATTATCATCGTATGGGGCACTTCATGAGGGAATGCAGATCTCCTAGAAGAACTGATGCTGGCAAACCATCAAGCCAAATTGTTAAGGCTTAGGATCCTAAGGCCATGGTTGCAGTTCAAGAAATTGATGGTATGGGATGGGATTGGAGCTATTTGGCTAAAGATGTGGAAGAGGATAAAGCTTTGATTGCTGAGATTGAAGAAGAAGAGCATGTCCAATATGCTCTCATGGCACACTCCTCCTCTTCATCAGATAATGAGGTATACGATGATGCTTTTTGTAGTAAGGGTTGTAGGTTAAATACTGAGAAACTTAGCAAATAGGTGTTAAGATTATTAGATGATGTGAGTACTAAAATATGCAAATTGTCTAATTACCAAATAGCTCTCACTCAAACTGAGAAGACAGTTTCTGAGTACAAGAAAATGGAATTTGACTTAAAAGACAAAATAAATATCTTAAAACATGAGTTAAATGCTAGTAATGATGTTAGGAGCATCATGGAAAGGATTAATGGTGAGTTACAGGCTAAGTTAGATGAGGCTATTAAGAATAAAGATAATGTTGGCCTTAAAATTCAGAGATTTGATAAGGCCACACAAACCTTAGGAGAATGTGTTAATAAACAAAGGGATCCTAAGGATATGACTGGGATTGGGATGAAAGACTACTCTGTGGTTCCACCACCAGCTGGTGACTTCTATGGTGTCCAACAAAAGGACCTATCTTGGACTGGTTTACCAGAACTCCAAGAGGAGGAATTCATTCCTCCACCAAGAATCATTACCCTAGTTGAAGAGTATCAACAGAAGTTGACTGACTTGAATGAATGGAAGAAAGCCAGCCCTACCTTATTTGTTAAGGGTGGCTTGTTATGTGAAAGTCCTAATGAGTCAAGCCCTATTAAGGTAACAAACCCAATCACTGGTAAGGCTGTTGACCTTGGCTCAAACACTGATAGAAAACCTAGTGTCAAGTATGTAGAAATGTATAGGAATACTAGGTCACATAAAAGCCAAGTTAGTAATGATGGAACAGGTTCTTCTTTTCTAGACCTAGGGTTGTGTCTAGAAAAGCCTGTTACACTTGTGGTAGCTTTTCACATTTAGCATATAAGTGTGTCAACGCTTCCAAGGTCAACACTGTTAGAAAGTCAAACGTTGTCAGACCCAAACCTTGTGTGCAGCAAAGTCCACAAGTTGTTAGACCTGCCCCGTTCTTCACAAGAGGGTCTAACACTCATGGACAAAGACCATTTCAAAAGACAAATACTTGGTCTAACAGGCAATGGGTTTATGTAGAAAACCCTAGGTTCAACGCTGACAAGGGTAATTTCAGCATTGACAAGACCAAATCCAACGCTGACAGAAACGTGACCAGACCTAAATATTTGCAACCACAGGGTAAGGGGTCTAAAGCTTCTTCAAGCCTGACATGGAGACCTAAGAAAGATCAAAACCCTAATGATAATGGGATTTCAATGACCTGCAACAGATTTAATTACATTTCAAAGGTCATTACAAAACCTATTGGGGTTAACTGGGTATTTCATCCAAAGAGGGATGAACAAGGGGTTGTTATGAGAACTAAGTTTGTTCTTGTTGAACAACCAGATGAATCCAAGTCTGCTAAGGCTTGGGTTCCCAAAGAAAACTAACTTGTTTTCTTTATGTGCAGGGCATTCAAAAACAGGTCAATGATTATGGATATTGGGACAGGGGATGCTCAAGGCACATGATAGAGAAGGAAGATTACTTAACTAACTTCACTCCCATTAAGGATGGTGATAAGGTTTAATTTGGAGGCGGATATGGAACTATCACAGGCAAAGGAACTCTTCTCACCAAGAACTTACGTTTTGAGAACGTATTTCTGGTAAAGGAACTTGATTACAATCTTTTTAGTGTATCATAAGTTTGTGATAACAAAAATAAAGTTCTAGTTACTGATACTGAATGCTTGGTGTTAATCAAGGATTATAAGATCCCTGATGAGAAATATATTGACTATAGAACACCTAGACATAAAGACATCTATAATGTGAATCTGAATGGGATTAGAATGAATAACAATATGTAATGTTTTTATGCTAAAGCTTTAATAGATGAGAGTAATCTATGGCACAGGAGACTGGGGCACATAAATTTTAAGAATATAAATAGGCTTGTGAGACTTGGCTTGGTTGATGGCTTGCCTGAAAAGGCTTTCCACAATGACCACTCTTGTGTTGCATGTCTTAAAGGCAAGCAGCACAAGGTCTCATTCAAGACTAAATAGGTGCACTCTAGTACTAGACCACTTCACTTATTGCATATGGACTTGTTTGGTCCAACTAATATAGAAAGTTTAAATGGTAAATCGTACTGCTTTGTCATGACAGATGACTTTTCTAGGTTTACTTGGACTTTCTTTTTAGCTATGAAGAGTGATACTGCAGATACTTTGATTGATTTTATTAACCAGATTGAAAAGAAAACAAGTAATGAAGTTAAATGATTAGAAGTGACAATGGTGGTGAGTTTAGGAATAAAGTTTTAGATGATTTTTGTGCCAAGAAAGGGATTACTATGCAGTTTAGTGTTGCCAGAACCCCACAGAAAAATGGGGTTGCAGAAAGAAAGAATAGAACCTTAATTGAAGCAGCCAGAACTATGTTGGCTGATGCTCATTTCCCCATAGCTTTTTGGGCTGAGGCTGTGAATACAACTTGCTATGTTCAAAATAGAGCATTGGTCAACAAGATATAGAACAAAACACCTTATGAATTACTTTGGGGAAGAAAACCTAATATTGGTTTTCTTAGACCTTTTGGTTGTCATGTAGTTGTTCTTGACACTAGTGATGCCTTAGGTAAATTTAGTGCAATAGGTGATGAAGGCTATTTCATGGGGTATTTAGTGCAGAGCAAGGGATATAGGGTTTACCTTAAAAAAGGAAAAACATATTCTTGAGAGAGTACATGTTAGGTTTTTAGAGAGTAAACCTAGTGATCCTGAAAGTGGTCCAAATTGGTTGTTTGACTTGGACCCTCTATCTAGGACTTTAAATTATATGCTTGTCACTAATCCAGACATTGTGAAGGTAACTTCAAATGTTTTGGAAGAACAAATTGTTGATGTTTCAAGTACACAGGTTAATGAAGAGGTTGGATCACAAGCAGAAAAGTCTTCTCCTATACAAGAGTATGTCACAATTCCTATATGGACAGATGCTTTTGCTGCTGCTGCTGCTGCTGGAAAGGATAATGGTGGTCCCCAAATATCACAAGTTAACAACATGCATGGTCCTTCAGGCGCTGACAAAGGCAAATCTAGCGCTGACAGGACAAATTCAGACGTTGATGGCTCAAACGTTGACAACAACATTTCAGGCGTTGTTAGCCCAAACGCTGACAACCAAGGTTTAGGCGTTGCCAACACATTTGTGCATCTTTTCTCTTCTACTTTTGAACAGGGTGAACCTTCCAATTTATATGAAGAGGTTCATCCTCATATTGATGAAAGAGAGTCTGAAGAAGAAGATATTGGTAACATAGATAATGAGTTTGAAGACACCAGACTTTTTGAAGGAGGAGTTCTCACTTCTACTATGAAGAATCACCCCACTTCTCAAATCATTGGTGATATTATGACTCCTGTTCAGACTAGAAGATCTCATCAAAGTCTTGGTGGATTTATTGCCAATATTCACAAGAAGGTTGATACCCCTCTTGTGCAAGCATGTTTGTTTGCCTGTTTTCTGTCACAACAGGAACCCATGAATATCTTTGATGCTCTCAAAGAACCAAGTTGGGTGGAAGCAATGCAGGATGAGCTTCACCAATTTGCAATTCAGGATGTTTGGGAGCTGGTTGATTGTCCCAGATATGTCAGACCTACAGAAACAAGATGGGTTCTAATAAATAAGAGAGACGAAAGAGGTATTGTGGTCAGAAACAAGGCAAGATTAGTGGCTCATGGATATACACAAGAGGAGGGGATAGACTATGAGGAGGTCTTTGCACCAGTTGCAAGGATTGAAGCTATAAGAATCTTTCTAGCCTATGCATCTTGCATGGGCTTCACAGTCTATCAAATGGATGTCAAGAGTGCCTTCCTCTATGGAACAATTGTTGAGGAGGTGTATGTCATGCAGCCTCCTGGTTTTGAAGATCCAGAGAAACCAGACAAGGTGTATAGAGTCAAGAAGGCTATGTATGGACTTCATCAAGCCCCAAGAGCATGGTATGGCACATTATCCACTTATTTGGTGCACAATGGATTCAAGAGGGGCACCATAGATCAGACATTGTTTACAAAGAAGAATGGTAAGGATGTTCTACTTGTTCAGGTCTATGTTGATGATATCATTTTTGGATCTACAAATCCAAAGATGAGTGAGGATTTCTCCAAGCTTATGACAGAAAAATTCAAGATGAGTGCAATGGGGGAGATGAACTTTTTTCTAGGGTTACAAGTTCAGCAGAAAGAAGATGGTATCTTCATCTCCCAAGATAAATATGTGGTAGAGATCTTGAAGAAGTTTGGCTTTTCTCCACATGAAAAGAGGGCTACTACTCCTATGGATAGAGAACACCCTTGGGGAAAGATTGGAGATGGAAAGGATGTTGATGTCAGGCACTATAGATCAATGATTGGTTCATTGATGTATCTCACAGCCTCCAGACGTGACATCATGTTTGCTGTGTGTGCTTGTGCACGCCATCAAGTGACTCCCAAAGAATGTCACCTTTATGCTGTTAAGAGGATCTTTAGGTACCTAAGATGTTATCCCAGTCTTGGCTTATGGAACCCAAAAGATTCACCTTTGGAGCTTATTGCATATTCAGACAGTGACTATGGAGGTGATAAGTTTGATAGAAAATCCACAACTTGTGGATGTCAGTTTCTTGGGAGCAGGTTGATATCTTGGCAATGCAAGAAACAAATAGTGGTGGCTAATTCTACAACTGAATCAGAGTATGTGGCTGCAGCTGCTTGTTGTGGACATGTCTTATGGATTCAGAACTAGCTGTTGGACTATGGGTATAATTTCATGCATACCAAGATATTTGTTGACAATAACAGCACTTTATGCATTATTAAAAATCCTGTACATCATTCTAAAACCAAACACATAGATATTAGACACCATTTTATAAGAGATTGTTTTGAAAAGGGTTTAATATAACCAGATAGGGTTGACACAGAAGAAAATGTGTCAGATTTACTAACTAAACCTTTTGATGCTGGAAGGTTTCAATACTTGGTAACAAGTATTAGAATGATCAATCTTACATAATATGTGTTTTGGGGTATTTCAGTAAAATTATGTACAGGATAATGTATTGTTCTTGGTCTTGTTGAGAATTTAGATTTTCCATTGTATTTTTCTAACACTGACAAAGGTTACTGTAACGCTGATAAGTGTTATTGTGACGTTGTCAGCAATATATTTGTCTAACGTTAACAAAGCTTTTCTTAACGCTGACAAGTGTTATCGGGGCGTTGTCAACAACAATGTTAGTTTTGTGGTTTTCAATCTAAATGTGCAGGTGGTGTTAGCATTATACCATTGGATACAGAGTTGCTTATGGATCATTGGAGAAGCATTTGAGCATGTTTTTATTTATGGATGATGGTTGGAATTTTCTATTCCTATCTTGACATAAATTTTTTATGTTCATGCATATTTTTGGCAACATATGTATCATAGTTTAAGGGGAGGTTTTAAGAACCTTTAGGACTTTTGGGTATCCTTATGATACTTCTATCACAATTCTAGATTGTGTCCATAGGTGAGTATGAGTTAGTTTTACTAAATCATGAGGCACTGTAGCATGCAAAGTTGATATACTATGCATGCTGCCAAGACATTTTTGGCCTAGAATTGGTTGTGGTATGTTGGGAGACTTGGGAATGAATTTATCATGGGTTTTACCTGGGAGTAACAAGGAATTTTATGAGGTAACTTAGTTGTTAAGAATTTTGGTTAGCAAGGGACACTAGAGGACTGCTATGTCTATCTTGCATAAGCAAGTGTGCATAACTGGACAGTGCTTGCCGCCCTATAATAATTATCAACTTATAGGTTATCTTCTCTAGGATAAATTACTTTGTTAAGGTCATTTTTCATTTTTAAATATTTTTATTTTTGGACGCTGACAAGTATTTTTCCAAGCGTTGTTGTGACCAATTTAGACGCTGACATGGCTTTGGCAAACGTTGACAAGAATATAGACGTTGGGCATTGATGGGTTATTTTTGACCGTTGACACTCAATGGGACCTACCCAGTTGTTACTTTTTGACATATTTTTGGGCCGTAATTTTGGGAGCAGATAACTTTCATTTAATGCATGAGATAAACTTATTTCTTTTCAATATTTTCATGATTGTATTTTGAAAATAGTTGCCTAATTTTTGACCAATCACATGCATATTTCTCTCCTATATATTTGGATCCTATTTTTAAACAGGGTACCTATCATTCTTGTCTAACAATATTTTCTCCTATACTTTATCTTTATCAATTCATTCAAACAGCTTTCAACAATGACACCAAAGTTTAAACCAAGTGATTTGGAGTTGGGATTCAGGAGTCAACACAACATGATAGCATATCTAGAAGCTGATGACACTCTGTTTCCCCAATACACAAAAATGGTGGCGTATTTGAATGAATCCCCAAATAGGTATGATCTTTCTCATGCTCCACTCATTCTTGTCACACATATTAAACAGTTTTGGAACACTATTAGTTCCTCAACGGTTAATAGAGTGACTACATTATCATCTATTGTTCATGGGCGCACATGGGTGGTTACTGAAGCTTTGGTTCACCAAGCTTTGCTTCTTGATGATGCGGATGGTATAACCACCCTCCCCATTGATGAAATAGAACAAGGACTAAGGGCTTTGGGTTATCCTTTCCCTGATGAGGGAACTTTAAATAAATATCATAAACAGGAGTTTCCCCCAGCTTGGAAGTACCTAATACATGTCCTCTTGCAATGTTTGAGTCCCAAGTGTACTGCACACAATGAGATCAATAGATCTATTGATAATGCTATTGTGTGTATTGCTACTGGGCAAAAGTTTAATTATTCTAAAATGATTTTTGAGGGCATGTGTAAAAATAATAAAATGACTTTAGCTTATCCTAGATTTTTACAAATGGTTTTTGATGTCTAAAGTTACTGCACAAGGGATCATGATTATTTTTATGAGATCCCTGTGCAAAAGAAAGCATTTTTTACAAAGATGAACTCACCCTTACATCGTGACTTTCCCCTAACCCCAGCTATTATTGCTGTCATTGAAGCAGAACAACCCCAACCAGACCCACAACCCCAACTTGACCCAATATCTGAACCATTACCTTCACCACAACACATGCAAATTGACCAAGAACCCTTCGACGCTGACACATTAAATGTTGGCGTTGACATGCCTATTCCAAACGTTGACACCAATCCTTCACAGACCCAAACACCCCTTAACCAACCCACATCCACCCAATCCACATCATCTTCTCCCCCAACACAATATAGGTTGCAAAAACGCCAAAGGAATACTGGAGTGTTCTCCTCTAGTGGTCCTAGCCATGTAGCAGAGAGAATCACCACCACAAGTGTGGTTGGTGTTATGGATGAGGCTGGGACTATTGGTTCTGGCTTAGAAGCTGCCCAAGACAGTCCTACCATCATTAAGACCTCATACATGCCAAATGAATCTAACTTGGGAGGTCAAATACCCATTTTAGAAGAGGGTAGATTGGAACCAATGACTTTGATGGAATTGACGACAGTCTGCATTAGCTTGCAAAAGCAAAATGCAGACTTGGTACAAGTTGTCAGCACACAAGGCCTTGAACTCAAGAAATTGAGGGAGAGGATTTTTGTTTTGGAAAATGCTAGCACAAGGAGAGGGATGGAGGAATCTTCCAAAGGGGAGGATGAATAGATAAATGTGAGTGATAAGGGCTCTCATGATGGTGAATCTTTGGGTGTTGCTGAGGCCCTAACAAGTTTGAAGAAACAGACATATTTTGATACGTCTCTAGTCTCTCCTACAAACTTAAATTTGTCATTTACAGCCATGTTGGAGGAAATTACAAGAGGCGCTGAGACAGGTACTTTGGGCGTTGACAAGCAAGATTTGAACGCTAACATGAGTAACTTGGGCGCTGACAAAGCAAAAGTGAGCGTTGACAGGCCTGCAGATGAGGTTGATGTATTCCAGTCATCATCCATCATCAAAGATGTTTCTTCACAGGTATTACCATCTTCCTTACCCACCTTGGATCCATTAGATAAGGGTAATGGTATTATGGTAGAAGTAGATGTTCCAAAGGATGCAGCACAGATTGAGTCTGATAAAAGGTTGGCTGTATAAATTATGGAACAAGAAAGAAAGAAGGTGGGTGATCACCTTTTGTGGTCACTTCAGAAGAACAAGAAGGAAGTGATGAAGCCAGTTCAGACTCAAGTGTAATGATTATAGAACAACTAGAAAGACTTGAGTATGGTGATGAGTTGGCAAAAGAGAAGTTGAATGAGTTGAAGTTGCAAGTTTATTTTGACATGCCAGAAGTTGTTTAGATGTATCATGCTTGGGAAGATAGGTGTATAGAGAATCCACATTTGACTATTTCAGATCAGATATGGGGTTTGGAGAATCTTCTCAGAGTACAAAAGGATTGCAAGGTCATTCTGAAACACAAAGCAAGCAATGTTCTCTCAAATTTGAAAAAGGGATAGAAGGGAGTTGTATTGCATGCTACTCGGATGTCATGGAACAGGGTGGACTTATAGGAAATTGATTGGATTGACATTTGAAGAGTTGGAGTACAAAGCTTATCCCATTTGGGTAAGAGTGCAGGAAGAAAACACTCTAAGACTTTTATCTGATGAAAGGAAAGAAGAACTTGCAGAAGAAATGGAGCTTAAGAAGGCAATGATTCTTCCCAGACCTGTGAAGAAGGGAGTCCCTCTTGAGTTTCCCAAAGATATGGATAGGTTAAATCCAAGTAAAGCTGTTATAAGAAAGAGCCTCAAGCTTTCACCATTGGAAGCTTTAGATATGGTACAAGTGTTACCACTTGATTCCAGAAACCCTATTATAAGCTATGAAGAAGATGAATGTGGGTTTTGGAAGATTGGCAGGTATGGAAAAGAGGTTCACACTTTTACCACTCTTATATCTTTGTTTGCAAGTTTTGATAGAGAAGACTTGGTAGACCTATGGAGGTTGTTAGAGGCCAAGTATGAGACTGAAGCTCCCACTTCAGTCAATGAAATAAAACTGTAGTCAGCATTCAAGAGAATGTGTGGACCAAGAGATGAAGATCCTGCTATTTGGAAGGATCTTGAAGATGACCTCAGTGGTCTTCAATGGCGTTTGTATTCAGCTGCTGGTATTTATTATTTGAGTTCTACAAAGTTTGCTGAGTATCTACTTGTAGATGGTCAGTATTTCATGTCCAAGGAAGTCTTGGAGAAGATGAAGAATACACAGCTGAAAATTGATTATTCAAGTGACGTGGCCAAAGATTTGATCAGATTTATTTATTACCAATATGATAAGTGTTGTAAGATTCCTCCTAGTTCTTAATGTTTATTCAGAAACTTGATTACTAGAGTAGATATCAAGTTTAGGGGAGGATTGTTGGGAATAAATTATAGCCAGTCTACTTGAGCGCTGACAAGAGTAAAACAAGCGTTGATAAGAAGAAAACAAACGCTGACAGATCAAGCGTTGACAAGAAGAAGTCAAGCGTTGATACATTGAAGACAAGCACTGATGGAAGGATATGATCTATGCGTTTATTATGTTCTGGATTACTTCTAGTAAAGATGGGAACAACAATGTATTTTCTATATTTATCTTTACCTAGAATACTTGATACGTAGATTATTGTACAAGGCTTCTTATGTCTATAAAAGAAGACATTTAGGTTAATGTTCAAGATATAGTTTGTATACGTTAAACATTCATTGTAAGCAAGTTTGTTATCATTAATCAAAGTGAAAGTTTGTTTACATCTTTGTGTTCTTGTTTAAGTGTTAATTCCGCATAACACTTAGATTGTCATATACATATACAAAGATTTATCTACGTGTATAACTTGATCTAATCTCGTATACATAAGGCTAAATCGATCTAAGTTTGGGATCAACAGAGTGCTCATTTTATAATATATACTTTGATTTCCAAATCTGATTATCAAACTCACTTTCACCATTTTTGCCATATCTTGAGTTCTACAAGGAGATAGAAGCTCAATTTTGGGCAGCACAAACTACATAATATGTGCTATAATTAACTCCTAGGGCTCTTCCCCCCTTTCCATTGATGTAGGGAGGGCTTCCTTCCCCGCCATTCCGGCCTATTATTGATAGAGATGCTTAGGAGAGGAGACAGTTTCGCTGTCGTTAGATTGTGTGGCACCGTGAGCCAACGCTAGCAGAAAGGCTCTTTCCTTTATATCAGAAGGAAGCTACTGCTCATTCATCCTCTAAGTGTCCCTAATAATTCGTCCAAAACAGACTATACAGATTTGAACCTTAATAGTATTTTGATCATATCTTGCTCATTTTATTGATTCCATTGAGTGGTCAACTCCCACACATGTAAAAATCATATACCTTACTGTATATTCAATAATCCAAGTCATTTTATCAAGTTATCATATGGTTACTTACTGTTTTATACAAGTGATTGTAGTGTTTTTGTATACCCTTTAGGAAAAGAGTACCAAAATAGGGAAATTATTAAATACGACGGTTTAGGAAAACCGTGTACAAATGACCCTAATGAAGTTCAAGTTCGTTTCCCAAGGAGGTATATGTGTGTGACTAAAATGTAGCAAGATTTGAGATTAATATTCGAAAGAAGGGAATGAGAAAAGAGGACGACGAAGACGTGAAATTAATTACTACTACGACTACACGTAAAACCGTAAAAAGTACAAAAATAAAAATTAATTCTAAAAATTACCAAAAATTCACCAAAAATCAAAATAAATAAACCAAGAGTTTGCCAATGATCAAAACCTTTTCAAACATTTTAATTAATTAAATATTTAAATTTTAAATGCTAATTAAAGCCCTAAAAATCAAATTAATTATCAAAAAGCCCAAATAAAGATTTTTCAATTGGTAAACCTCTAAAATGGCCTAAAAAGATTAAAAACTATTTTTATAAATTTTTAAACTAAGAAAAACTATTTAAAATGATTTAAAAACTATTAAAACTTAAAATAATTATAAAAATCAATCTAAAGATGATAAAATTAATCTAAGAGTTGCAAAAATCCTATTTTAATGTATTTAAGCTAAGAAAAATATAAAAAGTGCAAAAATGTGAAATTTGAATAATAATAATAATAAAATAATATTAAAAATCCAAAAATTATAAAAAACTCTAAAAACATGCAAACAAGTTTATTTTGACCTAAATAATCAGAAAATGAAAGTGAAAAGACTAGAATACCCCTATTGGGCCCCCAAATGGGTCAAAAGCAAGAATAGTCAAGCTTATTGGGCTTTTAGCCCAAAAAGTCAAATTAAGCCCAAATGACTTGGAAACGCACTATCTGACTCAAAATTTAATTCTAAGCACAAAACTCTGAAGGCCCAAAAGCTGAAAGTGAGCTTATCACAGCTTAATGAACAAACAGCTTATCCTTATTGGGCCATTAAGCCCATTAAGCAATAAGCTAATGCCATAAGCTCTAATTTGACACACAACCTTCTTTTGGGATACTAAAGAGATCTGTAAAAAGAAATTTTAAAAAAGCACACTCAATAAGCCTGAAATAAGCAAAGTACAAATCCACTAAAAGACAAAATAGTCGGGTTTGAGATTTAGGGCACCTCAGGACTTGATTCAACTTGCAAAATGTCACAAATGACTTAACTAAGAATAATCAATCTAGAAAATCACAAAAAGCCAAGTTGAAAAAGCTGTGAGAACCAATAAGCTGGCTGAAAAAGCCAAATAAGCTAGTTTTCTAGCAAAAGCTTAACCAAAAGACTTGTAACCTTCCAGACTTGTTATTAAGCTGAGAAAAATGAGTTCTATCACAAAAACTAAGTTGTTGCATGTACCAATAAGCAAAACAGATTCAATAAGCTATGTGACCAAGTTTGACCAAAAGTCAAACGCTGACAAGTGTAAATCAAACGCTGACTAGCACAAATTGGACGTTGACAGACTTAATGAAGTGTTTAGACTTGTTTTTCACCCAGCTGGTCAAGGCTTGAGTGCAAACCTTGTGAATCAAGGCCTACCAGTTGATTAGACTTGATAAGTTTTGGCACAAATAAGCCAATAAGCCAGTAAGCTTATAAGCTATCAACAAATCAATCCAAGTAGCCAAATAACCTCACAAGCAGCACACAAATAGGATCCAAGCAACAAAACAACAATCCTTACACTAGAAATACCAATGCAAACACCAAATGAGGTGGTCACTTTGCTGATGCAAATGACCACTTCAGCCCACTTTAATAAGCTATAACAAACACAATAAGCCACTAAATTCAACAACCAGATAACCAATAGATAACTTATCACCCAAACTATTCCCAAACCTGATTTCAGACCTTAGATCCAACTAACAAAGAAGTTATTGGATTTGATGTGTTTGACCAATTCCAAAACACTTTATATCAGATTTTTGCAAAATTTCAAATCCTTTTCCAAAACTTTCAGAAACTTACCAATGACTAAAACTTGTTCAAAATGACTTGTTTAGACTTCCCAAACCCTAAGAACCAAGGGCACAAGTCCACAAGGCCATATGAACCAGTAAACCCAAACAGTCCTTAATCCACAACTTTTCAAAGCAACTTGTGATATTTAAACACAACCTACAGATTTTATGATTCAAATAGCTACACTAGATGACAACTAACAGATTCAAACACTAAAATCATAACCTCAAACACAAGAACACAAAATCAAAACACAAAATCCAAAACAGGCAATAACATGAAATATTTAGGGGAAACTTAAACAAGGGATTATACCTGTCCTCCACAACATCCTAGGAGGACCAGCTATGCTCCTTGGACCTTGTTCAACAACTAGAACAAGACCAAGGTTCTTCAAATAGGAAGATCAAAACCTGCTGATGTTCAAAGTAGAACAAGGTTTTGATTATGATATTTCTTCAACACAAATGAGCAAACAACTCAACCAAGAGCTCAAAACTCTTCTCAGGCTTGGTGTCAACAAGCTTGAAGGAGCTTAAGGCCTTTGGCTAAGGGTTAGTACAAGAGAATAACCAAAACAGTAACAAGGATTTCAAGGTTTTAGAACCTTTGAAAACCTTATAAACATAGACGTGCCTTAACCACAAGATTAAGGAAGGTCTAAGAGATCAAATGGAACACAGATTTCAGCTATTCAAACACCAACTTTTAATAAACACAAAAGAGATTTCTAAAATTTTTGGAAATTCAAATTTTATTTAAATAAAAAGGAATTACAAAGATTATAGCCAAAATCTAGAAAAAGGGACTCTCACAGGTTGAGATCTCCTTTTACAGGCAAATGCTAACCTAACACTATTCATAAACCCTAACACTGAAATTCCTAAATTATCCTTGAGTGCTTCTAGACGAATCCTTGATATGAGCTGTCCAAAATGATCAAGGACGTTCATTTTAGCTTTGGAGTTCAGCTATGACTCTTAGCTGTTGATCTTGACACGTCAGATTACTTGGAGAGAAAGTTGCATTTTCATTGGTGGAGGAGGTTGAGTGTGGGGTCCATTGGGTAATGGGATTGAGTGTTTTGTGTGTGGGATGGGATTCTGCATGTGTGAATCACACGTGGTGTGGGTAATTGAGATTTACCCTTTGGTTTAAGTGGAATGGTAACTGGTGGTGAAAGGTGAATAATAACCTTTTTGATCCGTTTTTGTAGGAGTTGCAAAGTGTTTGGCGCATTTTTGAGTTTGAATGTTTCAAATAAACACCTTTGGCCCTTGTGTTTTGGTGAGATGGGTATTAAACGTTTTCAGCCAACAAAACTTGCATTCCTTTGTTATTCAAGTTCTGATTTTCACACTTTTGCCCTAAAACTTTGGCAAAAGTGTTTCAAGGGTAATTTTTGCCATGTTTGAATAGTTGAGGGACTGAATTTGGAATTTCTTGATCTTCAAAGGTCTTCATAGTATCTTTGGCTTCATGAGGGACCATAATTGGCAAATTAGATTTGATGAGGGACTAATCTTGCCATTTCTTCAAAGTTGAAGGACCTTTTTGCAATTTTGACAAACTTAAGGGACCAAACTTGTAATTATGAATTCACAAGGGTTTTAAGTGTCATTTATTCATTGTTTGAGGATCAATCTTGCATATCTTCAAGTCTTCAAGGGTAAATGTTGGATCATTCATGAACTAGGGCCCGGTTCTTTGTACGGCTTCGTTTCGCGTGTCTGTTTTTCCTTGTTTCTTGTGATCTTTTGTCTTTTTCACTATATCCATACCTAAAATACACAAGTAAACAAATACAAGCATATATATGGTATTTTATGACATATTAGTGCATTTAAAGCCCGAAAAGAACGATGAGATCATGTATAAATGCCATCTCATCACTCCCCCAAACTAAGCCATTGCCGTGCCCTCACGCAATGTTAGAATAAAGTATCTAAGCATCACAAAAATTCAGTTTTAATAACCTTATTGAAGAGTAAAAGACTTGCAACAGTACTATGAAGATGTGTAAAGACGTAATGTAGGATTTTCATCACGAATGTGACTTTTAGGGTCAAAGAATAGAAACAAGTAAATGTCCCTTAGAGTAAATTTCGTCATCCTTGATTGTCATACATTCCATGCTAAGTGCAAAAACGAGATCACTGTTGGTACAAGTCACAATGCTAACACTACTCATACGTCCAAATTGTGTAATACTTTTTCTCCCCGCAATCCTAGTTATTATAAAAGGAAATGGGTTACTAGCATTTTTTAACTATTTGTCATGGATCACAAGTGATTCATATTGACTAATTTAAGTAGTTATTAGTCTGAAAGCAAAGTAGCACGATTTAATCGATAGTTAGCCGGAGGACAAAATCTTTTAAAACGGCTTCTCGTGTATCTCCTTAAGTTCATATCTTGGCATAACTCGTTTCACGATTTGAGACCTTTCTCGGACCGATATTTGGCATGTACTTCATACTTCAAATCTTGGGAAGACATTCTTGAAATTATGTTCTTCTCTTCAGATATTTGGAATTTCTTCACTTGACGTTTTTGAGAGATTCTTCATATTTGGACCACGACTTCATCATTTTTCTTCAATCTTTAATTTGGACTTTGATATACAACGATCCGCCTCCTTTTCGGACTTGGATATTTTTATCCTCATACCTTGTAAGGGTCTTTTTGGATAGACTTTCTCCATGATCTTTAGGGGAGTAATTGGTTTTCGTCGTGTGTCTCGATCCTTGATATTGATTTAGGAATAATGATACTTCACATCATCTTGGATCTTTAGCAAAAATAGAGCTCCTCATGCCTTGTTAGGGCCTTTTTGGATCTTCACCAATCTTCGCGTCCCGCTTCAATAAGTTATGCCTTGGCTATGAACTCTATTCAACCCCGAGCAACTTTTAAACGATCTTGCGCTAGAGGCTAAGTAACCTTTCAAATCGTACGACCTTACTTATTTGCAATTATTTTTATTCCTAATGCATTGATCTTATGGGAAGAAAAAGCCACAATTAAAAACATATGAGTTTTTGAAATAACATTTTCATGTTCTACGTTTAGCATGATCACTTGTCTAACTCTATCACTTCTCCTTCTTCACTATATAAAGACCTCTAATTAAAGAGACTCGTGAATACTTAGCCATGCAAGTTAAAATTAAGCCAAATTTGGATTAGCTTTCATTAAGACTATATCAAATCAAAGTTTTAGGTTTTCAAGACACCTATAGGATCTTGCACTTTCTTGGACTTTTTCAAGTTTAGAGAATGCATTTTATAGTTCCCTTGATAAGTGAATTTCTAGGATCAATTATAGGAACTTGCAAAAAGTTCTTGTTCTTAACCCGAATGAGCTAAGACTTTCGCGTTTTAAAGTTACCTATATAAAAGTCTAGAAAAACTTGAATTGAGTGGGTTAAGGAATGTGAATGGCTCCAAATGCCCATCAAGTAAAAAATCAGCTCTTATTCTACCCATCGGAAAATATACATTCGTGTCTTAAAAACACTTATGAAAACTAAATTTTTTTTAAAATTTGGCCATTTTTAGCCTTATTAGCAACAAAACATTGAAAGTTGGAAAATGTGAGGGCGTAGCAAAGCAAGTATCTATTCACCCCCATACTAAAAGTAAACATTGTCCTCAATGTTTCGAGTCTAAAGGTGGAGCACCCCCATACTAGAGACGAAGAATCGAATGCTTAGGATCTAGCATGGAAAGGGTGATCAACAATATATCTAAAGCCGTTTATTAAGTATGCTAAAAGATAATTTTTAGAATAATAAAGGATATGTTAATGGATTCGTGAAAAAATTCTTCAAGCAAACGATGGAGGCTCACGTAAACGAGCACGAGAGTCTTCAATCGTAGATGATGATCTAGATAACACAATCACAAACAACCACGAGACAACGAGTTGGAAGGGCACAAATCCCCTCTAATTAGTTTTTAGTAAGCATAAAAGGATAAGAATGGGATCTCCCTCACGAGGCACCTCGTTTTTGATTACCGAGTCATGAGCTCGACTCGATCCCCTCAAAGCTAATTATCATTGGGGAAGGTGACTTGGTCGAGGTTAACCATTGAAGGAATTTCCCCACCAAAGTAGTGCTTACGCCTATGTCCATTCACCTTGAAGTTAGGACCATCATCTTGAGATAGCTCGATGCTCCCATAAGGAAACACTTGTGTAACGGTGAAAGGACCCGACCAACGAGATTTCAATTTCCCAGAAAATATTTTAAGTCTAGAGTTAAAAAGTAACACTTGATCACCAACGTTAAAATCCCGGTTTTTAATCTTTGCATCATGAAACTTTTTAGTCTTTTCTTTGAAAATCAATGAATTTTCATAAGCATTGTCTCTTAGTTCATCCAATTCATTCAATTGTATTTTTCGGTGATCTCCTGCGGTCTTCAAGTCAAAATTTGCATGCTTAAGGGCCCAATATGCCTTGTGCTCCAATTCAATGGGCAAATGACAATTCTTCCCATAGACTAACTTATAAGGAGTACAACCGATAGGTGTCTTATAAGCGGTCCTAAAGGCCCATAAAGCGTCATCGAGTTTGTCGGACCATGAAGCATGGTTTTCTCCAATCGACCTCTGTAAATCCTCTTCAAAGGTCGGTTCGAAACCTCGACTTGCCCACTCGTTTGTGGGTGATAAGCCGTAGAAAGACGATGAGTAACTCCATATTTCTTTAAGACCTTCTCGAATTGGTCATTACAAAAATGGGTTCCACGATCGCTTATAATAGCACGAGGGGTTCCGAACCGAGAGAATAGTTTCTTCAAAAACTTCACTACCACACGAGCATCATTAGTAGGTAAAGCCTTAGCTTCCACCCACTTAGAAAGGTAGTCCACCGCGACGAGGATATACTTGTTACCATGAGACGATGGGAACGGCCGCATAAAGTCTATGCCCCAAATGTCGAAAATCTCACACACTTGAATTATGTTTTGCGGCATTTCATCATGTTGAGACAATTTTCCTTGACGTTGGCACGAATCACACGACTTCACAAGTGCGTGTGCATCACGATAGATAGAAGGACAAAAGAAGACGGCATCGAACACTTTCTTAGCCGTGAGATTAGCACCGTGGTGACCACCCGTGGGTCCCTCGTGACAAGCTCTAAGGATATTAGAAGCTTCGGTACCAAAAACACAACTTCGAACGAGTTGATCCGCACAAACCCGAAAGAGATAAGGGTCGTCCTAAAAATAGAACTTGACGTCACGAAAGAATTTTCGCTTTTGTTGTGTCGTCATACCCTTGATTATGAAATTCCCCGCATGGTAATTTGCAATGTCGGCAAACCATGGGGTGGTGTCTTTAGAATTCACTACACCGAGAGTCTCGAGAGGAAATGTTTCGGTGATTTCCTTGTTCTCAAAAACATCTTTGTGAGGATCTTCTAGACGAGAGAGGTGATTGGTCGCTAGATTCTCGGCTCCTTTTTTGTCAAGCACGATGACATCAAATTCTTGGAGGAGGAGCATCAAACGAAGCAATCTCGGCTTAGCATCTTGCTTAGCTAAGATATACTTGATAGCCGAATGGTCGGTATACACGATGCTTTTAGTTAAGATGAGATAAGGTCGGAATTTCTCAAAAGAATAGACCACGGCAAGGAATTCCTTTTCCGTTGTGGTGTACTTTAATTGAGCCTCGGTCATCGTCTTACTAGCATAATGGATAGGACGGAAATGCTTTTCATAACGTTGCCCTAAGACGGCCCCTATAGCATAATCACTTACATCAAACATGATTTCAAAGGGTAATTCCCAATTAGGAGCAACAAGAATGGGAGCTTCGGTAAGTTTCCTTTTAAGAGTTTCGAAAGCTCTAACACAATCCTCATTGAAATTAAAAGGAGCATCCTTCTCGAGAAGGTGTGTCATAGGTCGAGAGATTTTCAAAAAGTCTTTGATGAAACGACGATAAAAGCCCGCGTGGCCTAGGAAACTCCTAACTCTCTTAACGGTTTGGGATGAGGTAACTTGGCGATGACGTCTACCTTAGATTTATCGACCTCAATCCCCGCTTTCGAGACCTTATGTCCTAAGACGGTTCCTTGTTTACACATGAAATGACATTTTTCCCAATTAAGCACAAGATTGGTTTCTTCACAATGTTTTAACATTTGCTCGAGATTAGATAAACACGACGTGAACGAATTTCCAAACACCGAAAATTCATCCATAAACACTTCCATCGACTTCTCGATCATATCGTGAAAAATGGCCATCATACACCGTTGAAACGTACCCGGTGCATTACAAAGTCCGAAAGGCATCCTACGATAAGCAAACGTTCCATAAGGACACGTAAACGTAGTCTTCTCTTGATCACGAGGGTTGATAGGGATTTGAAAGTAACCGGAAAAACCATCTAAAAAGCAATAGAATTCATTTCCTGCGAGTCGCTCCAACATTTGATCCATGAAGGGCAAAGGAAAATGGTCTTTACGAGTGGCGTCATTTAACTTTTGGTAGTCAATACACACCCTCCAACCGGTCACAACACTAGTGGGAATTAACTCGTTGTTTTCGTTGGGCACAACAGTCATTCCTCCCTTTTTAGGGACACAATGGATTGGGCTCACCCATGGGCTATCGGAGATAGGATAAATCATTCCCGCGTCAAGGAGTTTTAAAACATCCTTTTTAATGACATCGTGAATTTTGGGGTTTAACATTCTTTGACTTTGAATTGCGGGTTTTTAGTCCTCCTCCATTAAAATCTTGTGAGTACAAAATTTTGGGTCAATACCCTTAATGTCGGAAATTTTCCACGCAATTGCCCCTTTATGAGCTTTAAGAACTTTCAAGAGCTCGGTTTTTTCATCATTAGCAAGACCTCTTGCAATAATAACCGGAAATTTGTCATCACCTTCCAAGAACGCGTATTCAAGGTGAGAAGGAAGATCTTTCAATTCAAGGATAGGTGGTTCCTCGATTGAAGATTTTGGTTCAACACTCATAACTTCCATCGGTGGAAGAAATGGTGGAATAGAAGTATCATCACTAATCAACCCCTCATCTTCATTGTCGATTTTATTTGAAGTAAAATCGCCTTCTTGGAATGGAGTGAGATTTGGTGTAGAATTAGCAATAATTGGATCCAAAATATTGGGATTGCCACTTGACGAGCTATCGGAAAAACCTAACACTTCTTGTGAAAACTCATCGCAAACCACATCAACTAAGTCAATGTGATTGATGGTAGAGATTGCATAGACATGAGAAGGTTTTGAGTTTTGAGTAGCGTTTATAACAAGTTCCTCTTCGTTGAATCTCAAAGTGATAGTTCTTGCATGAACGTCGATAAGCGATCTCGAGGTGTCTAAAAATGGACGACCTAAAATTAGAGGAACTTGAGGATCCGCGGGGATGTCAACTACTATAAAATCAACAGGATAGTAGAACTTCCCCACTTTCACGAAAACATCTTCGGCTACTCCACATGCTAAAATCATAAAATGATCGGCCATCTCGATAGACATGTTCGAGGGAGAAAGAGCCGGAAGCGAAAGCGATTTCCATATGGAAAATGGCATCAAATTAATGCTCGCACCAAGATCGGCCAAGGCGAGGCATTCTTTCGTATCTTGTATGTCACAAGGAATGAGAAACTCTCAGGGGTCACCAACTTTTTACGGTATGCGGTTAAGATAAACCGAAGAACAATTAGCAAGCTTTGAAAGCTTTTCCTTATCGCTCATCATACTTTTGAAAGTGGAAGGGAAACGAGGCATATATAACAACGCGTCGGCTAAACTCACATCAAAATTCACTTGTTGAAACATTTTTATAAAAATCTCGATTTGTTGTTTGTTACGTTCTTGCAATTTCTCCTTGTTTCGTCTCGAAGGGTAAGGTAAGGGTGGTGTGGGTTGGACATTAGGCAACGGCCTTGGAAACTCGGGTTCCACAATTGGTATTGGTTCAACCGTAGGTGTGGTATGAGCGGTACTTCGTGGGATTGTAATATGCTCCTTTTCGACCATCACCTCAGGCTCTTTCTCAATTTCCTTCTCCGTAGAAGTACTTGGACGAGAGATTGGTTCCTTGAAAGTTTTACCACTTCGTGTAGTAATAACCTTCATTTCTCCCTTCGGGTTTGCAATGGTATCACTAGGAAGACCACCCGAGGAAGAGGGTTTACACATGATTGCTTCAAACATTTTTGCCATTCGGTCCTCAAATTTTGATTGCCTTAAATCCGCTTTTAACAATTCTTGCTTAATCTCATGTTGTTCCATCTTTTGTTGATTTTGTTGAAGACGTTGAAAATTTCCTTCAATCTTATTTGCATGAGTCTTAAGTTCATTAGCAAGTTAATTTTTAAGCTCGTTTTTCAACTCGGATCTTAAGCTAATCATCTCACGTTGCATGTTATCAAATTTAGCATCATTTTCTTTAGCATAATCCAAAAATTCTCCTTGAAGATTTTTTTGTGTGAGCATTTTGAAAACCTTGTGTAGTGTTTTGAAAATCACGGTTTTGGTTTTGATTAGTGACTTGTCCATTCCCACTTTGATAATTCCCCTTGTTGTAGTTACGTGAATTGCCTTGATAATTACCACCTTGGTTGTTGTTTCGATAGTTATTAACATTTTGATTTGGTGGAGCTTGATTTGAGCGAAAACCTTGGCCGTTTTGGTTGTAAGTTCCCGTTGCTACGTAAGCACTCGAAGTGTTACCACCGGCGGTAATGCACTCGGAAAGATCATGAGCTCCACCACAAGACAAACAACTCTTTTCAACCACTTTAACCGAAGCGGAATTCAAAGCCTCTTGAGCTTTCCAATGAGTCATAAGATTAGCAAATCTATCGAAAAACCGATTTTCCTCATTAGCTTCATCATGTAAGGCGTTAATGCTACGAGACGATGACGACGATGACGAACCCAAATTGGCAACACTCGGTGTGTTACGTGGGCTATAAACCTTAGATCTATTCTCGATAATCTTTAAAGCTTCATCGGTCGTTTTGCACAAAAAATTACCACCCGCGGCGGCATTCAAGTAATCTCGTTCATGATCATTAAGCCCATTATAAAAAGTATCAATTTGATGCAATTCCGAAAAATCATGGTGTGGACATTCATGTAACATTTCTTTAAAGCCTTCCAATGCCATTGAAAAACTTTCATTATTTCGTTGTACAAATCTTGAAATCTCATTTTTCAAATGTGTTGTTTTAGATGGTGGAAAAAATTGGTTCACAAACTTAGAAACGAGATCACCCCATGTCAAAATTGAATTTGGCGATTCTTTCTCAAGACAAATTTTAGCGGGTCCATCTAACGAGTATGAAAACAACATCATCTTAATGGCGTCATGTGGAACGTTCTTAAACTTGCTAGTAGCGGTGAGACGATTAAAATTCCTTATGTGATAATGCGGGTTGTCTTGCTCATGACCTCTAAACTTATTAGCTTGCAACATAGACATTAAACCCATCTTAATCTCGAAATTCTCCGCAAGGATAGCGGGAATCACAATGGCCTCTCCAAAACCCTCGGTGGGTGCTTGTAGCAACTCCATCATAGTACGATTAGCCATGACGACTTCTTGTTCTACAGTAGGTTCAACAATTGGAGTTTGTTCTTCAATCAACGTCTCTTGATTTGCTTGCTTTTGAAGACGTTTACGAGCTCGTTTTGCTTGATTACGAGTGATCATAAACTTCACGAAGAATGGGAGGTGAGCAAAGAAGATTCTTTTTGGGTGTTTTGTGAATTTTCAATTTTTTTTGTGTTTTTGATTGTTTTTAAATTTTTTTTGGTGTATCTTCGTAGACAACAATCTACCAAATCTCTCCTCGAATCAAACTCTTGATTAAAGAAGCCTCAAAAGAATGAAAACGATCACGTGGAGTGAACGTCTTCGAATGACTTTAGAACTTTGGTGAAAACCAAATTGTTCAAGAGGGTTTAATCACAAAGAAAACCAAGCAAATATATTATACGTAATAATACTTTGGGCGACAAAACCCTCGATTAGCCTTCAATCTCAAAATACTCACAACCAAGCGGGGAAACGAGGCGGCGCGAAGCACTTAAGAGCCTTTTTCCTTAGGGTATATTTTATAATACCCGCCTTATACCTACCTTATAGTTTGTATTTTACAAAATCGAGCTTCACGAAAGTATTTATCTATTTTTGCCCTTTTCTTTTGTTTGAGATTCGAATACAATAATTAGGAGATCAAATCCCAATTAAGGTTGTGTTTTCACACTTTTGGAGATATTTTGTATTGATTGTGATACTTAATACAATATAGTAATAATAATTTCACAAGAAAAACCAAAAAACCGATAATACGTATTAGTAGATTTCTACTAATACAATTACTATTTATGGTTAATATTAAAACAACAAGACAAATTAATCACGACACACCTCCCCGGCAGCGGCGCCAAAATGATTGTAGTGTTTTTGTATACCGTTTAGGAAAAGAGTACCAAAATAGGGAAAGTATTAAATACGACGGTTTAGGAAAACCGTGTACAAATGACCCTAAAGAAGTTCAAGTTCGTTTCCCAAGGAGGTATATGTGTGAGACTAAAATGTAGCAAGATTTGAGATTAATATTTGAAAGAAGGGAATGCGAAAAGAGGATGACGAAGACGTGAAATTAATTACTACTACGACTACACGTAAAACCGTAAAAAGTACAAAAATAAAAATTAATTCTAAAAATTACCAAAAATTCACCAAAAATCAAAATAAATAAACTAAGAGTTTGCCAATGATCAAAACCTTTTCAAACCTTTTAATTAATTAAATATTTAATTTTTAAATGCTAATTAAAGCCCTAAAAATCAAATTAATTATCAAAAAGCCCAAATAAAGATTTTTCAATTGGTAAACCTCTAAAATGGCCTAAAAAGATTAAAAACTATTTTTATAAAATTTTAAACTAAGAAAAACTATTTAAAATGATTTAAAAAATATTAAAACTTAAAATAATTATAAAAATCAATCTAAAGATGATAAAATTAATCTAAGAGTTGCAAAAATCCTATTTTAATGTATTTAATCTAAGAAAAATATAAAAAGGGCAAAAATGTGAAATTTAAAAAATAATAATAAAATAATATTAAAATAATATTAAAAATCCAAAAATTATAAGAATTCTAAAAACTTGCAAACTAGTTTATTTTAACCTAAATAATCAGAAAATGAAAGTGAAAAGACCAGAATACCCCTATTGGGCCCCCAAATGGGTCAAAAGCAAAAACAGTCAAGCTTATTGGGCTTTTTAGCCCAAAAAGTCAAATTAAGCCCAAATGACTTGGAAAAGCACTATCTGACTCAAAATTTAATTCTAAGCACAAAACTGTGAAGGCCCAAAAGCTGAAAGTGAGCTTATCACAGCTTAATGAACAAAAAGCTTATCCTTATTGGGCCATTAAGCCCATTAAGCAATAAGCTAATGCCATAAGCTCTGTAAGCCTCAAAATATTGAGTCAAACAAGAATGTTCGGTCATAGGTTTCTATTGTAATATTTATTAGAATGTTGTAATAGGTAGTTAATTAGTCGTGGTTTACGGGCTTGGATTTAAACTAATTAAAGTCCAAAAGACAAGCCCGACCCAATATATAGCCCATTAAAGCCCGCATATGGGTGGACTATATATACTACCCTCCTATCATGTTAGGAGGGTGGATGGTCATTTGTAACAAATCTTTTCTTAATCTAATATTCACCAAGTGAATCATCTCTCTCTCTACTTTCTCTCACTACTTTCTCTCTCTAGGAATCCATCTCTTCTTCATCTATTTTCTTTCTTTCTTCCTTGCTTAATCATCACAAATATATGGGACAACATTTGGTATCAATCGCCATGGGGTAGTTTTGTGATTCGTTGTTGATTTTACTTGGTTCGGTGATTTTCTCCAATAATCATCTCGAATTCAAGACTTTTTTTGTGTTTTCCAAGCTCTAAATCTTGATATAAATCTTCTACATAGCTGTGGTGGGGATTTGGTCGCATTTGGTTGGTTCAAATCACGGATTTCTTGTCGAAAATATAATTTTTTTCCCTCAAAATCTCGTAACAGTGCTATTATTTCGATCAATGCAATCGGAAAAGGGTTTAGTGATTCCGATCAGTCGCATCAGAAAAGGGTTTAAACATTCCTCTCAGTATTCCGATTTTGGTATTCCGCAAGATCTTTCCGACATCATTCTGACAAGGGATTCCGATTGCATTCCGATTAGGACATTCCGACATCATTCCGACAAGGGATTCCGATTACATTCCGATTAGGACATTTCGACATCATTCGGACAAGGGATTCCGATTGCATTCCGATTAAGACATTCCGACATCATTCTGACCAGGGATTCCGATTGCATTCTGATAAGTGATTCCGACGACATTCCGATGATGTATTTTGCTAAATTTTGTTTGAGTATTTTTTAGACTTAGCCACCATCTAGACTAGTTTCGGAATATCGTTTACACGAAGATCAAAAAAAAAAAAGTTAAAATTTTTTTCGTCAAGTAAATTCAAATTTTTTCCATACTAGTTTTAGGAAATTTCTAGCTCGATTTCAAAATTTGGCGATTACAAAATTTTTTGGTCTACCGTTTTGTCGGACTGGTGAATTTATTGTCGGACTGGAGAAATATTGAAATTTTCGGAATTTAAACCACAACAACGCTCACAACAAATCTACTTAAGATCCATATTCACTTCATCATTTCAGAGAATATTGAGATGGACTCTACTGCCGAATATCGTGTGACGAACAACAACATAATGGTGGCGGGTAACAAAGAGAGACCACCAATGCCTGTATCTGGTCGGTATGCTCAATGGCAATCACGTTTCATACGATACCTTGATACAAGACCTAATGGTGATGCCTTGAGAAAATGTATTACTCATGGACCATATATATTTAAGAACATCTCAATTTCTCCAAGAGCAACTACAGATACTACTGATCCAATACCTGCAAGTGAACGTGATGAAACAAGAGCCGATCTCACACCTGAAAATTGTGCTTGGTATGATGCGGAGAAGGAAGCCATCTATATGGTTTTAAGTGGGATTAGAGATGATATTTACTCCACGGTTGATGCATGCCCGACAGCACATGAAATGTGGACTGCGATTGAACGCTTGCAACAAGGAGAATCACTCAACAAACAAGATGTCAAAACAAACTTGTTTTGGAATTTTGGCAAGTTTACTTCAAGGGATGGAGAATCAATTGATTCATACTACTCCAGGTTCTATAAAATGATGAATGACATGACAAGAAATAATCTGCAAGTCTCCACCATGCAAGTCAATGTTCAATTTCTTCAACAACTTCAACCAGAGTGGACACGGTTCGTCACTTTAGTGAAACAACAAGAAAAGTTAGACGAGGTCTCATATCATCGACTCTTTGATATCTTGATGCAATTTCAGAATGAAGCAAATGAGATTCGAGCTGAACGTGTTGCCAAGACGGCTAATCCACTTGCTTTAGTGACTACCACACAACATGTTCAAGATCATCACTCTCGTGCTCCTAAGCCATACTCCACTACATCATCTTCACCACGATCTTCCACATCATATAAGTCTTCATCATCCACAAAATCTCGAGGTAAAGTGCCAAGAGCACCATCACTACCATCTGAGTCCTTATCTGAAGAAGATAGTGATGAAGATCAAGCTCAAAAGAACCGAGAGATGAAACAACAAATTGCTTTCATAATGAAGACTTACAAGAAAATCTACAAACCCACCAACAACAATCTTCGCACATCATCTAACACAAAGAAACGATATGTTTAGAGTCCTCCAAGGTATGACACACGTCGACGTGGTGAAAGTCCTTCTAGGTATGATCGACATAATCCAACACATGTTGAGGGTTCTGCAAGGTATGATCGACAAACTGCCAAGTATGATACTCAGAGGATTGCTGCTGCTACCGGGAATAGGGAAACTGTTGGAAGTCAAGTGGTTCAGCAGAGTAGGATTCAATGTTTTAATTGCCAAGGTTATGGGCATATGGCAAAGGAATGCAGCAAGCCGAAAAGGGTTAGAGACTCCAGCTATCACAAGGAAAAGATGCTGTTATGCAAGAAAATGGAAGCAGGGGTTAAATTGTCAGCTGAGGAAGGAGCAATGCTTGATGACACTGATGATGAAGATTCTGATCAAGAGCTCGATGCACATTACTCGTACATGGCTAAGGTTGAAGAAGTTCTCAAAGTCACTGAAGATGACAATGGCCCTATCTTTGACACTGAGCCAATCGATAAGGTACACACTACTGATGAATATAATGTGTTTGGTGATAATCCTGAGCATAGTGATCTACCCCATGCCATTAATGACACATGTATGATGGAAATGGTTGATAGCAATACCACACCCGATTCATCAGACATGTGCAATAATGAGTCTGAGGATGATCAACATGCAAATGAATATGATGAAGAGGAACGTATTGCGCTTGCTAATTTAATTGCCACTTTACAAAAAGATGTCACTAAAAATAAAAAGAGTCAAAAGCAATTAAAGAAGGCAAACGCTACGCTCACTCAAAGTTTTGAAGAATGCAAAGCTGCTCTTATCAAATCTACTGAGATGACTAAAAGCTATAGAGATGAGCTCCTTCAGAAAACCAAAGAGCTTGAGGGGTACAAGGGAAGTGCGTTAAAAAGTCAAAAGGACGATTTTGAAAACAAATATAATACAACTCTTGAGTTATTAGCAAAAGAGAAGCGTCAATATAATGTTTTCTTAATGGATGAACGCCAAAAAACGTACCTTGCCAACACCAAAGTTAATGAACTTGAACAAAAGCTCTCTATGACCACTACTGACTCTGCTAAAATTCTTGAGAATAAGAAACAAGAGGTAGATGGGTTAAAACAAGACTTCAAAAGTAGATATGATAAAGAAACCGAAAAAGTAACGAAACTAGAAGAACAAGTCTAATTTTTGAAGAAGATTGTTTATAAAACACATGATTCTATTCAATCCGTAAGAATTCTAGCACCTCCATCGATGTTTAAGGGTCAAGCTAGCTTTGCAAGTCTTGAGTACCTTGCCAAAGCTCAAGCTGCGAACCCGCATCTTTATCTTGATGAGACTGAAAGGACTGATCTTAATAGCATGCCTATTAGTGCTGATAGTGAAGAGACTGCCCTTTGGGATGATGATAGTCAACCACTTGTCAATAAGGAGTTTGTGAAACCATATAATTATTCTTATGAGAATAGTATTTATGGTCTTTTCAACAAACAAACTCAGAAAACTCGTGAGGAAGTGTTTCTAGAATGCAAACAAAAGAGAATTCAATGGAAGAAAGCATTTGCCCCTAAGAAATCTAATGTTTACAAATACATAAACTACCTCCCTCTAGATGAATCTAAAAGCAAGAGTAGGAAAACATTAGGTATTCTTAAACACCAAATAGATAATGTTAAATCTATTGTTGAAAGAGACTGGGCAAAACATGAAAATGCTGAGTGGACACGTCCGATTCCTCAAGATATTACCTTGCTTGTGAAAGAACTCTTAATTCCAAACACGACATTGATTAAAGAAACTTTTCTTCAACTTGAGGAGTTCATTCGGAATGAAATGTATGATGATTTAAAATATTTTGAATCTCTTGAGAAACACATTGATGATCTTCAAATGTAGAAGTCTGATTTATCAGATGCATATGATTTACTCTTGCAAGAATGCGTTTCTAAAGATGTTATGTGTGCTTATTTTACATCTTGTGCTGATATTGATGAATATTCTGAAGTTGCATGCCAATATCTTGATAAGATCAAAGAATGTGAACGTCTTGAAATTGAGCTTTCGAAACGTAAAGAAAATGTTGACAAAAAGGCTTTTGAGTTACTTCAACACAAAACTGATTTCCTTCAAAAACATTGTCATTCACTTGAACTTGCTTTGTAAAAAGACGTTGGTAGTTTTCCACATGATAATAAATTGCAAGAAAAACTTTCCCAAACATTTCAAGAAATGAATGAACAGAATTTGGAAATTAAAGGGTTGAAAGCTCAATTACAAGACAGGGACAGAGCGTTAGCAGAGTTGTAGAAAATCGTTGCTAAAATAGGTGGGAAAATCGTGGAACCTAGCATTAAGAAACCTGTTGTTAGACAACCCAATGCCTCTAAAGTCAATAGATCCTCTATCTTGGGAAAACCAAGATGGATGGAAAGGAAAGGTTACCACAGAATCAACCCATAAGGAATCCTATAGCACTAAGTGTTAAGCACAATAATGTGATTAAACCAGGGATTTATAGAATGCCCACTAAGCCCACAAACAAAGATACTCACTCGCCTCAGACTTCTAGAAACACTAATATTCGTGTGTCTTCTACTACAGGAATAGTTTCCCCTACTAGTGTTAGCTGGCCTCAGCTTAAGCGCACTCAAGTGAATGATAAGGTCTGTAAACACAAGAATCAAGGGAAGATGAAGGAAGTAGAAGAACACCCTAGGAATTTGAATGTTTTTAAGAATAAAAAGTCTGTAATCACATGTAATGACGATTTGAATGCTGTGAATAATTTGAATGCTATGAATGTGAAATTTGTTTGTGTCAAATGTGGAAAGTGTGATAATGCTAATCATTCCATGTGTGCTAGGAATAAATTCAAAGACGTAGATATTAGAACTAAGAAGAAAGTTGCAATGCCTATTAGAGATAGTCAACCCAAACGCAAGATGAACCATTCTGGTGCCACCCCCACTAAGAAAAGTAATGCATCAGACTCCACCACTAAGAATCCTAGAAGCAAAATTTAGGAATTATATGAGTCTGCTAGTAAGTCTTGGAAATGGTGGTTTGCTAATCAATGTCCTCCCAGATATAAATGGATTCTATAATCACAAATACTGTTTCTAAGGACACTAATGATTCTATAATCACAAATACTGTGGTATCCAATTTAGCAAATGCTCCATCGTGTTCTAACTCTTCTGCAGGTGATACAGATAATTCTCTTCATACTGGACTCCAGATGCACGAAGCACATGACGGGGAATCTCAAGCTTCTAATTAACTTCGTGGAGAAGTTCCTGGGTACGGTCCGATTCAGAAATGATCAATTTGCACCGATCCTAGGATATGGAGATTTGGTTCAGGGGAGTATCACGATTAAAAGGGTATACTACGTCGAAGGGCTCAAT
Organism: Glebionis coronaria; assembly: GCA_025667525.1. Taxonomy (NCBI): domain Eukaryota; kingdom Viridiplantae; phylum Streptophyta; class Magnoliopsida; order Asterales; family Asteraceae; genus Glebionis; species Glebionis coronaria. Next base: position 339,879,025 of record CM046881.1, on the reverse strand, counting down.
CACAATCTTTTCTCGGTTGGTCAATTCTGTGATGCGGATTTGGAGGTTGCTTTCAGAAAGAATACATGTTTTGTTCGTGATTATGATGGGAATGACTTACTTACCGGTACAAGGGGTACTGATCTTTACACAATTTCACTTCAAGACACAACTTCATCTACTCCAATTTGCTTTATGGCTAAAGCTTCAACGACTCAGGCATGGTTATGGCATCAACGACTTTCTCATCTCAACTTTGATACCATTAACTTGCTTTCCAAGAAAGATATTGTGAGAGGCCTTCCAAGTTTGAAATTCATCAAAGATCATCTTTGTTCTTCTTGTGAGCTTTGTAAAGCTAAACGAAGTAGCTTCAAAACAAAAACCACACCAAGCTCAAAAGGACGGTTAGATCTTCTTCATATGGATCTGTGTGGTCCCATGCGTGTTCAGAGTATCAACGGAAAGAAATATATTATGGTAATTGTCGATGATTACTCAAGGTACACATGGACTCACTTCTTGAGGTCCAAGGATGAAACACCCGAAGTTCTCATCAGCTTTCTTAAACTGATACAACGTGGTCTTCAAGCTCAAGTTAAAGTGGTTCGTACTGATAGAGGTACATAATTTTTAAATTCAAATCTGAGAAAGTATTTTGAAGCCGAAGGGATTGGACATGAAACATCTATTGCTCGAACACCCGAACAAATCGGCGTTGTTGAAAGACGAAACCGCACTTTGGTTGAAGCTGCTCGAACATTATTATCCGCTTCAAAACTTCCACTATACTTTTGGGCCGAAGCCGTGTCAACCGCATGCTACATACAAAACCGTTCCTTAATTATCCCAAGACATGAAAAGACACCATATCACATAATTCATGATCGAAAACCTTCACTCAGACACCTTCATGTTTTTGGATGTACTTGCTACATTATTCGAGATGGTGAAAATTTGGATAAGATGAAAGAGAATGGTGATGCGTGTATTCTTGTGGGATATGCAACTCAGTCAAAGGGATATAGAGTATAAAACAAGAGAACAAAAGTGATTGCCGAGACAATTCACATCCGATTTGATGAATTGCAAGAAATGGCACTTGAACAAAACAGTTTAAGTCCCGATCCACAACGACAAACGACTTTCGTTCACAACCGAACGGAACTCGGAACTCATGACCACAGCAATGAACCGTCTAGTTCAACGTTGGTTCCAGAAAATGTTCCTAGAGCTGATATGACAGTCGACACGACAATTGAAGAGTTGGAAATATTATATGGACCAATGTATGATGAATATTTCACGGGGGAGAAACAAGTTGTATCGAAGCCTTCCGCTGTCACTCATGATAAGAATGATGATACCGATCATCGTCAACAACCGGATACAACTTCATCTACTTCAACACGGGTTGCTGCAGATTTACCTCCTCAAAATATCACTTCAACAATCGATCCTACAACATCCACAACTACTGTCATTGCTCCAGAGAACACAAATCAAGCAGACAATGCATTATCTGACGAAGACGAATTTATCAACCCATTCGGTACACCGGTACACGAAACTGGAGAGTCTTCTACTCGCCATGTTGATCTGTCAAATATGCATACGTTCTATCAACGACATCCTTCAACACATCATTGGTTTAGAGATCATCCTTTGATTCATGTAATTGGAAACCCTTCACAGCCCGTTCGTACAAGACGACAGCTTCATACCGATGGTGATGTTTGTATGTTCCCACTCGCTGTGAGTTCAGCTGAACTGAAAAACATCAAAGAAGCCATGGTTGATCATGTGTGGATTGAATCGATGACGGATGAACTTCAACAATTTGAAAGACTTAAAGTCTGGGAACTTGTTGACAGACCATACGATGTAACACCATTAAATCTTCGATGGATCTGGAAAAACAAGATGGATGAAGAAAACACGATCATCAAGAATAAATCTAGGCTAGTGGCTAAAGGGTATGGACAGAAAGAGGGTATTGATTTTGAAGAATCATGTGCACCAGTAGCTCGAATGGAAGCGGTCAGGATTTTCCGTGCCTATGCTGCACATAAGGGATTCATTGTCTATCAAATGGACGTAAAGACGGCGTTTCTTAGCGGTCCTTTGAAGGAAGAAGTCTATATCACGCAGCCGGAAGGATTCGTCAATCCTCATTATCCTGACAAGGTGTATCGTCTCCACAAAGCACTATATGGACTCAAGCAAGCTCCAAGGGCGTGGTACGACGAGCTCTCGAAATTTCTGGTCTCCAAAGGTTTCTCAAAAGGTTCCATTGATTTAACTTTGTTCACTTATAAATATGGGGATGACATTTTGATTGTGCAAATTTATGTTGATGACATTATTTTCGGGTCTACAAACTCAAAACTTTCAAAATGGTTTGAAAAAGTAATGTACACCAGATTTGAAATGTCTATGATGGGCGAACTAAAATTCTTTCTAGGAATTCAAGTTCACCAATCCCCAAGTGGTATCTTTATTAACCAAGCTAAGTATTGTCAAGAGATAATCACAAAGCATGGTATGACATCATGTGACCCCGTTGAGACACCATTATCAACCACATCCCTAGATGCTGATTTGGAGGGATTACCCATAGATCAAACGAGATATCGTTCCATGATCGGGTCCCTCATGTACTTGACAGCAAGCAGACCTGATATTCATCATGCTACATGTTATTGTGCACGATATCAAGCACGACCCACTGAAAAGCACCTCAAGGAGGTTAAACGGATCTTTCGGTACCTTAAGAATACCATTCACATGGGACTCTGGTATCCGAGGGAAACCGGTTTCTTTCTAACAGCCTATTCAGATTCTGATCATGCAGGGTGTCTTGATACACGTAAAAGTACTTCTGGTGGTGCACAATTTCTAGGACAAGATAAGCTTGTGGGATGGTCTTCCAAGAAGCAGGATTGCACGTCAATTTCATCAGCCGAAGCGGAGTATGTGTCTCTATCTGCGTGTTGTGCTCAAGTTCTTTGGACGAGAACATAACTCACAGGTTATGGCTTCCATTTTGATAAAGTACCTATGTACTGTGACTCAAAGTCGGCCATAGCCATCTCCTGCAATCCGGTACAACATTCCCGCACGAAGCACATTGATGTCAGATATATCACTTCATTAAGGAACAAGTTGAAAAGGGTATTGTTGAATTATACTTTGTTGGAACTGATTACCAATTAGCTGACTTGTTTACAAAATCTCTTTCGAAAGAGAGGTTTGCGTATCTTGTTAGGCAAATTGGTATGAGATGTTTGACTCCAGCAGAACTAGAGATTCTGGAAAAGAAGCCTGCTTGATTTATCTATCAAACATCTACATGTAAATATTAATGAAAAAGAAAAATACAAAATTAAAAAATCTTTGATAATCCAAAAATATTCTTCTCGACATGTCTTTCAGTATCGATAATATCGACGTACCTATAAATGTCTCTCAATAACGACACTGGTGTGTACATAAAGCTCGAATGAAAGTTGTAAATATTTTTCAAAACATGTCATTTCTATCTTTTCAAAAGGAAATTGTCTATTTTGGACAATATTTCCAACAACGGGTAGAGCAATCTATCTTGGGTTGAGTTTGTCACAAAACATTCAACGTTTTGAGCTCAACGCAATGGCTTGTAATCACCCAGAACTATATTTGTAACACCCCCAAATTTATACAACTCAATACAGCGGAAGACTAGTTGGTGTTACGGGATAGCACATTACTCACATCATAGACAACGCATAAAAATCGCGTCGTTTAATAATAAATCATTTCCATTCATAAATATCAAAGTTACATCGATCCCAAGTCATTATATTTCATACAAAGTTTTACAAAGTATTTGAATGGAAAATATTGTTTTAAGTGCGGGCCATGAATTCTTGTTGTCTTCCCGAGAATTACCTTCAAGTACCTGAGATAAAACATGTTAAAAGAAAAGGTCAGCGATAACGCCGAGTGAATTCATAGAGTTTAATAAAATCCGTCAATATAATATCAGTATAAAATTATTACTGAAAATCATCTTGTACAAACCATTTTGATAGGCCATAAAATAGCCAAAATCATTTTATACAAATCTTTATCGAAAATCGTAATATAGGCATTTGCCTTAAAATCATTATACGAGCCAATGTCGTAAAAACATCATACAATACGTCTTATAACGTTGTATGCAAATAAAAATCGTTATATGAATATGGTTATGAAAACCAAAACACGAACATAATATCAGTAGTATGACCCAGTATTCGCTTACCAATCAATGTGGCACGACGGGGATCAACCGTCAAGGCGCGAACTGGGGTGATCGTCCCCAAATAGTACTATTAAATGCATAAGCGTCTACCAACTCCCGGTAGTTCACAATTCATGCTAATGGGACTTTTAGTGACATAACCTAACTTTAATAATCCATTTAATTTCATCTATCGGGGCCTTTAATCATTTATCGGGTTATACAATCGGGTCATTAAATCATTCGGGTCCAAAATCAATAAACAAACAATCGGGACAAATGGTGTCCTAATTTTTATAAAAACTAACACGTTATCTCCCTCGCGGGTTTATAAAACATTTATAAAAACATTTAAAAGAGTGCGAGGCTATGAACTCACGTTGATATGGGAAGGCGGGTGATCGGCAATTCGGACGTACGGTACGTGCTTCAATCACGGAAACCTAGACAAATAATACTCGGTCTTAGACTCATGTCCAATGACTTTATAAAAATAAAAACTATGTATACATATGATGATTATTTATATATATATGATGATCAAGTGGGTTTACATATTCTCGTTTACTCCTTTTAATGTTATATGTCGATAACTTTTATATTAGTTTACTAGTTTTACCCGTTTACGTGTCTTAAGCCCAATAAGCTTATTATAAGTTATTTAACTTATTTTAATCCATTTTGTACCTATATTATCAGTATGTATACTTTCCAAGTTGGGCCTAAATGGGTTAAGCCCAATAGATTCTTTTTACAAGTTTTTATCCCATTTAGTCCATTTATTAGTCCAATATGTTTATTTAACTTGTTAATGTCCGTATGCCCTATAGTTCGGGTTTTGTCGGTTTTTACTTGTTATACATGTCTATATATCAGTATATAAGTTTTATAAAGTTTTCATTAGACGGGTCCAACCATCTAAGTTTTATTTAACAAAAACGTTAATTTTACGGCAATAGCCGAAAAAGTCGTAAAAATCATGTTTATAGTTTTTATTACTTATAAACATTATTTCACCACCATTTATATAATTTATCCATTTGATTAACCTTTTATATATATTTATATAAATAAGTTTTATAAGTTAGTGGGTTTTTATTTTACATTTTATATATTAAAATGTGAGTGCTTATATAATAGTATTATTCTTTAATTTCCAAAAATCTGATTTTTAACTTCATCTTCACCAAAACTGCCATATCTTGAGTTCTATATGGAGATAGAAGCTCAAATTTTTATCACATAAACTACATGATATGTGCTACATTTAACTCTTCTATATCTACTGTTGAATCATCTTCTAAATATTTTCTAAAAATCGTCCAAAACAGTAACCTCAGATTTATACCCTAGACTTGTTTTGATCATATCTCACTCATTACAATGATTCCATTGCATGGCCAACTCTCACATGTGTACAAGACTCATAGATTAATCTAAATCCATTCTATTTCATGATTTTATCAGTTTACGATATGGTTCTTTACTGTTTTATACAGCCATCAAAGTTAACCAAGATTTTAACCTTGTTTCTTATGGTTTTTCACCTTTTTAATCATGTTTATCAACAACAAATCCCCACATAACATTTTTATCATCATATAATCATCATAAATATATACAATAAGAAATAAAATACATGTTTACATAATAAAAATAACAAGAAGTTGAGGAGGACAATCTTTATACCACCAACTTGATGTAGGTTATGAGTTTGACATGGTTTTGGATGGAGAAACTTATGATGCACCAAGACCACCTTCATGACCACCATTCTTCATAGAAACCTTGTGGAAAATCAGCCCCAAGACACCATGAATACTCCTCCTTGGATGTTATAAGTTGCACCAATCTTCATCTTTTTGAATGGAGATTAACATATGTTAATTATAACATATGTTTGTGGTTAAAATTTGATCAAGTGATGGTGATTTAGGGAGAAAAATGGGACGGCACATTAAGGTTAGAGAGAGAGATGTGTGTTGTTTGCATGGAGTAAAATGGTATGTGGTATTTGCTAGTGGTTTTGATGTGTAAAAGCTTAACTTGTAAGCTTTGCTTACAAGTGTAAGGCTTCTAGCTACACTTGACACCTCAAGTGTGTTAACTTGCTAGTTAGGGCCGGTTTTGATGGGGGTGGGACAAGTGTCCCACTTGTCTCATCCCCATTTATTTACGGGTACTCCTCGATTCTAGTTTCCTCGATTTGCGTGCCCTCGGGTCGTTTTACGAAAAACATTTTTATAAATTATGAATCAACGTCATAAAACGAATCCAATAAAAATTGTCTCATCAAAAACGGAGTTCGAAAACGTAAATACGTAATCCTAGGGTTTCCGGTTTAGTCGTAAAGGACGTTAAAATAAAATCGTAAGTCCTAATCTCTTCTCGTAAATTTGTGAGTTTATGAACCAACACAAATTTAAAACTCCAAAATAATATTCATGGATAAATTTATTTTCTAAAATGTTGGACTGTCACCAAGGACGGTGTATGTAAACGTAAGCACGTAACGTTGAATCCTCCGGTTTAAACGTAGTCGACGCTACTTCAAGACGTAAATCCAAATTTCTTCCCAAAAATATGTGAGTTCATATTGTAACATTAAAATAATATTTTTAAATAATATTTGAGAATAAAATATCAATCGTAAATTGACGGATTGTCACAGCATTTACCCCTAAACAGGATCTTTGTCCTCAAAGATCATCTTACTACTCGCTTCTTATAGAGTTAAAGCCATGTGGGTATTTCCTCCACATTCGGTCTTTTCTCACAAGTGTAATTCATTATAATACGCGAGTTTCGTCATACATAACTACGGGAATAAGATCAGGCTTAATGTTGACTTACTTTCTCTATCCATGATGTTCACGGGTTTTTGATGAATGCAACTTTTCGCTGATCTAAGCTTTACTAAGAAGAATTCAGATTTTCACTTGATAGATATTTTATCAAGTTCGATTTACGAAACATAATTCACGCAGTCTTTGAAGTCCTAGGGTAGATCCAGCTTATATGCCTTTCAATCCCAACTTTTACATCATCTCAATGGTCCCATATAACGGGAACTTATATCCCATGATTTGTCAGATCATGAATTCATTTTTCCAAGGTTAAAAATTGTGGCATAACTTCGCTACCCATTTGGCACTTCAAGATCTACTTTTCATATTCACATAACCTCTTGCCCACTACCGGCAGTTAATAATCAGATCCTAATTTCAACAATCATTTCAGATCTCGCGGGTCGGGTATTTTGAAAGGATAGGTTCGCCATCATAGGAAACCTTAAACCTAAAAGACATGTCCAACTCACAATGGGTGTATGTCGGGTGTCTTTATCTCAACTCCTGCTTACAGATGCTCTAATATAGATCCTAACAAGATTCGATCTCGATCCAAATATGATGATTATCAATGATAATCTCTCCAAAGGAAAACGATTATACGATTTATTACCAAAGGTCAATCATTCAAACATAAAACAACACTTACATTACTTTGTATCGTTACTTTACCTCGTCCCTTCGATTTGGGGTGGTACATAGTACTCTCATCAAGGTTCGTTCTCAATGATTTCTGAGCAAATCTATAGAAATTCGATGCGAAGCGAGGATCTTGATAAATATGTTCGATACAGGCACACTATGTTTACATAACTCTTTTGCATTTATCATTAACGGGAATGATATTAGCAGATTTGGTCAGTCTGTCGACGATGACCCAAACCGAATCAAATTCAGATGATGACCTTTGCAATAGCTAGACGTTTACTAATGTATGAGGCGATGTCTGCATTCATAATTGCCATTAGTACAACTTCTTCAGACAAGAATACTTTTAGTCATAAATGACATAAATAGAATACTTATACTTACAAATTCTTACATAATTATATCTCACAATCTCCATATTTAGGCAACCACAAGTGGCCTTTAAAACATTCACCGCTATTGGCTTCTCAATTTTTAATGGTTCATATTAGCCGCGAACCCCTTTTTTTATTATCTATATTATCTCTTTTTACAATCATCGGCTATTTTTAAATTGTTCGGCAATTTATTTCGCACAATCATTGTTAAGAAATATATCCTAATTGGTTCTTTATCCTTTTTATATAATCTGTCAGTATCTATATTCACTTCTCATGATGATGTGATTATCATGTCCACAATTCACTCAGATATTCTTTCTATATTATACGTCAGTAATTACGTTCACCTTCCTGATGAAATAAATATCATAACTGTATTTATTCAAAATTTCTTTCTTCATATTTTCTAAGTTTTAGTTTCTTCTCAACTATCGTTTTTATCCATTTTACTCAATCCGTCGTCTAAAGCGTCGATAATTATCATAATTAATTAAATAATTATTAGTTAATTTTTATGAAGCGTAAAAGTTTTAAATTTCTTAGTTCGACCAATTATATAAAATGTTCAAAATAAATTTGGATTTAATTAACAAGATTTTTGTTGATTTATCAAAAATATTTAATAAGATTCGTAAATGTTTGAAAAATCTTTGCTTATACTTTGGTCAAAGTTTTCTTATTTGAAAAGCAAAAATTGTCGTTTCAAATTTTAAGTCATGGTTTATATAGTTTCCTCAATTCTTCTTAAGTTGTCTAGAAGTATACACAAACATTTACCCCTAAACAGAAGTTTAGTTAAATGGTTTGTGTATAAGGGAATAATCTCTTAAAATCCTTTGTTAAAACATTCGTCAAAATATATTTGCACTTTTTTTTTTTTTTTTTGTATAACTCCAAGTTCTAAATGACTTCTAATTTTTAAAGAGTCAATTTATATTCCGTTATCTATTAATCACATGGTTAAATCATGTAAAGAATTAAGTCTTAAGTCTTATGTTATATATTCAAGGTATAGGTTTTCGTTGTTCGGCCAATTCAGGGCAATCTATAAATAATTATTAACTCATTATTATTCTTATATACAAACAATTGATCCTTAATGATCTCAAGCATGAATTTATCAATTTACAGCCTACACACGTGATTCACCAAATTTATGAATGCTACATGTGTGCTAGTCAATCCAAACGTCACCACGTGAAACTCATAATGTTCATTACAAGTACCGGATGTAGTGATTGGAATACATAATCTTTTCCGCGGATGCGAAGTTGATGATTACCATGCCGTGGATCAAATCTTCAAACATACGCTAGAACCTTGTAAATGATCGAACAAATCTTCCATTTCGGGTTATGGATATCGTTTTCGATTGTCAATTTACTCAGTTACAGTAATCTATAAATATAAGGAATGATAACACCATAGCTCTTCATGATGACATGCTTGGTATAATAAAATCTTTCTCCGACAACTCTCTCAGTTGTACGGTAATTCCTTAAATTCAGATGGTGCCGACGTACAGTGCACAAGCCACAGGTGCAGCACCAGAAATATAATCAATACCAATTTCAACTTGCCTTAATGGCGAAAGTCTAGGTAATTCACCAACAAATACCTCCTAAAGTTTCAGATAAGATAAACATCTTTTAATAAATACATATTAGGTTCCTTCTAGATTATAATATCTATAACTAGTTCACAACCATTCATGATATACTTTTAAGTCTAGATACAGGATAATCATCCATCAAGAATTATTTAGATCACTTTTGATAATCAACATCTTATCATTTAGGGGAATTCAATTCGAGTTCCCATCAATTAAGACAATGTCGTCATGTCATAATCAATCAATCCATTCTACTGGCACTATCAACTTTCCAGTTGCATTGTCGTCGATAAGATGTGAACTACTCAAAAGACTAATAATAACTCATAATCCTTCACAAATTCAAGGATATCTGGAGACACAACTACCATCCTAAGATTAAGGTCAACGCATAATCTACGCGAGAGAATTTCAAATCAGATATAGACGAAAACATTTAACGAATATGAATATATCCCATGTTTTCATAATTTGAGTACGCATTCAAAAGCTCCTCGGATCGTTACCCAGGTCATTCAAATGAAATCAAATCATAAGAAATGATAAGAACGTCAATACATCCAGTCGGGTATCAACACTCGGTAATCAGATACTTTTCCTAAGAATATCACTACGGGAGAATTGGACAAGAAAGAATTGTCAATTTGTCGAATAAGACAATTTCCACAGATGAGTAATTTCGACTCAGAACAATAGATGGCACGGGCACATATGTAGATGTCTCTAACATTATGTCCCTATTTTGCACTTCTTGCAGATCTCATAAATTTTAAATCTTTCGCAATCTTCAAAGAAAATGTAGTGTTTATTCATTAGTTTTATGGTGACTACTAATCAGTCTTGCATAGTCCATTCCAAATTGTATGTAGGCGCGCAACTATATACAATTTCAAGATTAACGATGCAATACTCAGTTCGTCAAAACTTTATCATCATGTTTATAATAAAAACATTTTCATGCTTAATTCTTAAATAAGAATCAAAAATAAATTTTCAAAGATTTTCTTTGTTATGAAACAATTAGGTTTTCCAAGATGTTTCATAAACAACTTCATTTCGATAACAATCACTTATAAATCTCACTATGAATAATCCTTATAGTGATGAAAATTTATTTTTTCTCAAAGGATACCGTTTTAACTTTATAAAAATAAGGTGTGATCTGCAAAAGGGTGATGAAGAGTGGTTCACCAAGAACTAACTATGATATGATAGGAAATGAGCTTTAGCCAAATAATCATGAGGTTCATGATCTCGATGGCACTCAAAAGAATAATTCACAACGTAACTCAAATCAAGATGAGTACTTGTTCAATGGTTGCCTCACCAATGCGAACATTAGGATGAAGCAATAAAAGATAGATAACATCGATACATGTAGAATTTAGCAATCAAAGGTAGTCTTTTCATTAATCACAAACAAGTCAAAATTGTACCGTAACACATTACGCGTCACTATGTCATACAATTCTCAGAACTCATCCTACCAACTGATATCTCAGTTAGGTTAGGGATTTTTAAAAGATACCACAATGAATACTAATCTACAAGAGTCATTAGGTGTTCCACATGTCCCAGAAGATCCATCGGTCTCAATTCAGAAGAAGATTTCTTCAATTTATTTCTTGGACACTGGGCATCCTCGTTAGTGGACAATGGCCTAGGAACAACCCTTAACACGAATCAACAATCATTTAAAACCTCATACTTCAATCAAATAACTTAAAGACTTACATTAACAATCTCATATTCCATACGGGTTAAATTTTACTTTATTCAAGTTTTAACCAATTTATACTCAATTCGATATCCTAACTCATATTCCAATATTTTCAATCTTATTTTTCGGCCTTGTAAAGGCAATACAATCTCAATATGAATCAATACTTAATTTCCAATCCTATTAGCTCTTACAACAACAATTATCAAATGAGTCACTAGTATGAAATGACTTGATCATGCAACTAGACTTCTCGGAAAGGTATTAGTGGCATGAGGCTTCTGGGTAATGGTTCCAATAACAGCCTCAAGTGCAACATTCACCCTTTCGATTTCAAATTTAAGAATTGGATGACAACGAATCAGATGACATCTTTCTAGGTGGTAACGTTTTGTCAAACTCCACTCTTTAAGAAAAGATCGTCATGACATCGATATCAGATTTAATCTCGCCAATTCTTTTTCAATATCACAATCAACTAATATCTACATTTCTACGAATATCAACCATTTGTTGGGATCATAAATATCCACAACTTGGTTTACATCTAGGATAGCTAGAATTCCTACGAGAATAGCTTCGATAAATTTACTAGGGAATTTAGGGTTCCTTGTGACAATCGACGTCGTATAAATACCTCGTATAAAAATCAAATTAATCATCAAACAATCATGTAATAAAATTACATCATATATATATATATATATAATCCAAGTTATATATATATTAAAATAACACTTCTCAGTCTTGGCCTTGTCGGTAACTCGGGAATTCTTCGGCACCGTTATAGTCAAAAGATTTTTAGACATTTTTAGAAAAATGTTTTTAGTTAAAAGATTTTGAAAAGTTTTATTCAAAACCTTAGTTTTAAAAATCTTTCGTTCTCTATAACGAGAGCTCTAGTACCAAACTGTAACACCCCCAAATTTATACAACTCAATACAGCGGAAGACTAGTTGGTGTTACGGGATAGCACATTACTCACATCATAGACAACGCATAAAAATCGCGTCGTTTAATAATAAATCATTTCCATTCATAAATATCAAAGTTACATCGGTCCCAAGTCATTATATTTCATACAAAGTTTTACAAAGTATTTGAATGGAAAATATTGTTTTAAGTGCGGGCCATGAATTCTTGTTGTCTTCCCGAGAATTACCTTCAAGTACCTGAGATAAAACATGTTAAAAGAAAAGGTCAGCGATAACGCCGAGTGAATTCATAGAGTTTAATAAAATCCATCAATATAATATCAGTATAAAATTATTACTGAAAATTATCTTGTACAAACCATTTTTATAGGCCATAAAATAGCCAAAATCATTTTATACAAATCTTTATCGAAAATCGTAATATAGGCATTTGCCTTAAAATCATTATACGAGCCAATGTCGTAAAAACATCATACAATACGTCTTATAACGTTGTATGCAAATAAAAATCGTTATATGAATATGGTTATGAAAACCAAAACACGAACATAATATCAATAGTATGACCCAGTATTGCTAGTCAGGCAATACTTCGTAATTCGGAGCGTCTAGTAATATTTTGGTGATTGGATTATTATAAGCCGCATGACATTGTTACCTTACTAAAACCAAAACGGGTAGCTAACCCGATACCAATTTTACCCATCTAAAGTAGCGTGTCGTCACAAAGGTCACGCTATTGAAATCTTCTCATACATTAATTCGCTTACCAATCAATGTGGCACGACGGGGATCAACCGTCAAGGCGCGAACTGGGGTGATCGTCCCCAAATAGTACTATTAAATGCATAAGCGTCTACCAACTCCCGGTAGTTCACAATTCATGCTAATGGGACTTTTAGTGACATAACCTAACTTTAATAATCCATTTAATTTCATCTATCGGGTCCTTTAATCATTTATCGGGTCATACAATCGGGTCATTCAATCATTCGGGTCCAAAATCAATAAACAAACAATCGGGATAAATGGTGTCCTAATTTTTATAAAAACTAACACGTTATCTCCCTCGCGGGTTTATAAAACATTTATATAAACATTTAATAGAGTGCGAGGCTATGAACTCACGTTGATATGGGAAGGCGGGTGATCGGCAATTCGGACGTACGGTACGTGCTTCAATCACGGAAACCTAGACAAATAATACTCGGTCTTAGACTCATGTCCAATGACTTTATAAAAATAAAAACAATGTATACATATGATGATTATTTATATATATATGATGATCAAGTGGGTTTACATATTCTCGTTTACTCCTTTTAGTGTTATATGTCGATAACTTTTATATTAGTTTACTAGTTTTACCCGTTTACGTGTCTTAAGCCCAATAAGCTTATTATAAGTTATTTAACTTATTTTAATCCATTTTGTACCTATATTATCAGTATGTATACTTTCCAAGTTGGGCCTAAATGGGTTAAGCCCAATAGATTCTTTTTACAAGTTTTTATCCTATTTAGTCCATTTATTAGTCCAATATGTTTATTTAACTTGTTAATGTCCGTATGCCCTATAGTTCGGGTTTTGTCGGTTTTTACTTGTTATACATGTCTATATATCAGTATATAAGTTTTATAAAGTTTTCATTAGACGGGTCCAACCATCTAAGTTTTATTTAACAAAAACGTTAATTTTACGGCAATAGCCGAAAAAGTCGTAAAAATCATGTTTATAGTTTTTATTACTTATAAACATTATTTCACCACCATTTATATAATTTATCCATTTGATTAACCGTTTATATATATTTATATAAATAAGTTTTATAAGTTAGTGGGTTTTTATATTACATTTTATATATTAAAATGTGAGTGCTTATATAATAGTATTATTCTTTAATTTCCAAAAATCTGATTTTTAACTTCATCTTCACCAAAACTGCCATATCTTGAGTTCTATATGGAGATAGAAGCTCAAATTTTTATCACATAAACTACATGATATGTGCTACATTTAACTCTCGTATATCTACTGTTGAATCATCTTCTAAATATTTTCTAAAAATCGTCCAAAACAGTAACCTCAGATTTATACCCTAGACTTGTTTTGATCATATCTCACTCATTACAATGATTCCATTGCATGGACAACTCTCACATGTGTACAAGACTCATAGCTTACTGTAAATCCATTCTATTTCATCATTTATCAGTTTCCCATATGGTTCTTTACTGTTTTATACAGCCATCAAAGTTAACCAAGATTTTAACCTTGTTTCTTATGGTTTTTCACCTTTTTAATCATGTTTATCAACAACAAATCCCCACATAACATTTTTATCATCATATAATCATCATAAATATATACAATAGGAAATAAAATACATGTTTACATAATCAAAATAACAAGAAGTTGAGGAGGACAATCCTTATACCACCAACTTGATGTAGGTTATGAGTTTGACATGGTTTTGGATGGAGAAACTTATGATGCACCAAGACCACCTTCATGACCACCATTGTTCATAGAAACCTTGTGGAAAATCAGCCCCAAGACACCATGAATACTCCTCCTTGGATGTTATAAGTTGCACCAATCTTCATCTTTTTGAATGGAGATTAACATATGTTAATTATAACATATGTTTGTGGTTAAAATTTGATCAAGTGATGGTGATTTAGGGAGAAAAATGGGACGGCACATTAAGGTTAGAGAGAGAGATGTGTGTTGTTTGCATGGAGTAAAATGGTATGTGGTATTTGCTAGTGGTTTTGATGTGTAAAAGCTTAACTTGTAAGCTTTGCTTACAAGTGTAAGGCTTCTAGCTACACTTGACACCTCAAGTGTGTTAACTTGCTAGTTAGGGCCGATTTTGATGGGGTTGGGACAAGTGTCCCACTTGTCTCATCCCCATTTATTTACGGGTACTCCTCGATTCTAGTTTCCTTGATTTGCGTGCCCTCGGGTCGTTTTACGAAAAACGTTTTTATAAATTATGAATCAACGTCATAAAACGAATCCAATAAAAATTGTCTCATCAAAAACGGAGTTCAAAAACGTAAATACGTAATCCTAGGGTTTCCGGTTTAGTCGTAAAGGACGTTAAAATAAAATCGTAAGTCCTAATCTCTTCTCGTAAATTCGTGAGTTTATGAACCAACACAAATTTAAAACTCCAAAATAATATTCATGGATAAATTTATTTTCTAAAATGTTGGACTGTCACCAAGGACGGTGTATGTAAACGTAAGCACGTAACGTTGAATCCTCCGGTTTAAACGTAGTCGACGCTACTTCAAGACGTAAATCCAAATTTCTTCCCAAAAATATGTGAGTTCATATTGTAACATTAAAATAATATTTTTAAATAATATTTGAGAATAAAATATCAATCGTAAATTGACGGATTGTCACAATATTCACGGGGGAGTGTACGATTTCGTGCCCTTACCCTTAGCAAAAGAAGTTAAATCTTCTTACACTAAAAAGCGTTGAACACAACTTTTTTCAAGAATTTCTCAATGTTATTCAAAATCTTTCAAAAATTGTGTGTTCAACAACTCCTATCCTCAAAAGTTTAATGTGGATCATATCCTCGTAATGACAATTCAATTGGATCAATTTTTGAGGGGGAGCATTCCAAAATTCATGCTAAGTTTGACACATCTTTCTCCTGAAGATTTTCAAAACTATTTTTCAAAATATATTTTAATCAAATTTGGTATCTCTAATATCAAAAGATTTTATATATTAGAGATAGGGGGAGAAAATGTGATTAAAAGGTGATCTAAAGACTCAAGCACTCATGGTTACGATCAAATACCCACGACATCTTTAATTCACGACGTTATTGGTGTCAAAAGGGTGGTTAGGTTAAGTCCTATGATCCAACCAGAACCGGAGGGATCTTCCCAGGGACAATCCAATACATTATTAGAAGTCCTTAGGAAAGATGGAGTAGAATGTGAACGCAACTGAATGCCGACTAAGTACTGATGATAGCACTGGAACAATCACAACCAGGTGCTATTAATGATGTCTTGGTAAGCATTGAAGGGGTTGAACAATGAAAAAGAAATGTAAGGATAAAGGGTCTAAAGAAAGAAGCCCTCCATACAACTTAGGCAGAAACCGGGTCAACACATCATGAAGACATCTCATCATGGACCCAGTGATGTGAAGCACAACCCTTTCCTAGCTACTCAGGCTTCTCTCAAAAGAAGTTTGTTTTATTGTCACGGAGATCAACACGACTTCTATTGACTTTCTCACTCCGAGATAGTTAATATTGAATAGGTGGCATCTGCTCCAACCTCCGACCACTAAAAGTGCACAAATCGATTCTAGAGCCAAGAGATCAATCAAATCTCGTTAGGACACACGAATGAAGATCAAGAGAGTCCTACGCTATATCCTTGTGATATTGCTAGAACACTCAGAGTGATACTACTTAGTATTCACAATGATGAGTGGAAATCCTTCCAGTGTTAACATCAAACAGTACTGCGGTAGGTCATATGCAAGATTCTTTATGAATTGAACATGTGCAAAACTAAAAAGCAACAGTGGTTTGATTCTGAATTGATTCAAACTCGTTTCAGGTTTCTACGCAATATCTTTATGGTCTTGCCAGAATATTCAGAGTGATATTCATTAATACTCACAGTGACGAATGGAAATCCTTCTAGCATCAACATCAAACAGCGCTACGGTAGGTGACTTGTGAGATTCTTATGAATCAAACTTGTGTCAACTGGAAAGCAACAATGGTAAGATCTTAATGAATCAAACTTGTTCCAGGAATTTGAATTGACGACGTTAATCAAGCGGATATTTATCCAATTGATTCACTCTTTATGTTCGCAGTCTTGCTTTGAGACGGTCGAGTAAAGAGAACGGCTAGTACAGCCGCGAAACCCTGTCAAGGAGATTCTTAATTAAATCTACCTAATCACAGGTACGGTATTTAATATCGTATAACGGTCTTCACCGACCGGAGGTAAAACGCTACCGATTTAGGACGAATGTCAAAGCCATTCAGTCCGTGTCTATGTTTTGTCTCGAGAAGGTGGCGTCACGGTGTACTCAGCAAAGTCAAAGATTCAAAACCACATATTCATGCCCAAAGACTTATTTAACAATTAATAGTGTGAGCATGTGGATAAAGACACAAGATCGCAAGATGGCAAAGGCAAGTCAAGAATGATTTGAAGATCTCAAGATAAAAGACTAAGTCGAAAGACAACGACAAAGGCTCAAAGATCACAACATGAAGGAACAACACTACTATTACACATTCAAGACTCATTTATGACGAAATTCATAAATCTCCATTGGACTCCAAATATCGAAGAGGAATGACCTCACACTGGGGGAGATTATTAGCCTCAAAATATTGAGTCAAACAAGAATGTTCGGTCATAGGTTTCTATTGTAATATTTATTAGAACGTTGTAATAGGTAGTTAATTAGTCGTGGTTTACGGGCTTGGATTTAAACTAATTAAAGTCCAAAAGACAAGCCCAGCCCAATATATAGCCCATTAAAGCCCGCATGTGGGTAGACTATATATACTACCCTCCTAGCATGTTAGGAGGGTGGATGGTCATTTGTAATAAATCTTTTCTTAATCTAATATTCACCAAGTTAATCATCTCTCTCTCTACTTTGTCTCACTACTTTCTCTCTCTAGGAATCCATCTCTTCTTCATCTATTTTCTTTCTTTGTTCCTTGCTTAATCATCACAAATATATGGGACAACAAGCTCTAATTTGACACACAACCTTCTTTTGGGATACTAAAGAGATCTGTAAAAAGAAATTTTGAAAAAGCACACTCAATAAGCCAGAAATAAGCAATATACAAATCCACTAAAAGACAAAATAGTCGGGTTTGAGATTTAGGGCACCTCAGGACTTGATTCAACTTGCAAAATGTCACAAATGACTTAACTAAGAATAATCAATCTAGAAAATCACAAAAAGCCAAGTAGAAAAAGCTGTGAGAACCAATAAGCTGGCTGAAAAAGCCAAATAAGCTAGTTTTCTAGCAAAAGCTTAACCAAAAGACTTGTAACCTTCCAGACTTGTTATTAAGCTAAGAAAAATGAGTTCTATCACAAAAACTAAGTTGTTGCATGTACCAATAAGAAAAACAGATTCAATAAGCTATGTGACCAAGTTTGACCAAAAGTCAAACGCTGACAAGTGTAAATCAAATGCTGACAAGCACAAATTGGACGTTGACAGACTTAATGAAGTGTTTAGACTTGTTTTTCACCCTGCTTGTCAAGGCTTGAGTGCAAACCTTGTGAATCAAGGCCTACCAGTTGAGTAGACTTGATAAGTTTTGTCACAAATAAGCCAATAAGCCAGTAAGCTTATAAGTTATCAACAAATCAATCCAAGTAGCCAAATAACCTCACAAGCAGCACACAAATGGGATCCAAGCAACAAAACAAAAATCCTTACACTAGAAATACCAATGCAAACACCAAATGAGGTGGTCACTTTGCTGATGCAAATGACCACTTCAGCCCACTTTGATAAGCTATAACAAACACAATAAGCCACCAAATTCAACAACCAGATAACCAATAGATAGCTTATCACCCAAACTATTCCCAAACCTGATTTCAGACCTTAGATCCAACTAACAAAGAAGTTATTGGATCTGATGTGTTTGACCAATTCCAAAACACTTAATATCAGATTTTTGCAAAATTTCAAATCCTTTTCCCAAACTTTCAAAAACTTAACCAATGACTAAAACTTGTTCAAAATGACTTGTTTAGACTTCCCAAACCCTAATAACCAAGGGCACAAGGCCACAATGCCTTATGAACCAGTAAACCCAAACAGTCCTTAATCCACAACTTTTTAAAGCAACTTGTGATTTTTAAACACAACCTACAGATTTTATGATTCAAATAGCTACACTAGGCGACAACTAACAGATTCAAACACTAAAATCACAACCTCAAACACAAGAACACAAAATCAAAGCACAAAATCCAAAACAGGCAATAACATGAAATATTTAGGGGAAACTTAAACAAGGGATTATACCTGTCCTCCACAACATCCTAGGAGGACCAGCTATGCTCCTTGGACCTTGTTCAACAACTAGAACAAGAACAAGGTTCTTCAAAAAGGAAGATCAAAACCTGCTGATGTTCAAAGTAGAACAAGGTTTTGATTATGATATTTCTTCAACACAAATGAGCAAACAACTCAACCAAGAGCTCAAAACTCTTCTCAGGCTTGGTGTCAACAAGCTTGAAGGAGCTTAAGGCCTTTGTCTAAGGGTTAGTACAAGAGAATAACCAAAACAGTAACAAGGATTTCAAGGTTTTAGAACCTTTGAAAACCTTATAAACATAAACGTGCCTTAACCACAAGATTAAGGAAGGTCTAAGAGATCAAATGGAACACATATTTCAGCTATTCAAACACCAACTTTTAATAAACACAAAAGAGATTTCTCAAATTTTTGGAAATTCAAATTTTATTTAAATAAAAAGGAATTACAAAGATTATAGCCAAAATCTGGAACAAAGGGACTCTCACAGGTTGAGATCTCCTTTTATAGGCAAATGCTAACCTAACACTATTCATAAACCCTAGCACTAAAATTCCTAAATTATCCTTGAGTGCTTCTAGACTAATCCTTGATATGAGCTGTCTAAAATGATCAAGGACGTTCATTTTAGCTTTGGAGTTAAGCTATGACTCTTATCTGTTGATCTTGACACGTCAGATTACTTGGAGAGAAAGTTGCGTTTTCATTGGTGGAGGAGGTTGAGTGTGGGGTCCATTAGGTAATGGGATTGAGGGATTTGTGTGTGGGATGGGATTCTGCATGTGTGAATCACACGTGGGTGTGGGTAATTGAGATTTACCCTTTGGTTTAAGTGGAATGGTAACTGGTGGTGAAAGGTGAATAGTAACCTTTTTGATCCGTTTTTGTAGGAGTTGCAAAGTGTTTGGCGCATTTTTGAGTTTGAATGTTTCAAATAAACACCTTTGGCCCTTGTGTTTTGGTGAGATGGGTATTAAACGTTTTCAGCCAACAAAACTTGCATTCCTTTGTTATTCAAGTTCTGATTTTCACACTTTTGCCCCGAAACTTTGGCAAAAGTGTTTCAAGGGTAATTTTTGCCATGTTTAAATATTTGAGGGACTGAATTTGGACTTTCTTGATCTTCAAAGGTCTTCATAGTATCTTTGGCTTCATGAGGGACCATAATTGGAAAATTAGATTTGATGAGGGACTAATCTTGCCATTTCTTCAAAGTTGAAGGACCTTTTTGCAATTTTGACAAACTTAAGGGACCAAAATTGTAATTATGAATTCACAAGGGTTTTAAGTGTCATTTCTTCATTGTTTGAGGATCAATCTTGCATATCTTCAAGTCTTCAAGGGTAAATGTTGGATAATTCATGAACTAGGGCCCGGTTCTTTGTACGGCTTCGTTTCTCGTGTCCGTTTTTCCTTGTTTCTTGTGATCTTATGTCTTTTTCACGATATCCATACCTAAAATACACAAGTAAACAAACACAAGCATATATATGATATTTTATGACATTTTAGTGCATTTAAAGCCCGAAAAGAACGATTAGATCATGTATAAATGCCATCTAATCAACAAGATCCCCAAATAATACTTTGATCATCATTCATCATCATATACATATACATTTTTAAAGAAAATACATAAATACATATTCAAAACAATAGGGTGATAGAAAGAAATTGATCTCTATACCAATTTATATGATGGAAAGGATGAAATATTGGATGAATCAAGGCTTGATCTTGCCACCAAATATTCAACCTTTTAAGACAACTTCTTGGGTCCTTCAAATGGTTTAACACCTCCATGAAATCAGCTCTTGAACTCCATGTAAACTCCTCTTTAGATGTTAGAATCACCTCCAATCAACAAGACTTCAAAAGGCTTTCATCTTGTGCAAGTTTAACACAAGATTCATGGTAGAATTTTTTATCTATGGTTGTGTTTAGTGGTGGTGGTGGATGGCACAAATGAGAGAGGAAAAGAGAGTTTGTGTTGTTTGCATGTAAGTTATGAGAAAGTGGGAAGTGTTAGCTAGTTTTGAAGAGTTAAGTGGTTTTGGTCAATTGTGAAGGACATGAGTCCTTTAGATGCATGTTAGCTTGCCACCAAAGGGTGGTATGGCTAGTTTTGACCGCCACTTGTATGGGGGTGGGCAAGTGTAAACTTGTCTCATCCCCATTAATTTACAGGTACTCCTCGATTCTAGTTTCCTCGATTTGCGTGCCCTCGGGTCGTTTTACGAAAAATGTTTTTATAAATTATGAATCAACGGCATAAAACGAAT
This sequence comes from Glebionis coronaria, assembly GCA_025667525.1. NCBI lineage: Eukaryota > Viridiplantae > Streptophyta > Magnoliopsida > Asterales > Asteraceae > Glebionis > Glebionis coronaria. Next base: position 339,857,272 of record CM046881.1, on the reverse strand, counting down.
CTAATAAAAATTGTCTCATCAAAAACAGAGTTCAAAAACGTAAATACGTAAACCTAGGGTTTCCAGTTTAGTCGTAAAGGACGTTAAATTATGCACGTAAGCCCTAATTTCAACCCGTAAATTTGTGAGTTTATGAACCAAAAAAAATTTTAAAATTCCAAAATAATATTCGGGAATAAATTTATTTCCTGAAATATTGGACTATCACCAAAACCGGTGTATGTAAACGTAAGCACGTAACGTAGAGTCCTCTGGTTTAGACGTAGTCGATGCTACTTTAAGATGTAAACCCAAATTTCTTCCCAAAATGAGTGAGTTCATAATATAACATTAAAATAATGATTTTTAAATAATACATGAGAATAAAATATCGACTATAAATTGACGGATTGTCAAACTTAAGCTTATATTAAGAACTATGAATGATATTCAAATGAAATGAGCAGCAGCTACACTAAAGCTTCTTCCAAGCACTTGTCACGTATACACAAGCTCCTGTTGATCCCAAACTTAGATCGATTTATCTTTATGTATACGAGATTAGATCAAGTAATACACATAGAGAAACCTTTGTATATGTATAAATTAATCTAAGTGTTATGCGGAATTAACACTTAAACAAGAACACACAAAGATGTAAACAAACTTTCACGTGATTAATGATAAAAAACTTGCTTACAATGAAAGTGTTTAACGTAAGAAAACTTATATTGAACATTAACCTAAAGGTCTTCTTTTATAGATACAAGAAGCCTTGTACAAGAGTCTACGTATCAACTATTCTAGGTAAAGATAATTATAGAAAATACAATGTTGAACTTATCCTTACTAGAAACAAACTAGAAACAATATACGCGTAGACTAAATCTTTCTATCAGTGCTTGTCTTCAATGTATCAACGCTTGACTTCTTCTTGTCAACGCTTGATCTGTCAGCGTTTGTTTTCTTCCTATCAATGCTTGATTTACTCTTGTCAGCGCTCAAGTAGACTGGCTATATTTTATTCCCAACAATCCTCCCCTAAACTTGATATTTACTCTAATAATCAAGTTTCTGAATAAACATTAAGAACTAGGAGGAATCTTACAAACTTGCTCATATTTGTAATAAATATGTCAAATCAAATCTTTGGCCACATCACTTGAATAATCAATCTCCAGCTGTGTTGTCTTCATCTTCTCCAAGACTTCCTTGGACATGGAATACTGAGCATCTACAAGAAGATACTCAGCAAACTTTGTAGAACTCAAGCAATATACACCAGCAGCTGAATACAAACGCCATTGAAGACCACTGAGGTCATCTTCAAGATCCTTCCAAATAGCAGGATCTTCATCTCTTGGTCCACACATTCTCTTGAATGTTGACCATAGTTTTATTGCATTGACTAAAGTAGGAGCTTCAGTCTCATACTTGGCCTCTAACAACCTCCATAGGTCTACCAAGTCTTCTCTATCAAAACTTGCAAACAAAGATATAAGAGTGGTAAAAGTGTGAACCTCTTTTCCATACCTGCCAATCTTCCAAAATCCACATTCATCTTCTTCATAGCTTATAATAGGGTTTCTGGAATCAAGAGGTAACACTTGTACCATATCTAAAGCTTCCAATGGTGAGAGCTTGAGGCTCCTTCTTATAACAGCTTCACTTGGATTCAACCTATCCATATCTTTGGGAAACTCAAGAGGGATTCCCTTCTTCACAGGTCTGGGAACAATCATTTCCTTCTTAAGCTCCATCTCTTCTACAAGTTCTTCTTTCCTTTCATCAGAAAGAAGTCTTAGAGTGTTTTCTTCCTGCACTCTTGCCCAAATAGGAAAAGCTTTGAACTCCAACTCTTTAAATGTCAGTCCAATCAATTTCTTAAAAGTTCATCTTGTTCCATGACATCTGAGTAGCATGTAGTACAACTCCCTTCTATCCCTTTTCAACATTGAGAGAATATTGCTAGTCCTGTGTTTCAGAATTACCTTGCAATCCTTTTGTACTCTTAGAAGAATCTCCAAACCCCATATCTCGTCTGAATAGTCAAATGTGTATTCTCCATACACCTATCTTCCTAAGCATGGTACATATGAACAACTTCTGGCATATCAAAATCAACTTGCAATTTCAAATCATTCAGCTTCTCTCTAGCCAACTCATCACCATACTCAAGTCTTTCTGGTTGGTCTATAATCATTACACTTGAGTCTGAAGTGGCTTCATCACTTCCTTCTTGTTCTTCTGAAGTGACAACAAAAGGTGATTCACCCACCTTCTTTATTTCTTGTTCCACAATTTGTGCAGCCAACCTTCTATCAAACTCAATCTGTGCTGCATTCTTTTGAACATCTACTTCTACCATAATACCCTTACCCTTATCTAATGGATCAATTATGGGTAAGGTAGATGGTAATACCTATGAAGAAACTTCTTTGATGATGGATGATGACTGGAATACATCAACCTCATCTGCAGGTCTGTCAACGCTCATATTTGCTTTGTCAGCGCCCAAGTTACTCATGTCAGCGTTCAAATCTTATTTGTCAACGCCCAAGTTACCTGTCTCAGCGCCTCTTGTAATTTCTCCCAACATGGCTGTAAAAGACAAGTTTAAGTTTGTAGGAGTAACTAGAGACGTATCAAAACCGGGTTGTTTCTTCAAACTAGTTTGGGCCTCAGCAACACCCAAAGATTCACCCTCATGTGAGCCCTTATCACTCACATTTATCTGTTCATCCTCCCATTTGGAAGATTCCTCCACCCCACGCCTTGTACTAGCATTCTCCAAAATAACAATCCTCTCCCTCAATTGCTTGAGTTCAAGGCCTTGTGTACGGACAATTTGTACCAAGTCTACATTTTGCTTTTTCAAGCTAATGCAGACATCCGTCAATTCCATTAATGTGATTGGTTCCAATCTGCCCTCCTCTAAAATGGGTATTTGACCTCCCAAGTAAGATTCATTGGGCATGGAGGAGGTCTTAAAGATGTTAGGACTGTCTTGGCCATCTTCTAAGCCAGAACCAATAGTCCCAGCCTCATCCATAGCACCAACCACACTTGTGGTGGTGGTTCTCTCTGCTACATGGCTAGGACCACTAGAGGAGAACACTCCAGTAGTCCTTTGGCGTTTTTGCAACCAATATTGTGTTGGGGGAGAAGATGATGTGGATTGGGTGGATGTGGATTGGTTAAGGGGTGTTTGGGTCTGTGAAGGATTGGTGTCAACGTTTGGATTAGGCATGTCAACGCCAACATTTAATGTGTCAGCGTCGAAGGGTTCTTGGTCAATTTGCATGTGTTGTGGCGAAGGTAAAGGTTTAGGGATTGGGTCAAGTTGGGGTTGTGGGTCTGGTTGGGGTTGTGCTACTTCAATGACAGCAATCATAGCTGGGGTTAGGGGTAAGTCATGATGTGGGGGTGAGTTCATCTTTGTAAAAATTGCTTTCTTTTGCACAGGGATCTCATAAAAATCATCATGATCCCTTGTGCAGTAATTTTGGACATCAAAAAACCATTTGTAAAAATCTAGGATAAGCTAATGTCATCTTATTCCCTTTGTTTTTACACATGCCCTCAAAAATCATTTTGGAATAATTAAACTTTTTCCCAGTAGCAATGCACACAACAACACTAGCAATAGATCTATTGATCTCATTGTGTGCAGTACACTTGGGACTCAAACATTGCAAGAGGACATGTATTAGGTACTTCCAGGCTGGGGGAAACTCCTGTTTATGATATTTGTTTTAAGTTCTCTCATCAGGGAAAGGATAACCCAAAGCCCTTAGTCCTTGTTCTATTTCATGAATGGGGAGGGTGGTTATACCATCTGCATCATCAAGATGCAAATCTTGGCGAACCAAAGCTTCAGTAACCACCCATGTGCGCCCATGAACAATAGATGATAATGTAGTCACTCTATTAACTGTTGAGGAACTAACATTGTTCCAAAACTGCTTAATATGTATGACATCAATGGGTGGAGCATGAGAAATAACATACCTAATGGGGGATGCATTCAAATACGCCACCATTTGTGTATATTGGGGAAACAGAGTATCATCAGTGTCCAAATATGCTATCATGTTGTGTTGACTCCTGAATCCCAACTCCAAATCACTTGGTTTAAATTTTGGTGCCATTGTTGAAAGCTATTTGAATGATTGATAAAGATGAAGTATAGGAGAAAATATTGTTAGACAAGAATGATAGGTACCCTGTTTAAAATAGGAGCCAAATATATAGGAGATAAAGATGCATGTGATTGGTCAAAAATTAGGCAACTATTTTCAAAAATACAATCATGAAAATATTGAAAAGAAATAAGTTTATCTCATGCATTAAATGAAAGTTATCTGCTCCCAAAATTACGGCCTAAAAATTTGTCAAAAAGTAACAACTGGGTAGGTCCCATTGAGTGTCAACGGTCAAAAAGAACCCATCAACGCCCAACGGCTATATTCTTGTCAACGTTTGCCAAAGCCATGTCAGCGTCTAAATTGGACACAACAACGCTTGGAAAAATACTTGTCAGCGTCCAAAAATAAAAATTTATAAAAATGAAAAATGACCTTAACAAAGTAATTTATCCTATAGAAGATAACCCCTAAGTTGATAATTATTATAGGGCGGCAAGCACTGTCCAGTTATGCACATTTGCTTATGCAAGATAGACATAACAGTCCTCTAGTGTCCCTTGCTAACCAAAACTCTTAACAACTAAGTTACCTCATAAAATTCCTTGTTACTCCCAGGTAAAACCCATGATAAAATCATTCCCAAGTCTCCCAACAGACCACAACCAATTCTAGGCCAAAAATGTCTTGGCAGCATGCATAGTATATCAACTTTGCATGCTACAGTGCCTCATGATTTAGTAAAACTAATTCATACTCACCTATGGACACAATCTAGAATTGTGATAAGAGTATCATAAGGATACCCAAAAATCCTAAAGGTTCCTTGTAACACCCCATTTTGGAAATGGAATCTTACGCATAATCATGGCGTGTCATCAAAGCATACAAGGATAAATGTCTAAGCATTATTTGACCATAAAAGGGAAATACCGGAATCAAACATCGGTAACCCCAAAGTAGAGCTCATCACACACAAACATAAATACTGTAAAGGAAAGGACGAAACAATGTCCATAGCAAACTGTATTAAAGTAAAGGAAATGCATAAAGTAAAGAAAGACAGTAAAGCTTCCAATCCATATGCACGTACGTTTGAGATCTACGAGCGTCCCTGAGTACCTGCCGTTTTGGGAACATGAAAAGGAAAACGGCTGAGCAAGACGCTCAGTGCACGGATGTACAATATAGCATGAAATAGGATAAGCATGTAACATATAACAGCGGAAGACTAAGTTCTGAGTAAACTGGTTAAGTATTAAGAAAACTGGTTTTATAGTTTGAAAAGCCTTATGTTTATCTTATGAAAACTGTTTTAACATAAATATACCATAGCCCATATAGGTCATGAAAAGGTCACGTGCATGAATACTTGGAGGGGTGACCTCATCATGCTGATTAGAGGGGATGCCTCTAATTAATATACTGGTTTGGGTAGGAGGGATCAACTCCTTGTGAAGGATGCAAGGCACACACCACATTCACCATGATATACTGAAATAAAACATGTAACTAGGATGCACCCATACGCCCCACATGATAATATAATATGGCCAAAACTGAAAGGGACGCCACGAGCAATCACTCTACCGTGGGGAAGTCATAACATTGGTGCCTCCAATGTTATGGTTATGGTACCTCCATAACTAGGTGAAACTGGTCATGCTTGTATATGGCTATAGATTATGCTAATTAAACATAAGCAGTTCAAAACAATAAAACAAATACTAGGGAAAACAGTTGGCTGCATACGGGGAAATCCTAATAAGGAAAGAATGTTCATACTGAAAGGACGGGAATCCGTACCTCAAGTCCAGTGAATGAACGGAAGATAGACTCCTACTTCTGGATCACTAACGCTACATGAATACACACGTGTATAAGTATCGATTCACTGATTACGTACCGGGTTTTATGTCTCGTCTTAGCTTACTTTGTATGTTTTAGGTCATGGTTTACTGTTTAAAGCCTTAAACTGTGTTTATCTTGTATTCTAATTAATCTGATTAAGTATTACTGGTATTTCATGTATTATTATACTTACTGTGTAATAATAAGTAACTTTCCAAAAATAGCAGGTTTCCAAAAATAGAAAGTTTCTAAAAATAGAAAGTTTCCAAAAATAGAAAGTTTCCAAAAATAGAAAGTTACCAAAAATAGAAAGTTTCCAAAAATAGAAAGTTTCCAAAAATAGAAAGTTTCCAAAAATAGAAAGTTTCCAAAAATAGAAAGTTTCCTAAAATAGAATTTACTGCTTAAAATAGATTAGTTTCTAAAAATAGAAAGTTTCCAAAAATAGATCAGCTGCCTTAATTAAATAAGTTTCCATATATAGAAGGTTTCCATGATTAGATTAGCTGCCTGAATTAGATGGATTTCCATATTTAGAATTAAGCTGGTTACATAAGCTAACATATAAGTCTAAGTGTTTATAAGCTTATTTTCTTAAGTCATATGATATAGTGTATAGTTTAATTATTATTTCATGTATTTTAATTAAACTATAGGTTAAGCATTTTAATTAAAGTATAACATGTTTTAATTAAAATGGAATAAAATACTTAGGTTAAAATGTGTATTATTATGTATTAATAACATAACCTAAGTCATGTCTAAATTAATTAATTATAGGCATGTTTTAAATAATTAATTAATTATAACTTATAACATAAAATACTTAGGTTAAATTAATATCATGCTAAATTAATAATTAAAATAACCTAAGTCATGATTTAATTAATATCTCATGTTATTAATTAATTTATATCCTAAGTTCATAATTCATAAAAATTAACATGTAGCATAGATCATGATTTAACCAACGAACCATGAATCGGGCATGAACTCGACACCGTACCTCGAGCCAAACTCGGGGTACGTGTGCCCCCTTGCTGCCGTGGGTCCCACAAGCACCAACCAAGACCAAAAATGGTCTTGGTGGTGGCGGCAATAAGCAAACCGAACCCCCCTCGGGTTGGTTATGCTAGGCGGCTAAAACAAACACCCTTTTATATCATCCTTTGATTTTAATTTACCCCAAAACATGTTAGATCAATGTTTAATTATCATGTTTTAATAAGAATAATAATAACATGTTCATGAAAATAATCAAAGAATAAAAAGAATTAAAAAGAAAGGTTTAGAATGATATACCAATACGTAGCTTGAAAGGGGATGAACAAACACGGTTTCTAGCACTTGTTTTTAATGTCAAAAATCAACAACACCCTCCTATGGTGTTGTTATAGGTGGTGGCAAAAGGAGGAACAAGGAGGAGAAGGAGAAAATCTTTTAGGGTTTTATGTTTACTTTCTTGAAAAGTGAAAATGAAAATAGTTTTTACCCTTTACCCCCCTTTCATGTAAACTTGATGGGCTTAGCCCATTTCTTGGTTGTTGTGCCGTGGGTATGGGGGCCTCACATGGGGTACCCGTACCTTTTCTCGTGTCCCGATGTTTCGTGTTCGTTCGTGGTTAAACGTGTTCGTGTTTAAAGTGTTTCTTTTTATTTTATCATGTAGTTTATCGTAATCTTTACGCTCGTAATTATATTATATGTATTTACGTAATTATTTTAGTTCGTATTTTAAATGGTGATCATGATTTAATTATGTTCACGTGACATATTTATTAACTGTTTATCATGAGTTCGTACGTAATCGATACTTATCATGTCATACACGTATGCACTTGCTTGATTATAGCACATGAATGTGATCAATACTAAATAAGGTAAGTTTTAATCTAGGACGTACGATCTTAAGGGCACTATTCATGGTAAAAGCATGCGAGTTTTACAATTCTTCCCCCTAAAAAGAATAATTCGTCCCCGAATTATAGATAAAGCAAACTAGAAAGAAGTAACATACCCGAACTCAAAATATGAAGTGAGGGTAAGAAGCCCGGATAGACTCCTCTGTTTCCCAAGTGGCTTCCCGCTCGGTATGGTCCCTCCAAAGAATTTTGATGAATGGAATCATCTTCCTTCTCATGACTCGTTCTTGCCTGTCGAGCACTCGTTCGGGTTCTTCTATAAAAGTGAGATCTTCACGTATCTGTTCTAGTGGATACTGAACCATGTGAAGGGGATGATACTTGTACCCTCTGAGTAAGGACACATGGAACACGTTATGCACGTGCAAAAGCTGAGGAGGTAACGCCAATCGGTAAGATACTTCACCGATTCGTTCAATGATATCAAAAGGTCCGATGAAACGAGGACTGAGTTTTCCTTTGATCCCGAAGCGTTTAACACCACGTGCCGGCAATACCTTGAGGAAGACGTGATCTCCCACATTAAAATGTATGTCCCTACGATGCTTATCGGCGTAACTCTTCTGACGTGACCGTGCTTCCTGCAGCTTCTGTTTAGCTACTTCGATCTTCTCATTAGTCATTTCTATAATCTCTGGTCCTTCGAGTGTTCGCTCTCCCACTTGATCCCAGCAAGTTGGAGCGCGACACTTTCTGCCATACAACATTTCGAAAGGAGCACATTTGATACTTGCGTGCCAGCTGTTGTTGTATGCAAACTCGACCAAACAGATGTAATCGTCCCAATCACCTGTCCATTCCAACGCACACGACCTTAACATATCTTCTAATGTCTGAATTGTTCGCTCCGACTGTCCGTCCGTTTGACTATGAAAGGCCGTACTCAGCTTAAGTTGTGTACCCCAAGCTTTTTGTAGACCTTTCCAGAATCGCGACGTGAAACGAGGATCTCTGTCTGAGACGATGCTGGAGGGAGTGCCGTGGAGTCTCATGATCTCCCTTCTGTAGGTATCTGCGAGTTTACTTACCGGATCTTCCTTGCGTATCGGTAAGAAATGAGCTGATTTGGTGAGTCGATCAACAATGACCCAAATAGCATCGTGCTTCTTCTTGGTAGGCGGAAGACCGGTAACAAAATCCATGGTGATTTTGTCCCACTTCCACTATGGAATATCCAACGGTTGAAGGAGACCGCCCGATCGCTGATGTTCAATCTTAACCTGCTGGCAGGTAAGACATTTGGAGACATAAGTGGCTACATCCTGTTTCATACCACTCCACCAAAAGTGCTGTCTGATGTCATGGTACATTTTTGTCGACCCAGGATGTATAGAAAATGGGGAGCTATGAGGTTCAGCTAACAATGCTTCCCGGAGTTCTTGGTTGTCAGGAACACAAAGTCTCGTGCCCTGCCAAACGATACCGTCTGCGTCCATTCTGAATTCTGTCTGCTTCTCCAAATTCTGAATTATCTCCCAAATTTCTCCATCATCCTTCTGCTCTTCCTTGATCCTAGACAGTAACTCAGGTTCCACTCTAAGATTTGCCCAGTATCCGTGCTGCCCACGTACCATGATTTCGATGTCTAGCCGCTCCAAGTCTCTTATGTTTTGTTCCTTGATTTCAATGCCGTTGATCATTCCGGACTTTCTGCTGAGTGCATCTGCTACTACATTAGCCTTCCCGGGATGATACTGTAGGTTAATATCATAATCCTTCAACAGTTCCAACCATCTTCTTTGTCTCATGTTCAATTCTCGATGAGTGAAGATATACTTCAAGCTCATGTGATCCGTGAAAATGTCGCATGATTCTCCGTATAAGTAATGCCTCCATATTTTCAATGCGAACACCACTGCAGCAAGTTCCAGGTCATGCGTAGGATAGTTTTCTTCATAGGGCTTAAGCTGCCGTGAAGCATACGCGATCACTTTCCCATGTTGCATGAGAACACAGCCCAGTCCCTTCCCCGATGCATCGTTATAGATCTGAAATCCACCTGTACCAGATGGGAGAGTAAGAATAGGTGCAGATACTAACTTCTGCTTTAGGTCTTCGAAGCTCTTCTCTCGTTCTTCCGTCCAGACGAATTTCTCTCCTTTTCGCATCAGTTTGGTGAGAGGTAGTGCCAAGCGGGAAAAGTTCTCCACGAACCTGCGATAATATCCAGCTAGGCCTAAGAAACTGCGGACTTCTGTCGCTGACGTTGGTCTTGGCCATTTAGTGATAGCCTCAACCTTCGCTGGGTCCATAGTGATCCCTTCTGCTGATACAATGTGACCTAAGAATGCCACCTTGTTTAACCAGAACTCACACTTGGAGAATTTCGCATACAGCTGCTTCTGACGAAGAATTTGTAGTACCGTACGGAGATGGTCTTCGTGTTCCTCTGTGGACTTTGAGAAAATCAGGATGTCATCGATGAATACAATGACAAACTTATCAAGGAATTCGTGGAAGATTCTGTTCATCAGATCCATGAATACTGCTGGAGCATTAGTCAGGCCGAATGGCATGACTACAAACTCATAATGGCCATAGCGGGTACGAAAAGCAGTCTTGGCAATATCCTGCTCTTTAACCCTTAGCTGATGGTAGCCTGACCTTAGATCGATCTTTGAGAAGTGTTTGGCTCCTTGAAGTTGGTCAAACAGACCATCTATACGCGGCAGTGGATATCTATTGCGGATGGTAATCTTTTTAAGTTCACGGTAGTCAATGCAAAGTCGCATGCTGCCGTCCTCCTTCTTAACGAACAAGACCGGTGCGCCCCATGGAGATGCGCTTGGTCTAATGAACCCTCGCTCAAGAGGTTCATGCAATTGGTCCTTCAATTCTTTTAGCTCTATGGGAGCCATACGATACGGAGCCTTAGAGATTGGCTCAGCTCCTGGAACAAGGTCGATGTTGAACTCCACTTCTCGTGCAGGTGGTATGCCTGGAAGTTCAGCTGGGAAGACGTCTTGAAATTCTGAAACTACTGGTTGATCCTGAATCGATGGGGATTCAACATCCATGTCATGAACCGTAGCTAGATAACCCTCAAAGCCATGTGACAGTAATGCACGTGCTTGCAAGGTAGATATGACTTGTACAGACCGTCCGGGTATGAACCCGTTATGAATGTACTCTGGTGCATTAATCTCGCTGAAGATCACCCGATATGAGTGGCAGTCTATGGTAGCATGGTGCTTGGATAGCCAGTCCATGCCGAGAATCATATCGAACTCAACCATGTCTAGGGGAAGTGCATCTACTACACGAACTTTATCGTCAAACTCTAGAGGAAGACTCTTGTATACATGAGTTATTAATACAGAGTCCCTCAAAGGCGTGGAAATGGTAAGCCTATTTTCTAATGGCAAGGGAAGTGTCCTGATGTTCTTAGCATAAGTAGTGGAAATAACTGAGTGAGTGGCACCCGTGTCGAAAAGAACACATGCAGCTTGGCCGTACATATACAAAATTCCAGTAATGGTACCTGTAGATTTGTTTGCCTGATCACGAGATGTCGTGTAGACACGCCCAGTGGTAGGAGGCGGCTTAGTATCAGCATGACCCGAAGTACCCTCCATTTCACCCTTACGGCAATCTCTCATACGATGGCCAGGGAGGCCGCACTTGTAGCACGCGTCGGAATCACGACGACATGGGCCAGGGTGTCTGCGATGGCAAGTACTGCAAAGAGGATGAGTGAATCCTCCAGCAGGAGTCCTTGCTTGCTGAGGGCCTGCTGATGACAAAATGTGTTAAAAAAAAATATATGCACGAGTATAAGACATATGCGTCATAAGATGTTCACCAGTGTTAGCTGAACGGTTAGGCTGCGAACCCCTGTGGTTCTGGTCCTTCCCGTTACCGTGGTTCCTGGTAGAGATTAATATAGTGTCAGCATGAGAGATATAACATGAAATCATGAGAAGATGCATAAATAGTAGGACCTGCTGTTGTTGGAGTGTCCCGCATTGTTACGGTAATTATCATTACCGCTGCGCCTTTCCACAACAGAACGGTCGTTAGTGTGACCGTTTCCTTTGGGCTGATGAGGCTGCTGCTGAGTAGCCGGCTGAGACCGGTCCCCAGTTTTCTGCCTGGAAGATACAGTTTAGAGATGATTATTGAACATATAATGATAGGATGCGGTCTGGTTATCGATAGAACACGAAATGTTTACCTCTTGTCGGGTCTTTCAGCTTCCCCGAACTCATCTCGTTCCTGCAACATTTCTAGCTTCCTTGCTGCGTCGGCCACTTGTGCTACTGTATTGAACGTAGCACATACCAGATTGTTCGCGACCGAGGTGCGAAGTGCCCACCTAAAGTGGTGTGCCTGCTCCTCAGGAGTACCAGCTGCTGCTCCCAGAAAACCAGCTAAGCGAAGAAAGCGCTGCATGAATTCGTTGCTATTCTCGCCCGCTCTCTGACGTATCCCATGGTACTCTCGCTTGAGTTTGTCCTGCTCTGCCTTGAGAAAGAACTGCTCCATCACTCTCTCCTTGAATTGGGCCCATGTCAAACCAGCGACCCAATCATCACCTCCTTCTGACTGCGTCAAGGCTAACCACCAATTGAGTACATCGCCTTCAAACCGGTAGCATGCCAATCTCGCCTTGAATGCGGGGTCACATCCCATAGCATTGAAAATCTTCTCAATGTGAGTCAACCAGCTTTCAGCATCGCTGGGGCTATCAGTCTTTTCAAAAGCTCTAGGACGAAGCTTGTTGAATCTTTCCAACCACACTGCTAGTGTCACTGGAGGAGGAGGAGGAGGTGGCTGATTGTGCTACTGATTGTTGGCAGCCTGAACTTCAGCACGAATGTCATTCCTCAGTTGAGGAAGCAAGGCTTGCATGGCAGCCTGAATTGCAACATTGAGCTGCTCTTGCTCGCGTGTGAGAACCATCTGACAGTATAACATAAAACATATGATTCACAGTTCAAAACATAAAATATATATTATATATATACATGAAAAAAAAAATTTATGCCAAAAATTTCACGAGAAAAATTTTATGCAAGAAAATCTTTGTATGAATGCATGATGCAGTTTTATGAAAACTTTTGATGCTCGAGAGTGAACGCCTCTGGTCAGTTCACTCAAAATAAAAGACATATCGAGGGGACGCCTATGGGTCGGTCCCAAATCTAAAAGTTTCGATAAAACACATGCGACTAAATAGGGCCAGTCCTGTACCAACCATTACTTAGTCAAAAACCCTGTAACAATGACATGTATATGTATGCTTAAAAATGATGAATGCATGAAAACAATTGTCAGTTCTAGGAAGACCGTAGTGACTACCCACTAATCACAGGTCATATTTGAGAGCCTACAGGTCGAAACCTTGGCTCTGATACCATAATTGTAACACCCCATTTTGGAAATGGAATCTTACGCATAATCATGGCGTGTCATCAAAGCATACAAGGATAAATGTCTAAGCATTATTTGACCATAAAAGGGAAATACCGGAATCAAACATCGGTAACCCCAAAGTAGAGCTCATCACACACAAACATAAATACTGTAAAGGAAAGGACGAAACAATGTCCATAGCAAACTGTATTAAAGTAAAGGAAATGCATAAAGTAAAGAAAGACAATAAAGATTCCAATCCATATGCACGTACGTTTGAGATCTACGAGCGTCCCTGAGTACCTGCCGTTTTGGGAACATGAAAAGGTAAACGGCTGAGCAAGACGCTCAGTGTACGGATGTACAATATAGCATGAAATAGGATAAGCATGTAACATATAACAGCGGAAGACTAAGTTCTGAGTAAACTGGTTAAGTATTAAGAAAACTGGTTTTATAGTTTGAAAAGCCTTATGTTTATCTTATGAAAACTGTTTTAACATAAATATACCATAACCCATATAGGTCATGAAAAGGTCACGTGCATGAATACTTGGAGGGGTGACCTCATCATGCTGATTAGAGGGGATGCCTCTAATTAATATACTGGTTTGGATAGGAGGGATCAACTCCTTGTAAAGGATGCAAGGCACACACCACATTCACCATGATATACTGAAATAAAACATGTAACTAGGATGCACCCATACGCCCCACATGATAATATAATATGGCCAAAACTGAAAGGGACGCCACGAGCAATTACTCCGCCGTGGGGAAGTCATAACATTGGTGCCTCCAATGTTATGGTTATGGTACCTCCATAACTAGGTGAAACTGGTCATGCTTGTATATGGCTATAGATTATGCTAATTAAACATAAGCAGTTCAAAACAATAAAACAAATACTGGGGAAAACAGTTGGCTGCATACGGGGAAATCCTAATAAGGAAAGAATGTCCATACTGAAAGGACGGGAATCCGTACCTCAAGTCCAGTGAATGAACAGAAGATAGACTCCTACTTTTGGATCACTAACGCTACATGAATACACACGTGTATAAGTATCGATTCACTGATTACGTACCGGGTTTTATGTCTCGTCTTAGCTTACTTTGTATGTTTTAGGTCATTGTTTACTGTTTAAAGCCTTAAACTGTGTTTATCTTGTATTCTGATTAATCTGATTAAGTATTACTGGTATTTCATGTATTATTATACTTACTGTGTAATAATAAGTAACTTTCCAAAAATAGCAGGTTTCCAAAAATAGAAAGTTTCCAAAAATAGAAAGTTTCCAAAAAAAGAAAGTTTCCAAAAATAGAAAGTTACCAAAAATAGAAAGTTTCCAAAAATAGAAAGTTTCCAAAAATAGAAAGTTTCCAAAAATAGAAAGTTTCCTAAAAAAGAATTTACTGCTTAAAATAGATTAGTTTCTAAAAATAGAAAGTTTCCAAAAATAGATCAGCTGCCTTAATTAAATAAGTTTCCATATATAGAAGGTTTCCATGATTAGATTAGCTGCCTGAATTAGATAGATTTCCATATTTAGAATTAAGCTGGTTACATAAGCTAACATATAAGTCTAAGTGTTTATAAGCTTATTTTCTTAAGTCATATGATATAGTGTATAGTTTATTTATTATTTCATGTATTTTAATTAAACTATAGGTTAAGCATTTTAATTAAAGTATAACATGTTTTAATTAAAATGGAATAAAATACTTAGGTTAAAATGTGTATTATTATGTATTAATAACATAACCTAAGTCATGTCAAAATTAATTAATTATAGGCATGTTTTAAATAATTAATTAATTATAACTTATAACATAAAATACTTAGGTTAAATTAATATCATGCTAAATTAATAATTAAAATAACCTAAGTCATGATTTAATTAATATCTCATGTTATTAATTAATTTATATCCTAAGTTCATAATTCATAAAAATTAACATGTAGCATAGATCATGATTTAACCAACGAACCATGAATCGGGCATGAACTCGACACCGTACCTCGAGCCAAACTCGGGGTACGTGTGCCCCCTTGCTGCCGTGGGTCCCACAAGCACCAACCAAGACCAAAAATGGTCTTGGTGGTGGCGGCAATAAGCAAACCGAACCCCCCCTCGGGTTGGTTATGCTAGGCGGCTAAAACAAACACCCTTTTATATCATCCTTTGATTTTAATTTACCCCAAAACATGTTAGATCAATGTTTAATTATCATGTTTTAATAAGAATAATAATAACATGTTCATGAAAATAATCAAAGATTAAAAAGAATTAAAAAGAAAGGTTTAGAATGATATACCAATACGTAGCTTGAAAGGGGATGAACAAACACGGTTTCTAGCACTTGTTTTTAATGTCAAAAATCAACAACACCCTCCTATGGTGTTGTTATAGGTGGCGGCACAAGGAGGAACAAGGAGGAGAAGGAGAAAATCTTTTAGGGTTTTATGTTTACTTTCTTGAAAAGTGAAAATGAAAATAGTTTTTACCCTTTACCCCCCTTTCATGTAAACTTGATGGGCTTAGCCCATTTCTTGGTTGTTGTGCCGTGGGTATGGGGGCCCCACATGGGGTACCCGTACCTTTTCTCGTGTCCCGATGTTTCGTGTTCGTTCGTGGTTAAACGTGTTCGTGTTTAAAGTGTTTCTGTTTATTTTATCATGTAGTTTATCGTAATCTTTACGCTCGTAATTATATTATATGTATTTACGTAATTATTTTAGTTCGTATTTTAAATGGTGATCATGATTTAATTACGTTCACGTGACATATTTATTAACTGTTTATCATGAGTTCGTACGTAATCGATACTTATCATGTCATACACGTATGCACTTGCTTGATTATAGCACATGAATGTGATCAATACTAAATAAGGTAAGTTTTAATCTAGGACGTACGATCTTAAGGGCACTATTCATGGTAAAAGCATGCGGGTTTTACATTCCTAAAACCTCCCCTTAAACTGTGATACAAATGTTGCCAAAAATATGCATGAACATAAAAAATTTATGTCAAGATAGGAATAGAGAATTCCAACCATCATCCATAAATAAAAACATGCTCAAATGATTCTCCAATGATCCATAAGCAACTCTGTATCCAATGGTATAATGCTAACACCACCTGCACATTTAGATGAAAACCACAAAACTAACATTGTTGCTGACAACGCCCCGATAACACTTGTCAGCGTTAAGGAAACATGTGTCAGCGTTTAGACAAATATATTGCTGACAACGTCACAATAACACTTATCAGCGTCAAAGTAACCTTTGTCAGTGTTAGAAAAATATAGTGGAAAATCTAAATCCTCAAAAAGACCAATAACAATGCATTATCCTGTACATACTTTTACAAAAAGACCCCAAAACACATATTATGTGAGACTGATCATTCCAATACTTGTTACCAAGTATTGAAATCTTCCAGCATCAAAAGGTTTAGTTAGTAAATCAGACACAATTTCTTCTGTGTCAACCCTATCTGGTTGTATTAAACCCTTTTCAAAACAATCCCTTATAAAATGGTGTCTTATTTCAATGTGTTTAGTTTTAGAAGGATGTACAAGATTCTTAATAGTGCATAAAGTGCTGTTATTGTCAACAAATATCTTGGTATGCAAAAGTTGTACCCATAATCCAACAGCTAGTTCTGAATCCATAAAACTTGTCCACAACAAGCAGCTGTAGCAACGTACTCTGCTTCAGTTGTAGAATTGGCCACCACTGTTTGTTTCTTGCATTGCCAAGATATCAACCTGCTCCTAAGAAACTGACATCCACCAGTTGTAGATTTTCTATCAAACTTATCACCTCCATAGTCACTGTCTGAATATGCAATAAGCTCCAATGGGGAATCTTTAGGGTACCACAAGCCAACACTGGGATAACATCTTAGGTACCTAAAGATTCTCTTGACAGCATAAAGGTGACATTCTTTGGGAGTCACTTGATGGCGTGTACATGCACACACAACAAACATGATGTCAGGTCTGGAGGCTGTGAGATACATCAATGAACCAATCATTGATCCATAGTGCCTGACATCCACATCTTTTCCATCACCAATCTTTCCCCAAGGGTGTTCTCTATCCATAGGAGTGGTAGCCCTCTTTTCATGTGGAGAAAAGCCAAACTTCTTCAAGATCTCTGCCACATACTTATCCTGGAGATGAAGATACCATCTTCATTCTGCTGAACTTGTAACCCAAGAAAGAAGTTCATCTACCCCATAGCACTCATCTTGAATTTGTCTGACATGAGCTTGGAGAAGTCTTCACTCATCTTTGAATTTGTTGATCCAAAGATGATATCATCAACATAGACCTGGACAAGTAGATCATCCTTACCAGCCTTCTTGGTAAATAATGTCTGGTCTATGGTGCCCCTCTTGAATCCATTTTCCACCAAATAAGTGGACAATGTACCATACCATGCTCTTAGGGCGTGATGAAGTCCATACATAGCCTTCTTGACTCTATACACCTTGTCTGGATTCTCTTGATCTTCAAAACCAGGAGGCTGCATCACATACACCTCCTCAACAATTGTTCCATAGAGGAAGGCATTCTTCACATCCATTTGATAGAAAGTAAAGCCCATGCAGGAAGCATAGGCTATAAATATTCTTATAGCTTCAATCCTTGCAACTGGTGCAAAGACCTCCTCATAGTCTATCCCTTCCTCTTGTGTATATCCCTGAGCCACTAAACGTGCCTTATTTCTGACCACAATGCCTCTTTCATCTCTCTTGTTTCATAGAACCCATCTTGTCCCTGTAGGTCTGACATATCTGGGACAATCAACCAGCTCCCAAACATCCTGAATTGCAAATTGGTGAAGCTCATCCTGCATTGCTTCCACCCAACTTGGTTCTTTGAGAGTATCAAATATCTTCTTGGGTTCCTGTTGTGACAGAAAACAGGCAAACAAACATGCTTGCACAATAGGGGTATCAACCTTCTTGTGAATATTGGCAATAAATCCACCAAGACTTTGATGAGATCTTCTAGTCTGGACAGGAGTCATAATATCACCAATGATTTGAGAAGTAGGGTGATTCTTCATAGTAGAAGTGAGAACTCCTCCTTCAAAAAGTCTGGTGTCTTCAATCTCATTATCCATGTTGCCAATATCTTCTTCTTCAGACACTCTTTCATCAATATTAGGATGAACCTCTTCATATAAATTGGAAGTTTCACCTTGTTCAAAATTAGAAGAGAAAAGATGCTCAAAAGTGTTGTCAACGCCTGATCCTTGGTTGTCAGCGTTTGGGTTGTCAACGCCTGAAATGGTGTTGTCAACGTTTGAGCCATCAACGTCTGAATTTGTCCTGTCAGTGCTAGATTTGCCTTTGTCAGCGCCTGAAGGACCATGCATGTTGTTAATTGGTGGTACTTGGGGACCACCATTATTCTTTCCAGCAGCAGCAGCAGCAGCAAAAGCATCTGTCCATATGGGAATTGTGACATACTCTTGTATGGGAGATGACTTGTCTGCTTGTGATCAAACCTCTTCATTAACCTGTGTACCTAAAATATTAACAACTTGTTCTTCCACAACATTTGAAGTTACCTTAACAATGTATGGATTAGTGACAGGCATATAATTTAAAGTCCTAGATAGAGGTTCCAAGTCAAACAACCAATTTGGACCACTTTCAGGATCACTAGGTTTACTCTCTAAAAACCTAACATGTACTCTTTCAAGTATACGTTTTTCCTTCTTAAGGTAAACCCTATATCCCTTGCTCTACACTGAATAACCCATGAAATAGCCTTCATCACCTTTTGAACTAAATTTACCTAAGGCATCAGTAGTATCAAGAACAACTACATGACAACCAAAAAGGTTTAAGAAAAACAATATTAGGTTTCCTTCCCCAAAGTAACTCATAAGGTGTTTTGTTCTGTATCTTGTCGACCAATGCTCTATTTTGAACATAGCATGCTGTATTCACAGCCTCAGCCCAAAAAGCTATGGGGAAATGAGCATCAGCCAACATAGTTCTGGCTGCTTCAATTAGGGTTATATTCTTTCTCTCAGCAACCCCATTTTGCTATGGGGTTCTGGCAACACTAAACTACCTAGTAATCCCTTTCTTGGCACAAAATTATCCAAAAGCTTATTTCTAAACTCACCACCATTGTCACTTCTAAGCATTTTAACTTCATTACCAGTTTTCTTCTCTATCTGAGTAATAAAATCAATTAAAATGTCAGCAGTGTCACTTTTCATAGCTAAAAAGAAAGTCCATGTAAACCTAGAAAATTCATCTATGATGACAAAGCAGTATGATTTACCATTCAAACTCTCTATATTAGTTGGACCAAACAGGTCCATATGTAGCAAGTGGAGAGGTTTAGAACTAGAGTGCACCTGTTTAGACGTAAATGAGACCTTGTGCTGCTTGCCTTTAAGACATGCAACACAAGAGTGGTCATTGTGGAAAGCCTTTTCAGGCAAACCATCAACCAAGCCAAGTCTCACAAGCCTGTTTATATTCTTAAAGTTTATGTGCCCTAGTCTCCTGTGCCATAGATTACTCTCATCTACTGAAGCTTTAGCATAAAAACATGACATATTATTATTCATCCTAATTCCATTAAGATTCACATTATAGATGTCTTTATGTCTAGGTGTTCTATAGTCAATATATTTCTCATCTGGGATTTTATAATCCTTGCTTAACACCAAGCATTCAGTATCAGTAAACAGAACTTTATTTTTGTTATCAAAAACTTGTGATACACTAAAAAGATTGTAATCAAGTTCCTTTACCAGAAATACGTTCTCAAAACCTCGATCATGTGGCATTCGTGTTGTTGAAGAAAAGCTTGAAGTTGATCCACATTGGTTTGATGCAAATCCTTAGCCAATTTAACAGTCGTCACGTACTTGCCCCATTCAGAAGGGAGAGTGTTCAAATACTTGGTGCTTAATTGAAACGTAGGAATTTCCAGGGCATAGATGTTAAGCTCATTCATCAAAAGAGTGAATCTCAAATAATAATCATTGAGAGTCTCCCCGGGGACATAGGCAAACTTATCAAACGTATCATATAACTTACACTCTCGTTCTTTTTTAGTTAACGAGGTGCCTTGCATTAGAACACGAATTCTATCCTATAGCTCTTTGGCAACTTTATGTTTAATGACGAGTTTGTAGACATCTGGAGGAAGGGCTTGGAGAATGATGTTTGTAGCTTGTTTATCACACTTGTCTTGAATCTTAGCATCTCCAATTAATTCACCCGTTGTGTGAGGACGAGTAACAGTACCTTCCGTCACAGTACCATATACCAATGGTCCATTGAGCACCGATACCCAAATAAGATGTCCGTTCTCTTTGTTCAACATATAAAGTTCCATTCGGGAAGCTGATGAGATGGCATTTATACATGATCTCATCGTTCTTTTCGGGCTTTAAATGCATTAAAATGTCATAAAATACCATATATATGCTTGTGTTTGTTTACTTATGTATTTTAGGTATGGATATCGTGAAAAAGACAAAAGATCACAAGATACAAGGAAAAACGAACACGAGAAACGAAGCCGTACAATGAACCGGGCCCTAATCATGGAATTTTCATCAAATACCCTTGAAGACTTGAAGACAAAACAAGATTGATCCTCCAAAAATGAAGAAATGACACTTAAAACCCTTGTATATTAATAATTACAAGTTTGGTCCCTTAAGTTTGTCAAAATTGCAAAAAGGTCCTTCAACTTTGAAGAAATGGCAAGATTAGTCCCTCAACAATTTCAAATTGCCAATTATGGTCCCTCATAAAGTGAAAGACTCATTGAAGACCTTTGAAGATCAAGATTGTCCAAAAACAGCCCTTGAAATATTCAAAAATGTCAAAAACTACCTTTGAAACCTTTTTGTCAAAGTTTGTGCCAAAATTGCCAAACCTTGGAAGTTGATATAAGCTTAAAGGGGCGCTGACAGGTTTTAGAAGAGAAAAGACAAAAGAAAGAAAGGTTAAGGGCCAAATGTGTCACAATGAAACATTCAAACCACAATTTGCGCCAAACACCCACTATTCCCCCAAAATCGGATCAAAGGGGTTTACTGTTCATCTTTTTACAACCCAGATTTTACCCCGACTTAACCTTGGGTAAAAACTAATTAAACTCTCACACGTGTAATTCCCACACACTAAAACCTAACCCACACACAAACTTCCCAATCCCACGCGTGTGTTCCAAACCCCCAATTCCCTTTCACCCAATCAGCTTACACCTTGTCCTCCAAGGCATGTGACGTGTCCTACATCAACGATGGAGATTCATTGCTTACTCACAACGCAAAATTGAACAGTGGAGATCAAGAAAGGACAACTCACCTCAAAAACGTATAAGGGCATTTTTGAGATTTTCTACTGATTAGGGTTAGCATTTTTTTTGATTCTAGATAGTTCTAAGAGCACTATATAAGGAGCCCCAGCCTGTTGGTGAGCCCTTGTTCCAGTTTCAAGCTTTTCTCACTTGTAATTCCTTTTTAGAAAAATAAAAGTTTGGTTTTTGATATATTCAAGTATAATTCCTTTTTATTGTTTTTAAAAGTTGTGTGTAGTGTTGAGGCTTGATTCTGAGTTCCAATTTGTCATTTGGTTCATTAATTTTGAGTTTCAAAATTGTTTCAAGGTTTTTGAAATTTGAGTAATTTTGGGTAAGAATTTGATTCAAGGTTTGTGTGTTAAGAAGTTCATTGGTTAGGTGTAATAGAGTTATAAAAACGTGTTTAAGAGGTTTGTAAGGTTTTTGGAAGAGATTTAAAAAAGAATAAAACAGATTAATATCATATATTGTATTATTGTTTGTTTTCTTTGATTTTGTTCTTAAGCAGGTGGAAGGAGTTGTTGATAATGTTCAGCACCAGCCCGAGCTGGTAGGGAGGAGGATTTAACATCCTCTAGGGCTTTGGATGTAAAGCCCTGAGGTAATCTTCTTTTATCTTTGGAAAAGTTCAGAAAATAAGCAAGTTCATGTGATTTTGTATGATCTGGTTTGATTTTGTGATTAAGTTGCTTTATTTGTGTTTATGTGATGTCTTATGCATGTTAGATATCATATAAACCAGTTTGAATAGGTTTTAAGGTGTTTTGATTTGCTAAAAGCTGGTTTTAAGATTTACAAGGGTGTTTGGATATCAGTTTTAGCAGGGCACAACATCATTAAAAGGTTTTGATTAGGTGTTAGATAGGTCATAATAGGTTGTTGAAGGTTGCTTGCTGGATTTGTTAACATTTGGTGCATATTGAAAGCCATTTGGTGTGCTTAAAAAAGGAAAAGTGTGTTGAAAATCTGTGTATGCCAAATTTGCTTATTTTCATAAAAATGATGCTTGATCTTTGAAAACCTGTTGAGGATTAGGTTGTTTTAAGTTGTGTTTTGGTTTGTATGTTAGTTTGAGGCTTTGTGTGCTCAATTGGTGCATTTGAAATTGACTAGGGTGCATGTAGAAAGCTCTTAAGTCCACTGTCCCATTCTATCTGTCACAGAAACATTGCATAGGCTTTTGTGTGCATTGTTGTGATCATTTGTTGTGCTAAGTGCTTATTTCTTGTTCTTGTTGACTCCTTGTGCTTAAATAAGCACAAGGGTGCCTTTTGTCCACAATACATCCATCATATAAGCATCAAGCCAAGTCCTCTTGGCATCACAAGTGCACAAGTGTGCACTTGAGTTGTTCATCAGAAACTTGAAAGACCTGCTCACAATTTTGATCTTCAATTTGTTTGATCTTGTGTTTAAAAGGAAATTGGAGTTGGATTCATAGCTTATTAAGGTCACTGATTTGTTGGGAAAAGAAAAAATAAAAAAATAAATAAAAAAGTATAAAAAGGGGTTGCTAAGACTCGAACCCTGGTCTCCACACTCACACACATAACACTTAACCGTTGCGCCCTGGGGACTTTGACTGAGAGTTTTGTTTTCAAAAGTTACTTAACCCGTTTTCATTCCTAGCTTATTAAATAAAGCCGTGAGCAAATAAGCTCTTTTTGGCTTATTGGCTTATTGTTTTAGCTTATTCTCATTTTTCCTGAGTTGGTTATTGGATTGTTGACTTTTCTAGCTCTTTTCCTTATTTTTCCATTTAATAGTTTATTTTCTAGGATTTATTTTATAGCCGTATTTTATTAATTCAATAAAAAATACCAAAAAGATTTTTAATTTTTAGGAAAAATAGTTTTTAGCTTTTTAATATATAACTTGAGGTTTACATCTTATTTTGGTTTTATAAACTTTAATTTTTAATTTTATATTACTTTAAGGTTTTTTATAAACTTTAAAGATTTTTATAAAATTATTAAAAAAGGTTTAGGAGCTCTAATTTGTGTTTTTCTCTTAGTTGTATTATTTAGGATTTTTAGAAATTTTTTATTTCAAATTTTAGAAACTTTTTATTTTTAGCATTATTTTAATATTATTTTAATATTAAAATTTCAAAATTTTATTTTTCTTTCTTTTTCATTTTTCTTAAGTTCTTTAGCATTAATTAGGACTATTTCCATTTTTAGAATAATTTTCTAGCTTTTAGATTAATTTTTATAATTATTTTAAGTTTAATTAGGTTTTAATCATTTTTAATCATTTTTAGAGTTTTAAAAATAGTTTTAATAGGTTTTAATTTTTAGAAAATTACTTTTTAGTCTTCTAATAATATAAGTTAAGTGATTATTCAATAAAATCATATTTTAGACATTTGAATTAGTTAAATTTAATTTTAGGGCTTTAATTAGCATTTAAAATTAATTATTTAATTAATAAATGGTTTTAAAATATCTTTGTTGGATTTTTATCTTTATATTGTTTTAGACTTGTTTTTAGTCTTTTTAATTATTGATTTTGTTTTTGGTCTTAGTATAATAATTTTTAATTTGAGTAGTTTTTCACGATTTTACGTTTACGTCGTAGTTTAATTTTAACGTATCCGTCTTTTCATCCTCTCATCCCCATTCTTCTTAATATTAATCTCAAATACATACAAGTTAATTCACAACACAAATACCTCCTTGGGAAACAAACTTTTTCTCCTCTTTTTATTTGATTGGGTCATTAGTGTTGATTTTTCCTAAAATCATCACTCGATACTTACCGCTCTTTACGCTCTTTTCCTAAAGAGTAGTAAAACACTACAATCATTTTGGCGCCGCTGCCGGGGAGGTGTGTTGTGTTTTAATTTGGAAGTTTTTGTTTTTGATATTATCCATAATAAGTATTTGTGTTAAGTGGAACTCCCTTAACACGTATTATCGGTTTTCTTGGTTTTTCTTTGTGAATATTATTAATATATTGTATTAAGTATCACAATCAAAATACAATATCTCCAAAAGTGTGAAAACACAACCTTAATTGGGATTTGATCTCCTAATTATTGTATTCGAATCTCAAACAAAAAGAAAAGGCAAAAATAGATAAATACTTTCGAGAAGCTCGATTTTGAAAAATACAAACTATAAGGTGGGTATAAGGCGGGTATTATAAAATATACCCTAAGGAAAAAGGCTCTTAAGTGCTTCGCGCCGCCTCGTTTCCCCGCTTGCTTGTGAGTATTTTGAGATTGAAGGCTAATCGAGGGTTTTGCCGCCCAAAGTATTAATACGTATACTATATTTGCTTGGTTTTCTTTGTGATTAAACCCTCGTGAACAATTTGGTTTTCACCAAAGTTCTAAAGTCAATCGAAGGCGTTCACTCCACGTGATCGTTTTCATTCCTTTGAGGCTTCTTTAATCAAGAGTTTGATTCGAGGAGAGATTTTGTAGATTGTTGTCTACGAAGATACACCAAAATCCAAAAAAATTAAATATCATCAAAAACACAAAAAATTGAAAATTCACAAAACAACCAAAAAGAATCTTCTTTGCTCACCTCCCATTCTTCGTGAAGTTTATGATCACTCGTAATCAAGCTAAACGAGCTCGTAAACGTCTTCAAAAGCAAGCAAGTCAAGGATCGTTGATTGTTGAAGAACCTCCAATTGTTGAACCTATTGTAGAACAAGAAGTCGTAATGGCTAATCGTACTATGATGGAGTTGCTACAAGCACCCACCGAGGGTTTTGGAGAGGCTATTGTTATTCCCGCCATCCTTGCGGAGAATTTCGAGATTAAGACGGGTTTAATGTCGATGCTACAAGCAAATAAGTTTCGAGGACACGAGAAAGACAACCCGCATTACCACATTAGGAATTTCAACCGTCTCACCGCCACTAGCAAATTCAAAGATGTTCCACATGACGCCATTAAGATGATGTTGTTTCCATATTCGTTGGATGGACCCGCAAAAATTTGGCTCGAGAAAGAACCGCCAAATTCGATTTTGACATGGGCCGATCTCGTTTCTAAGTTTGTGAACAAGTTTTTTCCACCATCGAAAACAACACACTTAAAAAATGAGATTTCACGATTTGTGCAACGAAACAATGAAAGTTTTTCAATGGCATGGGAACGATTTAAAGAGATGTTACATGAATGTCCTCACCATGATTTCTCGGAATTACATCAAATTGATACCTTTTATAATGGGCTTAATGATCATGAACGAGATTATTTGAATGCCGCCGCGGGTGGTAATTTTTTGTGCAAGACAACAAATGAGGCTTTACAAATCATTGAAAATCGATCTAAGGTTTATAGCCCTCATAACACACCGAGTGTTGCCAATATGGGTTCGTCATCGTCGTCACAATCATCTCGTAGCATTAACGCCTTACATGATGAAGCTAATGAGGAAAATCGGTTTTTTGATAGATTTGCTAATCTAATGTCCCATTGGAAGGCTCAAGAAGCTTCCAATTCCGCTTCGGTTAAAGCGGTTGCTAAGAGTTGTTTATCTTGTGGGGGAGCTCATGATCTTTCCGAGTGCATTACCGCGGATGGTAACACTTCGAGTGCTTATGTAGCAACGGGAACTTACAACCAAAACGGCCAAGGTTCCCGCCAAAATCAAGCTCCACCAAACCAAAATGCTAATAATTATCGAAACAACAACCAAGGTAATTACCAAGGCAACACACGCAATTACAACAAAGGGAATTATCAAAGTGGGAATGGACAAATCTCTAATCAAAATCAAAACCATGATTTTCAAAACACTACACAAGGTTTTCAAAATGCTCACACGAAAAATTTGCAAGGAGAATTTTTGGATTATGCAAAAGCAAATGATGCTAAATTTGATAATATGCAACGTGAGATGATTAGCTTAAGATCCGAGTTGAAAAACGAGCTTAAAAATGAACTTGCTAATGAACTTAAAACTCATGCAAACAAAATGGAAGGAAATGTCCAACGTCTTCAACAAAACCAACAAAAGATGGAATTAGGACAACATGAGATTAAGCAAGAGTTATTAAAAGCGGATGCTAGGCAATCAAAATTTGAGGACCGAATGGCTAAGATGTTTGAAGCAATCATGTGTAAGCCCTCTTCTTCTGGTGGTCTTCCTAGTGATACCATTAACAACCCGAAGGGAGAAATGAAGGTTATTACTACACGAAGTGGTAAAACTTTCAAGGAACCAATCTCTCGTCCAAGTACTTCTACGGAGAAGGAAATAGAGAAAGAACCCGAGGTGATGGTCGAAAAGGAGCACATTACAATCCCACGAAGTACCGCTCAAACCACACCTACGGTTGAACCAATACCAATTGTGGAACCCGAGTTTCCAAGGCCGTTGCCTAATGACCAACCCACACCACCTTTACCTTACCCTTCGAGACGAAACAAAGAGAAAGCACAAGAAAGGAACAATTATCAATTTGAGCTATTCATGAAAATGTTTCGTGATTTGCATTTTAACATAAGTTTTGCCGATGCTTTAATCATGATGCCTCGATTCGCCGCAAACTTCAAAAGTATGCTAAACAACAAAGAGAAGTTACAACAAACGTCTAGTTGTTCATCGGTTTTTCTAAGCCGCATACCACAAAAAGTCGGTGATCCCGGTAAATTTTTGATTCCGTGTGCAATTCAAGATATGGAGGAATGCTACGCCTTGGCCGATCTTGGTGCTAGTATTAATTTAATGCCTCTCGAGATTTTCAAATCGCTTTCGCTTCCGGCTCTTACTCCTTCGAACATGTCCATCGAGATGGCCGATCATTCTACGATCATGGCATGTGGAGTAGCCGAGGACGTTTTCGTTAAAGTCGGAAAGTTTTACTATCCCGTTGACTTTATCGTTGTAGACTTTCCTATCGATCGAAAAGTTCCTCTCATTTTGGGTCGTTCATTTTTGGATACATCACGAGCACTTATCGATGTTCATGCTCGAAAAGTCACCCTTCGTTTCAATGAAGAAGAACTTGTCATCAATGCAACACAAAACTCCAATCTTTCTCATGTATATTCTATTGCAACTTTAAACCATGGTGACTCGACCAATGTCGTTTGCAAAGAATTTTCACCAAGAGTTTTAGGGAATGTCTCCAAAAACAATTTACCATTTCCTCCGCCGGTGAAGGTTATGAGTGCTAAGCCTACAAAGAAGAAACCATCAATACTTGAATCGAAAAATCCTTCGCCTCATCTCGAACATTCATTTTTGAAAAGTGTTGATAAGTTGCCGGTTTCTACGGAAGATCTTTCGGATGATGAATATGTAGACCCCAATGGGGAGGTTTTCTTCGTCGATAAACGTTTTGAAAACTTGCCACCACCAAAACCAAAACGGTTTCAAAATGTGAGAATTTTTAGTGTAACTAACATCGTCTTAGAAACACCGAATATTTTCGACATAATCAAAAAGGGTTTTCATAAGGAGAGTTTAAAAGATAAAGATCTTAAATGTGATTTAATTGATTTTTCTACAAATCTAACTCCGTCATCACCACGTGTTTTGAGTACTACAAACTCGTCTACTCCTTTTGACGATGTTTTGTGTGGTTCTAGTATGGGGGAAACCCCTTATGTTCCCTCATCCTTGTCCACCGAGGACGAGATATTCGATCCCGGAATTTCATGTAAAGGGAAATCTCGGTCTTCCACCGATGCAATAAATGGAAAATCTTTCTATTTGCTTGGTGCGAGTCTACCTCGAGTAGCTCGAAAGTTTGTCTTACCAATTGTCTCACCCTTCTACTTCTCATCTATTTTCTTCAAACTCTTTGAGTTTATGGCACATGTTGGAGTGACGTTAATTTGTTTTTCCAATGGAAACGAGAACGCCATCTTCGACCCCGGTATTTTGCATCATCTAAGGACTTAGTCCTTTTTACCGGTTGCTTTTTGGGCCTTGTTTATCATGTAAGCCCCATCAAAAAATTGACCATACCATGATTTTTCCCTAAATGTTCACATTGAGGGGATCGAGTCGAGCTCATGACTCGGTAATCAAAAACGAGGTGCCTCGTGGGGGAGATCCCATGCTTATCTTTATGTTTATTATTCACTAATAAGGGGACTTGTACCCTTCCAACTCGTTGTCTCGTGATTGTTTGTGATTGTGTTATCTAGATCATCATCATCATCTACGATTGAAGACTCTCGTGTTCGTTTACGTGAGCCTCCATCGTTCGTTTGAAGAAGTTTTTCACGATTCCATGACATATCCTTTATTGTTCTAACAATTATCTTTTAGCATAATTAATAAACGGCTTTAGATATATTGTTGATCACCCTTTCCATGCTAGATCCTAAGCATTCGACTCTTCGTCTCTAGTATGGGGGTGCTCCACCTTTAGACTCGAAACATTGAGGACAATGTTTACTTCTAGTATGGGGGGGTGAATAGGTACTTGCTTTGCTACGCCCTCACGTTTTCCAACTTTCAATGTTTTGTTTTGCTAATAAGGCTAAAAATGGCCAAATTTTAAAATTTTTCTTAGTTTTCATAAGTGTTTTTAAGACACGAATGTATATTTTCCGATGGGTAGAATAAGAGTTAATTTTTGACTTGATGGGCATTTGGAGCCATTTACATTCCTTAACCCGCTCAATTCAAGTTTTGCTAGACTTTTATATAGGGAGCTTTAAAACGCGAAAGTCTTAATTCATTCGGGTTAAGAACAAGAACTTTTCGCAAGTTCCTATAATTGATTCTAGAAAATCACTTATCAAGGGAACTTTAAAACGCATTCTCTAAACTTGAAAAAGTCCAAGAAAGTGCAAGATCCTATAGGTGGCTTGAAAACCCAAAACTTTGATTTGATATAGTCTTAATGAAAGCTAATCCAAATTTGGCTTAATTTTGACTTGCATGGCTAAGTATTCACGAGTCTCTTTAATTAGAGGTCTTTATATAGTGAAGAACAAGAAATGATAGAGTTAGACAAGTGATCATGCTAAACGTAGAACATGAAAGTGTTCTTTCAAAAACTCATATGTTTTTAATTGTGGCTTTTTCTTCCCATAAGATCAATGCATTAGGAATAAATCATAATTGCAATAAGTAAGGTCGTACGATTTGAAAAGTTACTTAGCCTCTAGCGCAAGATCGTTTAAAAGTTGCTCGGGGTTGAATAGAGTTCATAGCCAAGGCATAACTTATTGAAGCGGGACGCGAAGATTGGCGATCATCCAAAAAGGCCCTAACAAGGCATGAGGAGCTCTATTTTTGCTAAAGATCCAAAGATGATGTGAAGTATCATTATTCCAAAATCAATATGAAGGATCGAGACACACGACGAGAAGCAATTACTCCCCTAAAGAATGGAGAAAGTCTATCCAAAAAGACCCTAACAAGGTATGAGGATAAATATATCCAAGTCCGAAAAGGAGGCGGATCGTTGTATATCAAAATCCAAAGTAAAGATTGAAGAAAAATGATGAAGTCGTGGTCCTATATGAAGAATCTCTCAAAAACGTCAAGTGAAGAAATTCCAATATATGAAGAGAAGACCATAATTTCGAGAACGTCTTCCCAAGATTTGAAGTATGAAGTACATGCCAAATATCGGTCCGAGAAAGGTCTCAAATCGTGAAACGAGTTATGCCAAGATATGAACTTAAGGAGATACACGAGAAGCCGTTTTAAAAGATTTTGTCCTTCGGCTAACTATTGATCAAATCGTGCTACTTTGCTTTCGGACTAATAACTACTCAAATAAGTCAATATGAATCACTTGTGATCCATGACAAATAGATAAAAAATGCTAGTAACCCATTTCCTTTTATAATAACTAGGATTGCAGGGAGAAAAAGTATTACACAATTTGAACGTATGAGTAGTGTTAGCATTGTGACTTGTACCAACAATGATCTTGTTTTTGCACTTAGCATGGAATGTATGACAATCAAGGATGACGAAATTTACTCTAAGGGACTTTAACTTGTTTCTATTCTTAGACCCTAAAAGTCACATTTTGGTGATGAAAATCATACATTATGTCTTTACACAATCTCGTAGTATGTTGCAAGTCTTTTACTCTTCAATAAAGGTTAATAAAAATTGAACTTTGGTGATGCTTAGATACTTTATTCTAGCATTGCGTGAGGGCACGGCAATGGCTTAGTATGGGGGAGTGATGAGATGGCATTTATACATGATCTCATCGTTCTTTTCGGGCTTTAAATGCATTAAAATGTCATAAAATACCATATATATGCTTGTGTTTGTTTACTTATGTATTTTAGGTATGGATATCGTGAAAAAGACAAAAGATCACAAGATACAAGGAAAAACGAACACGAGAAACGAAGCCGTACAATGAACCGGGCCCTAATCATGGAATTTTCATCAAATACCCTTGAAGACTTGAAGACAAAACAAGATTGATCCTCCAAAAATGAAGAAATGACACTTAAAACCTTTGTATATTAATAATTACAAGTTTGGTCCCTTAAGTTTGTCAAAATTGCAAAAAGGTCCTTCAACTTTGAAGAAATGGCAAGATTAGTCCCTCAACAATTTCAAATTGCCAATTATGGTCCCTCATAAAGTGAAAGACTCATTGAAGACCTTTGAAGATCAAGATTGTCCAAAAACAGCCCTTGAAATATTCAAAAATGTCAAAAACTACCTTTGAAACCTTTTTGTCAAAGTTTGTGCCAAAATTGCCAAACCTTGGAAGTTGATATAAGCTTAAAGGGGCGCTGACAGGTTTTAGAAGAGAAAAGACAAAAGAAAGAAAGGTTAAGGGCCAAATGTGTCACAATGAAACATTCAAACCACAATTTGCGCCAAACACCCACTATTCCCCCAAAATCGGATCAAAGGGGTTTACTGTTCATCTTTTTACAACCCAGATTTTACCCCGACTTAACCTTGGGTAAAAACTAATTAAACTCTCACACGTGTAATTCCCACACACTAAAACCTAACCCACACACAAACTTCCCAATCCCACGCGTGTGTTCCAAACCCCCAATTCCCTTTCACCCAATCAGCTTACACCTTGTCCTCCAAGGCATGTGACGTGTCCTACATCAACGATGGAGATTCATTGCTTACTCACAACGCAAAATTGAACAGTGGAGATCAAGAAAGGACAACTCACCTCAAAAACGTATAAGGGCATTTTTGAGATTTTCTACTGATTAGGGTTAGCATTTTTTTTGATTCTAGATAGTTCTAAGAGCACTATATAAGGAGCCCCAGCCTGTTGGTGAGCCCTTGTTCCAGTTTCAAGCTTTTCTCACTTGTAATTCCTTTTTAGAAAAATAAAAGTTTGGTTTTTGATATATTCAAGTATAATTCCTTTTTATTGTTTTTAAAAGTTGTGTGTAGTGTTGAGGCTTGATTCTGAGTTCCAATTTGTCATTTGGTTCATTAATTTTGAGTTTCAAAATTGTTTCAAGGTTTTTGAAATTTGAGTAATTTTGGGTAAGAATTTGATTCAAGGTTTGTGTGTTAAGAAGTTCATTGGTTAGGTGTAATAGAGTTATAAAAACGTGTTTAAGAGGTTTGTAAGGTTTTTGGAAGAGATTTAAAAAAGAATAAAACAGATTAATATCATATATTGTATTATTGTTTGTTTTCTTTGATTTTGTTCTTAAGCAGGTGGAAGGAGTTGTTGATAATGTTCAGCACCAGCCCGAGCTGGTAGGGAGGAGGATTTAACATCCTCTAGGGCTTTGGATGTAAAGCCCTGAGGTAATCTTCTTTTATCTTTGGAAAAGTTCAGAAAATAAGCAAGTTCATGTGATTTTGTATGATCTGGTTTGATTTTGTGATTAAGTTGCTTTATTTGTGTTTATGTGATGTCTTATGCATGTTAGATATCATATAAACCAGTTTGAATAGGTTTTAAGGTGTTTTGATTTGCTAAAAGCTGGTTTTAAGATTTACAAGGGTGTTTGGATATCAGTTTTAGCAGGGCACAACATCATTAAAAGGTTTTGATTAGGTGTTAGATAGGTCATAATAGGTTGTTGAAGGTTGCTTGCTGGATTTGTTAACATTTGGTGCATATTGAAAGCCATTTGGTGTGCTTAAAAAAGGAAAAGTGTGTTGAAAATCTGTGTATGCCAAATTTGCTTATTTTCATAAAAATGATGCTTGATCTTTGAAAACCTGTTGAGGATTAGGTTGTTTTAAGTTGTGTTTTGGTTTGTATGTTAGTTTGAGGCTTTGTGTGCTCAATTGGTGCATTTGAAATTGACTAGGGTGCATGTAGAAAGCTCTTAAGTCCACTGTCCTATTCTATCTGTCACAGAAACATTGCATAGGCTTTTGTGTGCATTGTTGTGATCATTTGTTGTGCTAAGTGCTTATTTCTTGTTCTTGTTGACTCCTTGTGCTTAAATAAGCACAAGGGTGCCTTTTGTCCACAATACATCCATCATATAAGCATCAAGCCAAGTCCTCTTGGCATCACAAGTGCACAAGTGTGCACTTGAGTTGTTCATCAGAAACTTGAAAGACCTGCTCACAATTTTGATCTTCAATTTGTTTGATCTTGTGTTTAAAAGGAAATTGGAGTTGGATTCATAGCTTATTAAGGTCACTGATTTGTTGGGAAAAGAAAAAATAAATAAATAAATAAAAAAGTATAAAAAGGGGTTGCTAAGACTCGAACCCTGGTCTCCACACTCACACACATAACACTTAACCGTTGCGCCCTGGGGACTTTGACTGAGAGTTTTGTTTTCAAAAGTTACTTAACCCGTTTTCATTCCTAGCTTATTAAATAAAGCCGTGAGCAAATAAGCTCTTTTTGGCTTATTGGCTTATTGTTTTAGCTTATTCTCATTTTTCCTGAGTTGGTTATTGGATTGTTGACTTTTCTAGCTCTTTTCCTTATTTTTCCATTTAATAGTTTATTTTCTAGGATTTATTTTATAGCCGTATTTTATTAATTCAATAAAAAATACCAAAAAGATTTTTAATTTTTAGGAAAAATAGTTTTTAGCTTTTTAATATATAACTTGAGGTTTACATCTTATTTTGGTTTTATAAACTTTAATTTTTAATTTTATATTATTTTAAGGTTTTTTATAAACTTTAAAGATTTTTATAAAATTATTAAAAAAGGTTTAGGAGCTCTAATTTGTGTTTTTCTCTTAGTTGTATTATTTAGGATTTTTAGAAATTTTTTATTTCAAATTTTAGAAACTTTTTATTTTTAGCATTATTTTAATATTATTTTAATATTAAAATTTCAAAATTTTATTTTTCTTTCTTTTTCATTTTTCTTAAGTTCTTTAGCATTAATTAGGACTATTTCCATTTTTAGAATAATTTTCTAGCTTTTAGATTAATTTTTATAATTATTTTAAGTTTAATTAGGTTTTAATCATTTTTAATCATTTTTAGAGTTTTAAAAATAGTTTTAATAGGTTTTAATTTTTAGAAAATTACTTTTTAGTCTTTTAATAATATAAGTTAAGTGATTATTCAATAAAATCATATTTTAGACATTTGAATTAGTTAAATTTAATTTTAGGGCTTTAATTAGCATTTAAAATTAATTATTTAATTAATAAAAGGTTTTAAAATATCTTTGTTGGATTTTTATCTTTATATTGTTTTAGACTTGTTTTTAGTCTTTTTAATTATTGATTTTGTTTTTGGTCTTAGTATAATAATTTTTAATTTGAGTAGTTTTTCACGATTTTACGTTTACGTCGTAGTTTAATTTTAACGTATCCGTCTTTTCATCCTCTCATCCCCATTCTTCTTAATATTAATCTCAAATACATACAAGTTAATTCACAACACAAATACCTCCTTGGGAAACGAACTTTTTCTCCTCTTTTTATTTGATTGGGTCATTAGTGTTGATTTTTCCTAAAATCATCACTCGATACTTACCGCTCTTTACGCTCTTTTCCTAAAGAGTAGTAAAACACTACAATCAGAAGCCCAATCCTCGTACATAGTCTTCACCAACATTGGTGGACGATTATCCGTACCCGAAAGGATGGAATTATCCGTAAGAGATGTGTACTCCATTTCAGTATGTTAAGATTTACAAAAATTAATCGAACAATGAGAGAAAGTAAATGTGTTTTTTGTTGTATGTAGAAGTCTAGAAGTAATGTTGAAATCCCCTAAAGTATGTTCTCGATGAACAAAAATTCCAAGACGAACAAAAACCCACGAATGTTCGAAATTATTAAGGGATAATTTTGGGTTCTTCAGAATATTGATTGGAATGTCTATCAGAATATTGATCAGAATGTCTATCAGAATATCTGATCGGAATATAGATCGCAATACCTGTCGGAATGTGGATCACAATACCTATCGGAATGTAGATCACAATACCTGTCGGAATGACGAATTGCAATAGCTATCGGAATAACCTATCAGAATACCTATCGGAATATCAAATTGTAATACCTATCGGAATAACCTGTCGGAATACCTATCGGAATAACGAATTGCAATACCTGTTGGAATAACCTATCGGAATACCTATCAGAATAACGAATTGCAATACCTGTCGGAATAACCTATCAGAATATCACTAGCGGAATATCACCATCGGAATACTTGATCGGAATGTAGAAACCCTTAAGCTTTCCGATGTAATTTAGTAAACTTATGTCGAAATAGTACCACAATGATCAAAATTTCCACTTTTCTCGGACAAAACCGAACTAATTCGAGATTTTAAGCCAAAAAATGATCAAAACACCCAAAAATTTTGTGTTTTTAGCCAAAGTAAATATACCAAATCTCTACCACAAGTATGTAGAAGATTTGTATCAAGAAAAAAACAAAAAAACAAAAAAAAAAAATTGGTTCCAATGATCTAGATCAAAATAGGCACGAAAATCAAGAACACAAACACATAATCATTACAATCATCCCATGGCTCTTAATACCATTTGTAGGATATTGTAAATCTATGCTTGATCTAGAGAGATAAAGAGACAGAAAGATGGTGAGAACACACACACACTTAGAGAGAGAAAGTGTAGAAAACACACTTTACTATGTGTAAAATAAAAGTGAACCACCACCCTCTTTAACTAAGGAGAGGATTTATATACCCAAGCCCATGAGATGGGCTTGGGTTTACAATGGCCGCCGGCCTCACAAAAGTTTGGGGCTTGGCTTGGCCTTTTTTGAATAATATTAATATAACTAAACTACGAGCTACGACTTAGACTATTGTTGGAATGATCGATCCTTTCTAATACGTAAAACGTATTTCCAACAAATAGTCGCCAATCTACACAATCATTAACGACATGAAGCATCAGGAAAGAGGTAATGCAACAATCAGTATTGTTTAATTTAGATATTAGGGTTCATACGAATAATGTAAGTTTGTTATGATATTAGGGTTTACACTAATTTTTAATGCATGTATGTGGACCTATGTAATATTTAATTAACGTGATTCAGTTTATAGGATTAACCCTTCTAAATGTGTTTATATGGTCTATGTTTCAATCTAGGTTATGGGTTTTGTTAATTTGTCTGGATATGGTCCCATGGTATATTATAGTTTTAGGTTATTTTGGTAAGATATTGTTTTAGGTTTTTTGAAATTAGTTGGATACGGTCCCCTATACAAACATATGCATAACCAAATCCAAATGTTATTAGGGCATCCAAAACCATGCTACACATACTTCCAGACACTCCCTTCATCGACATATAACTAACATTAATATGTACATGATTACAAAAGTAATTCATATTGAATCAGACACTTCATAATCTACTTTTGAAAGTGCTAAATTTTTCCCACCCCTAGCAATACAAGTCTGATTCGTAGTTTGCCAAGAAGTTCTTCAAGTACTCCCTGTTTTCGTCCATCACTATTTCAAAATTTTATTGTAGGCATACATAATGTCACAAGTACTTCATCTATTCATCCTTCCTTGTTTCAAACTCCTAATGCCACAAGTTCGTCCGCTCGAGTTCGTCCTCCCTCTATTTGTCTTTCCTTGTTTCAAACTCAATATTTAGGTGTACCTAATGCCACAACTTCTTCCAAAAAAGTGTAAGTTTATGTACTTATATTTAATAGTCGTGTGATAGGATCGAACTTGAGTTTACGGGATTGCACTCAATACATAAAGAGTTAATTTAATTAATGAATATATTTATTATATTTATTAATTTATTTAATAAATATATATTTATGTATTTATTAAATTAAATCGAGATGTAAATTTAACGATCGTTAAATAATTAAGAGTTAACTATTAACGAGCATTAAATAAATATATAGTAAGTAAACAAAA
Organism: Glebionis coronaria; assembly: GCA_025667525.1. Classification (NCBI taxonomy): domain Eukaryota; kingdom Viridiplantae; phylum Streptophyta; class Magnoliopsida; order Asterales; family Asteraceae; genus Glebionis; species Glebionis coronaria. The sequence goes on along the minus strand of CM046881.1, from coordinate 339,820,398 downwards.
GGAAAGAAGTTTGAAAGATTCCAGAACACCCCTATGAGGTGTTTTGGTCGGTCGGTTATAGAGTAAAAAGGAAGGGGAAAACATTCCTTTTATTTGTTTTTGGTTACAAAGTTAGGCCTATATAAACAAATACTTCTCCTCATAATTCAATACACAAAAATCTTTCTCCCTTCTTCTCTTGTTGGTCGATCGCACGAAACCCACAAAAGGGGTATTTGGTTGGTTTTGTTGGTTGATCAATTTACTTACAATCTAGTCCTATCCCTTCTCTAGGGTTGTTGGGTAGATTAATTACAAGCATTGTAGCTTTGTTTTCACGTGCTAGAATCACGGTTAGCTCGTTGTATTACGTGTGTACAAGATCGTAATATAGTCTTACTTTAGACTATATCTTGGTGGTGTTCGTTACAAACCCTAATTGGTGATTCGTTCTTCGTCTTGTGGAATTGCTTTAGCGTAAAGGTATGTAACCCTAATTCGATTAATTATAATTGTGTTATTATTATGATCTTGTTAAATCGCTTCCGTTGTGTGTACTTTGATCTCGTTTAGGGTTTTATATTATTGTTATGATAGTAATAAACCTTCAAAAAGTTCTTCCTCCCTCTATTCATCTTCCCTGTTTTGAAATTCCTATTGTATTCAAACCTACTGCAGAGGATGAATCAGATTCATCCATGAGGAGAAAGACACTAATGATGCCGGTGTAGATTCTAGTGATGAGGAGGAAGATACAAGTGATGAAGAGAAAGACACGAGTGTTGAGGAGTATGAGTTAGAACATAAGAAGAATAGCAATTCTAAAGGTAAAGCTGTATAAACTTAAAGTTTATGGTTGAATGTACAGCAGTGTGAGTTTTTAATTTATTCAACTTAATGCTATATCAGGTTCAAAGTCAAAGCCAACTGCTTACTCCAAAGGATATAAGAAAATTTCAAGCAAGGTATAGTTAAGTTGTTATGGGTTTATCCATAAAGTTGTATACCATTATAGCATCGATTAATTGTTTTAAACACATGATGTGGTTAAATATCAGGAGGAATAGGAAAACAGAGATTGGATTAGAATGAGCCCTTTCTTTGACTCTAGCGATGAAGAATTAGTTGCTCAAACTGATGCTCCAAGATGAAAGCACACTCCCAGATAGAAGCACACTCACAAAGCTCAATCTTCTCAAGCTAAAGCTCCAAGACCAAATGTCTTTGTTGTCCTAGCCAATAAAAAACTTGGAAAGAAATGGCTGAGAAGAAGGTTCGATCAACGAATGTTGTAGAGGGGAGCAACAGCAAAGTCAAAAGGAAGGTTGGATGATGTCAGTTCTCCCTGTTTAATATGAACAATCTTTTTATGTTTTGTTGGTCTACTATTGCTAGGCACCTTTTGTATTATCAACCTACAGGTTGCAATAATCAATAGATTTGTATGCATTACTAGCATTATGAAACAATTAGCAGTTATCTTTAATTAACAATATGGGTTTGTTAACTAGTTAATATAAGTATTTTAAGTCCATGTACAATTCAATATCTGTACTCAAGCAATTATCAATTATCTGTAATCAAAGGTCTTTGGTTGAATGTTAAAATGTGTAAAATAGTATAATTTGTTCAAACTTTATTTTTACCAGGAAACTCAAAGGGAAAGTTTACCTAGTTTGAATGTTTAATTTGGAGGCAAATTAGATTTCAAAATATTTGGTTGTTTAATTTTTGTATTTGGAGGCAAAATTTTCACGAAAATTTTGAATTACCATGCTATGTTAATGCATATGTAGCTTCCATGATTTTCGAACTCCATCTCCATCTCAAACCCTGATTTTTCTCCAAAATCACATAATATACAAAAATCAATTACTTGTTCATTAGTTTCATACCAATTCCATTTATTTTTCTTATACACATCAATCTGTGGTCAATAATCATGAACACTGTAATCGATGATCAAGAGAATATAGTTAATCATGATGATTTAAATGATGATTCTTTGGTTAATAATCATGATGTAAATCACCATAATACAGGAGATTATGAATCATAGGATTATGGTGATCAATCAGATAAGGATGAAGACATTAGTAAACGAAAGGTTGTAAATAGGAGGGGTATAACTAGGTTATCTAAGTTTCTGAAAAAATATGGAAAAGCAGGTGTCATGAAGATAAATGTAAACTTTGATGCACTGAATAGAATATCAGGGCCAAACATATCATTGTTTATTAGGTTTTTAGGATACATGGTTCGGGAGCATATAGGATTGAAGATTCTATCGTGGATAGATGTGAAAGTGGAAGCAAGAGAAAAACTTTGGGCTGAAACCACGGTACACATACAAAATTTTTTACCCAAATATTAGTCTTATTCCTGCATTTACCTTAACATGTGTTAATATGTGTAGCAATACTTTGAAGTTGATGAGTCCTTCAAAAAGTTGGTTATGAATAAGCTAGGTGAACTTCTAAGAAATTTCAGAAGTAAACTGGCAGCAAAGCACATAGTTCCTGTTGGGAATCTAAGTTTGTTAGAATTCCCTTAGTCATAGATTTAAACCTAAATTAATCTGTTGGATATTAACTTGCCTGTGCCTAGGAGACATGCAAGTAACCCAAGACTCGTAGAGTTCTAAGTCTCTATGAGCAACCACAGAGGAGTCCATGTCGGAGACATTGTCAAGGACGTAGAAGATTACTTGAAGTCATACTCATTGGATGTGTTTGATAACAGCCAAGATGTATCAGGGACTCTGAGTGGTTTGAGTATTAACAAGGTTGGTAATACCCTATTAACACTCAGTACACTTTGGACATACCTAAGTGTTTAGGCGGGAAGTTATGCAGCCTAAAGTACAAGGTATGAAGAAAAGGGAAACTATGTCAGCTCTGTTTCCCTAAAGCTTTGTGGCAGACTACCAAGAATAGAAGAGCATCTTTTGACAGACGCCTGACATTGGCTGTTTCATGTAGTCACCATCAACCAGTACTAGAAGTCAATCTCGTACCACTATAAATAGGATATGTAGGCTAGAGTTAATGTTGTTCACTTTGTTAGATTTCACACATTAACTCTTTAGAACTTAGAGAAAGAACAGTTGTGTCTGTGTTCTTAAGTTAGCTTTATTTTGTCCAAAGTGTACACAACACATTATCCTTAAACTGTGTTATCCATAACACATGTAATAATTGTTATACAATAATAAAGTACTACGTTTGAAAAGTATTTACTTGTGTTAATTATCTATCTTAATCGTTTCAAGCTAGGTTTAAGGGCTTTCAGTTGGTATCAGAGCGGTGTTTGATATTAAAACCTTCTTAAACATCATTCTAAGTTTTATAATCAAGATGCACCATGCCTGAAACGAGCAACACACCACCACCACCACCATCGCTTTCTGGGAACAACATACCACCACTTCCAACTTCACCAAGAGTAACACCCACTCAAAATGAAGACGATCTTCCTCAACTTCTCGATTCAAGAGGTGGATCCCATGTTACCAACGTACCAGTGTTTGATGAAGATGACTTTGCAAGTTGGAAAAGTCAATTTCTTGTCTATCTAGATGGACTTGAACCATTTCTTCTAGAAATTCTATTAAATGGACCATATGTTCCCATGGCGCTTACCTCTACTGATGAGAATCCTCTTCCCAAACCTCTCAAGCAGTAGACTCTAGCTGATAGGAAATTGGCAACCCAAGATAAACGTCTCAAAAGCATTATCATTTTCTGTCTTCCAAAACACATCATGAAGTCAGTAATTCAATGTCCATCAGCCAAACAAATGTGGATAGACCTCATCCTAGGTCACGAAGGACCCTCTGAAACTATAGAAATCAAGATTCAGGCACTCAGGCTTCAGTTTAATGCTTTCAAGGAACTTGAAGGTGAAAAGGTACAACAGACGTACACAAGGCTGAAGATTTTTCTCAACGACCTTGCTATGAACGAAGTCACCATTGCACAAGCTGAAGTAAACGCCACCTTTGTCAACAGCCTTCCTAGAAAATGGCTGGGCATGAATCAGACCCAAAGAGCCAATAACTCCATCAAGAATGATCCGTTGGCTCAACTGTATGGAAATACAACAATGAAGAAGGGCTGATAGATACCATACACAAATCTGAGTCTTAAAGATTTGTAGTTCAGGGAAAAACATCCAAAGCATTGATTTCCACCTTACACACTCATGACAGCGATTTAGATGTTGAAGAAGACACTCGTAGCAGCCAGGAATTCATGACAGACCTTAATGCTGAGTTTCATGAAAGAGCTTTACTAGCTAATCAAAGAAGATTCTACAAAAGGTCAGGGAGAGTAGGATCAACTAGTAAACAAACTGATAAATCCAAAGAGACTTGCTTTGCTTGTGAAAAACTTGGACATTTTCAAAAAGACTGTCCATCCACAAAAACATCCTCAACATCCAATACTTCATCATTCAAACCTTAAAAGTTCAATTCACAACAAAACAACTCATCTCACCAATCCAACTCCTCTGATAATAAGAAAAAGGGTTACAAAAACAAATACAAGGCACTAAAGGCTGAGTTGGAACATATGAATTTGAATTTAGAATCTCTGTCGAAGAATAAAGGGGGTGTTAAAAGGACAGAGAAAGGGTTGGTAGCTAAAGCTTATGATTAGAATGATGAGCCGCTGACATCTGATGAAGATACTACCAGGGTCAGGGCATTTATGGAAATAGCTGAGGATGAACCTCCTGTTGGTAATGAAGATGCTAGATCAGGACAATGGGTTGTCATCACAAAAAAAAAGGTACACAGGCTTACCTCTATATCTGAAAGTGATGAACATAAACCTGTCCTTGATTATACAATAGTTGACTTACACTTTGTTGAGGAACAAAGAAAGAACCTGCTTGATAAATTTCACTTTGTTAAACATGAATTTTTGATTGCGAAGGCTGAATGTGAATCTTTAAAACAGGTTTTTGTTAAACATGAATTTTTGATTGCGAAGGCTGAATGTGAATCTTTAAAACAGGTTAACTCTGAAAACATAACTCTTCAAAATGAGGTTAATAAGTTGTCTTTAAGAAACAGTGCCTTAAATGATCAAGTAGCTGAACTACACAAGGTTATAGAAAAATGGTTGTGTAGTAGGTTTACTATAAAGGAATTACTTGATGATGAAGTTCCAGCTGATATATCTAGGGCTGTTACTGCTAAGAGAAACAAAATGAAGGCCCTTAAGAAACCCAAAGAGATTGTTTTCAAATCCACAGAGACTATACATTTTTCTGACCCACTTTTGGCTGATGTACCTGTCTCTGAAGAGGTTATAGATAAAACTGAACCTTACCATCTTTTCCTAAACTCTCTGGTGTTGAACCCAACAGCTTTTCTAGAGGAGCTAAAGCTGAACACAAACCAGATGTTGAGATACCTCCAGCTAAGATTTTTGTTGTACCTACAAAACAATCTGTTAAGCAAAATGTCTATAAGCCTGTCTCAACAAACCCTTTGAACAAAGTTGAACCCTCAACTGAAGAATGCCTTTTGTCATTGATGAAAGAAGTAGAACTCTTAAAATAACATATTAAGCCTTCCGCTAAATGCTCTACTTCCTTTAAACCAAAGTCTATTCTAGGAGAACCCAAAGGTGAAAAGGTAATCAAACCTTATTGTAATGTGTGTAAAAATTCTCATCATATGACCATAGATCATGATAGACATATGGCTGTTAAGAGATCTCAAACACCTTTTCAGGATAGAAAACAGGATACTAGGAGACCATTAGGTAACTACAGACCTTACCCTCCCTATAAATAGTATGGTTTCTGATTGTAGTAAATTACAACTCTTGTTTAGGAAAACAAAGAGCGTAAAATAGCGGTAAGTATCGAGTGATGATTTTAGGAAAAATCAACACAAATGACCCAATCACTTAAAAGAGAAAAAGTTCGTTTCCCAAGGAGGTATATGTGTTGTGAATTAACTTGTATTTATTTGAGATTAATATTGAGAAGAATGGGGATGAGAAGATGAAAGACGGTTACATTAAAATTAAACTACGACGAAAAAGACGTAAAGCCGTAAAAAACTACCCAAATTAAAAATTATTATACTAAAAACAAAATATCAAAATCAATAATTAAAAAGGCTAAAAATAAGTCTAAAATAATATAAATAAAGACAAAAATCCAACAAAGATATTTTAAAACCTTTAATTAATTAAATACTTAATTTTAAATGCTAATTAAAGCCCTAAAATTAAATATAACTAATTCAAATGTCTAAAATATGATTTTATTGAATAATTACTAAACTTATATTATTAGAAGACTAAAAAGTAATTTTCTAAAAATTAAAAGCTATTAAAACTATTTTTAAAACTCTAAAAATGATTAAAAATGATTAAAACCTAATTAAACTTAAAATAATTATAAAAATAAATCTAAAAGCTATAAAAATATTCAAAAATGGAAATAGTCTTAATTAATGATAAGGAACCTAGGAAAAATGGAAAATAAAGAAAAATAAAATTTTGAAAAATTAATATTAAAATAATATTAAAATAATACTAAAAATAAAAAGTTTCTAAAATTTGAAATAAAAAATTTCTAAAAATCCTAATTAATATAACTAAGAGAAAAACACAAATTAGAGCTCCTAAACCTTTTTTAATAATTTTATAAAAATCTTTAAAGTTTATAAAAAACCTTAAAATAATATAAAATTAAAAATTAAAGTTTTTAAAACCAAAACTAAATGTAAACCTCAAATTATATATTAAAAAGCTAAAAACTATTTTTCCTAAAAATTAAAAATCTTTTTGGTGTTTTTTATTGATTTAATAAAATACGTCTATTAAATAATTCCTAGAAAATAAACAAATAATGGGAAAAATATAAAAATAGGCTAGAAAAATCAGCAATGCTAATATAATCCTAGGAAAAATCAAAATGAGCAAAAACGCTTATCAAATAAGCTGAAAAGTGGTAAATCAGCTACGGCTTTAAATAAGCTGACAAAGAGAAAACTTACTTAAATAACTTTTGAAAACAAAACTCCCAGTCAAAGTCCCCAGGGCGCAACGGTTAAGTGTTATGTGTGTGAGTGTGGTGACCAGGGTTCGAGTCTTAGCAACCCCCTTTTTGCACTTTATTTTTTTTTTTTTTATTTTTTTCTTTTTCCAATCAATCAGTGACACTAAACAAGCTTATAATCCAAATCAAACTCCCTTTTTAGCCAAAATTCAAGCAAGTTCAAGATCAAAAACGTGCCAGGTTGGTTGTTTTTCTGATGAACAATGGCAAGTGCACACTTGTACACTTGGAACCAAGAGGGGCTTGGTTTGAGCTTATTTGATGGTGATTTTGGAACAATTGGGGCACCCTTGTGCTTATTTAAGCATAAGGAGTCAATGGCAGTCAAGAAACAATCAACTAGTACACACAAATCAAACTCCAAAGCACACAACAGCCTATGCAATGTTTCTGTGATAGTCTAGCTAGTTCTGGTGGAATACTAGCAGATTACATGCACTTCTAGTGAACTTCAAAAGCCAATATTTGGCACACACACTCCCCAAATAGCACTTAAGCAGTATCAAACTTATAATCTCCCTATTACTTCACAAATTTCAAAGATCTAGCACAAAAATCTCACAAAATCCAAACAGATTGTTGTTATGCAGGTTTTGGCTGCTCTTTTTCTTTTTCAAGCACACAAACTACTCAAAACGTGTTCCAAATTAACTACAATGTAACTACAATCCTGGCTCAACTTATTTCAACTGCTCTAACACTTTTGAAAAACCAAATCAAAGATTTGAAGCCTGCTAAAACCTATTGCCAAACACCCTTTTAAAAATTTTAAAAACGTTTTAACAAATCAAATCCATACAAATCCTATTCAACCTGGTCCAGAGATCATCAAACATGCATATTACACCACAAAAACATAAATCAAGCAACTTAAACACACTTAAAGCAAGAAATCAATCAAGAGCATGCAAACTTCAACTTTCTGAAATTTTCAAAGGTAAAAGGGAAGTTACCTTAGGACCCTTACATCCAAGGGTCCTAGTGGATGCACATCCACCTCCCTACCAGCTGGGGCTGGTGCAGATCCTTGGATCAACAATATATCACCACCTGCTAAGATCAAAACAAAGGAAGAACAAACAAGCAATATGATATATTACTGATTTTACTTAACCTTCTTAAAACCTTTTCCAAAACTTTTCAAACCCTTCTTAATATGTTTTATAAACAATAAGTAACCAATAACATCAAACTTCTTAACAATCCAAACCTGAAACAATCCTTACCAAAGTTTCTCAGATTTTCAGAAACTTTAAAATATCTTTGAAAATCAAAGATACTTAACCAAATACAAAATGGAACTCAGAATCAAGCTTTCACACAATACTCAACTTTTAAAAACAATAAAAAGGCATTACACTTGAATAAATCAAAAACCAAACTTTTATTTTTCTAAAAAGGAATTACAAGTGAGAAAAACTTGAAACTGGAACAAAGGATCACCCACAGGTTGGGGTCTCTTTTATAGTGCTCTTAGAACTATCTAGAATCAAAAGATATACAAACCCTAATCTCTATAAATCTCTAAAATGCCCTTGTTGCCTTCTAGACGTTTTTTGGTGATTCAAGCTGTCCTTTTTGATCTCATCCATCCATTTTTGCTTTGGGAGAAAGCAAAACCATCCTAGCTGTTGATATTGGACACGTATCAGTGCTTGGAGCCCAAGGCGTTTTCCTATTGGTGGAATGGGAATTGGGGGTTTGGAACACACGCGTGGGATTGGGAAGTTTGTGTGTGGGTTAGGTTTTAGTGTGTGGGAATTACACGTGTGAGAGTTTAATTAGTTTTTACCCAAGGTTAAGTAGGGGTAAAATCTGGGTTGTAAAAAGATGAACAGTAAACCCCTTTGATCCGATTTTGGGGGAATAGTGGGTGTTTGGCGCAAATTTGGTTTAAATGTTTCAAAATAGGCAACTTTGGTCCTTGTCTTTTGTTATTTCTGGCAAACAAAGATTTCAGCCTTTCAAAAACGTAATCCTTTGTAAATAACTTTCAACATTTTCCATTTTTGGCACAAACCTTTTGCAAAAGGTTTCAAAGGATTAATTTTGTCATTTTGTGATATTTCAAGGGCTGAATTTGGACTTCTTGATCTTCAAAGGTCTTCCTTATAACTTTGACTTCATGAGGGACCATAATTGACAATTTGAAATTGTTGAGGGACCAATGTTGTCATTTCTTCAAAGTTGAAGGGCCTTTTTGTAATTTTGACAAACTTAAGGGACCAAACTTGTAATTATCAATATACAAGGGTTTTAAGTGTCATTTCTTCATTCTTGGATGATCAATCTTGTTTGTCTTCAAGTCTTCAAGGGTATTTGATGAAAATTCCATGATTAGGGCCCGGTTCTTTGTACGGCTTCGTTTCTCGTGTTCGTTTTCCTTGTATCTTGTGATCTTTTGTCTTTTTCACGATATCCATACCTAAAATACACAAGTAAACAAACACAAGCATATATATATGGTATTTTATGACATTTTAATGCATTTAAAGCCCGAAAAGAACGATGAGATCATGTATAAATGCCATCTCATCACTCCCCCATACTAAGCCATTGCCGTGCCCTCACGCAATGCTAGAATAAAGTATCTAAGCATCACCAAAGTTCAATTTTATTAACCTTTATTAAAAAGTAAAAGACTTGCAACATACTTCGAGATTGTGTAAAGACATAATGTATGATTTTCATCACTAAAAGGTGATTTTTAGGGTCTAAGAATAGAAACAACTTAATGTCCCTTAGAGTAAACTTCGTCATCCTTGATTGTCATACATTCCATGCTAAGTGCAAAAACAAGATCATTGTTGGTACAAGTCACAATGCTAACACTACTCATACGTTCAAATTGTGTAATACTTTTTCTCCCCGCAATCCTAGTTATTATAAAAGGAAATGGGTTACTAGCATTTTTTATCTATTTGTCATGGATCACAAGTGATTCATATTGACTTATTTGAGTAGTTATTAGTCCGAAAGCAAAGTAGCACGATTTGATCAATAGTTAGCCGAAGGACAAAATCTTTTAAAACGGCTTCTCGTGTATCTCCTTAAGTTCATATCTTGGCATAACTCGTTTCACGATTTGAGACCTTTCTCGGACCGATATTTGGCATGTACTTCATACTTCAAATCTTGGGAAGACGTTCTCGAAATTATGGTCTTCTCTTCATATTTTGGAATTTCTTCACTTGACGTTTTTGAGAGATTCTTCATATAGGACCACGACTTCATCATTTTTCTTCAATCTTTACTTTGGATTTTGATATACAACGATCCGCCTCCTTTTCGGACTTGGATATATTTATCCTCATACCTTGTTAGGGTCTTTTTGGATAGACTTTCTCCATTCTTTAGGGGAGTAATTGCTTCTCGTCGTGTGTCTCGATCCTTCATATTGATTTTGGAACAATGATACTTCACATCATCTTTGGATCTTTAGCAAAAATAGAGCTCCTCATGCCTTGTTAGGGCCTTTTTGGATAATCGCCAATCTTCGCGTCCCGCTTCAATAAGTTATGCCTTGGCTATGAACTCTATTCAACCCCGAGCAACTTTTAAACGATCTTGCGCTAGAGGCTAAGTAACCTTTAAAATCGTACGACCTTACTTATTGCAATTATGATTTATTCCTAATGCATTGATCTTATGGGAAGAAAAAGCCACAATTAAAAACATATGAGTTTTTGAAAGAACATTTTCATGTTCTACGTTTAGCATGATCACTTGTCTAACTCTATCATTTCTCGTTCTTCACTATATAAAGACCCCTAATTAAAGAGACTCGTGAATACTTAGCCATGCAAGTCAAAATTAAGCCAAATTTGGATTAGCTTTCATTAAGACTATATCAAATCAAAGTTTTGGGTTTTCAAGCCACCTATAGGATCTTGCACTTTCTTGGACTTTTTCAAGTTTAGAGAATGCGTTTTATAGTTCCCTTGATAAGTGACTTTCTAGAATCAATTATAGGAACTTGCGAAAAGTTCTTGTTCTTAACCCGAATGAATTAAGACTTCCGCGTTTTAAAGCTCCCTATATAAAAGTCTAGCAAAACTTGAATTGAGCGGGTTAAGGAATGTAAATGGCTCCAAATGCCCATCAAGTCAAAAATTAACTCTTATTCTACCCATCGGAAAATATACATTCGTGTCTTAAAAACACTTATGAAAACTAAGAAAAATTTTAAAATTTGGCCATTTTTAGCCTTATTAGCAAAACAAAACATTGAAAGTTGGAAAACGTGAGGGCGTAGCAAAGCAAGTACCTATTCACCCCCCATACTAAAAGTAAACATTGTCCTCAATGTTTCGAGTCTAAAGGTGGAGCACCCCCATACTAGAGACGAAGAGTCGAATGCTTAGGATCTAGCATGGAAAGGGTGATCAACAATATATCTAAGCCGTTTATTAATTATGCTAAAAGATAATTGTTAGAACAATAAAGGATATGTCATGGAATCGTGAAAAACTTCTTCAAACGAACGATGGAGGCTCACGTAAACGAACACGAGAGTCTTCAATCGTAGATGATGATGATGATCTAGATAACACAATCACAAACAACCACGAGACAACGAGTTGGAAGGGTACAAGTCCCCTTATTAGTGAACAATAAGCATAAAGATAAGCATGGGATCTCCCCCACGAGGCACCTCGTTTTTGATTACCGAGTCATGAGCTCGACTCGATCCCCTCAAAATGTGAACATTTAGGGAAATCATGGTGTGGTCAATTTTTAGCGGGGCTTACATGATAAACAAGGCCCAAAAAGCAACCGGTAAAAAGGACTAAGTCCTTAGATGATGCAAAATACCGGGGTCGAAGATGGCGTTCTCGTTTTCATTGGAAAAACAAATTAACACCACTCCAACATGTGCCATAAACTCAAAGAGTTTGAAGAAAATAGATGAGAAGTAGAAGGGTGGGACCATTGGTAAGACAAACGTTTGAGCTACTCGAGGTAGACTCGCACCAAGCAAATAGATATAGTTTCAATTTATTGCATCGGTGGAAGACCGAGATTTCCCTTTACATGAAATTCCGGGATCGAATATCTCGTCCTCGGTGGACAAGGATGAGGGAACATAAGGGGCTTCCCCCATACTAGAACCACACAAAACATCGTCAAAAGGAGTAGACGAGTTTGTAGCACTCAAAACACGTGGTGATGACGGAGTTAGATTTGTAGAAAAATCAATTAAATCACATTTAAGATCTTTTCCTTTGTTATCTTTTAAACTCTCCTTATGAAAACCCTTTTTGATTATGTCGAAAATATTCGGTGTTTCTAAGACGATGTTAGTCACACTAAAAATTCTCACATTTTGAAACCGTTTTGGTTTTGGTGGTGGCAAGTTCTCAAAACGTTTATCGACGAAGAAAACCTCCCCATCGGGGCCAACATATTCATCATCCGAAAGATCTTCCGTAGAAACCGGCAACTTATCAATACTTTTCAAGAATGAATGGGGCGAAGGATTTTTCGATTCAAGTATTGACGGTTTCTTCTTTGTAGGCTTAGCACTCATAACCTCCACCGGCGGAGGAAATGGTAAATTGTTTTTGGAGACATTCCCTAAAACTCTTGGTGAAAATTCTTTGCAAACGACATTGGTCGAGTCACCATGGTTTAAAGTTGCAATAGAATAGACATGAGAAAGATTGGAGTTTTGTGTTGCATTGATGACAAGTTCTTCTTCATTGAAACGAAGGGTGATTTTTCGAGCATGAACATCGATAAGTGCTCGTGATGTATCCAAAAATGAACGACCCAAAATGAGAGGAACTTTTCGATCGATTGGAATGTCTACAACGATAAAGTCGACGGGATAGTAAAACTTTCCGACTTTAACGAAAACGTCCTCGGCTACTCCACATGCCATGATCGTAGAATGATCGGCCATCTCGATGGACATGTTCGAAGGAGTAAGAGCCGGAAGCGAAAGCGATTTGAAAATCTCGAGAGGCATTAAATTAATACTAGCACCAAGATCGGCCAAGGCGTAGCATTCCTCCATATCTTGTATAGCACACGGAATCAAAAATTTACCGGGATCACCGACTTTTTGTGGTATGCGGCTTAGAAAAACCGATGAACAACTAGACGATTGTTGTAACTTTTCTTTGTTGTTTAGCATACTTTTGAAGTTTGCGGCGAATCGAGGCATCATGATTAAAGCATCGGCAAAACTTATGTTAAAATGCAAATCACGAAACATTTTCATAAATAGCTCAAATTGATAATTGTTCCTTTCTTGTGCTTTTTCTTTGTTTCGTCTCGAAGGGTAAGGTAAAGGTGGTGTGGGTTGGTCATTAGGCAACGGCCTTGGAAACTCGGGTTCCACAATTGGTATTGGTGTAACCGTAGGTGTGGTTTGAGCGGTACTTCGTGGGATTGTAATGTGCTCCTTTTTGACCATCACCTCGGGTTCTTTCTCGATTTCCTTCTCCTTAGAAGTACTTGTACGAGAGATTGGTTCCTTGAAAGTTTTACCACTTCGTGTAGCAACAACCTTCAATTCTCCCCTCGGGTTGTTAATGGTATCACTAGGAAGACCACCCGAAGAAGAGGGCTTACACATGATAGCTTCAAACATCTTAGCCATTCGGTCCTCAAATTTTGATTGCCTAGCATCCGCTTTCAATAACTCTTGCTTAATCTCATGTTGTCCTAATTCCATCTTTTGTTGGTTTTGTTGAAGACGTTGGACATTTCCTTCCATTTTGTTTGCATGCGTTTTAAGTTCATTAGCAAGTTCATTTTTAAGCTCGTTTTTTAACTCGGACCTTAAGCTAATCATCTCACGTTGCATATTATCAAATTTAGCATCATTTGCTTTTGCATAATCTAAAAATTCTCCTTGCAAATTTTTCGTGTGAGCATTTTGAAAACCTTGTGTAGTGTTTTGAAAATCACGGTTTTGATTTTGATTAGAGATTTGTCCATTCCCACTTTGATAATTCCCTTTGTTGTAATTGCGTGTGTTGCCTTGGTAATTACCTTGGTTGTTGTTTCGATAATTGTTAGCATTTTGGTTTGGTGGAGCTTGATTTTGGCGGGAACCTTGGCCGTTTTGGTTGTAAGTTCCCGTTGCTACATAAGCACTCGAAGTGTTACCATCCGCGGTAATGCACTCGGAAAGATCATGAGCTCCCCCACAAGATAAACAACTCTTAGCAACCGCTTTAACCGAAGCGGAATTGGAAGCTTCTTGAGCCTTCCAATGGGACATTAGATTAGCAAATCTATCAAAAAAACGATTTTCCTCATTAGCTTCATCATGTAAGGCATTAATGCTACGAGACGATTGTGACGAAGATGACGAACCCATATTGGCAACACTCGGTGTGTTACGAGGGCTATAAACCTTAGATCGATTTTCAATGATTTGTAAAGCCTCATTTGTCGTCTTGCACAAAAGATTACCACCCGCGGCGGCATTCAAATAATCTCGTTCATGATCATTAAGCCCATTATAAAAAGTATCAATTTGATGCAATTCCGAAAAATCATGGTGAGGACATTCATGTAACATCTCCTTAAATCGTTCCCATGCCATTGAAAAACTTTCATTGTTACGTTGCACAAATCGTGAAATCTCATTTTTTAAGTGTGTTGTTTTAGATGGTGGAAAAAACTTGTTCACAAACTTAGAAACGAGATCGGCCCATGTCAAAATAGAATTTGGCGGTTCTTTCTCGAGCCAAATTTTTGCGGGTCCATCCAACGAGTATGGAAACAACATCATCTTAATGGCGTCATGTGGAACATCCTTGAATTTGCTAGTAGCGGTGAGACGGTTGAAATTCCTAATATGGTAATGCGGGTTGTCTTTCTCGTGACCTCGAAACTTGTTTGCTTGTAGCATAGACATTAAACCCGTCTTAATCTCGAAATTCTCCGCAAGGATGGCGGGAATAACAATGGCCTCTCCAAAACCCTCGGTGGGTGCTTGTAGCAACTCCATCATAGTACGATTAGCCATGACGACTTCTTGTTCTATAATAGGTTCAACAATTGGAGGTTCTTCAACAATCAACGATCCTTGATTTGCTTGCTTTTGAAGACGTTTACGAGCTCGTTTAGCTTGATTACGAGTGATCATAAACTTCACGAAGAATGGGAGGTGAGCAAAGAAGATTCTTTTTGGGTGTTTTGTGAATTTTCAATTTTTTTTTTGTGTTTTTGATGATATTTAATTTTTTTGGATTTTGGTGTATCTTCGTAGACAACAATCTACAAAATCTCTCCTCGAATCAAACTCTTGATTAAAGAAGCCTCAAAGGAATGAAAACGATCACGTGGAGT
The DNA here is from genome assembly GCA_025667525.1 of Glebionis coronaria. NCBI lineage: Eukaryota > Viridiplantae > Streptophyta > Magnoliopsida > Asterales > Asteraceae > Glebionis > Glebionis coronaria. The sequence goes on along the minus strand of CM046881.1, from coordinate 339,805,023 downwards.
GAACGCCTTCGAATGACTTTAGAACTTTGGTGAAAACCAAATTGTTCACGAGGGTTTAATCACAAAGAAAACCAAGCAAATATAGTATACGTATTAATACTTTGGGCGGCAAAACCCTCGATTAGCCTTCAATCTCAAAATACTCACAAGCAAGCGGGGAAACGAGGCGGCGCGAAGCACTTAAGAGCCTTTTTCCTTAGGGTATATTTTATAATACCCGCCTTATACCCACCTTATAGTTTGTATTTTTCAAAATCGAGCTTCACGAAAGTATTTATCTATTTTTGCCTTTTCTTTTTGTTTGAGATTCGAATACAATAATTAGGAGATCAAATCCCAATTAAGGTTGTGTTTTCACACTTTTGGAGATATTGTGTTTTGATTGTGATACTTAATACAATATATTAATAATATTTGTACAAGAAAAACCAAGAAAACCGATAATACGTGTTAAGGGAGTTCCACTTAACACAAATACTTTTTATGGATAATATCAAAAACAAAAGCTTCCAAATTAAAGCACAACACACCTCCCCGGCAGCGGCGCCAAAAATGATTGTAGTAAATTACAACTCTTGTTTAGGAAAACAAAGAGCGTAAAATAGCGGTAAGTATCGAGTGATGATTTTAGGAAAAATCAACACAAATGACCCAATCACTTAAAAGAGAAAAAGTTCGTTTCCCAAGGAGGTATATGTGTTGTGAATTAACTTGTATTTATTTGAGATTAATATTGAGAAGAATGGGGATGAGAAGATGAAAGACGGTTACATTAAAATTAAACTACGACGAAAAAGACGTAAAGCCGTAAAAAACTACCCAAATTAAAAATTATTATACTAAAAACAAAATATCAAAATCAATAATTAAAAAGGCTAAAAAGAAGTCTAAAATAATATAAATAAAGACAAAAATCCAACAAAGATATTTTAAAACCTTTAATTAATTAAATACTTAATTTTAAATGCTAATTAAAGCCCTAAAATTAAATATAACTAATTCAAATGTCTAAAATATGATTTTATTGAATAATTACTAAACTTATATTATTAGAAGACTAAAAAGTAATTTTCTAAAAATTAAAAGCTATTAAAACTATTTTTAAAACTCTAAAAATGATTAAAAATGATTAAAACCTAATTAAACTTAAAATAATTATAAAAATAAATCTAAAAGCTATAAAAATATTCTAAAAATGGAAATAGTCTTAATTAATGATAAGGAACCTAGGAAAAATGGAAAATAAAGAAAAATAAAATTTTGAAAAATTAATATTAAAATAATATTAAAATAATACTAAAAATAAAAAGTTTCTAAAATTTGAAATAAAAAATTTCTAAAAATTCTAATTAATATAACTAAGAGAAAAACACAAATTAGAGCTCCTAAACCTTTTTTAATAATTTTATAAAAATCTTTAAAGTTTATAAAAAACCTTAAAATAATATAAAATTAAAAATTAAAGTTTTTAAAACCAAAACTAAATGTAAACCTCAAAATATATATTAAAAAGCTAAAAACTATTTTTCCTAAAAATTAAAAATCTTTTTGGTATTTTTTATTGATTTAATAAAATACATCTATTAAATAATTCCTAGAAAATAAACAAATAATGGGAAAAATATAAAAATAGGCTAGAAAAATCAGCAATGCTAATATAATCCTAGGAAAAATCAAAATGAGCAAAAACGCTTATCAAATAAGCTGAAAAGTGGTAAATAAGCTACGGCTTTAAATAAGCTGACAAAGAGAAAACTTACTTAAATAACTTTTGAAAACAAAACTCCCAGTCAAAGTCCCCAGGGCGCAACGGTTAAGTGTTATGTGTGTGAGTGTGGTGACCAGGGTTCGAGTCTTAGCAACCCCCTTTTTGCACTTTATTTTCTTTTTTTTATTTTTTTCTTTTTCCAATCAATCAGTGACACTAAACAAGCTTATAATCCAAATCAAACTCCCTTTTTAGCCAAAATTCAAGCAAGTTCAAGATCAAAAACGTGCCAGGTTGGTTGTTTTTCTGATGAACAATGGCAAGTGCACACTTGTACACTTGGAACCAAGAGGGGCTTGGTTTGAGCTTATTTGATGGTGATTTTGGAACAATTTGGGCACCCTTGTGCTTATTTAAGCACAAGGAGTCAATGGCAGTCAAGAAACAATCAACTAGTACACACAAATCAAACTCCAAAGCACACAACAGCCTATGCAATGTTTCTGTGATAGTCTAGCTAGGTCTGGTGGAATACTAGCAGATTACATGCACTTCTAGTGAACTTCAAAAGCCAATATTTGGCACACACACTCCCCAAATAGCACTTAAGCAGTATCAAACTTATAATCTCCCTATTACTTCACAAATTTCAAAGATCTAGCACAAAAATCTCACAAAATCCAAACAGATTGTTGTTATGCAGGTTTTGGCTGCTCTTTTTCTTTTTCAAGCACACAAACTACTCAAAACGTGTTCCAAATTAACTACAATGTAACTACAATCCTGGCTCAACTTATTTCAACTGCTCTAACACTTTTGAAAAACCAAATCAAAGATTTGAAGCCTGCTAAAACCTATTGCCAAACACCCTTTTAAAAATTTTAAAAACGTTTTAACAAATCAAATCCATACAAATCCTATTCAACCTGGTCCAGAGATCATCAAACATGCATATTACACCACAAAAACATAAATCAAGCAACTTAAACACACTTAAAGCAAGAAATCAATCAAGAGCATGCAAACTTCAACTTTCTGAAATTTTCAAAGGTAAAAGGGAAGTTACCTTAGGACCCTTACATCCAAGGGTCCTAGTGGATGCACATCCACCTCCCTACCAGCTGGGGCTGGTGCAGATCCTTGGATCAACAATATATCACCACCTGCTAAGATCAAAACAAAGGAAGAACAAACAAGCAATATGATATATTACTGATTTTACTTAACCTTCTTAAAACCTTTTCCAAAACTTTTCAAACCTTCTTAATATGTTTTATAAACAATAAGTAACCAATAACATCAAACTTCTTAACAATCCAAACCTGAAACAATCCTTACCAAAGTTTCTCAGATTTTCAGAAACTTTAAAATATCTTTGAAAATCAAAGATACTTAACCAAATACAAAATGGAACTCAGAATCAAGCTTTCACACAATACTCAACTTTTAAAAACAATAAAAAGGCATTACACTTGAATAAATAAAAAACCAAACTTTTATTTTTCTAAAAAGGAATTACAAGTGAGAAAAACTTGAAACTGGAACAAAGGATCACCCACAGGTTGGGATCTCTTTTATAGTGCTCTTAGAACTATCTAGAATCAAAAGATATACAAACCCTAATCTCTATAAATCTCTAAAATGCCCTTGTTGCCTTCTAGACGTTTTTGGTGATTCAAGCTGTCCTTTTTGATCTCATCCATCCATTTTTGCTTTGGGAGAAAGCAAACCATCCTAGCTGTTGATATTGGACACGTATCAGTGCTTGGAGCCCAAGGCGTTTTCCTATTGGTGGAATGGGAATTGGGGGTTTGGAACACACGCGTGGGATTGGGAAGTTTGTGTGTGGGTTAGGTTTTAGTGTGTGGGAATTACACGTGTGAGAGTTTAATTAGTTTTTACCCAAGGTTAAGTAGGGGTAAAATCTGGGTTGTAAAAAGATGAACAGTAAACCCCTTTGATCCGATTTTGGGGGAATAGTGGGTGTTTGGCGCAAATTTGGTTTAAATGTTTCAAAATAGGCAACTTTGGTCCTTGTCTTTTGTTATTTCTGGCAAACAAAGATTTCAGCCTTTCAAAAACGTAATCCTTTGTAAATAACTTTCAACATTTTCCATTTTTGGCACAAACCTTTTGCAAAAGGTTTCAAAGGATTAATTTTGTCATTTTGTGATATTTCAAGGGCTGAATTTGGACTTCTTGATCTTCAAAGGTCTTCCTTATAACTTTGACTTCATGAGGGACCATAATTGACAATTTGAAATTGTTGAGGGACCAATGTTGTCATTTCTTCAAAGTTGAAGGGCCTTTTGTAATTTTGACAAACTTAAGGGACCAAACTTGTAATTATCAATATACAAGGGTTTTAAGTGTCATTTCTTCATTCTTGGATGATCAATCTTGTTTGTCTTCAAGTCTTCAAGGGTATTTGATGAAAATTCCATGATTAGGGCCCGGTTCTTTGTACGGCTTCGTTTCTCGTGTTCGTTTTCCTTGTATCTTGTGATCTTTTGTCTTTTTCACGATATCCATACCTAAAATACACAAGTAAACAAACACAAGCATATATATGGTATTTTATGACATTTTAATGCATTTAAAGCCCGAAAAGAACGATGAGATCATGTATAAATGCCATCTCATCAGTTTCACAAACCACCACTCAAATGAGTGCAGGGACTTTCTAGGATGTGACATCTGTAGAATGTGCACCCATGACACAACCAATTGTCCTTCACATCGTCACAAGTTCTACAGGAACTCAAGAGTTGCTAATCATGAAGTCAATAATCTGTTTCTATATATCTGTGCAGAAACATCTCAGGGAATCGGTCTGGTATCTAGATAGTGGCTGCTCTAGACACATGACAGGAATCCAACAATACCTGCACAGATATTCAAAAGAGCCTGGTCCTAAAGTGGTGTTTGGGGATGATAGGTGTGTAAACACCCATCCTTTTTACCACTTAATTACAATAATAACCGGACCAAAACGTGTATTTTATGTCATTTATGTCGGAATTATGCGTGGTTTATGTTTTTGTTGTGATTTAGGACGAAATTGTGAAAAGTGGAGAAAACACGGGCATTCACGGGCTTTTATTGAAGAAAAGGATAAAAGACAAAGTCAAGAAGTCAAGAGTGCAAAAAGAACGGAAGTCCAAGACCAATTCTGAAGATTTATCAAAGAAAAAGTCAAAAGACGGAAGTTTACTTAAAGCCGAAGAACTCAATTCTTAATTATTGAAGAATTAAAAGACGAGTTCGAAGAAATCCCAAGACAAAGTCCAAGTATTAAGAAGATTTAAGAAGATTAAATAAGCTTAAGTACTTGATCATGCAATTAAACAGCCTTCATATTCATTTCATTAGTTTTTGTTGGCTAAGGTGACAATCAGTCTTCCACCCTTTTAATTTCTTGCTCTTTAAATACATGTCAATTTAAATACTTGTCTTGCACTTTTAATACCTTTGATTTCCAAGTAAGTGTTCTTTAATTTTCTTGTTTTTATCTCTCATTCTACCTTTCTTTCTATGCTTTAATCTTTGTTTACATGCTTATTGTGTTGCTTATTTGATTAAAGATTATGTTTTTATGCTTTTGATTGTTTTAGATCATTGATTTTTATAGCTTATTGTGTTTATCTTTAAGTTTCTTAAGTTTTTATAAAAGTTATTTTTATATAAAAGTTTGTTTCGTAAACCTTTTTCTTTTCGTGTTTCAAAAGTCTTTAAATTTCAGTTTATTAGCTTTTTCTTATACGTGTTTGCTTAGGATTTTAGTCTAGTTCTTATTTGATTTATAGCTTATTTGTTTAGCTTATTTTTCATCCCTTTTACTGTATTCCGATCTGACTGATCGGATAAGGGTTTCACATTCCGACCAGCGCTCCTTGGCTTGGTCGGAAAAGGGTTTAAAACATTCCGATCAAGGAGATTTGTGGGTATTCCGATCAGGAGGTAAGTGACAGTTATTCTGATCTGAGTCCATTCTTCACATTCCGATCTGAAAGGTAAGTGCGACATTCCGATCAGGTCTAGTGACAGTATTCCGATTGGTATTTCACTCCTTATTCCGATCAGGGTTGGTTCTACACATTCCGATCAGGGTGAGTTTGGTTATTCCGAATAGGTATAGGTGATAGCATTCCGATTGGCATTCCGATCAACATTCCGATTTAAGGTGATTGTAGTCTGATCGGAATATATTCCGATTAGGGTTAATTTTCTATTTTGTCTTACTTTATTTTTAAGTTCTCATTTTTAATTTTCGTCACGCTTTAATTTTAAGTCACTTAATTTCTCGTCATTTACTTTTCAAAGTTTTAAATATTGCACCCTTTATTTTTATTAGACTTAGATTTATTTTAACGCCTTTTACATTAACGCCATTTTACTTTTACGTCATTTACTTTTAAGTCTCGCACTTTTTAATATACTACAACGACACAACTTTTGTTTCACCAAAGAACGACTGAGTCGCATAGTTAAACCAGATCAATTAGATTAGACATACTTAAACGAACTAATTTTTATACGGGGCAAAAACCTGTGTACAAAATTCACTTGTGAGCGTTATTTTCTTGCTTAAAAAATTCAAAAAACTATAAAAATTAAAAATTGATAAAAATCCATAAAAATTAAAAATTTCAAAAATCCAAAAAGATTTTATTTTTATTGTGTATATATATTGTCTTTGTCTTTGGTATTGTTTTCCTTTGCCTTTGTAGGTGTATGCGTACTAGATCTTCTAATTATCAAGAGCCCGAGACTCGAGAAGATTTAAGTATGTCAGATGTTAACAACAACAATAATCCACCGCACCTCAACAATAACAACAATGTTCTTCCACAGCCCGATCTTCGGACAATGGAGGAGCTTTGTCAACCTACCATGTTTGGACGAGGAGGACCGATTGCGCCGATGCAAATCAACGCTCTGGAGTTTTTGTTGAAGCACCACATGATTCAGCAAGTGCAAACAAATCCTTTTAGAGGAATGCCTGATGATGATGCCAACAAACACCTCGACAAGTTCATTACAATCACTCAAAGCATGAAGTTGCCTGGTGCCACAATGGATGTACTTCGCCTTCAACTCTTCCCACATACTTTATCACATCATGCCGAGAAATGGTTTGATCGTCTCCCGAAGAATTCAATTCACACTTGGGATGACATGACTCAACGCTTTTTGTCGCGCTACTTCCACCATCCATGGTCACGAGCCTTCGCAATCAAATCAACGGTTTCATGCAAGACCCTGATGAATCTCTTTTTGATGCTTGGGAGAGATATAATGTCTTGATTGATCGTTGTCGAAACCACAACATGCTCCCTGTCACATTGATTGATACTTTCTACAACGGTTTGACTTTTCGAGATCGTGATACGATTAATGCAGCCGCCGGTGGCACATTCATGAAAAGGAGTCCCGAGGAGTGTAGAGAGCTAATTAAGAACATGACTACTCACAATAAAAACTGGGATTCCTCCGCTTCTTCAAGGAACAAGCCGAGAGTCAATGCTTCTTCCACTTCAGCAAACCCTGATATGACCGAACTCACCCGCATGATGACTGAAATGAGCAAAAGTATCTTGCTTCTCGCTTCAAACCAACAACAACAAGTTAAAGCGGTTGCACCTTCTTGTGAAGCATACGGAGGTCCACACTCATACACCGATTGTCCTTTGACTCAAGGAAATCTGGAAATGTGTATGCAGCTTATGGTAATTATTCACCGGAAAATTACCAAGCTCGACAACAAGAGGGTAGAAATCTGCTGAGTTACCGATCAAACAATTACCTTTCACCCGGTTTTTCTCCTCAAAACCAAAACCCCGCCAATAACTACAATAGAAGCAACCAAATCCCACCAAGAGCTTCTAATCCTTATCACCCACCCGCTCAACAAACCCCACCCATTAACCCCGATGTTGAAGCCATAATGAGAACCCAAGGTGAGCAAATCAAGAATCTGCAGAGTCAAATTATCAATCTTAAAGGAGATATTACCAAGCAAGGAAATGAGATAAGATCCGAGCTTCAAGATAATATTCAATCCTCCTTCAGCAATCAAACCAATGATTTGAAGAATATGCTTGCTAGTTTCTTGCCCGTCGCTCAACCTTCTTCTTCGAGTTCTTTACCTTCAAACACCGTCACCAATCCGCGAGCAAATGTGAGTGCTATTACTACCCGTAGTGGAGTTACCATCGTAGGACAACCAATCCCACCCACATCATCTACACCTCCTCCACCACCATTTATCCCTACTCCTCCTACACCTAGTATTAGTGCACCATTACCGTCTCCGCCTCGTCATGACGATGTACCTAGGAAGGACCCTTCAACATCTCAACCTTTACCTGCTACACCTGCACCTTCACCACCAAAACCCAATATTCCATATCCTTCTCGCTTAGGAAAAACCAACGAGCTAACCAAGAATGACTCTCAAGTGTCAAGCTATGTGAAGATGATCTCTCAAATGAACTTCAACATTAGCTATCTCGAAGCACTTGTCCACATGTCGAAATTTGTCAAAGAATTCAAGGAATTGCTTAACAAGAAGGAGAAGTTGATTGAGCTCGCCAACGCACGCTTAAATTAAAACTGTTCTGTAGTTATTCTTAAAGAACTTCCGGAAAAGCTTGGAGATCCCAGTCGTTTTGTGTTGCCTTGCGTTTTCAACAAAACTGAAGAATTTACTGCCCTTGCTGATCTCGAGGCCAGTATTAATTTGATGCCTTTGAGTGTTTGGAAAACACTATCATTGCCCGACCTTACTCCAACGAAGATGACTCTTGAACTTGCAAATCGCACTCTCGCTTACCCGTTGGTATAGCCGAAGATGTGTTCCTTAAAGTTGGCACATTTACTTTCCCGGTCGACTTTGTGTTTGTTTATTATGAAATGGACCCTCGTATTCCTTTAATACTTGGTCGGCCATTCTTGAGAACCAGACGAGCTCTAGTTGATGTTGCCGAAGGTGAGTTGATCTTAAGAGTCGGGAATGATTCACAAGTTTTTAAAATGGGAAAGCTTACAAGCAAATCCTTTGGACGAGAATCAGTGAATATGATTAATGTGCTCGATGATTTTATCGTCTACAACAATCCTCTATTTGATTCTTGCATTGATAATCCACTTTTTCAAGATGATGTCGACGATTCTCTATCCAATTTGGAACCTTCTCCCATATATGATTCTACACCGATCTTTGATGCTGATGATGATTCTAGCTCAGCTTCGGATGATTATGATGACCTTACTTCTGAGTATCCCGATCTGCCCACATATGATAATTTTGATGAGGCTGATACTCTTTCGAGCGATTCTTCACATGATGAAGATCCTCCGCCATCACTCGATCCTACTTTCGACAATTACTCATTTGAGGAAGACTTCTCTACGTTTCTCAACACTTACTTCCCTCATGAGAGTGATGCTCCTCCTTATGATTTTGAAGATTATCGTCTTGATCCTACTTTGGATTTGAAGAACATTCTTTCAAAGGAGAAGAAACCGGTCGACACTAATATCCGCAGCACATATGAATTAACACCTCTTTGTCCCCCTTCTGAGGACGAGGTTGTGCTTCTTCGCGGATCTTCTTCACATTCTGCTGAGCCTGAGTGCTATTTTCCCTTATAGGAAAAGGTGTTCGACCCCGGTATTGAAATCTTTAAGCCATCTCAGTATCCACCTGAAGAAATAAAAGGAAAAATCTTCGGAAATTTTTAAGACATGCTTGCACCTCACCATACTTGCTCCCACCATGCTCCATCTTTGCTTAAGGGAACCTTGCCTACTCTTCTTTGGCTTGCCTTGTTCACCTTAAGCTTGTGCTATTTGATGGACGAAAACTATGTCTTTGATCCTGGTGGATATGTTTCGTGCTTCTTCCTATGATGATCAAGGTCGAGTCAGGCTCACGACTCGGTAATCAAAGATCAAGCGCTTCTTGGGAGGCAACCCATGCATCTATCTTTTCGCTTTCTTTATCCTAAGTGTAAGGGAGACCCGTTGGTTTGCTATTTCCTCTCCTCTCTTAATCAGGGATTCGAGCGCTTAATGATCCACTCTTGATGATTCTTGACAACCCGTGATTCCGTGTCCGCTTCTTCCCGGTTCTATCCTAAACTCTTTTCCATTCACTATTTTATATTTTCTCAATATTAAAATAGGAATCTCTGTAGTTGTCTCTTCCTTAGCAAGATTTAAACAAAGTGCACAATGTCCTAAGTGTAGGGGAGTTTACTCCCACATTCTTAAACATTGAGGAAAATGTTTATGTTAAGTGTAGGGGGACTTCTATCGAAGTTAAGTGGCCTTTTCCTTGTATTTGTCTTCATTTTAACCGGAAAATCAATTTTTTCGACATTTTTCAAAATTTTTGATCTATTTTGGCCTATTAGTTTTTCCCTTTGTATAGTTATTTTCTTTCCTTATTAGAATAAATTTTGAATAAAGTGGTTTTAATTTTCAAACGTTGTGAATCTTTTGACTCAACCCGAGTTTACTTATCTAAGTTACTCTAGCTAGTATACTTAACGTGTTTAAGTCAAGTTTTGCTAGGCTTTTATATAGGGAGCTATAAAACGCGAAAGTCTTAACTCTCACGGGTTAAGAACAAGAACTTTTCGCAAGTTCCTATAATTGATCCTAGAGAGTCGTTTATCAAGGGAACTTTAAAACGCGATTTCTAAACTTGAAAAAGTCTAAGAGTTTGCAAGATCCTATAGGCGACTCGAAAACCCAAAACTTTGATTTAATAAGATAAGCATCCACGAGTCTCATTATTTGAGATTTTAAACTGTGGAGAACGAGAGATGATAGAGTCAATTATAAGTTTGGTATTCTTTCGGGAATTTATGTGAGTTAATTATAAGCCTATTCTCCCATCGCTTGCTAATAAATTTATCTGCAATAAATAAGGTTGTACGATTTAAAAAGTTACTTAGCTTCTAGCCCAAGATCGTTTAAAAGTTGCTCGGTATGGATTAGAGTTCATAGCCAAGGCATAACTTATTGAAGCGGGATGCGAAGATTGGCGAGTCCAAAAAGGCCCTAACAAGGCATGAGGGCTACATTTTGTTGCTAAGGATCCAAAAGTGATGTGAAGAATCATTTATCGAAAATCAATATGAAGGATCGAGACACACGACGAAAAGCAAAAACTCCCCAAAAGTCATGGAGAAGTGTATCCGAAAAGACCCTAGCAAGGTATGAGGAAAAATAGATCCAAGTCATAAAAGGAGGCGGATCGTTGTATATCAAAGTCCAAAATAAAGATTGGAGAAAAATGAAGAAGTCGTGGTCCAAGTATGAATCTCTCAAAATTTCAAGTGAAGAAATTCCATTATGAAGAGAAGACCATAATTTCATGAACGTCTCTCAAGGTTTGAAGTATGAAGTCGCTGCCAAATATCGGTCCGAGAAAGGTCTCAAATCGTAAAACGAGTTATTCCAAGATATGAACTTTATGAGGTCCCGAGAAGTAGTTTTAAAAGATTTTGTCCTTTACCTAACTATTGATTAAATCGTTCACTTTATTTTCGGACTAAATAACTATCAAAATAAGTCAACAATGCATCCTCGTGATCATTCAAGACAATAATGAAATATAAGAGATACACCTAGGAATAAGGGAGTCTAAGTGAGTAATTGGCCCACATGAGTTCGTGTTAGTTTGCTAACTTATAATAACAATGATCTCGTTTTTAAGCTTGGTTTGGAGAAAGTGAAAACTTGAGGATGATGATTATTCATGACATTTCCAAAACCCAAGGTATGTTTTTTATTCCTTTACTTTGAATATTTATAATTTTCTATCTCTTTAATAAAGGCCAACGTGGATTGATTATGATGAAAAATGAAATCTTGCTTTGTAACTAATGCATTGCATGAGGACATTGCAATGGTCAAGTGTAGGGGATTTGATAGGTGTGTAAACACCCATCCTTTTAACCACTTAATTACAATAATAACCGGACCAAAACGTGTATTTTATGTCATTTATGTCGGAATTATGCGTGGTTTGTGTTTTTGTTATGATTTAGGACGAAATTATGAAAAGTGGTGAAAACACGGGCATTCACGGGCTTTTATTGAAGAAAAAGATGAAAGACGAAGTCAAGAAGTCAAGAGTGCAAAAAGAACGGAAGTCCAAGACCAATTCTAAAGATTTATCGAAGAAAAAGTCAAAAGACGGAAGTTTACTTAAAGCCGAAGAACTCAAGTCTTAATTATTGAAGAATTAAAAGACCAGTTCGAAGAAATCCTAAGACAAAGTCCAAGTATTAAGAAGATTTAAGAATATTAAAGAAGCTTAAGGACTTGATCATGCAATTAAGAAGAAAGGAAGGAGGGGAGGAAGCTTCCTCTAACCATCTCCCTAATCCCCTATAAATAGCCTTCATATTCATTTCATTAGTTTTTGTTGGCTAAGGTGACAATTAGTCTTCCACCCTTTTAATTTCTTTCTCTTTAAATACATGTCAATTTAAATACTTGCCTTGCACTTTTAATACCTTTAATTTCCAAGTAAGTGTTCTTTAATTTTCTTGTTTTTATCTCTCATTCTACCTTTCTTTCTATGCTTTAATCTTTGTTTACATGCTTATTGTGTTGCTTATTTGATTAAAGATTATGTTTTTATGCTTTTGATTGTTTTAGATCATTGATTTTTATAGCTTATTGTGTTTATCTTTAAGTTTCTTAAGTTTTTATAAAAGTTATTTTTATATAAAAGTTTGTTTCGTAAACCTTTTTCTTTTCGTGTTTCAAAAGTCTTTAAATTTCAGTTTATTAGATTTTTCTTATACGTGTTTGCTTAGGATTTAGTCTAGTGCTTATTTGATTTATAGCTTATTTGTTTAGCTTATTTTTCATCCCTTTTACTGTATTCCGATCTGACTGATCGGATAAGGGTTTCACATTCCGACCAGCGCTCCTTGGCTTGGTCGGAAAAGGGTTTAAAACATTCCGATCAAGGAGATTTGTGGGTATTCCGATCAGGAGGTAAGTGACAGTTATTCCGATCTGAGTCCATTCTTCACATTCCGATCTGAAAGGTAAGTGCGACATTCGATCAGGTCTAGTGACAGTATTCCGATTGGTATTTCACTCCTTATTCCGATCAGGGTTGGTTCTACACATTCCGATCAGGGTGAGTTTGGTTATTCCGATCAGGTATAGGTGATAGCATTCCGATTGGCATTCCGATCAACATTCCGATTTAAGGTTATTGTAGTCTGATCGGAATATATTCCGATTAGGGTTAATTTTCTATTTTGTCTTATTTTATTTTTAAGTTCTCATTTTTAATTTTCGTCACGCTTTAATTTTAAGTCTCTTAATTTCTCGTCATTTACTTTTCAAAGTTTTAAATATTGCACCCTTTATTTTAATTAGACTTAGATTTATTTTAACGCCTTTTACATTAACGCCATTTTACTTTTACGTCATTTACTTTTAAGTCTCGCACTTTTTAATATACTACAATGACACAACTTTTGTTTCACCAAAGAACGACCGAGTCGCATAGTTAAACCAGATCAATTCGATTAGACATACTTAAACGAACTAATTTTTATACGGGATAACTCTTCAGTTAACTGCAATGGAATAACGTTTACAAGGGTTGCATATATGAATGGTCTTAAGCACAATCTCATCAGCATAAGCCAAATGTGTGATGCTGACTACAAGGTTTTGTTTACAAAGACTCAAGGAACCATATTCATCAAAAACAATGATGTGGTGTTAATTGCACCAAGAAGAAGAGATGTGTATGTCATCAACATGGCCTCTTGCTCAGAAGACAGTTCAAATTGTTTTCTGGCTAAAGCCTCTGAAAGTGTCAATTGGTTGTGGCACAAACGACTCTCTCATCTCAACTTCGAGAACATCAACATGCTAGCCACACAAAACATGGTTGCTGGTCTACCACTTGTGGCATTCACAAAAGACAGGACATGTTCAACTTGTGTTAAGGGAAAGCATCATAGGTCATCCTTAAGACCAGACAATGATTCTCTATTGACAAGTGCTTACATCTCCTTCACATGGATTTGTTTGGACCTGTCAAACCACAGACCATCAATCACAACAAATATACCTTGGTCATTGTTGATGAATTCTCAAGGTATACATGGGTTTTCTTCCTCAAAAGGAAAAGTGATGCAGGTGATGCCATCATGTCCTTCATCAGGCAGGTTGAAAACATGAATGAAGTTAGAGTAAAAGCTCTAAGAAGTGATAATGGGACTGAATTCAAGAATCAACAGCTTGAAGCTTTTTGTGATGAAAAGAGAATATCACAAAACTTATCTTCAGCTGGTACTCCTGAACAAAATAGAGTAGCTGAAAGAAGATATAGCACTTTCATTGAAGCAGCTAGAACCATGATGAATGGTGCAGCCTTACCAAAGCAATTCTGGGGAGAAGTTGTCCACACTGCCTGCTATACCAAGAATACATCAATCATTGTTAAAAGACATGGAAAAACCTCTTATGAAGTTTTTAGAAATAGAGTACTAGACGTCAGCTATTTCCATGTCTTTGGTTGGCCTGTATTTATTTATAACTACAGGGATCAACTTGGAAAGTTTGACGAAAAAGCTGATGATGGTTTCTTCTTAGGATACTCTCCAACAGCCAAAGCCTTTAGAGTATTCAACACAAGAAGAAAGGAACTAGAAGAAACCTTTCAAGTCACATTCAATGAAGATGATGATGTGCTACAAAGAACAGGAACAGAAGGTGATGAAATTGATTTCAACGAAAATAGGTCTTTCTCAACAGATGAGTTCTCTGAACCAAGGCCTGTCTTTCATCATCATCCACACACAGATATCTTATTCCATATGTTTCTGCTTATGATCCGATGTCAACACAAAACATTGAGATTCCTTCTACTCAAGTGACAGCTGAAAGTGAAAGTCAGCCTTCCACAAGTCCTTGTTCCACCTCAGTTGAAGATGACTCACCTAGTACCCATGATCAAGAAGATTCTCATATTGTTTGTGAATCATCACATCTTGAAATAGTTGATGCAGTCACAGATATAGAAATTGTTTTTTAAGAGAGTCCTCCTACTCAGCAAGATAAAACTCAATTTGTAATTTCATCCTCCATACCTGCACCTGTCTATGACTCCCTAGCTCCTCAAAGCAAATGGTCAAGAGATCAGCACATTCTTCATGTCAACATCATTGGAGAACCAAATGCTGAAATTACTACTAGACAGAGAATTCATGACTCATAATCAGCCTCAGCCAATGAATGTTTGTTTTCTGAATTTCTTTCTAAAATTGAACCTAAGCGTGTAGCTGAAGCCCTTGTTGAAGAAGGCTGGGTCACTGCAATGCAGGGACAAATCAATCAGTTTTAAAGAAACAAGGTATGGACTCTAGTGCCAGCTCCACCTGGTAAGAACATTACAGGCACTAGATGGATTTATAGGAACAACATTGATGAAATTGGTAACATTATAAGGAACAAGTCAAGGTTAGTTGCATAGGGGTATACACAGACTGATGGGATTAATTATGATGAAACATTTGCACCAGTAGCAAGACTTGAAGCCATCAAAATCTTCCTTTCTTACACTGCATATATGAACTTCACTATATATCAAATGGATGTGAAAAGTGCCTTCCTCAATGGAGATTTGGCTGAAGAAGTGTATGTTGAACAGCTTGAAAGATTCGAGAACAGGGAGTTTCCCAACCATGTGTACAGGCTTCACAAAGCAATGTATGGGCTGAAACAAGCTCCAAGGGCATGGTATGAAACGCTGTCTACCTTTTAACTGGAAATAAATTTGTTAGGGGTTCCATTGATAAAACACTTTTTACCTTCAAGGAAAAGTGATTTCATCATTGTATAGATTTATGTGGATGATATCATCTTTGGGTCTACAAATGTTAATCTTAATAAACGTTTTGCTATATTAATGACCAAGAAATATGAGATGAGTATGATGGGTGAATTAACTTACTTTTTGGGTTTTCAAATTAAACAATGTCCTAAAGGAATTTCAGTTTGTCAAGAAAAGTATGTTAAGGAATTGCTGAAAAAATATGACTTTACTGATTGTGCATCTATGAAATGCCCCATGCTTCCACCCAACAATTTGGGCCCTGATGAGTCAGGGGTCTCTGTTAATGAGACTATGTATAGAGGCATGATTGGGTCACTCATGTATCTCACAACCAGTCGCCCTGATATCCAGATCTCCACATGTCTCTATGCAAGGTACCAAGCTAACCAAAAGGAATCCCATCTAGTTGATGTTAAGAAAATTTTCAGGTACCTCAAAGGAACAACCTCTCTAGGTCAGTGGTATCCCAAAGAATCAGGCTTTGATCTTAAGGCTTACTAAGATTCAGATTACGCTGGGTGCTGCATTGATAGGAAAAGTACCTCAGGGAGCTGTCAAATCCTAAGAGGCAAGTTGGTTGGATGGAGTGCAAAGAAGCAAAACTATGTGGCTATATCATCAGCTGAAGCTGAATATGTTGCAGCTACTAGTTGTTGTGCTCAAGTACTTTGGATGAAGAGTCAACTGGCTGACTATGATATTCTACATGACAAAGTACCCATCTTCTGTGATAATACAAGTGCCATTGCTATCTCTAACAACCTTGTGCTTCCCTCTCAAACAAAACACATAGATATCAGGTACCACTTTATCAGGGATCATATTATAGAAGGAGATATTGAGCTGCATTTTGTTCCCACTGAGCTGCAACTAGCTGACATATTTACCAAGCCTTTGGCTGAACCTTCGTTCCACAGGCTAGTTGTTGAGCTGGGTATGGTTAATATCTCAATGCCTATGGCTGATATTTAATGTGTGTCATTAATGTCTGAATAAATATTAAATGTTTATTCACATGAAACTAGGTAGTTACTTTCCAAATAAATGCTAAAAACATTCCTAATATTTTATTCATACTTTTTCGATAAACGAGGAGACAAACAGTTTAGAAAGGTCAAGGGACCCACTTGTGTGCAGTCCTTTTCCCACTACGCATTTAATGCGGTTGAATAACTATTTCATATTTTGAATATATATATATTATCCCAAGGTTTTTCACCTAACACTTTTCTCGTTATTCACAATTTGCATCTCTCTCACTAAAACCTCTCTCTAAAACCTCTCAACATCTTCGTCTTCTTCATCCTCTAATCAATGGCATTTCTAGTACCAAGGGCTTCTAACGTAACCTTCGAGATGAATGATAGCATACTCGCATCTAACAACTCTATTGGATGGCTCAAAGCTCCCAGTGACTCGTACTTAGATCTGGTAAACTTCATGAAGAATTGTGATGTTAGTGAAGCATTCACTAGATCCCCATCATTTTTCTACCAAGAATACCTTAGGAATTCTGGTATTCTGCTGAAGTCCCTGATGAAAACACCATCTCCTTCAACCTTTCATGTAATGGAAACCCCTTTGCTTTTTATGTTAATGACTTTTCCTCTGTGGCTGGGCTAAGACATGGCGATGAATGCCTAAAATCTGCTGAACAAAGGCTGTAAAGGATGCCCTTGCCACACTTTTCACTGTATCTGATGTTAACCCAGCCCTTACACCTGAAGAAGTGGTTGTTAAATCTCCTCTAAAGATAAAGTTTCCCCCCCCCCCTATGTGGAGAGTCCTCTCCACACACATAGTTAAATCCCTGGGTGGTATACAGGGATCTCAAGATCAATTGGCCTTCAATCATCAAGGCATTGCTTATGGGCTGATATGGGGAACATACGTCGATGTTGGAAGCATTATATTCTCTAACCTTGTCGAAAAGCTGAAAGGAACCAACCAAGTCAGTGAGAAAAAAATATGCTATGTTCGCTTTCTTTCTCTCATCTTTGAAAGTCTTTTGGGTGATAACTACCACAACTCTACACTCACAGCCATGAAGCCATATCACATAACTGGAGCTATATATAAGGTGATGGGACCCAACGATGTGCCAGCTACTACTCTTATGAAGAATGTTTCTAATCAACAACCATCTGTTGTGAAGCCCTTGCTCCCGTCCTCTCAGAAGGTGATTGTAGCTGGTGTGTCTTGTAAGTCAGCGTCTTTGACCTCTGGGCAACACACCATGCTGTCCAAGGAAACAACTGGCCAACAACCTAAGAAGAAGAAAAACCCCTCTTCTTACCAAACCCAAACTGTTATTAAGGCCAGGGTTAAGAAGATTGCTACCATCTCTCTTTCCTCTGGTCCAGAGACTTCTGTGGACACAGAGACATCGGCTGATAAACAACAAGAGTCTAGCATCTCTATCCCAGTAGAGAAAATAGGGAACCAACCAAATTCCGCTGATATCTCATAGGTAATCAATTTATAATTTTTAGAGGTCCACAAGCAGCCACTCTCAAATGTCTGTAGGTGAGAGTGGTGAAGTTAGGGTTATCTTCGACCCATTGGAGTTTGTGTATGCACTTAGAAATCTGTTAATACTTCTGTACACCCTGTCTTTGCACCACGGAGTGATTCATTTGTGTTTATAAAGCACCCCGATGACCATGCACCCTCTAGACAGTATTCAGGCAAACAAAAACCTGAATACATATATGTCTCGACCTAGAGTAGTTGTACTTCACACAACCTCTAAGTTCCCTCAGAAAAAGAATCCCAAAAGTCTAACTTTTAGGGGGAGCTGAATCATCAACCTCAGCTTTCCTAGGGACAGCGTAATATGACGATCATTAACTACATCTTTTTCATAAATAAAAGAATCCCAACGGATTTATCCTTTCAGGGGGAGTTGAATCATCACCCTCAGCTTTCCTAGGGGCAGCGTAACAGGCGATCTTAACCCATATATAATTCACAGATAAAAGAGTCCCAAAGGATTTATCATTTTAGGGGGGCTGAATAATCACACTCAGCTTTCCTAGGGGCAGCGAATGGTGACCATTAGCCTCATTATTTTCACACTTAAAAGAATCCCAAGGATTTGTCCCTTGGAGTGGCTGAATAATCATCCTCAGCCTCTATAGGACAATGAACTGGCGACCATTCCCTTTATCGATTTCCTTGTTACTAACTTACACAAATTGCGTGTTGATGTTGAACAACAAAATGTAGACTCTCTGGCTATAGATGAAGAAGCAGATAATTTGATTCAGGATCAGCCAAAAGAAGATGAGCCCATGCCAGATGCTGAAGATGATGTGCTTGCCTTCTTTGAAAGCCTATTTGAGCCTGAATCTATGACAGATGATGAAATTATCCATGAGGGGATGATTGAGGAGGAGGATGATGAAGAAGATGAACAACCTTCTATGTCACCGCCCAAAGCCACAGCTGTGTCCACACCAGCTAAAGAACAAACTCCTCCTCCCAAAGAAGTTGTTGTGACTCCTACTTCTGCTACATCTGTCACACATGAGCTTCCAACAGCTGTGTATGATCCCTGCAGAGTTTCTGTTATTCGATCATCCACAACAAACCAATTTTGATATTTTTCCAAAGGAAGATGACTATGACCAACAAAGCATGAACATTCATGGTTTAAGGCCCTATCATCAGGAATCAGATATTGAACACCTGTCACGCAAGTTGGATAAAATGGGGTCTGAAATTCATACTTTCACAACCAATTTTCCCAAGATAATCTCACAGGCTGTTAAAGATGCCATCACTGAACCCATCCAAGATGGCACAAGAAAAGGAGTT
This sequence comes from Glebionis coronaria, assembly GCA_025667525.1. Lineage (NCBI taxonomy): Eukaryota > Viridiplantae > Streptophyta > Magnoliopsida > Asterales > Asteraceae > Glebionis > Glebionis coronaria. Next base: position 339,785,605 of record CM046881.1, on the reverse strand, counting down.
TCTCAGGGACTTAACCACTTATCCACTCGCATCAAAGATACTATCATTAAAGAAGTCCCTGACATGTTTTCAGCCTACGAGTTGGTGATGCACAAAGAATTTGAGGCTGTGTGCAACAAGCAAAAACGTCACACTCACTATTTGGCTGGACATGTTGATCGCTCTGTTAATCGCAATTGCAACAGGATTCTAAGAATTGCTAGAGGATCAAGGAACAGGCAAAAGAAATTTGCTACATCTATTGACAAGGTTGCTAGGTATCTTCAATCACGTTCAGCCAAGCGTCTCAAGAGACAGGCTAAACGTGAGGGGGAGAAAATTGACGTACTAATACTAGAACATGTCAACACCAACACAGGTACAACTGAAAACATCATTCCTACACCTATTCCACTCCAAGTCATCACACCAATCACTGTACCTGATGATGATGAAAGTAAGGGGGAGAAACAGATTAACAAAGAAACTGATTCATCAAATTCTCTGTCTTTGGATAACACCAATGAGACTGTGGATGATGGTGAACCAAATGCTAAGAAAATCAAATTCACTGTCAGCTCCCTCCCAAAAGCTGTACAAGAACAAGCTCAGCTAGCATTCTTAAAACATGCTGAACAGCTGAAGAAAGCTAGTGAAGAATCCTCTGTCTCGAAGAAAGGGAAAGAAATAGTTATGGTAGACTCAGACGCCAAACTAAAGAAGATAGATGCGATGCTAGAGACAGGAGGATCAACCACTGAAATATCTCAATTCTCAACCATTAAAGTTGCAAATGAAAACCCCTTAACTATTGAAGAAATTGAAAAACAAGCACTTGAATTTACAAGATTGAATGAAATCAAGAAGGCTAAAGAGCTGGATGATGCCAAGCTAAAAGCCATGTCTCCTCAACTCAGAGAGGAACAAATAAAAAGGTTAAGATAAATGGAAGTTAAACGCACAAAGGCTCTGAAAAAAGGTAAAAGCAGACTATGATGCATGCGTCAATAACATATATGCAGAAGGGAAAATAACCAAGTTCAAATACACTGTTAAGAAGTCAACTCATACATGACAGATGATCATATGGAGAGATAATCAAGTGGCCAACATGGACATTTTTGAGGACTTCAAACTTAAGACACTTGGTCTGTCTGAATGGTTTGAAGTTGAAGATTTAGTTGAAAAGAAGACTGGACAGGCAAATTTCTTGCTCTTAAAAACTCTGAAAGCTAAGTTCAAGTGGCTGAAAGAAACAACTACTAAACTCAATATTGATCCACCCCCATAGCTATTTGAACCAGAACCAACAAAGGCTAAGAAGAAAAGGAAAATGATGACTCAATTCCTCAAAGAAACCTTTGTGACTGATGATATCCAAGTGGATGGGATGCACAGGAACCGGATTCTTCCAAATGGGATTGTAGGTCCTATTGATGGTCAGACTTATATTGAGCCTGAAAATGGGAAGGCCTACATGAACAAGGGATGCCAATATGTGTTCCAAAGGGAAGATAAGTTGGGAATTGCATCAACTGTTCAACTTATTATGTTTCAGAAAGTGCTTAAAATCAACATGGACTATTCCAAGGTATTTGCCCAAGCTTTGTAGGCTGAACTGGATACTAGAACAGACATAGCTGAAGCTGAAGAGAAAATAAAGAATGATGATTACTGAAGTTTTCACAGTTGAACGTTTACTATCATATTTTGTTTTACTCATGTATTGTACTTGTAATTTTTTAAGTATTAATGAATTATGAAGTTGTTTGTTAGATCTGTTATGTGTAAGAAGAAGCTGTTATCTCACTTACGATAACTCATTTAGATCTAGCTGTATTTATGTTTAAACAGGGGAGATTGTTGGGAATCTAAGTTTGTTAGAATTCCATTAGTCATAGATTTAAACCTAAATTAAGCTATTTGATATTAACTTGCCTGTGCCTAGGAGACAGGCAAGTAACCCAAGACTCACAGAATTCTAAGTCTCTGTGAGAAACCAAAGAGGAGTCCATGTCAGAGACATTGTCAAGGAAGTTGAATATTACTTGAAAACATACTCATTGGCTGTGTTGGATAACAGCCAAGATGTATCAGGGACTCTGAGTGGTTGAGTGTTAACAGGGGTGGCAATACCCTGTTAACACTCAATACACTTTGGACATACCTAAGTGTTTAGGCGGGAAGTTATGCAGCCTAAAGTACAAGGTATGAAGAAAAGGGAAACTATGTCAGCTATGTTTCCCTAAAGCGTTGTGGTAGACTACCAAGAATAGAAGAGCATCTTTTCATAGATGTCTGACATTGTCTGTTTCGTGTAGTCACCATCAACCAGTACTAGAAGTCAACCTCGTACCACTATAAATAGGATATGTAGGCTAGAGTTAATGTTGTTCACTTTGTTAGATTTCACACATTAACTCTTAAAAATTAGAGAACGAACAGTTGTGCCTGTGTTCTTAAGTTTGCTTTATTTTGTCCAAAGTGTACACAACACATTGTCCTCAAACTATGGTATCCATAACACATGTAATACTTGTTATATAATAATAAAGTACTACGTTTGAAAAGTATTTACTTGTGTTAATTATCTATCTTAATCGTTTCAAGCTAGGTTTAGGAACATTCAGTTCCCAACCTAGATACACCTGCAAAACTAAATGAAGTTCCAAATACTTACAGATCAATCATCAATGTCGAACAGTGGGTTGCTTTTTTAAACCACACGACCACAAAAGAATTTAAGGTTGTTAATTTCTATTTTGTTTTACATTTCTAAACACCGTATATATGCATTGTTTGGAAATTCCGTATGACAAACACACTGTTACATACATCATTCATATTAGAAGCTTTGACATTAGTATAAAAAAACAGCACATACTAGCAACTTCTCATCCAGTAATCTATTTTGTTAGGTGAAATCAACTGCAAATAAATTGGCGTGTTCCAAGTCTCTTTATCAGCATACAATGGGACGTGGTGGTTATGTATATATAAAAGGGCAAAAGGTAAGATTATATTGGTTTAATATCCTAACATTGTTGTCCATGTTGGTTTAACTTTTCATTTGTTTGTATTTGATGTTTGGAAGATCAAAAAACAAGAAATTGAACCAAAACTAGAACCCCCCCCCCCCCCATGGTGTATTGTGGTTTAACGGAAGGGTCAGAAAAGACGGAAAATAGATAGATGATGAAACAATCAAAGTGTGCACTAAGATTGTAAGTGTTATTATCTTTATATTCGTATAATAAGTTACTTACCATTTTTTGTGCAGATGGAGTAGAGGAACATATCAGAGATGGAACCTTGACGGTTGCTAGTGGCATAGATTCATTATCACATGTATTAGGGAAGGACAAGGGAGGGTATGCAAGAGGAGTGGGAGGGAGAGTTACGTGCATGAAGTTCTTTGATCTTCCTAGAAGGATACAAGGAATTGATGTAAGGATTGCGATGCTTAAAACTGAACTTGATAAGGAGAGACAGGCGCGTAAAGATAAAGAGATTACAGTCACTCAATTAACCACACAGATGTCACAAACACAAGAAGTTCTTAATAAAATGTTGAAACTTATGTCTACACATGGGGTTAATATAGAAGAGTTAACGCCAAATCAGTCAAATGTAAGACTAGTTTTCTAATTTTGATACCATGATTTTCAGTGTATAATACCAATAACAATTAACATACTTATATATTGCAGGTATTACGACTGGAAACTAATACATTAAATACAATACCTAATAAGGATCAAAGGACGTCGATAAGTGGTGGTGGAGTTCAGAATGGTGTGATAATTACAAAGTCTACGCAACTGCAACTGCGGATAAGGACTTGGACACTGCAACTGCAACTGCGAACAAGGTAAGTTATAAAAAACCATGTTTGGTTTTTAAATTGTACATACATGACTTATTTACTGTGTTATGTATATATGTAGGGACCTGTTAGAACTAGGGCATCAAAAAATAAGACTAGATCGTTAGAAAAGAAGTCTCCACTTCAAAATTCACAATCTCAAGAAGATGTTTCTCTAGCTTCTGGATGACAAGAAAATCTGTCTCTCTCGTCACAACAAGACATACCTATTTCATCATTATGAAAGAAGCATACACCTTCTAAATCAAAAGTAAATAAGTCTCCACCATCACTACCAGTTGTAAGTATTACATCATTATTCATATAATTACTTGTTTAATTCATTTATCATTAATTCATGTAAACATATTTTCTTCAGATATTTAAGTGCAGACTGTGGAACATCTCGAGGACAATTATCACTGGTAACGGTACGGTATACAAGTATAAGCATGGAGACACTATAATGATTCATAACCAACCACTGCCAAAAAATTGCTACAAAGTTTCACTTGAGGAATCCCTAGTGGATGCAATATTCATACCTGATGACAAAAATAACGGTTTAAAAACTATTAAGGATGTAGAAGGTAGTTTTGTGGCATGGCCAAAGGAAAAGGTTATTTTTGATCAAAAGTTACATACACTTGAGTTATCATCTTACATGTACATAGCTTTTCATATTTAGTTCAATGTTTAATACACGGCTTTTGTTTACCAACATGAAACAACACCACCAAATACCATAAAAGCTATTGTTGAAAGTGCACCAAAGATAGGATCTAAGTGCTGGATGAACGTTCCAGCAGGCAGTACATTTACGACTATTCCTTATATTCATAAACAAGCTAGGAATAACAAGGCTCAAAAGACTTTACAATACGTTGATTCTGAGTCTTTACAAGTGTGATTCTTTGTGAAAAGTATGTTAGTTTAGAATAATACGACATTACAATTGTTGATTTGCTTATGTACATTCAATTTTATATATTAATGCAATTGAAATTTGATTTCTAGAATTTTGTTTTTTGTTTTTATTAAATTCTTAAAGGTGAGCGACTAGACGATGAAACATAGTCACACATATTAACATTATTAGTCACATTCCAATGTGTGACTACATATCATAAAAAGTCACACAAACATACAATTCATGTGACTATTGGATGCATATAGTCACACAAAATACAATTTGCTTGACTTGACAAAACATACAGTCACACTTATTACTACTATTGGTAACTCTTTGGTAAATTTTATGTGTCAAACTCACTACCATTAGCATGATTTGTGTGACTACATATCATAAAAAGTCACACAAACATACAATTCATGTGACTATTGGATGCATATAGTCACACAAAATATAGTTTGCTTGACTTGACAAAGCATACAGTCACACTTATTTCTACTATTGGTAACTCTTTGGTTAATTGTATGTGACAGACTCACTACCATTAACATGATTTGTGTGACTACATATCATAAAAGGTCAAACAAACATACACTTCATGTGACTATTGGATGCATATAGTCATACAAAATACAATTTGCTTGACTTGACAAAGCATACAGTTACACTTATTACTACTATTGGTAACTCTTTGGTTAGTTGTATGTGACTAACTCAGTACCATTAACATGATTTGTGTGACTACATATCAATAAAAGTCACACAAACATACAATTCATGTGACTGTTGGATGCATATAGTCACACAAAATACAATTTGCTTGACTTGACAAAGCATACAGTCACACTTATTACTACTATTGGTCACTCTTTGGTTAACTATATGTGACTAACTCAGTACCATTAGCATGATTTGTGTGACTACATATCATAAAAAGTCAGACAAACATACAATTTATCTGACTATTGGATGCATATTTTCACAAAAAATACAATTTGCTTGACTTAACAAAGCATATAGTCACACTTATTTCTACTATTGGTAACTCTTTGGTTTATTGTATGTGACTAACTCAGTACCATTAGCATGATTTGTGTGACTACATATCATAAAAAGTCACACAAGCATACCCTTCATGTGACTATTTGATGCATATAGTCACATAAAATATACTAATCACATAGTAAATATCACACATATTGTATATTCATGTGAAAAAATTATAAACAATAGTCACTCTTTTACAAAACTCGTGTAAGTGTAGAGTGTTTACCGTCACACATATTCACAAAAACATCAAATATTGTACCTAGTTCGTCACACATTTTTGAGTATTGGTCACATTTTCTTGCTGGTTATCATCACTTACATCACAAAGGCTAAAAAAACCACGTGTGATTGTAGGCCTATGGTCACTCTTTTTTAGTGTGACGGAACCATTCTTTTTACTAGTGCATGGATCCCTCACATCCATAAGGATTCCTTATTAGAGACAATATTCCAAATATGAGTGGACACTAGAGCATAATTAAAGACCTCCAAGTTTCTCAAACCAAGGCCACCCTCACTAAGAGGTAGAAAAATATCATTCCAAGCAACCTTAGCTTTCCCACACATAAGCTCATCGTTACACCAAAGAAACCCACGAACAAGCTATTGTATGTCATCAAGGATAGTCATAGGAATATTAAGAATGGATTCCCAGTAAATATGCATCGTAGACAATCCCGACTTAAACAATTGAAGACGTCCCGCAATTGATAAAGATTTATTTTTCCAATCGCCGATACGGTTTTTAACGCGCTCCACAAGAAATTTACAATCCTTCACAAGTAACCTAGAAGATATAAGAGGGACCCCAAGGTACATAGCTGAAGAACGCCCTCAAGAAATGGCATGATAGCTAGAATCTCCACTTTAGCCGCATCACTAACATTACAAAAGAAAACCTTACTCTTAGGAATACTAGGAACAAGACCTGAAACCACTTTAAACTCCTCAAGAGACTCCATAATAAGCCAGGCATATTGGACCTCCCCTCTCGCAAACAACAATAAATCATCTGCAAAACACACATTAATAATCTAGAGATAATCACAATGTTTGTGGTATCGGAAGTCAGAAGACATCATAACACTCCAATTAAGAATAACTGTATGGTATGTTGGGTTATTGGAAGGGTGATAATACCTAAATCCAGCATGTTTTTAGGAGTGTTATCCGTACTTTTGTACATGTATATTGGTTAATTATATGACACTTTTGTGCATATTTGTGCCCAATTGTGTTTGCAAGTCTTTGTGTAACCAATTGCAGGAATGGAGTATAAAACAACATAAAAATGAAGAATTGTACGAGTACGAAGAATCCTAGTCAAGTTCAAGACCCGTGTACAAGTTACAAGCCTTTGAAGATCAATTTTGGGTGTAAGAACAAGTATTTCCAAGGAGCAAATAAAGATATTCAGCATGAAAGTTGCCACCACCAACATACATCCAACTTGCCACTAGCAAGAGTGAAGTTGCCACCATCACATGGGAGTTGATTTGCCTCTACCATCAAATGGGATTTGATTTGCCTCCATCATGAGTGAAGTTGCCTCCAACATTTGTCTAGGCAAAAATGTGTCCACATTCATGCAAACTCAAGGAATTCCATGCAAGAGCCATCTAGACTTTCTTTCTCTCCGAGACAACCATTGAAGTCTAGAGCCTTAACTAGCTTATAAATAAGACCCTTGGGGTCATGTAGCTTAATATAATAATAGAATCCTTAATACTTTTCAATCATCTTCTCATTACTACATCAAATAAACTCTCTCATCCTTGTCCAAACTCCCATTCCCGGATTTGAATAAGGTGGTGCTAGAAAAGTCAGTTTTTAAGTCCGATAAGCAAAGTTATCATCACGAAACTCTTAGGGATCATTACCCTAATCATTAGTAACATTTTTACACTTTGTAAGACTCTTGATTATGACTTATAATACTTTTATTTCTAAGTTTATTTCATCATTTGTTATGAGTAGCTAAGTTTCATTCTACACTTGGTAGGATGATGTTTGTAGTATGAAGTGATGGTTGTGATTGTGATTTATGTTTAATTCAATGTCAAGCTTTCCTATGATCCATTGATATTTATGTTTCATGTGACAATTGCTATCAAAACTTAATTTGTTGGTAAAGATTTCGTAGGTTGAAAGGGTTATTTTCTATCAACAAGTCATAGCCGGTTTGTCTATGATTGGCTATCTTTTGTATTGATCATTTCATAAGAAGTTTTGATTATCAAGAAACATAATTATAAGTGTTAGCAAATTCGTGAAACGACCGTGAATCGAGTGTGTTGAAATTGGACTAAGTCTTGAATTGAGTGATTGAGTCTAAAGCTTGTTTTCTTTAACCAAGGTCTTGACGAAGATTAAAGCTTTTGAAAACAATAGATTGGATTATCCATCTAATTATCATAATCATATTTGTTAACGTGTCATCACAACCATACCATTACGAATGCTCAAACTAGTCTTTACCAACTGTACCTTTAATCATATTATTTATCTGATCATTTTTACTTGTTATTTGTTTGTCAACAATTGCTACAATCAACGATTATAGTTTCATTTTAGAATAATCATAGGTTTTCCAAATCCCCGTGAACGATCTCGGTATTACCACATAAAAGCTATACACAAACGAAAGGGTTATACTTGCCCGTGCGTTTTTAGTCAATCCAGTAATTCGTGTTTATAAATTTAAAACTTGTTACCAACACCACGCATCAAGTTTTTGGCGCCGCTGCCGATGATTTGATTGTGTTCTTAGTTCTAAAATCACCCTATAATCAAACCCATTGTAGTGTCCTCATTTCAAACAAACCCAAAATAAATGAAAAATAAATAAAAATAAAAAATAAAAAAAATTCTGACAGGAGAGTTTGCCGCCGGCAACACCCTTCTGCCGCCGGCAACACCCTTCTGCCGCCGGAAACCATCAAACAGAAGCCAACTTGCCGTCTGTCAAGCTAGCTCTGCCGCCGACAACGACAAACAAAAGGACATTTGTCGTCCGACAACACCCTCCTGCCGCCGGCAAGGGTCCCAGATTAAAAAAAATTATGTTTTTAATTTGTTTAGTTTATTTAATTTCCTTTTTACTTATTTTCTTATTAGTTATATTTTGTTTGATTTTGTTTTTATTACTTGTAATCCTTTTCAAAAGTCATTCAATACTTGAATTAACACATGTTATTCCGGTCATGAATTGCTTAGTCCATACACCGATCTCGAACGTTATATTCACCAATCTCGAAAGAAAAACCGCAAGAAACAACCCTTTGTTTCTTTTGAAAACCAAATTTCAAAAACCAAAAACCTACCATTTGATAATCTTTTAGACGCCTTTGTCGTCTACAAACTATTTAACGATCTACCATTTCCAATGGCCGACGATCAATCAATGTGGGCAGCCAACCGAGTAGTAGCACCTACCCCTGAGGCTGCTATTGTTCAAGTTGAGCTTGGAGAAAACTTAACCGTGAAAGGTCATCACCTTCCAATGATCAAAGATCACCATTTTGACGGCCGTACGCGGGCCGATCCGTATAAACAGATATTCGAATTCATAGAAATATGTGGCATGTTCCGTTATGGAGCCGACGTCGATGGAGACGCCATAAAACTCAAACTCTTCCCATCATCTCTATCCGGAGATGCAAGAGTTTGGTACAACGAGTTGACGCCCGGTACCATTGAAACATGGATCAAATTAGAACCGCTTTTGTTAGCCGTTTCTTTCCACCCGCCATGTACGAAAGACTCATGGGAGAAATCCGAGGTTTCGCCCAACTTCCACAAGAAACACTTATTGATGCGTGGAATCGAATGAAAGACCTACTTCGTAGTTGTCATGGACATGGTTCACTAAAAGGAACCATCATCCAAATCTTTTATCATGGTCTCAATGAACCGACGCAATTAATCCTTGACGTCGGTGGACTCTTTCTTTATAAGACTCCCAACGAAGCATATCAATTGCTCGAGGACCGAGTTCTCGTAAAACTCGATTGGTCCAAAGATAACCGAATCAAACCTTTCAAGAAAACCGTTTCTTTCGTTGAAAGTGACGAAAATTCCAAACTCATGGAAAAGATGGACGCTCTCACATCTAAATTCGACTCGCAATCCAAAACCATCAAATACGAAATGAAGGAGATGCGAGGCGAATGTACTCTTTGCGGAGGACCACACCCATCCACGGGCTGTGATGATACACCAATAAGAGAACCGCCCCAAGAAGCAAACTACGACCAAGGAGGATACCGAGGAAGTGGTTATCGAGGTAACTACTACGGTAGAAATCCCGGCATATGGCGTGAGTATCCCAAAAAACGAAAATCGTAACTCACAACCCCGTGAGAACGATAATTCCGGTCCATCAAACGAAAAGAAACCCGAAGAGTCGACCCTAGAGAAAACGTTGTTAGCTTTCATAGAATCTCAAAAATCGACAAACACATTCATTAAGAACCAATTCTTCGATCTCAAAGCCAACGTTGAAAGAGGACAAAGACACCACACCGCAACCATTAATGATCTCGAAACCAAAATCGGTCGAATCACCGATCAATTAGCCAACCGACCAAGTGGTTTGCTACCAAACAACACTCAAACAAACCCAAAACCATCTACGGATAAACCGTATCGCCCACCACCCGCCCGTAATGAACATGTGAATGTCGTATTCACAAGAAGTGGGCTGAGTTATGATCCACCACAAAACCCGAACACCAATGCTCCCACTTTCGCCAATGAAAGTGAAGATAGGGCCGATGAGCCCGAGAAGGAAGAAACCGTTCCTCCTTCCAATCCCAAGCCAAAAAAAACCACACCCATTCCAATACCAACACCGAAGGCGTATACACCAAAATTTATGTATCCTCAACTCCTATGAAAAGAAAAGATGAAGGCTCGTAATGCCAAATTCCTTAAGATGATCAAGGAAGTTAAGATCAACGTTCCACTTGTTGATATCTGAACCGGCATGCCAAACTACTGGAATTACTCAAAGATCTTGTGAGCAACCATAGTAAGACGGAGCAAATCTCGGCTGCGTTTCTAACTGAAGAATGTTCTGCAGCCTTGCAAAGAAAACTTCCACCAAAGCTCGGAGATCCGGGAAGCTTTCTCATACCATGCACCCTAAACAACAATACCGAATGTTACGCCTTGGCCGATCTAGGCGCAAGTATCAATCTTATGCTATACTCATCATACAAGAATCTGTCAAACAATACTTTGAAACCTACGAGTATGAGTATACGTTTGGCTAACCACACCTACCAATATCCCATTGGGAGATCCGAGAACATGCTTTTTCAAGTTGGCAAACTCATATTTCCCGCCGACTTCGTAATCCTTGAGATGGAGGAAGACCATCAAGTCCCTCTCATTTTAGGACGACCATTCTTGCACACCGCCGATGCTATCATTCGTGTGAAGAATAAAGAACTCAACCTTGGAGTTGGTGACGATCGAGTCACATTTTTAGTCGATAAAGCTATGAAACACTCCCATTCCAATGATGACACATGCTTCCGCGTGGATGTTATCGATGAAGTAACGGAAGAAGAGTTGGACGCATTGCTTGATGACAACGCACCATTCCAAACAACTTCGGAAAAGATTAGCGATACCGATCGTGACCGTGAATTCGAAGAATTCATGGCCCTTGATTCCGAAGTAACTCTCGAAGAAGAGGAAAATAAGCCGTTTGAAGTTTTTCCTTCGAAATCGACGGATCTTGAGTTGAAACCTCTTCCCGAACATCTCGAGTACTCTTATCTAGAGAAGGACTCACTCCTTCCGGTGATTATCTCAGCCAAGCTCGAGGAAGATCAAAAGAAACGACTCGTTTCTATGCTCAAAAACCACAAAGAAGCATTTGCTTGGAAAACATCCGATATACTGGGTATTAGCCCAAAATTTTGCAAACACAAGATCAATCTCGAAGACGATGCCAAACCCGTTATTGAGAGGCAACGTCGACTTAACCCAAACATGAAGGAGATATTAAAAGACGAAATCATCAAACTCCTTGAGGCAGGAATCATCTAAGCCATAGAGGATAGTCCTTGGGTTAGTCCTATTCATTGTGTTCAAAAAATAGGAGGAATGACTGTTGTGACCAACGAAAATAACGAACTTGTTCCTACAAGAACCGTTACCGGTTGGCGTGTGTGTATTGATTACCGAAAATTGAATGATGCCACACGAAAAGATCATTTTCCTCTACCATTCATGGACCAAATGTTGGAAAGACTAGCGGGGAACAAATTATTTTGTTTTCTCGATGGCTTTTCTGGATATTTTCAAATACCTATCGAACCATCCGATCAAGACAAAACCACTTTTACGTGTCCTTTTGAACGTTCGCTTATAAGCGTATGCCTTTTGGTCTTTGCAATGCACCTGCAACTTTTCAAAGGTGTATGATCACAATCTTTCAAGACATGATCGAAGTATCCATGGAAGTTTTCATGGACGATTTCTCAGTCTTCGGAAACTCATTCGAGTCTTGCCTTTTTAATCTAGAGCGCATGATCATCCGATGCAAACAAGCTCATCTCGTGCTCAATTGGGAGAAATGTCACTTCATGGTGACTGAAGGAATTGTGCTTGGACACAAAGTGTCCGGAGCCGGATTGGAAGTAGACAAAGCCAAGATCGAAGTGATATCCAAATTACCACCACCCACTAACGTTAAAGCCGTTATAAGTTTTCTAGGTCATGTGGGATTCTACCGCCGGTTCATAAAAGACTTTTCCAAAATCGCTAGACCGATGACCAATCTCCTTGAAAAAGACATAGTCTTTGATTTCAATGAAGAATGCATGAAGGAATTTGAAAGATTAAAGACAAGCTAACGAATTCACCGATCATGGTTTCACCGGATTGGTCGCGATCGTTTGAACTTATTTGTGATGCAAGCGATTTCGCTGTAGGAGCTGTAATACAAGGTTTTTCCTCGTATGAAAATTCGTTATTCCGATCTTTTCGAATTGATTACGAGTAGAAAGTGCGACTCAGTCGTTCTTGGTGGAAAATAAAAAAGGTTTGATTATCTTTCTTAAGCTAAAAATGAAAATGTCGTTGAGTAAATAAGAAAAAATGACAGCTCGAAAATTTAAAACTAAAAATAACGAATTTAAAAATAATTAAAAAGTTAACGATTAAAACTTATAAAAATGTAAACTTAAAAGATTTAAACTAAAACAACACAAGTTAGAATAATGCTAAGTAAAAAGGCGGGAAAAATAAAGTTTGAATTAAAAACTGGGAATTACAAAACCTTATCCAGAATCAGAATTATGTAGCTTATCCGGAATGTTATCCGGAATGTGAAATACTGGTGCTTATCCGGAATCACATGGGAGGCTTATCCGGAATCTTTTTGTGATGCTTGTCCGAAATAAGTTCTTGAGATGCTTATCCGGAATCCGTCTTCTTCTAATTATCCGGAAAAATGACTTCGTGTGCTTATCCGGAATATGTTGTAAAGAGGCTTATCCGGAATAAATTGTAAAGAGGCTTATCCGGAATACTATCCGGAATGAAAAATTGAAGGCTTATCCGGAATTTTTCTTCTAACTCTTATCCGGAAAATGAACTTGTGATGCTTATCCGAAATACATAAAAGGAAACTTATCCGGAATCCGTCTTCATGGGTTTATCCGGAATATATAAAAAGGGGCTTATCCGGAATGTTTTACAACTTGGGCTTATCCAGAAAAATGTAACAAATCTCTTATCCGTAATACTGGTCTCATGGCCCTTATCCGGAAAACTAGACAGAAAGCTTATCCTGAATGTTTTTCACGTGCTTATCCGCAATACATAAACAAAGGCCTTATCCGGAATATAGATCCAAGAATTATCCGGAATCTTTTGTTACAACAACTATATGGAACATAAGGGTTTAAGAAACTTGGATTAAACAAAAACTTAAACAAATAAGCAAATCTAAAATAAGCACTTACCAAAACTTAACCCAAAAAGATTTTTAAGAAAAACTAATAAGCCACAAATTAAAAACTTTTAAAACACTAAATAAGCTAGATATTAAAAATCAACTTTTTGTCAAAAAAAAAATAAACTTATCAAAATCAACTTATTTTTAAGAACTATTAATCATAAAAATTAAGAAAATAAGCACTATGATCTAAAACTCATAAAATCACTAATTCAATAAGCTCAATCAAATAAGCTACACAATCAAATCATCAACAAAATTAAATTTAACTACATGATTATCAAGATTAAAAAGATTAAGAAAGGTAGAATGAGAATTAAGGAAATAAGCTTGATTTGATTAAAGATTAATATCAAAGATTACAAAATTAAAGTAAAAATTTAATAAGCTTGAAAGAAAAACTAGAGAGAAAATAAAAACACACTTAATTAAAACTAAAAATTAACTACAAAACTAAATAACTCCTCACACCCTCCTAATGACATATTAGGAGGGTATTTATAGGAGGTGGGGAGGTTAAGTGTTTAAGCTTTCTTCTTTTTTTCTTCTCGTCTCGACTCGATTTAATTTCTTTGTCTTTCTCGATGTCGTCTCGGGATTTGTCGATATAAATTGAACTTGTCTTATAATTTTCTTCTATAATTAGACTTGAGTTCTTCGACTTCACTAAACTTCCGTCTTTAGACTTTTTCTTCGATAAATCTTTAGAATAGGCCTTGGACTTCCGTTCTTTTTGCATTCTCGATCTTTTGACTTCGTCTTTTGTCTTTTTCTTCGATAAAAGCCCGTGATAGCCCATGTTTTCTTCCTTTTGCATATTTTTATCCTGAAACACAATAAAAACACAAACCACGCATAATTCCGACTTTTACGACATAAAATACACGTTTTGGTCTTGTTATTATTGGAAATAAGTGGTAAAAGGATAAGTGTTTTCACACTTATTAGATCCCCTACACTTGACCATTGCAATGCCCTCATGCAATGCATTAATTTCAAAGCACAGATTACATTTCTCATCATAAATAACCCACCTTGGCCTTTATTAAATACTAAACACTAAGGAGAAAAAAAAACAAAACAAGTAAAGAATTAAAAGACTTACATTGGGATTTTGTCATGAATGTTTATCATCCTCAAGTTTCACGTTCTCCATATCAAGCTTAAAAATGAGATCATTGTTATTATAAGTTAGCAAACTACCACGAACTCATGTGGCCCAATTATTTACTTAGACTCCCTTATTCCTAGGTGTATCTCTTATATTTTATTGTTGTCTTGAATGATCACGAGGATGCATTGTTTGACTTATTTCGATAGTTATTTAAGCTGAAAATAAAGTGGGACGATTTAATCAATAGTTAGCTAAAGGACAAAATCTTTTTAAAAAAACTACTTCTCGGGACATCATAAAGTTCATATCTTGGAATAACTCGCTTCACGATTTGAGACCTTTTAGACCGATATTTGGCAGCGACTTCATACTTCAAATTTTGAGAGACGTTCTTGAAATTATGGTCTTCTCTTCATAATAGGAATTTTTTCACTTGAAGTTTTGAGAGATTCTTCATCTTTGGACCACGACTTCTTCATTTTTCTCCAATCTTTATTTTGGACTTTGATATACAACGACCCGCCTCCTTTTAGGACTTGGATCTATTTATCCTCATACCTTGTTAGGGCCTTTTTGGATAGACTTATCCATGATCTTTAGGGGAGTATTTGCTTTTTGTCGTGTGTCTCGATCCTTCCTATTGATTTTTGATAAATGATCCTTCACATCACTTTGGATATTTAGCAACAAAATGTAGCCCTCATGTCTTGTTAGGACCTTTTCAGACTCGCCAATCTTCGCATCCCGCTTCAATAAGTTATGCCTTGGCTATGAACTCTAATTAATACCGAGCAACTTTTAAACGATCTTGTGCTAGAAGCTAAGTAACTTTTCAAATCGTACAACCTTATTTATTGCAGATATATTTATTAACAAGCGGTGGCAGAATAGGCTTATAATCAACTCACATAAATTCACGAAAGAATACCAAACTTATAATTGACTCTATCATCTCTCGTTCTCCACAATTTAAAATCTCAAGGAATGAGACTCGTGGATGCTTAGCCAATTAAATCAAAGTTTTGGGTTTTCGAGTCATCTATAGGATCTTGAAAACTCTTTGACTTTTTCAAGTTTAGAAATCGCATGTTAAAGTTCCCTTGATAAACGACTCTCTAGGATCAATTATAGGAACTTGCGAAAAGTTCTTGTTCTTAACCCGTGAGAGTTTAAGACTTTCGCGTTTTAAAGTTCCCTATATAAAAGCCTAGCAAAACTTGACTTAAACACGTTAAGGATACTAGCTAGAGTAAACTTAGATAAGTAAACTCGGGTTGAGTCAAAATATTCACGACTTTGAAAAATTTAAAACCACTTTATCGAAAATTTATTCTAGCAAAGAAAGTAAATAACGATAGCAAAGGAAAATTACAAGGCCAAAATAGATTAAAAGTTTTGAAAAATGTCGAAAAATCAAATCTTCGGGTTACAATAAGGACAAATTCATGGGAAAGCCCACTTACTTCGATAGAAGTCCCCCTATACTTGATATAAACATTGTACTCAATGTTTAAGCAGGTGGGAGTAAACTCCCCTACACTTATGACATTGTGCACTTTGTTTAAATCTTGCTAAGGAAAGGACAACGATAGTGATTTCAATGTGAACATATAAGATATGAAATATTGAATCACGACAGTTTAGGATAGAACCGGGAAGACGGGTACACGGGATCGTGGTTCGTCAAAAGTCATCGAGAATGGATCTTTGAAGCTTCAATCCCTGCACCTAAGAAGAAGCAAGACAACAAACACATACGGGGCTCCCCCTACACTTATTATGAAAACGGTAAAGGATAGATCAACGGGTTGCCTCCCGAGAAGCGCTTGTTTTTGTTAACCGAGTCACGAGCCTGACTCGACCCATAACTAATTCAAGGGAAACGTAGTGAGGGATGGGATCATCTCATGAGAGATCTCCTCACCAAAGTACAACTTCACGTGCTGGCCATTCACCTTAAAATTGGGCCCATTTGGCTGAGAAAGCTCAATGGTGCCATAGGGGAGGATTTTGGCGACGATGAATGGACCAGACCAGCGGCTCTTCAGCTTTCCCGAGAAGATCTTCAACCGAGAGTTAAAGAGTAAAACTTGATCACCAACGTGGAACTCTCGGTTCTTAATCCCTGAATCATGGATGATCTTGGTCTTCTCCTTGTAGATCAATGAGTTCTCATAAGCTTCATTCCTTAGTTCGTTGAGCTCGTTGAGTTGAATCTTCCGAAGATCGTCGACTTTGTTGATATGGAAGTTAGCCCATTTCAAGGCCTAGTATGCCTTATGTTTCAGCTTGATAGGGAGGTGGCATGTTTTCCCGTACACAAAACGATAAGGTGTACAACCAATCGGGGTCTTATAAGCGGTACGGAAAGCCCACAAAGCATCATCTAACTTATCAGCCCAAGAGGCACGATGCTCTCCCACAGTACGCTCAAGAATTCGCTTCAATCCACAGTTAGATATCTCGGCTTGACCATTTGTTTGAGGATGATAAGTGGTGGAAAGACGGTGATGACACCGTACTTAGCCATGACTCGAGCAAATTGATCATTGCAAAAATGAGTCCCGTGGTCATTGATTATAGCACGAGGAACACCTAATCGAGCAAAAAGTTACTTCAGAAAGGTCACAACCACCCTCGCATTGTTCGTAGGGAGAGACTTAGCTTTAACCCATTTAGATACGTAGTCAACGGCTACGAAGATGTACTTGTTCCCTTTAGATGATGAAAATGGCCCCATAAAGTCGATGCCCCATACATCAAAGATTTCACATTCTTGTATGAAATTTTGAGGCATCTCATCTTTATGTGTGATCTTGCCTTGGCGTTGGCAAGCATCACAATTTTTAACCATCTCGTGAGCGTCACGATAAATGGTGGGTCAATAGAATCCCGAATCAAACACTTTCTTCGCGGTGTAGTTGGGACCAAAGTGACTACCGGTGGGTCCTTTATGGCAAGCTTCGAGAATGTCTAAAGCTGCGGGTCCATCAACACACCGACGAATAATCAGATCAGCACATTGTTTGAAGAGATAAGGGTCATCCCAAAAGTAAGTCTTAACATCTTTAAAGAACTTCTTCTTTTGTTGGGATGTTAACCATTCGATGAGAATACTACCAGCTAAGTATTTTGCAATGTCCGCAAACCAAGGGTGTCATCAAGATTGGAATTGATAGACATTAAGGCCTCAAGGGGAAAAGAGTCGTTGATCTCTTGATTCGGATGATCCTCTTGATTAGGATCCTCAAGTCTACTTAGATGATCCGCGGCTAGGTTTTCGGCTCCCTTCTTGTCACGAATTTCAATTTTAAATTCTTGAAGGAGAAAACCCAACGAAGAAGTCCTGGCTTAGAATCCTGCTTAGTCAACAAGTACTTCAACGCGGAATGATCGGTATAAACGATTGTGGTGGAAAGAACAAGATAGGGGCGGAATTTCTCAAAAGCATACACTACAGCTAAAAGCTCATTTTCGGTAGTGGTATAATGCAATTGAGCCCCTGTCATTGTCTTGCTAGCATAATGGATTGGTTGGAAGTGTTTGTTCACTCTTTGGCCCAAAACCGCTCCAATAGCAAAGTCGCTAGCATCACACATCAATTCAAAAGGTAGCTCCCAATTAGGGGTAACCAAGACCGGTGCCTTAGTTAGCTTGTCCTTAAGAAGATTGAAAGATTCAAGACACTCTTTAGTAAAGATAAAGGGAGTATCTTTTTCCAAGAGGTGGGTCATCGGGCGAGCAATTTTAGAAAAATCTTGAATGAATCGACGATAGAAGCCCGCATGACCAAGGAAACTTCTCACACCCTTCACGGTTGAAGGTGGAGGTAATTTTGCTATGACATCAACTTTAGCACGGTCCACTTCAAGACATACTTTGGAGATTTTATGTCCAAGCACAATTCCTTCTTTTACCATGAAATGGCATTTTTCCCAATTTAGAACAAGGCGAGTGTCTTCACACCGCTTAAGCATGCGTTCCAAATTGGCAAGGCAATGAGAAAGAATCACCATAGACCGAGAAATCATCCATGAAGACTTCTATAGTTTCTTCAACCATGTCATGGAAGATAGCCATCATACACCTTTGGAATGTCCCAGGAGCATTGCATAAGCCGAAAGGCATTCTTTTATAAGCAAATGTTCCATAAGGACAAGTGAATGTGGTTTTCTCTTGGTCTTTGGGATCGACGGGAATTTGAAAATACCTGGAGAAACCGTCTAAAAAGCAGTAATACTCATTACCCGCTAGACGTTCAAGCATTTGGTCCATGAAAGGAAGGGGAAAATGATCCTTTCTCGTAGCATCATTGAGTTTGCGATAGTCTGTATAAACTCTCCACCTTGTAACGAGACGAGTAGGAATCAACTGTTGTTTTCATTGGGCACAACGGTGATTCCGCCTTTCTTAGGCACATAATGGACGGGACTAACCCATGGTGAATCCAAGATAGGGTAGATCATTCCCGCATCAAGAAGTTTGATAACCTCTTTTTTGATAACGTCATGGATCTTGGGATTCACCCTTCTTTGGCTTTGAATAGTGGGTTTAAAATCGTCCTCCATGAGAACTTTATGTGTGAAAAAGTGAGGATCAATTCCACGAATATCGGAGATTTTCCACGCAATCGCTTTCTTATGATTCTTCAGCACGGCGATAAGTCGGGGTTTTTCTTCTTCTTTCAAGTCCTTTGCGATGATGACAGGTGACTTCTTGTTTTCTTCAAGGAAAACGTACTCGAGATGAGACATCAGATCCTTAAGCTCTAAATCCGAAGGATTTTCGATGGAAGGCGTAGTCAAATTCGGTTCATCGATAGAGATATCCTTAGGAGATGGTGGAGAAATATGGTCCTCATTGATAAGTTTCTCAATGGTACGAATGTCTTCATCCCAATTGGAGGGAGAATCGTCATATTGCAAGTCCACATCTCCCAAAGTTTCTTCAAATTCTTTCAAAATGAAATCACTTTCTTAAAATAGAGTTAGTGATGGAGCAATAGAGGCAACAGTCTCAACAATGGTAGAGAAGAAGAACCACTTTTACAAGCGTCTTTAAAATGTTCTTCACAAGCCTCATCAAGAACGTCAATGAAATTAACGCTCTCATTTTAAGAGGGTTGCTTAGAAAGTTTACCCATGTTGAAGACGATTTTATTGTCACCAACTCTCATGATTAATTCGCCCGCGGCTACATCAATGAGAGTGCGACCAGTCCTCAAGAATGGACGTCCAACGATTAATGGAACATGGGGGTACATCTCGTAGTCAACGACAACAAAATCCGCCGGAAAGGTGAATTTGTCGACACCGCCGAAGACATCTTCGGCTATCCCCACCGGATAAGCAACCGTACGGTTGGCTAATTTTAAAGTCATTCGTGTGGGGAGTAGCTCGGGTAGAGACAATTGTTTCCAAACGCTTAGAGGATTTAAGTTGATACTAGCACCTAGATCGGCTAGGGCCATACAATTCTCTACCCCGGGGAAGTTGCAAGGAATGAGAAAGCGACCCGGATCACCAAGTTTGGTAGGTAATTTCCTTAAGAGCACTGCGGAGAAATTCTCGTTAAGTTGGGTCTGAGCGATCTCAAGAAGTTTCTCCTTATCACTGAGAAGATCTTTAACCATTTTATCATATTTGGACATGTGAGTGAGAGCCTCAGCAAAGGAGAAACTTGAATATCATCCTTGTTCTTCAATTTCTCTTTCCTCAACCTCGAAGGATAAGTTATATTGGGTTGAGATGAAGGCTTTGGAATGGAATTCTCACTCACATCCTTGGGTGGTGGAGGGGTAGAAATAGAAGGAGGTGGAATTGGAGAAGTAGACGTTGGAGGAATTGGAGAAGTAGAAGTTGGAGGAATTGGAGAAGTAGACTCGTTTTCCTTTGTCACAATCACCGGTGTAGGTGTAGGAAGCTCGGGTTCCTTTAAAACTTTTCCACTTCGAGTGGTGATTGCTTTCATCTCCCCTCTTGGATTAGCAACGGTGTTACTCGGAAGAGAACCCGAACCAGAGGCTTGATTACTTTGGAAGAAACTAGCCATCATATCCCTTAAGTTATTCGTTTGACTTGCCAAAGAGTTTCGCATATGGCTCGAAGATAATTCCCTTGTTTCACCATATCTCCTTTCAAGCTAGTCATTTGCCGCTGAAGATTCTGCACTATTGCGTCATTAGTCCTCATGTATGTTTCCACCTCGTGATTAAATGCGGTAGGTTGGTTGGGAGGAAGAGCATGGTAGGCAGGTGGTTGATAAGCAGGTTGTTGGTGAATTTGATTGTTTCCTTGAGGTGGATATGGGTTTCTTTGGGTTTGATATTGATTTGGAGCTCGTGGTGGGTTTTGATTGTTGCGATTTAGGTTGTTTGGGTTTTGAGGTGGAAAACCGGGTGGTCAAAGAAAGTTGTTTGAACGATAACTGAGCAAATTGCGGTCACCTTGAGGACGTGCTTGATAGCCTCCCGTGGAATAGTTACCGTTGGCGTGTCACACTCCCAAAATATCAGAGTATAATGGCAACAAGGGAGTGGTGACGTCATGATTATCATACACACAGTTACAAAGAACGACCTCTAAATGAGACGTTCGGAAAATTGATCACTTGCATTTGAAAAAAAAAAGTTTAAAGTTAGTGCGGAAGCATAAAAACTGGTCACAGATACAAAATATAGTTTTCAAATGGTACAAATGATCTTTATTTTCAATAGAAATGACGGTAGTGCATGAGACCTCACATAGCATCTTCATTCTTAATACCTGAGAAAAACATTGCTAAAGCGTCAACATAAAGTTGGTGAGTTCATAGGTTTAGTTAATTTGAAGTGTTTAATGAACCACAAGATTTTCCCAAACATGATGACATTATAACAAATACAAAGTCATCATAAAAGCATTTATTACAGTCTAAGCTCGTGACACCGAAGCGTTAACAACATCGGCAGTATAATCATATAAATGTAGCCCAACTGGATGCCTAAACCCACGACATCCTATCTCAGACTCAAATGAAACTGTGCCCGCTTGTCCCCTGATGGACCAAGACTGACAGGGGCGTCAACCCCGATAGATCTATCCATAACATTTGCGCTTACACAAAGTAATTAACGGTTCACGATTCATGGGCCAAAGCAACTGGGTTTTTAGTGGGACCTAGACTAGTATATAAATCGTTAATGCACTTGTGTTCATACGTTAAATCAAGCAATGTCTCACCCCAAAAAGCAGTAAAAGCAGTTAAAAATTGGGGATATAAACTCACCTCAAATGATAGTCAAGTAAAAGAAATCAAGTATTAGGCACGGAAAAATGCTCGCAACAACGTCAACCCAAACCGCAGCCTAGCAATAGTAATAACTAACTAATCTAAAAGTAAAGCAAATAAATAATTATTCCTACATTACATTGTACTTGCACCAATTAATTAATAAATAAAAATATTTACTTTTTTATTTCAAAAGTTAAACTATATAATAAAATGTCAACTTTTATAAATAACTACGCACACAAAAATAATTAATTTAAAACGACACTAGGACAGACACTGTATAAAATTAGACGCGAAAAATAAATATATTTTTAGTTTGGGTCAATTGGTATTTGGTCTCTATCTATGTCCAATAATAGTCCAAGTCTCAGTCCAATACAGTCCATATAATAGTACGGTCCTAATCCTAATTTTTGTCCAAATAATATATATCAGTCATATCTGTCTTATTATTTTTAGTGTCAATTAATAATTAATATGAGAGTCAACAATAAATAAATAAAGTGATCGTCCCTTTTGGGTCGTCTATAAATAAATTATGAGACCCTTGTCCGGGACCCACTTTAATTGGGTCTTTTAGTTCGGTTAGAGTCAATGGGACTCGGCATATACGACTTACACGAAGAATGCCTACTCCCACGCTCCACACGCGAACCGTGACACCAATTTAGTCCAGGTTAAATTATATTAAAATTTATTTAATATTTATTAAGTTTTAAATTTTAAGTCTAAATTAATTAAGGGGTCAAATTTTGATATGTCTATTAATTAAGCGGGGTTTTATTTTCTAATAAAAAGATTTTAATATCCAAAATCCTAATCCTAGTACATATGAAAATGTCACTTTGTTACTTTGCTTCTTCCCCCACTGACGCTCTGACCCAACAGTATGTACTTAAAAATAATATTTTATTTTATTTTTTTTAAATTTTATTTTTTGTTTCTCTTTGTTTCGACGCTACCCCAATAGGAGGAAAAAGAACCAAATCTCCATAACCAAAACGTGGCTTCTTAATCAAATTGTGACTTCGATTCTTAATATTTTTTGAAAATTCAAAATGGATGATGACTATCACGACACTGACTACGAATCCCACCACAAAAATGACACGATTTGACGTAGTTTTGACTTGTTATACTCGTTTGAACAACATATATACACAAAAACTTAAAACATATATTTAGCTCAAATGATCTCAAACTTTTCGTCTCAAAACCTTATGTTACTCATATATGATGCATTCACATTCGAAAATATAATTTTGCTTATGATTTCAATGTACCCGTTTAGCCATTTTTGTAGAAGGTTGTGATTTCATGTAAAAAGCTTGATTATTAGTTGTAAGAAATGATTTGTGCAAGTACAAGTAATGACATATTAAAGAAAATACCACAAAGATTTAGAGGCTTACAAAGCTCCTCACGGGTGAAAAAATCGAACCACAAATCGAACGACGGAAACCCTAACCGAAAGTTTACTCGAAACCCTAATTCGCCTTAAACCCGAAAGATAAAACAAATTTGATACCAAAATCGTCCTAGCTCAAACCCACCTATCAACTCGATCCGCGTGAAAGCTTAGCTTCGCTTCCATTCATCATTTTATGCTTCGGTATGATGTTTGCAAATTTTATATTTGTAAGTGATTTGTTTTTGTAGATTGCTAAGGTGTTTGCAAATTTTCTTGTAGGCTTGTATGAAATGAAAATGGAAGGTGGAAGTTGGAGGTGATGATGATTTCGACAGTGAGAGGGAGATAGAGTAAGAGAATGAAATGTGTTTGAATTGCAAGTGTTATACGTGTGTTTATATAGAAATAATAGGAAAGGTGAGTGAACTTTATAGCTCATGCAAAGTGAGCTTGAGCCATAATAGGAAACATGACAACAAAATAAATTGGAGGAGCTTTGGTGTAACACCCCGAATTTCGGGTCATATGCGGAAGCTCATATGGGGTGCTACTTCATAATATAACAACTCAAGCAATAGAAAACGATTCAAAAGAATCGTTTTTAAATATTATCATTCAAGTTTAACAAATGTTAATAAGTAATTCATAAAATGGTCCCAAATATAAGTTCACAAAAGATTACAAATTTTCCCACTTAAAAGATAATGAATGATTTTTCCACAAAATAGTGAGTCTTTTGCAACTTTATTTTTCGCAAGCATCCGAATCCCTCTTTCGCCATTACCTTCAAGGACCTGAGATAAAACATGCTAAATTTGTCAACAAAAGTTGAGTGAATCTATAGAGTTTAATATAAACCATACCGAACACAAGTATATTTTAAAACCATCAACCATAACCATGTGGATCAAACAAACTTACTAAGATTTATTATAAGTATTATGACATTGAAACGTTACCATAATATTTGCCCAGTATACACCTCGCTAAGTGCATTTTATACTCTCACACATATATCCCATAATTAGGCCTCAACGTGCCTCAACGATAGCTAGTCGTCATAGGACGGGAGGAGGTCGGTCCTCCCGAATAGTACTATTCCATGTATAAGCGCCTACCATTACTCGGTAGCTAACAATTCATGATATATATTGGGACTTTCATTCAGCGAATAAGCAACTTATAATAATCAAGGCATCTATATCGGGTCCCTTGTGTTCTATTTTTAAAACAAGCATGTTATCTCCCTCGCGGGGTTTGTAAAATCATCTTTAATAATTTAGAAGCGAGGCTATAGACTCACCTTAGTGCGATACAACGGATGAACGAACCGGACTGTAGAGAAATGAAAAAGTTATCCCAAGGACTATCCGCGACTTACAAACTTGATCACGGCCTTAAATACGCGTTTTATGAATACGTAAAACTATGATGCACAAATGTTCCATATGATGCAATACATAAGCTACATTGCCCCATTAAATAAGCTAAGGTGTAACCATATCCAATATAGTTTACAACCTGCATTTACATCCCAACTTATAATTCTAAATCCCCATTCAATCATTTTCTTTTGGTTTGCACAGCAAAACACTACAAGTTTAAGATAACTCTAGACGTAAAAGTCATAAAAACATTCCCGACAAGGCTGACTTGGGGAGGGCATATCTCTCAAACCATAAAGCCATTGACCTTGTGGTTTTTACCACTGGAAAGGTGTTGAAATCTAGTTTCTAGAACAATTGGCTAATCAACCTGAAGGTTTACCCATTTTTCTGAATGTTCAAAATACCAACAGTGAGCAAGTTTAAAGTTTGGTGAAAAACTGTTTTATTCCACCATCATGGGAGTGGTTCTCCCAAACCATGAAGGCTATAAACATGAGGTTTTCTCCCCTGGAAAGCCTCATGAATCTAGTTTTCAAAATGTACAACCAATCATTTTTATTCATTACCAAACCACAGCAACCTAGTTTTTAATAATAAGTGGTCAAATCAGATTTTTCATCCCAAAGTTTACTCTACCCGTTTTGACCATAAATCACAATCCGTGATAGTAATAGACGCAAGGTCAGCGGCCATGTTTAAGTTATGATGTCTACTAAATCTACAATTTGTAAAAGGTATACTTTATAGTTCAAAAATATGAAGTAAAAGTCCGTTCAAAACTGTTGGTCCAGAATTTAGTCTTTATCGTAATTTGGCTATATCTTGCTCAATATTTGGATTCATTAGGTGATTTTGCCGCCAAAATCACCACAAAACATTTGTCTACAGGTCTAGGGTGAAAAATCAATATGTTCACTTTTTGATTTTCTGGAAAAACCCACTATTCACAGCCCACGAATTTTATAAATTTTCTTTCTTGTTTTTAGCTAGTTATCCATATATTTAATCAAGCTTTATGCATGCATCAAGTTTATAATTTCTTTATAAAACAAATTTTTAATGCACATATATATATATATATATATATATATATATATATATATATATATATATATATATATATATATATATATATATATATATATATATATATATATATATATATATATATATATATATATATATATATATATATATATATATATATATATATATATATATATATATATATATATATATATATATATATATATATATATATATATATATATATATATATATATATATATATATATATATATATATATATATATATATATATATATATATATATATATATATATATATATATATATATATCTATATATATATATATATATATCAAATCTAATCAAATCAAATCAAATCAAAAACCCTTATATAGAAGGATGGTGAAACAATTCCTTAAATACGAAATTCTATAAAAATGACACATGTAATTCATTAAAAGGTTTCCATAAAATGCTTCAAAAATAAAATAGGAATTACAAATGATGCCTTAAATACAAAATTCTATAAAAAATATATATAGGAATTACAAATGATGCATTAAATACAAAATTCTATAAAAATATATAAGGAATGATGGTGAAACAATGCCTTAAATACAAAATTATATAAAAATGATTCCATAAAATGCTTCAAAAATAAAATAGGAATTACAAATGATGCCTTAAATAAAAAATTCTATAAAAAATATATATAGGAATAACAAATGATGCCTTAAATACAAAATTCTATAAAATATATATAGAATGATGGTGAAACAATGCCTTGAATACAGAATTCTATAAAAATGATTCCATAAAATGCTTTAAAAATAAAATAGGAATTACAAATGATGCCTTAAGTATAAAAGTCTATAAAAATACATATAGGAATTATAAATGATGCCTTAAATACAAAATTCTTTAAAAATATATAAGGAATGATGGTGAAACAGAGCCTTAAATACAAAAATCTATAAAAATGATTCCATAAAATGCTTCAAAAATAAAATAGGAATTACAAATGATGGCTTAAATAAAAAATTCTATAAAAATATATATAGGAATTAAAAATGATGCCTTAAATAAAAAATCCTATAAAAATATATAAGAAAGGATGATGAAACAATGCCTTAAATACAAAATTCTATAAAAATAGTTCCATACAATACTTCAAAAATAAAATAGGAATTACAAATGATGCCTTAAATTCAAAATTCTATAAAAATATAAATAGGAATTACAAATGATGCTTTAAATACAAAATTATATAAAAATATATAAGGACGGATGGTGAAATAATGCCTTAAATACAAAATTCTATAAAAATGATTCCATAAAATGCTTCAAAAATAAAATAGGAATTACAAATGATGCCTTAAATAAAAAATTCTATAAAAAATATATAAATTACAAATGATGCCTTAAATACAAAATTTATAAAAATATATATGGAATGATGGTGAAACAATGCCTTAAATACAAAATTCTATAAAATGATGCCATAAAATGCTTCAAAAATAAAATAGGAATTACAAATGATGCCTTAAATATACAATTCTATAAAAATACATATAGGAATTACAAATGATGCCTTAAATATAAAATTATTTAAACATATATAAGGAGTGATGGTGAAACAATGCCTTAAATACAAAATTCTATAAAAATTATTCCATAAAATGCTTCAAAAACAATATAGGAATTACAAATGATGCCTTAAATACAAAATTCTATAAAAATATATTTAGGAATTAAAAATGATGCCTTAAATACAAAATTATATAAAAATATATATGGAAGGATGGTGAAATAATGCCTTAAATACAAAATTCTATAAAAATGATTCCATAAAATGCTTCAAAAATAAAATAGAAAATACAAATGATGACTTAAATACAAAATTCTATACAAATATATATAGGAATTATAGATGATGCCTTAAGTACAAAATTCTATAAAAATAAATATGGAAGGATGGTGAAAAAATGCCTAAAATACAAAATTCTATAAAAATAATTCCATAAAATGCTTCAAAAATAAAATAGGAATTACAATGATGCCTTAAATACAAAATTCTATAAAAATATATATATACGAATTACAAATGATGCCTTAAATGCAAAATTCTATAAAAATATATACAGAATGATGGTGAAACAATGCCTTAAATAAAAAATTATATAAAAATGATTCCATAAAATGCTTCAAAAATAAAATAGGAATTACAAATGATGCCTTAAATACAAAATTCTATAAAAATATATATAGGAATTACAAATGATGTCTTAAATACAAAATTCTATAAAAATATATATGGAAGGATGATGAAAAAATGTCTTAAATACAAATTTCTATAAAAATGATTCCATAAAATGCTTCAAAAATAATATAGGAATTACAAATGATGCCTTAAATACAAAATTCTATAAAAATATATATAGGAATTACAAATGATGCCATAAATATAAAATTCTAATAATATATATAAGGAAGGATGGTTAAACAATGCCTTAAATACAAAATTCTATAAAAATATACAACAATAATATTAATTTCAAAAAAATTAATGTAAAAACGTTATTCATAGCATTAACATATACAAAATTTATTACCTCATAAAATTCAAAAATACATAAAATAATTATACAATATTATTAAAATTCTAAAAAAATTTAATGTAACAAACTTATTCATACCGTTAACATATGCAAATTTAATTAACTCATAATATTCATAAATAAATAAAATATCTTAAAGTACATTATTTTTGTGTATTCTATGCTACATTATTAAAATATCAATGCCATAACTAACACTGCATATACTAAACTTCTAATACAAACACACATAAATTCAATTTTCATTAGAAAAATATATACATAAAGCTAGCCCGTCCACAGGACGGGTCTAAAGGCTAGTATATATATATATATATATATATATATATATATATATATATATATATATATATATATATATATATATATATATATATATATATATATATATATATATATATATATATATATATATATATATATATATATATATATATATATATATATATATATATATATATATATATATATATATTCATATGAAATTAAAAGAAATCCAAGTATGATAGGTTTTATATTATACCTTTAAAAATGAAGACTAGTTGGTTAGATCAACCAACAACCAAAAAGGATTGAAATCTTCAACCCAATATAGCTTCTTCACTCTAAACCACCACTAAAAACCTCTTATATATGAAGTGATTCTTGATTTTCAAAGTATCCTCCAACTTCAGCCCCAATAATAAGCAAAAACAAGCTTAAAACACCTTTTAAGTGTTTCTAAATGCACACAAACGCACTAGGTAGTCATATTCACTAGTGTACTTATGTATTTAATCTTCAAAAGGTTTATAAATTTGGTGTTTGTTGCTGTTTTGAGCAGCCAAAAAGAAGGACAAGAGAGAGTTTTTAGTAAATTTTTACTTGTGTAAAAAGTGTGTGTGTGTGAGGAGGTTATAGAAAAATGGAGTATAAACATTAACTAGCCAACCAAATGATCAATCCAACAAGGGCCTTGTGCCCTTGTTTAGTCTGCCCCAATGGGGGTTTAGATTAGTGCTAATATTTTTTTTTGGTTTTTTTGTATGTATAATGTTGGGCTTAAGTGTGCTAAAAGCCTCGATTTGCGGGACGGCCTAAAAACGTAAATTTTTCCCGTAATCGTAAAAATAGTCCCGGAATATGAAAAATGAAACAAATATTATGAAATTACTTTTATGGCATTCTAATGATATTATATTGATGCCTAAAGTTGAATTCTTCCGGTTCGTCGTGAATTACGCGTTTACGCACTAGCGTTCCCGTTTTCTCGCAAATTTCAAGTAAATTCTTCAAAATGAAAATTATAACTTATAAAAATATAAATCGAGAATAAATAATGACCTGAAATTTACAGATTGTCACAGCATCTCCATCTAACAAGGATCTTCGTCCCTGAAGATCAATTCGACTTAGAGTCCAGCTTCCTGTTGAAGTTGAACAGATGCAGATATTTCTTCCACATTTGAACTTCACGTTCCCAAGTAAATTCCGGCCCACGCCTTGAGTTCTATCGGACCTTGACAATAGGGATCCGGCTTTGCTTTAATTGCTTCACCTCCCTATCCATGATCTCGACGGGTTCCTCGATGAAGTGCAGCTTGTCATCGATCTTAACTTCATCCATTGGGATAATGAGGTCTTCATCGGACAAACACTTCTTTAGGTTTGACACGTGAAAAGTATTATGGATTCCTTGCAGCTCCCGAGGTAATTCAAGTTTATATGCTACTGGACCCACTCTTGATATGATCTCAAATGGTCCAATATAGCGGGGACTTAACTTCCCACGCTTCCCAAAGCGTATAACGCCTTTCCATGGTGATACTTTTAGCATAACCTTGTCACCTACCTCGAATTCCAAAGGTTTTCGTCTCACATCGGCATAACTTTTCTGTCTACTACGAGCGGCTAACAAACGATTTCTGATTTGCACAATCATTTCGGTAGTCTCGCGAATCAATTCTGGTCCGGTGAGTTGGGCATCCCCAACTTCACTCCAACATACAGGCGATCGACATTTTCTTCCGTAAAGAGCCTCGAAAGGTGCAGCTTTAATGCTAGCATGATAACTATTATTGTAGGAGAATTCTACTAATGGTAAGTGCTTATCCCAACTACTACCAAAGTCAATCACACAAGCGCGCAACATGTCTTCTAATGTTTGAATTTTCCTTTCACTTTGCCCATCAGTTTGAGGATGATAAGCAGTGCTCATATCCAGATTAGTCCCCAATGATTTTTGAAGTGATCCCCAAAATTTTGATGCGAAACGACTGTCACGGTCTGAGATAATAAATATAGGCACACCATGTTTACAAACAATTTCCTCTAAGTAAATAAGGGAGAGTTTCTCCAACTTGAATTTTTCATTTATCGGGATAAAGTGGGCTGATTTGGTCAATCGGTCCACAATCACCCAAATAGAATCAAAACCGGATGAGGTCCATGGAAGCTTAGTAACAAAGTCCATGGTAATACGTTCCCATTTCCAAATAGGAACCTCCGGTTGCTGAAGCAGTCCAGATGGCTTTTGGTATTCAGCCTTGACCTTAGCACATGTCAAGCACTTGCTAACATAAGTTGAAATATCCGCCTTTATGTTCGGCCACGAGTACAACTTCTTCAAATCATGATACATTTTATCCGATCCGGGATGGATGGAATACTTGGACTTGTGAGATTCCAACATGATTAGATCCCTCAATCCTCCAAATAATGGTAACCATACTCGTCCCCTTAAACATTTTGTACCATCAGACCTAATTTCAAAGGGTTCACCTTCACCATGAAAGTTTTCAGATTTAATATGTTCTGCCTTGATAGCTTCCGCTTGTGCCTTTCGAATTTGTTCCGGTAAATTATTATTTACCGTTACTACTAAAGCACGCACTCGGAGAGGTTTATCCCTTTCCTTCTTGCTTAACGCGTCGGCTACCACATTTGCTTTTCCAGCGTGGTAACGAATGGTACAATCGTAATCACTTAAAAGCTCTATCCATCTATGTTGCCTCATGTTTAGCTCTTTTTGATCCATGATATACTGTAGACTCTTATGGTCGGTGAATACCGTACATTTAGTGTCATACAAATAATGTCTCCAAATGCGAAGAGCAAAGACCACCGCGCCCGATTCCAAGTCATGGGTGGTGTATTTTTCTTCGTTCTTCCTAAGTTGCCTAGAAGCATACGCAATGACCTTTTCCCGTTCCATTAAAACAACCCCAAATCCCTTTAGAGATGCATCGCAACAGACAACGAAATCCTCGCTGCCCTCAGGAAGTGATAAGATCGGCGCACTACACAATTTAAGTTTCAGCGTTTGAAATGCCTCCTCTTCATCGTCACCCCATACGTACGGCTTATTTTTTTGAGTAAGCTTCGTTAATGGCTTGGATATTAACGAAAACCCCTCAATAAACCTTCTGTAGTAACCGGCCAAACCCAAAAATTACCGCACTTCAGTTGCAGTAGTAGGTGCAACCTAATTTTTAATGGCTTCGATTTTTGGGGGATCGACGTGAACTCTATTGTTATCAATCACGTGACCAAAAAATTGTACGGATTCAATCCAAAAATCACATTTTGAAAACTTTGCATACAACTTTTCGTTCCTTAGCAACTCCAAGATAGTCTTCAAGTGTTTGCCATGTTCCTCTTTATTCTTGGAATAAATTAGAATATCATCAATGAACACGATCACGAATTTATCAAGATATGGCTTGCACACACGGTTCATTAAATCCATGAACACCGCCGGTGCATTGGTCAATCCAAACGGCATCACCTGAAACTCGTAATGTCCATAACGAGTTCTAAAGGCTGTATTTGGAATATCCTCCTCGCGAATGCGAAGTTGATGGTAACCGGACCGCAGATCAATTTTTGAATAAACACTAGAACCTTGTAACTGATCAAATAAGTCCTCGATCCTTGGTAAAGGGTATCGGTTCTTGATAGTTAATTTATTCAGCTCTTGATAGTCGATGCACATGCGAAACGACCCATCTTTCTTTTTCACAAATAATACCGGAGCTCCCCATGGTGACGAGCTTGGTCGAATAAAGCCTTTCCCGGATAACTCTTGCAATTGCTCCGATAATTCTTTCATTTCGGATGGTGCTAAACGGTATGGCGCACGCGCCACAGGTGCAACACCAGGAATAAGATCAATACGAAAATCTATTTGCCTTGGTGGCGTAAGTCCGGGCAGTTCATCAAGAAATACATCAGGAAAATTACGCACGACAGGAACATCATCAATTTGTTTCTTTTCAGAAACAACTTTGGTTACCTGAGCTAAAAATAATTCACAACCTCTTTCAATGTATTTTCGGGCCTTAATACATGATACGATCTTTAATCTAGAATTATTCTTGTCACCCTCGATAACCAAGGTTTTGCCATTCAAGGGAATCCTAACCTTTTTCTCACCACACAAGATAGATGCGTTATACCGAGACAACCAATCCATCCCAATTATAACATCAAAACTTCCTAGTTCTATTATCAAAGATCGATTTGGAAGGAATGGTTCAATAGATTTAGAGTACACCCTTTTAGGATGCTATTGGTACTTATTATTTTTCCATCGGCCAATTCAATTTCATATTTAACATCTAACTCAACGGGATCAATATCAATAAGGGCGCTAAAATTCGTAGATACAAAACTCTTATCGGCACCCGAATCAAACAGAGTAGAAGCATAACGATTGTTGAGTAAGAACGTACCAGTAACAACTTTCGGGTCTTGTTGAGCCTCAGCAGCTTTCAACTGAAAAGCAGCACCACGGTTATTTCCACCCTGGCCACCATTGTTCAGCTTCGGGCAATCCTTTTTCATATGACCCTTTTCGTTGCAGTTGAAGCAAGTCACATTTTTGCCAAGATCCCGACATTTATTAGCCTTATGTCCCAACTTACCACAACTATCACACTTCCAACAATCCCCAGCATGCTTCTTATTTTTACAATTTGGATAAGCATCCTTGTTGTTTGGTGTAGCATTAACCATAGCAGTTGCATTGGCTCTCTTCTGGTTTTGTTGACGGTTATGGTCGCGTTTTTTGTCACTGCTACCACCACGGTCTCCATCACCCTTTCTCTTCTCACCAAATGTAAGCTTATCAGCTTTATCTTGAATAATTTGTCCCATGAGCTGATAAGCCATGCGGACTGCCTTATCGATGTCAGCCGGTTCAGATGAAGTCACACCACCACGGATGTTCTTAGTTAGACCACGAATGTATTGTTCCACCTTAACATGTTCAGGTTCCACCATTCTTGGGCATAGAAGTGCCAACTCGTGAAAACGGTTGGTATACCCATCAATGTCAGTCCCCTTTAGCCTTAGGTTGTACAATTCTTGCTCCAACCTTTGAATCACACTGCGAGGACAGAATTCCTCAGTCATCCACCTCCTTACCACAGCCCATGGTGTTTCATAGGCAGCATCAATACCAATAGAGGAAAGTCTCCCATTCCACCAAGTCAAGGCATGACCTTGAAGAGTAGCTGTTGCAAATTTAACCTTATCAGCTTCAACACAATTACTTATCCGGAAGACAGATTCCAGCTTCTCAAACCACTGGCACAACCCTACAGCACCTTCAGTTCCTTTGAAAGTTTGTGGTTTACACTTCATAAATGTAGTGTAATCACAACCTCTTAATACAGGTCCATTAGGTAAGTTTGCACCACCAATATTTGCCCCTATTCCACCATTACCAGCACCATTAGTCCCAGTACCATCAGTTCCACCACCTGAACCGCCAGCACTACCAGAACCGCCAGCTCCGTCACCAGAACCGCCAGCCCCACCAGAACCGCTAGCTCCTCTAGAACCGCCAACTCCGTCACCGGAACCGCCAGCCCCACCAGAACCGCCAGCTCCTCTAGAACCGCCAGCTCCGTCACCGGAACCGCCAGCCCTACCAGAACCGCCAGCTCCTCCAGAACCTCCAGCACCTCCCAAACCACCGGCCCCATTGGTAAAATTTGCCATAAATTCTGTCATAGCCGCTGCAACTTGCTCACTGATAATTGTGCGCATTTGTGCCTCAGTCATAGTCTTTGGTGGCATGATTATGTTATAATACAAATCAGATCATAATGAGTATTTATTTAATGATTATATTAGATAACATAAGAAATAAGAATTTTATAAGGGTTAAAGAATATAGAATGGAATAAAGATAATGAACTAATTAATTTAATAATTAATTGATCGAGAAGAAATCGAAACAGAAGCACGAAATTTTATTTTATTTTACATACCGAGCAATCATATTTTTACTTATGTAAAACACCATATGTTTAAGCCCATGTATTTATAAACCTTTATTTCCATAGGTCGACCAAACCTATGCAAATAAGTTTTCATAAATAAATGGTTCAATAATTTATAATTCCCTTGTTCAAATAAATGGTCAATTTATTTCTACAAGATAACGATAAATCACCTTATTTAAGCATTATTAGTTCATCACAAAAAAAAATATATATATCAATACACAAGGAATAGGCAACAATAATAGCACGATATAGGAATTTTTGAAACAAAAGATCATCATTTTATTAATCACTTAACAAATACAAGTTGCATAGTCATACATTAAAGATCGTCGTCCTTTAATGACATACAACTCCAAAAAATAAGTGCTACTAACTGATGTCACAGTTTAGTTACTGATTACAAAAGATATTAGAATGATGAACTAAGAAATTTAAGAGTCACGAGGTGATCCAGGTGGCTTGGAAGGGCCCTCGGTCTCATCAGAAGGTGATGTCTTTGCTTTCTTCCTAGAGCCCTCGGTATCTTCCACATTTGGTGGCTCGGGAACATACCCCTTTGCAACCATTGCGGAGAAGAAGTTTCCATTCCACATTCGCTGATCGTGCAACTCTCTTTCAACCCTCTCGCGATCCCTACGAGCCATTTCAAGCCTAATTTCATTTTCTTCCAATTTCTTTTTCAAAACCGCATTTTCACCACTTTCCAAAGCACACAACTTTTTAAGAACATTTTCCAACACGCGCCCATTTTCCTTTAGATCAAGGTCGAGCAACATTCTCTCTTTTTCCCTAATATTAATTTTTGAGTTAAGGAGAGCTACCTGAGTTCGGCATGTTCCCAATTCGGCTTCAGTCAATCTTAGGCGTTTAATTGTAGCCTCCAAGTCACGCCTTATGATCCATGGCTCAAGTCCACTCGTGTGAAGTGGATCACGAGCATTAGAGGATTCTCCCCTCTCATAGAAACACCTTGGAAAAGTACGGACAGCAGGAGGTCTTTGAGAACGAGCTGCAACCCTTATCTCGGGTATGATTTCGGCACCCTCGATATTAGGATCAGATTCGGGCTCGGCACGATCGGCCAATGGTGGAAGCTCTTGGTCATCCACCCCATCATAAGGAAGGTAGACCTCAGCGGGATTTTCAATCAAGTCATTTGCCTCGTCCTTGGGTTCCTCTTCGGGATCCTCTTCGGGTTCCTCTTCGGGATCCTCTTCCGGATCCTCTTCGGGTTCCTCCTCGTCATCATATTCAGCCCCCTCATCGTCCTCGGGAATGTCTCCCAAGTCATTTGGTTCATAGGCTGCCACGACATGATTTGGTTCGGGAATGGAAAGATTGACTTCGGGAATTGCTTCGGCGTTAACGTTAGGAACATTCGGGTTCTCCATGACAATCTGCGTCGAATTAATATCTCGAATTAGAAAATAAAATTTATAATTAAATAAATGAAATATGACTTGTAATTTACAAGTACAATTAATCCAAATTTACAACATATACATATTTCACATATATATATATATATATAAATATTCTCTTTCCGGTCCCATCGGTAATTCAGAGATTTCGCTTGAGATAGTTATAGTTAAAAGATTTCAAAAAAAAAATTATTTTGGAAAATCTTTTCGTTCTCTATAACTTAAGCTCTTGATACCAATCTGTAACACCCCGAATTTCGGGTCATATGCGGAAGCTCATATGGGGTGCTACTTCATAATATAACAACTCGAGCAATAGAAAACGATTCAAAAGAATCGTTTTTAAATATTATCATTCAAGTTTAACAAAAGTTAATAAGTAATTCATAAAATGGTTCCAAATATAAGTTCACAAAAGATTACAAATTTTCCCACTTAAAAGATAATGAATGATTTTTCCACAAAATAGTGAGTCGTTTGCAACTTTATTTTTCGCAAGCATCCGAATCCCTCTTTCGCCATTACCTTCAAGGACCTGAGATAAAACATGCTAAATTTGTCAACAAAAGTTGAGTGAATCTATAGAGTTTAATATAAACCATACCGAACACAAGTATATTTTAAAACCATCAACCATAACCATGTGGATCAAACAAAGTTACTAAGATTTATTATAAGTATCATGACATTGAAACGTTACCATAATATTTGCCCACTATACACCTCTCTAAGTGCATTTTATACTCTCACACATATATCTCATAATTAGGCCTCAACGTGCCTCAACGATAGCTAGTCGTCATAGGACGGGAGGAGGTCGGTCCTCCCGAATAGTACTATTCCATGTATAAGCGCCTACCATTACTCGGTAGCTAACAATTCATGATATATATTGGGACTTTCATTCAGCGAATAAGTAACTTATAATAATCAAGGCATCTATATCGGGTCCCTTGTGTTCTATTTTTGAAACAAGCATGTTATCTCCCTCGCGGGGTTTGTAAAATCATCTTTAATAATTTAGAAGCGAGGCTATAGACTCACCTTAGTGCGACACAACGGATGAACGAACCGGACTGTAGAGAAATGAAAAAGTTATCCCAAGGACTATCCGCGACCTACAAACGTGATCACAACCTTAAATACGCGTTTTATGAATACGTAAAACTATGATGCACAAATGTTCCATATGATGCAATACATAAGCTACATTGCCCCATTAAATAAGCTAAGGTGTAACCATATCCAATATAGTTTACAACCTGCATTTACATCCCAATTTATAATTCTAAATCCCCATTCAATCATTTTCTTTTGGTTTGCACAACAAAACACTACAAGTTTAAGATAACTCTAGACGTAAAA
The DNA here is from genome assembly GCA_025667525.1 of Glebionis coronaria. Lineage (NCBI taxonomy): Eukaryota > Viridiplantae > Streptophyta > Magnoliopsida > Asterales > Asteraceae > Glebionis > Glebionis coronaria. The sequence continues at coordinate 339,747,931 of CM046881.1, read as the reverse complement.
GTCATAAAAACATTCCCGACAAGGCTGACTTGGGGAGGGCATATCTCTCAAACCATAAAGCCATTGACCTTGTGGTTTTTACCACTGGAAAGGTCTTGAAATCTAGTTTCTAGAACAATTGCCTAATCAACCTGAAGGTTTACCCATTTTTCTAAATGTTCAAAATACCAACAGTGAGCAAGTTTAAAGTTTGGTGAAAAACTGTTTTAGTCCACCTTCATGGGAGTGGTTCTCCCAAACCATGAAGGCTATAAACATGAGGTTTTCTCCCCTGGAAAGCCTCATGAATCTAGTTTTCAAAATGTACAACCAATCATTTTTATTCATTGCCAAACCACAGCAACCTAGTTTTTAATAATAAGTGGGCAAATCAGATTTTTCATCCCAAAGTTTACTCTACCCGTTTTGACCATAAATCACAATCCGTGATAGTAATAGACGCAAGGTCAGCGGCCATGTTTAAGTTATGATGTCTACTAAATCTAAAATTTTTAAAAAGTATACTTTATAGTTCAAAAATATGAAGTAAAAGTCCGTTCAAAACTGTTGGTCCAGAATTTAGTCTTTATCGTATTTTGGCTATATCTTGCTCAATATTTGGATTCATTAGGTGATTTTGCCGCCAAAATCACCACAAAACATTTGTCTACAGGTCTAGGGTGAAAACTCAATATGGTCACTTTTTGATTTTCTGGAAAAACCCACTATTCACAGCCCACGAATTTTATAATTTTTCTTTTGTTGTTTTTAGCTAGTTATCCATATATTTAATCAAGATTTATGCATGCAACAAGTTTATAATTTCTTGATAAAACAAATTTTTAATGCACATTTATATACATATATATACATATATATATATATATATATATATATATATATATATATATATATATATATATATATATATATATATATATATATATATATATATATATATATATATATATATATATATATATATATATATATATATATATATATATATATATATATATATATATATATATATATATATATATATATATATATATATATATATATATTCATATGAAATTAAAAGAAATCCAAGTATGATAGGTTTTATATTATACCTTTAAAAATGAAGACTAGTTGGTTAGATCAACCAACAACCAAAAAGGATTGAAATCTTCAACCCAATATAGCTTCTTCACTCTAAACAACCACTAACCTCCTATATATGAAGTGATTCTTGATTTTCAAAGTATCCTCCAACTTCAGCCCCAATAATAAGAAAAAACAAGCTTAAAACACATTTTAAGTGTATCCAAATGCACACAAACACACTAGGTAGTCATATTCACTAGTGTACTTATATATTTAATCTTCAAAACGTTTATAAATTTGGTGTTTGTTGCTGTTTTGAGCAGCCACAAAGAAGGCCAAGAGAGAGTTTTTAGTAAATTTTTACTTGTGCTAAAAGTGTGTGTGTGAGGAGGTTATAGAAAAATGGAGTATAAACATTAACTAGCCAACCAAATGACCAATCCAACAAGGGCCTTGTGCCCTTGTTTAGTCCGCCCCAATGGGGGTTTAGATTAGTGCTAATATGTTTTTTTTGTTTTTTTTGTATGTATAATGTTGGGCTTATGTGTGCTAAAAGCCTCGATTTGCGGGATGGTCTAAAAACGTAAATTTTTCCCGTAATCGTAAAAATAGTCCCGGAATATGAAAAATGAAACAAATATTATGAAATTACTTCTATGGCATTCTAATGATATTATATTGATGCCTAAAGTTGAATTCTTCCGGTTCGTCGTGAATTACGCGTTTACGCACTAGGGTTCCCGTTTTCTCGCAAATTTCAAGTAAATTCTTCAAAATGAAAATTATAACTTATAAAAATATAAATCGAGAATAAATAATGACCTGAAATTTACAGATTGTCACAGCATCTCCATCTAACAAGGATCTTCGTCCCTGAAGATCAATTCGACTTAGAGTCCGGCTTCCTATTGAAGTTGAAAAGATGCGGATATTTCTTCCACATTTGATCTTTACGTTCCCATGTAAATTCCGGCCCACGCCTTGAGTTCTATCGGACCTTGACAATAGGGATCCGGCTTTGCTTTAATTGCTTCACCTCCCTATCCATGATCTTGACGGGTTCCTCGATGAATCGATCTTAACTTCATCCATTGGGATAATGAGGTCTTCATCGGACAAACACTTCTTTAGGTTCGACACGTGAAAAGTATTATGGATTCCTTGCAGCTCCCGAGGTAATTCAAGTTTATATGCTACTGGACCCACTCTTGATATGATCTCAAATGGTCCAATATAGCGGGGACTTAACTTCCCACGCTTCCCAAGGCGTATAACGCCTTTCCATGGTGATACTTTTAGCATAACCTTGTCACCTACCTCGAATTCCAAAGGTTTTCGTCTCACATCCGCATAACTTTTCTATCTACTACGAGCGGCTAACAAACGATTTCTGATTTGCACAATCATATCGGTAGTCTCGCGAATCAATTCTGGTCCGGTGAGTTGGGCATCCCCAACTTCACTCCAACATACCGGCGATCGACATTTTCTTCCGTAAAGAGCCTCGAAAGGTGCAGCTTTAATGCTAGCATGATAACTATTATTGTAGGAGAATTCTGCTAACGGTAAGTGCTTATCCCAACTACTACCAAAGTCAATCACACAAGCGCGCAACATGTCTTCTAATGTTTGAATTGTCCTTTCACTTTGCCCATCGGTTTGAGGATGATAAGCAATGCTCATCCAGATTAGTCCCCAATGATTTTTGAAGTGATCCCCAAAATTTTGATGCGAAACAACTGTCACGGTCTGAGATAATAGATATAGGCACACCGTGTTTACAAACAATTTCCTCTAAGTAAATAAGGGCGAGTTTCTCCAACTTGAATTTTTCATTTATCGGGATAAAGTGGGCTGATTTGGTCAATCGGTCCACAATCACCCAAATAGAATCAAAACCGGATGGGGTCCATGGAAGCTTGGTAACAAAGTCCATGGTAATACGTTCCCATTTCCAAATAGGAACCTCCGGTTGCTGAAGCAGTCCAGATGGCTTTTGGTATTCAGCCTTGACCTTAGCACATATCAAGCACTTGCTAACATAAGTTGCAATATCCGCCTTCATGTTCGGCCACCAGTACAACTTCTTCAAATCATGATACATTTTATCCGATCGGGGATGGATGGAATACTTGGACTTGTGAGATTCCAACATGATTAGATCCCTCAATCCTCCAAATAATGGTAACCATACTCGTCCCCTTAAACATTTTGTACCATCAGACCTAATTTCAAAGGGTTCACCTTCACCACGAAAGTTTTCAGATTTAATATTTTCTGCCTTGATTGCTTCCGCTTGTGCCTTTCGAATTTGTTCCGGTAAATTATTATTTACCGTTACTACTAAAGCACGCACTCGGAGAGGTTTATCCATTTCCTTCCTGCTTAACGCGTCGGCTACCACATTTGCTTTTCCAGCGTAGTAACGAATGGTACAATCGTAATCACTTAAAAGCTCTATCCATCTACGTTGCCTCATGTTTAGCTCTTTTTGATCCATGATATACTGTAGACTCTTATGGTCAGTGAATACCGTACATTTAGTGTCGTACAAATAATGTCTCCAAATGCGAAGAGCAAAGACCACCGCGCCCAATTCCAAGTCATGGGGGGTGTATTTTTCTTCGTTCTTCCTAAGTTGCCTAGAAGCATACGCAATGACCTTTTCCCGTTGCATTAAAATAGCCCCAAATCCCTTTAGAGATGCATCGCAATAGACAACGAAATCCTCGCTGCCCTCGGGAAGTGATAAGATCGGCACACTACACAATTTAAGTTTCAGCGTTTGAAATGCCTCCTCTTCATCGTCACCCCATACGTACGGCTTATTTTTCTGAGTAAGCTTCGTTAATGGCTTGGATATTAACGAAAACCCCTCAATAAACCTTTTGTAGTAACCGGCCAAACCCAAAAATTGCCGCACTTCAGTTGGAGTAGTAGGTGCAACCCAATTTTTAATGGCTTCGATTTTTGTGGGATCGACGTGAACTCCATTGCTATCAATCACGTGACCAAGAAATTGTACGGGTTCAATCGAAAAATCACATTTTGAAAACTTTGCATACAACTTTTCGTTCCTTAGCAACTCCAAGATAGTCTTCAAGTGTTTTCCATGTTCCTCTTTATTCTTGGAATAAATCAGAATATCATCAATGAACACGATCACGAATTTATCAAGATATGGCTTGCACACACGGTTCATTAAATCCATGAACACCGTCGGTGCATTGGTCAATCCAAACGGCATCACCTGAAACTCGTAATGTCCATAACGAGTTCTAAAGGCTGTAATGGAATATCCTCCTCGCGAATGCGAAGTTGATGGTAACCGGACCGCATATCAATTTTTGAATAAACACTAGAACCTTGTAACTGATCAAATAAGTCCTCGATCCTTGGTAAAGGGTATCGGTTCTTGATAGTTAATTTATTCAGCTCTCGATAGTCGATGCACATGCGAAACGACCCATCTTTCTTTTTCACAAATAATACCGGAGCTCCCCATGGTGACGAGCTTGGTCGAATAAAGCCTTTCCCGGATAACTCTTGTAATTGCTCCGATAATTCTTTCATTTCGGATGGTGCTAAACGATATGGCGCACGCGCCACAGGTGCAGCACCAGGAATAAGATCAATACGAAAATCTATTTTCCTTGGTGGCAGAAGTCCGGGCAGTTCATCAGGAAATACATCAGGAAAATTACGCACGACAGGAACATCATCAATTTTTTTCTTTTCAGAATCAACTTTGGTTACCTGAGCTAAAAATAATTCACAACATCTTTCAATGTATTTTCGGGCCTTAATACATGATACGATCTTTAATCTAGAATTATTCTTGTCACCCTCGATAACCAAGGTTTTGTCATTCAGGGGAATCCTAACCTTTTTCTCACCACACAAGATAGATGCGTTATACCGAGACAACCAATCCATCCCAATTATAACATCAAAACTTCCTAGTTCTATTATCATAAGATCGATTTGGAAGGAATGGTTCAATAGATTTAGAGTACACCCTTTTAGGATGCTATTGGTACTTATTATTTTTCCATCGGCCAATTCAATTTAATATTTAACATCTAACTCAACGGGATCAATATCAATAAGGGCGCTAAAATTCGTAGATACAAAACTCTTATCGGCACCCGAATCAAACAGAGCAGAAGCATAACGATTGTTGAGTAAGAACGTACCAGTAACAACTTTCGGGTCTTGTTGAGCCTCAGCAGCTTTCAACTGAAAAGCAGCACCACGGTTATTTCCACCCTGGCCACCCTTGTTCAGCTTCGGGCAATCCTTTTTCATATGACCCTTTTCGTTGCAGTTGAAGCAAGTCACAGTTTTGCCAAGAGCCTGACATTTATTAGCCTTATGTCCCAACTTACCACAACTATCACACTTCCAACAATCCCCAGCATGCTTCTTATTTTTACAATTTGGACAAGCATCCTTGTTGTTTGGTGTAGCATTAACCATAGGAGTTGCATTGGCTCTCTTCTGGTTTTGTTGACGGTTATAATCGCGTTTGTTGTCACTGCTACCACCACGGTCTCCATCACCCTTTCTCTTCTCACCAAATGTAAGCTCATCAAATTTATCTTGAATAATTTGTCCCATGAGCTGATAAGCCATGCGAACAGCCTTATCGATGTCAGCCGGTTCAGATGAAGTCACATCACCACGGATGTTCTTAGTTAGACCACGAATGTATTGTTCCACCTTAACATGTTCAGGTTCCACCATTCTTGGGCATAGAAGTGCCAACTCGTGAAAACGGTTGGTATACCCATCAATGTCAGTCCCCTTTAGCCTTAGGTTGTACAATTCTTGCTCCAACTTTTGAATCACACAGCGAGGACAGAATTCCTCAGTCATCCACCTCCTTACCACAGCCCATGGTGTTTCATAGGCAGCATCAATACCCATAGAGGAAAGTCTCCCATTCCACCAAGTCAAGGCACGACCTTGAAGAGTAGCTGTTGCAAATCTCCCTCATTATGACTCACATCGGATGAATCTGAAGTGTTAAAACTAGCACCCTTTTCCATCCCATGTTTGTCATAAATAGGTTCGAAATGCTCAATATGCGGTAGTTCATAGGCATAAACATCATATGAAAAATTCGATTGTACCGTATTTGTAGGTTCTTCGTCATACACGGATATGTTGTCATCATAAGAGATGTTTGTAACAGTCCCTGACGTGCTGCCGGTATCATGATGTGATTCTATGCAACTGCAATCTTTATCAACCTCCAATTTGTCAACCGTATGATTATTCTCCTCTTGCATCTGCATCGTAGAATCTTGCACTCCACTATCATACTCTTGCTGAAGTCGGGATCTTTCATAAATCGAAGACGAGACCGATGTCATGAATTTCAACAGTGTACCACGGAACTCTTGAACCTCCGTATGTGTGTATTGAAGAAATGACTGACATATCCCTGAATTTTCAGACTTAACAATGTTGAATTGGAAGAAGTGCGTAAGTTGTGTCACTAGAGCTTTATATGCAGATACTGATGCAGAGTGATTAAAGTCTTCTTTATGAAGTTGCTCAGCTAGTTGGTTCCAGTTGAGGAATATTGAGTCGATGAATGTATAACAATCTTGACCAAAGAGTGTCACAAATTCACTTCCTCCTTGAAGCCATGAAAGGGTTACAAGATGAGACTGAAGTAGTCGAAATAACGTTATACCACTTTCTCTAGCCGTGTTTTGCATTAGATGCAATTCTCCCTCTTGAGATGTCGAATTCAACGGTTCCATTGAAGTTTGATGTGAAGATTTACAAAACGTTGATCGAACAATGAAAGAAAGTAAATGTGTTTGTTGTTGCGTGTAGAAGCCGAGAAATAATGTTTAAATCCCCTAAATTATATTCTCGATAAACCAAAAATTCCAAGATGAAATTGCACACGAGTTTGTTAAAAATTTTCAAAAACACGTTTTTGAAAAATCTTGGAATACTTGTTGCCCTATCGCAATGCCTAAAAGGAATGTTGTCGCAATGTCCAATCGCAATAAATCCTATCGCGATAATCCAATCGCAATCAATCCTATCGCAATGTTCCAATCGCAATAAGTCCTATCGCAATATCCAATCGCAATAATCCAATCGCAATACCCTGTCGGAATATCCTATCGCAATACCCTGTCGCAATACCCTGTCGCAATATGGATCGCAATAACAAGAACTCTAATCGCAACCCAATCACAATAACAGAAGACACTCCAATCGCAATCCCAATCGCAATATGGATCGCAATGTTAAAACCGTAGATATTACGATGGGAGCTGTCGCAATAGTACAAACAGTGCACAAATTTTCCACTTTTCTCGGACAAAACACACCTATTTCGAGATTTTAAGCCAAAAATTGATCCAAACACCCAAAAATTTTGGGGTTTTAGCCAAAGAAACAATACCAAATCACTACCACAACTATATAGATGATTTGTATCAAGAAAAAACCATAAAAAACACAAAAAACATTTGGACGTGTGTTTATATAGATCAAAAAGCTACAAAAATCAAGAACACGAACACATAAACAATACAATCATCCCATGGCTCTGGATACCATTTGTAGGATATGTAAATCTTGCTTATGTTTTAGAGAGAGAAAGAGATAGAAAGATGGTGGATTTCACACAATTCTAGAGAGAGAAACAAAAGTTTACTATGTGTAAAAATGAAGAACCACACACCCTCTCCATCAAAGGAGAGGGTTTATATACCCAAGCCCTTGTCATTGGCTTGGGCTTACATTTGGGCCGGCCTACACATGTTGTAGGCTAGGCTTGGGTTTGTTTGTTAAATAAAGATAAGTAACTAAACTACGAGCTATTACATGGACTATTGTTAGAGTGATCGATCCTTCTTAATACGTAAAACGTATTTCCAAAAAAAGAGAACTGGCTACTACCGCCGAGAAACCCTATCAAGGAGGTTCTTAATCGAATCTACCCGATCACAGGTACGGTATTCGATACTGTCTAACGGTCTTCACCGACCGGAGGTAATACGCTACCGAGTTAAGGTGAAATGTTCAAAGCCATTTCATCCGTGTCTATATATGTTGCTGCATATCAAGAAGGTGGCGTAGCTGTCTACAAACCGATGTCGATTAAGAAGTCACAAGAGCACAGATGGCGATAATCAAGATACTTATGAATGTAAGAATGTAATAGGTCATCTAGTCACAAGGAGTAGAAGATGAAGATCTTAAACACTAAAAGTCAAACGACAAAGGCTCAAGATAAAGATCACAAAGGCATGAAGGAAACAACCCGTTACAAACAAGATTAAGACCAAGATACAAGACCAAAGAAGGAAAATCACCTCCACAAGAATGTATTCACTCTATCATCTTATGCATTTTAAAGATGACCGATACATTGGGGGAGATTGTTATCTCAATATTTTATATGGTCGAACAAGAATATAATAGGTCATCTTAGTCGTTAAAGGTCTTGTATTGTAATAGGTTAGTCGAGAAAACCGGGCTTGGACTTTAAGCTAATATTGTATAAGTTAGGGGCTCTAAGCCCAAGACAAGCCAAACTCGACCCATGGAAACAAACCCACAACCCATGGAAAGCCCATGTGGTTCATGGGTACATAAACCCTCTTCCACGTGTGGAAGAGGGTGTTGGTTCATTATTTTACACATAGTAAACCTTCCACCATTCTAGTTTATCTCTCTACTTTCTCTCTCTAACTTTCTTCTCTTTTTCTCTCTAAATCTTGTGTTATGGATTGAAGTGGGATTAACAAACATGAATATATGAGTATGAAATTGAGAAATAAAAGAGTTATGTCTGCACACGAAGTAAACGTGGCAGATTTCACTGAATGTGTTTTATCCGTCTCATACAGAACGATCACTATGTATCCAATCATGAACAATAAATCAGAGATGGTACTGAAATTTTAGTGGCTTGATTTGTACATGGCACAACAGAATAAGTATACCCATGGAAGGGTACCTTGAATCACTGAGGCTGACTTCAGAAATTATGCATGAGTCATGTGTCTTGACTCATGTCCTGAGAGCTATACGTGTGACATGTGTCTTGACTGGCGTCTTGACATGTCTCTTTAGTACATATACATGAGAGGATTTGTCTTGACTGATGTCTTGACATATGAAAAGAAGATAATTGAAAATGGTGGTTAAAATGCCAGAGTTGGCGGATCTGGTGGACTGCTGACTTTAGTATTTATGGTTACGTGCTTGACCGGTGTTCTGTTGTGATTGCTAGAATTGTTGCTGTCACAGTAGTGGTTACCATCGTCTTGTCTGTCAGTTCCATGATGGTCATTCTCATGACGTTGATTCATGTAACTATTCAGCTGAGTGGCCGGCTGGTACCGGTTCCCACTTATATGACTGAAAAGACAACTGAATGACGTGTGACATATAACTAAAAGGTAGGCACATAGATTATGATGGAATCGTCTGGTGGTGAAGCATCTTCTCGTCCGATCGCTTTGATCTATCGCCTTTTTCTTCGTCTTGTAGGATCTCTAGGTTGTGAACAACATCAGCATCTCGTAGCGTCTCCAAATAATCAGCAACATCAATATTTAGTTACATTCCCAAGCTATGAGCAGCATCATCATCTTGTAGAATATCAACAAGTGGAATACACCTGAGATGATTTAGAATCAACTAGCGAATACTCGTGAAGTATTTGTAGATGAAATACACATGGATTTTGACATGTGTAGTGCAATGGAATACTGTGACAATCCGTCAATTTGAGGTCGTCATTTTAATCTCAAGTATTATTTAAAATTATTATTTTATTGTTATGAACTCACTCATTTTTGGGAAGAAATTAGGGTTTACGTCTTAAAGTAGCATCGACTACGTCTAAACCGGAGAACTCTATGTTACGTGTTTACATTTACATACTTCGTTTTTGTGACAGTCCGACATTTAGAAAATAAATCTATTCTCGAATATTATTTTGGAATTTTAATTTGTGTTTTCTCACAAATTTACGAGAAGAAATTAAGACTTACGTGCATAATTTGGCGTCTTTTACGATTAAACCGGAAACCCTAGGTTTACGTATTTACGGTTTTGTATTCCGTTTTTGATGAGACAATTTTTATTAGAATCATTTTGTGCCGTAGATTCATAATTTATAAAAACGTTTCTCGTAAGTCGACCCGAGGGCACGCAAATCGAGGAAACTAGAATCGAGGAGTACCCGTAAATTAGTGGGGATGAAACAAGTATACACTTGTCTCACCCCCACTATGGGCGGCAAGACAAGGACACCACCACCCTTTGGTGGTAAGCTAACATAAACTAAATGGACACATATCCATCTAGCCTTACAAAACCACGAAACCAAAAACCAACTAACTAGAAACCATTTACTTACATGAAAAACAAGAAAAACTCTCTCAATCTTGTGACAATCCGTCAATTTACGATTGATATTTTATTCTCAAATATTATTTGAAAATATTATTTTAATGATACAATATGAACTCACTTATTTTTGGGAAGAAATTTGGATTTACGTCTTGGAGTAGCATCGACTACGTCTAAACTGGAGGATTCAACGTTACGTGCTTACGTTTACATACACCATCCTTGGTGACAGTCCGACAATTCAGAAAATAAATTTATCCGTGAATATTATTTTGGAGTTTTAAATTTGTGTTGGTTCATAAACTCACAAATTTACGAGAAGAGACTAGGACTTACGATTTTATTTTAACGTCCTTTACGACTAAACCGGAAACCTTAGGATTACGTATTTACGTTTTCGAACTCCGTTTTTGATGAGACAATTTTTATTAGATTCGTTTTGTGACGTTGATTCATAATTTATAAAAACGTTTTTCGTAAAACGACCCGAGGGTACGCAAATCGAGGAAACTAGAATCGAGGAATACCCGTAAACTAGTGAGATGGGACAAAACACTTTGTCCCACCCCACTAGCAAAATGGGACGGCTAACTTGACACCACAACCCTTAGGTGGCATCAAGTTTAGCTAACACTTATACAAGTGTAAGACTAAGCTTACCTTTCAAGCAAACCATTCCACTAACTTCAAAACTAGCAAATGGTTTTCACTTTCATTTTCCTTACATGCAAATCAAACACAAAACTCTCTCAATACTCCATTGATGCCGTCCACTTTTCTCCCAAAAACACCCTTTGATCTTGATTCAACCATGAAATCCTATGTTATACTTGCATATGTTGAAGCCCTTTTGAAACCCTATTGATTGGTGGTACTTATAACATCCAAGGAGGAGTGTTCATGATGTCTTGGGGCTGATTTTCCACAAGGAGTTCATGAAGCATGGTGGTCATGAAGATGGTCTTGGTGCATCACAAGTATCTCCATCAAAAATCCATGTTTTGATCAACCTACATCATCATGGTGGTATAAAGATTGTCCTCCTCATATTCTTGTTAATTTGATTATGTAAACATGTATTTTATTTCCTATGTTATATGTATATGATGATTATATGATGATAAAAATGTTATGTGGGGATTTGGTGTTGATAAATATGATTAAAAAGGTGAAAAACTATAAGAAACAAGGTTAAAATCTTGGTTAAATTTGATGGCTGTAAAAAACAGTAAAGAACCATATGGTAAACTGATAAAATGATGAAGTAGAATGGATTTAAAGTAAGCTATGGGTCTTGTACACATGTGAGAGTTGGCCATGCAATGGAATCATTGTAATGAGTGAGATATGATCAAAACAAGTTTAGGGTATAAATCTGAGGTTACTGTTTTGGACGATTTTTAGAAAATACTTAGAAGATGATTCAACAGTATCTATAAAAGAGTTAAATGTAGCACATATCATTTAGTTTATGTGATAAGAATTTGAGCTTCTATCTCCATATAGAACTCAAGATATGGCAGTTTTGGTGAAAGTGAAGATAAAAATCAGATTTTGGAAAATAAGGTATAATACTATTATATAAGCACTCAAAATTATATTGTATAAAATGTAAAGTTAAAACCCACTAACTCTTGGATTTTATTTATATAAATATGTACAATGATAAATAAGTGGACATTTTATAAAAATGGCAACTTGTTATGTTTTATAAGTTATAAAAACTATAAACTTGATTTTTACGACTTTTTCGACTATTGCCGTAAAATTAACGTTTTTCGCCAAATAAAACTTAGACGACCAAACCCGTCTAATGTAAAGTTTATTAAAGTCATATACTGATGTATAATTAACTAATACAAGTAAAAACCGATAAAACCCGAACTATAAGAAATACGGACATTTACGAGCTAACTAAACACATTGGACTAATAATTGGACTTAATAAGATAAATACTTATAAGAAGAACTTATTGGGCTTAACCCATTTGGGCCCAACTTGTAAAGTTTAAGTACTGATAATATAAGTACAAAATGGATTAAAATAAGTTAAATAACTTATAATAAGCTTATTGGACCTAAAATACGTAAATAGGTAAAACGAGAAAACTAGTATAAAAGTTATCGACACATAACTCTAAAATGAGTAAACGAGAATATGTAAACCCACTTGATCATCATATTATATATAATCATCATATGTATACACAATTGATATTTTTATAAAGTCATGGACAAACGTCTAAGACCAATTATTATTTATATAGGTTTCCATGATTGAAGCACGTACCGTACTTCCGAATTGCCGATAACCCGCCTTCCCACATCAACGTGAGTTCATAGCCTCGCACTCTTTTAAATGTTTTTATAAATGTTTTATAAACCCGCGAGGGAGATAACATGTTAGTTTTATAAAATAGGACACCATTTGTCCCGATTGTTTGTATATTGATTTTGGACCCGAATGATTGAATGACCCGATTGTATGACCCGATAAATGATTAATGGACCCGATAGATGAAATAAAATGGATTATTAAAGTTAGGTTATGTCACTAAAAGTCCCATTAGCATGAATTGTGAACTACCGGGAGTTGGTAGACGCTTATGCATTTAATAGTACTATTTGGGGACGATCACCCCAGTTCGCGCCTTGACGGTTGATCCCCGTCGTGCCACATTGATTGGTAAGCGAATTTATGTATGAGAAGATTTCCATAGCGTGACCTTTGTGACGACACGCTACTTTAGATGGGCGAAATTGGTATCGGGTTAGCTACCCGTTGTTGGTTTAGTAAGGTAACAATGTCATGCGGCTTATAATAATCCAAATCACCGAAATATTATTACGATGTATTGTCTGACTAGCAATATAGGGTCATACTATTGATATTATGTTTGTGTTTTGGTTTTCATAACCATATTCATATAACGGTTTTTATTTGATTTTATACAACGTCATAAGACGTATTGTATGATGTTTTTTTTACGACATTGGCTCGTATAATGATTTTTAAGGCAAATGCCTATACTATGATTTTCGATAAGGATTTGTATAAAATGACTTTGGCTATTTTATGGCCCATTACAAAGATTTGTATAAAATGATTTTGGCTATTTAACGGCCTATTACAATGATTTGTACGAATTGATTTTCGGTACTAATTTTATACCAAAGTTATATTGATGGAATTTACTAAACTCTATGAATTCAATCGGCGTTATCGCTGACCTTTTCTTTTAACATGTTTTATCTCAGGTACTTGAAGGTAATTCTCGGGAAGACGACAAGAATTAATGGCCCGCACTTAAACAATATTTTCCATTCAAATACTTTGTAAAACCCGTGTAAAATATAATGACTTGGGACCTATGTAACTTTGATATTTATGAATGGAAATGCTTTTATTATTAAACGACGCGATTTTTATGCGTTGTCTATGATGTGAGTAATGTGCTATCACGTAACACCAACTAGTCTTCCGCTGTATTATGTTGTATAAATTTGGGGGTGTTACAGTTTGGTACCAGAGCTCTCGTTATAGAGAACGAAAGATTTTTAAAACTAAGGTTTTGAATAAAACTTTTCAAAATCTTTTAACTATAAACATTTTTCTAAAAATGTATAAAAATCTTTTGACTATAACGGTGCCGAAGAATTCCCGAGTTACCGACAAGGCCAGACTGAGAAGTGTTATTTTAATATATATATAACTTGGATTATATATATACATATATGATGTAATTTTATTACATGATTGTTTGATGATTATTTCGATATTTATACGAGGTATTTATACGACGTAGATTGTCAAAAGAAACCCTAAATCCCCTAGTAAATTAATCGAAGCTATTCTTGTAGGAATTCTAGCTATCCTAGATCTAAACCAAGTTGTGGATATTTATGATCCCAACAAATGGTTGATATTCGTAGAAATGTAGATATTAGTTAATTGCGGTATTGAAAAAGGATTGGCGAGATTAAATCTGATATCGATGCCATGACGATCTTTCCTTATAGAGTGGAGTTTGACAAAACATTACCACCTAGAAAGATGTCATCTGAATCGTTGTCATCCAATTCTTAAATTGAAAATCGAAAGGGTGAATGTTGCACTTGAGGCTGTCATTGGAACCATTACCCAAAAGCCTCATGCCACTAATACCTTTCCAAGAAGTCTAATTGACTGATCGAGTCATATCATATTAATGACTCATTTGATAATTGTTGTTGTAAGAGCTAATAGGATTGGAAATTAAGTGTTGATTCATATTGAGATTGTATTGCCTTTACAATGCCGAAAAATAAGATTGAAAATATTGGAATATGAGGTAGGATATTGAATTGAGTATATAATTGGTTGAAACTTGAATAAAGTAAACTTTAACCCATATGGAATATGAGATTATTAATAGAAGTCGTTAAGTTCTGCGATTGAATTATAAGGTTTTAATTGATTGTTGATTCGTGTTAAGGGTTGTTCCTATGCAATTGTCCACTAATGAGGATGCCCAGTGTCCAATAAATAAATTGAAGAAATCTTCTTCTGAAATTGGGACCGATGGATCTTCCGGGACAGGTGGGACACCTAATGATTCTTGTAGATTAGTAGTCATTGTGGTATCTTTTAAAAATAATCCCTAACTTAACTGTGACATCAGTTGGTAGGATGAGTTCTGAGAATTGTATGACATAGTGACACGTAATGTGTTATGGTACAATTTTGACTTGTTTGTGATTAATGAAAAGACTACCTTTGATTGCTAAATTCTACATGTATCGATGTTATCTATCTTTTATTGCTTCATCCTAATGTTCGCATTAGTGATGCAACCATTGAACAAGTACTCATCTTGATTTGAATCACGTTGTGGATTATTCTTTTTGAGTGCCATCGAGATCATGAACCTCATGATTATTTGGCTAAGCTCATTTCCTACCATATTGTAGTTAATTCTTGGTGAACAAGCTTTCATCACTCTTTTGCAGATCACACATTATTTTTATAAAGTTAAAACGGTATCCTTTGAGAAAATTTAATTTTCATCACAATAAGGATTATTCAAAGCGAGATTTATAAGTGATTGTTATCGAAATGAAGTTGTTTATAAAACACCTTGGGAAAAATTAATTGTTTTCATAACAAGGAAAATCTTTGTAAATATATTCTTGATTCTTATTTAAGAATTAAGCATGAAAATGTTTTTATTATAAACAAGATGATAAAATTTTGGCGAACTGAGTATTGCATCGTTAATCTTGAAATTGTATATAGTTGCGCGCCTACATACAATTTGGAATGGACCATGCAAGGCTGATTAGTAGTCACCATAAAACTAATGAATAAACCCTACATTTTCTTTGAGGATTGTGAAAGATTAAAATTTTAATGAGATCTGCAAGAAGTGAAAAATAAGGACATAATGTTAGGAACACCTACATATGTGCCTGTATCATCTATTCTTCTGAGTTGAATTTACTCATCTATGGAAATTGTCCTATTTGACAATTGACAATTCTTTCTTGTCCAATTCTCCCGTAGTGAGATTCTTAGGAAAAGTATCTGATTACCGAGTGTTGATACCCGACTGGATGTATCGACGTTCCTATCATTTCTTTTGATTTGGTTTCATTTGAATGACCTGGGTAACGATCCGAGGAGCTTTCGAATGCGTACTCAAATTATGAAAACATGAAATATATTCATATTCGTTAAATGTTTTCGTCTGCATCTGATTTGAAACTCTATCGCGTAGATTATGCGTTGACCTTACTCTTTAATGGTAGTTGTGTCTCCATATATCCTTGAATTTGTGAAGGATTATGAATTATTATTAGTCTTTTGAGAAGTTCGCATCTAATCGACGGCAATAAAACTAACAAGTTGATAATGCCAGTAGAATGGATTGATTGATTATGACATGACGACATTGTTTTAATTGATGGGAACTCGAACAGAATTCCCCTAAATGACAAGATGTTGATTATCAAAAGTGATCTAAATAATTCTTGATGGATGACCATATCCTGTATTTAGACCTGAGATTATACCATGAATGGTTGTGAACTAGTTATAGATATTGTAATCTAGAAGAACTTAAAATAAATGTATTAAAAGGTGTTTATGTTATCTAAAACTTTGGGAGGTATTTGTTAATGAATTACCTAGACTTTCGCCATTAAGGCAAGTCGAATTTGGTATTGATTATATAACTGGTGCTGCACGCGTGGCATGTGCACTGTACGTCAGCACCATCTAAATTAAAGGAATTACCGTACAACTAAGAGAGTTGTCGGAGAAAGATTTTGTTATACCAAGCCTGTCATCATGAAGAGCTATGGTGTTATCATTCCTTATATTTATAGATTACTATAAACTGAGTAAATTGACAATCGAAAACGATATCCATAACTCGATATGGAAGATTTGTTCGATCATTTACAAGGTTTTTGATCCTCAGCATGGTTATCATCAACTTCGCATCTGCGAAAAAGATTATCTATTCCAATCATTACATCCAGAACTTGTGATGAACGTTATGAGTTTCTCGTGATGTCGTTTGGATTGACCGATGCACATGTAGTATTCATAAATTTGGTGAATCACGTGTGTAGGCTAAAATTCGATAAATTCGTGCTCGTGATCATTAAGGATTATTTGTTTGTTAATACGAAAAAGAATGAGTTAATAATTATTTATAGATTGCCCTGAATTGGCCGAACGATAAAAACCTGTATCTTGAATAATTAACACGTGATTAAAGACTTAATACTTTACATGATTTAACCATGCGATTAATAGATAATGGAATATAAATTGACTCTTCAAATTAAGAGCCCTTTTAAGACTTTGGATTTTACTAAAAAGAAAATGAAAATATGTTGTAACAAAGGATTTTTAGGGATTATTCCCTTATACACAAACCATTTAACTAAACTTCTGTTTAGGGGTAAATGTTTGTGTATGCCTCAAGATAACTTAAGAGGAATTGAGGAAACCTTTTAAATCATGACTTGAAATTCGAAATGACACATTTTGCTTTTCAAACTAAGAAAATTTTGAACCAAAATATAAACAAAGGTTTTTCGAACATTTACGAATCTTATTAATTATTTTCGATAAATTAGCAAAAATCTTGATAATTAAAATCAAATTTATTTTGAACATTTTATTATAATTGGTCGAACTAAGAAATTTAAAATGTTTATGTTTCATAAAAATTTAATAATTATTACTTAATTAATTATAATAATTATCGACGCTTTAAACGCCGGATTAAGAAAAACTGATAAAAATGATAGTTGAGACGAAACTAAAACTTAGAAAATATAAATAAGGAATTTTGAATAAATACGGTTATGATATTTATTTCATTAGGAAAGTAAACATAATTACCGACGCATAATATAGAAAGAGTATCTGAGTGAATTGTGGACATGATAATTATATCATCATGAGAAGTGAATATAGATACCGACGCATTATGTAGAAAGGATAAAGAACCAATTAGGACATGTTCCTTAATAATAAATGAGCAAAATAAATTGCCGAACAATTTAAAAATAGCCGATGATTGTAAAAAGAGATAATATAGATAATAAAAAGGGGTTCGCGGCTAGTGTGAACCATTAAAATTGAGAAGCCGATGGCATTAAATGTATGAAAAAGACCACAGGTGATTGTATAAATATGGAGATTGTGAGATATAGTTATGTTAGAATTTGTAAGTATAAGTATTCTATTTATGTCATTTATGACTAAAAGTATCTTTGTCTGAAGAAGTTGTACTAATGGCAATTATGAAGGTAGACACGCCTCATACATTAGTAAACATCTAGCTATTGCAAAGGTCATCATCTGAATTTGATTCGATTTGGGTCATCGTCGACAGACTGACCAAATCTGCTAATATCATTCCCGTTAATGATAAATGCAAAAGAGTTATGTAAACATAGTGTGCTTGTATCGATCATCTATATATCAAGATCCTCGCTTCGCATCGAATTTCTAGAAATTTGCTCAGAAATCATTGAGAACGAACCTTGATGAGAGTACTATGTACCACCCCAAATCGAAGGGACGAGGTAAAGTAACGATACAAAATACTATAAGCGCTGTTCTATGTTTGAATGATTGACCTTTGGTAATAGACCGTATAATCGTTTTCCTTTGGAGAGATTATCATTGATAATTATCGTATTAGGATCGAGATTGAATCTTGTTAGGATCTAAATATTAGATCATCTGTAAGCAGGAGTTGAGATGAAGACATCCGACATACACCCATAGTGAGTTGGACATGTCTTTTAGGTTTAAGGTTTCCTATGATGGCGAACCTAACCTTACAAAATACCCGACCCGCGAGATCTGAAATGATTTGGTGAAACTAGGATTTGATTATTGACTGCCGGTAGTGGGCAAGAGGTTATGTGAATATGAAATGTAGATCTTGAAGTGCCAAATGGGTAGCGAAGTTATGCCACAATTTTTAACCTCGGAAAAATGAATTCATGATCTGACAAATCATGGGATATAAGTCCCCGTTGTATGGGACGATTGAGATGATGTAAAAGTTGGGATTGAAAGGCATATAAACTGGATCTACCCTAGGACTTCAAAGACTGCGTGAATTATGTTTCGTATATCGAACTTGATGGAATATCTATCAAGTGAGAATCTGATTATTCTTAGTAGAGCTTAGATCGGCGAAAAGTTGCATTCATCAAAAACCCGTGAACATCATGGATAGAGAAAGTAAGTCAACATTAAGCCTGATCTTATTCCCGTAGTTATGTTTGATGAAACTCGCGTATTGTAATGAATTGCACTTGTGAGAAAAGACCGAATGTGGAGGAAATACCCACATGGCTTTAACTCTATAAGAAGCGAGTAGTAAGACGATCTTTGAGGACAAAGATCCTGTTTAGGGGTAAATGCTGTGACAATCCGTCAATTTACGATTGAAATTTTATTCTCAAATATTATTTGAAAATATTATTTTAATGATACAATATGAACTCACTTATTTTTGGGAAGAAATTTGTATTTACGTCTTGGAGTAGCATCGACTACGTCTAAACCGGAGGATTCAACGTTACGTGCTTACGTTTACATACACCATCCTTGGTGACAGTCCGACATTTTAGAAAATAAATTTATCCGTGAATATTATTTTGGAGTTTTAAATTTGTGTTGGTTCATAAACTCACAAATTTACGAGAAGAGACTAGGACTTACGATTTTATTTTAACGTCCTTCACGACTAAACCGGAAACCTTAGGATTACGTATTTACGTTTTCGAACTCCGTTTTTGATGAGACAATTTTTATTAGATTCGTTTTGTGACGTTGATTCATAATTTATAAAAACGTTTTTCGTAAAACGACCCGAGGGCACGCAAAACGAGGAAACTAGAATCTAGGAATACCCGTAAACTAGTGAGATGGGACAAAACACTTTGTCCCACCTCACTAGCAAAATGGGACGGCTAACTTGACACCACAACCCTTAGGTGGCATCAAGTTTAGCTAACACTTATACAAGTGTAAGCCTAAGCTTTCCTTTCAAGCAAACCATTCCACTAACTTCAAAACTAGCAAATGGTTTTCACTTTCATTTTCCTTACATGCAAATCAAACACAAAACTCTCTCAATACTCCATTGATTCCGTCCACTTTTCTCCCAAAAACACCCTTTGATCTTGATTCAACCATGAAATCCTATGTTATACTTGCATATGTTGAAGCCCTTTTGAAACCCTATTGATTGGTGGTACTTATAACATCCAAGGAGGAGTATTCATGATGTCTTGGGGCTGATTTTCCACAAGGAGTTCATGAAGCATGGTGGTCATGAAGATGGTCTTGGTGCATCACAAGTATCTCCATCAAAAATCCATGTTTTGATCAACCTACATCATCATGGTGGTATAAAGATTGTCCTCCTCATATTCTTGTTAATTTGATTATGTAAACATGTATTTTATTTCCTATTGTATATGTATATGATGATTATATGATGATAAAAATGTTATGTGGGGATTTGGTGTTGATAAATATGATTAAAAAGGTGAAAAACTATAAGAAACAAGGTTAAAATCTTGGTTAAATTTGATGGCTGTATAAAACAGTAAAGAACCATATGGTAAACTGATAAAATGATGAAGTAGAATGGATTTACCGTAAGATATGGGTCTTGTACACATGTGAGAGTTGTCCATGCAATGGAATCATTGTAATGAGTGAGATATGATCAAAACAAGTTTAGGGTATAAATCTGAGGTTACTGTTTTGGACGATTTTTAGAAAATATTAGAAGATGATTCAACAGTAGCTATAGAAGAGTTAAATGTAGCACATATCATGTAGTTTATGTGATAAAAATTTGAGCTTCTATCTCCATATAGAACTCAAGATATGGCAGTTGTGGTGAAAGTGAAGATAAAAATCAGATTTTGGAAAATAAAGTATAATACTATTATATAAGCACTCAAAATTATATTGTATAAAATGTAAAGTTAGAACCCACTAACTCTTGGATTTTATTTATATAAATATGTACAATGATAAATAAGTGGACATTTTATAAAAATGGCAACTTGTTATGTTTTATAAGTTATAAAAACTATAAACTTGATTTTTACGACTTTTTCGGCTATTGCCGTAAAATTAACGTTTTTCGCCAAATAAAACATAGACGACCAAACCCGTCTAATGTAAAGTTTATAAAAGTCATATACTGATGTATAAGTAACTAATACAAGTAAAAACCTATAAACCCCGAACTATAAGAAATACGGACATTTACGAGCTAACTAAACACATTGGACTAATAATTGGACTTAATAAGATAAATACTTATAAGAAGAACTTATTGGGCTTAACCCATTTGGGCCCAACTTATAAAGTTTAAGTACTGATAATATAAGTACAAAATGGATTAAAATAAGTTAAATAACTTATAATAAGCTTATTGGACCTAAAATACGTAAATAGGTAAAACGAGAAAACTAGTATAAAAGTTATCGACACATAACTCTAAAATGAGTAAACGAGAATATGTAAACCCACTTGACCATTTGTCCCGATTGTTTGTTTATTGATTTTGGACCCGAATGATTGAATGACCCGATTGTATGACCCGATAAATGATTAATGGACCCGATAGATGAAATAAAATGGATTATTAAAGTTAGGTTATGTCACTAAAAGTCCCATTAGCATGAATTGTGACCTACCGGGAGTTGGTAGTCGCTTATGCATTTAATAGTACTATTTGGGGACGATCACCCCAGTTCGTGCCTTGACGGTTGATCCCCGTCATGCCACATTGATTGGTAAGCGAATTTATGTATGAGAAGGTTTCCATAGCGTGACCTTTGTGACGACACGCTACTTTAGATGGGCGAAATTGGTATCGGGTTAGCTACCCGTTGTTGGTTTAGTAAGGTAACAATGTCATGCGGCTTATAATAATCCAAATCACCGAAATATTACTAGACGCTCCGAATTACGATGTATTGCCTGACTAGCAATACAGGGTCATACTATTGATATTATGTTTGTGTTTTGGTTTTCATAACCATATTCATATAACGGTTTTTATTTGATTTTATACAACGTCATAAGACGTATTGTATGATGTTTTTTTTACGACATTGGCTCGTATAATGATTTTTAAGGCAAATGCCTATACTATGATTTTCGATAAGGATTTGTATAAAATGACTTTGGCTATTTTATGGCCCATTACAAAGATTTGTATAAAATGATTTTGGCTATTTAACGGCCTATTACAATGATTTGTACGAATTGATTTTCGGTACTAATTTTATACCAAAGTTATATTGATGGAATTTACTAAACTCTATGAATTCACTCGGCGTTATCGCTGACCTTTTCTTTTAACATGTTTTATCTCAGGTACTTGAAGGTAATTCTCGGGAAGATGACAAGAATTAATAGCCCGCACTTAAACAATATTTCCATTCAAATACTTTGTAAAACCTGTGTAAAATATAATGACTTGGGACCTATGTAACTTTGATATTTATGAATGGAAATGCTTTTATTATTAAACGACGCGATTTTTATGCGTTGTCTATGATGTGAGTAATGTGCTATCCCGTAACACCAACTAGTCTTCCACTATATTATGTTGTATAAATTTGGGGGTGTTACAAATCTCTCTCTCTCTCTTGCTCCCTTTTGTCGTCCCATATACATCAACAAACACCACCATTGATAAAAAATTTAACCATAAATCTTATGTATAATCTACATATGATGATAACCCATTGATGAAATGAAGATTTGAGGTGATCTTAACAACTAAAAAGGAGTTTTTAAAGGAGTTTAGGGCTGATTTCTCAAGGAGTCTACATATTCTTGGTGATCTTGTAAGTGATCTTGATATTTCATAAGATTGGTTACCAAAAACCTAGTCATGTTCTTAACCTTTCACTATATTGGTTGGTACAAGATCATTTCTTTTTATCATCTTGTTATTTTGTAAATGTACTCATGTATTTTCTTCATAAATGTATATGTATATGATGATAAATGATGATCAAAATATTGTGTGGGGATTTGTGTTAATGGATTAGGCTAAAAAGACTAAAATCAACAAGTAAAAAAGTTAAAATCTTGGTTAATTACATAGGATGTATAAAACAGTAAGTATCAATATGATCACTTGGTTAAATGGATTGGATTATTAAATATACAGATAGATAAATATTTTTTACATATGTGGTGAGTTGGCCACTCAATGGGATCATTGAAATGAGCAAGTTATGATCAAAATACTATTGAGGTACAAATCTGTATAGTCTGTTTTGGACGAACTATTAGAAATACTTAGAGGCTGATTGAGCAATGGATATAAATAGAGTTATTTATAACACACATCATGTAGTTGATGCTGTTGAAATTTGAGCTTCTATCTCCTTGTAGAACTCAAGATATGGCAAAAATGGTGGAATTGACTTTAGTAATCAAATTTGTAAATAAACTATATAGTATAAGAGCACTCATGTAAATATTATTATAAAATAAGTATATAAAGGCCACTAAATAATGATAACTATTATAAAATAATTTTGTATACTATGATAAATAAACATTACATTTTATAAAGGTAAACCTCAAATGTTCTCTAAAACTACAAACTATATATAAGTTTTACGTCTTTTCGGCTAAAACCGAAAGATTAACGTTTTTCGCCAAATAAAACATAGATGGTCGGACCCGTCTAATTTAATATGTTTATAAATCATATACTGATATGTAAACACATTTGACAAGTAAAAATCGATGAAACCGAGCTTTGAAACTAATGGACCATAATGGGCCAAATTAACCTTGTTGGACCACTAGGCCCAACTAGTTTGGTTTAATGTTATTGGACTTACTCATGGGGTTAACCCACTTGGGCCCAACATATGAGTATGGGTCTGGTCTTAAAAAGATAAATGTACTAATAAAATGATATTGGACTCTTAATGGGCTTATTGGGCCTTAATGTGTAAATAGGCTAAAACTAGTGTAACTAGTATGATAAGCCTAAGTTAACTAATACTAAACAATTTGTAATGTTTTGTAAGGAAATAAAACCCCACTTGATCATCATATTGTGACATCATTACATATACATAATAACTTTTTATAAAGTTATTGGGCATAGCCTAAGACCGAATATTATTTGTCTAGGTTTCTTGTTATCGAGGCACGTACTATACATCCTAATTGCCGATAACCAGCCTTCCCACAGCAATGTGAGTTCATAGCCTCGCACTCTTTTAAATGTTTTATGAAATGTTTTATAAACCCGAGAGGGAGATAACATGCTAGTTTTAATAAAAATAGGACACCAGTTGTCCCGATTGTATGCTTATTTATATGGACCCGGATGATTACATGACCCTATGAATGAAATGAGATGGATTATTATTAGTTAGGTTATGTCACTAATTGTCCCATTAGCATGAATTGTGAACTACCGGGATTTGGTAGACGCTTATGCATATAATAGCACTATTTGGTGAAGATCACCCCAGTTCGCGCCTTGACGGTTGATCCCCGTCGTGCCACATTGATTGGTAAGTGAATTTAGGTATGAGAAGATTTATATAAGCATGATTATTGTGACGACACGCTATTTTAGATGGGCAAAGGAACTACGGTTTAACTACCCGATATATGTTATAGAAAAGTAACAATGTCATGCGGCTTATAATAATCCAATAATAAAAATACTGATATACGAATTGAATTATAATATATTGCCTAACTAGCAATATGGGGTCTTATTACTGATATTATGTTCGTGTTTTAGATTTACATAACCATTTTCATATATAGCTTTTTATTAAATTCTATACAACCTTATAAAACGTATTGTATGATGTTTTTTCACGGCAATGGTTCGTATAATGGTTTTGAAGGCAAAAGCCTATATTATGATTTACGACAAATGTAGTAATTTGTAATTTTTAGATCAATATTAATAACCCAACTTTTATTTATCATGTTTGTTTTTATAAAATTTTTTTATTGAATTCTCGGTTAACCAACAAGTGGCTTTAACGTATCGAATATGTGTCTATTATTATTTACCAGCAATGTCTTGGTTAGATATCGATCGAAAATATTATCCTCATGACGTAATTTTTTTTATTATCGTCGTCTTAACTTTTCATTTTACGAGTGTTCTTCGTAATTTATGTTTAACCACTTAAGCGTCTGTAAAACCCGCATGCTTTTACCATGAATAATACCCTTATGATCGTACGTACATGATTAGAACTTTCCTTTTTACCACGTTTACGTTTCACGATAGGAATTTACAAGTATTGCGTACGTGTTATTACATGATAAGTATTTAATACGTATTAATGCACGATAATTATTTCAACAATAATTATAATCACGAACATACGAACATGAAATCATGAACGTAAATAGTCACGAGCTTAATATTATGTATTTACGTATATTTATTTCGAGTAAGTATAAATATAAATTACGACACGAATGAACAAGAATTAAATCACGTAAACACGACATGTTAACACGTAAATATAGAACACGGGAAAAATCAACGGGTTCCACATGTGGGTCCCACTTAGGCGCGGCATAGAACAAAAGAGGGGGCCCAGACCACTTTAAATTTAACTAAAAAGGAATAAAAGAAGGAAGGGATTTTTCATATTACATAAAGGTTAAAAAAATCAAAACCCTCCTCCTCCTTTTTCCTTGTAGCCGCCGCCCATAACACCACCACAAGGAGGTGTTTGTTGATCTTGGTTAATCCAATTTATTGCAAGATCGTTCGTGATTAGTTTTCTTATTGATTCACGTATAGGTAATCTTCTTAAACCTTTTCTTCTTAATTATTTATTAGATCTAAGAACATGAAATCATGGGTTATTAAAACAAATTAATAAATATCTAGATCTAATCAAGGGGTATTAAAAATATATGGTTTAAGGGGGTGTTTGGTTCGGCTATGGGTAGAACCGAGAGAAAAAGCTCTCAGTGGTTGTTTAATAACCACCAACCGAGACCACAAGGTCTCGGTTTGGTTTTGTGGTTCGGCCGAGAGGACCAAGGGACCCCGACGCATGTCGGGGTTATCCTTGGTGGTCTATGGGGGGTCTCGGTTGTAGATCCACGCGCATCACCGGTTTAGGCCAGTGGTGGTTTGCCATGGTTAAGGGTTGTAGGCCGGTTCAAGGGTTAAACCGGTACGGTTCATGACATGTTTAGTTTTAAAAGACGGGTTCGATTCAAGGGTTATTTTTAAAGATTAATTATTTATTTTTACAAGTTAAGTAATTACAAGATTAATTAAATTAATTTAACATGCTATGTAATTAATTTAATTTGGACATGACTTAGGTTATATTATTATTAATAATAATACACGATTTTAACCTAAGTATTTTATTAGTTAATTTAGACTAAGAAATTAATTAATTATTAAAACATGACTTATAATTAATTAATTTTCATGACTTAGGTTATATTAATAATAAATATTAATATATGTTTTAACCTAAGTATTATTACCTTTTATTTAATTAAATAATGTTATATTTAATTAAATCTTATAACCTATAGTTTATTTAATTTACATGTAATAATTAATAAACTATACTATATATCACATGACTTAGAATATTAATCAGTAAAACTTAAGCTTATATATTATTAGCTTAATAATCCAGCTAATCTATTTATGGAAACTTTCTATTTTTAGAAACATTTTTAATTAAGGCAGCTAATCTATTTATAGAAACTTTCTATTTTTGGAAACTTTCTATTTTTGGAAACATTCTATTTTTGAAAACATTCTATTTTAGGAAACCTGCTATTTTTAGAAAGTTACTTATTATTACACAACAAGTATAATAATACAAGAAATACAAGTAATACTTAATTAGAATAGACAAAATACATGATAAACGCAGTGTAAAGCTAAAATCAGTAAACCATGACATAAACATATAAAACAAGCTAAGACATGATATAAAAATCAGTTACGTACTCAATAATCAGAATACTTATACACGTATATTATTTATGTAGCATTAGTGATATCGAAGTAGGACTCTCTTCCGTTCGTCTTCTTCGTTCACTGGACACAAGGTACTGATTCTCCGTCCTTTCAGTATGAACATTCTTCCTTATTAGGATTCCACGTATGCAGCCAACTGTTTTCCCAGTATATGATTTATATGTTTTGATTGCTTATGTTTAATTAGATACCTAAAGCCATATACATGCATGACCAGTTTCACCTAGTTACGGAGGTACCATAACCATAACACTGGAGGCACCAGTTTTATGACTTCACCACGGCAGAGTGATAGCTCGTGGCGTCCCTTCAGCTTTTGGCCATATTATAATTATTATCATGTGAGGCGTATGGGTTCATCCTAGGTTAGATGTTTTTAGTAGATTATTCAGGTGAATGTGGTGTGTGCCTTGCATCCTTCACAAGGAGCTGATCCCTCCTACCCAAATTTATATTAAATTAGAGGCAACCCCTCTAATTTGCATGACGAGGTCACCCCTCCAAGTATTCATGGATGTTGATATTTCATGACCTATAATAGCTAATGGTAAACATGTTAAACAGTTTTTATAAGATGAACATAAAGCTTTTCAAACTATAAAACCAGTTTTACTAAGATATACCAGGTTATCCAGGACTTAATCTTTTCCGTTGCTTTATGCTTATATGCTTATATTATTCATGCTATACTTGTATATCCGTGCACTGAGCGTTATGCTCAGCCGTTTTTCCTTTCATGTTCCCAAAACGACAGGTACTCAAGGACGCTCGTAGACTTTAAGCGTACGTGCATATGGATTTGAAGCTTCCTAGCATTCATTACTTTATGCATTTCTTCATACTTTTGATACTTATTTCTATGGACATTGTTTAGTCCTTTTCATTTACAGTACTTATGTTTGATGAGTTCTACTTTTGGGATATCGATGTTTGTTTCCGGTATTTCCTTTATGGTCATGTGATGTTTTATACATTTATCCTTGTATGCTTTGATGACACGCCATAATCACGCGTGACATTCCATTTACCAAAATGCGGTGTTACAATTATGTTATCAGAGCCAAGGCTTCGACCTGTAGGCTCTCAAAACACGACCTTTGATTAGTGGGTAATCACTATGGTCTTCCTAGAACTGACAGTCGGTTTTCATGCATTCATCATTTTCATGCATACACATTATGTCACTGTCGTACGTATATGACTAAGTAATAGTTGGTACAGGACTGGCCCTATTTAGTCGCATGTGTTTTCATGTATATATTTTATGTTTTGATCAGTTTAATCATGTATTTTATGTTATACTGTCAGATGGTTCTCACACGCGAGCAAGAACAACTCAATGCAACAATCCAAGCTGTAATGCAAGATATGCTTCCTCAGTTGAGGAATGAAATCAGGGCTAAAGTGCAGGCTGCCAAAAATCAGCAGCAACACCCAGTACCTCCTCCTCCTCCAACAACAACTTTGGTCACATGGCTGGAGAGATTCAATAAGCTACGCCCTCGAGCTTGCGATAGAACAGATAGCCCCAGTGAAGCTGAAAGCTGGTTGGCTCACATTGAGAAAATCTTCGATGCCATAGGCTATGACCCCGTCTTCAAGTTGAGGTTGGCCTGCTACCGGTTCGAAGGTGATGTGCTATCATGGTAGACGGCACTAAAACAGTCTGAGGGAGGTGATGCTTGGGTGGCTGGTTTGACTTGGGCTCAGTTCAGGGATTTGGAGATGGGACAGTTCTTTCCCAAGGCTGAGCAAGACAAGCTGAAGAGAGAGTACCATGGAATCCGACAGAGAGCTGGGGAGAATAACAACGAGTTCATGCAGCGCTTTCTTCGCTTGGCTGGTTTTCTTGGTGCAGCAGCAGGTACTCCCGAAGAGAAAGCACACCACTTCCGGTGGGCTCTTCGTACATCGGTCGCAAACAACTTGGTGTGTGCTACGTTCAACACGGTTGCACAAGTGGCCGATGCAGCACGTAAGCTGGAGATGCTGCATGAAAGAGAGGAGTTCGGGGAAGCAGAGAGACCCGAGAAGAGGTAAATATTCCTATTCAGCGGTGACCAAACTGTATTCTTTTCAACATATGTCAATATTTACATCTCTTTTAAACTGTATCTTCCAGGCAGAAGACTGGGGACCGGTCTCAGCCGGCTACTCAGCAACAGCCTACTCAGCCCAAGGGAAACGGTCAGACTCATGACCGTTCTGCTACGGATAGGCGTGGCGGTAATGATAACATGCTATAATTCATAATTCTGACACATTAGAATCTTCTACCAGGAATCATGGTAACGGGAGGGACTACAACCAGAGAGGTTCACAGCCTAACCGTCCAGCTATCACTAGTATTCCATCTTACGAACTATCCATATTGTCCTTTGTACCTATTATCATGTCTCATGTATATTGTTCTTATCAAGCTCTCAGCTAGTCAGGACACCTGTTGGAGGATATACTCATCCTCTTTGCACTACATGCAACCGTAGGCACCCAGGACCATGACGCCGCGACAGCGATGCATGCTTCAAGTGTGGTCTTCCTGGCCATCGCATAAAGGACTGCCGCAAGGGCGAGATGGAGGGCACATCAGGACATGCTGATACCAAGCCGCCTCCTACTAGTGGACGCGTTTACACGACATCTCGCGATCAGGCCAACAAGTCTACAGGTACCATCATTGGAATCTTGTATATGTATGGTCAAGCTGCATGTGTTCTATTTGACACGGGTGCTACTCACTTGGTCATTTCTACGGCTTATGCTAAGAATGTTAGGATACACCCCATGCCACTAGAGAATATACTGAATATTTCCACGCCTTTACGAGACTCTGTACGCATAATCCATGTGTACAAGAGCCTTCCCCTAGAGTGTGATGACAAGATGCGTCCTTTGGACGCACTTCTGCTGGACATGAATGACTTTGACATGATTTTGGGCATGGATTGGCTATCCAAGCATCATGCTACCATAAACTGCGATTCATATCGAGTCATCTTTGGTGATGTTAATGCGCTAGAATACATTCACAACGGGTTCGTACCCGGAAGGTCTATACAAATCATATCAACCCTGCAAGCACGTGCATTACTTTCACATGGTTGTGAGGGCTATCTAGCTACTATTCATGACATGGATGATGAATCCCCATCAATTCAGGATCAGCCGATAGTGTCAGAATTTCCAGATGTATTTCCAGAAGAACTTCCGAGCATACCACCTGCACGTGAAGTAGAATTTAATATCGAGCTCATCCCAGGAGCTGAGCCGACTTCCAAGGCTCCTTTCGCATGGCTCACATAGAGTTGAAGGAGCTGAAGGATCAATTGCAAGAACTTCTGGAACGAGGCTTCATTCGACCGAGCGCATCTCCATGGGGCGCACCGGTCTTATTCGTTATGAAGAAGGATGACAATATGCGTCTTTGCATAGACTATCGCGAGCTCAACAAGATTACCATCAGGAATAGGTATCCACTACCACGCATAGACGACCTGTTTGACCAACTCCAAAGGGCCAAACATTTCTCCAAGATTGATCTAAGGTCAGGCTATCATCAGCTACGGCTTAAAGAGCAAGACATCGCCAAGACTGCTTTCCAAACCCGCTATGGCCACTAGGAATTTGTAGTCATGTAATTTAGCCTTACCAATGCTCCAGCAGTGTTCATGGATTTGATGAACAGAATCTTCCATGAATTTCTGGACAAGTTCGTCATTGTTTTCATTGACGACATCCTGATATTCTCAAAGTCCAAGGAGGAACACGAAGACCATTGATGTGTCGTGGATAGTATAGTGATAATTTGAGATACGTTATAGGGTAAATTAGAAAATTACCTTTAGGAAAAAGTAATAGACTAATATTACCAATGACGAATTAAATTAAACACGTTGGTGACTCAAGTTCGTTGTACACGAAGATCGAGTGAATTTGAGACGTTTTGATTCGATTTGGACAATTGATTTGAATTGGTTTTCGGTTTTTAATCTACAAATTAAATCTACCAATTTTAAACTATTTAAACTTATCCTAAAGTGCATGAATCGTAAACCCCGCTTATTTTAAAATCTACAAAAACTTAATTACTTAAAATATAAAACTATTTAACAATTAGACAAATTTAATTATCTATAAGAAATTAAAATATTTAATTAAAATAACTTTTAAACTATTTTAAAAATCTAATTAAACTTTTAAACTAATTATCTTTTTAAAAAAAAAAACTTAAAACAAATCTATTTAAAAATTATTCTTATTTAAATCTAATATTATAAAATTCTAATTAATAAAAAATAAACTAAGCTATTTAAATTTAATAAAAACATTTTTTTTATATTTATTTTTATTTATTTTTATTTAACTAAAACATACTTTAATAAAAACATTTTTTAAAAGTTTATTAAAAACGAAATTAAAGTGAATCAAAGTTTACTTAAATGAAATCTGCCAATGTTTAGAACTACTATATTAATCAAATAACTTGTAATTAAATCAAAAAGCCAACTAGCACGGTTGGCTAACACGCTGGCCGTTGAACCTGAGGGTCTCGAGTTCGAGCCCCATGAGTAACATATTTTTGTGAATAAATTTTCTTTTTGACAGATTAATACTAGTCATAGGAGGTGACTTTTGTAACAATAATTTTGGAAATGTACTGATAAGGATATCAGTACTTGAGACTTAACAGACGACTTGAGTCGGTTAAATCTAAACACAGTAATATAAATCAAGACTCAAACATTCAGCAAACAAAAAGCTAAACTAAACACTCTTAATGTTCAGCAAATCAAATAAGTGAAAAAAAAACAAGATAAAGTTTATATATCAAATTAACAAAGCCAATCTACGAATCAGATAATAAAATTATCCAAACTAAGTAGGTTCAATAGAGCCCTATGAAATCAATTTAAACAAAACCTACAATTCCCTAATAGCAATATGACTCATGAGCAAATCTCAGCAACTTTCAGTAAAGAAAAGACTATAACAGAATGAACAACCAAATCATAAGATTATATCAGCAGATCAAGTAACCAAACGTACCAAATCAGTTACCTTGTATCTGACTTGTCCATCCATACAAATCAGTTACTAAAATTATTAACAGCCAAATCAAATACAGCATTCAGCAGGTAATATACTTTCAAACTGAATGAAACTCTAATACTTACAAAAGGAAACAGTAAGTAACCCTCAACCAAATCAGATATCAGACGAATCTAACCAATTAACAATCACAATCAACCAAGCAGAATAACAAATTCAAATTCATTAACCCTAAACTGAACATAACGAAATAATCCTAAATAATTCATATCAATCATAAACTAATCAATTAACAATATATTTAATAAAATAAATAGATAAACATAACATCATATTTAAACTAAAATCATAAAATTAAAAGGAGATGGAACCTTTTGGGATAACCTTTGAGCAGTAGGTTTGCGCTGAGCAACCTAATGAACCCGAAACAATCACCATTCACCATTGACTAGTACCACCATTATAATCAACGAACCGTCATCACACATCGAACCAAGCAGATTTGTATATTAAATTTATCCAGTAGGGATAAATTTTGATCCAATTTTTTACTTTTAATATTATATTCGAGCTATTAATTAGCTTAAATCTAACATCACAAACATTATTTTGTTGAAACAGTAGATAGAAATAATTTGTATATCACATCAAACAATAAAAAAATAGACACGAATATCAATAAAACTTCTGATCTTTTATTAACTTTCCAGAAAAATTACAGGATTCAATAAAAAGAAATACATAATTTATCCTAATACTATTTCTACAGAATAACTTTAACGTAAAAGAAGGATGATAATTACAATAGAAAATAGGGTTTTTATAGCCATCCCAAGGGCTTTGCTGGGAAGAATATCCGCATCTCTTTTGGAATATCCCTTTTCAATTTCAGCCCTTGGTCTTTATTCTCTCTCTCTTTGATTGATCGGATGGTGGATATAACACGCACTAGCACAGGGATTGCCAACGTGGCATCCGTGTGTTAGTTGTGTTTCTTTTGAGCCATTTGATTGGTTGATTGTGGGGATTGAGGTGTCATCTCCAATAACAAGCTGCCACGTTGCCTCTGCTATCCATCTTTCTCTTCCTTAAAAATTAGGGGAATTAATTCCCCCTCACGTGAATTATACGTGAGAGTAAAAGCCCTATGTTAATTTGTTGATTCACTGAATTAGGGTTGGGTGAATAGTGCTAGGGTTACTAGTTATTTGGGAGATGGAGTGAAGAAGAAAGTGCATAGAAAACATCGAATATATCGATGTATAGTTTATTATGTGATTGGGAAATGTGTGAGTGGGTAAGGATTTATGTAACGTGTATATACACGTTTATTTAAGGGTGTGGTGAAAACGTGTGAAGTATTCTTTTGACTGAAACAAAACAAACTCTAAAGGCCCATCATTCATTTGTTTCCTTTTAATTTCAGTAAATAAACATTGGGCTTGAGGCCCAAATTCTATTTCCCCCATCCGTCTAATATACTATGTTGGGCTTTGTTTGGGCCTTGACCCAAGAGTAATCCATCCGTGTGTATTTATTGGGCCAAGAGTAAATTTGGACCCAATTATCAAAAGTGTTACCATGTTTATCCAATATTGGGCTCTCAGGCCCAATAAGCATTTGTGGGTCCCACTTGACCAGTTTTCTTGACAAATGATGAAATTCTCTAAAGTCGAGCTCGATTTTGGCTTCTTTGATCTTTATCTTCAAACTCGTGTCGATTTCGCCGGTTTTCGTGATCTTGGTACCTACACACATCAAAACAACAAAACAACATATACAAGGCATTTTTGATACATTTCATGCATAATTTCATTGTTTTAAGATACTATTGATATGACTATTTAAGCTTATATCAAATTCCCCCATGCTAAGCAATTGCCGTGTCCTCACACAATGATAAAATAAAACACTAACTACACCATTATTTAACTTTTTGACTTTTTTATTTTGCAAAGACATAATGTATTGCTTTCATTATTTGAAAAATAACTTTAAGGATCATAAAACTCAAATAGATTCATCGTCCCCGACTTTTCACTTTTCCATGCCAAGTGCAAAAACAAGATCATTGTTATTATAAGTTAGCAAACTAACACGAACTCATGTGGGCCAATTATTCACTTAGACTCCCTTATTCCTAGGTGTATCTCTTATATTTTATTGTTGTCTTGAATGATCACGAGGATGCATTGTTGACTTATTTCGATAATTATTTAGGCCAAAAATAAAGTGAACGATTTAATCAATAGTTAGCTAAAAGACAAAATCTTTTAAAACTGCTTCTCGGGACCTCATAAAGTTCATATCTTGGCATAACTTGCTTCGCGATTTGAGACCTTTCTCGGACCGATATTTGGCAGCGACTTTATACTTCAAACCTTGAGAGACGTTCATGAAATAATGGTCTTCTCTTCATATAGGAATTTCTTCACTTGAAGTTTTGAGAGATTCATACTTGGACCACGACTTCTTCATTTTTCTCCAATCTTTATTTGGGTTTTTGATATACAACGATCCGCCTCCTTTTTGGACTTGGCTTTATTTATCCTCATACCTTATTATGGTCTTTTTGGATAGACTTCTCCATGACTTTTGGGGAGTATTTTCTTTTGGTCGTGTGTCTCGATCCTTCATATTGATTTTTGATAAATGATTCATCACATCACTTGGGATCTTTAGCAATAAAATATAGTCCTCATGTCTTGTTAGGACCTTTTTGGACTTGCCAATCTTCGCATCCCGCTTCAATAAGTTATGCCTTGGCTATGAACTCTAATACATATCGAGCAACTTTTAAACGATCTTGGGCTAGAAGCTAAGTAACCTTTTAAATCGTACAACCTTATTTATTGCAGATAAATTTATTAGCAAGCGATGGGAGAATAGTATAATTAACTCACATAAATTCCCGAAAGAATACCAAACTTATAATTGGCTCTATCATCTCTTGTTCTCCGTATTGTAAAATTTCAAAAATGTGAAATCAATGGATACTTAGCCTATTAAATCAAAGCTTCGGGTTTTCAAGTCATCTATATGATCTTGCATCTTCTTATACTTTTGCAAGTTTTAGAATTTGCGTTTTAAAGTTCCCTTGATAGACGACTTTCTAGGATCAATTATAGGAGCTTGCGAAAAGTTCTTGTTCTTAACTCGAATGAATTAAGACTTTCGCGTTTTAAAGCTCCCTATATAATAGCCTAGCAAAACTTAATTCAAATACTTTAAGGAAAAGCTAAGGGTAAAAACCGAGTCGAGTCAAAAACTATTCTTATTTTCACCAACGGAAAGCCTACATTCATGTCAAAAGCACTTATTTTCTTTATTAAAACTTAAAAATAACACTAAAAAGTTAATTTTTTATTGAAAAATGAGAAAAAAATATGTTTGGACACGAACTAAGCAATTGCAAGCGATTATATCGATTGACTCCCCCATGCTAAAACCAAACATTGTCCTCAATGTTTCTTAGCTCAAGAGTAACACCCCCTTGCTAAAACACGAAGAGTCTAATGCAAAATCCTAGCATGGAAAGAGCACGCAAATCTATAAGCCGTTTATTAATTATGCCTCAAGATAAAACGTTAGTTGTGATACCCTAGAACCGAGGTCACATACATTACCCTAAATTACGCTTATTTTTGAAATTTTTAATAAATTTTATTTGCTATATATTTTATTATTTTGGTTGAAACCGATATTCGAGGTTATAATTTTGACGATTGACGATTAAGAAGGACGATGACGAATACGATCCCGATGGATGCCCAAATTTCTATGATTTATGTCGTTTTAACGATATTATAATTTTTCGAGAATTTTACTTTCGGTTCGTGTTAAGTCGAGTCGGGTGAGTTTTATTGCTTTCCGGGTACATTTAAAGTGTCCCAAAAATATTTTGGAGTGTTCGGGATGATCCCCGACTCCCGTAAAATTTTCTAAAATGACTAGTGAGTCAATCCCGTAAACTAATGAGGACATTTTTGCTTAAGGACAAAAGAAATCCTATATTGCACCCATGGTCCCTCCCATTTTACAAAAGGAAAAATCAAGCACACACACTAAACATTTTTACCCCAAAAATTTTCACCACCCTCTTTTTTCTCTCTTAGGCCGCCAGCCATACAACACCACCACCACCACCACTTTCAAATTTATTGGTTTTTGATTAATTCCATTTAAAGACCACATCTTAAAAACCTTTTGTAAGTGTTAATCCATGGTTTAATCCAACATGCATTAACATGATTTTTCCAAAAATTAAAGATTTTTCAAAAGTTTGTTTTGAAGTTAATTAGCCATTTGCATGTTTAATTCATGGATAGATGATGTTAAATCACTAAACAAATCAACCAAAATCAATTTGGTTTATGAGTTTTGATCACCCAAACCCCACAGCACAAGGGGGTGTTTGGGGGATCATGGTGGTTGATGTTTTGATGATAGATTATGTGTTTAATATTGTTTTTACATGTTTTTAAATGGGTAAAACCATTTGCATGTTTATTTTTGTGATTGGGTTTTATGATGATATTGATTAATAGGGGTTTAGGACTGATTAGAGTGTTTGAGTATGATTAGGAGTGCTTAGGTTGATGCCTAGTGTCGATAAATGGGTTTGGAAACGAGCGTTGGGATGATTTTGGTATAGGTGATTTTAGGCAGAAAGTTTGAGGTGTTTTCGTAAGAATTATTTGTAAACAGGTCTTGTGGTTAGGATATAGTTGTAGAGCGTCTTCTTAGCTTCGATTTGGTATAAGATAGAGCTTACGACTCCTAACGAGTCAAAAGTTATGATGTTTTAAAATTCGTGTACCGGGAGATGAAAACCGTCATAATCCGAAATTATGCTTGGTTTTAGGTCAAATCCCGGGGACTATAGGTATAGTTCGGTAAATGGTCAAAGGTTGATTTTTGGTCTCAAACCTGCATATTTGAGTCTATTATAAGACTTAGGTGTCAAATGGGTCAATGGAACATTTTAAACGGGTCAAATGAGTCCGACTTGGTCAAAGTACAATTTCAGTCCGAAAAATGTAGTTTTGGTAAAGTGTTGAGTAACGGGTCGTAAAAGCGAAAACTTTTAATGGGATTAAATATGTGTTTTCTACAGGTCTTAAGGTATTTTTGAGAATTTTCTCAATTTTTATAGAAAGGGTTAAGTCTAGTAAAACAGTCCGTACTTTTGGTAAGTATCGGCGAAAAATGCGTAAAAATGAATAACGTTAATAATATGGACAAATGGCATAAAACGAGTAACACTTGTTTGTTTTGTTTTGGAGTGAGTTGTAATTATCACAAGTGACTAATATGTATGTATTATATACAGTACCATAAGGTTTATAAATGAGATTACTCATTACGCGTTATTGGTTTGATAGGTGTTAATTTACCCGGGCATCATCATCGTCGTCAGTGACCGTCACTCGAACTATCGACTACTTGTTATATAAGGTGTGAATTTATAGCCTCGCTTATTATTATTTCAAATTGTTTTACCCGCGAGGGAAATGCATGCTAGTTTTCAAAATGAACATATGTCATGAATGATTGTTGGACCCGAATGTTGCCTTTGAAATTGTGTTGAGTACCTAGTTGCAAAAGGCCCTAATTTAATGAACTATTAACTATTGTTTAGTCCTAGCAGGGATTAGAAATAGCCGCTTATACAAAGTGATAGTACTATGGGGTTGACTACCCTATCCGAGACGAGGGCTAGTACGTTGATACCCCCTACGGACGGATAATTTGTGATAAGAGATAAGGTATTTGCAACTGATGCCTTAGTAGGGGCACTGGTTTCATCTGAATCACGCCGGTAATTATTACGCGGGTGATTGAGTTAACGGTTTAGTGTCATGAGCTTAAACACAATTGTCGGTGCCTTGAATATAGATTGTTTGATCGACAAGTCTATGAATGATCGTGAATGGTTTTATTACACATATGTTCAAAATGATTTGTAAAACCTATGAATTCCACTCAACGTTTTTGTTGACCAAATTTAGCATGTGTTTCAGGTAACCGATGAAGTGTAGCATGGAGCATGCATTGGATGGAAGTTGTGTATATGGCTTGGAGTCTACTTGTTTTTCCTCTCGTTATTACTTGAACATTTTTAAACTTTATGTCATGTTGTTGTGAAAACTGTATCTTTTGGGGTTGAGATTCATGGGGACCGAAACGCAAACTCTGTTGTATCATTTGGGGTTGGAAAACCGTAGACAAGTACACTTTTAAAAATTTTTAATTTAAGTTTAAATTTGACATCTCTTTGGAGTCGTTCGATATATCTTGTGTGCGATGATAACTGCCTAGCACCCAAATGTTGTAGTTCCGCTGCGCATAGCATTTGGTGGGGTGATAGAGATTGGTAATCAGAGCCATGAGTTATAGAGAACTAGGTCGTTTTGAAAATTCCTAAACTATAAATTTTGGTGTCGTAAGAAATTGTCCAAGCGCACACAACTATCTTGCATGGCTCCGGTAAGGTTTATTTTTGTATTCATGGTATCGATGTATACTTTTGAGTTGAAGTATGTATGTGGGTATTTATTACGTAGATATGGAACTACTATATGTAAACGTTGAAATTATACGTGGAGTACCCGATACCGTAATTCTTGTATTACTTATGCATGAGCATCATATTATCGCATTTTGGACATGTGTACCACCTTTGCATTGCATTTGCATGCATGTATTTATAAATATGGAATAGTAATCTTACGTACCCTCCAAAATTCTCTGTTATTGCAGGAATGGCCGAGGTACCGCCTAACGGAAATGGAGACGATTACGTCGTAGGTCACGAAGGGGGACCGTTTCCTCCGAACCCGCCGAATAATGACAATGGATGGATCGCTCCAGAAGAAGCGGTAGAGCCGGGAAATGACAGTGACAAAAGTGA
Source organism: Glebionis coronaria (assembly GCA_025667525.1). Lineage (NCBI taxonomy): Eukaryota > Viridiplantae > Streptophyta > Magnoliopsida > Asterales > Asteraceae > Glebionis > Glebionis coronaria. Next base: position 339,708,922 of record CM046881.1, on the reverse strand, counting down.
CGTGGACAACTTCAGTATCAGTAGCGATGGTAGTAAGGATTCTGAGGAAGAGCCCGAGGAACCGGTGGATGATGGAATTCCCGAGAATGCTGTAGGTCAGACCGAACCTGAATTATTTCAATCTCCAAATTCGCCAAAGGGTTATGAAGTGCCTCCGACCGACCGATATGAGCAGCAACCCGTTCGTCGCCCGATGGACAATTGTAAGGACTACCTGAGGACAGTGTCAGGATTTATTCGAGTAAGTAATGGGAGTGGTGCAGAATCCAGCAATACATCTAAATCACAATCTATTCATGAGAATATCGCGAGGGTCTATTTTCTGAGACCAAGACACTATTGGGACCCCGAGGGTCGTTTGAGGAGGATGGATAGGTTGATGTATGAGCGGTTTGTGGTGGAGACCATGGTAATTAAGAGGTTTGATAAGAGTGAAAGGGCACACCAAAGGCTATTGGCAAGAACTTCAAGGATTGAGTTTGATAGAAATGCAAACAAGAGCGATATCAACAGTCTGAGATCGATGATAGCGAACTTGAGCGCCAGTCTTGAACGAGTTAGGGAAGATCAAGCGAGATTGACTAGGATGCAGAGTTAGGAGCATCGAGTGAGAGCATCTTTGCCCCTAGATTGGAGATTTGTGGACGACTTGGAAATGGAAGCTAATGGTTTCATGGTCTAACCACCTGCCAGAGGTGTTTGTATCACTGTTGGAAATCATGTAGCAGTTGAGTGTGGGTCTACGTCTGGGACGAAGAAGGCGACTGAATGTGGGCCGAACGACAAAGGAAAGAGGAAGATGGATGAAGTGGATGAGGAAGATAGCGATGAAGAACCCGAGGAAGATAATGATGAACCGCCATCCAAGAGGTCGTGTGGATCACCACATGACTAGTTGCTTGTCTTGTATTTTATCTTTGATCGTTGTAATAGAACTATTTTAGACTTTTGTATGATGGTATTGTGACGAAAAACTTGAGGACTTAAGTTTTATGGTGAATGGTTGTAGTGGCAATACTTGTCACAATTTTGGTTGACTATCAATACAATCCATGTTTACCTTTCATGATCTGCGATATGTCTTTAATTTGATCTTTTGTGATGTGAATTGATGAATATTAGTAACTTTGTAACGATGTGTCGTTGTACTTATATTATGTCTTGAAAGAGAAATCCATCTTAATCTTGATGTGTATACTTACATTGTTTTTCTATTTTCCCTGTCTTTGCAGAGAGGTGTATTTGATAACGCACCATGCCTCCAAAGCTAACAGCAACCCGTGTGAACACGATGATTCAGGAAGCCATTGCGAATGCGTTAGAAGCAGATCGAGCAGAGAGAAACCCAGACCAAGGCAGAAATGTGGGGAGACAGCAAGCCCCAAGAGAGTGTACTTACTCTAGTTTTATGAAATGCGGTCCCACGCAATTTCGTGGAACTGGTGGAGCTCTAGAACTCAAGAGATGGTTAGAAAAGGTCGAGAGTACTTTTGAGATTAGTGGTTGTTCAGAGGCGAACAAGGTCAAGTTTGCGGCTGCTACTTTTCTTGACGACGCATTGAGTTGGTGGAACATCCAAGTAGCCACTGTTGGGTTAGCAGTAGCGAATGCAAGAACTTGGACTGCTACTAAGGCCCTTTTGACCAAGAACTTCTGTCCTGAAGAGGAGCTGGGTCAATTCGAAGATGAGTTGAGACACCTGACTTTGAGAAACAATGATATCACTGCTTACACCAGGAGGTTTAATGAATTAAGCCTTCTGTATCCCGATGCCTTTGCTGATGATAGCAAGAAGATGAAACAGTACATCAAAGGTCTGTCCAGTAATATCAAGGGTGAAACGACTTCATCTAAGCCTGGGTCGTTTGATGAAGCGGTCCAAATGGATCACGCGTTGATGGATGTCAAACTCCAAGACAAGAAGAACTTCATTGCTGAAGGAAATAAGAGGAAGTGGGAGGCGGCTCAGAGCAATCAATCCCAGGGTCAAAGCCGAGGTGGAAACCGAAATAACCAGGGTCAGAACCGCAGTCAGCAGTTCAACCAGCAAAGGAATGACGGGATGAGAGCTGTTACAAACCCCAGAGGAGCGAAGGTGAATCCCCACTGTGGTCGATGCAACTTGTACCATGTAGGGAGTTGCCCACCTACGTGCGGTAAATGTGGAAAAGCGGGCCATAGGATGTCTGATTGCCGAACAAAGGGGGTATCCACTGGGACGAATGCTACGAGAGTGATGGGTTGTTTTGGATGTGGAGAAATAGGACACAAGCAAGGAAATTGCTCGAAGGTTGGGAACAAGCAAGGAGGTAACAATGCTGTTGTCGTGTATCAAGTAGGGAAGGTTGATAAACCACAAGGTCCTAACGTGGTTACCAGTACGTTTTTGCTAGATGCTTGTTATGCTAGTATATTATTTGATTCTGGTTCCGACAAGAGTTTCCTAGATGTTAAATTTAGTCGTCATATCGATAGAAAACCGGTATTGTTAACGACTAGTTATAACGTGGAGTTAGCCGATGGGAAAATCGTTAGTACAAATTCTATACTGAAAGGGTGTACCTTGAAGTTAGGAAATTACGCTTTTGAAATCGACTTAATGCCCATAGAGCTAGGATCGTTTGATGTGATCGTGCGAATGGATTGGCTGATGGCGCACAGTACCGTGATCGTCTGTAGAGAGAGATTAGTTTAGATCCCGTTGAGGAATAGAGTCTTGACTGTGAAGGGAGATGAATGCACTTCTCGTTTGAAAGTGATTTCTTGTTTGAAAATGATGAAGTATGTAGAAGATGGATGCGATGTGTTTTTGGCACAAGTTTCTAGTGATGGTGACTTAGAGGCGAGGATTGAAGAGGTACCTGTAATCTGCGAATATCCGGAAGTTTTTCCAGACGAGTTGCCGGGTTTACCACCCACCCGTGAGGTCGAGTTTCGAATCGATTTGGTGCCGGGAGCTGCACCAGTTGCGCGTGCGCACTATCGATTAGCACCATCCGTGTTAAAGGAGTTATCGGATCAACTGATGGAGTTAATGGATATGGGATTTATTAGACCAAGCTCGTCACCATGGGGAGCGCCAGTGTTGTTTGTGAAGAAGAAAGATGGGTCATTTCGGATGTGTATTGACTATAGAGAACTCAACAAGCTGACGGTTAAGAATCGGTATCCATTTCCGAGGATTGACGATTTGTTTGACCAATTACAAGGTTCCTGTGTATACTCAAAGATCGACTTGAGGTCAGGGTATCATCAACTGCGTGTGAGAGAGGAGGATATTCCTATAACTGCCTTTCGTACGCGGTATGGACACTTCGAATTTCGAGTGATGCCGTTTGGGTTGACAAAAGCGCCTGCTGTATTCATGGACCTTATGAATCGAGTATGCAAGCCGTATCTAGATAAGTTTGTCATTGTTTATATTGATGATATTCTTATTTACTCTAAGAGTAAGGAAGAGCACGAGAAGCACCTGAGAAAGATATTGGATCTGCTGAAGAGAGAGAAGTTGTATGCGAAGTTCTCGAAGTGTGAGTTTTGGTTAGAGTCTGTGCAATTCCTTGGTCACGTAATTGATAGCAAAGGAGTTCGCGTGGATCCTGCCAAGGTCGAAGCGATCAGGGAATGGTCAGCACCGACGACGCCAACTGAAGTTCGACAATTCCTTGGTTTGGCTGGGTATTATCGGAGATTCATTGAAGGATTTTCATTGATTGCAAAGCCATTGACAAAGCTTACCGAGAAGAATAGGGTGTATGAATGGGGAGATCAGGAAGAATTCGCTTTAAAAACACTCAAGGACAAGTTATGTTCCGCGCCGATATTGTCATTACCTGAAGGAACCGAAGACTTTGTAGTGTATTGTGACGCATCTCGTAAGTGTCATGGAGCTGTGTTGATGCAGCGTGAGAAGGTGATTGCTTACGCGTCGAGACAACTGAGGAAGAATGAAGAGAACTACACGACGCATGATTTGGAATTAGGAGCTGTGGTTTTTGCGTTAAAATTGTGGAGACATTATTTGTATGGGACGAAGTGTGTTGTATTCACTGACCACAAGAGTTTGCAGCACATTTTAGATCAAAAGGAGTTGAACATGCGACAGAGACGATGGGTAGAATTACTGAGTGACTATGACTGTGAAATTCGCTACCATCCTGGTAAGGCGAATGTTGTAGCGGATGCACTTAGTAGGAAGGATCGAGAGAAACCTTTGAGAGTCAGAGCTTTAGTGATGGCTGAGAGTGTTGATTTGACTAAAACAATACTGAAGGCTCAAGAGAGGGGATTAATGAAAGAGAATGTTGATGCTGAGAACTTGGGAAGAATGTTGAAACCTCTTTTTGTGGTTAGGTCAGACGGGCTGAGATATTTCGAGAATCGGATTTGGTTACCGTTGTGTCCATCCGAGGAAGGAAAGCCTGGAGTACGAGATTTGGTTATGAACGAGTCTCATAAGTCGAAGTACTCGATACATCCTGGATCGGATAAAATGTATCATGACCTGAAGAAAGTCTATTGGTGGCCGAATATGAAGGCGGATATTGCTCGTTACGTTGGTAAGTGTTTGACTTGTGCGAAGGTTAAAGCCGAACATAAGAAGCCGTCTGGGCTGTTGGTACAACCAGAGATCCCAGAACGGAAATGGGAGAGAATCGCTATGGATTTCGTGACGGGTTTACCCAGAACTCCTAGTGGATGTGATATGATTTGGGTAATAGTGGATAGATTGACGAAATCTGCTCATTTCTTACCTATGAAGAAGACGGACAGTATGGAGAAGCTGGCCAGTGTGTACGTAAAGGAGATCGTTTGCAGACATGGAGTACCTTTATCGATCATTTCTGATCGCGATTGTAGGTTTACTTCGGAATTTTGGAAATTGCTTCAACGTGCGATGGGCACTGAATTGAGTTTGAGCACGGCTTAGCATCCGGAGACTGATGGCCAGAGTGAACGCACTATTCAGACAATGGAGGACATGCTCCGAGCATGCGTGATTGATTTTGGAGGAAGTTGGGAACGCCACTTGCCATTAGTGGAGTTTTCGTATAATAATAGCTACCATGCGAGCATCAAGGCTGCACCATTCGAAGCGTTGTATGGAAGGAAGTGTAGATCACCTGTGTGTTGGAGTGAAGTAGGAGAAAGTCAATTGACTGGACCCGAAATGGTTTTAGAGACGACAGAGAAGATTGTGCAAATCAAGAACCGATTACTTGCTGCGAGAAGCCGACAGAAGAGTTATGCCGATAACAGAAGAAAACCGTTGGAATTTGAAGTCGGAGATATGGTTATGCTTAAGGTTTCGCCGTGGAAGGGTGTAATTCGTTTTGGGAAGAAAGGAAAGTTGAGTCCGAGGTATATTGGACCATTTAAGATCTTTAAACGAATTGGACCAGTAGCGTATAAGTTAGAGTTGTCGAGCGAGCTTAGTGCTATTCACGAAACGTTTCACGTATCGAACTTGAAGAAGAGTTTGGCGGATAAGGAATTGGTGATTCCTTTGGACGAGATTCAACTGGACGACAAAATGCATTTTGTGGAAGAACCCGTGGAAATTATGGACCGAGAGGTCAAGAGGCTGAAGCATAGTAGAATTCCCATTGTGAAGGTTCGACGGAATTCTAGGCGTGGACCGGAATACACTTGGGAACGTGAGGACTTTTTCAAGGAAAGGTATCCTCATCAGTTCCAGCGGCACGAAATGTGAGTATAAGAAGAGGCGAGCGCCGGGACGTCGCTCTCTTTAAGGAGGGGTGGATGTGATACCCTAGAACCGAGGTCACTTACATTACCCTAAATTACGCTTATTTTTGAAATTTTTAATAAATTTTATTTGCTATATATTTTATTATTTTGGTTGAAACCGATATTCGAGGTTATAATTTTGACGATTGACGATTAAGAAGGACGATGACGAATACGATCCCGATGGATCCCCAATTTTCTATGATTTATGTCGTTTTAGCGATATTATAATTTTTTCAGAATTTTACTTTCGGTTCGTGTTAAGTCGAGTCGGGTGAGTTTTATTGCTTTCCGGGTACATTTAAAGTGTCCCAAAAATATTTTGGAGTGTTCGGGATGATCCCCGACTCTCGTAAAATTTTCTAAAATGACTAGTGAGTCAATCCCATAAACTTATGAGGACGTTTTTGCTTAAGGACAAAAGAAAGCCTATATTGAACCCAAGGTCCCTCCCATTTTACAAAAGGAAAAATCAAGCACACACACTAAACATTTTTACCCCAAAAATTTTCACCACCCTCTTTTTTCTCTCTTAGGCCGCCGGCCATACAACACCACCACCACCACCACTTTCAAATTTCTTGGTTTTTGATTAATTCCAATTAAAGACCACATCTTAAAAACCTTTTGTAAGTGTTAATCCATGGTTTAATCCAACATGCATTAACATGATTTTTCCAAAAATTAAAGATTTTTCAAAAGTTTGTTTTGATGTTAATTAGCCATTTGCATGTTTAATTCATGGATGGATGATGTTAAATCACTAAACAAATCAACCAATATCAATTTGGTTGATGGGTTTTGATCACCCAAACCCCACGGCACAAGGGGGGTGTTTGGGGGATCATGGTGGTTGATGTTTTGATGATAGATTATGTGTTTAATATTGTTTTTACATGTTTTTAAATGGGTAAAACCATTTGCATGTTTATTTTTATGATTGGGTTTTATGATGATATTGATTAATAGGGGTTTAGGACTGATTAGAGTGTTTGAGTATGATTAGGAGTGCTTAGGTTGATGTCTAGTGTCGATAAATGGGTTTGGAAACGAGCGTTGGGATGATTTTGGTATAGGTGATTTTAGGCAGAAAGTTTGAGGTGTTTTCGTAAAAATTATTTTGTAAACAGGTCTTGTGGTAAGGATATAGTTGTAGAGTGTCTTCTTAGCTTCGATTTGGTATAAGATAGAGCTTACGACTCCTAACGAGTCAAAAGTTATGATGTTTTGAAATTCGTGTACCGGGAGATGAAAACCGTCATAATCCGAAATTATGCTTGGTTTTAGGTCAAATCCCGGGGACTATAGGTATAGTTTGGTAAATAGTCAAAGGTTGATTTTTGGTCTCAAACCTGCATATTTGAGTCTATTATAAGACTTAGGTGGCAAATGGGTCAATGGAACATTTTAAACGGGTCAAATGAGTCCGACTTGGTCAAAGTACAATTTCAGTCCGAAAAACGTAATTTTGGTAAAGTGTTGAGTAACGGGTCGTAAAAGCGAAAACTTTTAATGGGATTAAATATGTGTTTTCTACAGGTCTTAAGGTATTTTTGAGAATTTTCTCAATTTTTATAAAAAGGGTTATGTCTAGTAAAACAGTCCGTACTTTTGGTAAGTATCGGCGAAAAATGCGTAAAAATGAATAACGTTAATAATATGGACAAATGGTATAAAACGAGTAACACTTGTTTGTTTTGTTTTGGCGTGAGTTGTAATTATCACAAGTGACTAATATGTATGTATTATATACAGTACCATAAGGTTTATAAATGAGATTACTCATTACGCGTTATTGGTTTGATAGGTGTTGATTTACCCGGACATCCTCATCGTCGTCAGTGACCGTCACTCGAACTATCGACTACTTGTTATATAAGGTGTGAATTTATAGCCTCGCTTATTATTATTTCAAATTGTTTTACCCGCGAGGGAAATGCATGCTAGTTTTCAAAATGAACATATGTCATGAATGATTGTTGGACCCGAATGTTGCCTTTGAAATTGTGTTGAGTACCTAGTTGCAAAAGGCCTTAATTTCATGAACTATTAACTATTGTTTAGTCCTAGCGTGGATTAGAAATAGCCGCTCATACAAAGTGATAGTACTATGGGGTTGACTACCCAATCCGAGACGATGGCTAGTACGTTGATACCCCCCGCGGACGGATAATTTGTGATAAGAGATAAGGTATAATTGTAACTGATGCCTTAGTAGGGGCACTGGTTTCATCTGAATCACGCCGGTAATTATTACGCGGGTGATTGAGTTAACGGTTTAGTGTCATGAGCTTAAACACAATTTTCAGTACCTTGAATATAGATTGTTTGATCGACAAGTCTATGAATGATCGTGAATGATTTTATTACACATATGTTCAAAATGATTTGTAAAACCTATGAATTCCACTCAACGTTTTTGTTGACCAAATTTAGCATGTGTTTCAGGTAACCGATGAAGTGTAGCATGGAGCATGCATTGGATGGAATTTGTGTGTATGGCTTGGAGTCTACTTGTTTTTCCTTCCGTTATTACTTGAACATTTTTAAACTTTATGTCATGTTGTTGTGAAAACTGTATCTTTTGGGGTTGAGATTCATGGGGACCGAAACGCAAACTCTGTTATATCATTTGGGGTTGGAAAACCGTAGACAAGAAAACTTTTAACAATTTTTAATTTAAGTTTAAATTTGACGTCTCTTTGGAGTCGTTCGATATATCTTGTGTGCGATGATAACTGCCTAGCACCCAAATGTTGTAGTTCCGCTGCGCATAGCATTTGGTGGGGTGTTAGATTAGTCGATAAAAATCAAGGGTAAAGAGTGTGCCCCTTTTTGGCATTCAAAGAATGGAAGATCAAGTGGACCGGCAAAAACCGAACACGAGAGTCTTCAAAAATTAGGGTCATACCTAAGATTCACAACACAACAAAACACGAGCACAAGCTTGAAAGATCAAGCCTTATTAGTGTTAGAAAAATAGAAAGAAGATAGAAAGTATGGGACTCCCCCACAAGGCACCTCGTTTTTGTTAACCGAGTCATGAGCTCGACTCGATCCCCGCATTCATTGATCCTTAGGGAAAGCGGTGAAAACCGGCATATTAGGATAAAATCCAACATAAAGCACGATGCCGGGGTCAAAGATTACATCCTCGTTGTCGGATGACAAACGAAAGGATAAAACTCTAACACAAATCTAAAAAAGAGATGGTAGTCACAACTAATGGTATGGATAAAGCATGCTCCCCGAGATAAACTCGCACCAAGATGATTAAAAAGTCTTTCAATTATTGCATCGGTGAAAGGCCGAGATTTCCCTAAATCAATGATTCCGGGATCGAATACCTCGTCCCCGGTGGAGAAAGGAATAGACAACAAGGTGTCGTCCCCCCATGCTAATCCTAAATCATATAAAGCACATGGTATAGGTGGTACAAAAGTCTCAACACTAGTGGTTTCAACTTGCATGACTTTGTTGACCTTATCACTCTTAGGAATGTGAATAAAGGGGTCATGGTACTCAAATAGAGTCGCATGAAAAACCCGCACATTAAGATCAAAGCGAGTGGGAAGGATAATTGGAGCAAAAGTAATTTCTCCCTCCGGGTCAACATTGTCATCATCATAAATCGGGTGATCAAACCAAGAGTTTTCATCACCATCATTAGACTCTTCCTCAAATTCCGAAGGAATGTCTATGGAAAGTAACTTATCAAACTCCCTAATGAAAAGATCATCATCATAAAGGTTGTGAGATGTAGGAGGTATGATGATCTCAAAATCCTCTTGAAACAATGGATTACTGTTCATTGAAGCTTCAAAGAGAGGATTTGAGTAGGTCACAAAAGTGTCATCAATCTTGTCATCACAAGAAATATTCGACAAAGTATCGAGTGTGTCACACTCGGATACAAGATCATCATTCTCATTTGAAGGCAATTCATCGGTGAATTCCTCGAGAATGGTAGGTAAAATACAAGAATCACGCTCGATCACTAACCTCACTCGGTGTGAAGTTAGAAATCAAAGGCTCTTCAATTGAAGATTGTGCCTTAGGAACATCAATTTGATCCTTAGAAGAGAGTGAAAATGAGTCCATTTTCAAAGATTGTTCGATTAAAGCAATATCACTCTCGGGATGAAAATTCTTACTATCAAACTCACTAGCATCAAATGGTGCACTAAGGTATTCATCAATTTTTTTTTCAATCTTAGAACTTTCATCCTCGTGTGGAGTGAGTGGAGATGAGGTAACATTACAACATGATTCAACAAAATTAAGTCTATCAATTTCCACATTTTCCAATTTCTTAGGAACCAATCTTGGAATTTTTTCCGGTTTGAAAATCATATGTTTATTACCATGAAACAATTTAAGCTCCCCTTCTCTCATATCAACTAAAACATTGGCCGTACACAAAATTGGTCATCCTAAAATTATAGGCGCACGAGGAGTCGGCTCATAATCAATGATAGCAAAATCGGCTAGGTAAACGAACTCCCCCACTTTAACAATGACATTTTCCACTGTACCAACCGGTCGAGTGGTGGTACCATTAGCAAGCTCAATGATCATTCGAGTGGGCATAAGTCGCAAATAGTCAAGAGTTTTCCAAATGGCTAGGAGCATAACGTTAATACTAGCTCCTAGATCGGCTAGAGCTTTGTATTCCCCAAGCTCATCGAAAACATAAGGTATCAAGAATTGACCCGGATCATTATATTTCTTAGGAAATAAATCAAGAAAATCCGAGGTACTAATCACATTTAAAGTAGCCTTGGTGACATTCCAAAAGGTTTCTTTAGGTGGCACATAAAGCTCAAGCTTTCTTTCTAAATTATCATAAGCGGTGATAGCCTTAAGCTCTCCCCTCGGGTTAGGAATGGTATTACTAGGTAAGCAACCCGAAGAAGTAGATGGTTTAGACATGAATCCCTCAAACATCGAAAGAAATTTATTTTGACTTTGTTCCAAATTTTGTTGCATACGATTTTGACCTTGCTCGAACATTTGTTCAAATCTTTGTTCCATTCTTTGTTGATTAAGCTCAATCTTGTTATTTTTCCCATTTACCGTATTTTGAAACTCATTTTTTAAAGTTGCCATTTGTCCTTGAAGATTATTTTGAAAAGCTTTCAAATGTGCCTCATTTGATTTAATGTAGCTTGACAAATCATTTTGATTTTTCCCTTGAAAACCTTGATTGTTTTTATTAGCATTAAACCCATTTCCTTGATTATAATTCCCTTGGTTACCACGGTTAAAATTATTCCCATTGTTTCCATTGTTGTACCTATTTTGAACCGGTGGAAAACACGGTGGAGCAACATGATTTTGACGAGGAACTTGACCGTTGGAGCCATAAGTTCCCGTCGCGGCAAAAGCACTAGCTTGATCAAACCCCGTGTTTAAACAAGCATAATTAGGATGTGCTCCACCACATGATACACAAACATTCTCAACCATATTAATGGATCCATGAGGATTCTTCCTAATCTCACTCAATAAAGTCGCAAATCCACTATCAATCTTAGAGTCCAATCTAGCAATCTCGGGATTAGATGAATTCACATTGGAAACAACCGATGTGTTTCGTGAATATTGTGCTCTAGAATTATCCTCAATTATTCTCCACACGTCTCTCAGAGTTTTTCTTAAAAGATTACCACCCGCGACAGCATTTAAAGAATCTTGTTCAATCATATTAAGCCCATTATAGAAAGTATTAATTTGATGCAATTCCGAGAAACCGTGGTGTGGACATTGTCTCAACAAGTCTTTAAATCTTTCCCATGCAACCCCAAACGATTCATGCACTTTTTGTTCAAATCTAGTGATCTCGTTCTTAAAGTGTGTTGTTTTAGATGGTGGAAAGAAATAATTCATGAACTTAGACACTAAATCATCCCATGTTAAGATCGAACCCGGTGGTTCTTTCTCATACCAATGCTTAGCATTACCCTCGAGCGAGTACGGAAAAAGCATGAGCTTAATCACGTCATTCGGCACATCTCTGAACTTGAGAGTCGAGGTAATTCGATTAAAATTCCGAATGTGAGAATGCGGGCTATCGGTCTCATTGCCACGAAATTGGTCGGCACGAATGAGCGATAAAAGACCTGTCTTAATCTCAAAATGATCCGCCAAAATAGCCGGCACAACGATTGCTTCCCCATACCCTTCGGTGGGTGCACAAAGCAATTCCTCCATTGTTCGGTTATCGGCCATCTCTACAACAATAGGTGGAAGCTCGGGTTCCACTATTCGTTGTTGACGATTTCTATTTCTACGAGGAATATTTTCAAGCCTATTAAAATCAATCACAAGACGAGAAGAACGTAATTGCATACACTACAAAGACGAGAATTTAGAGTATTGAAGAAAAGAAATTAGACAAGAAGAAGATTATTTTTGGTATTTTATTTGGTATTGCTCAATCAATAATGATCGATAAAAAACAAGGAACAAGGATAAATACTATGGAAGTAAATCACCCTCGGTCAACTTTGAAACGATAGGTGAAAACCTAAACGTCTCGAGGTTCAATAAGTAAACTACAAAAATAAGATTTATTACTACTTGAGTCGGAAAACCAATAATAGGTTGTCCCTCTCAATATACGCACAAGCAAGCGGGGAAACGAGGTGGCACAAAGCACTTAAAAACCTTTTTCCTTAGATGGCCTTTTATAGCACGCCGCCTTATACCCACCTTATAGTTTGTATAAATCGAGTTCAAACTTCTTATCAGTATTTATCTATTTTGCCTTTTATTTTTGTTTTGGATTCGACTACAATAGCTAGGTGATGAAATCCCAACTAAGGATTATTTGAAAAGTATATAAATTTATTGTGCTACGTAATACAATATATTATTCACAAAAAAACGAGAAAAACGATACATACTATAGAATAGAAAAATAACAAAACTTTCCGAGGACGGAAAGGGTCTTCAAATCAACGGTCAACAAATCTCCACAAAAGCGAATCGTACACAAGATCCCCGGCAGCGGCGCCAAAATTTTTGATGTGTCGTGGATAGTATAGTGATAATTTGAGATACGTTATAGGGTAAATTAGAAAATTACCTTTAGGAAAAAGTAATAGACTAATGTTACCAATGACGAATTCAATTAAACACGTTGGTGACTCAAGTTCGTTGTACACGAAGATCGAGTGAATTGAGACGTTTTGATTCGATTTGGACAATTGATTTGAATTGGTTTTCGGTTTTTAATCTACAAATTAAATCTACCAATTTTAAACTATTTAAACTTATCCTAAAGTGCATGAATCGTAAACCCCGCTTAATTTAAAATCTACAGACACTTAATTACTTAAAATATAAAACTATTTAACAATTAAACAAATTTAATTATCTATAAGAAATTAAAATATTTAATTAAAATAACTTTTAAACTATTTTAAAAATCTAATTAAACTTTTAAACTAATTATCTTTTAAAAAAACTTAAAACAAATCTATTTAAAAATTATTCTTATTTAAATCTAATATTATCAAATTCTAATTAATTAAAAATAAACTAATTAAGCTATTTAAATTTAATAAAAACATTTTTTTTATTTATTTTAATTTATTTTTATTTAACTAAAACATACTTTAATAAAAACATTTTTTAAAAGTTTATTAAAAACGAAATTAAAGTGAATCAAAGTTTACTTAAATGAAATCTGCCAATGTTTAGAACTACTATATTAATAAAATAACTTGTAATTAAATCAAAAAGCCAACTAGCATGGTTCGCTAACACGCTGGGCGTTGAACCTGAGGGTCTCGAGTTCGAGCCCCATGAGTAACATATTTTTGTGAATAAATTTTCTTCTTGACATATTAATACTAGTCACAAAAAATCAAGACTCAAACGTTCAGCAAACAAAAAGCTAAACTAAACACTCTTAATGTTCAGCAAATCAAATAAGTGAAAAAAAACAAGATAAAGTTTATAAATCAAATTAACAAAGCCAATCTACGAATCAGATAATAACATTATCCAAACTAAGCAGGTTCAATAGAGCCCTATGAAATCAGCTTAAACAAAACCTACAATTCCCTAATAGCAATATGACTCATGAGCAAATCTCAGCAACTTTCCGTAAAGAAAAGACTATAATAGCAATGAACAACCAAATCATAAGATTATATCAGCAGATCAAGTAACCAAACGTACCAAATCAGTTACCTTGTATCTGACTTGTCCATCCATACAAATCAGTTACTAAAATTATTAACAGCCAAATCAAATACAGCATTCAGCAGGTAATATACTTTCAAACTGAATGAAACTCTAATACTTACAAAAGGAAACAGTAAGTAACCCTCAACCAAATCAGATATCAGAAGAATCTAACCAATTAACAATCACAATCAACCAAGCAGAATAACAAATTCAGATTCATTAACCCTAAACTGAGCAGAACGAAATAATCCTAAATAATTCATATCATTCATAAACTAATCAATTAACAATATATTTAATAACATAAATAGATAAACATAACATCATATTTAAACTAAAATCATGAAATTAAAAGGAGATGGAACCTTTTGGGATAACCTTTGAGCAGTAGGTTTGCGCTGAGCAACCTAATGAACCCGAAACAATCACCATTCACCATTGACTAGTACCACCATTATAATCAACGAACCGTCATCACACATCGAACCAAGCAGATTTGTATATTAAATTTATCCAGTAGAGATAAATATTGATCCAAATTTTTACTTTTAATATTAAATTCGAGCTATTAATTAGCTTAAATCTAACATCACAAACATTATTTTGTTGAAACAGTAGATAGAAATAATTTGTATATCACTTCAAACAATAAAAAAAATAGACACGAATATCAATAAAACTTCTGATCTTTTATTAACTTTCCAGAAAAATTACAGGATTCAATAAAAAGAAATACAGAATTTATCCTAATACTATTTTCACAGAATAACTTTAAAGTAAAAGACGGATGATAATTACAATAGAAAAGAGGGTTTTTATAGCCATCCCAAGGGCTTTGCTAGGAAGAATATCCGCATCTCTTTTGGAATTATCCCTTTTCAATTTCAGCCCTTGATCTTTATTCTCTCTCTCTCTTTGATTGATCGGATGGTGGATATAACACGCACTAGCACACGGATTGCCAACGTGGCATCCGTGTGTTAGTTGTGTTTCTTTTGAGCCATTTGATTGGTTGATTGTGGGGATTGAGGTGTCATCTCCAATAACAAGCTGCCACGTTGCCTCTGCTATCCATCTTTCTCTTCCTTAAAAATTGGGGGAATGAATTCCCCCTCACGTGAATTACACGTGAGAGTAAAATCCCTATGTTAATTTGTTGATTCACTGAATTAGGGTTGGGTGAATAGTGCTAGGGTTACTGTTTATTTGGGAGATGGAGTGAAGAAGAAAGTGCATAGAAAACATCGAATATATCGATGTATAGTTTATTATGTGATAGGGAAATGTGTGAGTGGGTAAGGATTTGTGTAACGTATATATACACGTTTATTTAAGGGTGTGGTGAAAACGTGTGAAGTATTCGTTTGACTGAAACAAAACAAACCCTAAAGGCCCATCATTCATTTGTTTCCTTTTAATTTCAGTAAATAAACTTTGGGCTTGAGGCCCAAATTCTATTTCCCCCATCCGTCTAATATACTATGTTGGGCTTTGATTGGGCCTTGACCCAAGAGTAATCCATCCGTGTGTATTTATTGGGCCAAGAGTGAATTTGGACCCAATTATCAAAAGTGTTACTATGTTTATCCAATATTGGGCTCTCAGGCCCAATAATCATTTGTGGGTCCGACTTGACCAGTTTTCTTAACAAATGATGAAATCCTCTAAAGTCGAGCTCGATTTTGGCTTCTTTGATCTTTATCTTCAAACTCGTGTGGATTTCGCCAGTTTTCGTGATCTTGGTACCTACACACATCAAAACAACAAAACAACATATACAAGGCATTTTTGATACATTTCATGCATAATTTCATTGTTTTAAGATACTACTGATATGACTATTTAAGCTCATATCAACCATCTTCGTACAATATTACAGATTCTTCTCCAGAAGCAGCTATATGCTAAATTCTCCAAGTGTGAGTTCTGGTTAGACAAGGTGGCATTCTTAGGTCACATTGTATCAGCAGAAGGAATCACGATGGATCCAACAAAGTTTGAGGCTATTACCAAGTGGCCAAGACCGACATCAGCGACTGAATTACGTAGTTTCCTAGGCATAGCTGGTTACTACCGTAGGTTCGTAGAGAACTTTTCCCGTTTAGCAATACAATTGACCAAACTGATGCGAAAGGGGAGAAATTCGTCTGGACTGAAGAAAGAGAGAAGAGCTTTGAAGACCTAAAGCAGAAGTTAGTATCTGCATCGATTCTTACTCTCCCATCTGGTACATGTTGATTTCAGATCTATAGTGATGCATCGGGGAATGGACTTAGCTGTGTTCTTATGCAACATGGGAAAGTGATCGCGTACGCTTCACGACAGCATAAGGCTTATGAGGAAAATTACCCTACGCGTGACTTGGAACTTGCAGCAGTTGTGTTCTCTTTGAAGATATGTAGGCACTACTTGTATGTTGAATCATGTGACATTTCCACGGACCACAAGAGCTTGAAGTATATCTTCACTCAACGTGAATTGAACATGAGACAGAGGAGATGGTTAGAGCTATTGAAGGATTATGACATTAATCTGTAGTATCATCTTGGCAAGGCGAATGTAGTTGCAGATGCACTTAGCAGGAAGTCCGGAATGATCAACGGCATTGAGATAAAGGAGAATATTATTAGAGACTTGGAGCGACTAGACATGGAGATCATGGTACGTGGAAAACACGGTTACTTGGATAATCTAAGAGTGTAACCCGAGTTACTCTCTAAGATCATGGAAGCTCAGAAGGATGATGGTGAAATCTGGGCGATAATTTAGAATTTGGAGAAGAAGACAGAATTTCGAGTAGACGCAGATGGTATCTTATGGCAAGGCACGAAACTTTGTGTTCCTGATGATCAAGAACTCCGGGAAGCATTGTTAGCTGAGGCTCATAGCTCCCCATTCTCAATTCATCCTGGTTCTACCAAGATGTACCATGACATCAAGCAATACTTTTGGTGGAGTGGTATGAAACAGGATGTGGCGACTTACGTCTCCAAATGTCTTACCTGTCAGCAGGTTAAGATCGAGCATTAGCGATCTGGCGGTCTTCTTCAACCGTTAGATATTCCAGAGTGGAAGTGGGACAAAATCACCATGGATTTTGTTACCGGTCTTCCGCCGACAAAGAGGAAGCACGATGCGATTTGGGTTAGCGTTGATCGACTTACCAAATCAGCTCATTTCTTACCGATCCGCAAGGAAGATTCAGTCAGTAAACTCGCCGATACTTACAAGAAGGAGATCGTGAGACTTCATGGTGCTCCATCCAGCATCGTCTCAGACAGAGATCCTCGTTTCACTTCGCGATTCTGGAGGAGTCTATAGAAAGCTTGGGGGACAAAACTTAAGCTTAGCATGACTTTTCATCCTCAGACGGACAGGCAATCGGAGAGAACGATTCAGACATTAGAAGACTTGTTGAGGTCATGTGCGTTGGAATGGACGGGAGATTAGGACGAATACATCTATTTGGTAGAGTTTGCATACAACAACAGTTGGCACGCAAGTATCAAGTATGCTCCATTTGAGATGTTGTATGGCAGAAAGTGTCGCGCCACAATCTGCTGGGATCAGGTTGGTGAGCGAACACTTGAAGGAGTAGAAATGATAGAGTTGACTAAGAGAAGGTCATAGTAGCTAATCAGAAACTGCCAGAAGCACGGTCACGTCAGAAGAGTTATGCAGACAAGCATCGTAGGGACTTACACTTTAACGTAGGAGATCACGTTTTCCTTAAGGTTTCGCCGGCACGTGGGGTTAGACGTTTTGGAATCAAAGGGAAGCTCAGTCCTCGATTCATCGGACCGTTTGATGTCATTGAGCGAGTTGGTGAAGTATCTTACCGTTTAGCGTTACCTCTGTAGCTTTTTCATGTTCACGGCGTTTTTCATGTGTCCTTACTCAGAGGGTACAAGTATCATCCCCATCACATGGTTCAGTATCCACTGGAATAGATTCGTGAAGATCTCATTTCATAGAAGAACCCGAATGAGTTCTTGACAGACAAGGACGAGTCATGAGAAGGAAGACGATCCCATTTGTCAAAATCCTTTGGAGGGATCATACCGAGCGGGAAGCCACTTGGGAAACAGAGGAGTCTATCCGGGCTTCTTACCCTCATTTCATATTTTGAATTCAGGTATGTTCTTCTTTTTAGTTTACATTATCTATAATTCGGGGACGAATTATTCTTTTTAGGGGGGAAGAGTTGTAAAACCCGCTTGCTTTTACAATGAATAGTACCCTTATGATCGTACGTACATGATTGGAACTTTCCTTATTTAGCACGTTTATGTTTCACGATAGGAATTTACAAGTATTACGTACGTGTTATTACACGATAAGTATTTAATACGTATTAATGCACGATAATTATTTCAACAATAATTATAATCACGAACATACGAACATGAAATCATGAACGTAAATAGTCACGAGCTTAATATTATGTACTTACGTATATTTATTACGAGTACGTATAAATATAAATTAAGACACGAACGAACAAGAATTAAATCACGTAAACACGACACGTTAACACGTAAATATAGAACACGGGAAAAATCAACGGGTTCCCTATGTGGGTCCCACTTAGGCGCGACATAGAACAAAAGAGGGGGCCCAACCCACTTTAAAATTTAACTAAAAAGGAATAAAAGAAGGAAGGGATTTTTCATATTACAGAAAGGTTAAAAAAATCAAAACCCTCCTCCTCCTTCTTCCTTGTAGCCTCCGCCCATAACACCACCACAAGGAGGTGTTTGTTGATCTTGGTTAATCCAATTTATTGCAAGATCGTTCGTGATTAGTTTTCTTGTTGATTCACGTATAGGTAATTTTTTTAAACCTTTTCTTCTTAATTATTTATTAGATCTAAGAACATGAAATCATGGGTTATTAAAACAAATTAATAAATATCTAGATCTAATCAAAGGGTATTAAAAATACATGGTTTAAGGGGGTTTTGGTTCGGCTATGGGTAGAACCGAGAGCAAAATATCTCGGTGTTTGTTTGATCACCACCAACCGAGACCACAAGGTCTCGGTTTGGTTTGTGGTTCGGCCGAGAGAACCAAGGGACCCCGACGCATGTCGGGGTTATCCTCGGTGGTCTATGGGGGGTCTCGGTTCTAGATCTACACGCACCACCGGTTTGGTGGTTTGCCATGGTTAAGGGTTGTAGGCCGGTTCAAGGGTAAAACACGGGTTCGATTCACGGGTTATTTTTCAAGATTAATTATTTATTTTTACAAGTTAAATAATTACAAGATTAATTAAATTAATTTAACATGCTATGTAATTAATTTAATTTGGACATGACTTGGGTTATATTATTATTAGTAATAATACACGATTTTAACCTAAGTATTTTATTAGTTAATTTAGACTAAGAAATTAATTAATTATTAAAACATGACTTATAATTAACTATCTTTCATGACTTAGGTTATATTAATAATAAATATTAATACATGTTTTAACCTAAGTATTATTACCTTTTATTTAATTAAATCAAGTTATATTTAATTAAATCTTATAACCTATAGTTTATTTAATTCACATGTCATAAATAATAAACTATACTATATATCACATGACTTAGAATATTAATCAGTAAAACTTAAGCTTATATATTATTAGCTTAATAATCCAGCTAATCTATTTATGGAAACTTTCTATTTTTAGAAACTTATTTAATTAAGGCAGCTAATCTATTTATGGAAACTTTCTATTTTTGGAAACTTTTTATTTTTGGAAACTTTCTATTTTTGGAAACAATCTATTTTAGGAAACCTGCTATTTTTAGAAAGTTACTTATTATTACACAACAAGTATAATAATACAAGAAATACAAGTAATACTTAATCAGAATAGACAAAATACATGATAAACGTAGTATAAAGCTAAAATCAGTGAAACATGACATGAACATATAAAACAAGCTAAGACATGATATAAAAATCAGTTACGTACTCAGTAATCAGAATACTTATGCACATATATTATTTATGTAGCATTAGTGATATCGAAGTAGGAGTCTCTTCCGTTCGTCTTTTCGTTCACTGGATACAAGGTACGGATTCTACGTCCTTTCGGTATAGACATTCTTCCTTATTAGGATTCCCCGTATGCAGCCAACTGTTTTCCCAGTATATGTTTTATATGTTTTGATTGCTTATATTTAATTAGATACCTAAAGCCATATACATGCATGACAAATTTCACCTAGTTATGGAGGTACCATAACCACGGCGGTGTGATAGCTCGTGGCGTCCCTTCAGCTTTTGGCCATATTATTATTATTATCATGTGAGGCGTATGGGTGCATCCCAGGTTACATGTTTTCAACAGATTATTCAGGTGAATGTGGTGTGTGTCTTGCATCCTTCACAAGGAGTTGATCCCTCCTACCCAAAAACTTATATTAAATTAGAGGCAGCCCCTCTAATTTGCATGACGAGGTCACCCCTCCAAGTATTCATGCACGTTGATATTTCATGACCTATAATGGCTAATGGTAAACATGTTAAACAGTTTTTATAAGATGAACATAAGGCTTTTCAAACTATAAAACCAGTTTTACTAAGATATACCAGGTTATCCAGGTCTTAACCTTTTCCGTTACTTTATGCTTATATGCTTATATTATTCATGCTATACTTGTATATCCGTGCACTGAGCGTTATGCTCAGCCGTTTTTCCTTTCATGTTCCAAAAACGGAAGATACTCAAGGACGCTCGTAGACTTTAAGCGTACGTGCATATGGATTGGAAGCTTCCTAGCCTTCATTACTTTATGCATTTCTTCATACTTTTGATACTCATTTATATGGACATTGTTTAGTCCTTTTCATTTACATTACTTATGTTTGTGTGTGATGAGTTCTACTTTTAGGATACTGATGTTTGTTTCTGGTATTTCCTTTATGGTCATGTGATGTTTTATACATTTATTCTTGTATGCTTTGATGACACGCCATAATCACGCGTGACATTCCATTTACCAAAATGGGGTGTTACAGCGTCATTTCTTTATATAACGCCTTAACGTTTATTAAAATATAAGTCCTTATTTATTTATCGAAATATCAACGTTCTCTGAATGTCGTCGTTTTAATTTCATATTGAACATTTATTTTTCTGGTTTTATGCTTAACTTTTAAATCGCATAACTTTAAAAATATTTGACCTCGATAATACGCGTTCTTACAAATTGCAAAACAAAATTTATATAAAACTCCACCTACTTATTTCACCCATATAATCTCACGCCACCATTGGCCTAACAAGTTAAACAATTTGGATTTTAATTGTTCAAATACATAACTTTATAACACCTTTCAACGTAAGCTTTGGTTTGTAAAAAGAGAGAAACATCATCTACGTGGCTTTAAGATATATACAGACACGTGGTGACATATTTGAAACGTGTAAGCCTTAACAATAGAAACTATGCTCAAAGTATAATAAAGAAAAACATATTTGAAGATTAAAAGGTGTAAAAGAAAAGAAAGAAGAAAGCTTCAAATTAATCTCTGAAAGTAATAAGTTTATAACGGCCATGTTTTTGGCATGAAAGTAAAGATTCAAGTTTAGCTTAATAACTCAAACTAGGTATAATTTTTTGTTTAAATTATATTTTTATTATATGTTTAGCTTTTGTTTATATCTCATATTTTGGTCGCGTCAATATCTCCACAAGAAAAATTATATGTCTATATTTCTCATAAAATGCATACGTATGTGTTGATATTGTTGTGGTTATTTCAAGAAGATTACAAGCAAGTCTTGTTATATTATTTAAATGGCTATGAAAATATTTAATATAAAGTATGTATAATATGTACTTATCTCATCAGGAAAATAATTAATTAATCAATTTAGATAAGTACTTGGGTTTACTACTTTTTTTGCGATGGTTAAGATCTAAATTTATGTCAAGTTAGCTTAGATGCGTTTGGGTGTTTCTAAGAAAACGGACAAATTTGAAACATACTTTGAAAAACTTGAAAAGTCAAACGTTGTTCTTGAAAGAAAATTGGTTCAAAAAGTTTTCGATTCTAAAGCTAAAAAGGATAATCTTTTGAAACAAATTCAGTTACTAGAGTCTAAATTGGCATCCCAAGATAGATTGCTCAAAGAAAATGAAACGTTAAAGGCTCAAGTTCAGGAAAAGGTTTTTGCTATAGCTGCGTTGAAAAACGAATTAAGGAAAAATAGAGGACCTAGTGTGGATACTAAGCTTGAGAAACCTTCAATCTTGGGGAAACCGCCTCAAATTCAGTCGGTTAGACAACCTACTGCATTTAGATCCGAGCGATCACAATCCTCGAGACCGCGGTTTGCCTCCTAAGTTGATTTGGTTCATCTTTCTAGACCAGGCACTTCAGCAACTAGGCCAAATGTGACCAAAACAGCTTTAGCAAGACCTATTCAGATGATTGCCTCTAGTTTCCCTAAAAATACCAAGACCACGTCTAGAACTAGTTCAAATGACGTTTGCCATAAATCTGGTCATAGGGAAGCTAAGCAAAAGACACATGTAAGAGATAGCAATGTCCAACCTAGTCAGATGCCTTCTAGTTTACCCAACACTGCTAACCGTATCATGACGTCTCCTAGGAGCATCGATCAATCATCTAGGAATTACTCGGACATTAAATATGCTACTTGTAAAACATGTAGAAAATGTGTCTTTACGGCAAATCATGACTCGTGTGTCAAGAAATTACTTGATGAGGTGAACTCCCGTGCTATAATTAAGTCCCAGTGGATAGCTAAAATCAAACCCTTTGGTAAAGTTTGGCGCCCCACTGGTAGAACTTTCACTCTTGTAGGAAACGAGTGCCCTTTAACTAGGATAGTCTTCGATTCTACTAAGTCTACTAGGGAGGAAACCGATAAAGATGATACTTCACTTAAGCCTAAACTTAAGGTTTTCTATAAAAGGAAACATTTGCCAGCCAAGACTAGTGAATCATCTACTCAGGTCGCTTTTGACACAAGTAAAGCCAACTGTGAACCCCCACGTGCTTCTAAAATTGATATCGCTAACCCATGTCAAAGCAAGCAAATTCCTAATGAGAATGCAGGTACCAAAATTGATGTTTCAAAAGAACGAAGCGGTCCAATCATAGTATACCATTCAACTAAGGATACTCTTAGAGTTTGGTTGCTAAAGAAGCAGATATCGGAGAAACAAGTGTCTCAGGGGATTCATGGTTAAGCTTAGTAAAAGGCTTACATTCAAATCACAGTCTGTAACCTGTTCTTCAAAGAAAGGGAAGTTTATCTCGCAACGATAACTTACCCTCAAAACGAGAAATTAAATTTTCTCGGACACGAGCTTCCGTTAAAACTATTCAAAGGTTTTAAGCTCGTGTAAATGGCGTATAATCACATTACAGTTTATGCCCCGTTCTTCAAAGGCAGGAAAGTTTATCGCCGATGATAAACTTATCCTTACAACGAGAAATTAATTTTTCTCGGGCATGAGCTGATATCGAAAACATCCCAAGTTTTTAAGCTCATGCAAAATGGTTCATTGTTAAATGTCAGACAATGACCCTGACTTCAAATAAAGGAAAGATTATCTTTTATGATAACTTATCCTCTTAACGAGAAATTTACCTTTCTCGGTCATGAGCTTGTCTTAAAACATTCGAAGTTTTAAGCTCAGAAAGGAAAGTGTATCTTTTAAATAAGAGAACTTTTTCTCATAACGAGAAATTAACCTTTCTCGGTCATGAGCTTTCCGTTAAAACAGTCAAAGTTTTCAAGCTCATGAAAACGACTCCTAAGTAAATGTCAGCTTAGGACTCGTCCTTCAGATAAAAGGAAAGTTTATCGCCGATGGTAACTTATCCTTAACAACGGGAAGTTTACAACTTCTCGGACTTGAGCTCACTTTTAAGATATTCAACATCTTAAGCTCAAGTAATTGGTGGTTTTCAAAACTATGAACACAATTTTTCAAGAATTTTTCAAAAGGTTTTTCTAAATCTTTTAAAATTGTGTGTTCAAATATGTTTTGATAAAAAGAGCATGTCTTCTGGAATCGATAATATTTAGGAACCTAGAAATGTCGTTCAATAATGACACAGGGTTGTAAATAAAGTTCGAGAAGAAGTTTAAACGATTTAAAACTTGCTCCATATGGTTTGCTATTATTTCCGATAGTAACCCGCCTTTCACATTGAAGTCAAGTATTTCACCGGAAAGCTTTGACTCTACAATCCGAAGTTATCAACTCCACAATCCGAAGTTCGTTGCAACAGATATCTACATACTAGACGATGCGACTGCTCAAACGACGACTACAGCTCTTTAAGTAGAACACGGGTCAACAATTGAGGGGGAGAAATTGTCCAGCATTCAGAATCTTCGATGCCGAAAGTGCCATAGTTCACAAGTTGGTGTTAAGACAACGATATCAATTGTCCATGTGGTGTAAAGGGGAAGATAATTTCAGAAGTTACGAGGAAGACCAACATTCGTGAACAAGAACCATGTGCTTCTTTCATATGATGTTCTCCATCATTCAGGTCCAACCTCGTAAATTGCTAATATTGTGAATTCATTATCATATATGATCTTTGCACGTGATAAATACCTTACACTTGTGTTTAAAAGGTATTTAATTTACGTTTCATGTACACCCTCATTAATTTGAGGGGGAGCTTGTGTAACTCATGAAGACACATGGCTTTGCATTTCTCTTCCCAAATTTTCTTAAAATGCTATTAAATCAATTGATATTAAAAACATCGATTGGGTTAATATTTTTAATATGGGGGAGAAAATGTGATTTAATATGGGAAATGA
Organism: Glebionis coronaria; assembly: GCA_025667525.1. Lineage (NCBI taxonomy): Eukaryota > Viridiplantae > Streptophyta > Magnoliopsida > Asterales > Asteraceae > Glebionis > Glebionis coronaria. The sequence continues at coordinate 339,684,151 of CM046881.1, read as the reverse complement.
TTAATCACAAATGGTTTGACTTAATGTGTTAGCTCATCCCGACATGTGCGAAATGTTTTCGGATATCGTGGCATATGTTAAGGGGGAGCAAAATGGATTTGCACTTCAAAATGGATTTCATGGTGACATACACTTACCCAAAACATCTCTATTCACGACGGTGAAGATTGTGGTGACATAAGGATGGTAGGATAGGTTAAAGTCCAATGATTTCTCCAGAACCGGAGGAATCTTCCCAAGGACATTCCATAGCTAGAAATAGTAGTCCTTAGGAAAGATGGAGAAAGATTGTGAACGTAGCTGAATGCCGACCAAGTACTTAAGTTAGCACTGGAACAATCACAACAAGGTGCTAGTGATGACGTATTGGTAAGCATTGAAGGGGTTGAAGAATGAAAAAGAATTGTAAAGATAAAGGGTGTAAAGAAAGAAGCCCTCCTTACAACCTTAGGCAGAAACCAGGTCAATTCATATCCTATTGAGATCATTTTTAAAGATTCTTGATATTGAAGATAGACATCATGGACCCAGTGATGCAAGGCACAACCCATCCCAGCTAACTCAGATATCTCTCAAAAGATATTTGTTTTAATCACACGGAGACAACGCATTATCTATTGATTTATTCACTCCGAATAAATTGGTATTGAAAAGGTGGCACTCCTCTCTAGCCTCCGATCACTAAAATCCAAAATGCACGATCGAGTCTAGAGCCATTTGAGATCATCAAATATATCATTAGGACACATTTTTCATTATTCCTTGCTTGTTCACACAATGTGAAAAGTAAGAAAGATATTAAGAGTCCTACGCAAAATCTTCATGATCTTGCCTGAACATCCGAGTAATACGAAAGTATTTACAATGAAGATGGAAATCCTTCTTGAGCGAAAATCAAAAAGCTCATTGTAGGTAACTTGTGCGATTCTTTATGAATCAAACTTGTGATAACTGGAAAGCAACAGTTGTTTAATTCTTAATTGAATTTAAACACGTTCCAGGCCTCTACGTAATATCTTAGTGATCTTGCCAGAACACTCAGAGTGATACCTTAGTGTTCACATTGATGAGTGGAAATCCTTCTAGTGTTAACCTCAAACAACACTTGGTAGGTTACTTGCAAGATTCTATACGAATCAAGCTCGTGACAACTAGAAAGCGATGATGGTGCGGTTCTTAATTGAATTTCACTTGTTCCAGGAACATGAATTAACGGCTTCAAATCATGCGGATATTATTATCTAAATGATTCACTCTTTATGTTCGCAGTCAGCTTTGGACGGTCGAATAAAGAGAACGGGTTTACCCGCGAAATCTTGTCAAGGAGGTTCTTAATTGAAACTATCTGTCACAAGAACGATATTTTATATCGTCCAACGGTCTTCACCGATCGGAGGTAAAATGCTACCGAATTAGAATGAAATGTTCAAGGCCATTTCATCCGTGTATATGTTTTGTTGCTAACTGTCTTATGCAGTGTAACAAGAAGGTGGCATTGCGGTATACAATCCAGAAGAAGTCGTCACCACATGTTTATACTACATACACTTAGTACTTCAACAAATTCAAGAAAGTCTGAAGGTCAAGTCTTCCGCTGTATCAAACTCTGAAGCTTTCAAGAATTTAAAGGTATAAGTATGTGGAACATGAAGTCACGAAGAGGCAAATATCACAAGTGAAGAATGCACAAGGTCAACGCAAGGAAACATGCTCAAGACTAAAGTCAAAGATCACATCAAGCACATTCACAAGAACAAGATCGAAGACTCAAGCATAGTATGCTAGGTTTAAGATTATGTAAAATGGTGTGACCTCCCTTAGGGGGAGATTGTTGGAAATACGTTTTTCCAAGGAAAGTCTCGGTCGCATCATTATTAGCATAGATCACGAGCTATAGACTATTTAGGACATTGTAACTTGGAGTGACCTCCCTTAGGGGGAGATTGTTGGATATACGTTTTTACGTATTTAGAAAGGATCGGTCACTCCAATAATATATTCAAGTAATAGGCTTGTGATCTAGTTTGTAAACAATATAGTCCATATAGCCCACATGTAGGGTGGGCTATATATACCCCCTCCTAGCATGTTAGGAGGGGTGGTTCTTTCATTTACTCACTTTTCATTTAATAAATCTATTCTTTCTCTCTCCATCCTCATCTTCTTCCTCCTCCTCCTCTATCTTATCAATAGATTATTCATAGCTTGCCAAATCCTAAGATTACATAGACCTACATTTTGGTATAAAATTTTTTTCATGTATATAAATATATATTTGAGGATTTGATCTGTTTAATCATATGTTTTATGTTATACTGTCAGATGGTTCTCACACGCGAACAGGAGCAGCTCAATGCTGCAATTCAGGCTGCCATGCAAGCTTTGCTTCCTCAATTGAGGAATGACATCAGGGCTGAAGTGCAAGCTGCCAACATTCAGTAGCATAATCAGGCACCTCCTCCTCCTCCTCCAGTGACATTAGCAGTATGGCTGGAGAGATTCAACAAGCTCCGCCCTCGAGCTTTTGAGAAGACAGATAGCCCCAGCGATGTTGAAAGCTGGTTGGCTCACATCGAGAAGATTTTCAACGCTATGGGCTGTAACCCCGCATACAAGGCGAGGTTGGCATGTTATCGGTTCGAAGGCGATGTACTCAACTGGTGGTTAGCATTGATGCAATCTGAAGGTGGTGACGAGTGGGTTGCTGGTTTGACTTGGGCTCAGTTCAAGGACAGGGTGATGGAGCAGTTCTTTCCCAAGGCTGAGCAGGACAAGCTCAAGAGAGAGTACCATGGGATCCGACAGAGAGCTGGGGAGAATAGCAACGAGTTTATGCAGCGCTTTCTTCGCTTAGCTGGTTTCCTTGGTGCGGCAGCAGGTACTCTTGAAGAGCAGGCACATCACTTTAGATGGGCTCTTCGCACATCGGTCGCAAAAAATCTGGTGTGTGCTACGTTCAACACTGTAGCACAAGTGGCCGATGCAACACGAAAACTGAAGATGCTGCAGGAGAGAGATGAGTTCGGGGAAGCTGAAAGACCCGACAAGAGGTAAACATTCGTATTCAAGCGGAGACCAATCTGTATACTTTCCATATGTCAATTATTCATCTCTTAAATGTATCTTCCAGGCAGAAAACTGGGGACCGGTCTCAGCCGGCTACTCAGCAGCAGCCTCATCAGCCCAAGGGAAACGGTCAGACTAACGACCGTTCTGCTACGGATAGGCGTGGCGGTAATGACAATTACCGTAACAACGCTGGGCACTCCAACAGCAGCAGGTCCTAATACTTACGCATTTCCTTATGATTTCATGTTATAACTCATATTCTGACACTTTAGCAAAACTTCTACCAGGAACCATGGAAATGGTAGGGACTAGAACCAGAGAGGTTCGCAGCCTAGCCGTCCATCTATCACTGGTATTCAATCTTACGATTATCCGCTTTGTTCTTTGTACCCAATTACCATGTCTTATGTAAAATGTTTCATCAGGTTCTCAGCCAGCCAGAGCACCTGCTGGAGGATACACTCATCCTCTTTGCTCTACTTGCCACCGTAGGCACCCAAGACCATGTCGCCGTAATATTGATGCGTGCTTCAAGTATGGTCTTCCTGGCCATATTATGAAGGATTGCCGTAAGGGCGAGATGGAGGGTATATCGGGACATGCTGATACCAAGCCGCCTCCTACTGCCGGGCGTGTCTACACGACATCTCGAGACCAGGCCAACAAGTCTACAAGTACCATCACTGGAATCTTGTATATGTATGGTCAAGCTGCATGTGTTCTTTTCGATACGGGTGCTACTCACTCGGTTATTTCTACTGCTTATGCTAAGAACATTAGGATGCCTCCCTTGCCACTAGAAAATATGCTTACTATTTCCACGCCTTTGAGGGACTCTGTATTAATCACCCATGTATAAAAGAGTTCCCCTAGAATTTGACGATAAGGTTCGACCTGTCGACGCACTTTCGCTGGACATGAATGACTTCGACATGATTTCTGGCATGGATTGGCTATCCAAGCATCATGCTACCATAGATTGCCATTCATATCGAGTTATCGTCGGTGATGTTAATGCACCAGAGTACATTCATAATGGGTTCATACCCGGATAGTCTGTACAAGTCATATCCACCCTGCAAGCGCGTGCACTACTGTCACATGGCTGCGAGGGTTATCTAGCTACGGTTCACGACACGGATGCTGAATCCCCATCAATTCAGGATCAACCTGTAGTGTCGGAATTCCAAGATGTGTTTCCAGCAGAACTTCCGGGCATACCACCTGCACGAGAAGTGGAATTCAGTATCGAGCTGGTTCCAGGAGCTGAACCAATCTCCAAGGCTCCTTATCGCGTGGTCCCATAGAGCTGAAGGAGCTGAAGGATCAACTGCAAGAACTTCTTGAACGAGGTTTCATTCGACCGAGCGCATCTCCATGGGGCGCACCGGTCTTGTTTGTTAAGAAGAAGGACGACAGTATGCGTCTTTTTATAGACTATCGCGAGCTCAACAAGATTACCATTCGGAACAGATATCCACTGCCTTGTATTGACGATCTGTTTGACCAACTCCAAGGGGCCAAACACTTCTCCAAGATTGATCTTAGGTCAGGCTATCATCAGCTACGGGTCAAGGAGCAGGACATCGCTAAGATTGCCTTTCGTACCCGTTATGGCCACTACGAGTTTGTAGTTATGCCATTTGGCCTGACAAATGCTCCAGCAGTGTTCATGGATTTGATGAACAGAATCTTCCATGAATTTCTGAACAAGTTCGTCATTGTCTTCATCGATGACATCCTGATTTTCTCAAAGTCCAAGGAGGAACACGAATACCATCTTCGTACAGTACTACAGATTCTTTGCCAGAAGCAGCTGTATGCTAAATTCTCCAAGTGTGAGTTCTGGTTAGACAAGGTGGCATTCTTATGTCACATTTTATCAGCAGAAGGAATCACTATGGATCCAGCGAAGGTTGAGGCCATTACTAAGTGGCCAAGACCGACATCAGCGACGGAAGTCCGCAGTTTCTTAGGCTCAACTGGCTATTACCGTAGGTTCGTGGAGAACTTTTCCCGCCTAGCACTACCATTGACCAAACTGATGCGGAAAGGGGAGAAATTCGTCTGGACTGAAGATCGAGAGAAGAGCTTTGAAGACCTGAAGCAGAAGCTAGTATCGGCACCTATTCTTACTCTACCATCTGGTACGGGTGGATTTCAAATCTACAACGATGCATTGGGGAAGGGACTTGGCTGTGTTCTCATGCAACATGGGAAAGTGATCGCGTACGCTTCACGACAGCTTAAGCCTTATGAAGAAAATTACCCCATGCACGACCTGGAACTTGCTGCAGTCGTGTTTGCATTGAAGATATGGAGGCACTACTTATATGGAGAATCATGTGACATTTTCACGGACCACAAGAGCTTGAAGTATATCTTCACTCAGCGTGAATTGAACATGAGGCAGAGGAGATGGTTGGAGCTGTTGAAGGATTATGACATTAATCTACAGTATCATCCCGGAAAGGCAAATGTAGTAGCAGATGCTCTTAGCAGGAAGTCCGGAATGATCAACGACATTAAAATCGAAGAGAAAATCATCAGAGACTTGGAGCGACTAGACATCGAGATCATGGTACGTGGACAGCACGGTTACTGGGCTAATCTTAGAGTAGAACCCGAGTTGCTATCTAAGATCAAGGATGCTCAGAAAGATGACAGAGAAATCTGGGCGATAATACAGAATTTGGAGAAGCAGACAGAATTCAGATTAGATGCAGATGGCAGGGCACGAGACTTTGTGTTCCTGATGACCAAGAACTCCGGGAAGCTTTGTTAGCTGAAGCTCATAGCTCCCCATTCTCTATACATCCTGGTTCGACTAAGATGTACCATGACATCAAGCAGTACTTTTGGTGGAGTGGTATGAAACAGGATGTGGCCACTTACGTCTCCAAATGTCTTACCTGCCAGCAGGTTAAGATCGAGCATCAGCGATCTGGCGGTCTCCTTCAACCGTTAGATATCCCAGAGTGGAAGTGGGACAAAATCACCATGGATTTTTTTACTGGTCTTCCGCCTACCAAGAGGAAGCACGATGCAATTTGGGTTATCGTAGATCGACTTACCAAATCAGCTCATTTCTTACCGATCCGCAAGGAAGATCCGGTAAGTAAACTCGTAGATACGTACAGAAGAGATATCATGAGACTCCACGGTGCACCAACCAGCATCGTCTCAGACAGAGATCCTCGATTCACTTCGCGCTTTTGGAAAAGTCTGTAGAAAGCTTGGGGTACACAACTTAAGCTTAGCACGGCTTTTCATCCTCAAACGGACGGACAGTCGGAGCGAACCATTCAGACATTGGAGGATATGTTGAGGTCTTGTGCGTTGGAATGGACGGGTGATTGGGACGATTACATCTGTTGGTGGAATTTGCATACAACAACAGTTGGCACGCAAGTATCAAGTGTGCTCCATTTGAGATGTTGTATGGCAGAAAGTGTCGCGCCCCAATCTGCTGGGATCAGGTTGGTGAGCGAACACTTGAAGGACCAGAAATCATAGAGATGACCGATGAGAAGATCACAGTAGCTAAGCAAAAAATTCAGGAGGCACGGTCACGTTAGAAGAGTTACGCCGATAAGCATCGTAGGGATGTACACTTTAACGTAGGAGATCACGCCTTCCTTAAGGTTTCGCCGGCACGTGGTGTTAGATGCTTCGGGATTAAAGGGAAGCTCAGTCCTCGTTTCATCGGACCGTTTGATATCATTGAACGAGTCGGTGAAGTATCTTACCGATTGGCGTTACCTCCGCAGCTTTCGCATGTGCACAATGTGTTTCATGTGTCCTTACTCAGAGGGTACCAGTATCATCCCCTTCACATGGTTCAGTATCCACTGGAACAGATACGTGAAGATCTCACTTTTATAGAAGAACACGAACGAGTTCTTGACAGACAAGAACGAGTCATGAGAAAGAAGACGATTCCATTCGTCAAAATTCTATGGAGGGATCATACCGAGCGAGAAGCCCCTTGGGAAACAGAGGAGTCTATCCGGGCTTCTTACCCTCATTTCATATTTTGAATTCGGGTATGTTCTTCTTTTCCAGTTTACTTTATCTATAATTCGGGGACGAATTATTCTTTTTAGGGGGGAAGAGTTGTAAAACCCGCATGCTTTTACCATGAATAGTACCCTTAAGATCGTACGTACTAGATTTAAACTTTCCTAATATAGCATGATTACGATTACGTGTTAGGATTTTACGTATTACGTACGTGTTAGAACACGATAAGTATTTACTACGCACGAGCACGTAATAATTATTTGACAATAATTAATCACGAACATACGATCATGAAATCATGAACGTAATTAAAACACGAACTATTATTAAATACGTATATATATTTATTACGAGCGTAATTAAATATATTAGATCACGATATTTACGTAACGAGAACACTTAAAACACGAACACAAATAATCACGAACGTGTAACTTAACATCGAGACACAGAAAAAGGTACGGGTACCCCAAGTGGGGCCCCCTACCCGCGGCTACAAGGACAAATGGGCCAAGCCCATTTGTAAATTTTACTAAAGGGGGTTAATAATTTTTACACTACTCATTTTTTTCATTCACATAAGATTTTAGAAAAACCTAAAACCCTCCTCCCTTGTTCTTTTTGTGCCGCCACCCTACAAACACCACAAGGAGGTGGTTTGTGATCTTGGATCTTGGAATTTTAGTTGGTGATCGTGTTTGTTCTTCATCCTTTTGATCTACGAATTCGGTAAATCCTTTTTAAACCTTTTCTTTTGATTTGATCTTTTTATAAATCAAGAACATGTTATGTTTTTTACAAAAACCTAATAAATAAACATGGATCTAACATGATTTGGGGTTTAATAAAATCAAAAGTATGTTTTTAAGGGGTGTTTGTTTTGGCCGCAGGCTGCACCGAACCCGAAGGGGGTTTCAGTTTGGCCAATCCGACCACCACCGAGACCATAAGGTCTCGGTTGGTGTGTGGGTCCCACGGCAGCATCAAGGCACGGGGTACCCCGAGTTGGTTCGGGGTACGGTGTCGATTTCATGTCCGGTTCATGCTTTTTAGTCTAGATCCGGTTCATGGTGTATGTTTAGTTTCTTTTATATTTTATGATCTTATGTTAAAAATTAAATTAATAAAATGATATGATTAAATTAATAACATGACTTAGGTTATTTAATTATTAATAATCATGAAATTAATTAACCTAAGTATTTTATATTTTAGACTTATAATTAATTGATTATTTAAAAACCATGACTATAATTAATTAATTAACATGACTTAGGTTATATTATTAATATATCATAATACGTGTTTTAACCTAAGTATTTAACTTTATTTATTTAAAAACATGTTATACTTTAATTATATATTTTAACCTATAGTTTAATTTAATTACATGAAATAATTATTAAACTATACCTTATATTATATGACTTAGAAAAATAATAATGAGTACACTTAGGCTTATATACTTAGCTTATTTAACCAGCTTATTTCTAATTATGGAAACTTTCTATTTTTAGAAACTTAATTAAATAAGGAAGCTAATCTATTTATGGAAACCTTCTATTTTTAGAAACTTATTTATTTCAGGCATCTAATCTATTTATGGAAACTTATTTAATTAAGGCAGCTAATCTATTTATGGAAACTTTCTATTTTTAGAAACTTATCTATTTTAAGCAGTAAATCTAATTTTGGAAACTTTCTATTTTTTGAAACTTTCTATTTTTGGTAACTTTCTATTTTTGGAAACTTTCTATTTTTGAGAATTTTCTATTTTTGGAAACTTTCTATTTTAGGAAACCTGCTATTTTTTGGAAAGTTACTTATTATTACACAGTAAGTATAATAACACATGAAATACCAGAAATACTTAATCAGATTAAACAGAATATAAGATAAACACAATGTAAGGCTTAAAAACAGTAAAACATGGTAAGAACACATAAAATAAGCTAAGACATGACATAAAACCAGCTACGTATTTAGTAAGCAGATACTTATTCATGTATGTATTTATGTAGCACTAGTGATTCAGAAGTAGGATTCCTCTCAGTTCATCTTCTTCGTTCACTGGACATAAGGTACGGATTCCCGTCCTTTCAGTATGGACATTTTTTCCTTATTAGGATTCCCCGTATGCAGCCAACTGTTTTCCCGTAGTATAAGTTACGTGTTTGATTGCTTATGTTTAATTAAGATTACCTATAGCCATATACATGCATGACCAGTTTCACCTAGTTATGGAGGTACCATAACCATAACATTAGAGGCACTGATGTTATGACTTCACCACGGCGGAGTGATTGCTCGTGGCGTCCCTTCAGCTTTTGGCCATTTATATTATATTTATCATGTGGGGCGTATGGGTGCATCCTAGTTACATGTTTTTATTCAGGATTTCATGGTGAATGTGGTGTGTGCCTTGCATCCTTCACAAGGAGCTGATCCCTCCTACCCAAAAACCAGTATATTAAATTCGAGGCAGCCCCCTAATTTCCATGATGAGGTCACCCCTCCAAGTATTCATGCACGGTGGATTTTCATGACCTATATTGGCTAATGGTAAAATATGATAAACAGTTTTTATAAGATAAACATAAGACTTTCAAACTATTAAACCAGTTTTATCCAGACTTAACGAGGTTACTCGGGACTTAGTTTTCTTCCCCTGTTATATGTTATATGCTTATCTTATTCATGCTTTATTGTACATCCGTGCACTGAGCATATTTGCTCAGCCGTTTTCCTTTTCTATGTTCCCAAAACGGCAGGTACTCAGGGACGCTCGTAGGCACTAAGAGTGCGTGCATATGGACTGGAAGCTATCTAGCCTTCTTTAGTTTATGCATTTCCTTTCTTATGATACATTTGCTTTGGACATTGTTTAGTCCTTTCCTTTACTATACTATGTTTGTGTGTGATGAGCTTTACTTTTGGACTACCGATGTTTGATTCCGATATTTTCCTTTTATGGTCAAGTAATGTTTAGACATTTTTCCTTGTATGCTTTGATGACACGCCATAATTGCATGTGACATTTCCATTATCAAAATGGGGTGTTATAAACGAATTCGAAGAACCAAGTCTAATTAATAAAGAAATTAGAAGACGACTTCATTTTATTATTCGACAAATCCCGAGACAAAGTCGAGAAAGACGAAGAAATTAAAAGACGAAAAGATAAGAGAAAGAAGGAAGCAACAACAACTCCCCCTGGTCCTATAAATAGTCTTCCATTCCTTCATTTTGGGGTGTTAGAAAATTAAGGGTAGATTAGAGTAGGAGTAGGAGTAGGTGTTTGTACTTTCTCTCTCTAGTTTTTCCTTAAAGTTTTAGGCTTTTCACTTTAATTTTGTATTTGAATCTTTAATCTTCATCTTTAATTTCAAGTTTTTCATAATCATTCTCATTCTTCTCTTCTTGTTTTTTAAAAATCTATTGTCTTGTTTGATTAATCTTAAAGTTTTCATCTTTATGCTTAATTTGATTAAAGTTCTTATCTTTTTGTTATTATCATTTTCGTGTGATTCATGGTCTTAGCTTATTGTGTTTTTTGTTTAATTTGTGTCTAGCTTATTTTCATTTAAGTGTTTTTAAAATTTTAATCTTTTTTAAAAAATTGATCTTATAAATTTTGCTTAATTGGCATCTTGAATGTTTTTAAATTCATAGCTTATTTTGTTCTTCTTATTGTTGTTTTGGTCAAATTTTTGGTTAAAGTGCTTATTTGATTTTTAGCTTATTCTACTCCATCCGAATATTGTGATTTTTCCATCACAATATCATTAGGGTTTTGACATTGTGACAACTTATTATGACAGCTCATTCCGACAGCTTCATTGCGATCGAAGTGTTATAATATCCCCTTATTCCGATCGAGGATTGCGATTGCCCCTGGCATCGTGGATTGCGATCGGGATTTAAGGCATATTGTGATGAAACGCTGCCCAATTTTCAACACCTATATTGTGATAGGTTTTCCATATTGTGATAGGTTTTCATATTGTGATAGTTTTTCATATTGTGATAGTTTTCCATATTGTGATAGGTTTTCATATTGTGATAGTTTTTCATATTGTGATAGTTTTCCATATTGTGATAGTTTTTCATATTGTGATAGTTTTTTATATTGTGATAGTTATTCATATTGTGATAGTTCTCCATACTGTGATAGTTTTTCATATTGTGATAGGTTTTCATATTGTGATAGTTTTTGTATAGGATTCCGATAGTTCTTTTGATTTAACATTCTGACAGTTTTTTATTTCCCTTATATTCTGATGTAATTGACAGTTTTTGATTTTATATTCCGACGGTTTCATTGCTTTAACATTCCGATACAACTACAATTGACATGCCTACATGCTAGCTTATAACTTTGGCGCCACTTTTAGCTACCAGCTTGCTTGGCTGCTTGAGCAGTTTGCCTGCTAGCTTGTTTAGTAATTAATATTGTTCCGTAATATTTAGTTTAATCTGAAATTTGTTCCGATTTTTATTCTGAAAGTCACGTATTTTTAGTTATTTTTTTCATCAAATTTTAGTATTATTAATTTTTTGTAAAGTTTAAGTTTTATCTTTTATTTAGTACTCGCTTTAGTTTTTGTCTCGTTTAGTTTTAAAGTACCCTCTTAGTTTTATTTTCTCCTTTTTCATTAAGTTAATTTTATTTTTCAGTTGAAAGTTAATTTCTTCGTTTAGTTTTATTTTTATTAATTGTTTTGTTTTAATTTAAGTTTTATTATTTGTTTTGCTCCTTTATTATTAGTTATTTGTTTTTGGTTTATTTTTATTACGTTTCGCTTTTACCTTTTAAGTAGAAATAGATAACCAAAACATTCTTTTTGTTAACCAAAAACGACTGAGTCACACTTTTAACCGGAGATCAATTCGAATTGAATCGAGAACGAACAACACTTCTAGAGCATACAAAATCATACTTTCAAACGGTGTCGTTGCCGGCTCTTTTCGTGAAGATTAACGGTTTTTGTGAGAGACGCGTTGGATTTTGGGATCCGTTCACTCGTGAATGTTATTTTTTTTGCATTTTTCAAAAAAAAATTCAAAAATCCATAAAAAATTAAAATTTTCAAAAATCCAAAAACATTAAAAAAAATCATAAAAAGCATTTCTTTTCAAAAAGTTTTGCACCAAAAATATTCCTCTTACTTCTTTATTGTGTTTTGATTCTTAATGGATTCGTATGTTTCTTGTGCTGCAGGGTGTGGAAGACCATTGTATGGTTGTCCAACATGTCAATGGTGTACATGTGAGCGGTGTGGAAATGATATCGACAATACACAATTTGGATTTTGTCCCTCGTGCAATTCGATTAACTCATCCTTTGCTTCTAATGCACTTACTCCACCCTCTTTCATATATTGTGGAAGTGATTCTCATTGGTATGTTTCGTGTCCAATTCGACACCCGTCTCATGACGAGCAAGAACGCGGTTACATTTATGGCAATGGTAATAGCTATCTACATAAAGCACTGGGTTTTCCTCAATATCCGTATTGCAACAATTGTGGGGGTCATCACGATACCTTTTCTTGTCAGCCGATGAATTATTATGAGCCAAATCTGTGTTCTAATTCTTTTCAACCAATGATATATGATGGGCCACATCCGTGCTATAATTCCGGTTTTCATAATTTTGAGCCCCCATAATACACCCTCGATCATCAACCTTCTTTGAATCCGAATGACCAAACCCACGCCCTTATTTTGCAACTTCAAGAAGCCGTGGTTCAACTAAAAGAAGCATGGGAGGAGGAAAAGCGACAACAACAAGAGCAAGTATCTAATCTTAGTGATTATACTCCTCATCTTGTACGTCCATACTACTATTATGATGATGACGAGGATGATATCTATGATCTCAACCCATCTTCTGAGATTACTACTCCTACTCTTGATATCCCTAATGCGTCTAAGGATAGTGATACATCGAGTGAGATTAGTGATTTTAGTCTTGATGAATTCTTTGATGAGGTTTGTGATGCACCGATTTTTATGGAGCCAACGGACGAGGTCGATCTTAATGATGATTTTTCTCCATGCTATGAGAATTTAACTTTTGAAATTTCTCCTTCTCCTCCGTGCGACGAAGGCGATGTGATTTATTCTCATGTACGAGAAGTTCACCACTGAACTTGGTCTTGTAGATGATGTGGAAGACGTTATTCTTCGCGAAAAATCACTGAAAGTTCATCTTCTTATTGCTAAAATTGAAGCGTTGAATTCTGATCCTATTTTTGAGTCTTTACCTCTGTCTATTACTTCAGTTGAGAATAATGATACAGCTATGGAGGAAATCGACATGCTCTCAATACCTCCGGGTATTGATGATGATGACACGGAGGGGGATATTCTTTTTGTTATTTGCTGCATGAAGATATTGTCCCAATTCCCCCTCCCGAGCACCTTTTATCCCAACCTTTAGAAACCATTACCGAGGATGAGTGCTTTGACCCGGGGGGTGACATTGACCATTCCATGATTGACACCTTTGCGGCTTTGCCGCTCAGTGATAATCATATGTCTTTTGGGGATGACATTTTGATTCCTTTACCCACCCCACCTCCTGTGGATCATGATTTCACATACTTTTCGTATGTTGAAAGGACTTTTCTACCCTTCAAGACTTATCCTCATGCCTCTCCTTTATTATTTTTCTCCGGGAACGAGGACAAGGTCTTTGATCCCGATATTACATTTGAGGCTTCCCCATGGACCATTTAATTTGGGGACGAGTCAGGCTCGTGACTCGGTTAACAAAAACAAGTGCTTTTTGGGAGGCAACCCGAGTATATATCCTTTATATCTGTTTTCATAATAATTGTAGGGGGAGACCCTACTATGTGTTTGTTGTTTTCTTTCTTATCATGTGCAGGGACTGGAGCTTCAAAGATCCATTCTTGATGACTTTTGACAAACCGTGATCCCGTGTACCCGTCTTCCCGGTTCTATCCTAAACTCTTTTGATTCATTATTTTCTCATTTATGATTGAAATAGGAATCACTTTAGTTGTCTCTTCCTTAGCAAGATTTAAACAACCTGCACAATGTCCTAAGTGTAGGGGAGTTTACTCCCACATGCTTAAACATTGAGGACAATGTTTATATTAAGTGTAGCGGGACTTCTATTGAAGTTAAGTGGGATTTTCCAAGAATGTGTCCTCATTTTAACTGGAAAATTGATTTTTCGACATTTTTCAAAAATTTTGATCTATTTTGGCCTAGTAGTTTTTTCTTTGTTATCGTTATTTTTCTTGTTAGAATAAATTTTGAATAAAGTGGGTTTAATTTTTCAAAGTCATGAATCTTTGACTCAACCCGAGTTTACCTATCTAAGTTTACTCTAGCTAGTATCCTTAATGTGTTTAAGTCAAGTTTTGCTAGGATTTTATATAGGGAACTTTAAAACGTGAAAGTCTTAACTCTTACGGGTTAAGAACAAGAACTTTTCGCAAGTTCCTATAATTGATCCTAGAAAATCGTTTATCAAGGGAACTTTAAAATGCGAATTCTAAACTTGAAAAAGTCTAAGAGTTTTCAAGATCCTATAGATGACTTGAAAACCCAAAAGTTTGATTTAATAGGCTAAGCATCCACGAGTCTCATTCCTTGAGATTTTAAATTCTGGAGAACGAGAGATGATAGACTCAATTATAAGTTTGGTATTTTTTCATGAATTTATGTGAGTTAATTATGAGCTTGTTCTCCCATCGCTTGCTAATAAATTTCATTGCAATAAGTAAAGTTGTACGATTTGAAAAGTTACTTAGCTTCTAGCCCAAGATCGTTTAAAAGTTGCTCGGTATTAATTAGAGTTCATAGCCAAGGCATAACTTATTGAAGCGGGATGCGAAGATTGCCCAGTCCGAAAAGGCCCTAACAAGGCATGAGGGATACATTTTTTTGCTAAATATCCCAAGTGATGTGAAGAATCATTTATCAAAAATCAATATGAAGGAACGAGACACACGACGAAAAGCAAATACTCCCCTAAAGATCATGGAGAAGTCTATCCGAAAAGACCCTAGAAAGGTATGAGGATAAATAGATCCAAGTCCTAAAAGGAGGCGGATCGTTGTATTTTAAAATCTAAAATAAAGATTGGAGAAAAATGAAGAAGTCGTGTTCCAAGTTTGAAGAATCTCTCAAAAACTTCAAGTGAAGAAATTCCTATTATGAAGAGAAGACCATCATTTCAAGATCATCTCTCAAGATTCGAAGTATGAAGTCAATGCCAAATATCGATCCGATAAAGGTCTCAAATGAAGCGAGTTATGCCAAGATATGAACTTTATGAGGTCCCGAGAAGCAGTTTTAAAAGATTTTGTCCTTTAGCTAACTATTGATTAAATCGTCCTACTTTATTTTCAGCCCTAATAAATTATCAAAATAAGTCAAAAATGCATCCTCATGATCATTCAAGACAACAATAAAATATAAGCGATACACCTAGGAATAAGGGAGTTTAAGTGAATAATTGGGCCACATGAGTGAGTGATAGTTTACTAACTTATAATAACAATGATCTTGTTTTTAAATTTGGTTTGGGGAACATAAAACTTGAGGGTGATAAACATTCATGACAATCCAAAGCCCTAATGTAAGTCTTCGATCTCTTTATTTGTTTTTTTCCTTCAAATATTTTGTTATCTTCTATCTTTTTTACGTTTCCTTAATGTATTGCGTTCAAATAAAGGCCAAGGTGGGTTAATTATGATGGAAAATGTAAATCTTGCTTCGTAACTAATGCATTGCATGAGGGCATTGCAATGGTCAAGTGTAGTGGATTTAATAAGTGTGAAAACACTTAACCCTTTTACCACTTAATTACAATAATAACCAAGCCAAAACGTGTATTTAATGTCGTAAATGTCAGAATTATGCGTGGTTTGTGTTTTTATTGTGTTTTAGGACAAAAAAATGTGAAAAGGGAAGAAAACATGGGCTTTCACGGGCTTTTATCGAAGAAAAATACAAAAGACTTAGTCAAAAGATCAAGAGTGCAAAAAGAACGGAAGTCCAAGGCCTATTCTAAAGATTTATCGAAGAAAAATTCTAAAGACGTAAGTTTAACGAAGTCGAAGAACCAAGTCTAATTAATGAATAAATTAGAAGACGAGTTCATTTTATTATTCGACAAATCCCGAGACAAAGTCGAGAAAGACGAAAAGATAAGAGAAAGAAGGAAGCAACAACAACTCCCCCTCCTCCTATAAATAGTCTTCCATTCCTTCATTTAGGGGTGTTAGAAAATTAGGAGTAAATTAGAGTAGGAGTAGGAGTAGGTGTTTGTACTTTCTTTCACTAGTTTTTACTTTCTCTCTCTAGTTTTTCCTTAAAGATTTAAGCTTTTCACTTTAATCTTGTATTTGAATCTTTAATCTTCATCTTTAATTTCAAGTTTTTCATAATCATTCTCATTCTTCTCTTCTTGTTTTTAAAAATCTATTGTCTTGTTTGATAAATCTTAAAGTTTTCATCTTTATGCTTAGTTTGATTAAAGTTCTTATCTTTTTGTTATTATCATTTTCGTGTGATTCATGGTCTTAGCTTATTGTGCTTTTTGCTTAATTTGTGTCTAGCTTATTTTCATTTAAGTGTTTTTAAAAGTTTAATCTTTTTAAAAAAATTGATCTTATTAATTTTGCTTAATTGGCATCTTGAAAGTTTCCAAATTCATAGATTATTTTGTTCTTCTTATTGTTATTTTGGTCAAATTTTTGGTTAAAGTGCTTATTTGATTTTTAGCTTTTTGTACTCCATCCGAATATTGTGATTTTTCCATCACAATATCATTAGGGTTTTGACATTGTGACAGCTTATTGTGACAGCTCATTCCGACAACTTCATTAAGATCGAAGTGTTATAATATCCCCTTATTCCGATCGAGGATTGCGATTGCCCCTGGCATCGTGGATTGCGATCGGGATTTAAGGCATATTGTGACGAAACGCTGCCCAATTTTCAACAGCCATATTGTGATAGGTTTTCCATATTGTGATAGGTTTTCATATTGTGATAGTTTTTCATATTGTATTGTTTTCCATATTGTGATAGTTTTTCATATTGTGATAGTTTTCCATATTGTGATAGTTTTTCATATTGTGATAGTTTTTCATATTGTGATAGTTTTCCATACTGTGATAGTTTTTCATATTGTGATAGTTTTTCATATTGTGATAGTTTTTCATATTTTGATAGGTTTTCATATTGTGATAGTTTTTGTATAGGATTCTGATAGTTCTTTTGATTTAACATTCCGATAGTTTTTTATTTCTCTTATATTCTGATGTAATTGTCAGTTTTTGATTTTATATTCCGACGGTTTCATTTCTTTAACATTCCGATACTACTACAATTGACATGCCTACATGCTAGCTTATAACTTATTAGCTACCAGCTTGCTTGGTTGCTTGAGTAGCTTGCCTGCTAGCTTGTTTAGTAATTAATATTGTTTCGTAATCGTTTAGTTTAATCTGAAAGTTGTTCCGATTTTTATTCTGAAAGTCACGTGTTTTTAGTTATTTTTTTATCAAATTTTAGTATTATTAATTTTTCGTAAAGTTTAAGTTTTATCTTTTATTTAGTACCCGCTTTATTTTTTGTCTCGTTTAGTTTTAAAGTACCCTCTTAGTTTTATTTTCTCCTTTTTCACTAAGTTAATTTTATTTTTCAGTCGAAAGTTAATTTCTTCGTTTAGTTTTATTTTTATCAATTGTTTTATTTTAATTTACGTTTTATTATTTGTTTTGCTCCTTTATTATTAGTTATTTGTTTTTGGTTTATTTGTGTTACGTTTCACTTTTACCTTTTAAGTAGAAATAGATAACCAAAACCTTCTTTTTGTTAACCAAAAACGACTGAGTCACACTTTTAACCGGAGATCAATTCGAATTAAATCAAGAACGAACAACACTTCTAGAGCATACAAAATCATACTTTCAACGAGGATGCCAAGTGTCCAAGAAATAAATTGAAGAAATATTCTTCTGAATTGGGACCGATGGATCTTCCGGGACAGGTGGGACACATAATGACTCATGTAGATTAGTATTCATTGTAATATCTTTTAAAATCCGTAACTTAACTAAGACATCAGTTGGTAGGATGAGTCCTTGGAATTGTATGACATGGCGACACGTAATGTGTTACGGTACAATTTTTTACTTGTTTGTGATTAATGAAAAGACAATCTTTGATTGCTAAACTCTACATGTATCGATGTTATCTATCTTTTATTATTTCATCTTAATGATCGCATTAGTGATGCAACCATTGAACAAGTACTCATCTCGATTTGAGTTACGTTGTGGATGATTCTTTTTTAGTGCCATCGAGGTCATGAACCTCATGATTATTTGGCTAAGCTCATTTTCTATCATATTCTAATTAGTTCTTGGTGAACAACTCTTCATCACTCCTTTTGCAGATCACTCATTGTTTTTATAAGTTAAAACAGTATCCCTTAAGAAAAATTGAATATTCATCACCATATGGATTACTTAAAGTGAGAATTATAAATAATCGTTATCGAAATAATGTTGTTTATGAAACACCTTGGAAAACTTAATTTCTTCCATAACGAAGAACATTTCTGTAAATTCATTTTGATTCTTATTCCAGAATTAGGCATGAAAATATTTTTTAAACATGATGACAAGATTTTGACGAACTGAATATTGCATCGTTAATCCTAAAATTGTATATAGTTGCGCGCCTACGTACAATTTGGAAGGGACCATGTAAGACTGATTAGTAGTCACCATGAAATTGTTAATAAACATTACATTTTTCTTTGTAATTGTGAAAGATTGAATTTTTATGAGATCTGCAAGAAGTGCAAAATAGGGACATATTGTTAGGGACACCTACCTATGTGCCCGTACCATTTATTCTTCTGAATCGAATTTACTCATCTGTGGAAATTGTATTATTTGACAATTGAACTCCCCTTATTGTCCAATTCTCTCATGGTAAGGTTCTTTGGAAAATTATCTAATTACCGAGTGTTGATTCCCGACTGGGTGTATCGACGTTCCTTCCATTTCTTTTGATTAAATTCCATTTGAATGACATGGTTACGATCCGAGGTGCTTTCGAATACGTACTTAAATCATGAAAACATGGAATATATTCATATTCGTTAATGTTTCCGTCTTTATCTGATTTGAAATTCTCTCGCGTAAATAATGCGTTGACCTTACTCTTTTAATGTTAGCTATGTCTCTAGATATCCTTGAATTTGTGAAGGATTATGAGTTATTATTAGTCTTTTGAGAAGTTCACATCTTATCAACGGTAATGAAACTGGAAAGTTGGTAGTGCCAGTAGAAAGGATTGGTTGATTAAGACTTGACGTCATTAACTTAATTGATAAGAACACGAGTAGAATTCCCCTAAAAGATAAGATGTTGATTATCAAAGGTGATCTAAATAATTCCCGATGGGAGACCGTATCCTGCATTCGGGCTTGAAATTATACCATGATTGGATGTGAACTAGTCATAGATCTTGTAATCTAGAAAGAACCTAAGGTGAATTTATTAAAAGATGTTCATGTTGTTTGAAACTTTATGAGGTATTTCCTGATAAATTACCTAGACTTCCGCCAATAATGCAAGTTGAATTTGGCATTGATTATATTCCCGGTGCTGCACCCCCTGTGGCATGTGCACTGTATGTCAACACCATCTGAATAGAAAGAGTTATCGTACAACTGAGAGAGTTGTCGAAGAAAGCTTTTATTCTACCGAGCTCGTCATCATGAAGAACTACGGTATTATTATTTCATATATTCATTAATTGTCGTGAACTGAATAAATTGATGATCAAAATCGATATCCATTACCCAAGATGAAAGATTTATTCGATCATTTACAAGGTTCTAGCGTATGTTCCAAAAATTTGATATACAGTCTGATTGTTATTATAAAATTCGCGTCCGCAAAGGAGATTATCTATTCCAATCACTACATCCAAAAATTGTAATTAACATTATGAGTTTCATGTCATACCGTTTGGATTGACCAACGCACGTGTGGCATTCATGAATTTGATAAATCATGTGTGTAAGCCGTAGGCTTTATTCATTCATTCACTACTACAATGTAACCTACTGTTACTTTGATCTTTAGGTGTGGGATTGAATGTACACACACACCTAGAGCGGTTTGTGTTAATCAATAATACAAACCCTTCGGGATGAATTCGTCTTTGTTAGACATCTTGTTCTAATTATCGTTCTATTCGGGTATGTTAAATCATATGAATGATGATTACTCTAGGTAAAACGGTTTCGACTATATGAGTCTAACGATCTTGGATTCAACACCATCTGTAGACTACCTTGAGTATTTATCATGTGATTTAAAGATTTGACCCTTTACATTATTTGACCATGTGATAAATGGTAGTGGAATCTATGCTGACTCTTCAAAGATCGGAGCCATTAAGGCTGTGGGTTATACCAAAAAGGAACTGCGAAGATGTTTTGACAGATATTTATCGAAGGATTTTTAAGCAACTATTCCCTCATACCCAGATCATTTAACTAAACTCACTTAGGATTAGATGTTTGTGTATACCTCAAGACAACCTAAGAGGAATTGAGGAAAACCATTTAAACCATGACTTGGAATTTGGAACGACAATTTTTTCTCTTCAACTAAGAAAATTTCGACCAAAGTATAAACAAAAAATTTTCGAACATTTACAGATCTTATTAATTATCCTCGATAACTCAACAAAAATCGTGTTAATTAAATTCAAATTTATTTTGAACATTTTTCTATAATTGGACGAATTGAGAAATTTAAAAAAAACTTTAAGTTTCATAAAAATTAAATATTTATTATTTAATTACTTGTAATATTTATCGACGCTTTAGACGTCGGATTGAGCAAAACTAATAAAGATAATAGTTGAGAAGAAACTAAAACTTAGAAAATATGAAGAAAGAATTTCTGAGTGATTATGGGCATGATATTTATTTCATCGGGTAAGGTGAATGTAGTTGCTGACATATTATGTAGAAAAAAATAAAGAACCAATTAGGATTGCTCCTTAGTAATGACCGTGCAGAATAAATTGCCCGAGCAAAAAAAGTAAAAAAAATAAAAAAAATGTACAAGCCGAGGCTTGTAAGAAGGATAATATAGATAATGAATGATGAATCGCGGCTAATGAGAACCCTGAGAAATGGGAGCCGATGGCGTTAAGTGTTTAAAAGGTCGTTTGTAGATGCCTAAATATGGAGGTTTATGAGATTTAGTCATGTTGGGATCTCATAAGTTTAAGTATTCTATTCATGCCATTTATGATTAAATGTATTTTATCTAAGAAGTTGTACTGATGGGCAAATATGAAAGCAGACATCGCAACATACGTTAGCAAATGTTTAACTTTTGCGAAGGTCAAGGCTGAACACCAAAATCAACCAGGATTACTTCTACAACTTATTATTCCTGTTTGGAAGTGGGATAGAATCATCGAGGATTTTATCACAAATATTCTAAGGTCATCATCTGGATTTGATTCGATTTGGGTCATCGTCTACAGACTGACCAAATCTGATCATATCATTCCAGTTAATGATAGGTTCTCGATGGAGAGGTTGGATCATTTGTATTTAAAGGAGTTGTGTAAACATAGTCTGCCTGTATCAATCATCTCTATCAAGATCCTCGCTTCACATCGAATTTCTGGAGTTTCCTTCAGAGGTCATTAGGAACGAATCTTGATATGATTACTGTTTACCACCCCCAATCGGAGGGACAAGGTGAAGAACGATACAAACATTAGAAATCTTAATTTGTGCTTGTATGATTGACATTTGGTAGTTTCAAGGATGATCATTTTCCTTTGGATGGATTATCATTGATAATTATCGCATTAGGATCGAGAAAAAATCTTGCGAGGATCTATAATAAGAAAAGTTTAAGATCACCTATAGATGGGAGTTAGAATGGAAATACCCGACCCGCGAGACCTGAAATGATTGTTGAAATTAGGATCTGATTATTGACTGCTAGTAGTGGGCAGGAGGTTATGTGAATATGAAATGTAGATCTTGAAGTGCAGGATGGGTAGCAAAGCTATGCCGAGAATTTTTCATCATGGAAAGATAAATGTATGATCTGAAAGATCGTGGAATCTAAGTCCCTGTTGTATGGGACCATTGAGATAATGTAAAGATTTGATCTGAGAGGCATATAAGCTAGATCTACCCTAGGACTTCAAGGGCTGCATGAGTTATGTTTCATATATTGAACATGATAAAATGTCTATTAAGTGAAAATCTGATTACTTCTTAATGAATTTTGGGTCGGCAAAAAGTTGCATTTCCTCAAAAACCCGTGGACATCATGGAGAGAGAAAGTGAGTCAACTTAAGCACGATCGTATTCCTATTGTTATGTTGATGAAACTCGCATATTGTAATGAATTACACTTGAGAGAAAAGACCGAATGTGGAGGAAATCCCACATGTCTTTGACTCTATAAGAAGCTAGTAGTAAGATAAATTGATCTTTGAGGACAAAGATCCTCTTTAGGGGTAACTGTTGTGACAATCCGTCAATTTGAGGTCGTTATTTTATTCTCAAGTATTATTTAAAATTATTATTTTTTTGTTATGAACTCACTCATTTTTGGGAAGAAATTAGGGTTTACGTCTTAAAGTAGCATCGACTACGTCTAAACCGGAGAACTCTACGTTACGTGTTTACATTTACATACTCCGTTTTTGTGATAGTCCGACATTTCAGAAAATAAATTTATTCTCTAATATTATTTTGGAATTTTAATTTGTGTTGGTTCATAAACTCACAAATCTACGAGAAGAAATTAAGACTTGCGTGAATAATTTAGCGTCTTTTACGATTAAACCGGAAAACCTAGGTTTACGTATTTACGTTTTTAAATTCCGTTTTTGATGAGACAATTTTTAATAGAATCTTTTTGTGCCGTAGATTCATAATTTATAAAAACGTTTCTCGTAAGTCGACCCGAGGGCACGCAAATCGAGTAAACTAGAATCGAGGAGTACCCATAAATTAGTGGGGATGAAACAAGTATACACTTGTCTCACCCTTACTATGGGCTGCAAGACAAGGACACCACCACCCTTTGGTGGCAAGCTAACATAAACTAAATGGACACATGTCCATCTAGTCTTACAAAACCACAAAACCAAAAACCAACTAACTAGAAACCATTTACTTACATGCAAAACAAGAAAAACTCTCTCAATCTCTCTCTCTCTTGCTCCCTTTTGTCGTCCCATATACATCAACAAACACCACCATTGATAAAAAATTTAACCTTAAATCTTATGTATAATCTACATATGATGATAACCCATTGATGAAATGAAGATTTGAGGTGATCTTAACAACTAAAAAGGAGTTTTTAAAGGAGTTTAGGGCTGATTTCTCAAGGAGTCTACATATTCTTGGTGATCTTGAAAGTGGTCTTGATATTTCATAAGATTGGTTATCAAAAACCATGTCTTGTTCTTAACCTTTCACTATATTGGTTGGTACAAGATCATTTCTTTCTATCATCTTGTTACTTTGTAAATGTACTCATGTTTTTTCTTCATAAATGTATATGTATATGATGATAAATGATGATCAAAATATTGTGTGGGGATTTTGTGTTAATAGATTAGGTTAAAAAGACTAAAATCAACAAGTAAAAATGTTAAAATCTTGGTTAATTACATAGGTTGTATAAAACAGTAAGTATAAATATGATCAATTGGTTAAATGGCTTGAATTATTAAATATACAGATCGATAAATGATTTTTACATATGTGGTGAGTTGGCCACTCAATGAAATCATTAAAATGAGCAAGTTATGATCAAAATACTATTGAGGTACAAATCTGTATAGTCTGTTTTGGATGAATTATTAGAAATACTTAGAAGCTGATTGAGTAGTGGCTATAATAGAGTTATTTGTAGCACACATTATGTAGTTGATGCTGTTGAAATTTGAGCTTCTATCTACTTGTAGAACTCAAGATATGGCAAATAAATGGTGAAATTGACTTTAGTAATCAAATTTGTAAATAAACTATATACTATAAAAAGAGCACACAAGTAAATATTATTATAAAATAAGTATATAAAGGCCACTAAATAATGATAATTATTATAAAATAAGTTTGTATACTATGATAAATAAATATTACATTTTATAAAGGTAAAACTCAAATGTTTTCTAAAACTACAAACTATATATAAATTTTACGTCTTTTCGGCTAAAACCGAAAGATTAACGTTTTCGCCAAATAAAACTTAGATGGTCAGACCCGTCTAATGTAACATTTTTATAAATCATATACTGATATGTAAACACATTTGACAAGTAAAAATCGACGAAACCGAGCTGTGTAACTAATGGACCATAATGGGCCAAATTAGCCTTGTTGGACCACTAGGCCCAACTAGTTTGGTTTAATGTTATTGGACTTACTCATGGGCTTAATCCACTTGGGCCCCACATATGAGTATGGGCCTGGTCTTAAAAAGATAAATGATCTAACAAAATTATATTGGACTCTTAATGGGCTTATTGGGCCTTAATGTGTAAATAGGCTAAAACTAGTGTAACTAGTATGATAAGCCTAAGTTAACTAATACTAAACAACTTGTAATATTGTGTAACATAACAACTTTTTATAAAGTTGTTGGGCATAGCCTAAGACCGAGTATTATTTGTCTAGGTTTCCCGTGATCGAGGCACGTACTATGCATCCTAATTGCCGATAACCCACCTTCCCACACTAATGTGAGTTCATAGCCACGCACTCGTTTAAAAGTTTTATGAGATGTTTTATAAACCCGCGAGGGAGATAACATGCTAGTTTTAATAAAAATAGGACACTAGTTGTCCCGATTGTATGCTTATTGATATAGACCCGGATGATTATATGACCCTATGAATGAAATGAGATGGATTATTATTAGTTAGGTTATGTCACTAAAAGTCTCATTAGCATGAATTGTGAACTACCGGGATTTGGTAGACGCTTATGCATATAATAGTACTATTTGGGGAAGATCACCCCAGTTCGCGCCTTGACGGTTGATCCCCGTCGTGCCACATTGATTTGAAGTTAAGGTGGGAAAGTCTCTTATGCCAGAGCCAATTTTCACTATCAGATGCTTTGGCAAAGAGACAGGTGTTCTTCCCTTCTGGACATGATGTCATGTCAATAACATACACATCCCTTCTTATGGGTGAAATTAGAAGAACATCATCATTATGATTGAAGATTGTTCCTTGGGTCTTGGTGAACAGAACTTTGAAACCAGCATCACAGAGTTGACTAATGCTGATTAAGTTGTGCTTTAGTCCATTGACATAAGCTACCCTTGTGAAGGTTATACCATTGCAATCCACTGAGCCATAACCCTCAGTAGACCCTGAGGAGTCATCTCCAAATACTACTTTCGGACCAGACTCCTTCTTATATCTATGCAGATATTGTTTAACCCATGTCATGTGTCTGGAACACCCACTATCCAGATACCAAACAAATTTCTTCAAGTATGCATGCATAGATATAACAGATCCATATAAGTTTCGATGATGAACCCACTTTCCAGTGGGTCCATGCTGTCGTTGACCAGCGACACTAGGTCTTCTCTAGTTTTTTTCTCCCCCTTTTTGGTTGCAGTCTCTGGGTTCATGACGCATACTTCCACAGATGTCACATCCGGGATAATGTTCACACTCATCAGAGTGATGGTCAAAGAAACCGCAGTAATTGCATAGGGGATTTGGTCTGTAACCCTAAGAATTGTCTATGGGTTTGGGTTCAGGTCTCCTAGAGGGCCTGTGAGGAGTTTTAGACCTTAATTGGGTTCTTGTTCTTTGAACAGCAATGGTCTCCTCATGCTCTATAGAGGTGTGTTCATTGGACTCACATGTGATACATTTTGGTTTCTTAGTGTAGTACTCTAAGGAATGATTTTTGAAACCACAATGTTTACAAGGTCTGAATAAAGCTCTCCCCTTTGAGCTGCTTGATCCTTCACTAAGAGAGTTAACAGATGAAATGTTGACTCTGGGGTTGACATGTTCTTTCAAACCCTTTACTTCTTCCATCAGGGTGAGGAGAAGTTGCTTGGTGGGTGAAAGCTCTTCAGGGGGAGGAGTAGGTTTGGTGGAGTCTTTGGCCACAAAAACCTTTTTGTGCGCTTTATCAGCGACTTTGAGAATTGAAGTCCCAGAGGTTTTGGTGGGAGGTTTTGGGCCAAGCAAGGAATCAGATTGGTTTGCACCAACGAGTTTTGGTACTGCTGGTGCCTCTGATTTCTTGTCAAAGGTTTTCTCATCCATAGAGGTGGAAGATGGAGAACAAACATCTGAAGGGACAAATTTAACATTGGGAACAGGTATGTGATTTTTGAACCTACCCTTCCCCCCAATAGCCTAAACCACATCACTAGGAATGGCTTCAGCAACTATTTCCTCCACTATGGATTGAGCCAGATTCCATTTTTCAACTGTTCTTCTGAGTTTATCATTTTCATTAGTTAAAGACTCATTTTCAATGGACAGTTTGCTTACTTCATTTTGAAGTTGATTTGCAAGATTCACAAAAGGTTTGAGATTTGTTAACTCAGATTGACAAATATTTAACTCTGTTTTAAGACTATGGAACTTTTTTAACAGGTTTTTTCTTTGCTCTTCCACAAACTGGAGGTCAACTAAGGTATAGTCACTGACATGGTCTCTATTAGGACCTTCAGGCATATAAAGTAATCTTTGTACCTTTTTCATGGTGATGTCCACCCATTGACCTGATCTAGCTTCACTCTTTCCCACAATAGGTTCTTCATCAGCGACAGCCATAAAATCTCTGACAGTAGTGGTTCCTTCATCCTCTGATGTAAGAGGTTCATCATCCCAGTCAAATGAAGCAGCAATCAGACCTTCTTTAGTCTTTTTGTTGTCCTTTTTCTTAGCTGCTTCTTCAGTCTTTTGGTTGAGTTTCAACAGCTCAGCTTTCAAGGCTTTGTACTTGACTTTGTAGTCCTTCTTTTTCTTTGAGTCAGAGTGAGAAGTTTGATTGAAAGGTGAGGTAGAGAACTTCTTCTTGTTGCTGTGGTTGTTGCTGGATGATGGAAAGCTTGGAGAGGAGGTTTTGTTTGACCATCAATCTTTCTGAAAATGACCAGTCTTTCCACAAGTGTAGCATGACACCTTGGATTTGTCAACCTTAGCAGCTCCAACTCTACCTGATCTCTTATAGTACCTATTTTGTTCAACTAGAAGAGCTCTGTCTTGGAACTCAGCATGCAATTCATTAAGAAATTCTTGACTGCTTCTACTATCCTCTTCTATGTCAGAGTCACTTTCCTGAAAAGAATGGTTAGCAACAAGATATTTTGAACCAGTGATATTGGTGGTAAACCTATCAGTCTCTAATTTGTAAATGGAGTCAATTAGCCCTTCTTCATAGTTATATCTACCAAATAGTTGGGCCAAATTATCATTCTTGATAGCATTATTTGCTCTTAAGGTCTGGTTTAGGCTAAGCCATTTTCTAGGTAAACTATTGACAAATGTAGCATTAACCTCAGTCTTAGGTAGAACAACTCCATTGTTTCCCAAATCATTCAGCAAAATCTTAAGCCTAGTATAAGTTTGAGAAACAGTGTATGTATCCAAAGCTTTAAAAGCATTAAACTTAAGTCTAAGGGCTTGGATTTTGGTTTCTTTCGTTTCCTCTGGACCTTCATACCCTAGAACTAATTCAGTCCACATCTCCTTAGCAGAGTTGCATTTGATAATGGACTTCATAATGTTCTTGGGTAGGCAAGAGACTATGATACTTTTGAGTCTCTTGTCCTGGTTAGCCAGACGTCTATCCGTTGGAGACCATTGCTTTACAGGCTTCTTAATGGGTCTCTCAAGGGTAGAAGAAATGGCCAGTGGTATATAGGGACCATTTTTTAAGATTTCTATCAAGAAGGGTTCTAATCCATCTAAATATATAAGAAATTCACTCTTTCAACTTTAAAAATCTTCTTCATCAAACACTGGAACATTGGACACATGTGACCCCCCACGAACATCAAGAAGTTGGGGAAGGTCATCATCATTATTACCAGTGCTTACAACTGGTGTAGGCATGGTAGTAGATGTGATGGCCGGTGCGTTGGTCGAAGTGTTGCCTTGACTGGTTTGACCAAAGGGTGGTGGTATAGGAGGCATAGTTTCAGTCATATTAGGATCTTGATTTTAAAAATAAGAACGGTTTATAAAAAGTTTTATAAATCAAACCGCTCTGATACCAATTGAAATTCCCTTAATATAACAATTTTCTAAACTATAACTCGTATAAACACAAATACACAACGAAATACTTTTCAAACGCGTAATGCTTTATTAACTATTATAAACAAAGTATTACAAAGTGCTATGAATACATCCGTTGAATGACAATAAGAAATGAACCCTAGAACAAGTAAACTTGATTCAAGACTCAAGTTTACAAGAGAACCTATGAGTCGCTGGTAGACAGTTGAGGGCTCAGAGGTTCCAAAGGGAGAAAGAACTTAGTTAATTTATCCAAGCACAAGGGTTGCTTTAACTCTTCTTTCTCACTCCTATTTATAGTGGTACGAGGTTGCTTCCTTATTGGGAGTAGTTGATACGTGTCATCTTCTGAGTGGAAGAGTACAACAAATTAAATGCATGTCCAAATCGGTACATACCTTTAAACAACTTTAGGTGAACAGTTCTACCAACTGTTCAGCATTTGTCCCCTAGGTCGTACTAGGCTTTATCTTGAATATCTTGTTTTCTCCCGCTCAAAACACTTTGTAGATTCTCCCGCCTAAACTATAAAGGATTAGACAAGCTTTGCTTGTATCAGACTTCTAGGGTTCTTAAGTGATCTCTGAGTATTGTCAACTCAGAGATCCTTGAACACCAGCACATTCCGTCTACATCCCAGCTATTCATAATCGTTGGTAAGTATGACTTCAGATTGTCTTCGACTTATCTGAAGTTGTCTTTGACTTGAATGTTCTTGGTGTGCCAGTTGAGGCTTTGCCTTCCGTTGGTCTGGTCTCTGTCGCTGGTCCTCTCAGCGATCAGTAACACTTAGTCTAATTTAAACAATTCTAGACTGGGCCATAGTTAAAAATTTCATTGGCCCAACACAATTGATTTAATGAAGTTTTAGCAAAGTTTTTGGGA
Organism: Glebionis coronaria; assembly: GCA_025667525.1. Lineage (NCBI taxonomy): Eukaryota > Viridiplantae > Streptophyta > Magnoliopsida > Asterales > Asteraceae > Glebionis > Glebionis coronaria. The sequence continues at coordinate 339,654,817 of CM046881.1, read as the reverse complement.
AGAAAAATGCAAGTCCGTTTTATCTTCATGATACCAATGTGAGATATGATACCGATTTGTAAAGTAATCACATATTCACTATATAAGAGTAAATTGACAAGGTTGGGCCTGATTGATGAGAACATCATATGATAAGATGACATGGTTCTTGTCGGCAAATGTTGGTCGCCTTGTCACGTTTGAAGTCATCTCTTGACACCACATGTACGATTGGTATTGTTGTCTTGACAACAATTAGTGAACTTTGCACTTTCGGCATCAAAGATTCTGAATGCTTGACAATTGCTCCCCTTAAATTGTTGACCCGTTTTCTATCTAGAGAGTTGTAGTCGTCGGTTGAGTAGTCGCATCGTCGAGTATGTAGATACCAATTGTAGATTGCTATGACTGTAGAGATGATATCTTCATAAAAACAAGATTTCTCTTGTTTCAACAAATAAATGCACTGATGCGTACATATATCCGTGTAAGATTGTGTTATAACATAAACACAATCCCTTACATGGTTATAAAGTAAACCATGCCCGAGAAAATTAATTCCTGTTGTGAGCCAAAGCTTTCATAAGAAATACTTGACTTGAATATGAAAAACGGGTTGCAGTCTGAAATAACTACAAGCCATATAGCCATGTTTTATGAAATATTTATAACTTTTGTATGAACTCTATTTATGGCTCTGTGTCAATATTAATCGACATTTCTAAGGCCGTAAATATTATCGTACCAAAAGATATGCCTTTGAAAAATAAAGTAAAAATATTTTTGGATTTTTCTGAATTTTTCAATTTTTATGGTTTTTATATGGTTTTATATTTTTGTATTTTTCTTTTGTGGATAAAAATATAAACAATATATATAAATGATCACTAAGGATATGGAGAATAGTTTACCGCCACTATTATTTCGCTTCATCTGCCAATTCCTTTAGAGTCTCGGGCGAGAATGTTCTCAAACCTAGCTTGTAGGCCAAAAAATCCATTCGAGCGCGATCTAAAGCCTTTATGAAAATATTCGCGAATTGATACTCAGATCGAACAAAGTAAAGCTCAATCACTCCATTTTCCACTTGCTCGTTGATGAAGTGCTAGCGAATGTCAATATTCTTCGATCGGGAGAATTGAACATTGTTGTAGCATAAGGCAATTGCACTTTTGTTGTCGTAGTACATTGGAATTTTGTTGAAACATAGACCATAGTTGGTTAATTGCGATCTCATCCAAAGAATTTAAGCACAGCAACCAGACATAGCTATGTATTCTGCTTCTATACTTGAAATTGCAGCGCTTTTCTGCCTTTTCGATGCCCAACTGATTAGTCTATCACCTAGTAGTTGCAAAGTTCCACTCGTGCTACGCCTTGTATCTTGACATCCCGCATGGTCTACATCTGCATATGCTATTAGTGAAACAGAGGAGTCCTTCGAATACCAAAGTCCCCGATTAACAGTTCCTTTAAGATATCGAAAGATCCATTTAACAGTAGCTATGTGTAACTCAGTAGGTCTAGTTTGATACCAAGCACACATACATATAGCAAACTGAAGGTCGGGTCGACTAGCTGTAATATACAGAAGTGTACCGATCATTCCAGGATAAAGTTTCGGATCAACGGCAATCCCATATGGATCTGCATCTAGCTTAGTTCGTTCCACCATTGGAGTATCCACGGGTTCGCAAGATTCCATCTTATATTTCTTAAGCGATTCAAGGGAATTATTGGATTGATTAATAAAGATTCCTCTGGGACTCTAAGATATCTGAAGACCTAAGAAGAATGATACCTTGCCCATCATTGACATCTTAAACTTGGAAGACATGAGTGTCCCATCCTCATCGGATAAGGTTTTGGTCGAGGCTGCAAATATAATATCATCAACATATATTTCTACCATAATCATATCTTTACCTCGTTTCTGAATGAACAGCGTGGGATCCACCTTGCCTTTAGCGAAGCCTTGCGTAATGAGATATTGTAACAATAGATCATACCACGCACGAGGAGCTTGCTTCAACCCATAGATAGCCTTCTTAAGCTTGTACACGTGATTAGGATATTTAGAATTCACAAAACCATCCGGCTGTTGAACATAGACCTCTTCCTTGATTTCACCATTAAGAAATGCCGTCTTCACATCCATCTGATAGACGATCATATTCATGTGGGCTGCATAAGCGAGGAATAGTCTAATAGCTTCCAAACGGGAAACAGGTGCAAAGGATTCCATAAAGTCGATGCCTAATAATTGCTTGTATCCACGAGCTACTAGTCGAGCTTTGTTCTTCAATATTCCGCCTAACTCGTCGAGTTTCACGTTGTAAACCCATTTCAAAGTGAGTAACTGCACTTGATCTGGGCATGGTACAAGTTCCCATACATCAAGACGTACAAATTCATTAAGTTCTTCTTGCATGGCTTCTATCCAACAAGATTGGGTAAATGCTTGTTGCCACGTCTTATGTTCAACTTCACTAAGAAAAGCATCAAAATGAAAAAAACATTGCACTTTCTTGTAACTGACTTCGTGTGGATACCGGACGATTAGGGTCACCAATAATAGAATCTATAGGTTGATCCTTTGTCCACTTGCTGTCAAGTTCACGAATCTGTGGATTGGAGTAGACCGTAGTAGGAGGTTCCTCTAAGGTGGACGACCCGGCTTGATTAGAGTCGGGAATTGGTACACCAAAGAATGGAAGTTCACGCATTTGACCGAATTCTAAATCATGATCATCATCATCCTTTTCATCATAATAGGCATGACGTGGTTAGTTGATTCGGGTGTTGGTTGAGAATTACTCGTTGATGGTATATCTTGACCAATTGTAGGTGTAGACGTATCTGATTGTGCTTCGGTTGCTGGAGCGACCACTTCGGTAACCGGAGCTATTACCTCAGGTTCTAGAGCAACAATACTTGGAGGAGTAAAGAATTCATCAAAGAACGGTTGAAACATCGTATCCCATTCATTCCTAGAAGGTGGCGTAAATGATGATGAAGAAGGGTTGTTTGGGAAAAGACCAGAGCTAATGTTACTGGGTCCCATTTCATGAAGTGCGGGTTCAGAGCTGCTTTGCTCAGAAGCCATTGCTGTCAGCTCATCAAAATCAACATTCATAGTTTCGAGGATCTTACGAGAATTAAGATTGTAGATTCGGTATGCCTTCTTTGTGGGTGCATAACCAATGAAAATACCAATATCAGCCTTTGGTTGAAGTTTTCCCAAATTGTCACCATCATTATTTGGATAGCAAAGAGAACCAAATACATGAAGATATGATAAATCTGGTACTTTTCCATGGAGAAGCTCATAAGGTGTTTTACCATGGCGTTTTCGAATTAGTGACCGGTTTTGGGTGAAAACTGCTGTAGATACTGCTTCTGCCCATAAAAACAATGGAGCCTTTGCATAAATTAACATCGTTCGAGCAGCTTCCATATGTGTCCGATTTCGCTTTCAATGACATCGTTTTGTCGTAGAGTGCGAGCAAAAGGATGTTTCATGAGATATGCCAACTTTTCATAATAATCACTCAATATTTGATTCACAAATTCGGTTCCATTATATGTATGAATGCGTCAGACAGTAGTGTTGAGACGCACTTGAATCATCTTGAGAAATCCGATGATGAATTTAGGTGCCTCATCTTTTGTTGTAAGAAATTTCATCCACGTAAACCGAGAGTAATCATCGACAATGACGAGGATGTACTTTTTATCACTAAGACTTTCAACACGCATTGGCCCACAAAGATCCATATGCAACAAATAAAGTTTCTCTTGGTTGGTGTCTTCAGTCTTGGGTTTGTATGATTTCTTAGTGCTTTTCTCCATTGCACATGCAGAACACAAATGGTCCTTGTGAAATGTAAGTTTTGGAAGACCACGAACAAGTTTGTTTTTCGCCAAATGATTAATAGCGTCAAAGTTAAGATGAGATAACTGTCGTTGCCATAACCATGACTTAGTCTTTGATGCTTTGGAGAGAAAACATACGGGAGAACGGAAATCATGTCTTATAGAGACAAAGTATACAAATTATTCCCTCGAGTACTTTTCAATAAATCAACCCCTTCCAAATTACGAATGAAGCAGGTATGCTCTCGAAAAGCAACTTCTAGGTTTGCATCACAGAATTGTCCCGCAGAAAATAAATAGTGACCGAGACCTTCCACATAATACACTCTTGAAGTTATAACATCCCCAATATGATATTCACCGTAACCCATTATCTTTGCAATATGATCATTTCCAAATTGAACTGTACCAAGAAACATGCTGACGAAATTTTTGAGCTAAGAGCGATCTCCGGTCATATGTTTGGAGCAACCAGAGTCCAAATACCAGAGAACAATGTGGACCACCTGTTTTCAGTAACAACACTAGACAATGCATTGGAAACTATTGGTTCCGGAGTGTTAGCAGATACACATAAAATTATCAGAATTGCTAACATTTGTGTTGTCCTTAGATTTCCTGCATTTCTAATGTGAGTTTTACCACTAACAGGTTTTATTGTTCCAACTTTATGTGGTTTTAGAGTATTAGTGGGCACTACAGTGGGAGTAGACCTATTTAAAGGGCACTTGGCTCCTACAGTAGTGTTGATGTTCCTAGTTAAAGGACACGCTTGTGTTTTGGTAGCCTTGGTACTCCTAGTTAAAGGGCACGCTTTCTTCGCTTTAGTAGGAGTGATCCTAGTTAAAGGGCACGCATTTCCTACTATAGTGAAAGTTCTACCAGTGAAGCGCCACATCCAACCAACTTGGGTTAACACTTTCCCAGTCGGTTTCCATTCTAAACCAATTTTCCGGGCATTCATCTCATTCACATGGTCAATAAGGCAAGAATAATGACGATTAGAAAACATACATTCATTGCAATTCCAACATTTCAAATTAGAATTCACAGTAGGCTTAGAACGCTGCACAACCACAGAGTCTTTTGTTTTAGCTACATGATTCTTTTTATTTAAAACAGAAATAACATTCCTAGGGTGAGCTTCTACTTTCTTCTTCACTTGACTACTAGATGGGGCCAAGATCCTATCATTCTTCTTGTTTCTTTTAAGATTAGATCTTTGAGCCTTAGTAGTGGTGCTTACTCCTATAGAAGGCAACACGGGAATATTAGAAGCTGGTTTTGATTTTGCCTTATCTTAAGTGACCAATGTTTGAGATGGTTTAGTCCTAGGGCTCTTGTTAAGTGGTGTGACGGCGATGAGGTTCCTTTTGATTGCACTAGAGGACGATGCTGAGACAGTGGCTGCGTTATCCACAACATTCTTACCTTTTAGGATACGAAGTGTTTCCTTTAACTCAGTCAAAGCCAAATTTTTATCACAAATTTGTTCCCTCAAATCAGATATTTCCACTGACTTTCAATTCAATCGTTCAATCAATGGTTGATTCTGTGCAGTGGTATTAGCACAAGCGGGCTTTACTGAATCGAAGAGTTGTGTATTTTTCTGTTTTAAGTTATCAACTTTGGACAAAATCTTGGAAACTCGATTATCTAGATCAAGGTTAAAATTCTCAGCGGCCTCAAGTACGTTCACACATTTAATCTACTTAGATTTATCTATGTCTATCGGCAAAGATTTAGCAACGTTGTCACTTGGCTAACGCTGTTTTCATTGTAAATCCAACTGAAAATTCTTTTGCAAATTTTCATCATCTATATTAACACCTTCGAATGATGTTTCAAAAAGCTCTTGAATAAAATTTTGTTTACATTCAAGTGAAATGCAATGTTTTTGAATCTCATCAAAATGTTTTGAAAGCGAAGAATAAGAATCTTGGAGCTTTAGAAATTCAGCGTTAGATTTGTGACAAGTACTATCTACCACATTATTCAGAGATTCAACATTACGTACAATAGAATCATTATCAAAACTATTATTCACACAGACGAAAACAATATTATGCGAAATCACTTGCTTCAGAAGCTGATCATTTGGCGTGAAATTCGTTCTATTTCAAGTAAACTATTTTCATAAGCATCATCTATTTCATTTAAAACACGTCAACTTCTTCTATTTCCAAAAGCAAATATTGATCAATATTGCTAAGACAAGCGTTAATATTGTTTACAAATGGAAAAATTTTGTCTCGAAACGCAGCTCTAGTGTGCTTAAAATTCCATTCACCTTCCGTTATGGCCAAAGCCATCATACGTTCCGTAATGACCTTGTCAAAATTGGCAAAGTGTTGGTGCACCGCATTTAAGCTATTTGACACCTTACTTACTGGTGGAATTAACTTAGTTAAATCCTTTTTGACAAGTGTTGGAGACGTACTAGGAAGGTTTTCCGTTGACAAACTTTGGGGCACACAAGCTGATAACTGTGCTAATTCCTTTTGTAAGCGAATACGGGTCTTTTTAGTAAATTGATCTTTATTATGCTTATCATAATCGAGCTTTGGAATTTTGAAAGCATTTTAGATCGAGTTTCTTCCGCAAGTGACATTGTCTCCTCAGTACTACGAACATAAGGTGCTTCTTTCGATTTCCCAATTAAGGTCACATCATAAAGACAAGGAATATATTCCTGAGCTTGTTTTGCATAACCAGTATTAGGTGGTAAATCTTGAAGACTCTTAAGTTCGAGTTCTTTAGATGATTTAGTTAAAAGATGAACCTTTTTTGTGGAATCATATTGTTTTAAAAGTTGTTGTTCTTTGAATTTAAGAAGTTTGGTATCATTAATTTCTGTTTCAAACTTTTTATACTTGAGAGTTTCGAAATCCATTTTAAGTTTCCGAAAATAATTTACAACCGACTCTTTTCCTTTTAATTCATTGGAGAGATTAGCTTTTAATGATTCTATTTCTTTTAAGTGTTCAATCTTTTCAAAACGAAATTGGTCAAATTCAGAATAAGTTATTTTTTCTACTTGAGGGACCATTTCAATAGTTTTGACCTTTTCCTTATACAGCGCAACCTCAACAGTTAGGTTGGCATTCATATCTATGGTTTGTCGAACAACCACATTCATGTTATCAATAATATGTTTAGGCACCATTACCAAATCATGTTGATCATAAGATTCCATACCCGTCGTAGCATTTGGTTGAGGTTCTCTCAAATGTGTTGGATTGGATACCACATCATTTGAGTTACTAGTTCCCGAATGCTATTCGAGGTTGTCATTTTAATGCTCAACATGATGTGGATTATCATGAACATTATTAGATGTGGTTGGTACCTCACTGACGACATCAGAACCGTAGTGAGAGAGATTAGAAACAAGAGCAGCTTGGGATGAGTGAATGTCATCACAATCTGAATCATATGCTTCAAGATCATCTGCTTGATATGCTGCATTAGAAGTAGAAACGACTGCAATGCCTTCATTATCTGCTGCCCATGGGTCTGCAAGAAATGCTAATTCCTTTGAATCCAAAATCTTTCCTTTAGATTGAGCATCGACCAAATGGATCTTCTCACGAAACCATGTTGCATCCCTTCTCCTTTTCGGCTGAGTACATTCCCTAGCCATATGACCTTGACCTCGACAATTGTAGCAAGTCACAACCTTTTGAGGACCAATGGTGCTTCCATTTCCACTAGCTTGAGAATTTACAACTTGAGCGAACGGTCCTTGTTGTGGGTCCATATGAATTTTTCCTTCCCTGATTAGATTGCACCGTCACTTGACCATCTTGAATAGTGGCTTGTTGTCGAGGATTTGAAGAAGTACAAAGCTGATTGTTCGTTGGTAGAAAACCTCTAGTTTCAACAAGTAGGCAGTGAGATGGTTTAAGACATCAATAGGTGTATCATTTGGAGTAAAGAACGGTGCTCGAATTGGTGGAAGTTCATTGGTGTAGAAGGATTATGCTTGTGGTGCTTCAATTGGAAAATATCCTTGCTGAGGAGTATAGCCCATTGGAGAAGTGATAGCTTGTGATGGTGATGCCTGATGTGTTGGTTGTTGTGGATAAGGCTGTTGAAGAACACTTTGATGAAATGCTTGTTGTGGCATCATTAGTGGTTGATAAGATGGTTGATGTGGTTGCTGATAGTTGTGTTGTGGTGGCTGTTGCAAGTATGATGGTTGTTGATAATTATAAGCCATGTTTTTTTTGGGAGTCATTTGTTGAGTAGCATACATGGCAAGTGGATCATGAACTTGAAGTGTAGACAACCGAGCCTCGATCACGTGGAATTCGTGTTGTTGAAGAAAAGCTTGAAGTTGATCCATATTGGTTTGATGCAAATCCTTAGCCAATTTAACAGTCGTCACGTACTTGCTCCATTCAGAAGGGAGAGTGTTCAAATACTTGGTGCTTAATTGAAACGTAGGAATTTCCAGGCCATAGATGTTAAGCTCATTCATCAAAAGAGTGAATCTCAAATAATAATCATTGAGAGTCTCCCCGGGGACATAGACAAACTTATCAAACGTATCATATAACTTACACTCTCGTTCTTTTTTAGTTAACGAGGTACCTTGCATTAGAACACGAATTCTATCCTATAGCTCTTTGGCAACTTTATGTTTAATGACGAGTTTGTAGACATCTGGAGGAAGGGCTTGGAGAATGATGTTTGTAGCTTGTTTATCACACTTGTCTTGAATCTTAGCATCTCCAATTAATTCACCTGTTGTGCGAGGACGAGTAACAGTACCTTCCGTCACAGTACCATATACCAATGGTCCATTGCGCACCGATACCCAAATAAGATGTTCGTTCTCTTTGTTCAACATATAAAGTTCCATTCGGGAAGCCCAATCCTCGTACATAGTCTTCACCAACATTGGTGGACGATTATCCGTACCCGAAAGGATGGAATTATCCGTAAGAGATGTGTACTCCATTTCAGTATGTTAGGATTTACAAACATTAATCGAACAATGAGAGAAAGTAAATGTGTTTGTTGTTGTATGTAGAAGTCAAGAAGTAATGTTGAAATCCCCTAAAGTATGTTCTCGATGACCAAAAATTCCAAGACGAACAAAAACCCACGAATGTTCGAAATTATTAAGGGATAATTTTGGGTTCTTCAGAATATTGATAGGAATGTCTATAAGAATATTGATCAGAATGTCTATCAGAATATCTGATCGGAATATAGATCGCAATACCTGTCGGAATGTGGATCGCAATACCTATCGGAATGTAGATCACAATACCTGTCGGAATGACGAATTGCAATAGCTATCGGAATAACCTATCAGAATACCTATCGGAGTATCAAATTGCAATACCTATCGGAATAACCTGTCGGAATACCTATCGGAATAACGAATTGCAATACCTGTCGGAATAACCTATCGGAATACCTATCAGAATAACGAATTGCAATACCTGTCGGAATAACCTATCAGAATATCACTATCAGAATATCACTATCGGAATACTTGATCAGAATGTAGAAACCCTTAAGCTTTCCGATGTAATTTAGTAAACTTATGTCGAAATAGTACCACAATGATCAAAATTTCCACTTTTCTCGGACAAAACCGAACTAATTCGAGATTTTAAGCAAAAAAATGATCAAAACACCCAAAAATTTTGTGTTTTTAGCCAAAGTAAATATAAAAAATCTCTACCACAAGTATGTAGAAGATTTGTATCAAGAAAAAAACAAAAAAAAACACAAAAAAAAAATTGGTTCCAATGATCTAGATCAAAATAGGTACGAAAATCAAGAACACAAACACATAAACATTACAATCATCCCATGGCTCTTAATACCATTTGTAGGATATTGTAAATCTATGCTTGATCTAGAGAGATAAAGAGACAGAAAGATGGTGAGAACACACACACACTTAGAGAGAGAAAGTGTAGAAAACACACTTTACTATGTGTCAAATGAAAGTGAACCACCACCCTCTTTAACTAAGGAGAGGGTTTATATACCCAAGCCCATGAGATGGGCTTGGGTTTACAATGGCCGCCGGCCTCACAAAAGTTTTGGGCTTGGCTTGGCCTTTTTTGAATAATATTAATATAACTAAACTACGAGCTACGACTTAGACTATTGTTGGAATGATCGATCCTTTCTAATACGTAAAACATATTTCCAACAAATAGTCGCCAATCTACACAATCATTAACGACATGAAGCATCAGGAAAGAGGTAATGAAACAATCAGTATTGTTTAATTTAGATATTAGGGTTCCTACGAATAATGTAATTTTGTTATGATATTAGGGTTTACACTAATTTTTAATGCATGTATGTGGACCTATGTTATATTTAATTAACGTGATTCAGTTTATAGGATTAACCCTTCTAAATGTGTTTATATGGTCTATGTTTCAATCTAGGTTATGGGTTTTGTTAATTTGTCTGGATATGGTCCCATGGTATATTATAGTTTTAGGTTATTTTGGTAAGATATTGTTTTAGGTTTTTTGAAATTAGTTGGATATGGTCCCCTATACAAACATATGCATAACCAAATCCAAATGTTATTAGGGCATCCAAAACCATGCTACACATACTTCCAGACACTCCCTTCATCGACATATAACTAACATTAATATGTACATGATTACAAAAGTAATTCATATTGAATCAGACACTTCATAATATACTTTTGAAATTGCTAAATTTTTCCCACTCCTATCAATACAAGTCTGATTCGTAGTTTGCTAAGAAGTTCTTCAAGTACTCCCTGTTTTCGTCCATCACTATTTCAAAATTTTATTGTAGGCATACATAATGTCACAAGTTCTTCATCTATTCATCCTTCCTTGTTTCAAACTCCTAATGCCACAAGTTCGTCCGCTCGAGTTCGTCCTCCCTCTATTTGTCTTTCCTTGTTTCAAACTTAATATTTAGGTGTACCTAATGCCACAACTTCTTCCAAAAAAGTGTAAGTTTATGTACTTATATTTAATAGTCGTGTGATAGGATCGAACTCGAGTTTACGGGATTGCACTCAATACATAAAGAGTTAATTTAACTAATGAATATATTTATTATATTTATTAATTTATTTAATAAATATATATTTATTTATTTATTAAATTAAACCGAGATGTAAATTTAACGATTGTTAAATAATTAAGAGTTAACTATTAACGAGCATTAAATAAATATATAGTAAGTAAACAAAAGGAAACAAGTTTGGAAGATTCCAGAACACCCCTATGGGGTGTTTTGGTCGGTCGGTTATAGAGTAAAAAGGAAGGGGAAAACATTCCTTTTATTTGTTTTTGGATACAAAGTTAGGCCTATATAAACAAATACTTCTCCTCATAATTCAATACACAAAAATCTTTCTCCCTTCTTCTCTTGTTGGTCGATCGCACGAAACCCACAAAAGGGGTATTTGGTTGGTTTTGTTGGTTGATCAATTTACTTACAATCTAGTCCTATCCCCTCTCTAGGGTTGTTGGGTAGATTAATTACATGCGTTGTAGCTTGGTTTTCACGTGCTAGAATCACGGTTAGCTCGTTGTATTACGTGTGTACAAGATCGTAATATAGTCTTACTTTAGACTATATCTTGGTGGTGTTCGTTACAAACCCTAATTGGTGATTCGTTCTTCGTCTTGTGGAATTGCTTTAGCGTAAAGGTATGTAACCCTAATTTGATTAATTATAATTGTGTTATTATTATGATCTTGTTAAATCGCTTCTATTGTGTGTACTTTGATCTCGTTTAGGATTTTATATAATTGTTATGATAGTAATAAACCTTCAGTGGCATCGAGAGCCATTTTAATATGTTATAATTATCGAAAATCTAAAGTTTTTAACTAATAAATGTTTTCAGTTAAAACTACATATTTTTTAGGTTTTCATAAAACTAGGGTTTTGTTTTTTAAAAATTAGGGTTTTTTAGCTGAGTTTTTAAAGATTTGTGGGGAGTCCATGATTACGTGCATGTTTTCATGGATCGTAAATTATATGTTTATATTATTTTCTGTGCTACGTGATTATTTGATTCAATAAATCTAGAATTAGGGAAGACTTTTATATGAATATAAAGACCTAGATTTGATGATTATTGAATAAATCGTATGCATGTGGCTATTTGATTTATTTGTTGCACATATAAATGGTTGATATGTGTTTATGATTTAGTTTTTTTACTTGTTGATATATGAAATTGTTGAATTGTTGTAAACAAGGTATTTTATGAAAAAAAATAATATGGACTAAATCATATTAAAATAATGAGTTGATAGAGATCTAAATTACATAAGATTAAGTTGATAGGTGAATTGCAATAATAATCTAACGGCCTACTCATTTTGACAAACTATAAAGTGGGTATAACGCACCGCTGGTCATGTACACGGTCAAGGAAGGAGGTGTTATGCCATTTGTCGCTGACCAAATTCCTCGCTCGCCTGTGCGTCAAATTGAAATTACCTACGATTATTAATTGAATTATAGTTTAAGGGTGATTTATCACAAATTCACATCCGAAGCACAATGAATAAGGGTATTTCTTTGTGCCTAGCCGAGTTTTAGAAAAAGTACGTTGTGAATAGTTGTGGATAAATTCTTTAACTGGTTTTACCAATACCTCAACATAATTTATGTAGAAATTTAGTCTCGTGAAGAAGTTTACTAAATGTTTTATTAAAATTATGCTATGGGGTTGTATGCATGCTTCTCCATACATTGATTTTGACATCAAAATTTTATACCCTTAAAATTTAGGTCGAATGCTCATAATTGATGAACACTTGAAATTACTTCGTCATCAAATGAGATTTTTGGGTGATGTTATAATGGAGAGAAAACCATTTGTAGAATGAGAATTCGTATGATGGTTTTACGTTACTCAGATTAGACGACTTAATTAAGTTACTCAGTGAGATCTGGAAACTTAATGTATTTAGAAGGGATGAAACATGTTTATAATGAAAAACGTTTTTTTGGCAATGTAAATCCCCTAAATATCTAGAAATTGAAAATTGTTTGTCAATTGAATTGTTCAACATGTCGCTATGTTGAGTACATTCATTACTAGCAGATCAACTGACTAATGGATTTATGTCAATATAGTCCTAGGATTCAAGGAAAATACCATGGTTTATATACCGGGGTAATTTTATTTTCTTGAAAGTATTTTATTATCGAAAATACTAATATTTGAACTTATTTCGGTAGAAATGGCTCAACTCAAAAACAATATGATTATAAGTTATGCGTTCAAAGATTTCTTTGATCATCCTAAACTTATTGGCCCAAACTTCAATGATTGGTATCCCTCACTAAGAGTTGTCTTGAGACTAGCCGGTACTATCGATATATTGAGTACTCTTTATCCGGAAGATATTGTTGAAGGAGCATCTGATACGCAAAGGCTTGAACATGCTGCTAATATTAAGAAGCACTCTGAAGTGGCTTCCTTAATTTTACGAAAAAATGGCTCCTCCACTTCAACAGAAGTATGAGCTATTTTTACCTAAGCTAATGCTTGATGAGCTCACGGTGATGTTCGAGAAGCCGTAAGTTGTGTAGATCTACGACTTCGTAGATGTTTTGCATAGCTGCAAGCAAGCTCCTGGAAAGTCTGTAAGTGCCCATTATATGGAAATGAGGGGTTATATGGAACATCTCATTGCACTAGGACAACCCTATCATCATAATATGGCTATCAACTAGATCAATAGGTCCCTAAACAAGGACTTCAATGATTTCGTTTGAAACTATAATATGCATTGCAAGGGGAAGACAGTTAATGATTTGCATGCAATGCTCATTGACTATGAAAAGGGGTTGAAAGACAAGGATCTACCGCTATGCCTTATGTACTAACAATAAAAAAGGTTAGAGTGAGTAAGCCAAAACCGCAAACGAACAAGAAGAAAGGCAAAGCCAAGGGTGATAAGGGAAAGCAAGTTCCGACTAATTCGAAACCTAAGCAGAACTTTGTCAAGAAGAATAAATCTCAGAAAGATGAGACTTGTCACCATTGCAAGGCAAGTGGTCACTAGAAGAGGAATTGCCCTCTTTACCTCGAAGAATTGCGAGAATTAAAGAAGAAGTCTGAGCAGAGCGTAGCAGCTTCAAGTACTTTTATTTATGATTGAATTGTTTAATTTAACATACAAATTAAATTCCTGGGCATATGATACGGGATGCGGTATTAAAATTTGTAATACGCTGTAAGGGTTTAATCTAGAAAGGAAGCTATCCAATGGGGAACAATTTCTGTAAGTGGGCAATGGCGCACAAGCAGCGGTTGAAGCTATATGAAGATTTAATCTAGTTTTTCCTTCGAGTTTAGTACTAATTTTTAATGATTGTCATTATGCACCTACAATTGTTAGGGGTGTTATTTCCTTTTCTTGTTTGTTAAATAACGGATTTTGTTCACATGATTGATAATAATGGCATTTCTCTTTAGAAAAATGATATTTTCTATTTTAATGCGATTTCTGTGAATGGTGTGTTTGAAATAGACATGCATGATAATGAAGTCTAGAATAATAAATATGTCTTTAGCATGCGTAAGAAGAGAAAGTTTGACAAGAACTCTTCTTATCTTTGGCATTGTACACTTGCCCATATTGGGAAGACTCGTATACAAAAGTTTCAACGTGAAGGTCTTTTGGAAAGTATCAATGATGAATCATTTGATAAATGTGAGTATTGTATCTCTGGAAAGATGACCAAGAAACCTTTTAATAGCAATATAGAAAGAGCTTCTGATCTACTTGGACTAATACATACTGATGTGTGTGGACCACTTAGACATGTGTAAGGAAAGATGCTAGCTACTTCTTAACATTTACAGATAATTATAGCCGTTATGGTTATGTTTATTTACTTAAACATAAACATGAGGTATTTGAAACATTCAAAGTGTTTAAAGCAGACGTAGAACTACAATTGGGGAAGTAGATTAAAGCTCTTCGTTCTGATAGAGGTGGTGAATATTTAAGTCAAAACTTTATAGATTATCTAGGTGAGAATGGAATTGTTCAACATCTTACTTGTCCCTATACTCCACAACAAAATGGTGTATCTGAAAGAAGAAATCGTACATTATTGGATATGGTGTGATGTTTAATCTTACAACTTTATCTTTATAATTTTGGGATTATGCTTTAGAATCTGATGTTCGAATTTTAAATAGATTTCCTACAAAGAAGCTCGATAAGACACCATATGAACTATGGCATGGCAAGAAGCCATATTTGTATTATTTAAGGGTCTGGGGTTGTGAGGAGTATGTGAAACGTGACTTGGGTGACAAACTCCAACAACGATCTGTAAATGTATCTTTGTAGGTTACCCTAAGGAAACCATGGGTTACTACTTTTATTATCCACCTGAGGACTAAGTGATTGTTTCTAGGTATAGAGACTTCCTTGAATTTGATCTTGTAAATCAAGAATTCAGTGGGAGAAATTATGATCTTGAAGAGAGTCATATAGATACATTACCTTCTGAAAACACTAGCGATATAATTCCTGTAGAGCCAGAAAGTCTGACGGTTCCACCGAAATTAGTTCCTCTGCATAGATCCGCAAGGATTAAAAATGACAATATGAATATATGTCTTAACATAGAGGATGATGATGAGTTAGGGGATCTTGGTGAACCCGCAAATTATAAATCCGCCATACTTGATCCTGAGAAGGATAAGCGGATGGTTGCTATGGATGAGGAAATGAAATCCATGAAAGTAAATGATGTTTGGATTCTTGTAGAACCACCACCGAATGCTAGAGTAGTGAGACATAAGTAGATATACAAGAAGAAAATAGACAGGACAGAAAAGTACAATCCTATAAAGCTCGTTTAGTAGCTAAAGGTTTTACTCAAACTTTTGGCGTAGACTACGAGGAGACATTTTATCCTGTAGCAGACTTAAGAGATATTAGGATTCTCATAGCTATAGCAGCATACTATGACTATGAGATATGGCAAATGGATGCTAAAAATGCCTTCTTGAACGGTCGATTAGATGAAGACATCTATATGCAACAACCAGAAGGGTATGTTGATCTTGAGAATCCAGGACATGTGTGTGATACAATATTTTTCAATGGAGGTTCAAAATATTTCTCGGAATCCTCTCGAATTGATCATAGTTTAAAGTGGAATGATTTGTTCTTGTTGACAAAAAGTGAATTTGGTTTTCTATTCTATTAAACAGGAAAATCAGTAAAGACAAACTTTAAACTTAAAATAGTCCATGCGGAAAGAAGCTCAATTCGGAATGTCAAACAAGCCTATGCGGAAAAGTGCCCCTATTCGGAAAAACAGGGCTATTCGGAAAACCTTGCCCTATTCGGAATAAATGCTCAATTCGGAAAAATGGATTATGCGGAAAGATTGTACTATTCGGAAAATAAGTCCTGTTCGGAAAAATATGTCTATGCGGAAAAATAATTCTATTCGGAATAATCGAGTCTATGCGGAAAAATTAGCTTATTCGGAAAAATGCTCTTATGCGGAAAAATTGCCTACTCGGAAAAACAGGGCTATTCGGAAAAAAAATTCTATTCGGAATATATAAAATATTCCGAATAAGAGACGAAACCAACAGGCTATGCGGAATGTAGGAAAGATTCCGAATAAGGCAAAAAGAAACTCGCCTATTCGGAATATTTGTCTTGTTCGGAAAAATCTGGGCAGCGAAGAACAGTAACAGCAGAAACCAAACGATTTTTCAATCTAAACACCAAAATACTCAAAAAGGTTTTACCAAATTAAACACAAATCATTTAAATACCTTAAGTAACAAATCCCACCAATAAAAACACTAAATCAACAACTTTTTAAGATCAAACTTGAATTAAATAAAAACTTAAGAACTTGCAATAGAAGATGATGAAGAACAAGATGAATGGAAAGATGGAATTGATAGATTAATGTAAAAGTAACAAGAGTAATGATTAAGAGTTACAAAATTGAAAGAAAAAGATGAAAATCACCAAACACCCTAATGGTGTTTGTGATGAACCGATCCTAAGAAACTGGGAAAAAAGAAAAATGAAGCTAACTCCCTAAAATGTGAAGGGAGAATCTATTTATACTCCTAGTGGTTGGTTGGTGAGTGGGCTTTCTCTCTTTCTTCTTGTCTTCTCGTCTTTTAAGAAAAGTTGACGTTTTCGATTCTGATTCGGGATTTGTCGTCGATTAAATCCAACTCGTCTTTTAATTTCTTCGTTAAATAGACTTGAGTTTCTTCGACTTATGTAAATCTTCCGTCTTTGGTCCTTTTCTTCGATAAGTCTTCGAATAGGCCCAGTGACTTCAAATCTTTTGCATCTCTTGGACAATAGACTTTATCCTGAGTCTTTTTCCTTGATAAAATCCGTGCAATCCCATGTTTTCTTTAATATTCATCCGGTTAGCTCTGAAATCACAATAAACACAAAAACCACGCATAATTCCAAACAAATGATATTAAATACGTGTTTTGGTCTTGTTTTAGCCAGAATTAAGTGGTAAAAGGATGGGTGTTTACACACCTATCAAATCCCCTACACTTAACCATTGCCATGCCCTCATGCAATGCTTAGTGATAAAGCAAATTTACATTTTTCTCATAATTGATCAATCTTGGCCTTATTCAAATTCTATTAAACAGAAATTAAAATGCTAAGAGAAATTAAAACTTTAAAGTAAACAAAAGGATGGAAATAACTTGTAAAGAAATCAAGGACTTACATTAGGGCTTTGGTGTTGCGAAGATTTATCACCCCCAAGTTTCACGTTCCCCAAACTAAGCTTAAAAACGAGATCATTGTTATTATAAGTTAGTAAATCAAACACTTACACACATGGCTTAATTAAATGCTTAAACCCCCTTATTCCTAGGTGTATCTCTTATATTTTATTTTTGTCTTAGAATGATCATGAAGATGCATTTTTGGACTTATTTCGATAGTTTATTTAGGCTGAAAGCAAAGTAGGACGATTTGATCAATAGTTAGCTAAAGGACAAAATCTCTTAAAACTGCTTCTCGGGATATCAAAAAGTTCATATCTTGGCATAACTTGGTTCACGATTTGAGACCTTTCTCGGGCCGATATTTGGCATGTACTTCATACTTCATATCTTCGAGAGACGTTCTTGAGATAATGGTCTTCTCATCATAATAGAGTTTCTTCACTTGGAGACTTTTGAGGGGTACTCCAACTTTGTTAACCACGACTTCATGATTATTTCTTCAATCTCTAATTGGGATTTTGAGATACAACGATCCGCCTCCTTTTCGGACTTGGATCTATTTATCCTCATACCTTGTTAGGGTCTTTTCGGATAGACTTCTCCATGATCTTTATGGGAGTTGATTGCTTTTCGTCGTGAGTCTTGATCCTTCATATTGACTTTAGGAATAATGCTTTTCACATCACTTTGGATCTTCAGCAATAAAATGGAATCCTCATGCCTTGTTAGGGCCTTTTCGGACTCGCCAATCTTCGCGCCCCGCTTCATAAGTTATGCCTTGGCTATGAACTCTTATCATTACCGAGCAACTTTTAAACGATCTTGGGCTAGAAGCTAAGTAACTTTTCAAATCGTACGACCTTACTTATTGCAGATAAATTATTAGCAAGTGATGGGAGAATAGGCAAATAATTACACCAAGTGAGCTTGCGCAAGAATACCGACTTATAATTGACTCTATCATTTCTCGTCCTCCACAATTTAAAATCTCAAGTAATGAGACACGTGGATACTTAGCCTAATAAACCGATTAAGGTCTACATGGTTAAGGATACTAGATAGAATAAACTTGGATAAGTCTATTCGGGTTGAGTCAAAATAAACGCAACGGGCCTAATATGTCAAAGATTTCTAAACTAGCTACAACACTTTATTAAAATTTTGACTTTATTGCGGGATACATCCATATGAAAGCAACGATAAAAATTTAAAAATTACGACTAAATGGCCAAAGTTAATAAAAAATTTGAAAAATGTTGAAAAATAGGATTTTCCGGTTAAATGAAGGCATTTTCATGGAAAAGTCCACTTAAAACTTCGATAGAAGTCTCCCCTACACTTAAGATAAACATTGTCCTCAATGTTTAAGCATGTGGGAAAAGTCTCCCCTACACTTATGACATTGTGCACGTTGGTTAACTCGAGTTAAGGAAGAGACGACTAAAGTGATCAATTTCAAATGTGAGTATGAAGAAAATTGAATCACGATAGTTGAGAGATAGAACCGGATTTCGGATAACACGGGAGCACGGTTCTTCAAAGATTTCCAAGATTGCAGTTATCCCTGTAATCACATCACCACACAAACACGAACGACCAAAATAGGTCCTCCCCTACACTTAGGGGGTTAAAGGGATAAATACTGGGCTGCCTCCCGAGGAGCGCTTGTTTTTGATAACCGAGTCACGAGCCTGACTTGACCCAAAATTAGTTCATGGGGAACGTGGTGAGGGATGGAATCACCTCGTGAGAGGTGTCCTCACCAAAGTACAACTTCACTCGTTGGCCATTCACCTTAAAATTCGGTCCATTAGGTTGAGCGAGCTCGAGAGTACCATATGGAAAAATTTGGGCGATGGTGAATGGGCCGGACCAACGAGATTTGAGCTTGCCCGAAAAGATTTTCAACCGAGAGTTAAAAAGTAAGACTTTGTATCCAACATGGAACTCTCGGTTCTTGATCTTAGAGTCGTGAATGAGCTTAGTCCTTTCCTTATAGATCAAAGAATTTTCATAAGCCTCATTCTGAAGTTCATTAAGCTCATTGAGTTGGATCTTGCGTAGGTCACCGGCTTTGTTAATATCAAAATTAGCCCACTTCAAGGCCCAATAAGCCTTGTGCTCCAACTCAATGGGGAGGTGGCATGCTTTCCCGTACACAAGACGATAAGGCGTACAGCCGATCGGGGTCTTGTAAGCAGTACGGAAAGCCCACAAAGCATCGTCAAGTTTATCAGCCCATGCGGCACGATGCTCTCCCACGGTTCTTTCCAGAATTCGCTTCAGCCCTCGGTTGGATATTTCAGCCTGGCCATTAGTTTGTGGGTGGTAGGCTGTGGAAAGAAGATGGTTTACACCGTACTTAGCCATGAC
Source organism: Glebionis coronaria (assembly GCA_025667525.1). Classification (NCBI taxonomy): domain Eukaryota; kingdom Viridiplantae; phylum Streptophyta; class Magnoliopsida; order Asterales; family Asteraceae; genus Glebionis; species Glebionis coronaria. Next base: position 339,634,833 of record CM046881.1, on the reverse strand, counting down.
TCGAGCAAATTGGTCATTGCAGAAATGAGTCCCACGATCACTAATAATGGCACGAGGCACACCGAATCTAGCGAATAAAGCTTTCAAAAAGTTACAAACCACCCTTGCGTCATTAGTGGGTAAAGCTTTGGCTTCAACCCACTTTGAAACGTAGTCAACGGCTACAAGGATGTATTTGTTTCCTTTAGACGAAGGGAATGGCCCCATAAAGTCGATACCCCAAACATCAAAAATTTCACACTCTTGAATGAAATTCTGAGGCATCTCGTCTTTATGTGTATTGTGCCTTGCTTTTGGCAAACATCACATCGTTTAACCATATTGTGAGCATCACGATATATGGAGGGCCAATAAAATCCCGAGTCAAACACTTTTTTAGCGGTGTAGTTGGGACCAAAGTGACCACCAGTGGGTCCTTTGTGGCAAGCATCAAGGATTTCAGACGCTGCCGGTCCATCAACACATCGACGGATAATCAGGTCGGCACATTGTTTGAATAGGTAAGGGTCGTCCCAAAAGTAAGTCTTAATGTCAGTGAAGAACTTCTTCTTTTGTTGAGACGTCAACCCTTCCTTGAGAATTCTACCCGCCAAGTAGTTTGCAAAGTCCGCAAACCACGGGGTTTCATTCGACTTCGAGTTTATAGACATTAAGGTCTCCAAGGGGAAGGAATCATTGATTTCTTTGTTCGGATGATCCCCTTGGTAAGGATCCTCAAGTCTGCTGAGATGATCCGCGGCTAGGTTTTCTGCTCCTTTTTTATCGCGAATTTCGATTTTAAATTCCTGGAGCAGCAAAACCCAGCGAAGAAGTCTTGGTTTGGAATCTTGCTTTGTCAACAAGTACTTCAATGCGGAATGATCGGTATACACGATGGTGGTGGAAAGGACAAGATAGGGGCGGAATTTTTCAAAAGCATATACAACAGCTAAAAGCTCTTTTTCGGTTGTCGTATAATGCAATTGTGCCCCCGTCATTGTCTTGCTAGCGTAGTGGATCGGTTGGAAGTGTTTGTTCACTCTTTGTCCAAGAACCGCTCCAATAGCAAAATCACTAGCATCGCACATCAACTCAAAGGGCAGCTCCCAATTAGGGGTAACCAAGACGGGTGCCTTAGTTAGCTTATCCTTAAGCGAGTTGAAGGCTTCAAGGCACTCGTTGGTAAAGATAAAAGGAGTATCTTTTTCCAAGAGGTGGGTCATCGGGCGAGTGATTTGAGAAAAATCTTTGATAAATCGACGGTAGAAGCCCGTATGACCCAGAAAACTTCTCACACCCTTCACGGTTGAAGGTGGAGGCAACTTTGCGATAACATCGACTTTAGCACGGTCTACTTCAAGACCGGATTTCGAGATCTTATGTCCAAGCACGATGCCTTCTTTTACCATAAAATGGCATTTTTCCCAATTCAGAACTAGGCGAGTGTATTCGCACCTCTTTAGCATACGTTCCAAATTGGCAAGGCAAGAAGAGAATGAATCCCCGAAGACCGAGAAATCATCCATGAAGACTTCCATGGTTTGTTCAACCATGTCATGGAAGATAGCTAACATGCACCTTTAGAAAGTCCCGGGCGCATTACATAAGCCAAAAGGCATTCTTTTGTAAGCGAATGTGCCATAGGGACAAGTGAATGTAGTCTTCTCTTGATCTTGAGGATCGATGGGTATTTGAAAATAACCCGAGAAACCATCAAGAAAGCAGTAATATTCATTACCAGCTAAGCGTTCAAGCATTTGGTCCATAAAAGGTAGAGGAAAATGATCCTTTCTCGTGGCATCATTGAATTTGCGGTAGTCTATACAAACTCTCCACCCAGTAACGAGACGAGTGGGAATCAACTCGTTGTGTTCATTGGGAACAACGGTTATTCCGCCCTTCTTGGGCACAAAATGGATTGGACTAACCCATGGTGAATCCGAAATAGGGTAAATCATACCCGCATCAAGAAGTTTGATAACCTCTATTTTGATGACTTCATGGATTTTTGGATTCACCCTTCGTTGGCTTTGAATTGTGGGCTTAAAGTCGTCCTCCATGAGAATTTTGTGTGTGAAGAAGTGAGGATCAATTCCACGAATATCCGAAATCTTCCAAGCGATAGCCTTCTTATGATCTTTCAACACAGCGACAAGTCGGGCTTTCTCTTCATCCTTCAAATCCTTAGCAATGATGACTGGCGACTTCTTCTCTTCTTCGAGGAATACATACTCAAGATGGGGCGGCAACTCCTTAAGTTCCAAATCCGGAAGATTGTCGACGGGAGGCGTATTCGAAATCGGAGTCTCGATAGCAATAACAGTGGGAGATGGAGGGGAAGGATTGTCTTCTCTGAGGAGGTTTGTAATGAAACTGAGATCGTCATCCCAATTGGCAGTAGAATCGTCATTGTCTAAATGCACATCTCCCATGGTGGCTTCCAAATCTTTCCAAAGGAAATCACTTTCTCCAAATAGAGATAGTGATGAGTTGATAGAGGAAACGGTCTCAACATTGGGAAGAGAGGTAGGAATATTTTTACAAGCATCCTTGAAGTGTTCTTCACAAGCCTCATCAAGAACGTCAATACAATTAACACTCTCGTAAGAATAAGGCTGTTTAGAAAGCTTTCCCATGTTGAAGACTACTTTATCGTCACCCACTCTCATGATAAGCTCACCGGCTTCAACATCAATGAGAGTGCGACCAGTCCTCAAGAATGGACGACCAACAATGAGTGGCACACGGGGGTCCATCTCGTAGTCGACGACAACAAAATCAGCAGGGAAGGTGAATTTGTCGACTCCTACAATGACGTCTTCGGCTATCCCCACTAGATAAGCAACCGTACGGTTAGCTAATTCCAAAGTCATTTTGGTGGGGACTAGCTCTGGGAGAGATAATTGCTTCCAAACACTTAGAGGCATGAGATTAATACTGGCACCTAGATCGGCTAGGGCCATGCAATTCTCTACTTCTGGGAAATTGCAAGGGATAAGAAAACGACCCGGATCACCAAGCTTGGTTGGCAATTTCCTTAAGAGCACTGCAGAGCAATTCTCATTAAGATGGGTGTTGGCAATATCGAGGAGCTTTTCCTTGTCGCTCAGAAGATCTTTAAACATTTTCGCGTACTTGGGCATGTGAGCGAGAGCCTCAGCGAAGGAGATATTGAAATTCAGTTGTTTGAACATTTTAAGGAAATTTGAAACCTGAATATCATCCTTGCTCTTTTGCTTCTCTTTCCTCAACCTAGATGGATAAGGTATATTGGAAGAAGAGGAAGGCTTTAGGAGAATAGGATCACTCACAGCCACGGGTGGAGGAGGGGTAGAAGGAAGAGGTGGAGAAATTGGGGAAGGAGAAGGAGGGGGAATAGGAGCAGGTGACTCGTTCTCCTTAGTCACAACCACCGGTGGAGGTATAGGAAGTTCGGGTTCCTTTGTACCTTTACCACTTCGAGTGGTGATTGCTTTCATCTCCCCTCGTGGGTTCGCAACGGTGTTACTCGGAAGAGTACCCGAAGAAGAGGGTTGATTACCTTGGAAGAAACTAGCCATCATGTTCCCCAGATCATTAGTTTGGCTATCCAACGTGTTTCTCATGTCGGCTCTCAAATCATTTCCTTGCTTGACCAAGTCTGCTTTCAAATTTCGCACTTCCTGTTGTAGATTTTCCACGATCACATCATTGGTCCTCATATAGGTTGCAACCTCTTGGTGTAATGCAGTGGTGGTTTGGTTAGGAGGAGCATTGTATGCAGGTGGTTGGTAAGCAGGTTGTTGGTAGACTTGATTGTTTCTTTGAGGTGGTTGTTGTTGCTTGTGAGGAGGGATGTAAGGTTGTCGAGGTTGTTGTTGTTGTTGAGGAGGGCGGTTAAGGTTTTGTTGTTGGTTTGGGTTGGTTGGAGGAAAACCAGGTGGTGAAAGATAGTTGTTGCTGCGGTAGCTAAGCAAATTACGGTCACCTTGAGGTCTAGCTTGATAAGCAGGTTGTTGATAGGTGCCATATGCTGCGTTCACATTCTCAGCAGGGTAATCTTGGGTGGCGGTACAAGTGGTGTAAGAGTGAGGACCACCGCATATCTCACAAGGTTGGCTGACAGCATTCACTTGAGCGTTTTTGGCGTTGTTGCTGTTGTTGTTGCTGATGGTGTGGGTGACAAGCGATTCAAGAAGCGTGGTGATTTTGTCAAGTCGCTTGTCGCTGTCATTAGTGCTAGCACTAGCGACATTGGTCCGACCACTCTTGGTTTGCACACGAGATTTATTCTCAATAATGTCCCAAGCAGCATTGGAAGTCTTAGCCAATAAATTACCCCCCGAGGCACTGTTCAGTGAATCTTGATCACTCATGCTTAAACCGTTGTAAAAAGTATTAATTTGATGTACTTTGGTTAAACCATGTTGTGGGCATTTTCTTAAAAGATCTTTAAAACGATCCCAAGATTCACTGAACGACTCATCGTACTTTTGTTCAAAATTTATGATTTCATTCCGCAAAGCGGTAGTACGAGAGGGTGGAAAAAAGTAGTTGATAAACTTTGTTTCCAAATCCGTCCACGAGAGAATACTCTGTGGCGGTTCCTTAGCAAGCCAATGCCGGGCTTGTCCCTCTAAAGAAAAGGGAAAAAGTTGTAACCTTATAACTTCTTGTGGAACACCATTGAACTTGACCGTGTTGGTGAGTTGTAGAAATCTCTTGATGTGGTCGTGTGGATCATCAATGGTTCGTCCCAAGAATGGTTGAGCGGATACCATCTGGATAAAGCCTGATTTTAGCTCGAAATTGTTGGCGGCAATTGGAGGTATGACAATTGGATCCGTGTTGCCATCGACATGAGCTTGCAGCAATTCAATCATTGGGCGATTATCCGGAAGGGGCTCATTGTTGTTGTTATTATTCATGTTGTTGTTGTTATTATTGTTTGGAGGTGGTACACCGGCCATGTCTAATTGATCGAGAGGCTCGGGCTCTTGATATGACGTGGATCGAGTGCGCATACACCTGCAAAAGAACGAACAAAGAAAAACAAAGCAAAAATATTTTTGGTTTTTATGGTTTTTTACTTTTTAGGATTTTTGAAAATTTTATATTTTTTAGTGTTTTTGAAAATTTTTGTGAAAAAGTAACTTTCACGGGGAACGGATCCCAAAATCCAAGTTCTCACAAAAAACTTTTGATCTTAACGAGAAGAGCCGGCAACGGCGCCATGAGATTTTCTATGTTGAAAAAGTTCGTTTTCTCGGTGTCCTCTCGAATTGATCTTAGTTTAAAGTGGAATGATTTGTTCTTGTTGACAAAAAGTGAATTTGGTTTTCTATTCCATTAAACAGGAAAATCAGTAAAGACAAACTTTAAACTTAAAATAGTCCATGCGGAAAGAAGCTCAATTCGGAATGTCAAATAAGCCTATGCGGAAAAGTGCCCCTATTCGGAAAAACAAGGCTATTCGGAAAACCTTGCCCTATTCGGAATAAATGCTCAATTCGGAAAAATGGATTATGCGGAAAGATTGTACTATTCGGAAAATAAGTCATGTTCGGAAAAATATGTCTATGCGGAAAAATAATTCTATTCGGAATAATCGAGTCTATGCGGAAAAATTAGCTTATTCGGAAAAATGCTCTTATGCGGAAAAATTGCCTACTCGGAAAAACAGGGCTATTCGGAAAAATAATTCTATTCGGAATATATAAAATATTCCGAATAAGAGACGAAACCAACAGGCTATGCGGAATGTAGGAAAGATTCCGAATAAGGCAAAAAGAAACTCGCCTATTCGGAATATTTGTCTTGTTCGGAAAAATCTGGGCAGCGAAGAACAGTAACAGCAGAAACCAAACGATTTTTCAATCTAAACACCAAAATACTCAAAAAGGTTTTACCAAATTAAACACAAATCATTTAAATACCTTAAGTAACAAATACCACCAATAAAAACACTAAATCAACAACTTTTTAAGATCAAACTTGAATTAAATAAAAACTTAAGAACTTGCAATAGAAGATGATGAAGAACAGGATGAATGGAAAGATGGAATTGATAGATTAATGTAAAAGTAACAAGAGTAATGATTAAGAGTTACAAGATTGAAAGAAAAAGATGAAAATCACCAAACACCCTAATGGTGTTTGTGATGAACCGATCCTAAGAAACTCGGAAAAAGAAAAATGAAGCTAACTCCCTAAAATGTGAAGGGAGAATCTATTTATACTCCTAGTGGTTGGTTGGTGAGTGGGCTTTCTCCCTTTCTTCTTGTCTTCTCGTCTTTTCAGAAAAGTTGACGTTTTCGATTCTGATTCGGGATTTGTCGTCGATTAAATCCAACTCGTCTTTTAATTTCTTCGTTAAATAGACTTGAGTTTCTTCGACTTATGTAAATCTTCCGTCTTTGGTCCTTTTCTTCGATAAGTCTTCGAATAGGCCCAGTGACTTCAAATCTTTTGCATCTCTTGGACAATAGACTTTATCCTGAGTCTTTTTCCTTGATAAAATCCGTGCAATCCCATGTTTTCTTTAATATTCATCCTGTTAGCTCTGAAATCACAATAAACACAAAAACCACGCATAATTCCAAACAAATGATATTAAATACGTGTTTTGGTCTTGTTTTAGCCAGAATTAAGTGGTAAAAGGATGGGTGTTTACACACCTATCAGTGTGCAAACTTCAAAGGTCTATTTATGGTTTGAAGCAAGCATCACATCAATGGAATAAAAGATTTGATGAAGAAATCAAAAAGTTTGGATTTATTCAGAATCGTGATGAGCCATATGTATATCGCAAAGCTAGTGGGAGTGATGTAGTATTCCTAGTCATATATGTTGATGACATATTAATCATGGGAGTAACATTCCAAGACTTAAAGTTGTTAAGGATTATCTTGGTAAATGTTTTTCTATGAAGGATTTAGGAGAAACTGCATACATTCTGGGAATTAAGATCTATCAAGATAGGAAAAGACGGTTAATTGGTCTATGTCAAGATGCTTATATTGTTAAGAATTTGAACAAGTATAATATGCATAATTCCAAAAAAGGTTTTCAACCTATGGAAGTTAAACATAATATGAATCATGAGATGGATGCATCAACTCCTGAAGAGGAGGCATACATGTAGAAGGTGCCTTACACTTCGGTTGTAGGATCTATACTGTATGTTGTTAGATGCACAAGGCCTGATGTGGTGTTTGCTCAAAATTTGGTCAGTAGATACAAACAGAATCTAGGGAAGCTCCACTAGACTGCTGTCAAACATATTCTAAAGTATTTGAGGAGTACGAAAGATATGTTTTTGGTGTTTGGAGGGAAACCAGACACAGAACTAAATGTTACATGTTTCTGTGATGCGTCCTGGAAATGTGATAAAGATGATACGAAGTCTTACGTTTTTGTTATCAATGGAGGATCAGTTGACTGGAAGAGCAAGAAACATAAAAATGATTGCAATGTATGCTACTCAATCTGAGTACATGACTGCTTCAAAAGCTGCAATGAAAGTTGTTTAGATTAGGAAGTTTATTGAAGATCTTGGAGTAATGCCTTCAATTAAAGAACCTATAGATATTTATTGTGACAATTCTGCCGCAATAATATTTGCCAATGAAACTGGAGTTATGAAAGGCGCCAAACACTTTATGCGTAGACATCACTACGTCCGCGAATAAGTTGAAGCTCGTGAAATCAAATTGATAAAAGTTCACGCAGATGATAACGTAGCCGATCCTTTAACTAAGGCTTTGCCTAGACCAAAGGTAGTTAAGCATGCCAAAGCGATTGGGCTGCAACTAGCTAGCGAACTCATGCAATAAATGTGTGATTAGTATTTGGATAAAGGATGTTATGACATTATTATATAATGAAATAAAGATCGGGTTTCGTTTATTTTTATTATTTAATAAGTGTATCCTATTTTACATGTCTTAATCTATGAATAAATTGTTATGCTAAATGTCCGTTGTCTATTAATAATACGGGAATATTATTAAATTAATACAAATCAAAATAGCGATAGAGTATACTTAAATGTATATTGATTGATATTGGATGCTATTCGATGAATCAAACATTGGACTTATCCCAACAATTGGTTTTTACTTTATGGATCTTTGTCATCAAGTAAAACATAAATAGTTATCCTTAGACTAGAGATACCATAAAACTGTTGTGAATCCAGTGCATCTCTATGGAATAATCTAATGCTAAACGTAACTGGTAGCTATAAGGATTATTTTTAGAAATGTTGCAAAATTGATAAGTTTTGCTCGTAGTCAATATGTAATTGATTTCCTCCAATTTTGTTTTGGAGTTCAATACAGCTGGGCCCCTCGTGCGATTACTAAGATGTTTGTATGGTCACACCCAAATTTGTTTTGGTAATCTTGTTGAATCTGTGAACGAGAAACAGAATGGTTAAATGAAAGGAATGATTGAGATCCATATCCTTATTAACGTTGTATCATAAATAAAAGGATAATAATAAATGATGATACATTTAAAAGGTTTTGTCCAGGAGACCTTACTCGAGTTGTACTAGAGGCATTTCTAGTGTAATTAGACGCTAGTCAATGTAATCACGATATTTGAAATATGTCCAAGTGGGAGCTGTAAGTTTACGGACTTATATTTAATAGTCGTATGATAAGATCGAACTCGAGATTACGGGATTGCACTAAATACGTAAAGAGTTAATTTAATGAATGAATATATTTATTATATTTATCAATTTATTAATTTATTTAATAAATATATATTTATGTATTTATTAAATTAAACTGAGATCTAACTTTAACAATCGTTAAATAATTAAGTGTTAAGTATTAACGAGCGTTAGATAAATATATAGTAAGTAAACAAAAGGAAAGAAGTTTGGAAGATTTCTTAACACCCCTACGGGGTGTATTGGTCGGTCGGTTATGGAGGAAAAAGGAAGGGGGAAACATTCCTTTTATTTGTTTTTGGATACAAAGTTAGGCATATATAAACAAATACTTCTCCTCATAATTCAATACACAAAAAATCTTTCTCCCTTCTTTTCTTGTTGGTCGATCGCATGAAACCCACAAAAGGGGTATGTGGTTGGTTTTCTTGGTTGATCAATTTACTTACAATCTAGTCCTAGCCCCTCTCTAGGGTTGTTGGGTAGATTAATTACAAGCGTTGTAGCTCGTTTTTCACGTGCTAGAATCACGGTTAGCTCGTTTTATTACGTGTGTACAAGATCCTAATATAGTCTTACTTTAGACTATATCTTGGTGGTGTTTGTTATAAACCCTAATTAGTGATTCGTTCTTCGTCTTGTGGAATTACTTTAGCGTAAAGGTATATAACCCTAATTCGATTAATTATAATTGTGTTATTATTATGATCTTGTTAAATTGCTTCCGCTATGTGTATTTTGATTTCGTTTAGGGTTTTATATAATTTTTATGATAGTAATAAACCTTCAGTGACATCGAGAGCCGTTTTAACATGTTATACTTATCGAAAATCTAAAGTTTTTAACTAATAGTTGTTTTGAGTTAAAACTACATGTTTTTTTAGGTTTTCATAAAATTACGGTTTTGTTTTTTAAAAATTAGGGTTTTTTTTAGCCGATTTTTTAATAAAAAAAAGAATTGTTTTGAAACCCTAAATGACATGTGGAATAATTGTAGATTAAATTGCATGATTAATTGTTATGTCATGTATGGTTACGATCTATAGAGATTTAATTGGTAAGATTCGTGGGGAGTCCATGATTAAGTGCATGTTTTCATGGATCATGAAATTATATGTTTATATGATTTTATGTGTTACGTGATTATTTGATTCAATAAATCTAAAATTAGGGAAGACTTTATATGAATATAAAGACCTAGATTTGATGATTATTGAATAAATCGTATGCATGTGGCTATTTGATTTATTTATTGCACATATAAATGGTTATTATGTGTTTATGATTTAGTTTTTTTTACTTGTTTAGATATAAAATAGTTGAATTGTTGTAAACAAGGGTTTTTTATGAAAAGAAATAATATAGACTAAATCATATTAAAATAATGATTTGTTAGAGATCTAAATTACATAAGATTAAGTTGCTTAGTGAATTGCAATAATAATCTAACAGCCTACTTCTTTTAAAAAACTATAAAGTGGGTATAAAGCACCGTTGGTCATGTACCCGATTAAGGAAGGATGTGTTATGCCATTAGTCGCTGACCAAAATCCTGGCTCGCCTGTGCGTTTAATTGAAATTGCCTACGATTATTAATTGAATTATACCTTAAGGGTTATTTATCACAAATTCACATCCGAAACACAATGAATAAGGGTATTGCTTTGTGCATAGCCGAGGTCTAGCGAAAGTACGTCGTGAATAGTTGTAGATAAATTCTTTATTTGGTTTTACCAATACCTCATCATAATTTATGTAGAAATTTAGTCACGTGAAGATGTTTACTAAATTTTTTATTAAACGTATGCTATGGAGTTGTATGCATGTTTCTCCATACATTGATTTTGACATCAAAATTTATACCTTTAAAATTTAAGTCTAATGCTCCAAATTGACGAACACTTGAAATTACTTCGTCATCTAATGATATTTTTGGGTGATGTTGTAATTGAGAGAAAACCGTTTGTAGAATGAGAATTCGTATGATGGTTTTGCGTTACTCAGATTAGACGACTTAATTAAGTTACTTAGTGAGATCTGGAAACTTAATGCATTCAGAAGGGATGAAACATGTTTACAATGCAAAACGTTTTTTTGGCAATGTAAAACCCTTAAATATCTAGAAATTGAAAATTGTTTGTCAATTGAATTGTTCGACAAGTCGCTATGTTGAGTACATTCATTACTAGCAGATCAACTGATGTAATGGATTTATGTCAATATAGTTCTAGGATTCAAGGAAAATACTATGGTTTTTATACCGGGGTAATTTTATTTTCTTGAAAGTATTTTATTATCGAAAATACTAATATTTGAACTTATTTTTGTAGAAATGGCTCAACCCGAAAAAAATATGACTATAAGTTCTACGTTCAAAGCTTTATTTGATCGTCCTGAACTTACTGGCCCAAACTTCAATGATTGATATCGCTCACTAAGAAATGTCTTGAGAGTAGCTGGTACTATCGATACCTTGACTACTCCTTATCCGGAGGATCTTGCTGAAGGAGCATCTGATGTGCAAAGGATTGAACACGCTGCTAATATTAAGAAGCACTCCGAAGTGCCTGCCTTAATGTTAGGAAAAATGGCTCTGCTATTTTCACCTAAGCGAATGCTTGATGAGCTCAAGGCTATGTTCGAGAAGCCGCAAGATGTGGATTCTACGACTTGGTAGAGGCTTTGCATAGCTGCAAGCAAGCTCTTGGAAAGTCTGTAAGTGCCCATTATATGGAAATGAGGGGTTATATGGAACAGCTCATTGCACTAGGACAACCCTATGATCATAGTATGGCTATCAACTTGATCAATAGGTCCCTTAACAAGGACATCAATAATTTTATTCGAAACAATAATAAGCATTGCACGGGGAAGACAATTAATGAATTGCATGCAATGCTTATTGACTATGAAAAAGGGTTGAAAGACAAGGCATCTACCGCTACGCCTTCTGTACTAACCATACAAAAGGGTAGAGTGAGTAAGCCAAAACCAAAAACGAACAAGAAGAAATGCAAAGGCAAGGGTGATAAGGGCAAGCAAGTTGCGACTTATTCGAAACCTACACAGAACTTTGTCAAGAAGAATAAATATCAGAAAGATGAGACTTGTCACCATTGCAAGGCAAGTGGTCACTGGAAGAGGAATTGCCCTCTTTACCTCGAAGAATTGAGAGAAATAAAGAAGAAGTCTGAGCAGAGCGTTGTAGCTTCAAGTACTTTATTTATGATTGAATTGTTCAATTAACATACAACTTAAATTCCTAGGTATATGATACGAGATGCGGTATTAACATTTTTAGTACGCTGCAGGGGTTTAATCTATAAAGGAAGCTATCCTATGGGGAACAATTTCTGCAAGTGGGCAATGGCGCACAAGCAGCAGTTAAAGCTATAGGAACATTTAATCTAGTTTTACCTTCGGGTTTAGTACTGATTTTAAATGATTGTCATTATGTACCTACAATTGTTAGGGGTGTTATTTCCTTTTCTTGTTTGTTAAATAATGGATTTGTTCACACGATTGATAATAATGGAATTTCTTTTTGGAAAAATGGTATTTTTTATTTTAATGCAATTTCTGTGAATGGTGTTTTGAAATAGACATACATGCATGATACTTTATGGATCTTTGTCATCAAGTAAAACATAAATAGTTATCCTTAGACTTGAGATACCAGAAAACTGTTGTGAATCTTTATGAAATAATCTAACACTAAACGTAACTGGTAGCTATAAGGAATATTTTCGGAAGTGTTAAAAAAATCATAAGTTTTACTCGTAGTCAATATGAAATTTATTTCCTCCATTTTTATTTTGGAGTTTATACAGCTGGGCCCCTCATGGGATTAGTAAGATGTTTGTGTGGCCACAACCAAATTTGTTTTGGTAATCTTGCTGAATCTGTGAACGAGAAACAGGATGGTTAAATGAAAGGAATGACTAAGATCCATATCCTTATTAACGGTGTATTAGAAATAAAAGGATAATAATAAAAGATGAATCATTTAATAGGTTTTGTCCAAGAGACCTTACTCGAGCTGTACTAGAGGCATTGCTAGTGTAACTAGACGTTAGTCAATGTAATCACATTATTCGAAATATGTCCAAGTCGGAGCTGTAAGCTTATGGACTTATATTTAATAGTCGTTTGATAGGATCGAACTCGAGATACGGGATTGCACTCAATACTTAAAGAGTTAATTTAATTAATGAATATATTTATTATATTTATTAGTTTATTTAATAAATATATATTTATGTATTTATTAAATTAAACTGAGATGTAACTTAAGTATTAACGAGTGTTAAATAAATATATACTAAGTAAACAAAAGGAAAGAAGTTTGGAAGATTCCGGAACACCCCTATAGGGTGCTTGGTCGGTCGGTTATGGAGGAAAAGGAAGGGGGAAAACATTCCTTTTATTTGTTTTTGGATACAATGTTTAGCCTATAATAACAAATACTTCTGCTCATAATTCGATACAGAAAAAATCTTTCTCCCTTCTTCTCTTGTTGGTCGATCGCACGAAACCCACAAAAGGGGTATTTGGTTGGTTTTCTTAGTTGATTAATTTAGTTACAATCTAGTCCTAACCCCTCTCTAGTGTTGTTGGGTAGATTAATTACAAGCGTTTTAGCTCAGTTTTCACGTGCTAGAATCACGGTTAGCTCGTTGTATTACGTGTATACAAGATCGTAATATAGTCTTACTTTAGACTATATCTTGGTGGTGTTCATTATGAACCCTAATTGGTGATTTGTTCTTCGTCTTGTGGAATTGCTTTAGCCTAAAGGTATGTAACCCTAATTCGATTAATTATAATTGTGTTATTATTATGATCTTGTTAAATCGCTTACGCTATGTGTGCTTTGATCTCGTTTAGGGTTTTATATTATTGTTATGATAGTAATAAACCTTCAAAAATTTCTTCCTCCCTCTATTCATCTTCCCTGTTTTGAAATTCCTATTGTATTCAAACCTACTGCAGAGGATGAATCAGATTCATCCATGAGGAGAAAGACACTAATGATGCCGGTGTAGATTCTAGTGATGAGGAGGAAGATACAAGTGATGAAGAGAAAGACACGAGTGTTGAGGAGTATGAGTTAGAACATAAGAAGAATAGCAATTCTAAAGGTAAAGCTGTATAAACTTAAAGTTTATGGTTGAATGTATAGCAGTGTGAGTTTTTAATTTATTCAACTTAATGCTATATCAGGTACAAAGTCAAAGCCGACTGCTTACTCCAAAGGATATAAGAAAATTTCAAGCAAGGTATAGTTAAGTTGTTATGGGTTTATCCATAAAGTTGTATACCATTATAGCATCGATTAATTGTTTTAAACACATGATGTGGTTAAATATCAGGAGGAATAGGAAAACAGAGATTGGATTAGAATGAGCCCTTTCTTTGACTCTAGCGATGAAGAATTAGTTGCTCAAACTGATGCTCCAAGATGAAAGCACACTCCCAGATAGAAGCACACTCACAAAGCTCAATCTTCTTAAGCTAAAGCTCCAAGACCAAATGTCTTTGTTGTCCTAGCCAATAAAAAAACTTGGAAAGAAATGGCTGAGAAGAAGGTTCGGTCAAGGAATGTTGTAGAGTGGAGCAACAGCAAAGTCAAAAGGAAGGTTGGATGATGTCAGTTCTCCCTGTTTAATATGAACAATCTTTTTATGTTTTGTTGGTCTACTATTGCTAGGCACCTTTTGTATTATCAACCTACAGGTTGCAATAATCAATAGATTTGTATGCATTACTAGCATTATGAAACAATTAGCAGTTATCTTTAATTAACATTATGGGTTTGTTAACTAGTTAATATAAGTATTTTAAGTCCATGTACAATTCAATATCTGTACTCAAGCAATTATCAATTATCTATAATCAATGGTTTTTGGTTGAATGTTAAAATGTGTAAAATAGTATAATTTGTTCAAACTTTATTTTTACCAGGAAACTCAAAGGGAAATTTTACCTAGTTTGAATGTTTAATTTGGAGGCAAATTAGATTTCAAAATATTTGGTTGTTTAATTTTTGTATTTGGAGGCAAAATTTTCATGAAAATTTTGAATTACCATGCTATGTTAATGCATATGTAGCTTCCATAATTTTCGAACTCCATCTCCATCTGAAACCCTGATTTTTCTCCAAAATCACAAAATATACAAAAATCAGTTACTTGTTCATTAGTTTCATACCAATTCCATTTATTTTTCTTATACACATCAATCTGTGGTCAATAACCATGAACACTGTAATCGATGATCAAGAGAATATAGTTAATCATGATGATTTAAATGATGATTCTTTGGTTAAAAATCATGATGTAAATCACCATAATACAGGAGATTATGAATCATAGGATTATGGTGATCAATCAGATAAGGATGAAGACATTAGTAAACAAAAGGTTGTAAATAGGAGGGGTATAACTAGGTTATCTAAGTTTCTGAAAAAATATGGAAAAACAGGTGTCATGAAGATAAATGTAAACTTTGATGCACTGAATAGAATATCAGGGCCAAACATATCATTGTTTTTAGGTTTTTAGGAGACATGGTTCGGGAGAATATAGGATTGAAGATTCTATCGTGGATAGATGTGAAAGTGGAAGCAAGAGAAAAACTTTGGGCTGAAACCACGGTACACATACAAAATTTTTTACCCAACTATTAGTCTTATTCCTGCATTTACCTTAACATTGTGTTAATATGTGTAGCAATACTTTGAAGTTGATGAGTCCTTCAAAAAGTTGGTTATGAATAAGCTAGGTGAACTTCTAAGAAATTTCATAAGTAAACTGGCAGAAAGCACATAGTTCCTGTTGGGAATCTAAGTTTGTTAGAATTCCCTTAGTCATAGATTTAAACCTAAATTAATCTGTTGGATACTAACTTGCCTGTGCCTAGGAGACATGCAAGTAACCCAAGACTCGTAGAGTTCTAAGTCTCTATGAGCAACCACAGAGGAGTCCATGTCAGAGACATTGTCAAGGAAGTAGAAGATTACTTGAAGTCATACTCATTGGATGTGTTTGATAACAGCCAAGATGTATCAGGGACTCTGAGTGGTTTGAGTGTTAACAGGGGTGGTAATACCCTGTTAACACTCAGTACACTTTGGACATACCTAAGTGTTTAGGCGGGAAGTTATGCAGCCTAAAGTACAAGGTACGAAGAAAAGGGAAACTATGTTAGCTCTGTTTCCCTAAAGCTTTGTGGCAGACTACCAAGAATAGAAGAGCATCTTTTGACAGACGCCTGACATTGGCTGTTTCATGTAGTCACCATCAACTAGTACTAGAAGTCAATCTCGTACCACTATAAATAGGATATGTAGGCTAGAGTTAATGTTGTTCACTTTGTTATATTTCACACATTAACTCTTTAGAACTTAGAGAACGGACAGTTGTGTATGTGTTCTTAAGTTAGCTTTATTTTGTCCAAAGTGTACACAACACATTATCCTTAAACTGTGTTATCCATAACACATGTAATAATTGTTATACAATAATAAAGTACTACGTTTGAAAAGTATTTACTTGTGTTAATTATCTATCTTAATCGTTTCAAGCTAGGTTTAGGGACTTTCAATTGGTGTCAGAGCGGTGTTTGATATTAAAACCTTCTTAAACATCATTCTAAGTTTTATAATCAAGATGCACCATGCCTAAAACGAGCAACACACCACCACCACCACCATCGCTTTATGGGAACAACATACCACCACTTCCAACTTCACTAAGAGTAACCCCCACTCAAAATGAAGACGATCTTCCTCAACTTCTCGATTCAAGAGGTGGATCCCATGTTACCAACGTACCAGTGTTTGATGAAGATGACTTTGCAAGTTGGAAAAGTCAATTTCTTGTCAATCTAGATGGACTTGAACCATTTCTTCTAGAAATTCTATTAAATGGACCATATGTTCCCATGGCGCTTACCTCTACTGATGAGAATCCTCTTCCCAAACCTCTCAAGCAGTAGACTCTAGCTGATAGGAAATTGGCAACCCAAGATAAACGTCTCAAAAGCATTATCATTTTCTGTCTTCCAAAACACATCATGAAGTCAGTAATTCAATGTCCATCAGCCAAACAAATGTGGATAGACCTCATCCTAGGTCACGAAGGACCCTCTGAAACTATAGAAATCAAGATTCAGGCACTCAGGCTTCAGTTTAATGCTTTCAAGGAACTTGAAGGTGAAAAGGTACAACAGACGTACACAAGGCTGAAGATTTTTCTCTACGACCTTGCTATGAATGAAGTCACCATTGCACAAGCTGAAGTAAACGCCACCTTTGTCAACAGCCTTCCTAAAAAATGGCTGAGCATGAATCAGACCCAAAGAGCCAATAACTCCATCAAGAATGATACGTTGGCTCAGCTGTATGGAAAATACAACAATGAAGAAGGGCTGATAGATACCATATACAAATCTGAGTCTTAAAGATTTGTAGTTTAGGGAACAACATCCAAAGCATTGATTTCCACCTTACACACTCATGACAGTGATTTAGATGTTGAAGAAGACACTCGTAGCAGCCAGGAATTCATGACAGACCTTAATGCTGAGTTTAATGAAAGAGCTTTACTAGCTAATCAAAGAAGATTCTACAAAAGGTCAGGGAGAGTAGGATCAGCTAGTAAACAAACTGATAAATCCAAAGAGACTTGCTTTGCTTGTGAAAAACTTGGACATTTTCAAAAAGACTGTCCATCCACAAAAACATCCTCAACATCCAATACTTCATCATTCAAACCTTAAAAGTTCAATTCACAACAAAACAACTCATCTCACCAATCCAACTCCTCTGATAATAAGAAAAAGGGTTACAAAAACAAATACAAGGCACAAAAGGCTGAGTTGGAACAGATGAATTTGAATTTAGAATCTCTGTCAAAGAATAAAGGGGGTGTTAAAAGGACAGAGAAAGGGTTGGTAGCTAAAGCTTATGATTAGAATGATGAACCGCTAACATTTGATGAAGATACTACCAGGGTTAGGGCATTTATGGAAATAGCTGAGGATGAACCTCCTATTGGTAATGAAGATGCTAGATCAGGACAATGGGTTGACATCACAATGAAAAAGGTACACAGGCTTAACTCTATATCTGAAAGTGATGAACATAAAAATGTCCTTGATTATACCATAGTTGACTTACACTTTGTTGAGGAACAAAGAAAGAACCTGCTTGATAAATTTCACTTTGTTAAACATGAATTTTTGATTGTGAAGGCTGAATGTGAATCTTTAAAACATGTTAACTCTGAAAACATAACTCTTCAAAATGAGGTTAATAAGTTGTCTTTAAGAAACAGTGCCTTAAATGATCAAGTAGCTGAACTACACAAGGTTATAGAAAAATGGCTGTGTAGTAGGTTTACTATAAAGGAATTACTTGATGATGAAGTTCCAGCTGATATATCTAGGGCTGTTACTGCTAAGAGAAACAAAATGAAGGCCCTTAAGAAACCCAAAGAGATTGTTTTAAAATCCACAGAGACTATACATTTGTCTGACCCACTTTTGGTTGATGTACCTGTCTCTGAAGAGGTTATATATAAAACTGAACCTTACCATCTTTGCCTAAACTCTCTGGTGTTGAACCCAACAACTTTTCTAGAGGAGCTAAAGCTGAACACAAACCAGATGTTAAGATACCTCCAGCTAAGATTTTTATTGTACCTACAAAACAATCTGTTAAGCAAAATGTCTATAAGCCTGTCTCAACAAACCCTTTGAACAAAGTTGAACCCTCAACTGAAGAACGCCTTTTGTCATTGATGAAAGAAGTAGAACTCTTAAAATAACATATTAAGCCTTCCGCTAAATGCTCTACTTCCTTTAAACCAAAGTCTATTCTAGGAGAACCCAAAGGTGAAAAGGTAATCAAACCTTATTGTAATGTGTGTAAAAATTCTCATCATATGACCATAGATCATGATAGACATATGGCTGTTAAGAGATCTCAGACACCTTTTCAGGATAGAAAATAGGATACTAGGAGACCATTAGGTAACTACAGACCTTACCCTCCCTATAAATAGTGTGGTTTCACAAACCACCACTCAAATGAGTGCAGGGACTTTCTAGGATGTGACATCTGTAAAAGGTGCACCCATGACACAACCAATTGTCCTTCACATTGTCACAAGTTCTACAGGAACTCAAGAGTTGCTAATCATGAAGTCAATAATCTGTTTCTATATATCTGTGCAGAAACATCTCAGGGAATCGGTCTGGTATCTAGATAGTGGCTGCTCTAGACACATGACAGGAATCAAACAATACCTGCACAGATATTCAAAAGAGCCTGGTCCTAATGTGGTGTTTGGGGATGATAGGTGTGTAAACACCTATCCTTTTTACCACTTAATTACAATAATAACCGGACCAAAACGTGTATTTTATGTCATTTATGTCGGAATTATGCGTGGTTTGTGTTTTTGTTGTGATTTAGGACGAAATTGTGAAAAGTGGAGAAAAACCGGGCATTCACGGGTTTTTATTGAAGAAAAAGATGAAAGACGAAGTCAAGAAGTCAAGAGTGCAAAAAGAACGGAAGTCCAAGACAAATTCTGAAGATTTATCGAAGAAAAAGTCAAAAGACGGAACTTTACTTAAATCCGAAGAACTCAAGTCTTAATTATTGAAGAATTAAAAGACGAGTTCGAAGAAATCCCAAGACAAAGTCCAAGTATTAAGAAGATTTAAGAAGATTAAAGAAGCTTAAGGACTTGATCATGCAATTAAGAAGAAAGGAAGGAGGGGAGGAAGCTTCCTCTAACCATCTCCCTAATCCCCTATAAACAGCCTTCATATTCATTTCATTAGTTTTTGTTGGCTAAGGTGACAATTAGTCTTCCACCCTTTTAATTTCTTGCTCATTAAATACATGTCAATTTAAATACTTGTCTTGCACTTTTAATACCTTTAATTTCCAAGTAAGTGTTCTTTAATTTTCTTGTTTTTATCTCTCATTCTACCTTTCTTTCTATGCTTTAATCTTTGTTTACATGCTTATTGTGTTGCTTATTTGATTAAAGATTATGTTTTTATTCTTTTGATTGTTTTAGATCATTGATTTTTATAGCTTATTGTGTTTATCTTTAAGTTTCTTAAGTTTTTATAAAAGTTATTTTTATATAAAAGTTTGTTTCGTAAACCTTTTTCTTTTCGTGTGTCAAAAGTCTTTAAATTTCAGTTTATTAGCTTTTTCTTATACGTGTTTGCTTAGGATTTTAGTCTAGTGCTTATTTGATTTATAGCTTATTTGTTTAGCTTATTTTTCATCCCTTTTACTGTATTCCGATCTGACTGATCGGATAAGGGTTTCACATTCCGACCAGCGCTCCTTGGCTTGGTCGGAAAAGGGTTTAAAACATTCCGATCAAGGAGATTTGTGGGTATTCTGATCAGGAGTAAGTGACAGTTATTCCGATCTGATTCCATTCTTCACATTCCGATCTGAAAGGTAAGTGCGACATTCCGATCAGGTCTAGTGACAATATTCCGATTGGTATTTCACTCCTTATTCCGATCAAGGTTGGTTCTACACATTCCGATCAGGGTGAGTTTGGTTATTCCGATCAGGTATAGGTGATAGCATTTCGATTGGTATTCCGACCAACATTCCGATTTAAGGTGATTGTAGTCTGATTGGAATATATTCCGATTAGGGTTAATTTTCTATTTTCTCTTATTTTTTTTTTAAGTTCTGATTTTTAATTTTCGTCACGCTTTAATTTTAAGTCACTTAATTTATCGTCATTTACTTTTCAAAGTTTTAAATACTTCACCTTTTATTTTAACTAGACTTAGATTTATTTTAACGTCTTTTACATTAACGCCATTTTACTTTTACGTCATTTACTTTTAAGTCTCGCACTTTTTAATATACTACAACGACACAACTTTTGTTTCACCAAAGAATGACCGAGTCGCATAGTTAAACCAGATCAATTCGATTAGACATACTTAAACGAACTAATTTTTATACGGGGCAAAAACCTGTGTACAAAATTCACTTGTGAGCGTTATTTTCTTGCTTAAAAAATTCAAAAACTATAAAAATTAAAAATTGATAAAAATCCATAAAAATAAAAAATTTCAAAAATCCAAAAAGATTTTATTTTTATTGTGTATATATATTGTCTTTGTCTTTGGTATTGTTTTCCTTTGCCTTTGTAGGTGTATGCGTACTAGATCTTCTAATTATCAAGAGCCCGAGACTCGAGAAGATTTAAGTATGTCAGGTGTTAACTGTGACAATCCGTCAATTTATGGTTGATATTTTATTCTTGAATATTATTTAAAAACATTATTTTAATGTTACAATATGAACTCACATATTTTTGGGAAGAAATTTGGATTTACGTCTTGGAGTAGCATCGGCTACGTCTAAACCGGATGATTCAACGTTACGTGCTTACGTTTACATACACCGTTTTGGTGACAGTCCGACATTTCAGAAAATAAATTTATCCGTGAATATTATTTTGGAGTATTAAATTTGTGTTAGTTCATAAATTCACAAATTTACGAGAAGAGATTAGGACTTACGATTTTATTTTAACGTCCTTTACGACTAAACCGGAAACCTTAGGATTACGTATTTACGTTTTCGAACTCCGTTTTTGATGAGACAATTTTTATTGGATTCGTTTTGTGACGTTGATTCATAATTTAGAAAAACATTTTTCGTGAAACGACCCGAGGGCACGCAAATCGAGAAAACTAGAATCGAGAAATACCCGTAAACTAGTGAGATGGGACAAAATACATTGTCCCACCCCACTAGCTTAAATGGGAAGGCACTAGCATGACACCACAAACTCATGTGGCATCATGTTAGCTACAAGTATACATGTGTAAGCCATGCTTACTTTGTAAGCTAACTTACACCACAAAACTAACAACCTCAAAACCACTTCTCATTTAAACACTTTCCCTCACATGCAATACCACTCTTATTCTCTCCTCCCTCTCCCTCTCACTATAATTTCGTGTACCACCACCACTAAACACCCTAATTTGATCAAATTTAACCATAGAATCATATGTTATTCATACATATGATGAAGCCCTTTTGAAGCTCTATTGATTGGTGGTGATTTTAACATCCAATGAGGAGATTTCATGAAGATCAAGGGCTGATTTCTCAAGGAGTCTACAAATATTTGGTGATCCTAGAAGTGGTGTTGATATCTTCATAAGATTGGTTACCCAAAACCAAGTCTTGTTCATCATCATTCCCATCTTTTCATCAACTTGGTGGTATAAAGATTGTCCTCCTCATCTTCTTGTTATTTTGATTATGTAAACATGTATTTTATTTCCTATTGTATATGTTTATGATGATTATATGATGATAAAAATGTTATGTGGGGATTTGTTGTTGATAAACATGATTAAAAAGGTGAAAAACCATATGAAACAAGGTTAAAATCTTGGTTAAATTTGATGGCTGTATAAAACAGTAAAGAACCATATGGTAAACTGATAAAATGATGAAGTAGAATTGATATACAGTAAGCTATGAGTCTTGTACACATGTGAGAGTTGGCCATGCAATGGAATCAAAGTAATGAGTGAGATATGATCAAAACAAGTTTAAGGTATAAATCTGAGGTTACTGTTTTGGACGATTTTTAGAAAATATTTAGAAGATGATTCAACAGTAGCTATAAAAGAGTTAAATGTAGCACATATCATTTAGTTTATGTGATAAAAATTTGAGCTTCTATCGCAATATTGAACTCAAGATATGGCAGTTTTGGTGAAAGTGAAGATAAAAATCAGATTTTGGAAAATAATGTATAATACTATTATATAAGCACTCAAAATTTAATAGTATAAAATATAAGAGAAAACCCACTAACTTATGGATTTTATTTATATAAGTATGTAAAAGGTTAAATAAGTGTACATTTTATAAAAATGGTAACTTGTTATGTTTTATAAGATATAAAACTATAAACATGATTTTTACGACTTTTTCGGCTATTGCCGTAAAATTAACGTTTTTGTCAAATAAAACTTAGACGGTTGGACCCGTCTGATGAAAACTTTATAAAACTTATATACTGATATATAGACATGTATAACAAGTAAAAACCGATAAAAACCCGAATTATAAGAAATACGGACGTTAACGGACTAAATTAACGTTATTGGACTAATAATACAACAAAAATGGACTAAAACACTTATAAACTTATTATTGGGCTTAACCCATTTGGGCCCAACTTGTGAAGTTTAAGTACTGATAATATAAGTACAAAATAGATTAAAATAAGTTAAATAACTTATAATAGGCTTATTGGACCTAAAACACGTAAATGGGTAAAACTAGTAAACTAGTATAAAAGTTATCGACATATAACACTAAAATGAGTAAACGAGAATATGTAAACCCACTTGATCATCATATATATATATAATCATCATATGTATACATAATTGTTATTTTTATAAAGTCATTGGACAAACGTCTAAGACCGATTATTATTTGTCTAGGTTTCCGTGATTGAAGCACGTACCGTACGTCCGAATTGCCGATAACCCGCCTTCCCACATCAACGTGAGTTCATAGCCTCGCACTATTTTAAATGTTTTATAAATGCTTTATAAACCCGCGAGGGAGATAACATGTTAGTTTTTATAACTTAGGACACCATTTGTCCCGATTGTTTGTTTATTGATTTTGGACCCGAATAATTGAATGACCCGATTGTATGACCCGATAAATGATTAATGGACCCGATAGATGAAATTAAATGGATTATTAAAGTTAGGTTATGTCACTAAAAGTCCCATTAGCATGAATTGTGAACTACCGGGAGTTGGTAGACGCTTATGCATTTAATAGTACTATTTGGGGACGATCACCCCAGTTCGCGCCTTGACGGTTGATCCCCGTCGTGCCACATTGATTGGTAAGCGAATTTATGTATGAGAAGATTTCCATAGCGTGACCTTTGTGACGACACGCTACTTTAGATGGGCAAAATTGGTATCGGGTTAGCTACCCGTTTTGGTTTAGTAAGGTAACAATGTCATGCGGCTTGTAATAATCCAAAAACTAACGAAATACTACTAGACGCTTCGAATTACGATGTATTGCCTGACTAGCAATACAGGGTCATACTACTGATATTATGTTCGTGTTTTGATTTTCATAACTGATGAGACGGCTTTTATACATGGTCTCATCGTTCTTTTTGGACTTAAAATGCATTAAATATCATCAAAATACCCAAATATATGCTTGTGTTTGTTGCTTGTGTAATTTAGGTACGGATATTGAGAAAATGACAAAAGATCACAAGAATCACGCAAAAACGAACACGGGAAACGAAGCCGCACGATGAACCAAGCCCTAGTGAGGAATTTTCCAAAGAAAACCCTTGAAGATTTGAAGAATATTGAAGATTGGTCCTTCAAGTTTGAAGAATTGACACTTTATACCCTTGTATCTTCATAATTACAAGTTTGGTCCCTAAAGTTTGTCAAAATTACAAAAAGGACCCTCAACTTTGAAGAATTGGCAAATTTAGTCCCTCATCAAATCTAAATTGTCAAATATGGTCCTCCAAGAAGTCAACCAACAAGTCAAAGCCCTAAAGTTTGAATACATGTCAAAATCAGTCCTTGGAATGTGAAGAAATTACAAGATTAGTCCTTGTTCCTATAAACTACAACTTGAAGGACTGAAAGTGCCAAACTGGCAAACTAATTTACAAAGGAAAGGAAGTTTTTGGCTGCTTATTACAAATTGAAGAGAAGAAGAGAGTCTAGGGGGCAATTGGGCCAGACAACCAAACTTGTCCCAGCCACTTACAGCCTGACACATCACCCCACTCAACCTCTTAACCAATAAACCTCCTCCATTGTGCCATGTCAAGAATCCACCATCTCTCATTTAACTTAATTAAAAACCGGGTTATAACTTAAACTTGGTTTTGGTGGTAAACACTAATTCAAACATTAAACCAGATTAAACTCACTGTTTATCATCACCCTCACCCATAAACCCTAATTACCTAATTCACCCAAAACAAAGGGGTAATCCCTTAAACTATCCAGAAACATGATTTACCCTCCCCTAACTCATTCCCAACTCCCAAAACCTTTCCCTCTCACCTTGTGGGACCTCCACGTGGCTCCCCTGCTACTCCAAGACAAAGTCTTGCCAGCAAATCGACATCCCTAAGCAATTTCGTGCTCCCAAAGTTTTGACAAACGGCCAAGATCAAGCAAGTACACTGATAACATCACATGGGAGCCTCCTATCAAATTCAAAATCAGCATCTTCAAAAAGGATATCCGAATATCCTCCAAGGGCACAATTGGGAATTCAGAATTAGGGTTTCCATCTTCTAGAGACTTCTTTGTAAGCCTATATAAAGCATTAGGGTTTTAGTTCACATTTTTTTCTTGTCTCAGCTTTTATGTAATTTTTTTTATCAATGAATGAAAAAGTGTTTTATGCATAAGGCTGTGATCATTTACTTTTCAGCAATTTACATTTTAAAGTTTGTGTCTTTTTATTTAAGTTTGTGTTTTAAAAAGTTTTGAGAAAAAGTTTTTTTAAGTTTTTGATTTGAAGTAAGTTCTTGGTAAGAACTTGAGTGTTTATTTGATATTTCCAGTTTCAAGGCATTGTGTTAATGCTTTGAAGAATATCAATGAGAAGTTTTGACAGGTTTTAAAAAAGAGATTTTAAGAAAGAAAGAAAAACAGAAATATTGGATATTGTTTGTTTTTGCTTGATTTTTCTTAAACAGGTAGGAAGCATTGTTGTTGATCTGTGTTCAGCACCAACCCGTGTTGGTAGGGAGGTGGTTAAGCAACCACAAAGAATCTTGGAAGTAAGATTCTTAGGTAATTTTCTTTTTCCTTGTTAAAATTTCAGAAAAAATATGCTTGTGTGATGTTGTTTGATGAAGTTGATTAAGTGTGCAATCTTGTTTAGTTTATGTTATCTAAGTGTTGAATGCATGATAGATGATTAAGGAACCAGCTTTGAGTGGTTTTTGATTTGATTTGTTTGTTGAAAACGTTTTTATAAGATTTAAAGGGGTGTTTGTTTTCAAGTTTTAGCAGGGTAGAAAACTTTGATTATGCTTGAAAAAGGTGTTAGAAGGATTGAAATAGGTTAATACAGGTTACATATAGGTTGGCAAATATATTTGGTGAAGTTTTGAGTAGTTTGTGTGTTTGAAAAAGTGAAAAGTGAGTTTGAAATTTGCTAAGTCACAAAACTGCTTGATTTTGCTATAAGTTGTGCTATGATCTTTTGAAACCTGTTTAGTGTTAGGCTACTTGGGTTATAGAAGTCACTTGTGTGCTATTTGAAGTCTTTGTGTGCAAAGTTAGAGTGTTTGAAGATCACTAGGGTGCAAGTAAGCTGCCAAAAGTCCACCAGACCTTGTCTCTTTGTATCAGCAACTTGAATTCATTGTGGTGTGCTTTGATTTTCTTTAATTGATTGCTACTTGTGTGTCATTGACTCCTTGTGCTCAGAAAGAGCACAAGGGTGCCTTGTGTTCCATAAACATCACCATACAATCCAAATCCAAGACCTCTTGGAAGCTTTTTCCACCTGTGAAGAAAAAGAACAAAGAACAATAGCTTGAGTTCTTGAAAAGCTAAACCTGTCCACGTTTTGCATCTAATTTGGCTTAATCTTGCAGTAAAAGGATTTTGGTTTGAGTTTTAAGTCATCACAAGGTTAACAGATTGATTGTGAGAAGTTTAAAAAAGAAAAAAAAAATATAAAAAGAAAAAGTGGGTTGCGCACCTCGAACCCATAGTCTCCACACTCACAACACCACACACATACCGTCGCGCCCTTGGGTCTTTTACTGACCAAGGGTGAGACACAAAGTTATTTAACCCCTTTTCATTTTGTGATAGTTTAATTAAGCCGTGAGCTTATAAGCTCTTTTCAGCTTATTTGTTTGACTTATTTGGTTTTTCTTGTTTTTCTTAGGTTAGTTATAGGTTTATAGATTTTTCTGAGCAAACAGTGCATTTTTCCCTTTATTATTTTATTTATTAGGAATATTTCAAGTTTAATTTTTAGAAAGTCTTTTAAAAATAGTAAACAGTAATTTAAAAATACAAAAAAATAGTTTTTAAGTTTTGATTTATGTTTTAGAGGTTTACAGTTTATTAGGTTTTCAATTTGGCTTATTTTTAATTTTATAAGATTTTAGGATTTTTAAGCAACTTTAAAAATTAATATAAAATTAATTAATAGGTTTCAGAAAATTTGGTTTGCATTTTTGTTCTAGTTACAATATTTAGGATTTTTGAGAATTTTTTAGAATTTATTTGAGAACTTTTAATTTTTTAGAATATTTTATTATTATTTTATTCATAAAAATTCAAAGTTTTATTTTTAATTTTTTTCATTTTTCCTAGATTCTAGACATTAAAATAGGAACTTTGTCACTTTCCAAATAATTTTTAGGCTTTTCAATTAATTTTTAGAATTAATTTAAGATTTAATACATTTTAATAGTTTTTTAGTGTTTAAAAATAGTTTAATTTGGTTTTAAAATTTTTAAAAATAGTTTTTAGCTTAATTAGGTCATTTTTGAGGTTTACAAACTATAAAATCTTGTTTAGGGCTTTTTGATAATTAAAAGTGATTTTTAGGGCTTTAATTAGCATTAAAAAGTCATTATTTAATTAATTAAAAGGTTTTAGCAAGTTTGGATTTTTTGTAAACTCTTAGAATATTATTTGGGATTTTTAGTAATTTTTAGAAATTTTTAGGTTAAAATTTTAATTTTCGTCGTTTTTACGGTTTTACGTTTACGCCTTTTTCGTCGTAGTTTAATTAGTTTTCGTAACCATCAATTCTTTCCTTTCTCATTTCTTTTTCAATTATCATAATCACAAACATCATAAATCAACTCTTAACACAACGCACTTGCCTCCTCGAGAACGAACTCACCTAGGGTCATTCACACACGGTTTTCCTAAATCGTCGTGCACTTGCCCTATTTATTGCTCTCTTTTCCTAAAGGGTTGCAAAACTCCAACATCATTTTGGCGCCGCTGCCGGGGAGGCGTGTTGTGTTTTGGTTGAACAATTGTTGTTTTTATATATATAGCCATAAAAGTATTTGTATTAATAGCACTCTATTAATACGTATTATCGTTTTTCGATTTTTGTGTGAATATTATTACTATATTGTATACGTAGAACAATAAATTTACAAGTACTCCAAATACGTGAGCAATCACAACCTTGATTCGGGATTTCATCACTCGATCATTGTATTCGAATCTCAAACCAAAGAAAAAAGGCAAAAATAGATAAATACTTTCGTGAAGCTTGATTTTGATAATACAAACTATAAGGTGGGTATAAGGCGGTTGTATTTCACGACCTAAAGGAAAAAGGCTCTTAAGTGCTTCGCGCCGCCTCGTTTCCTCCGCTTGCTTGTGCGTATTTGATTTTGAGAGTGAATCGAGGGTTTTGCCGCCCAAAGTATTATTAAGTATCATATATATTTTCTTGGTTTCATTTGATTAAACCCTCTTGAACGATTTGGTGTTCCACCATCGTTCTAAAGTCATCGAAGGCGTTCACTTCACGTGTTCGTTTTCATTCCTTGAGGCTTCGTTAATCAAGAGATTTGATTAGTGAGGAGATTTGTAGATTTTGGTCTACTTAATACATTCCAAAAAAATCCAAAAAAGTTAAAAACAATCAAAAACCACAAAAAAATTGAAAAAGTAAAAATACCAAAAAGAATCTTCTTTGCTCGCCTTCTCGTTGTACGTGACGTTTATGCAAACTCGCTCTAAAGCAAGACGTGCTCGTAAACGAAGAAACAAATCACTCACTCCTACTAGTGAGGACTCTCCTATTGACGAACCCATTGTAGTGAAAGAAGCACCCATGGCTAATCGAACTATGATGGAGTTGCTTCAAGCACCCACCGAGGGTTATGGAGAAGCGATTGTGATTCCCGCTATCCTTGCGGAGAATTTTGAGGTTAAGACGGGTTTGTTGTCCATGATTCAAAACAACAAGTTTCGAGGGGACGAAAAGGACAACCCGCATAACCACATTCGCCAATTTAATCGTCTCACCGCCACATGCAAGTTTAAGGATGTTTCAAACGACTCGATTAAGATGATGCTTTTTCCGTATTCCTTAGCGGGGCCCGCAAAAATTTGGTTAGAGAAAGAGCCACCCAATTCTATATTGACGTGGAAAGATCTCGTTTCAAAATTCGTGAACCAATTTTTTCCGCCCTCTAAGACTACGCACTTGAAAAACGAGATTTCAAAGTTTTCGCAAGAGTTTAATGAGAGTTTTTCAACGGCTTGGAATAGGTTTAAGGAAATGTTGCACGAATGTCCTCATCATGGTTTTTCCGACTTACATCAAATAGACACGTTTTACAATGGCTTGAACGATCATGAGCGTGATTATCTTAATGCCGCCGCGGGTGGTAATTTCTTGTGTAAGACGGTCGAGGAAGCATTGGTAATTATTGAGAATAGGTCTAAGGTGTATAGTCCTCGTAGCACGTCAAGTGTTCGTAAGGCTTCGTCTTCATCTTCACCTAGTTTGTCACACAACGTTGATGCTTGCCAAATCGAGGCTAATTTGGAGAACAAGATTTTTGATAAGCTTAAAGGATTGTTAATTGAGTTTAAAGTTGGTGAACAACCCGCTCCCGCTACGATTAAAGCGGTTGAGGTTTCTTGTATGTATTGTGGTGGAGCTCACGATTATTCCGAGTGCATTACCAACGGTGGTAACACTTTGAGTGCCTTCGCGGCCGCGGGAACTTATAACCAAAACGGTCAAGTTCCTCGCACTAATCAATTGACTCCACCGGGTTTTTCACCAAATCAAAATGCTAACAATTATCGAAACAATCAAGTTGGTTACCAAAGCAATCAAAAGAACAATTATAAGGGTAATAGCAACTATGGGAATCAAGGGAGTAGTAGTAGTGGCCAATTGCAAAATTAAAATCAAAACCGTAATTTTCAAAATGCAAGTCAAGCTCTTCAAAATAACAAAGAACTTCCATTGGAATTTTTGAATTACACTACTTCAAATGATAAGATTATGGAAAACATTCAAGAGCAAATGGCTAATCAAGCTAAGGAGACGGCTAAGAATGCAAAGGAGTTAGCTAATTTCATTAAGGAAAATCTAGCCATGAGGAATGAATTGAAAAATGATTTTGCTAACCAAATTCAAGGTCAAAACAACAAGATAGAGCAAAGTCATGCTAGGCTTGAACAAAGAATTGACCAAAAAGCCGCTAGCCAAGATGTGAAGTTTAATAATTTTGATGCTAAGCTTAATGCAATTTTAGAATGCGTAATGGTGAACAAAGCCTCTACTTCGGGTGGTTTGCCTAGTAACACCGTTTCAAACCCGAAGGGAGAGATGAAAGTGATTACCACACGTAGTGGTAAGACACTTAAAGAACCGACTCCTCAACCAATTACTCCAACGGTGGAGGAAATTGAGGAAGAACCCGAGGTGGTGGTCGAAAAGGAGCATATTTCAAGTCCACAAAGTACCGCTCATGCCACACCTACGGTTGACCCATCACCCATTTTGGAACCCGAGATTCCAAAGGCTATGCCTATGCCCCAACCCACACCACCCTTGCCTTACCCATCGAGACTTAGGAAGGAGAAACGACAAGAGCGCGACAACTATCAATTTGAGCTCTTTTTGAAAATGTTTCGTGATTTGCACTTTAATGTGAGTTTCGCCGATGCCTTGGTCATGATGCCTCGATTTGCCGCTAACTTTAAGAGTATGTTGAACAACAAGTAAAAATTACACCAAAAGTCTAGTTGTTCGTCGGTTTATCTTAATCGCATACCTCAAAAAGTCGGTGATCCCGGTAAATTTTTGATCCCTTGTGCAATTCAAGATATGGAAGAATGCTATGCTTTGGCCGATCTTGGTGCTAGCATTAACTTGATGCCACTTGCAATCTACAAGTCGCTCAATCTTCCTAATCTTACTCCTTCACGAATGTCTATTGAGTTGGCCGACCATTCCACGATTCTTGCATGTGGATTGGCGGAAGACGTTTTTGTGAAAGTGGGGAAGTTCTACTATCCCGTAGACTTTATTGTTGTTGACATCCCCACGGATCCTCAAGTTCCTCTTATTTTAGGTCGTTCGTTTTTAGATACGTCTATGGCTTTGATTGATGTGCATGCTAGAAAGATCACCTTACGTTTCAACGACGAGGAACTTGTTATAAACGCAACTCAAAATTCTCAACTTTCTCATGTTTATTCCGTTGCTACCATAAACCTCGTTGATATGATCGACGTGGTTTGCGAGGAATTTTCACAAGAAGTTTTAGGTTTTGGTGATGAAGAAACTAGTGGCAATCCCACTATGTTAGATCCAATTCTTGATAATTCGACACCAACCTTCACTCCTTTCGAAGGTGGTGGTTTTACGTTGGAAGAATTCGATGTTCCACGTACTTGTGACGAAGACCTCGACAACTATGAGGACTTCTCGATTATCAAGGATTTTCTCAACGATTTCCCATTTCCTCCACCCGAGGAGGTTATGAGTATCGAGCCCAAATCTTCACTTGAGGAACCACCTATTCTCGAGTTGAAAGATTTACCTCCTCACCTCGAATATGTCTATTTGGAGGAGGACGACAAGTTGCCGGTTATTATTGCGAAGGAACTTTCGAATGATGAAAAAACCGCACTTGTCGATGTTCTTAAGGACCACAAAGGGGCGATTGCGTGGAAGTTATCCGACATTAAGGGAATCGATCCCAAATTTTGTACACACAAAATATTAATGGAGGAGGATTTCAAGCCAACAATCCAAAGTCAAAGGAGGGTGAACCCCAAAATTCACGACGTCATCAAAAAGGAGGTCCTTAAACTCCTTGACGCGGGAATGATTTACCCTATTTCCGATAGCCCTTGGGTGAGTCCTATTCATTGTGTCCCTAAAAAGGGAGGGATGACCGTTGTGCCAAACGATGCCAAAGAGTTGATTCCCACGAGACTCGTGACCGGATGGAGAGTGTGCATTGACTATCGTAAGTTGAATGAAGCCACTCGAAAAGACCATTTTCCCTTGCCCTTCATGGACCAAATGTTGGAGCGTCTTGCGGGAAACGATTTCTATTGCTTTTTAGATGGTTTTTCCGGTTACTTCCAAATTCCCATCGATCCTCGTGATCAAGAAAAAACTACGTTTACGTGTCCATATGGAACGTTTGCCTATCGTAGAATGCCATTCGGACTTTGTAATGCACCGGGAACTTTTCAACGATGCATGATGGCTATTTTTCATGATATGATCGAGAAGACGATGGAAGTCTTCATGGATGACTTTTCCGTGTTTGGTGATTCCTTTACTTCGTGTTTGTCGAACCTTGAGAGAATGTTAAAACGTTGTGAGGAAACCAACCTTGTGCTCAATTGGGAAAAGTGTCATTTTATGGTTAAGAGTGGAATCGTCTTAGGGCACAAGGTCTCGAAAGCGAGGATTGAGGTAGATCAAGCTAAGGTAGACGTCATCGCCAAATTACCTCATCCCAAAACCGTCAAGGGAGTTAGGAGTTTCCTAGGCCACGCGGGCTTTTATCGACGATTCATCAAGGATTTCTCGAAGATTTCTCGACCCATTACACATCTTCTTGAAAAAGAGGCATGTTTTGTCTTTGACGAAGATTGTGTACGAGCCTTTGAGATCCTTAAGAGGAAACTTACCGAAGCTCCCATTCTTGTTGCTCCAAATTGGAACCTCCCCTTTGAGCTTATGTGTGATGCAAGTGATTACGCTATTGGGGCCGTTTTAGGGCAACGTCATGATAAGCATTTCTTGCCTATTCACTATGCTAGCAAGACGATGACCGAGGCTCAACTTAAATACACTACAACGGAAAAGGAGTTCCTTGCCGTGGTGTATGCATTTGAGAAATTCCGACCTTACCTCGTCTTGACAAAATGCATAGTGTATACGGACCATTCGGCTATCAAGTATCTCATGGCTAAACAAGATGCAAAGCCGAGATTACTTCGTTGGATTCTCCTCCTTCAAGAATTTGATCACAAAATCGTTGACAAAAAAGGAGCCGAGAATCTAGCGGCCGACCATCTCTCTCGTTTGGAAGATCCTCACCAAAGTGTTTACGAGCCTAAGGAAATCACCGAAACATTTCCGCTCGAGACACTTGGTGTAGTGAATTCCAAACTTGATCCTTCTACCCCATGGTTTGCGGATTTTGCAAATTACCATGCGGGTAACTTCATCATTAAGGGTATGACAACTCAAGAAAAACGAAAATTCTTTCGTGATGTCAAGTTCTATTTTTGGAACGACCCTTACTTGTTTCGAACTTGTGCGGATCAAATCATCCGCCGTTGTGTATTTGGCACCGAAGCTTCTAACATCCTTAGAGCTTGCCATGAGGGACCCACGGGTGGTCACCACGGTGCTAATCTCACGGCTAAAAAGGTGTTTGATGCCGGCTTCTTTTGGCCTACTATTTACCGAGATGCACAAGATCTTGTGAAGTCTTGTGATTCATGCCAACGACAAGGAAAAGCCTCACAAAAAGATGAAATGCCACAAAATATAATTCAAGTATGTGAGATCTTTGACGTTTGGGGCATAGACTTTATGGGGCCGTTCCCATCATCTCGTGGTAATAAGTATATTCTCGTTGCAGTTGACTACCTTTTTAAGTGGGTGGAGGCGAAGGCCTTGCCCACCAATGATGCTCGTGTGGTAGTTAAGTTCTTTAAAAGTTTGTTTGCTAGGTTTGGAACCCCTCGTGCTATCATAAGCGATCGTGGAACCCATTTTTGTAATGACCAATTTGAAAGGGTTCTAAGGAAATATGGGGTTACACATCGTCTTTCTACGGCTTATCACCCACAAACGAGTGGGCAAGTCGAGGTTTCAAACCGAGCATTGAAGAGGATCTTGGAGAGATCCGTGGGGGAAAACCGACAATCTTGGTCGGATAAGTTAGACGATGCTTTATGGGCCTTTAGGACCGCTCATAAGACACCCATTGGGTGCACTCCCTATAAGCTTGTGTATGGAAAGAATTGTCATTTGCCTATCGAGTTAGAACACAAGGCTTATTGGGCCCTAAAGCATTGTAATGATGATATGGAGACCGCGGGAAAACACCGGAAAATGCAATTAAATGAATTGGATGAATTAAGGGATATTGCTTATGAAAATTCATTGATTTACAAAGAGAAAACTAAAAAGTTGCATGATTCAAAAATTAAAAACCGGGTTTTTAACATTGGGGATCAAGTTTTACTTTTTAATTCAAGATTGAAAATATTTTCCGGTAAATTGAAATCCCGTTGGTCCGGTCCATTCACCGTGACTCAAGTGTTTCCTTATGGGACCATCGAGCTAGCTCAAGATGATGGTCCTAACTTCAAGGTGAATGGACATAGGTTGAAGCACTACTTTGGTGGGGAAGTTCCATCCATGAACTACCTTGACCAAGTCACTTTCCCCAATGATAATTAGTATTGAGGGGATCGAGTCGAGCTCATGACTCGGTAATCAAAAACGAGGTGCCTCGTGGGGGAGTCCCATGCTTATCCTATGTACATATTATCACTTTCTTAGTCTAATGTAGCTTACGTGTGGGGATTCGTGCCCTTCCAACCTTTGTTCCATGGTTGTTTGTGCATTGTGGTTTTTAGATCATGATCTTCACGATTGGAGCCTCTCGTGTTCGTTTTATGGGAGCACTCGATCATTTGCTTTGGAGACATTTCTCAATATCCATGATATATCCTTTATTGTTCTAACCTTAGGTTTTTAGCACACTTCATAAACGGCTTTAAACTTAATGGTTACACCCTTTCCATGCTAGATTAGGCATTCGACTACGTCTCTAGTATGGGGGTGTTTGCACCCCTAGACTCGAAACATTGAGGACAATGTTTAACTTTAGTATGGGGGGGGTGAATAGATACTTGCCTTGCCTTGCCTTCACGCTTTTCAAAGTTTATCGTTTTGTTTATCGTTTTATTGCAAAATAAGGCTAAAAATGGCCAAATTTTAAAATTTTTCTCATGTTTTATAAGTGTTTGATGACACGAATGTAGATTTTCCGATGGCGAGAATAAGAGTAATTTTTGACTCGACCGTGCGTATTGAGCACTTAGCTTTAATTCCTTAACTACACATTAGGCTAAGTCTCTTAAATGAGGACGAGAAATGATAGAGTTAATTATAAGTTACTATGCTAAACGTAGAGTACTCGTATTCTTTCAAAAACTCATGTGTTCTCGTTGTTTGCTTATTCTCCCTTCGCATATAAATATTTTTTGCTTAATAAATATTGATTTAGCGGTTTAGTTTTGATTGTTGGGTTTCTATTCTTTTCTAGTAGCTTCCGTGTAATTAAATTGGGAAGACATTAAGGTATCGCCAGCGTCACGGTTTTGAAGTATTGGCACCCGAATAATCGAAAGCTTCACCCAATAATAAGATTTCAAGTGCTCACCTAAATCAAGCAAACAATTTGAAGCCCCACAAGGCCTAAAATCTATGCAAAATTGAAAGTGAATCAAGCCTTAATCTTCGAAGCTTTAAAGATCCAAAATTCGCTTTAGCGTGAGGATATACGTCTTTGGCTAATAAAACCACCGATGAGGTGGATAATAAAAGGCAAGGCAAGACCGAAGTCATAATAAAAGCTTCATGGCGAAGTTGAATAAAAGATGGAGGTAAACCAAAGATAATAAGGCCCTTCCGTTAGGGGGCGTATAAAAGTCTTGGTAATAAGTCTCATGTTCAAAACCGTTATAAAACCGTGTTTATCGATTCTTCTTGTCAACTTAATTTTTTAACATCGTTGTCTATTAGGAGGGGTTATTGATTTGATGGTCTTAGTTACACCGTTAGGACTCTATTTTTAGACCTAAATCTCTATCATCGCATAAGTCAAACAATGTATCCTCGTGAAACATTCAAGACATCATAAAATATAAGAGATACAACTTAGGAATAATGGGAGAATAAGTACGTGATTAGGGCATATGAGTAGTGTTAGAATTACTAACTTATAATGACAATGATCTCGTTGCACGCTTAGCATGGAATTGAAGTGAAAATCGAGGACGACGAAATTATTTCTAACGAAGCATTCACGTGTTCTTATTCTATGAACCTAAACGTCCCATTTTGCGATGAAAATCATACATTATGTCTATAACACAAGTAGTAATAGTAGTAGTGTAGCTAGTTTATCATTCCAATAAAGTGAATAAAATGAATTTTGGAGATGCTACGATACTTTATTCTAGCATTGCGTGAGGGCACGACAATGGTTTAGTATGGGGGAGTGATGAGACGGCTTTTATACATGGTCTCATCGTTCTTTTTGGACTTAAAATGCATTAAATATCATCAAAATACCCAAATATATGCTTGTGTTTGTTGCTTGTGTAATTTAGGTACGGATATTGAGAAAATGACAAAAGATCACAAGAATCACGCAAAAACGAACACGGGAAACGAAGCCGCACGATGAACCAAGCCCTAGTGAGGAATTTTCCAAAGAAAACCCTTGAAGATTTGAAGAATATTGAAGATTGGTCCTTCAAGTTTGAAGAATTGACACTTTATACCCTTGTATCTTCATAATTACAAGTTTGGTCCCTAAAGTTTGTCAAAATTACAAAAAAGACCCTCAACTTTGAAGAATTGGCAAATTTAGTCCCTCATTAAATCTAAATTGTCAAATATGGTCCTCCAAGAAGTCAACCAACAAGTCAAAGCCCTAAAGTTTGAATACATGTCAAAATCAGTCCTTGGAATGTGAAGAAATTACAAGATTAGTCCTTGTTCCTATAAACTACAACTTGAAGGACTGAAAGTGCCAAACTGGCAAACTAATTTACAAAGGAAAGGAAGTTTTTGGCTGCTTATTACAAATTGAAGAGAAGAAGAGAGTCTAGGTGGCAATTGGGCCAGACAACCAAACTTGTCCCAGCCACTTACAGCCTGACACATCACCCCACTCAACCTCTTAACCAATAAACCTCCTCCATTGTGCCATGTCAGGAATCCACCATCTCTCATTTAACTTAATTAAAAACCGGGTTATAACTTAAACTTGGTTTTGGTGGTAAACACTAATTCAAACATTAAACCAGATTAAACTCACTGTTTATCATCACCCTCACCCATAAACCCTAATTACCTAATTCACCCAAAACAAAGGAGTAATCCCTTAAACTATCCAGAAACATGATTTACCCTCCCCTAACTCATTCCCAACTCCCAAAACCTTTCCCTCTCACCTTGTGGGACCTCCACGTGGCTCCCCTGCTACTCCAAGACAAAGTCTTGCCAGCAAATCGACATCCCTAAGCAATTTCGTGCTCCCAAAGTTTTGACAAACGGCCAAGATCAAGCAAGTACACTGATAACATCACATGGGAGCCTCCTATCAAATTCAAAATCAGCATCTTCAAAAAGGATATCCGAATATCCTCCAAGGGCACAATTGGGAATTCAGAATTAGGGTTTCCATCTTCTAGAGACTTCTTTGTAAGCCTATATAAGGCATTAGGGTTTTAGTTCACATTTTTTTCTTGTCTCAGCTTTTATGTAATTTTTTTTATCAATGAATGAAAAAGTGTTTTATGCATAAGGCTGTGATCATTTACTTTTCAGCAATTTACATTTTAAAGTTTGTGTCTTTTTATTTAAGTTTGTGTTTTAAAAAGTTTTGAGAAAAAGTTTTTTTAAGTTTCTGATTTGAAGTAAGTTCTTGGTAAGAACTTGAGTGTTTATTTGATATTTCCAGTTTCAAGACATTGTGTTAATGCTTTGAAGAATATCAATGAGAAGTTTTGACAGGTTTTAAAAAAGAGATTTTAAGAAAGAAAGAAAAACAGAAATATTGGATATTGTTTGTTTTTGCTTGATTTTTCTTAAACAGGTAGGAAGC
Organism: Glebionis coronaria; assembly: GCA_025667525.1. Classification (NCBI taxonomy): domain Eukaryota; kingdom Viridiplantae; phylum Streptophyta; class Magnoliopsida; order Asterales; family Asteraceae; genus Glebionis; species Glebionis coronaria. The sequence continues at coordinate 339,597,177 of CM046881.1, read as the reverse complement.
ATTGTTGTTGATCTGTGTTCAGCACCAACCCGTGTTGGTAGGGAGGTGGTTAAGCAACCACAAAGAATCTTGGAAGTAAGATTCTTAGGTAATTTTCTTTTTCCTTGTTAAAATTTCAGAAAAAATATGCTTGTGTGATGTTGTTTGATGAAGTTGATTAAGTGTGCAATCTTGTTTAGTTTATGTTATCTAAGTGTTGAATGCATGATAGATGATTAAGGAACCAGCTTTGAGTGGTTTTTGATTTGATTTGTTTGTTGAAAACGTTTTTATAAGATTTAAAGGGGTGTTTGTTTTCAAGTTTTAGCAGGGTAGAAAACTTTGATTATGCTTGAAAAAGGTGTTAGAAGGATTGAAATAGGTTAATACAGGTTACATATAGGTTGGCAAATATATTTGGTGAAGTTTTGAGTAGTTTGTGTGTTTGAAAAAGTGAAAAGTGAGTTTGAAATTTGCTAAGTCACAAAACTGCTTGATTTTGCTATAATTTGTGCTATGATCTTTTGAAACCTGTTTAGTGTTAGGCTACTTGGGTTATAGAAGTCACTTGTGTGCTATTTGAAGTCTTTGTGTGCAAAGTTAGAGTGTTTGAAGATCACTAGGGTGCAAGTAAGCTGCCAAAAGTCCACCAGACCTTGTCTCTTTGTATCAGCAACTTGAATTCATTGTGGTGTGCTTTGATTTTCTTTAATTGATTGCTACTTGTGTTTCATTGACTCCTTGTGCTCAGAAAGAGCACAAGGGTGCCTTGTGTTCCATAAACATCACCATACAATCCAAATCCAAGACCTCTTGGAAGCTTTTTCCACCTGTGAAAAAAAAGAACAAAGAACAATAGCTTGAGTTCTTGAAAAGCTAAACCTGTCCACGTTTTGCATCTAATTTGGCTTAATCTTGCAGTAAAAGGATTTTGGTTTGAGTTTTAAGTCATCACAAGGTTAACAGATTGATTGTGAGAAGTTTAAAAAAGAAAAAAATATATAAAAAGAAAAAGTGGGTTGCGCACCTCGAACCCATAGTCTCCACACTCACAACACCACACACATACCGTCGCGCCCTTGGGTCTTTTACTGACCAAGGGTGAGACACAAAGTTATTTAACCCCTTTTCATTTTGTGATAGTTTAATTAAGCCGTGAGCTTATAAGCTCTTTTCAGCTTATTTGTTTGACTTATTTGGTTTTTCTTATTTTTCTTAGGTTAGTTATAGGTTTATAGATTTTTCTGAGCAAACAGTGCATTTTTCCCTTTATTATTTTATTTATTAGGAATATTTCAAGTTTAATTTTTAGAAAGTCTTTTAAAAATAGTAAACAGTAATTTAAAAATACAAAAAAATAGTTTTTAAGTTTTGATTTATGTTTTAGAGGTTTACAGTTTATTAGGTTTTCAATTTGGCTTATTTTTAATTTTATAAGATTTTAGGATTTTTAAGCAACTTTAAAAATTAATATAAAATTAATTAATAGGTTTCAGAAAATTTGGTTTGCATTTTTGTTCTAGTTACAATATTTAGGATTTTTGAGAATTTTTTAGAATTTATTTGAGAACTTTTAATTTTTTAGAATATTTTATTATTATTTTATTCATAAAAATTCAAAGTTTTATTTTTAATTTTTTTTCATTTTTCCTAGATTCTAGACATTAAAATAGGAACTTTGTCACTTTCCAAATAATTTTTAGGCTTTTCAATTAATTTTTAGAATTAATTTAAGATTTAATACATTTTAATAGTTTTTTAGTGTTTAAAAATAGTTTAATTTGGTTTTAAAATTTTTAAAAATAGTTTTTAGCTTAATTAGGTCATTTTTGAGGTTTACAAACTATAAAATCTTGTTTTGGGCTTTTTGATAATTAAAAGTGATTTTTAGGGCTTTAATTAGCATTAAAAAGTCATTATTTAATTAATTAAAAGGTTTTAGCAAGCTTGGATTTTTTGTAAACTCTTAGAATATTATTTGGGATTTTTAGTAATTTTTAGAAATTTTTAGGTTAAAATTTTAATTTTCGTCGTTTTTACGGTTTTACGTTTACGCCTTTTTCGTCGTAGTTTAATTAGTTTTCGTAACCGTCAATTCTTTCCTTTCTCATTTCTTTTTCAATTATCATAATCACAAACATCATAAATCAACTCTTAACACAACGCACTTGCCTCCTCGAGAACGAACTCACCTAGGGTCATTCACACACGGTTTTCCTAAATCGTCGTGCACTTGCCCTATTTATTGCTCTCTTTTCCTAAAGGGTTGCAAAACTCCAACATCAATAACCATATTCTTATAACGGTTTTTATTTAATCTATACAACGTTGCGAAACGTATTGTATGATGTTTTTACGACATTGGCTCGTATAATGATTTTTAAGGCAAATGCCTATATTATGATTTTCGATAAGGATTTGTATAAAAATGATTTTGGCTATTTTACGGCCTATTACAATGATTTGTACGTATTGATTTTTGGTACTAATTTTATACCAAAGTTATATTGATGGAATTTATTAAACTCTATGAATTCACTTGGCGTTATCGCTGACCTTTTCTTTTAACATGTTTTATCTCAGGTACTTGAAGGTCATTCTCGGGAAGACGACAAGAATTCATGGCCCGCACTTAAACAATATTTTCCATTCAAATACTTTGTAAAACTTTGTATGAAATATAATGACTTGGGACCGATGTAACTTTGATGTTTATGAATGGAAATGATTATTATTAAACGACGCGATTTTTATGCGTTGTCTATGATGTGAGTAATGTGCTATCCCGTAACACCAACGATTCTTCCGCTGTATTGAGTTGTATAAATTTGGGGGTGTTACAGTTTGGTACCAGAGCTCTCGTTATAGATAACGAAAGATTTTTAAAACCAAGGTTTTGAATAAAACTTTTCAAAATCTTTTAACTATAAACATTTTTCTAAAAATGTCTAAAAATCTTTTGACTATAACGGTGCCGAAGAATTCCCGAGTTACCGACAAGGCCAAGACTGAGAAGTGTTATTTTAATATATATATAACTTGGATTATATATATATATATGATGTAATTTTATTACATGATTGTTTGATGATTATTTTGATTTATATACGAGGTATTTATACGACGTAGATTGTCACAAGTAACCCTAACTCCCCTAGTAAATTAATCGAAGCTATTCTCGTAGGAATTCTAGCTATTCTTGATCTAAACTAAGTTGCGGATATTTATGATCCCAACAAATGGTTGATATTCGTAGAAATGTAGATATTAGTTGATTGTGATATTGAAAAAGAATTGGCGAGATTAAAACTGATATCGATGTCATGACGATCTTTCCTTATAGAGTGGAGTTTGATAAAATGTTACCACCTAGAAAGATGTCATCTGACTCGCTGTCATCCAATTCTTAAATTTAAATCGAAAGGGTGAATGTTGCACTTGAGGCTGTTATTGGAACCATTACCCAAAAGCCTCATGTCACTAATACCTTTCCGAGAAGTATAATTGAATGTGTGAGTCATCTCATGTTAGTGACTCATTTGATAATTATTGTTGTAAGAGATATAGGATTGGAAATTAAGTTTTGATTTATATTGAGATTGTATTGCCTTTACAAGGCCGAAGAATAAGATTGAAAGTATTGGAGAATGAAGTAGGATATCGACTTGAGTAAAAAAAATTTGTTAAAACTTGAATAAAGTAAAATTTAACCTGTATGGAATATGAGATTGTTAAGAGGAAGTCGTTAAGTTCTGTGATTGAATTATAAGGTTTTAATTGATTGTTAGTTCGTGTTAAGGGTTGTTCCTAAGCCATTGTCCACTAACGAGGATGCCCAGTGTCCAATAAATAGATTGAAGAAATCTTCTTCTGAATTGAGACCGATGGATCTTTCGGGACATGTGGAACAGCTAATGACTCTTGTAGATTAGTATTCATTGTGGTATCTTTTAAAAATCCCTAACTTAACTGAGATATCAGTTGGTAGGATGAGTTTTGTAAATTGTATGACATAGTGACACGTAATGTGTTACGGTACAATTTGACTTGTTTGTGATTAATGAAAAGACTACCTTTGATTGCTAAATTCTACATGTATCGATGATATCTATCTTTTCTTGCTTCATCCTAGTGTTCGCATTAGTGATGCAACCATTGAACAAGTACTCATCTTGAATTGAGTTATGTTGTGGATTATTCCCTTTGTATTCCTGAGTGCCATCGAGGTCATGAACCTCCTGATTATTTGGCTAGGCTCATTTCCCATCATATCATAGTTAGTTCTTGGTGAACAACTCTTCATCACTCTTTTGCAGATCACACATTGTCTTTATAAAGTTAAAACGGTATCCTTTGAGAAAATTTAATTTTCATCACAATAAGGATTATTCAAAGTGAGATTTATAAGTGACTGATATCAAAATGAAGTTGTTTAAGAGACGATTTGGAAACTTAAATATTTCCATAACAAAGAAAATCTTTGTAAATTTATTCTTGATTCTTATTTAAGAATTAAGCATGAAAATGTTATTATTATAAACATGATGATAAAATTTTGACGAACTGAGTATTGCATCGTTAATCTTGAAATTGTATATAGTTGCGCGCCTACATACAATTTGGAATGGACCATGCAAGGCTGATTAGTAGTCACCCTAAAACTAATGAATAAATACTACATTTTCTTTGAAGATTGTGAAACATTAAAATTTATGAGATCTGCAAGAAGTGAAAAATAGGGACATAATGTTAGAAGACATCTACATATGTGCCCGTGCCATCTATTCTTCTGAGTCAAATTTACTCATCTGTGGAAATTGTCTTATTTGACAATTGACAATTCTTTCTTGTCCAATTCTCCCGTAGTGAGATTCTTAGGAAAAGTATTTGATTATCGAGTGTTGATACCCGACTAGATGTATCGACATTCCTATCATTTCTTTTGATTTGATTTCATTTGAATGACCTAGGTAACGATCCGAGGAGCTTTCGAATGCGTACTCAAATTATGAAAACATGGGATATATTCATATTCGTTAAATGTTTTCGTTTGTATCTGATTTGAAATTCTATCGCGTAGATTATGCGTTAACCTTACTCTTTTAAGGTTAGTTATGTCTCCTGATATCCTTGAATTTGCGAAGGATTATGAGTTATTGTTAGTCTTTTGAGAAGTTCACATCTTATCGACGGGAATAAAACTGGAAAGTTGATAGTGTCAGTGGAATGGACTGATTGATTATGACATGACGACATTGTCTTAATTGATGGGAACTCGAGTAGAATTCCCCTAAAAGATAAGATGTTGATTATCAAAAGTGATCTAAATAATTCTTGATGGATGACCATATCCTGTATTAAGACTTGAAATTATACCATGAATGGTTGTGAACTAGTTATAGATATTATAATCTAGAAAGAACCTAATATGAAATTATTAAAAGATGTTTTTGTTATCTGAAACTTTAGGAGGTATTTGTTGGTGAATTACCTAGACTTTCACCATTAAGGCAAATTGAAATTGGTATTGATTATATTCCCGGTGCTGCACTTGTGGCTTGTGCACTGTACGTCAGCACCATCTGAATTTAAGGAATTATCGTACAACTGAGAAAGTTGTCGGAGAAAGATTTTATTATACCAAGCCTGTCATCCTGAAGAGCTATGGTGATATCTTTCCTTATATTTATAGATTACTATGAACTGAGTAAATTGACAATCGAAAACGATATCCATAACTCGAAATGGAAGATTTGTTCGATCATTTACAAGGTTTTAGCGTATGTTTTAAAGATTTGATCCACGACATGGTTATTATCAACTTCGCATCTGCGAAGAAGATTATCTATTTCAATCACTACATCCGGTACTTGTAATGAACATTATGAGTTTCACGCGATGTCGTTTGGATTGACTAATACACATGTAGTATTCATAAATTTGGTGAATCACGTGTGTAAGCTGTAAATTGATAAATTCATGCTTGAGATCATTAAGGACCAATTGTTTGTATATAAGAATAATAATGAGTTAATAATTAGTTATAAATTGCCCTGAATTGGCTAAACAATGAAAACCTGTACCTTGAATAATTAACACGTAATTAAAGACTTAATACTTTACATGATTTGACTATGTGATTAAAAGGATAATGGAATATAAATTGACTCTTCAAAAATTAAGAGCCCTTTTAAGACTTTGGATTTTACCAAAAAGAAATGGAAATATGCTTTGACAAATGTTTTAACAAAGGATTTTAAAGGGATTATTCCCTTATACACTAAACATTTAACTAAACTTCTGTTTAGGGGTAAATGTTTGTGTATACCTCAAGATAACTTAATAAGGATTGAGTAAACATTTATACCATAACTTGAAATTTGAAACGACACTTTTTGCTTTTAGACTAAGAAAATTTTGACCAAAGTATAAACCAAAGATTTTTCGAACAATTACGGATCTTATTAAATATTTTGGATAAATCAACAAAAATCTTGTTAATTAAATTCAAATTTATTTTGAACATTTTATATAATTGGTCGAACTAAGAAATTTAAAATCTTTACGTTTACATTTCATAAAAATTGAATAATAATTATTTAATTAATTATAATAATTATCGACGCTTTAGACGACGGATTGAGTAAAACGGATAAAAATGATAGTAAAGACGAAACTAAAACATAGAAGATATGAAGAAAGAATTTTGAATAAATACAGTTATGATATTTATTTCATCAGGAGAAAGTGAACGTAATTACTGACGCATAATATAGAAAGAATAACTGAGTGAATTATGGACATGATAATTACATCATCATGAGAAGTGAATATAGATACTGACATATTATATAAAAAGGATAAAGAACCAATTAGGACATGCTCCATAATAATGAAGGTGCAAAATAAATTGTCGAACAATATAAAAATAGCCGACGATTGTAAAAAGAGATAATATAGATAATAAATGGGGTTCGCGTCTAATGTGAACCATTAAAATAAAGGAGCCAATAGCGTTAAATATTTTAAAGGCCACTTGTGGTTGCCTAAATATAGAGATTGTGAGATAGAGTTATGTTGGAATTTGTAAGTATAAGTATTCTATTTATGTCATATATGACTAAAAGTATCTTTGTCTGAAGAAGTTGTACTAATGAAAAATTATGAACGCATACATCGCCTCATACATTAGTAAACGTCTAGCTATTGCAAAGGTCATCATCTGAATTTAATTCGATTTGGGTCATCGTCGACAGACTGACCAAATCTGCTAATATCATTCTCGTTAATGATAAATGCAAAAGAGTTATGTAAACATAGCATGCCTGTATCGATCATCCATATCAAGATCCGCGCTTCGCATCAAATTTCTAGAGATTTGCTCAGAAATCATTGAGAACGAACCTTGATGAGAGTACTATGTACCACCCCAAATCGAAGGGACGAGGTAAACTAACGATACAAGGTAATATAAGTGCTGTTTTATGTTTGAATGATTGACCTTTGGATATAGACCATATAATCGTTTTCCTTTGAAAAGATTATCATTTATAATCATCTTGTTAGGATTGAGATCGAATCTTGTTAGGATCTAAATCTTAGAGCATCTGTAAGCAAGAGTTGAGATAAAGACATCCGACATACACCCATTGTGAGTTGGACATGTCTTTTAGGTTTAAGGTTTCCTATGATGGCGAACCTAACCTTGCAAAATACTCGAACCGCGAAACCTGAAATGATTGTTGAAATTAGGATTTGATTATTGACTGCCGGTAGTGGGCAAGAGGTTATGTGAATGTGAAATGTAGATCTTGAAGTGCCAAATGGGTAGCGAAGTTATGCCACAATTTTTAAACTTGGAAAAATGAATTCATGATCTGACAAATCATGGGATATAAGTCCCCGTTGTATGGGACCATTGAGATGATGTGAAAGATTGGTTTGAAAGGCATATAAGCTGGATCTACCCTAGGACTTCAAAGACTGCGTGAATTATGTTTCGTATATCGAACATGATGGAATATCTATCAAATTAAAATCTGAATTCTTCTTAGTAATGTTTAGATCGGCGAAAAGTTGCATTCATCAGAAACCCGTGAACATCATGGATAGAGAAAGTAAGTCAACATTAAGCCTGATCTTATTCCCGTAGTTATGTTTGCTGAAACTCGCGTACTGTAATAGATTTCACTTGTGAGAAAAGACCGAATGTGGAGGAAATACCCACATGGCTTTAACTCTATAAGAAGCGAGTAGTAAGATGATCTTTGAGGACAAAGATCCTGTTTAGGGGTAAATGCTGTGACAATCCGTCAATTTATGGTTGATATTTTATTCTTGAATATTATTTAAAAACATTATTTTAATGTTACAATATGAACTCACATATTTTTGGGAAGAAATTTGGATTTACGTCTTGGAGTAGCATCGGCTACGTCTAAACCGGAGGATTCAACGTTACGTGCTTACGTTTACATACACCGTTTTGGTGACAGTCCGACATTTCAGAAAATAAATTTATCCGTGAATATTATTTTGGAGTATTAAATTTGTGTTAGTTCATAAATTCACAAATTTACGAGAAGAGATTAGGACTTACGATTTTATTTTAACGTCCTTTACGACTAAACCGGAAACCTTAGGATTACGTATTTATGTTTTCGAACTCCGTTTTTGATGAGACAATTTTTATTGGATTCGTTTTGTGACGTTGATTCATAATTTAGAAAAACGTTTTTCGTGAAACGACCCGAGGGCACGCAAATCGAGAAAACTAGAATCGAGAAATACCCGTAAACTAGTGAGATGGGACAAAATACATTGTCCCACCCCACTAGCTTAAATGGGAAGGCACTAGCATGACACCACAAACTCATGTGGCATCATGTTAGCTACAAGTATACATGTGTAAGCCATGCTTACTTTGTAAGCTAACTTACACCACAAAACTAACAACCTCAAAACCACTTCTCATTTACACACTTTCCCTCACATGCAATACCACTCTTATTCTCTCCTCCCTCTCCCTCTCACTATAATTTCGTGTACCACCACCACTAAACACCCTAATTTGATCAAATTTAACCATAGAATCATATGTTATTCATACATATGATGAAGCCCTTTTGAAGCTCTATTGATTGGTGGTGATTTTAACATCCAAGGAGGAGATTTCATGAAGATCAAGGGCTGATTTCTCAAGGAGTCTACAAATATTTGGTGATCCTAGAAGTGGTGTTGATATCTTCATAAGATTGGTTACCCAAAACCAAGTCTTGTTCATCATCATTCCCATCTTTCTATCAACTTGGTGGTATAAAGATTGTCCTCCTCATCTTCTTGTTATTTTGATTATGTAAACATGTATTTTATTTCCTATTGTATATGTTTATGATTATTATATGATGATAAAAATGTTATGTGGGGATTTGTTGTTGATAAACATGATTAAAAAGGTGAAAAACCATATGAAACAAGGTTAAAATCTTGGTTAAATTTGATGGCTGTATAAAACAGTAAAGAACCATATGGTAAACTGATAAAATGATGAAGTAGAATTGATATACAGTAAGATATGAGTCTTGTACACATGTGAGAGTTGGCCATGCAATGGAATCAAAGTAATGAGTGAGATATGATCAAAACAAGTTTAAGGTATAAATCTGAGGTTACTGTTTTGGACGATTTTTAGAAAATATTTAGAAGATGATTCAACAGTAGCTATAAATGAGTTAAATATAGCACATATCATGTAGTTTATGTGATAAACATTTGAGCTTCTATCGCAATATAGAACTCAAGATATGGCAGTTTTGGTGAAAGTGAAGATAAAAATCAGATTTTGGAAAATAATGTATAATACTATTATATAAGCACTCAAAATTTAATAGTATAAAATATAAGAGAAAACCCACTAACTTATGGATTTTATTTATATAAGTATGTAAAAAGTTAAATAAGTGTACATTTTATAAAAATGGTAACTTGTTATGTTTTATAAGATATAAAACTATAAACATGATTTTTACGACTTTTTCGGCTATTGCCGTAAAATTAACGTTTTTGTCAAATAAAACTTAGACGGTTGGACCCGTCTGATGAAAACTTTATAAAACTTATATACTGATATATAGACATGTATAACAAGTAAAAACCGATAAAAACCCGAATTATAAGAAATACGGACGTTAACGGACTAAATTAACGTTATTGGACTAATAATACAACAAAAATGGACTAAAACACTTATAAACTTATTATTGGGCTTAACCCATTTGGGCCCAACTTGTGAAGTTTAAGTACTGATAATATAAGTACAAAATAGATTAAAATAAGTTAAATAACTTATAATAGGCTTATTGGACCTAAAACACGTAAATGGGTAAAACTAGTAAACTAGTATAAAAGTTATCGACATATAACACTAAAATGAGTAAACGAGAATATGTAAACCCACTTGATCATCATATATATATATAATCATCATATGTATACATAATTGTTATTTTTATAAAGTCATTGGACAAACGTCTAAGACCGATTATTATTTGTCTAGGTTTCCGTGATTGAAGCACGTACCGTACGTCCGAATTGCCGATAACCCGCCTTCCCACATCAACGTGAGTTCATAGCCTCGCACTATTTTAAATGTTTTATAAATGCTTTATAAACCCGCGAGGGAGATAACATGTTAGTTTTTATAACTTAGGACACCATTTGTCCCGATTGTTTGTTTATTGATTTTGGACCCGAATAATTGAATGACCCGATTGTATGACCCGATAAATGATTAATGGACCCGATAGATGAAATTAAATGGATTATTAAAGTTAGGTTATGTCACTAAAAGTCCCATTAGCATGAATTGTGAACTACCGGGAGTTGGTAGACGCTTATGCATTTAATAGTACTATTTGGGGACGATCACCCCAGTTCGCGCCTTGACGGTTGATCCCCGTCGTGCCACATTGATTGGTAAGCGAATTTATGTATGAGAAGATTTCCATAGCGTGACCTTTGTGACGACACGCTACTTTAGATGGGCAAAATTGGTATCGGGTTAGCTACCCGTTTTGGTTTAGTAAGGTAACAATGTCATGCGGCTTGTAATAATCCAAAAACTAACGAAATACTACTAGACGCTTCGAATTACGATGTATTGCCTGACTAGCAATACAGGGTCATACTACTGATATTATGTTCGTGTTTTGGTTTTCATAACCATATTCTTATAAAGGTTTTTATTTAATCTATACAACGTTGCGAAACGTATTGTATGATGTTTTTACGACATTGGCTCGTATAATGATTTTTAAGGCAAATGCCTATATTATGATTTTCGATAAGGATTTGTATAAAAATGATTTTGGCTATTTTACGGCCTATTACAATGATTTGTACGTATTGATTTTTGGTACTAATTTTATACCAAAGTTATATTGATGGAATTTATTAAACTCTATGAATTCACTCGGCGTTATCGCTGACCTTTTCTTTTAACATGTTTTATCTCAGGTACTTGAAGGTAATTCTCGGGAAGACGACAAGAATTCATGGCCCGCACTTAAACAATATTTTCCATTCAAATACTTTGTAAAACTTTGTATGAAATATAATGACTTGGGACCGATGTAACTTTGATGTTTATGAATGGAAATGATTTATTATTAAACGACGCGATTTTTATGTGTTGTCTATGATGTGAGTAATGTGCTATCCCGTAACACCAACGATTCTTCCGCTGTATTGAGTTGTATAAATTTGGGGGTGTTACATTAACAACAACAATAATCCACCGCACCTCAACAATAACAACAATGTTCTTCCACAGCCCGATCTTCGGACAATGGAGGAGCTTTGTCAACCTACCATGTTTGGACGAGGAGGACCGATTGCGCCGATGCAAATCAACGCTCTGGAGTTTTTGTTGAAGCACCACATGATTCAGCAAGTGCAAACAAATCCTTTTAGAGGAATGCCTGATGATGATGCCAACAAACACCTCGACAAGTTCATTACAATCACTCAAAGCATGAAGTTTCCTGGTGCCACAATGGATGTACTTCGCCTTCAACTCTTCCCACATACTTTATCACATCATGCCGAGAAATGGTTTGATCGTCTCCCGAATAATTCAATTCACACTTGGGATGACATGACTCAACGCTTTTTGTCGCGCTACTTTCCACCATCCATGGTCACGAGCCTTCGCAATCAAATCAGCGGTTTCATGCAAGACCCCGATGAATCTCTTTTTGATGCTTGGGAAAGATATAATGTCTTGATTGATCGTTGTCCAAACCACAACATGCTCCCTGTCACATTGATTGATACTTTCTACAACAGTTTGACTTTTCGAGATCGTGATACGATTAATGCAGCCGCCGGTGGCACATTCATGAAAAAGAGACCCGAGGAGTGTAGAGAGCTAATTGAGAACATGACTACTCACCACAAAAACTGGGATTCCTCCGCTTCTTCAAGGAACAAGCCGAGAGTCAATGTTTCTTCCACTTCAGCAAACCCTGATATGACCGAACTCACCCGCATGATGACTGAAATGAGCAAAAGTATCTTGCTTCTCGCTTCAAACCAACAACAACAAGTTAAAGCGGTTGCACCTTCTTGTGAAGCATGCGGCGGTCCACACTCATACACCGATTGTCCTTCGACTCAAGGAAATCCGGAAAATGTGTATGCAGCTTATGGTAATTATTCACCGGAAAATTACCAAGCTCGACAACAAGGGGATAGAAATCTGCTGAGTTACCGATCAAACAATTACCTTTCACCCAGTTTTTCTCCTCAAAACCAAAACCCCCGCCAACAACTACAATAGAAGCAACCAAATCCCACCAAGAGCTTCTAATCCTTATCACCCACCCGCTCAACAATCCCCACCCATTAACCCCAATGTTGAAGCTATATTGAGAACCCAAGGTGAGTAAATCAAGAATCTGCAGAGTCAAATTATCAATCTTAAAGGAGATATTACCAAGAAAGGAAATGAGATAAGATCTGAGCTTCGAGATAATATTCAATCCTCCTTCAACAATCAAACCAATGATTTGAAGAATATGCTTGCTAGTTTCTTGACCGTCGCTCAACCTTCTTCTTCGAGTTCTCTACCTTCAAACACCGTCACCAATCCGCGAGCAAATGTGAGTGTTATTACTACCCGTAGTGGAGTTACCATCGTAGGACCACCAATCCCACCCACATAATCTACACCTCCTCCACCACCATTTATCCCTACTCCTCCTACACCTAGTATTAGTGCACCATTACCGTCTCCGCCTCGTCATGACGATGTACCTAGGAAGGAACCTTCAACATCTCAACCTTTACCTGCTACACCTGCACCTTCACCACCAAAACCTAATATTCCATATCCTTCTCGCTTAGGCAAAACCAACGAGCTAACCAAGAATGACTCTCAAGTGTCAAGCTATGTGAAGATGATCTCTCAAATGAACTTCAACATTAGCTTTCTCGATGCACTTGTCCACATGCCGAAATTTGTCAAAGAATTCAAGGAATTGCTTAACAAGAAGGAGAAGTTGATTGAGCTCGCCAACACACGCTTAAATGAAAACTGTTCTGTAGTTATTCTTAAAGAACTTCCGGAAAAGCTTGGAGATCCCGGTCGTTTTGTGTTGCCTTGCGTTTTCAACAAAACAGAAGAATTTACTGCCCTTGTTGATCTCGGGGCCAGTATTAATTTGATGCCTTTGAGTGTTTGGAAAACACTATCATTGCCCGACCTTACTCCAACTAAGATGACTCTTGAACTTGCAAATCGCACTCTCGCTTACCCCGTTGGTATAGCCGAAGATGTGTTCCTTAAAGTTGGCACATTTACTTTCCCGGTCGACTTTGTGTTTGTTGATTATGAAATGGACCCTCGTATTCCTTTAATACTTGGTCGGCCATTCTTGAGAACCGGACGAGCTCTAGTTGATGTTGCCGAAGGTGAGTTGATCTTAAGAGTCGGGAATGATTCACAAGTTTTTAAAATGGGAAAGCTTACAAGAAAATCCTTTGGACGAGAATCAGTGAATATGATTAATGTGCTTGATGATTTTATCGTCTACAACAATCCTCTATTCGATTCTTGCATTGATAATCCACTTTTTCAAGATGATGTCGACGATTCTCTATCCAATTTGGAACCTTATCCCATATATGATTCTACACCGATCTTTGATGCTGATGATGATTCTAGCTCAGCTTCGGATGATTATGATGACCTTACTTCTGAGTATCCCGATCTGCCCACATATGATGATTTTGATGAGGCTGATACTCTTTCGAGCGATTCTTCACATGATGAAGATCCTCCTCCATCACTCGATCCTGCTTTGGACGATTACTCATTTGAGGAAGACTTCTCTACGTTTCTCAACACTTACTTCCCTCATGAGAGTGATGCTCGTCCTTATGATTTTGAAGATTATCGTCTTGATCCTACTTTGGATTTGAAGAACATTCTTTCAAAGGAGAAGAAACCGGTCGACACTAATATCCGCATCACATATGATTTAACACCTCTTTGTCCCCCTTCTGAGGACGAGGTTGTGCTTCTTCGCGGATCTTCTTTACATTCTGCTGAGCCTGAGTGCTATTTTCCCTTATAGGAAAAGGTGTTCGACCCCGGTATTGAAATCTTTAAGCCATCTCAGTATCCACCTGACGAAATAAAAGGAAAAATCTTTGGAAATTTTGAAGACATGCTTGCACCTCACCATACTTGCTCCCACCGTGCTCCATCTTTGCTTAAGGGAACCTTGCCTACTCTTCTTTGGCTTTCCTTGTTCGCCTTAAGCTTGTGCTATTTGATGGACTAAAACTATGTCTTTGATCCTGGTGGATATGTTTCGTGCTTCTTCCTATAATGATCAAGGTCGAGTCAGGCTCACGACTCGGTAATCAAAAATCAAGCGCTTCTTGGGAGGCAACCCATGCATCTATCTTTTCGCTTTCTTTATCCTAAGTGTAAGGGAGACTCTTGATGATTGTTGACAACCCGTGATTCTGTGTCCACTTCTTCCCGGTTCTATCCTAAACTCTTTTCGATTCACTATTTTATATTTTCTCAATATTAAAATAGGAATCTCTTTAGTTGTCTCTTCCTTAGCAAGATTTAAACAAAGTGCACAATGTCCTAAGTGTAGGGGAGTTTACTCCCACATGCTTAAACATTGAGGACAATGTTTATGTTAAGTGTAGGGGGACTTCTATCGAAGTTAAGTGGCCTTTTCCTTGTATTTGTCTTCATTTTAACCAGAAAATCAATTTTTTCGACATTTTTCAAAATTTTTGATCTATTTTGGCCTATTAGTTTTTCCCTTTGTTTAGTTATTTTCTTTCCTTATTAGAATAAATTTTGAATAAAGTGGTTTTAATTTTCAAACGTTGTGAATCTTTTGACTCAACCCGAGTTTACTTATCTAAGTTACTCTAGCTAGTATCCTTAACGTGTTTAAGTCAAATTTTGCTAGGGTTTTATATAGGGAGCTATAAAACGCGAAAGTCTTAACTCTCACGGGTTAAGAACAAGAACTTTTTGCAAGTTCTTATAATTGATCCTAGAGATTCGTTTATCAAGGGAACTTTAAAACGCGATTTCTAAACTTGAAAAAGTCTAAGAGTTTGCAAGATCCTATTGGCGACTCGAAAACCCAAAACTTTGATTTAATAAGATAAGCATCCACGAGTCTCATTATTTGAGATTTTAAACTGTGGAGAACGAGAGATGATAGAGTCAATTATAAGTTTGGTATTCTTTCGGGAATTTATGTGAGTTAATTATAAGTCTATTCTCCCATCGCTTGCTAATAAATTTATCTGCAATAAATAAGGTTGTACGATTTAAAAAGTTACTTAGCTTCTAGCCCAAGATCGTTTAAAAGTTGCTCGGTATGGATTAGAGTTCATAACCAAGGCATAACTTATTGAAGCGGGATGCGAAGATTGGCGAGTCCGAAAAGGCCCTAACAAGGCATGAGGGCTACATTTTGTTGCTAAGGATCCAAAAGTGATGTGAAGAATCATTTATCGAAAATCAATATGAAGGATCGAGACACACGACGAAAAGCAAAAACTCCCCAAAAGTCATGGAGAAGTGTATCCGAAAAGACCCTAGCAAGGTATGAGGAAAAATAGATCCAAGTCATAAAAGGAGGCGGATCGTTGTATATCAAAGTCCAAAATAAAGATTGGAGAAAAATGAAGAAGTCGTGGTCCAAGTATGAATCTCTCAAAATTTTAAGTGAAGAAATTCCATTATGAAGAGAAGACCATAATTTCATGAACGTCTCTCAAGGTTTGAAGTATAAAGTCGCTGCCAAATATCGGTCCGAGAAAGGTCTCAAATCGCGAAACGAGTTATGCCAAGATATGAACTTTATGAGGTCCCGAGAAGCAGTTTTAAAAGATTTTGTCCTTTAGCTAACTATTGATTAAATCGTTCACTTTATTTTCGGACTAAATAACTATCAAAATAAGTCAACAATGCATCCTCGTGATCATTCAAGACAATAATAAAATATAAGAGATATACCTAGGAATAAGGGAGTCTAAGTGAGTAATTAGCCCACATGAGTTTGTGTTAGTTTGCTAACTTATAATAACAATGATCTCGTTTTTAAGCTTGGTTTGGAGAAAGTGAAAACTTGAGGATGATGATTATTCATGACATTTCCAAAACCCAAGGTATGTTTTTGATTCCTTTACTTTGAATGTTTATAATTTTCTATCTCTTTAGGCCAACGTGGATTGATTATGATGAAAAATGAAATCTTGCTTTGTAACTAATGCATTGCATGAGGACATTGCAATGGTCAAGTGTAGGGGATTTGATAGGTGTGTAAACACTCATCCTTTTTACCACTTAATTACAATAATAACCGGACCAAAACGTGTATTTTATGTCATTTATGTCGGAATTATGCGTGGTTTGTGTTTTTGTTGTGATTTAGGACGAAATTGTGAAAAGTGGTGAAAAACGGGCATTCACGGGCTTTTATTGAAGAAAAAGATGAAAGACGAAGTCAAGAAGTCAAGAGTGCAAAAAGAACGGAAGTCCAAGACCAATTCTAATGATTTATCGAAGAAAAAGTTAAATAACGGAAGTTTACTTAAAGCCGAAGAACTCAAGTCTTAATTATTGAAGAATTAAAAGACGAGTTCGAAGAAATCCCAAGACAAAGTCCAAGTATTAAGAAGATTTAAGAATATTAAAGAAGCTTAAGGACTTGATCATGCAATTAAGAAGAAAGGAAGGAGGGGAGGAAGCTTCCTCTAACCATCTCCCTAATCCCCTATAAATAGCCTTCATATTCATTTCATTAGTTTTTGTTGGCTAAGGTGACTTAGTCTTTCACCCTTTTAATTTCTTGCTCTTTAAATACATGTCAATTTAAATACTTGTCTTGCACTTTTAATACCTTTAATTTCCAAGTAAGTGTTCTTTAATTTTCTTGTTTTTATCTCTCATTCTACCTTTCTTTCTATACTTTAATCTTTGTTTACATGCTTATTGTGTTGCTTATTTGATTAAAGATTATGTTTTTATGCTTTTGATTGTTTTAGATCATTAATTTTTATAGCTTATTGTGTTTATCTTTAAGTTTATTAAGTTTTTATAAAAGTTATTTTTATATAAAAGTTTGTTTCGTAAACCTTTTTCTTTTCGTGTTTCAAAAGTCTTTAAATTTCAGTTTATTAGCTTTTTCTTATACGTGTTTGCTTAGGATTTAGTCTAGTGCTTATTTGATTTATAGCTTATTTGTTTAGCTTATTTTTCATCCCTTTTACTATATTCCGATCTGACTGATCGGATAAGGGTTTCACATTCCGACCAGCGCTCCTTGGCTTGGTCGGAAAAGGGTTTAAAACATTCTGATCAAGGAGATTTGTGGGTATTCCGATCAGGAGGTAAGTGACAGTTATTCCGATCTGAGTCCATTCTTCACATTCCGATCTGAAAGGTAAGTGCGACATTCCGATCAGGTCTAGTGACAGTATTCCGATTGGTATTTCACTCCTTATTCCGATCAGGGTTGGTTCAACACATTCCGATCAGGGTGAGTTTGGTTATTTCGATCAGGTATAGGTGATAGCATTCCGATTGGCATTCCGATCAACATTCCGATTTAAGGTGATTGTAGTCTGATCGGAATATATTCCGATTAGGGTTAATTTTCTATTTTGTCTTATTTTATTTTTAAGTTCTCATTTTTAATTTTCGTCACGCTTTAATTTTAAGTCACTTAATTTCTCGTCATTTACTTTTCAAAGTTTTAAATATTGCACCCTTTATTTTAATTAGACTTAGATTTATTTTAACGCCTTTTAAATTAACGCCATTTTACTTTTACGTCATTTACTTTTAAGTCTCGCACTTTTTAATATACTACAATGACACAACTTTTGTTTCACCAAAGAACGACTGAGTCGCATAGTTAAACCAGATCAATTCGATTAGACATACTTAAACGAACTAATTTTTATACGGGATAACTCTTCAGTTAACTGCAATGGAATAACGTTTACAAGGGTTGCATATATGAATGGTCTTAAGCACAATCTCATCAGCATCAGCCAATTGTGTGATGCTGACTACAAGGTTTTGTTTACAAAGACTCAAGGAACCATATTCAACAAAAACAATGATGTGGTGTTAATTGCACCAAGAAGAAGAGATGTGTATGTCATCAACATGGCCTCTTGCTCAGAAGACAGCTCAAATTGTTTTCTGGCTAAAGCCTCTGAAAGTGTCAATTGGTTGTGGCACAAACGACTCTCTCATCTCAACTTCAAGAACATTAACATGCTAGCCACACAAAACATGGTTGCTAGTCTACCACTTGTGACATTCACAAAAGACAAGACATGTTCAACTTGTATTAAGGGAAAGCATCATAGGTCATCCTTAAGACCAGACAATGATTCTCTATTGACAAGTGCTTACATCTCCTTCACATGGATTTGTTTGGACCTGTCAAACCACAGACCATCAATCAAAACAAATATACCTTGGTCATTGTTGATGAATTCTCAAGGTATACATGGGTTTTCTTCCTCAAAAGGAAAAGTGATGCAGCTGATGCCATCATGTCCTTCATCAGGCAGGTTGAAAACATGAATGAAGTTAGAGTAAAAGCTCTAAGAAGTGATAATGGGACTGAATTCAAGAATCAACAACTTGAAGCTTTTTGTGATGAAAAGAGAATATCACAAAACTTATCTTCAGCTGGTACTCCTGAACAAAATGGAATAGCTGAAAGAAGATATAGCACTTTGATTGAAGCAACTAGAACCATGATGAATGGTGCAGCCTTACCAAAGCAATTCTGGGGAGAAGTTGTCCACACTTCCTGCTATACCCAAAATACATCAATCATTGTTAAAAGACATGGAAAAACCTCTTATGAAGTTTTTAGAAATAGAGCACTAGACGTCAACTATTTCCATGTCTTTGGTTGGCCTGTATTTATTTATAACTACAGGGATCAACTTGGAAAGTTTGACGAAAAAGCTGATGATGGTTTCTTCTTAGGATACTCTCCAACAGCCAAAGCCTTTAGAGTATTCAACACAAGAAGACAGGAACTAGAAGAAACCTTTCAAGTCACATTCAATGAAGATGATGATGTGCTACAAAGAACAGGAACAGAAGGTGATGAAATTGATTTCAACGAAAATAGGTCTTTCCCAACAGATGAGTTATCTGAACCAAGGCCTGTCTTTCATCATCATCCACACACAGATACTCTTGTTCCATATGTTTCTGCTTATGATCCGCTGTCAACACAAAACATTGAGATTCCTTCTACTCAAGTGACAGCTGAAAGTGAAAGTCAGCCTTCCACAAGTCCTTGTTCCACCTCAGTTGAAGATGACTCACCTAGTACCCATGATCAAGAAGATTCTCATGTAGTTTGTGAATCATCACATCTTGAAATAGTTGATGCAGTCACAGATATAGAAATTGTTTTTGAAGAGAGTCCTCCTACTCAGCAAGATAAAACTCAATTTATAATTTCATCCTCCATACCTGCACCTGTCTATGACTCCCTAGCTCCTCAAATAAAATGGTCAAGAGATCAGCACATTCTTCATGTCAACATCATTGGAGAACCAAATGCTGAAAATACTACTAGACAGAGAATTCATGACTCATAATCAGCCTCAGCCAATGAATGTTTGTTTTCTGAATTTCTTTCTAAAATTGAACCTAAGCGTGTAGCTGAAGCCCTTGTTGAAGAAGGCTGGGTCACTGCGATGCAGGGACAAATCAATCAGTTTAAAAGAAACAAGGTATGAACTCTAGTGTCAGCTCCACCTGGTAAGAACATTACATGCACTAGATGGATTTATAGGAACAACATGGATGAAATTGGTAACATTATAAGGAACAAGTCAAGGTTAGTTGCATAGGGGTATACACAGACTGAAGGGATTAATTATAATGAAACATTTGCACCAGTAGCAAGACTTGAAGCCATCAAAATCTTCCTTTCTTACACTGCATATATGAACTTCACTGTATATCAAATGGATGTGAAAAGTGCCTTCCTCAATGGAGATTTGGCTGAAGAAGTGTATGTTGAACAGCCTGAAAGATTCGAGAACAACGAGTTTCCCAACCATGTGTACAGGCTTCACAAAGCAATGTATGGGCTGAAACAAGCTCCAAGGGCATGGTATGAAACGCTGTCTACCTTTTAACTGAAAATAAATTTGTTAGGGGTTCCATTGATAAAACACTTTTTACTTTCAAGGATAAAAGTGATTTCATCATTGTATAGATTTATATGGATGATATCATCTTTGGGTCTACAAATGTTAATCTTAGTAAACGTTTTGCTATATTAATGACCAAGAAATATGAGATGAGTATGATGGGTGAATTAACTTACTTTTTGGGTTTTCAAATTAAACAATGTCCTAAAGGAATTTCAACTTGTCAAGAAAAGTATGTTAAGGAATTGCTGAAAAAATATGACTTTACTGATTGTGCATCTATGAAATGCCCCATGCTTCCACCCAACAATTTGGGCCCTGATGAGTCAAGGGTCTCTGATAATGAGACTATGTATAGAGGCATGATTGGGTCACTCATGTATCTCACAACCAGTCGCCCTGATATCCAGATCTCCACATGTCTCTATGCAAGGTACCAAGCTGACCAAAAGGAATCCCATCTAGTTGTTGTTAAGAAAATTTTCAGGTACCTCAAAGGAACAACCTCTCTAGGTCAGTGGTATCCCAAAGAATCAGGCTTTGATCTTAAGGCTTACTAAGATTCAGACTACGCTGGGTGCTGCATTGATAGGAAAAGTACCTCAGGGAGCTGTCAAATCCTAAGAGGCAAGTTGGTTGGATGGAGTGCAAAGAAGCAAAACTATGTGGCTATATCATCAGCTGAAGCTGAATATGTTGCAGCTGCTAGTTGTTGTGCTCAAGTACTTTGGATGAAAAGTCAACAGGCTGACTTTGATATTCTACATGACAAAGTACCCATCTTCTGTGATAATACAAGTGTCATTGCTATCTCTAACAACCTTGTGCTTCCCTCTCAAACCAAACACATAGATATCAGGTACCACTTTATCAGGGATCATATTATAAAAGGAGATATTGAGCTGCATTTTGTTCCCACTGAGCTGCAACTAGCTGACATATTTACCAAGCCTTTGGCTGAACCTTCGTTCCACAGGCTAGTTGCTGAGCTGGGTATGGTTAATATCTCAATGCCTATGGCTGATATTTAATGTGTGTCATTAATGTCTGAATAAATATTAAATGTTTATTCACATGAAACTAGGTAGTTACTTTCCAAGTAAATGCTAAAAACATTCCTATAATTTTATTCATACTTTTTCGATAAACGAGGAGACAAACAGTTTGGAATGGTCAATGGACCCACTTGTGTGCAGTCCTTTTCCCACTACGCAATTAATGCGGTTGAATAACTATTTCATATTTTGAATATATATATTATCCCAAGGTTTTTCACCTAACACTTTTCTCGTTATTCACAATTTGCATCTCTCTCACTAAAACCTCTCTCTAAAACCTCTCAACATCTTCGTCTTCTTCATCCTCAAATCAATGGCATTTCTAGTACCAAGGGCTTCTAACGTAACCTTCGAGATGAATGATAGCATACTCGCATCTAACAACTCTATTGGATGGCTCAAAGCTCCAAGTGACTGATGAGATGGCATTTTTACATGATCTCATCGTTCTTTTCGGGCTTTTAATGCACTAATATGTCATAAAATACCATATATATGCTTGCTTTTGTGTTCATGTGTATTTTAGGTATGGATATCGTGAAAAAGACAAAAGATCACAAGATACAAGGAAAAACGAACACGAGAAACGAAGACGTACAAAGAACCGGGCCCTAATCATGGAATTCTCAACGAAATACCTTGAAGACTTGAAGACAAACAAGATTGATCCTCCAAGAATGAAGAAATGACACTTAAAACCCTTGTATATTAATAATTACAAGTTTGGTCCCTTAAGTTTGTCAAAATTGCAAAAAGGTCCTTCAACTTTGAAGAAATGACAAGATTGGTCCCTCAACCAAATCAATTTGTCAATTATGGTCCCTCATGAAGTCAAAGATGCAAAGAAGACCTTTGAAGATCAAGATTGTTCAAGATCAGCCCTTGAAATTACTCAAAATGGCAAAAATGATCCTTGAAAACTTTTTCCAAAAGATTTGTGCCAAAAATGTAAAGTGGTGAAAGTTATTTGCAAAGGAAAAAACGTTTATAAGGCTGAAAAACCTTATATGCCAAAAAAGTCAAAAGATAAGGGCTAATGTTGACACTTTGAAACGTTTAAACACATTGCACCAAACAAAACCTGTTCCCCCAAAATCGGATCAAAAATCTTACTATTCACCTCTTTCACCCCCCAGAAATTACTTTACTTAAACCTAGGTTAAAATTCAATTAACCTTGCCCACGTGTGATTCACACACGCAGGAACTAATCCCACACCTAAAAACCCCAATCCCACCACTGTGGACCCTACCCCCAATTCCCCTTTCCACCAATCAAAACACACCTTGGTCCCCAAGCATCATGACGTGTCCACAATCAAAGGCTATGGTTTATTGCTTACTTCCAACGCACAAAGGAACGTCCAGGATCAAATTTAACAGCTCAACCTCAAAAACGCGTCAAGGGCATTTTGGGATTTTTCTAGTGATTAGGGTTTTGTTTTTAGCCTTCTAGAATAGTCATTAGAGTAGTATAAAAGGAGGGCCAGTCTGTGGTAACCCCTTGTTCCAGTTTTCCTCAATTAAATCTTGTAATTCCTTTTAATTAATATAAAAGCTGGTTTTTGTTAAAGAAAAACAATTTAATCCCTTTTTATGATTTCTTAAAGTTGGTGTTTATTGTTGAAGGAAAACTGAGTTCCATTTTCTATTTGGTCAAGTAATTTTGATTTTCAAAATTGTTTGAAGGTTTCTGAAATTTGAGATTTTTGACAGAGATTGTTTCAGGTTTTGATGTTAAGAGTTACACTTTGCTGGTAATATAGAGTTTTTGAAAACATATTAAGAAGGTTTCAAAGTTTTTGGTAAGGTTTAAGAAAGAAAGAAAGTGAATCAGAATATATAGTGCTTGTATTGTGTTCTTCTTTTGTTTTGATTTAAACAGGTTGTGGATTGCTGTTGATCATTGGTCAGCGCAGGCCTCCAGCCTGTGGGAGGTGGATTTACATCCACTAGGGCTTTGGATGTAAAGCCCTAAGGTAATCTTCTTGTTACCTTTTTAAAATTTCAGAAAAGTAGTGGTTTCATGTGATCTTGTTTGATTAGGTGTTCTACATGTGTTAAGGTGTTTGGTTTGTGTTCTTTTGAGTTTTTATGCATGTTAGATACCATTAGGGTCAGTTTGAGTGGCTTTTTAATTGTTTTGATTTGATAAAAGTGGAAATCTGAAATATAAAAGGGTGTTTGGATATATGATTTAGCAGGGTAGGAATTGTGATTAGATCTTTGGAAACGTGTTAGAGTTGGTAAGTAAGGTTAAGATAGATTGCATGTTAGCATAAGAGTAGAATAGAACAAGTTTTGAGCTATTTGTGTGTTTAAAAAGTGAAATAGCCTACTCAAATCTGCTTAGGCCTATTTGTGCTTATTTTTCATGAATTTTGGTGCTTGATCTTTGTAAATGTGTGAGTGATAGGTTGATTTAAGGTTTGTTATTGCTTGAGTGCTAGTTGAAGAGTGTGTGTGCATGATTTTGTCACTTGAATCTCAATAGGGTGCTAGAAATCTGCATAGAAGTCCACAGACTTCATCTCTTTGTTACAGCAACTTCATAGTGCTTTTGTGTGCCTTGTTTGAGTACTTTGGTGTGCTAGGTGTTTATTTTAGCTTGTTTGCTTGAATCCTTGTGCTTCAATAAGCACAAGGGTGCCCCCTGTCCACATAACTACACCAAATAAGCCAAGAATCCAAGCCCTCTTGGATTCTACCACTTGTGAAGAAGCAAGAACAATAAGCCAATCCTGCTTGTGTTCATATTGAACTCTGTCACGTTTTATTTTGATCATTTGAGTATAATCTTGCAATAAAAGGTGATTTGGATTAAGTTTTGAAGGTTCACAAGGTCACAAATTGGTTTGGAAAGCAAAAAAATAAAAAAGGAAAAAAGTGTAAAAAACACACCCGTAGCAGGACTCGAACCCCAGACCTCTCGAAGGAGGGTTAGGAGCTCTACCGCTAATCTAGATGGTTTTTTACGTTTATGTTTGTTTTCAAATGTTATTTAACATGTTTTTCAGTTGTTAGCTTATATAATAAGCCGTAGCTTAATTCCAACATTTCAGCTTATTTGTTAAGCATTTTCACTCCTTTTTATTTTTCCTTTGATCCTTATTAGATTAGAGATTTTTCTAAAGAGTTTTTAAATTTTTCCCTTTATTTATTAATTTTCTAGAATTTATTTATTACCCGTTTTTTATAAAGTCATTAAAAAATAGAAAAAAGAGTTTAAATTTTTAGGAAAAATAGTTTTTAGTTTTTAAAATAATATTTTGAGGTTTACATCTAGTTTTGGTTTTATAAACTTTAATTTTTAATTTTATATTATTTTAAGGTTTTTTATAAACTTTAAACATTTTTATAAAATTATTAAAAAGGGTTTAGGAACTTTAATTTGTGTTTTTCTCTTAGTTAGATTATTTTAAGTTTTTAGAAATTTTTTTAGAATTAATTTTATTAACTTTTTATTTTTAGCATTATTTTAATATTATTTTATTATTAAAAAAATCAAAATTTTATTTTTATTTCTTTTTCCATTTTTCCTAGGTTCTTTATCATTAATTAGTGCTCTTTCCATTTTTAGAATATTTTTATAGCTTTTAGATTTATTTTTATAATTATTTTAAGTTTAATTAGTTTTTAATCATTTTAAATCATTTTTAGAGTTTTAAAAATAGTTTTAATAGCTTTTAATTTTTAGAAAATTACTTTTTAGTCTTCTAATAATATAAGTTAAGTAATTATTCAATAAAATCATATTTTAGACATTTGAATTAGTTATATTTAATTTTAGGGCTTTAATTAGCATTTAAAATTAAATATTTAATTAATAAAAGGTTTTAAAATATCTTTGTTGGATTTTTATCTTTATTTATATTATTTTAGACTTCTTTTTAGTCTTTTTAATTCTTGATTTTGTTTTTGGTCTTAGTATAATTTTTTTTAATTTGGGTAGTTTTTCACGACTTTACGTCTTTTACGTCGTAGTGTAATTTTAACGTAGTCGTCTTTCCATCTTCTCATCCCCATTCTTCTCAAATATGAATCTCAAATAATTACAAGTTAAAACACACACATATACCTCCTTGGGAAACGAACTTTCTCTCTTTTATTTGATTGGGTCATTAGTGTTTGATTTTTCCTAAAATCATCACTCGATACTTACCGCTCATATACGTTCTTTTGTTTTCCTAAACAAGAGTCGTATTATACCACAATTATTTTGGCGCCGCTGCCGGGGAGGTGTGTTGTGCTTTAATTTGGAAGCTTTTGTTTTTGATATTATCCATAATAAGTATTAAGTGGAACTCCCTTAACACGTATTATCGGTTTTCTTGGTTTTTCTTGTACAAATATTATTAATATATTGTATTAAGTATCACAATAAATTTACAATATCTCCAAAAGTGTGAAAACACAACCTTAATTGGGATTTGATCTCCTAATTATTGTATTCGAATCTCAAACAAAAAGAAAAGGCAAAAATAGATAAATACTTTCGTGAAGCTCGATTTTGAAAAATACAAACTATAAGGTGGGTATAAGGCGGGTATTATAAAATATACCCTAAGGAAAAAGGCTCTTAAGTGCTTCGCGCCGCCTCGTTTCCCCGCTTGCTTGTGAGTATTTTGAGATTGAAGGCTAATCGAGGGTTTTGTCGCCCAAAGTATTATTACGTATACAATATTTGCTTGGTTTCTTTGTGATTAAACCCTCTTGAACAATTTGGTCTTCACCAAAGTTCTAAAGTCATTCGAAGACGTTCACTCCACGTGATCGTTTTCATTCCTTTGAGGCTTCTTTAATCAAGAGTTTGATTCGAGGAGAGATTTTGTAGATTGTTGTCTACGAAGATACACCAAAATTCAAAAAAATTAAATATCATCAAAAACACAAAAAAAAAAATTGAAAATTCACAAAACAACCCAAAAGAATCTTCTTTGCTCACCTCCCATTCTTTGTGAAGTTTATGATCACTCGTAATCAAGCAAAACGAGCTCGTAAACGTCTTCAAAAGCAAGCAAATCAAGGATCGTTGATTGTTGAAGAACCTCCAATTGTTGAACCTATTGTAGAACAAGAAGTCGTCATGGCTAATCGTACTATGATGGAGTTGCTACAAGCACCCACCGAAGGTTTTGGAGAGGCTATTGTTATTCCCGCCATCCTTGCGGAGAATTTCGAGATTAAGACGGGTTTAATGTCGATGTTGCAAGCAAACAAGTTTAGAGGTCACGAGAAAGACAACCCGCATTACCACATTAGGAATTTCAACCGTCTCACCGCCACTAGCAAATTTAAGGATGTTCCACATGACGCCATTAAGATGATGTTGTTTCCATATTCGTTGGATGGACCCACAAAAATTTGGCTCGAGAAAGAACCGCCAAATTCGATTTTGACATGGGCCGATCTCGTTTCTAAGTTTGTGAACAAGTTTTTTCCACCATCTAAAACAACACACTTAAAAAATGAGATTTCACGATTTGTGCAACGTAATAATGAAAGTTTTTCAATGGCATGGGAACGATTTAAAGAGATGTTACATGAATGTCCTCACCATGATTTTT
Source organism: Glebionis coronaria (assembly GCA_025667525.1). Lineage (NCBI taxonomy): Eukaryota > Viridiplantae > Streptophyta > Magnoliopsida > Asterales > Asteraceae > Glebionis > Glebionis coronaria. Next base: position 339,569,826 of record CM046881.1, on the reverse strand, counting down.
CGGAATTACATCAAGTGGATACTTTTTATAATGGGCTTAATGATCATGAACGAGATTATTTGAATGCCGCCGCGGGTGGTAATTTTTTGTGCAAGACGACAAATGAGGCTTTACAAATCATTGAAAATAGATCAAAGGTTTATAGCCCTCGTAACACACCGAGTGTTGCCAATATGGGTTCGTCATCTTCGTCACAATCATCTCGTAGCATTAACGCCTTACATGATGAAGCTAATGAGGAAAATCGGTTTTTTGATAGATTTGCTAATCTAATGTCCCATTGGAAGGCTCAAGAAGCTTCCAATTCTGCTTCGTTTAAAGCGGTTGCTAAGAGTTGTTTATCTTGTGGGGGAGCTCATGATCTTTCCGAGTGCATTACCGCGGATGGTAACACTTCGAGTGCTTATGTAGCAACGGGAACTTACAACCAAAACGGCCAAGGTTCCCGTCCAAATCAAGCTCCACCCAACCAAAATGTTAATAATTATCGAAACAACAGCCAAGGTAATTACCAAGGCAATACACGCAATTACAACAAAGGGAATTATCAAAGTGGGAATGGATAAATCTCTAATCAAAACCAAAACCGTGATTTTCAAAACACTACACAAGGTTTTCAAAATGCTCACAAGAAAAATTTGCAAGGAGAATTTTTGGATTATGCAAAAGCAAATGATGCTAAATTTGATAATATGCAACGTGAGATGATTAGCTTAAGATCCGAGTTGAAAAACGAGCTTAAAAATGAACTTGCTAATGAACTTAAAACTCATGCAAAAAAAATGGAAGGAAATGTCCAACGTCTTCAACAAAACCAACAAAAGATGGAATTAGGACAACATGAGATTAAGCAAGAGTTATTAAAAGCGGATGCTAGGCAATCAAAATTTGAGGACCGAATGGCTAAGATGTTTGAAGCAATCATGTGTAAGCCCTCTTCTTCGGGTGGTCTTCCTAGTGATACCATTAACAACCCGAGGGGAGAATTGAAGGTTGTTGCTACACGAAGTGGTAAAACTTTCAAGGAACCAATCTCTCGTCCAAGTACTTCTAAGGAGAAGGAAATCGAGAAAGAACCCGAGGTGATGGTCGAAAAGGAGCACATTACAATCCCACGAAGTACCGCTCAAACCACACTTACGGTTGAACCAATACCAATTATGGAACCCGAGTTTCCAAGGCCATTGCCTAATGACCAACCCACACCACCTTTACCTTACCCTTCAAGACGTAACAAAGAGAAAGCACAAGAACGGAACAATTATCAATTTGAGCTATTCATGAAAATGTTTCGTGATCTACATTTTAACATAAGTTTTGCCGATGCTTTAATCATGATGCCTCGATTCGCCGCAAACTTCAAAAGTATGCTTAACAACAAAGAGAAGTTACAACAAACGTCTAGTTGTTCATCGGTTTTTCTTAGCCGCATACCACAAAAAGTTGGTGATCCCGGTAAATTTTTGATTCCGTGTGCTATTCAAGATATGGAGGAATGCTACTCCTTGGCCGATCTTGGCGCTAGTATTAATTTAATGCCTCTCGAGATTTTCAAATCACCTTCACTTCCGGCTCTTACTCCTTCGAACATGTCTATCGAGATGGCCGATCATTCTACGATCATGGCATGTGGAGTAGCCGAGGACGTTTTCGTTAAAGTCAGAAAGTTTTACTATCCCGTTGACTTTATCGTTGTAGACATTCCTATTGATCGAAAAGTTCCTCTCATTTTGGGTCGTTCATTTTTGGATACATCAAGAGCACTTATCGATGTTCATGCTCGAAAAATCACCCTTCGTTTCAATGAAGAAGAACTTGTCATCAATGCAACACAAAACTCCAATCTTTCTCATGTCTATTCTATTGCAACTTTAAACCATGGTGATTCAACCAATGTCATTTGCAAGGAATTTTCACCAAGAGTTTTAGGAAGTGTCTCCAAAAACAATTTACCATTTCCTCCGCCGGTGGAGGTTATGAGTGCAAAGCCTACGAAGAAGAAACCATCAATACTTGAATCGAAAAATCCTTCGCCTCACCTCGAACATTCATTCTTGAAAAGTGTTGATAAGTTGCCGGTTTCTACGGAAGATCTTTCGGATGATGAATATGTAGACCCCGATGGGGAGGTTTTCTTCGTCGATAAACGTTTTGAGAACTTGCCACCACCAAAACCAAAACGGTTTCAAAATGTGAGAATTTTTAGTGTAACTAACATCGTCTTAGAAACACCAAATATTTTCGACATAATCAAAAAGGGTTTTCATAAGGAGAGTTTAAAAGATAACAAAGGAAAAGATCTTAAATGTGATTTAATTGATTTTTCTACAAATCTAACTCCGTCATCACCACGTGATTTGAGTACTACAAGCTCGTCTACTCCTTTTGACGATGCTTTGTGTGGTTTTAGTATGGGGGAAGCCCCTTATGTTCCCTCATCCTTGTCCACCGAGGACGAGATATTCGATCCCGGAATTTCATGTAAAGGGAAATCTCGGTCTTCCACCGATGCAATAAATGGAAAATCTTTCTATTTGCTTGGTGCGAGTCTACCTCGAGTAGCTCAAACGTTTGTCTTACCAATTGTCTCACCCTTCTACTTCTCATCTCTTTTCTTCAAACTCTTTGAGTTTATGGCACATGTTGAAGTGGCGTTGATTTGTTTTTCCAATAAAAACGAGAACGCCATCTTCGACCCCGGTATTTTGCATCATTTAAGGACTTAGTCCTTTATACCGGTTGCTTTTTGGGCCTTGTTTATCATGTAAGCCCCATCAAAAATTGACCATACCATGATATCCCTAAATGTTCACATTTTGAGGGGATCGAGTCGAGCTCATGACTCGGTAATCAAAAACGAGGTGCCTCGTGGGGGAGATCCCATGCTTATCTTTATGCTCACTATTTACTAATAAGGGGACTTGTACCCTTCCAACTCGTTGTCTCGTGGTTGTTTGTGATTGTGTTTTCTAGATCATCATCATCATCTACGATTGAAGACTCTCGTGTTCGTTTACGTGAGCCTCCATCGTTCATCTGAAGAAGTTTTTCACGATTCCATGACATATCCTTTATTGTTCTAACAATTATCTTTCAGCATAATTAATAAACGACTTTAGATATATTGTTGATCACCCTTTCCATGCTAGATCCTAAGCATTCGACTCTTCGTCTCTAGTATGGGGGTGCTCCACCTTTAGACTCGAAACATTGAGGACAATGTTTACTTTTAGTATGGGGGGGTGAATAGGTACTTGCTTTGCTACGCCCTCACGTTTTCCAACTTTCAATGTTTTGTTTTGCTAATAAGGCTAAAAATGGCCAAATTTTAAAATTTTTCTTAGTTTTCATAAGTGTTTTTAAGACACGAATGTATATTTTCCGTTGGGTAGAATAAGAGTTAATTTTTGACTTGATGGGCATTTGGAGCCATTTACATTCCTTAACCCGCTCAATTCAAGTTTTGCTAGACTTTTATATAGGGAGCTTTAAAACGCGAAAGTCTTAATTCATTCGGGTTTAGAACAAGAACTTTTCGCAAGTTCCTATAATTGATTCTAGAAAGTCACTTATCAAGGGAACTATAAAACGCATTCTCTAAACTTGAAAAAGTCCAAGAAAGTGCAAGATCCTATAGGTGGCTTGAAAACCCAAAACTTTGATTTGATATAGTCTTAATGAAAGCTAATCCAAATTTGGCTTAATTTTGACTTGCATGGCTAAGTATTCACGAGTCTCTTTAATTAGAGGTCTTTATATAGTGAAGAACGAGAAATGATAGAGTTAGACAAGTGATCATGCTAACCGTAGAACATGAAAGTGTTCTTTCAAAAACTCATATGTTTTTAATTGTGGCTTTTTCTTCCCATAAGATCAATGCATTAGGAATAAATCATAATTGCAATAAGTAAGGTCGTACGATTTGAAAGGTTACTTAGCCTCTAGCGCAAGATCGTTTAAAAGTTGCTCGGGGTTGAATAGAGTTCATAGCCAAGGCATAACTTATTGAAGCGGGACGCGAAGATTGGCGATTATCCAAAAAGGCCCTAACAAGGCATGAGGAGCTCTATTTTTGCTAAAGATCCAAAGATGATGTGAAGTATCATTATTCCTAAATCAATATGAAGGATCAAGACACACGACGAGAAGCAATTACTCCCCTAAAGAATGGAGAAAGTCTATCCAAAAAGACCCTAACAAGGTATGAGGATAAATATATCCAAGTCCGAAAAGGAGGCGGATCGTTGTATATCAAAATCCAAAATAAAGAGTGAAGAAAAATGATGAAGTCGTGGTCCTATATGAAGAATCTCTCAAAAACGTCAAGTGAAGAAATTCCAAAATATGAAGAGAAGACCATAATTTCAAGAACGTCTTCCCAAGATTTGAAGTATGAAGTACATGCCAAATATCGGTCCGAGAAAGGTCTCAAATCGTGAAACGAGTTATGCCAAGATATGAACTTAAGGAGATACACGAGAAGCCGTTTTAAAAGATTTTGTCCTTCGGCTAACTATTGATCAAATCGTGCTACTTTGCTTTCGGACTAATAACTACTCAAATAAGTCAATATGTATCACTTGTGATCCATGACAAATAGATAAAAAATGCTAGTAACCCATTTCCTTATATAATAACTAGGATTGCGGGGAGAAAAAGTATTACACAATTTGGACGTATGAGTAGTGTTAGCATTGTGACTTGTACCAACAATGATCTTGTTTTTGCACTTAGCATGGAATGTATGACAATCAAGGATGACGAAGTTTACTCTAAGGGACATTAACTTGTTTCTATTCTTTGACCCTAAAAGTCACCTTTTGGTGATGAAAATCATACATTATGTCTTTACACATTCTCGTAGTATGTTGCAAGTCTTTTACTCTTCAATAAAGGTTAATAAAATTGAACTTTGGTGATGCTTAGATACTTTATTCTAGCATTGCGTGAGGGCACGGCAATGGCTTAGTATGGGGGAGTGATGAGATGGCATTTTTACATGATCTCATCGTTCTTTTCGGGCTTTTAATGCACTAATATGTCATAAAATACCATATATATGCTTGCTTTTGTGTTCATGTGTATTTTAGGTATGGATATCGTGAAAAAGACAAAAGATCACAAGATACAAGGAAAAACGAACACGAGAAACGAAGACGTACAAAGAACCGGGCCCTAATCATGGAATTCTCAACAAAATACCTTGAAGACTTGAAGACAAACAAGATTGATCCTCCAAGAATGAAGAAATGACACTTAAAACCCTTGTATATTAATAATTACAAGTTTGGTCCCTTAAGTTTGTCAAAATTGCAAAAAGGTCCTTCAACTTTGAAGAAATGACAAGATTGGTCCCTCAACAAAATCAATTTGTCAATTATGGACCCTCATGAAGTCAAAGATGCAAAGAAGACCTTTGAAGATCAAGATTGTTCAAGATCAGCCCTTGAAATTACTCAAAATGGCAAAAATGATCCTTGAAAACTTTTTCCAAAAGATTTGTGCCAAAAATGTAAAGTGGTGAAAGTTATTTGCAAAGGAAAAAACGTTTATAAGGCTGAAAAACCTTATATGCCAAAAAAGTCAAAAGATAAGGGCTAATGTTGACACTTTGAAAGGTTTAAACACAAATTGCGCCAAACAAAACCTGTTCCGCCAAAATCGGATCAAAAATCTTACTATTCACCTCTTTCACCCCCCATAAATTACTTTACTTAAACCTAGGTTAAAATTCAATTAACCTTGCCCACGTGTGATTCACACACGCAGGAACTAATCCCACACCTAAAAACCCCAATCCCACCACTGTGGACCCTACCCCCAATTCCCCTTTCCACCAATCAAAACACACCTTGGTCCCCAAGCATCATGACGTGTCCACAATCAAAGGCTATGGTTTATTGCTTACTTCCAACGCACAAAGGAACGTCCAGGATCAAATTTAACAGCTCAACCTCAAAAACGCGTCAAGGGAATTTTGGGATTTTTCTAGTGATTAGGGTTTTGTTTTTAGCCTTCTAGAATAGTCATTAGAGTAGTATAAAAGGAGGGCCAGTCTGTGGTAACCCCTTGTTCCAGTTTTCCTCAATTAAATCTTGTAATTCCTTTTAATTAATATAAAAGTTGGTTTTTGTTAAAGAAAAACAATTTAATCCCTTTTTATGATTTCTTAAAGTTGGTGTTTATTGTTGAAGGAAAACTGAGTTTCATTTTCTATTTGGTCAAGTAATTTTGATTTTCAAAATTGTTTGAAGGTTTCTGAAATTTGAGATTTTTGACAGAGATTGTTTCAGGTTTTGATGTTAAGAGTTACACTTTGCTGGTAATATAGAGTTTTTGAAAACATATTAAGAAGGTTTCAAAGTTTTTGGTAAGGTTTAAGAAAGAAAGAAAGTGAATCAGAATATATAGTGCTTGTATTGTGTTCTTCTTTTGTTTTGATTTAAACAGGTTGTGGATTGCTGTTGATCATTGGTCAGCGCAGGCCTCCAGCCTGTGGGAGGTGGATTTACATCCACTAGGGCTTTGGATGTAAAGCCCTAAGGTAATCTTCTTGTTACCTTTTTAGTATTTCAGAAAAGTAGTGGTTTCATGTGATCTTGTTTGATTAGGTATTCTACATGTGTTAAGGTGTTTGGTTTGTGTTCTTTTGAGTTTTTATGCATGTTAGATACCATTAGGGTCAGTTTGAGTGGCTTTTTAATTGTTTTGATTTGATAAAAGTGGAAATCTGAAATATAAAAGGGTGTTTGGATATATGATTTAGCAGGGTAGGAATTGTGATTAGATCTTTGGGAACGTGTTAGAGTTGGTAAGTAAGGTTAAGATAGATTGCATGTTAGCATAAGAGTAGAATAGAACAAGTTTTGAGCTATTTGTGTGTTTAAAAAGTGAAATAGCCTACTCAAATCTGCTTAGGCCTATTTGTGCTTATTTTTCATGAATTTTGGTGCTTGATCTTTGTAAATGTGTGAGTGATAGGTTGATTTAAGGTTTGTTATTGCTTGAGTGCTAGTTGAAGAGTGTGTGTGCATGATTTTGTCACTTGAATCTCAATAGGGTGCTAGAAATCTGCATAGAAGTCCACAGACTTCATCTCTTTGTTACAGCAACTTCATAGTGCTTTTGTGTGCCTTGTTTGAGTACTTTGGTGTGCTAGGTGTTTATTTTAGCTTGTTTGCTTGACTCCTTGTGCTTCAATAAGCACAAGGGTGCCCCCTGTCCACATAACTACACCAAATAAGCCAAGAATCCAAGCCCTCTTGGATTCTACCACTTGTGAAGAAGCAAGAACAATAAGCCAATCCTGCTTGTGTTCATATTGAACTCTGTCACGTTTTATTTTGATCATTTGAGTATAATCTTGCAATAAAAGGTGATTTGGATTAAGTTTTGAAGGTTCACAAGGTCACAAATTGGTTTGGAAAGCAAAAAAATAAAAAAGGAAAAAAGTGTAAAAAACACACCCGTAGCAGGACTCGAACCCCAGACCTCTCGAAGGAGGGTTAGGAGCTCTACAGCTAATCTAGATGGTTTTTTACGTTTATGTTTGTTTTCAAATGTTATTTAACATGTTTTTCAGTTGTTAGCTTATATAATAAGCCGTAGCTTAATTCCAACTTTTCAGCTTATTTGTTAAGCATTTTCACTCCTTTTTATTTTTCCTTTGATCCTTATTAGATTAGAGATTTTTCTAGATAGTTTTTAAATTTTTCCCTTTATTTATTAATTTTCTAGAATTTATTTATTACCCGTTTTTTATAAAGTCATTAAAAAATAGAAAAAAGAGTTTAAATTTTTAGGAAAAATATTTTTTAGTTTTTAAAATAATATTTTGAGGTTTACATCTAGTTTTGGTTTTATAAACTTTAATTTTTAATTTTATATTATTTTAAGGTTTTTTATAAACTTTAAACATTTTTATAAAATTATTAAAAAGGGTTTAGGAACTTTAATTTGTGTTTTTCTCTTAGTTAGATTATTTTAAGTTTTTAGAAATTTTTTTAGAATTAATTTTATTAACTTTTTATTTTTAGCATTATTTTAATATTAATTTATTATTAAAAAAATCAAAATTTTATTTTTATTTCTTTTTCCATTTTTCCTAGGTTCTTTATCATTAATTAGTGCTCTTTCCATTTTTAGAATATTTTTATAGCTTTTAGATTTATTTTTATAATTATTTTAAGTTTAATTAGTTTTTAATCATTTTAAATCATTTTTAGAGTTTTAAAAATAGTTTTAATAGCTTTTAATTTTTAGAAAATTACTTTTTAGTCTTCTAATAATATAAGTTAAGTAATTATTCAATAAAATCATATTTTAGACATTTGAATTAGTTATATTTAATTTTAGGGCTTTAATTAGCATTTAAAATTAAATATTTAATTAATAAAAGGTTTTAAAATATCTTTGTTGGATTTTTATCTTTATTTATATTATTTTAGACTTCTTTTTAGTCTTTTTAATTCTTGATTTTGTTTTTGGTCTTAGTATAATTTTTTTTAATTTGGGTAGTTTTTCACGACTTTACGTCTTTTACGTCGTAGTGTAATTTTAACGTAGCCGTCTTTCCATCTTCTCATCCCCATTCTTCTCAAATATTAATCTCAAATAATTACAAGTTAAAACACACACATATACCTCCTTGGGAAACGAACTTTCTCTCTTTTATTTGATTGGGTCATTAGTGTTTGATTTTTCCTAAAATCATCACTCGATACTTACCGCTCATATACGTTCTTTTGTTTTCCTAAACAAGAGTCGTATTATACCACAATCAGTGACTCATACTTAGATCTGGTAAACTTCATGAAGAATTGTGATGTTAGTGAAGCATTCACTAGATCCCCATCATTTTTCTACCAAGAATACCTTAGGAATTCTGGTATTCTGCTGAAGTCCCTGATGACAACACCATCTCCTTCAACCTTTCATGTAATGGAAACCCCTTTGCTTTTTATGTTAATGAATTTTCCTCTGTGGCTGGGCTAAGACATGGCGATGAATGCCTAAAATCTGCTGAAAAAAAGGTTGTAAAGGATGCCCTTGCAACACTTTTCAATGTATCTGATGTTAACCCAGCCCTTACACCTGAAGAAGTGGTTGTTTAATCTCCTCTAAAGATAAAGTCCCCCCCCCCTATGTGGAGAGTCCTCTCCACACACATAGTTAAATCCCTGGGTGGTATACAGGGATCTCAAGATCAATTGGCCTTCAATCATCAAGCCATTGCTTATGGGCTGATATGGGGAACAGACGTCGATGTTGGAAGCATTATATTCTCTAACCTTGTCGAAAAGCTGAAAGGAACCAACCAAGTCGTAGAGAAAAAAATCTGCTATGTTCGCTTTCTTTCTCTCATCTTTGAAAGTCTTTTGGGTGATAACTACCACAACTCTACACTCACAGCCATGAAGCCATATCACATAACTGGAGCTATATATAAGGTGATGGGACCCAACGATGTGCCAGCTACTACTCATATGAAGAATGTTGCTAATAAACAACCATCTATTGTGAAGCCCTTGCTCCCGTCCTCTGAGAAGGTGATTGCAGCTGGTGTGTCTTGTAAGTCAGCGTCTTTGACCTCTGGGCAACACACCATGCTGTCCAAGGAAACAACTGGCCAACAACCTAAGAAGAAGAAAAACCCCTCTTCTTCCCAAACCCAAACTGTTATTAAGGCCAGGGTTAAGAAGATTGCTACCATCTCTCTTTCCTCTGGTCCAGAGACTTCTGTGGACACAGAGACATCGGCTGATAAACAACAAGAGTCTAGCATCTCTATCTCAGCAGAGAAAACAGGGAACCAACCAAATTCCGCTGATATCTCATAGGTAATCAGTTTATAATTTTTAGAGGTCCACAAGCAGCCACTCTCAAATGTCTGTAGGTGAGAGTGGTGAAGTTAGGGTTATCTTCGACCCATTGGAGTTTGTGTATGCACTTAGAAATCTGTTAATACTTCTGTACACCCTGTCTTTGCACCACGGAGTGATTCATTTGTGTTTATAAAGCACCCCGATGACCATGCACCCTCTAGACAGTATTCAGGCAAACAAAAACCTGAATACATATATGTCTCGACCTAGAGTAGTTGTACTTCACACAACCTCTAAGTTCCCTCAGAAAAAGAATCCCAAAAGTCTAACTTTTAGGGGGAGCTGAATCATCAACCTCAGCTTCCTAGGGACAGCGTAATATGACGATCATTAACTACATCTTTTTCACAAATAAAAGAATCCCAACGGATTTATCCTTTCAGGGGGAGTTGAATCATCACCCTCAGCTTTCCTAGGGGCAGCGTAACAGTCGATCTTAACCCATATATAATTCACAGATAAAAGAGTCCCAAAGGATTTATCATTTTAGGGGGGCTGAATAATCACACTCAGCTTTCCTAGGGGCAGCGAATGGCGACCATTAGCCTCATTATTTTCACACTTAAAAGAATCCCAAGGATTTTTCCCTTGGAGTGGCTGAATAATCATCCTCAGCCTCTATAGGACAATGAACTGGCGACCATTCCCTTTATCGATTTCCTTGTTACTAACTTACACAAATTGCATGTTGATGTTGAACAACAAAATGTAGACTCTCTGGCTATAGATGAAGAAGCAGATAATTTGATTCAGGATCAGCCAAAAGAAGATGAGCCCATGCCAGATGCTGAAGATGATGTGCTTGCCTTCTTTGAAAGCCTATTTGAGCCTGAATCTATGACAGATGATGAAATTATCCCTGAGGGGATGATTGAGGAGGAGGATGATGAAGAAGATGAACAACCTTCTATGTCACCGCCCAAAGCCACAGCTGTGTCCACACCAGCTAAAGAACAAACTCCTCCTCCCAAAGAAGCTGTTGTGACTCCTACTTCTGCTACATCTGTCACACATGAGCTTCCAACAGCTGTGTATGATCCCACTGCAGAGTTTCTGTTATTCGATCATCCACAACAAACCAATTTTGATATTTTTCCAAAGGAAGATGACTATGACCAACAAAGCACGAACATTCATGGTTTAAGGCCCTATCATCAGGCATCAGATATTGAACACCTGTCACGCAAGTTGGATCTAATGGGGTCTGAAATTCATACTTTCACAACCAATTTTCCCAAGAAAATTTCACAGGCTGTTAAAGATGCCATCACTGAACCCATCCAAGATGGCACAAGAAAAGGAGTTTCTCAGGGACTTAACCACTTATCCACTCGCATCAAAGATACTATCATTAAAGAAGTCCCTGACATGTTTTCAGCCCACGAGTTGGTGATGCACAAAGAATTTGAGGCTGTGTGCAACAAGCAAAAACGTCACACTCACTATTTGGCTGGACATGTTGATCGCTTTGTTAATCGCAATTGCAACAGGATTCTAAGAATTGCTAGAGGATCAAGGAACAGGCAAAAGAAATTGGCTACATCTATTGACAAGGTTGCTAGGTATCTTCAATCACGTTCAGCCAAGCGTCTCAAGAGACACGCTAAACGTGAGGGGGAGAAAATTGACGTACTAATACTAGAACATGTCAACACCAACACAGGTACAACTAAAAACATCATTCCTACACCTATTCCACTCCAAGTCATCACACCAATCACTGTACCTGATGATGATGAAAGTAAGGGGGAGAAACAGATTAACAAAGCAACTGATTCATCAAATTCTCTGTCTTTGGATAACACCAATGAGACTGTGGATGATGGTGAACCAAATGCTAAGAAAATCAAATTCACTGTCAGCTCCCTCCCAAAAGCTGTACAAGAACAAGCTCAGCTAGCATTCTTAAAACATGCTGAAGAGCTGAAGAAAGCTAGTGAAGAATCCTCTGTCTCGAAGAAAGGGAAAGAAATAGTTATGGTAGACTCAGACGCTAAACTAAAGAAGATAGATGCGATGCTAGAGACAGGAGGATCAACCACTGAAATATCTCAATTCTCAACCATTAAAGTTGCAAATGAAAACCCCTTAACTATTGAAGAAATTGAAAAACAAGCACTTGAATTTACAAGATTGAATGAAATCAAGAAGGCTAAAGAGTTGGATGAAGCCAAGCTAAAAGCCATGTCTCCTCAACTCAGAGAGGAACAAATAAAAAGGTTAAGATAAATGGAAGTTAAACGCACAGAGGCTCTGAAAAAAGGTAAAAGCAGACTATGATGCATGCGTCAATAACATATATGCAGAAGGGAAAATAACCAAGTTCAAATACACTGTTAAGAAGTCAACTCATACACGACAGATGATCATATGGAGAGATAATCAAGTGGCCAACATGGACATTTTTGAGGACTTCAAACTTAAGACACTTGGTCTGTCTGAATGGTTTGAAGTTGAAGCTTTAGCTGAAAAGAAGACTGGATAGGCAAATTTCATGCTCTTAAAAACTCTGAAAGCTAAGTTCAAGTGGCTGAAAGAAACAACTACTAAACTCAATGTTGATCCTCCCCCATAGCTATTTGAACCAGAACCAACAAAGGCTAAGAAGAAAAGGAAAATGATGACTCAATTCCTCAAAGAAACCTTTGTGACTGATGATATCCAAGTGGATGGGATGCACAGGAACCGGATTCTTCCAAATGGGATTGTAGGTCCTATTGATGGTCAGACTTACATTGAGCCTGAAAATGGGAAGGCCTACATGAACAAGGGATGCCAATATGTGTTCCAAAGGGAAGATAAGTTGGAAATTGCATCAACTGTTCAGCTTATTATGTTTCAGAAAGTGCTTAAAATCAACACGGACTATTCCAAGGTATTTGCCCAAGCTTTGTAGGCTGAATTGGATACTAGAACAGACAAAGCTGAAGCTGAAGAGAAAATCAAGAATGATGATTACTGAAGTTTTCACAGTTAAACGTTTACTATCATATTTTGTTTTACTCATGTATTGTACTTGTAATTTTTTAAGTATTAATGAATTATGAAGTTGTTTGTTAGATCTGTTATGTGTAAGAAGAAGCTGTTATCTCACTTACGATAACTCATTTAGATCTAGCTGTATTTATGTTTAAACAGGGGGAGATTGTTGGGAATCTAAGTTTGTTAGAATTCCCTTAGTCATAGATTTAAACCTAAATTAATCTTTTTGATATTAACTTGCCTGTGCCTAGGAGACAGGCAAGTAACCCAAGACTCACAGAATTCTAAGTCTCTGTGAGAAAACACAGAGGAGTCCATGTCAGAGACATTGTCAAGGAAGTCGAATATTACTTGAAAACATACTCATTGGCTGTGTTGGATAACAGCCAAGATGTATCAGGGACTCTGAGTGGTTGAGTGTTAACAGGGGTGGCAATACCCTGTTAACACTCAGTACACTTTGGACATACCTAAGTGTTTAGGCGGGAAGTTATGCAGCCTAAAGTATAAGGTATGAAGAAAAGGGAAACTATGTCAGCTCTGTTTCCCTAAAGCGTTGTGGCAGACTACCAAGAATAGAAGAGCATCTTTTCATAGATGTCTGGCATTGTCTGTTTTGTGTAGTCACCATCAACCAGTACTAGAAGTCAACCTCGTACCACTATAAATAGGATATGTAGGCTAGAGTTAATGTTGTTCACTTTGTTAGATTTCACACATTAACTCTTAAAAATTAGAGAACGAACAGTTGTGCCTGTTTTCTTAAGTTTGCTTTATTTTGTCCAAAGTGTACACACCACATTGTCCTCAAACTATGGTATCCATAACACATGTAATACTTGTTATACAATAATAAAGTACTACGTTTGAAAAGTATTTACTTGTGTTAATTATCTATCTTAATCGTTTCAAGCTAGGTTTAGGGACATTCAGTTCCCAACCTAGATACACCTGCAAAGTAAATGAAGTTCCAAATACTTACAGATCAATCATCAATGTCGAACAGTGGGTTGCTTTTGTAAACCACACGACCACAAACGAATTTAAGGTTGTTAATTTCTATTTTGTTTTACATTTCTAAACACCGTATCTATGCATTGTTTGGAAATTCCGTATGACAAACACACTGTTACATACATCATTCATATTAGAAGCTTTGACATTAGTATGAAAAACAGCACATACTAGCAACTTCTCATCCAGTAATCTATTTTGTTAGGTGAAATCAACTGCAAATAAATTGGCGCGTTCCAAGTCTCTTTATCAGCATACAATGGGACGTGGTGGTTATGTATATATATAAGAGCAAATGGTAAGATTATATTGGTTTAATATCCTAACATTGTTGTCCATGTTGGTTTAACTTTTCATTTGTATGTATTTGATGTTTGGAAGATCAAAAAACAAGAAATTGAACCAAAACCAAACCCCCCCCCCCCCCCCCATGGTGTATTGTGGTTTAACGGAAGGGTCAGAAAAGACAGAAAATAGACAGATGATGAAACAATCAAAGTGTGCACTAAGATTGTAAGTGTTATTATGTTTATATTCGTATAATAAGTTACTTACCATTTTTTGTGCCGATGGAAGTAGAGGAACATATCAGAGATGGAACCTTGACGGTTGCTAGTGGCATAGATTCATTATCACATGTATTAGGGAAGGACAAGGGAGGGTATGCAAGAGGAGTGGGAGGGAGAGTTACGTGCAGGAAGTTCTTTGATCTTCCTAGAAGGAAACAAGGAATTTATGTAAGGATTGCGATGCTTGAAACTGAACTTGATAAGGAGAGACAGGCGCGTAAAGATAAAGAGATTACAGTCACTCAATTAACCACACAGATGTCACAAACACAAGAAGTTCTTAATAAAATGTTGAAACTTATGTCTACACATGGGGTTAATATAGAAGAGTTAACGCCAAATCAGTCAAATGTAAGACTAGTTTTCTAATTTTGATACCATGATTTTCAGTCTATAATACCAATAACAATTAACATACTTATATTTTGCATGTATTATGACTGGAAACTAATACATTAAATACAATACCTAATAAGGATCAAAGGACGTCGATAAGTGGTGGTGGAGTTCAGAATGGTGTGATAATTACAAAGTCTACGAACAAGGTAAGTTATAAAAAACCATGTTTGGTTTTTAAATTGTACATACATGAATTATTTACTGTGTTATGTATATATGTAGGGACCTGTTAGAACTAGGGCACCAAAAAATAAGACTAGATCGTTAGAAAAGAAGTCTCCACTTCAAAATTCACAATCTCAAGAAGATGTTTCTCTAGCTTCTGGATCACAAGAAGATCTGTCTCTCTCGTCACAACAAGACATACCTATTTCATCATTACGAAAGAAGCATACACCTTCTAAATCAAAAGTAAATAAGTCTCCACCATCACTACCAGTTGTAAGTATTACATCATTATTCATATAATTACTTGTTTAATTCATTTCTCATTAATTCATGTAAACATATTTTCTTCAGATATTTAAGTGCAAACTGTGGAACATCTCGAGGACAATTATCACTGGTAATGGTACGGTATACAAGTATAAGCATGGAGAAACTATAATGATTCATAACCAACCACTGCCAAAAAAATTGCTACAAAGTTTCACTTGAGGAATCCCTAGTGGATGCAACATTCATACCTGATGACAGAAATAACGGTTTAAAAGATATTAAGGATGTAGAAGGTAGTTTTGTGGCATGGCCAAAGGAAAAGGTTATTTTTGATCAAAAGTTACATACACTTGAGTTATCATCTTACATGTACATAGCTTTTCATATTTAGTTCAATGTTTAATACACGGCTTTTGTTTACCTACATGAAACAACGCCACCAAATACCATAAAAGCTATTGTTGAAAGTGCACCAAAGATAGGATCTAAGTGCTCGATGAACGTTCCAGCAGGCAGTACATTTACGACTATTCCTCATATTCATAAACAAGCTAGGAATAACAAGGCTCAAAAGACTTTACAATACGTTGATTCTGAGTCTTTACAAGTGTGATTCTTTGTGAAAAGTATGTTAGTTTAGAATAATACGACATTACAATTGTTGATTTGCTTATGTACATTCAATTTTATATATTAATGCAATTGAAATTTGATTTCTAGAATTTTGTTTTTTGTTTTTATTAAATTCTTAAAGGTGAGCGACTAGACGATGAAACATAGTCACACATATTAACATTGTTAGTCACATTCCAATGTGTGACTACATATCATAAAAAGTCACACAAACATACAATTCATGTGACTATTGGATGAATATAGTCACACAAAATACAATTTGCTTGACTTGACAAAGCATACAGTCACACTTATTACTACTATTGGTAACTCTTTGTTAAATTTTATGTGACAAACTCACTACCATTAGCATGATTTGTGTGACTACATATCATTAAAAGTCACACAAACATACAATTCATGTGACTATTGGATGCATATAGTCACACAAAATATAGTTTGCTTGACATGACAAAGTATACAGTCACACTTATTTCTACTATTGGTAACTCTTTGGTTAATTGTATATGACAGACTCACTACCATTAACATGATTTGTGTGACTACATATCATAAAAGGTCAAACAAACATACACTTCATGTGACTATTGGATGCATATAGTCATACAAAATAGAATTTGCTTTGTGACAATCCGTCAATTTATGGTTGATATTTTATTCTTGAATATTATTTAAAAACATTATTTTAATGTTACAATATGAACTCACATATTTTTGGGAAGAAATTTGGATTTACGTCTTGAAGTAGCATCGACTACGTCTAAACCGGAGGATTCAACGTTACGTGCTTACGTTTACATACACCGTCTTTGGTGACAGTCCGACATTTCAGAAAATAAATTTGTCCATGAATATTATTTTGGAGTTTTAAATTTGAGTTGGTTCATAAACTCAAAAATTTACGAGAAGATATTAGGACTTACGATTTTATTTTAACGTCCTTTACGACTAAACCGGAAACCTTAGGATTACGTATTTACGTTTTCGAACTCCGTTTTTGATGAAACAATTTTTATTGGATTTATTTTGTGACGTTGATTCATAATTTATAAAAACGTTTTTCGTAAAACGACCCGAGGGCACGCAAATCGAGGAAACTAGAATCGAGGAGTACCCGTAAATAAATGGGATGAGACAAGTGGGACACTTGTCCCACCCCACTCCAAAACCGGCCTTAAGTTAGCTACATACACCATGAGGTGTCACAACCTCATGAACAAGTAAACACTTGTCCATTTAGCTTACATATTAAGCTTACCTCAACACAAAACCACCCACATAAACCATTGTCTTCACTTTCCACCATGCGAACTAGCTAAAACTCTCTCATCCTCTCCATTAATGCCGTCCCATTTCTCACCACAAACCACCATCACTTGATCAAAATCAACCACAAAATCTCATGTTATTCATATACATGTTGAAGCCCTTTTGAAACCCTATTGATTGGTGGTACTTATAACATCCAAGGAGGAGTATTCATGGTGTCTTGGGCTGATTTTCCACAAGGTGATCATAAAGATTGATGGTCTTGAAGATGGTGTTGGCTAAGCACAAGTTTCTCCATCAAAATCCATGTTTTGATCACAACCTACATCATCATGGTGGTATAAAGATTGTCCTCCTCATCTTCTTGTTATTTTGATTATGTAAACATGTATTTTATTTCCTATTGTATATGTTTATGATGATTATATGATGATAAAAATGTTATGTGGGGATTTGTTGTTGATAATCATGGATAAAAAGATGAAAAACTATAAGTAAAAATGGGTAAATCTTGTTTAAATGATAGGCTGTATAAAAACAGTAAAGAACCATACGGTAAACTGACAAAATGATGAAGTAAAATGGATTTAAAGTAAGCTATAGGTCTTGTACACATGTGAGAGTTAGCCATGCAATGGAATCAAAATAATGAGTGAGATATGATCAAAACAAGTTTAAGGTATAAATCTGAGTTCACTGTTTTGGACGATTTTTAGAAAATATTTAGAAGATGATTCAACAGTAGCTATAGGAGAGTTAAATGTAGCACATATCATGTAGTTTATGTGATAAAAAGTTGAGCTTCTATCTCCATATAGAACTCAAGATATGACAGTTTTGGTGAAAGTGAAGATAAAAATCAGATTTTTGGAAATTAAAGAATAATACTATTATATAAGCACTCAAATTTTAATAGTATAAAATATAAATTAAAACCCACTAACTCATGAATTCTATTTATAAATATGTAAAATGATAAAAAAGTGTATAAATTATAAAAATGGTAACTTGTTAAGTTTTATAAGTTATAAAACTTTAAACATGATTTTTACGACTTTTTCGGCTATTGCCGTAAAATTAACGTTTTGGTTAAATAAAACTTAGATGGTTGGACCCGTCTAATGAAAACTTTATAAAACTTATATACTGATATATAGACATGTACAACAAGTAAAAACCGATAAAACCCGAACTATAGGGCATACGGACATTAACGAGCTAAGTAAACATATTGGACTAATACTTGGGCTAATAATTGGACTAAATAAGATAAACACTCATAAAAAGAACTTATTGGGCTTAACCCATTTGGGCCCAACTTGAAAGTTTAAATACTGATAATATAAGTAAGAAATGGATTAATACAAGTTAATAAACTTATAATAGGCTTATTGGACCTAAAACACGTAAAAAGGTAAAACTAGTAAACTAGTATAAAAGTTATCGACATATAACACTAAAATGAGTAAACAAGAATATGTAAACCCACTTGATCATCATATATATATAATCATCATATGTATACATAATTGTTATTTTTATAAAGTCATTGGACAAACGTCTAAGACCGATTATTATTTGTCTAGGTTTCCGTGATTGAAGCACGTACCGTACGTCCGAGTTGCCGATAACCCGCTTTCCCACATCAACGTGAGTTCATAGCCTTGCACTCTTTTAAATGTTTTTATAAATGCTTTATAAACCCGCGAGGGAGATAACATGTTAGTTTTTATAAAATTAGGACACCATTTGTCCCGATTGTTTGTTTATTGATTTTGGACCCGAATGATTGAATGACCCGATTGTATGACCCTATGAATGATTAAAGGACCCGATAGATGAAATAAAAATGGATTATTAAAGTTAGGTTATGTCACTAAAAGTCCCATTATCATGAATTGTGAACTACCGGGATTTGGTAGACGCTTATGCATTTAATAGTACTATTTGGGGACGATCACCCCAGTTCGCGCCTTGACGATTGATCCCCGTCGTGCCACATTGATTGGTAAGCGAATTTATGTATGAGAAGATTTCCATAGCGTGACCTTTGTGACGACACGTTACTTTAGATGGGCAAAACTGGTATCGGGTTAGCTACCCGTTTTGGTTTAGTAAGGTAACAATGTCATGCGGCTTGTAATAATCCAAAAACTAACGAAATAATACTAGACGCTCAGAATTACGATGTATTGCCTGACTAGCAATACTGGGTCATACTATTGATACTATGTTTGTGTTTTGGTTTTCATAACCATACTCATATAACGGTTTTTATTTTCATACAACGTCGTAAGACGTATTGTATGACGTTTTTACGACATTGGCTCGTATAATGATTTTAAGGCTTTTTATAACCATATTCATATAATGGTTTTATTTAATCTATACAACGTTGCAAAAACGTATAGTATGGTGTTTTTAACGACAATGATTCGTATAACGATTTTTAAGGCAAATGCCTATATTATGATTTTCGATAAAGATTTGTATAAAATGACTTTGGCTATTCTATGGCCTATTAAAATGATTTGTACAAGATGATTTTCAGTAATAATTTTATACTGATATTATATTGATGGATTTTATTAAACTCTATGAATTCACTCGGCGTTATCGCTGACCTTTTCTTTTAACATGTTTTATCTCAGGTACTTGAAGGTAATTCTCGAGAAGACGACAAGAATTCATGGCCCGCACTTAAACAATATTTTTCCATTCAAAAAACTTTGTATGAAATGTAATACTTGGGACAGATGTAACTTTGATATTTATGAATGGAAATACTTTATTAATAAACGACGAAATTTTTATGCGTTGTCTATGATGTGAGTAATGTGCTATCCCGTAACACCAACTAGTCTTCCGCTGTATTAAGTTGTACGAATTTGGGGGTGTTACAGTTTGGTATCAGAGCTCTCGTTATAGAGAACGAAAGATTTTTAAAACCAAGGTTTTGAATAAAACATTTCAAAATCTTTTAACTAAAAACATTTTTCTAAAAATGTCTAAAAATCTTTTGACTATAACGGTGCCGAAGAATTCCCGAGTTACCGACAAGGCCAGACTGAGAAGTGTTATTTTAATATTATATATATATATATATATGTATATATATATATATATATATATATATATATATATATATATATATATATATATATATATATATATATATATATATATATATATATATATATATATATATATATATATATATATATATATATATATATATATATATATATATATATATATATATATATATGTATATATATATATATATACATATATATATATATATAATATATATATATATATATATATATATATATATATATATATATATATATATATATATATATATATATATATATATATATATATATATATATATATATATATATATATATATGATGTAATTTTATTACATGATTGTTTGATGATTATTTAGATATTTATACGAGGTATTTATACGACGTAGATTGTCACAAGGAACCCTAAATTCCCTAGTAAATTAATCGAAGCTATTCTCGTAGGAATTCTAGCTATCCTAGATCTAAACCAAGTTGTGGATATTTATGATCCCGAAAAATGGTTGATATTCGTAGAAATGTAGATATTAGTTGATTGTGATATTGAAAAAGAATTGGCGAGTGATACTAGGATTTTTAATCCTTTAAAATTAATGTTCGTTTTATCCTCGATTCGACTCGAATTTGATTTCCGTTTTTACGTTTCAACTTAATTCGTTTTTGGTACAATCTCTTTTTGGGTGTTTTTAAACTAATTGAAAAATATTAAATGAAAACTAAATTTAATTATCTATTTTTAAACTATTAAATTGAAAATAAATCTATTAAAAGCTATTTGAAATTAATCTATCTAAAAATTATAAAAATAAATCTATAAAAATAACTTTTACTTTAAAAATAATCTATTTAAAACTTTTTAAACTAAATACTTAATTAAAAATCTACTTTAAAAATAAACTATTTTATACTATTTTAAAATCTATATTAAATTTTGAACTAATTAAAAAAAACTAATTTTAAAACCAAAGATATATTTATTTTTTTTTTTCTTTTTTTTTTTTTTTTTTTATCTTTTTTTTTTTTTTGTAAAAACTGAATATAAATAAACTATTTAATTGTTATTAATTAAAATCTAATTAAACTTATATTTAAACTAATTAAAAAGCTGCTAGCACTAATTAATATCCTATATTAATGATCTAATGTAGAATAAAAATCAAAAAGAGTCTAGCTCAGACGGTTAAGGCGTATGGCCTGTATGCGGAAGGTCACGAGTTCGAGACCAGTGAAGGACAAATTGTGCTAATTATTTTTTTTTTTTTTTTTAAAACTTACTTTTTTGGAATTTGAATCTTTTGTTTGGACAGTAAAACAACCTCAGACCAATTGGGTCTGAGGTAATAAGCAGCACAAATAAGCAGTCACCAAAATAAGCAAATCCAAAACCGAATAAGCAGATACTAAATAAGCTAAGCAGAAATTAGATAAGCTAAATACCAAAAGCTGTTAATGCAAATAAGCTAAGTTCTAAATAAGCTAATACAATGCAAATAGCTCAAAACCAAACCGAACAATTAAGCAGAATCCTAAATAAGCTATGAAAATAAGACTAAGCTGAAATCCAATTAAGCTATACTAAACAAGCAGTAACAAATAAGCTAATTAAGCTACTCTAAACAGAAAGTTCTTATGATCTAATAAGCTACTGATTTAAAACTCGCAGATCCAAACATCCTACTTGTAAACAGAATCAAAGCTGAGCAGATTAAAACAATATCAATAGAACCTAAACAGAGAAAAGCAGATTTAATAAACTTTAATCCAATGCAAATTAAACACGAACTAAATAATACTAATCAATCCTAAGCAACATCAAATAAAACATGAACAGATTCATATAACTTCAAACAAAAATATCAGATAAATAGAAACTTAGAAAAACTGAAAAGAGAATTGAAGGAACCTGAAGTCGAGAACCGTTGAGATGTAGCGTCGCGCTGAGCGAGCTAAAACCAAAACGAAACCAAACACCGTCTTCGATTCGAAACCATCAACAAACTTATCATAAACCAAAACAATCCAAACAAACACCTCGAACTAAAAACCTTTTTGAAACAAAACTAACACCCTGCTGAATCGAGAACCAATCGAGAACTAATCGAACCACTTTTTTATAAACCTCCAGTGGGAGATTTATTCACTTTCTCTTTATTTTTTTTTTTATTTTTTTTTTTATATTATATCATACGAGAACAGCAAAGCTATATTATATAAACTGATTAAAAAAAATAAGAACAATAACTGGGAAATTAAAACTGAGACGAGAGATGATTAAATTCAACTTTTCATTAAAATCAAAAATTACATTACTTGAAGATGAAAATTACAATAACCCTAATTTTAACTAATTTTCTAAAAATTAAAATAAAGAAAAAGCATAAATAAATTACATGATAAGGGGGGTTTTTATAAGGATCCCCCGATCCTTCTAGGCTTTCTTGGAGGCTACGGTGAGCAATCACAACCCTTGATACTTCTCTTCTTCTCTCTTGCTTTAATCAAACGGTGGAGATGGGTCTTGATCACACAGATTGCCAAGGTGGCAAATCTGTGTTTCTTTTGTGCTTTTTCTTTGGCCTATGATTGGTTGATTGAGAAGGTTGAGGTGTCTTGTCCAATAAAAATCATCCACGTAGCATTCGTTCCATCTTCCCTTCCGAAATCTTTGGGGAATTAATTCCCTTTCACGTGAATCACACGTGAGTAACAAAACCCCCAATTTAATTGAACTTTTTACTGGATTAGGGTTTGTGGTGAATAGTGGTTTTACTGGTTTTTCTAGGGTAAAAGGGAAATTGGGGAAGATGGGTGAGAGAGAAGAAAATACTTTGTTTTTATCGACAGAAAAATGAGAGAGAGAGAGTGGGTAAATGGGTTTTAATGAAGTGTACACGTGGGGATGGTAAAAAGGATGGGATTGGGTAATTTAATTATTGTGTGTCGGTGGGTAAAATGTGGGGTGTTGGGTCGGTTAAAAAAGAAAACGAGTGGATGAAAAGTTATTTTGGTGAGTGGGTGATTCGCATACACATCTTTCTTAAACCCTTAATAGGCCCAAATTCATTTTTCGCTGAAGTTATTGGGCTTGGGGCCCAATTCCATCCGTTTTTAAACTTAATATGGGCCTATTGGACTTTTCAACCAACAAGTAACTCCATCTTGAATCATAAGTGGGCTTTTAAGCCCACTTCCCAAATGTGGGTCCCACTTAGCTCGTAAACTCGACAAATGATTAAATCCGCTAAAGTCAAGCTCGATTTTGGCTTCTAAGATCTTTTTCTTCAATCCCGTGTCGATTATTGCCGGTTTTCATGAACTTGGCACACTTTTGGACTTTTGATCTTGTCTTCGTTTCTTTCTTGGACTTTTCTTCATTATTTGACCGTGAAATCCCGTGTTTTATCTTCTTTTGATCATTTGTACCTATTTATCACACAAAACACAAAACCACGCATAATTCCGACATTTATGATAATAAACACATGATTAGGTCTTGTTTTTCCTTAATTTTAGTGGCAAAAGGATAAGTGTTTACACACTTATTAGCGAGATTAAATCTGATATCGATGTCATGACGATCTTTCCTTATAGAGTGGAGTTTGACAAAACGTTACCACCTATAAAGATGTCATTTGATTCGTTGTCATCCAATTCTTAAATTGAAATCGAAAGGGGGAATGTTGCACTTGAGGTTGTTATTGGAACCATTACCCAAAAGCCTCATGCCACTAATACCTTTCCGAGAAGTCTAGTTGAATGATCAAGTCATTTCATACTAGTGACTCATTTGATAATTATTGTTGTAAGAGCTATAGGATTGAAAATTAAGTATTGTTCATATTGAGCTTTTATTGCCCTATTAAGGCCTAAGAATAAAGTTGAAGTATTGAAGAATG
Organism: Glebionis coronaria; assembly: GCA_025667525.1. Taxonomy (NCBI): domain Eukaryota; kingdom Viridiplantae; phylum Streptophyta; class Magnoliopsida; order Asterales; family Asteraceae; genus Glebionis; species Glebionis coronaria. The sequence goes on along the minus strand of CM046881.1, from coordinate 339,545,644 downwards.
ATGTAGGATATCGAATTGAGTATAGGTTGATTAAAACTTGAATAAAAGTAAAATTTAACTTGTGTGGAATAAGAAATTGTTAAGAGGAAGTCGTTAAGTTTTGTGATTGAATTATAAGGTTTTACTTGATTGTTGATTAGTGTTAAGGGTTGTTCCTATACCATTGTCCAATAACGAGGATGCCCAGTGTCCAAGAAATAAATTGAAGAAATCTTCTTCTGAATTGAGACCGATGGATCTTCTGGGACATGTGGAACACCTAATGACTCTTGTAGATTAGTATTCATTGTGGTATCTTTTAAAAATAATCCCTAATTTAACTGTGACATCAATTGGTAGGATGAGTTCTGAGAATTGTATGACATAGTGACACGTAATGTGTTACAGTATAATTTTGACTTGTTTGTGATTAATGAAAAAAGACTACCTTTGATTGCTAAATTATACGTGTATCAATGTTATCTATCCTTTATTGCTTCATCCTAATGTTCGCATTAGTGATGCAACCATTGAACACGTACTCATCTTAATTTGAGTTACGTTGTGAATCATTCTTCGTGAGTGCCATCGAAGTCATGAACCTCATGATTAATTGGCTAAGCTCATTTCCTATCATATTGTAGTTAATTCTTGGTAAACAACTTTCATCACTCTTTTGCAGATCATTCATTATTTTTATAAGATAAAACAGTATTATTTGAGGAAATTGAATTTTCATCACTATAAGGATTATTCAAAGTGAGATTTATAAGTGATTGATATCAAAATAAAGTTGTTTATGAGACGCTTTGGAAACTTAATTATTTCCAAAACAAGGAAAATCTTCCTAAATTTATTTTTGATTCTTATTTAAGAATTAAGCCTGAAAATGTTTTTATTTTAAACATGATGATAACATTTTGGCGAACTGAGTATTGCATCGTTGATCTTGAAATTGTATATAGTTGCGCGCCTACATACAATTTGGCATGGACCATGCAAGGCTGATTAGTAGTCACCATAAAACTAATGAATAAACACTACATTTTCTTTGAAGATTGTGAAAAATTAAATTTTATGAGATCTGCAAGAAGTGAAAAATAAGGACATAATGTTAGGGACACCTACATATGTGCCTGTAGCATCTATTCTTCTGAGTCGAATTTACTCATCTGTGGAAATTGTCTTATTTGACAATTGACAATTCTTTCTTGTCCAATTCTCCCGTAGTGAGATTCTTAGGAAAAGTATCTGATTACCGAGTGTTGATACCCGACTGGATGTATCGACGTTCCTATCATTTCTTTTGATTCGATTTCATTTGAATGACCTGGATAACGATCCGAGGAGCTTTCGAATGCGTACTCAAATTATGAAAACATGGGATATATTCATATTCATTAAATGTTTTTGTCTGTGTCTGGTTTGAAATTCTCTCGCGTAGATTATGTGTTAACCTTACTCTTCTAAGGTTAGTTGTGTCTCCAGATATCCTTGAATTTGTGGAAGGATTATGAGTTATTATTAGTCTTTTGAGAAGTTCACATCTTATCGACGGCAATAAAACTGGAAAGTTGATAGTGCCAGTAAAATGGATTGATTGAGTATGACATGACGACATTGTCTTAATTGATGGGAACTCGAGTAGAATTCCCCTAAATGATAAGATGTTGATTATCAAAAGTGATCTAAATAATTCTTGATGGATGACCATATCCTGTATTAAGACTTGAAATTATACCATGAATGGTTGTGAATTAGTCATAAATATTGTAATCTAGATAGAACCTAAAATAAATGTATTAAAAGATGTTTATGTTATCTGAAGCTTTAGGAGGTATTTGCTGGTAAATTACCTAGACTTTCGCCATTAAGGCAAGTAGAAATTGGTATTGATTATATTTCCGGTGTTGCACTTGTGGCTTGTACACTATACGTCAGCACCATCTGAATTAAAGAAATTACCGTACAACTGAGAGAGTTTTCGGAGAAAGATTTTATTATACCAAGCCTGTCATCCTGAAGAGCTATGGTGTTATCATTCCTTATATTTATAGATTACTGTGAACTGAGTAAATTGACAATCGAAAACGATATCCATAACTCGAAATGGAAGATTTGTTCGATCATTTACAAGGTTCTAGCGTATGTTTTTAAGATTTGATCCACGGCATGGTTATCATCAAACTTCGCATCTGCGAAAGAGATTATCTATTCCAATCACTACATCCGGTACTTGTAATGAACATTATGAGTTTCACGTGATGTCGTTTGGATTGACTAATACACATGTAGCATTCATAAAATTGGTGAATCACGTGTGTAGGCTGTAATTTGATAAATTCATGCTTGTGATCATTAAGGATCATTTGTTTGTTTATAAGAATAAGAATGAGTTAATAACTAGTTATAAATTGCCTTGAATTGGCTAAACAATGAAAACCTATACCTTAAATATTTAACATGTGATTAAGGACTTAATCCTTTATATGATTTAACCGTGTGATTAATAGATAATGGGAGCTATATTGACTTTTCAAAAATTAGAACCATTAACGCTTAGGGATTAAAAACTTAATCCTTTACATAAAATGACCGTTGGATTAATAATGGTAAGATGTATGCATATAGACTCTTCAAAAATCAAGAGCCCTTTAAGACTTTGGATTTTACCAAAAAGAAATGGAAATATATTTTGACAAATGTTTTAACAAAAGATTTTTAAGGGATTATTCCCTTATACATAAACCATTTAACTAAACTTCTGTTTAGGGGTAAATGTTTGTGTATACTTCTAGACAACTTAAGAAGAATTGAGGAAATTATATAATTTATGACTTGAAATTTGAAACGAAATTTTTTGCTTTTCAACTAAGAAAATTCTAACCAAAGTATAAACAAAAGTTTTTCGAACATTTACGAATCTTATTAATTATTTTCGATAAATCAACGAAAATCTTGTTAATTAAACTCAAATTTATTTTGAACATTTTATATAATTGGTCGAACTAAGAAATTTAAAACTTTTACGTTTACGTTTCATAAAAATTGAACAATAATTATTTAATTAATTATAATAATTATCGACGCTTTAGACGACGGTTTGAGTAAAACGGATAAAAATGATAGTTGAGACGAAACTGAAACATAGAAGATATGAAGAAAGAATTTTGAATAAATACGGTTGTGATATTTATTTCATCAGGAAAGTGAACGTAATTACTGACGCATAATTTAGAAAGAATATCTAAGTATCAAAAGTGGATCATCAAAAGTATCAAAAGTGGATCATCAAAGCACATGTCCCTGCACACAATCACCACACACAAACAACCTACTCGGCTCCCCCCCTACACTTATTGGTGGACAATGGATGAAGGTGAAAAAGGGTGAAAGGATGGTAAAGGTAAAAATCTAACCTAGTTATACGATGCTTGATTTATTTATCACGAGTCTCTAGCTCGACTCGATTTCCCGAATTAATTCAAGGGAAATGTGGAGAGGGATGGAATCATCTCGTGAGAGATGTCCTCTCCATAGTACAACTTAACCCGTTGGCCATTCACCTTAAAGTTGGGACCATTTGGTTGAGCAAGCTCGATAGTACCATATGGGAAAATTTGTGCAACAGTGAATGGACCGGACCAACGGCTCTTAAGTTTACCCGAAAAGATTTTTAACCGAGAGTTAAATAATAAAACTTGATCACCAACATGGAACTCTCGGTTTTTAATCTTGGAATCATGAATGAGCTTAGTCTTCTCCTTGTAGATTAATGAATTCTCATAAGCCTCATTCCTAAGTTCATTGAGTTCATTGAGTTGGATTTTCCTATGATCACCGGCTTTGTTAATATCAAAATTAGCCCATTTTAAGGCCCAATAAGCCTTATGCTCCAACTCAATGGGGAGGTGGCACGCCTTTCCGTACACAAGGCGATAAGGGGTACAACCTATAGGTGTCTTATAAGCGGTACGGAAAGCCCACAAAGCATCATCTAATTTATCGGCCCATGAGGCACGATGCTCTCCCACGGTTCGCTCTAAGATTCTCTTAAGACCACGATTAGAAACCTCGGCTTGTCCATTAGTTTGAGGATGATACGCGGTGGAAAGTCGGTGATTGACACCATACTTAGCCATGACTCGTGCAAATTGATCATTGCAAAAATGAGTCCCGCGATCACTAATAATAGCACGAGGCACTCCAAAACGAGCAAACAATTGTTTCAAGAAGTTAACAACCACCCTCGCATCATTAGTAGGTAAAGCCTTTGCTTCAACCCATTTTGATACGTAGTCAACGGCTACGAGGATGTACTTGTTACCCTTCGATGATGGAAACGGCCCCATAAAGTCGATGCCCCATACGTCAAATATTTCACATTCTTGGATGAAATTTTGAGGCATCTCATCTTTATGTGTGATCTTGCCTTGCCTTTGACAAGCATCACAATGTTTAACCATTTCATGTGCATCATGATAAATGGAGGGCCAATAGAATCCGGAGTCGAAAACTTTTTTAGCGGTGTAATTAGGACCAAAGTGACCACCGGTAGGTCCTTTATGGCAAGCTTCAAGGATTTGTAAAGCCGCCGGCCCATCAACACATCTACGAATGATTAAGTCCGCACATTGCTTGAAAAGATAAGGGTCGTCCCAATAGTACGTTTTGACGTCCTTGAAGAATTTTTTCTTTTGTTGGGACGATAACCCTTCGATAAGAACACCACCCGCCAAATAGTTTGCAATGTCCGCAAACCATGGGGTATCATCAAGATTGGAATTAATAGACATTAAGGTTTCAAGGGGAAAGGATTCATTAATCTCTTGATTTGGAGATTCCCCTTGATACGGATCCTCAAGTCTACTAAGGTGATCCGCGGCTAGGTTTTCCGCTCCTTTTTTATCACGAATCTCTATTTTAAATTCTTGTAAGAGCAAAACCCAACGAAGGAGTCTTGGTTTAGCATCTTGCTTGGTCAACAAGTATTTCAAGGCGGAATGGTCGGTGTAAACGATGGTGGTGGAAAGCACAAGATAGGGGCGGAATTTCTCAAAAGCATACACTACAGCTAAAAGCTCTTTTTCGGTAGTTGTATAATGCAATTGAGCCCCCGTCATTGTCTTACTAGCATAATGAATGGGTTGGAAATGTTTGTTAACTCGTTGACCTAAAACCGCTCCTACCGCGAAATCACTAGCATCGCACATGAGCTCGAAAGGTAACTCCCAATTTGGAGAGACTAAGACCGGTGCCTTAGTTAATTTACCTTTAAGAAGTTCGAAAGAGTCGAGACATTCTTGAGAGAAGATGAAAGGAGCATCCTTTTCTAAGAGATGAGTCATTGGACGAGCTATTTTCGAGAAATCTTGGATGAAACGTCGATAAAATCCCGCATGGCCTAAAAAACTTCTAACTCCTTTGACGGTGGTAGGTGGAGGTAACTTAGCAATGACGTCAACTTTAGCACGGTCGACTTCGATACCGGCTTTGGAAATTTTATGACCAAGGACGATGCCTTCTTTTACCATGAAATGGCATTTTTCCCAATTAAGAACGAGACGAGTGTCTTCACACCGTTGGAGCATACGTTCTAAATTAGCAAGGCAAGAAGAGAAAGAATCACCATATACCGAGAAATCGTCCATAAAGACTTCCATAGTTTCTTCAACCATGTCATGGAATATTGCCATCATACACCTTTGGAAAGTCCCGGGAGCATTGCATAAGCCGAAAGGCATTCTTTTGTAAGCAAATGTTCCATAGGGACAAGTGAATGTGGTTTTCTCTTGGTCTTTTGGATCGATAGGGATTTGAAAATATCCGGAAAAGCCATCTAAGAAACAATAGAAATCATTACCCGCTAAACGCTCGAGCATTTGATCCATGAAAGGAAGAGGGAAATGATCCTTACGAGTGGCATCATTGAGCTTACGATAATCGATGCAAACTCGCCAACCCGTTACAAGTCGAGTAGGAATCAACTCGTTGTTTTCGTTGGGAACAACGGTGATTCCGCCTTTCTTAGGCACACAATGGACGGGACTAACCCATGGCGAATCCGAGATAGGGTAAATCATTCCGGCATCGAGAAGTTTGATAACTTCTTTCTTAATGACTTCATGAATTTTTGGATTAACCCTTCTTTGATTTTGGATCGCGGGTTTAAAGTCATCTTCCATGAGAATTTTATGAGTACAAAAATTAGGATCAATTCCGCGAATGTCGGAGATTTTCCAAGCAATTGCTTTCTTATGATTCTTAAGCACATCTATAAGTCGGGATTTTTCATCTTCTTTTAAGTCCTTAGCAATAATGACGGGCAACTTATTATCCTCCTCTAAGAAAACGTACTCTAAATGAGACGGTAAATCTTTAAGCTCTAAATCCGGCGGATTATCAATGGAAGGCTTAGTCAAAGTAGGATCATTGTTAGAAACTTCTTTTGGAGTGGGTGGAGAAATATTGTCCTCATTGAGAAGTCTCTCAATCGTACGAATGTCTTCATCCCAATTGGTGGGAGAATTATCATAGTTAATCTCAAGAGGACCTAAGCTAGCTTCAAACTCATCTAAATCACTTTCTCCGAATGGAGTCAATGAAGGAGCAATAGAAGCGACGGTCTCAACATGAGGTAAAGGAGAAATCCCGCTCTTACAAGCCTCATGAAAATGTTCTTCGCATGCTTCGTCGAGCACATCGATGAAATTCACGGATTCGGGCTCATTGGGAAGTTTGGAAAGTTTACCCATGTTAAAGACGATTTTGTCATCCCCGACCCTCATGATAAGTTCACCCGCGGCTACATCGATTAATGTACGCCCGGTTCTCAAGAAGGGTCGTCCCACAATTAAGGGAACACGGGGATCCATTTCATAGTCGACGACGACGAAATCGGCGGGGAAAGTGAATTTGTCGACTCCTACGAAAACATCCTCGGCTATCCCCACCGGATAAGCAACCGTACGGTTAGCTAATTCCAATGTCATACGGGTGGGGACTAGCTCGGGTAAAGATAATTGTTTCCACACGGACAATGGCATAAGATTGATACTCGCTCCGAGATCCGCCAAGGCCATACAATTCTCAACACCCGGAAAATTACAAGGAATAAGGAATCGACCGGGATCTCCTAACTTAACCGGTAATTTTCTCAAAAGAACCGCGGAACAATTCTCATTCAATTGGGTATTGGCGATATCAAGCAACTTTTCCTTATCACTTAAAAGATCCTTAAACATCTTAGCGTACTTAGGCATGTGAGCGAGCGCCTCGGCAAAGGTGATATTAAAATTCAATTGTTTGAACATTTTTAGGAAGTTCGAAACTTGAATATCATCCTTATTCTTCAATTTCTCTTTCCGCAACCTTGAGGGGTAAGGTATATTGGGTTGAGATGAAGGCTTTGGAGTGGATTGCTCACTCACATCCTTTGGAGGAGGAGGAGGAGTAGAAATAGAAGGTGAAGGAACCGGTTTTGGAACCGAAGGTGGGGTATAAAATTTGGGTATCGGTGGAACATAAGGTGTAGACGAATGCATGACGGGAGGTATGTCGCAAGTGGAAGAAGAGGGAGGTTGTGTCGAAGAAGAAGGAATCTCGGGTCCTTGTTTAGGTGGGGAAGGTTCTACGGTGGTCTTACCGCTCCTAGTAGTGATAGCATTAACATTAGCCCTAGGATTGGTCACGGTGTTCGAGGGAAGGGCACCTTGGGGACGAAAGGTTTGAATCATAGTCAAAAACTTCTTATCATTCGATTCTTGCATTAGTCGAGTATGCTCTTGCATCTCTCTCATCATTCGTTCATGGTCGGATAATTTTTGAAGAACCAAGTCCATTTGAGGATTATGCATGTTCATTTGATTATAACCTTGATTATTAAAACCTTGGTTTTGATATTGATTAGAACCTTGATTAAATCCTTGATTTTGAAAACTTTGGTTATTATATCCTTGATTATTCAACCCTTGGTTTTGCCCTTGAAAGTTCCCTTGATTTTGATTAAAACCCCGTTGATTAGAACTTCCTTGAAAATTACCCCGTTGAGGAGCTTGGTTCCTATTTTGGGCGGGTGGGGGTGGTCTTTGTGGTGCTACAAAACCCGGGGGAGCCAAATAGTTATTAGACTTGTAAGATAAATGGTTAACATCAACATTTGGTTTGAATTGAATCCGATCAAGTTCATTGTTATTATAAGCATAAACTTCTTGTTGATCATTGTAAACCTTGTCACAATTAAAGTATGAATGTGGTCCACCACAAGTCTCACACGTCTCACTTTTTTCTTTCACGGCATGAACATGTGTAGTGAGGGCGTCGGTTCTTAGAGCAAGGGTTTTCACAATTGAAGTAAGCTCCTTAATTTGATCATTCACCTCACTATTACTCGTACTAGCACTTGCCATATTAGCCCTAACACTTTTGGTTTGTACTTTAGCCTTGTTCTCAATAATGGCCCAAGCCTCGTTCATTGTTTTCACAAGAATATTGCCCCCCGCGGCACTATTAAGTGAGTCTTGGTCATTTAGAGTTAAACCATTATAAAACGTGTTGATTTGATGAACTTTAGTAAAACCGTGTTGTGGACATTTTCTCAAAAGATCTTTAAAACGATCCCAAGCCTCACTAAACGTTTCCCCATATTTTTGCTCAAAATTGATTATTTCATTCCTTAAGGAAGTGGTCCGTGATGGTGGGAAAGAATAGTTAATGAACTTGGTCTCTAAGTCGATCCATGTGGTAATACTTTGGGGTGGTTCCTTATCAAGCCAAATCCGGGCTTGTCCCTCGAGGGAAAAAGGAAAAAGTTGGAGGCGAACGGCCTCTTGGGGCACCCCATTGTATTTGACGGTATTAGCTAATTGGATGAAACGTTTGATATGAGCGTGTGGGTCATCATTAGTTCGGCCTAAAAATGGTGTAGCGGAAACCATTTGAATAAAACCCGATTTAAGTTCGAAATGATTAGCTCCAATATTCGGCACCACAATCGCGTCATCGTTTCCTTCAACGTGAGATTGTAGAATCTCAATCATTGGTCGATTATCCGTTGCCATCGTATTGTCGAAAGCTCGATTCTCGGGATCGGCTTTAATGACGGTCTTTTTGTTTTTCTTCTTCTTCTTCTTTTTGGAAGAATTGGAAGAGTTTGGTACACCACTCGGTATGTATGTATGCGCGCGAGTGCGCATACAATTAAAACTTTGGAATGAGGTAGGTGACCTCGGTCGACTTTGAGAGGAAAAGGATTTTCCCTCTCGAGGAGCAATAAGAAAAATCTACAAAAATATATACGTAAGTACTACTTGAGTTGGCAAACCAATAATCGGTCGTCCCTCTCAATATACGCACAAGCAAGCGGGGAAACGAGGTGGCACAAAGCACTTAAAAACCTTTTTCCTTAGACGGCCTTTTATAGCGCGTCGCCTTATACCCACCTTATAGTTTGTATATGTCGAGTTCAAACGTCTTACTAGTATTTATCTATTTTGCCCTTTTTCTCGTTATGGATTCGAATACAATAGTTAGGTGATGAAATCCCAACTAAGGCCTTATTTGATAAGTAGGTAATTTATTGTGCTACGTAATATAATATAGTAAAAGAAAAATCTTTATGTATTTTTTAGAAAAATATATATTCACAAGAAAAATCGAAAGAAATCGAATCGAAAAATTAACACTAATACGTAATATTTTTGGTGTAATACGTTTAGGAAAACGTATTACGTTTTTGCTTTTTTAATTTTTTTGTTGCAATTCTTAGGAAAGAAATTGCTTTGTGGTTTTTTTTTAATTTTTTTGTATTTTTAAGTTTTTGATTTTTTTGTATTTTTTATTTTTTTGTGCAAGAAAATTAACGTTCAAGAAGAACGGATCCCAAAATCCAAACGTCTTCACGAAAAATCGTCAATCGTACGAGCGAAGCGGCAGCGGCGCCATTTTGAAACTAGGATTTTTTATCCTTTAAAATTAATGTTCGTTTTATCCTCGATTCGACTCGAATTTGATTTCCGTTTTTACGTTTCAACTTAATTCGTTTTTGGTACAATCTCTTTTTGGGTGTTTTTAAACTAATTGAAAAATATTAAATGAAAACTAAATTTAATTATCTATTTTTAAACTATTAAATTGAAAATAAATCTATTAAAAGCTATTTGAAATTAATCTATCTAAAAATTATAAAAATAAATCTATAAAAATAACTTTTACTTTAAAAATAATCTATTTAAAACTTTTTAAACTAAATACTTAATTAAAAATCTACTTTAAAAATAAACTATTTTATACTATTTTAAAATCTATATTAAATTTTGAACTAATTAAAAAAAACTAATTTTAAAACCAAAGATATATTTATTTTTTTTTTTTTTTCTTTTTTTTTTTTTTTTTTTTATCTTTTTATTTTTTTGTAAAAACTGAATATAAATAAACTATTTAATTGTTATTAATTAAAATCTAATTAAACTTATATTTAAACTAATTAAAAAGCTGCTAGCACTAATTAATATCCTATATTAATGATCTAATGTAGAATAAAAATCAAAAAGAGTCTAGCTCAGACGGTTAAGGCGTATGGCCTGTATGCGGAAGGTCACGAGTTCGAGACCAGTGAAGGACAAATTGTGCTAATTATTTTTTTTTTTTTTTTTTAAAACTTACTTTTTTGGAATTTGAATCTTTTGTTTGGACAGTAAAACAACCTCAGACCAATTGGGTCTGAGGTAATAAGCAGCACAAATAAGCAGTCACCAAAATAAGCAAATCCAAAACCGAATAAGCAGATACTAAATAAGCTAAGCAGAAATTAGATAAGCTAAATACCAAAAGCTGTTAATGCAAATAAGCTAAGTTCTAAATAAGCTAATACAATGCAAATAGCTCAAAACCAAACCGAACAATTAAGCAGAATCCTAAATAAGCTATGAAAATAAGACTAAACTGAAATCCAATTAAGCTATACTAAACAAGCAGTAACAAATAAGCTAATTAAGCTACTCTAAACAGAAAGTTCTTATGATCTAATAAGCTACTGATTTAAAACTCGCAGATCCAAACATCCTACTTGTAAACAGAATCAAAGCTGAGCAGATTAAAACAATATCAATAGAACCTAAACAGAGAAAAGCAGATTTAATAAACTTTAATCCAATGCAAATTAAACACGAACTAAATAATACTAATCAATCCTAAGCAACATCAAATAAAACATGAACAGATTCATATAACTTCAAACAAAAATATCAGATAAATAGAAACTTAGAAAAACTGAAAAGAGAATTGAAGGAACCTGAAGTCGAGAACCGTTGAGATGTAGCGTCGCGCTGAGCGAGCTAAAACCAAAACGAAACCAAACACCGTCTTCGATTCGAAACCATCAACAAACTTATCATAAACCAAAACAATCCAAACAAACACCTCGAACTAAAAACCTTTTTGAAACAAAACTAACACCCTGCTGAATCGAGAACCAATCGAGAACTAATCGAACCACTTTTTTATAAACCTCCAGTGGGAGATTTATTCACTTTCTCTTTATTTTTTTTTTTATTTTTTTTTATATTATATCATACGAGAACAGTAAAGCTATATTATATAAACTGATTAAAAAAAATAAGAACAATAACTGGGAAATTAAAATTGAGACGAGAGATGATTAAATTCAACTTTTCATTAAAATCAAAAATTACATTACTTGAAGATGAAAATTACAATAACCCTAATTTTAACTAATTTTCTAAAAATTAAAATAAAGAAAAAGCATAAATAAATTACATGATAAGGGGGGTTTTTATAAGGATCCCCCGATCCTTCTAGGCTTTCTTGGAGGCTACGGTGAGCAATCACAACCCTTGATACTTCTCTTCTTCTCTCTTGCTTTAATCAAACGGTGGAGATGGGTCTTGATCACACAGATTGCCAAGGTGGCAAATCTGTGTTTCTTTTGTGCTTTTTCTTTGGCCTATGATTGGTTGATTGAGAAGGTTGAGGTGTCTTGTCCAATAAAAATCATCCACGTAGCATTCGTTCCATCTTCCCTTCCGAAATCTTTGGGGAATTAATTCCCTTTCACGTGAATCACACGTGAGTAACAAAACCCCCAATTTAATTGAACTTTTTACTGGATTAGGGTTTGTGGTGAATAGTGGTTTTACTGGTTTTTCTAGGGTAAAAGGGAAATTGGGGAAGATGGGTGAGAGAGAAGAAAATACTTTGTTTTTATCGACAGAAAAATGAGAGAGAGAGAGTGGGTAAATGGGTTTTAATGAAGTGTACACGTGGGGATGGTAAAAAGGATGGGATTGGGTAATTTAATTATTGTGTGTCGGTGGGTAAAATGTGGGGTGTTGGGTCGGTTAAAAAAGAAAACGAGTGGATGAAAAGTTATTTTGGTGAGTGGGTGATTCGCATACACATCTTTCTTAAACCCTTAATAGGCCCAAATTCATTTTTCGCTGAAGTTATTGGGCTTGGGGCCCAATTCCATCCGTTTTTAAACTTAATATGGGCCTATTGGACTTTTCAACCAACAAGTAACTCCATCTTGAATCATAAGTGGGCTTTTAAGCCCACTTCCCAAATGTGGGTCCCACTTAGCTCGTAAACTCGACAAATGATTAAATCCGCTAAAGTCAAGCTCGATTTTGGCTTCTAAGATCTTTTTCTTCAATCCCGTGTCGATTATTGCCGGTTTTCATGAACTTGGCACACTTTTGGACTTTTGATCTTGTCTTCGTTTCTTTCTTGGACTTTTCTTCATTATTTGACCGTGAAATCCCGTGTTTTATCTTCTTTTGATCATTTGTACCTATTTATCACACAAAACACAAAACCACGCATAATTCCGACATTTATGATAATAAACACATGATTAGGTCTTGTTTTTCCTTAATTTTAGTGGCAAAAGGATAAGTGTTTACACACTTATTAGCGAGATTAAATCTGATATCGATGTCATGACGATCTTTCCTTATAGAGTGGAGTTTGACAAAACGTTACCACCTATAAAGATGTCATCTGATTCGTTGTCATCCAATTCTTAAATTGAAATCGAAAGGGGGAATGTTGCACTTGAGGTTGTTATTGGAACCATTACCCAAAAGCCTCATGCCACTAATACCTTTCCGAGAAGTCTAGTTGAATGATCAAGTCATTTCATACTAGTGACTCATTTGATAATTATTGTTGTAAGAGCTATAGGATTGAAAATTAAGTATTGTTCATATTGAGCTTTTATTGCCCTATTAAGGCCTAAGAATAAAGTTGAAGTATTGAAGAATGATGTAGGATATCGAATTGAGTATAGGTTGATTAAAACTTGAATAAAAGTAAAATTTAACTTGTGTGGAATAAGAAATTGTTAAGAGGAAGTCGTTAAGTTTTGTGATTGAATTATAAGGTTTTACTTGATTGTTGATTAGTGTTAAGGGTTGTTCCTATACCATTGTCCAATAACGAGGATGCCCAGTGTCCAAGAAATAAATTGAAGAAATCTTCTTCTGAATTGAGACCGATGGATCTTCTGGGACATGTGGAACACCTAATGACTCTTGTAGATTAGTATTCATTGTGGTATCTTTTAAAAATAATCCCTAATTTAACTGTGACATCAATTGGTAGGATGAGTTCTGAGAATTGTATGACATAGTGACACGTAATGTGTTACAGTACAATTTTGACTTGTTTGTGATTAATGAAAAAAGACTACCTTTGATTGCTAAATTATACGTGTATCAATGTTATCTATCCTTTATTGCTTCATCCTAATGTTCGCATTAGTGATGCAACCATTGAACACGTACTCATCTTAATTTGAGTTACGTTGTGAATCATTCTTCGTGAGTGCCATCGAAGTCATGAACCTCATGATTAATTGGCTAAGCTCATTTCCTATCATATTGTAGTTAATTCTTGGTAAACAACTTTCATCACTCTTTTGCAGATCATTCATTATTTTTATAAGATAAAACAGTATTATTTGAGGAAATTGAATTTTCATCACTATAAGGATTATTCAAAGTGAGATTTATAAGTGATTGATATCAAAATAAAGTTGTTTATGAGACGCTTTGGAAACTTAATTATTTCCAAAACAAGGAAAATCTTCCTAAATTTATTTTTGATTCTTATTTAAGAATTAAGCCTGAAAATGTTTTTATTTTAAACATGATGATAACATTTTGGCGAACTGAGTATTGCATCGTTGATCTTGAAATTGTATATAGTTGCGCGCCTACATACAATTTGGCATGGACCATGCAAGGCTGATTAGTAGTCACCATAAAACTAATGAATAAACACTACATTTTCTTTGAAGATTGTGAAAAATTAAATTTTATGAGATCTGCAAGAAGTAAAAAATAAGGACATAATGTTAGGGACACCTACATATGTGCCTGTAGCATCTATTCTTCTGAGTCGAATTTACTCATCTGTGGAAATTGTCTTATTTGACAATTGACAATTCTTTCTTGTCCAATTCTCCCGTAGTGAGATTCTTAGGAAAAGTATCTGATTACCGAGTGTTGATACCCGACTGGATGTATCGACGTTCCTATCATTTCTTTTGATTCGATTTCATTTGAATGACCTGGATAACGATCCGAGGAGCTTTCGAATGCGTACTCAAATTATGAAAACATGGGATATATTCATATTCATTAAATGTTTTTGTCTGTGTCTGGTTTGAAATTCTCTCGCGTAGATTATGTGTTAACCTTACTCTTCTAAGGTTAGTTGTGTCTCCAGATATCCTTGAATTTGTGGAAGGATTATGAGTTATTATTAGTCTTTTGAGAAGTTCACATCTTATCGACGGCAATAAAACTGGAAAGTTGATAGTGCCAGTAAAATGGATTGATTGAGTATGACATGACGACATTGTCTTAATTGATGGGAACTCGAGTAGAATTCCCCTAAATGATAAGATGTTGATTATCAAAAGTGATCTAAATAATTCTTGATGGATGACCATATCCTGTATTAAGACTTGAAATTATACCATGAATGGTTGTGAATTAGTCATAAATATTGTAATCTAGATAGAACCTAAAATAAATGTATTAAAAGATGTTTATGTTATCTGAAGCTTTAGGAGGTATTTGCTGGTAAATTACCTAGACTTTCGCCATTAAGGCAAGTAGAAATTGGTATTGATTATATTTCCGGTGTTGCACTTGTGGCTTGTACACTATACGTCAGCACCATCTGAATTAAAGAAATTACCGTACAACTGAGAGAGTTTTCGGAGAAAGATTTTATTATACCAAGCCTGTCATCCTGAAGAGCTATGGTGTTATCATTCCTTATATTTATAGATTACTGTGAACTGAGTAAATTGACAATCGAAAACGATATCCATAACTCGAAATGGAAGATTTGTTCGATCATTTACAAGGTTCTAGCGTATGTTTTTAAGATTTGATCCACGGCATGGTTATCATCAAACTTCGCATCTGCGAAAGAGATTATCTATTCCAATCACTACATCCGGTACTTGTAATGAACATTATGAGTTTCACGTGATGTCGTTTGGATTGACTAATACACATGTAGCATTCATAAAATTGGTGAATCACGTGTGTAGGCTGTAATTTGATAAATTCATGCTTGTGATCATTAAGGATCATTTGTTTGTTTATAAGAATAAGAATGAGTTAATAACTAGTTATAAATTGCCTTGAATTGGCTAAACAATGAAAACCTATACCTTAAATATTTAACATGTGATTAAGGACTTAATCCTTTATATGATTTAACCGTGTGATTAATAGATAATGGGAGCTATATTGACTTTTCAAAAATTAGAACCATTAACGCTTAGGGATTAAAAACTTAATCCTTTACATAAAATGACCGTTGGATTAATAATGGTAAGATGTATGCATATAGACTCTTCAAAAATCAAGAGCCCTTTAAGACTTTGGATTTTACCAAAAAGAAATGGAAATATATTTTGACAAATGTTTTAACAAAAGATTTTTAAGGGATTATTCCCTTATACATAAACCATTTAACTAAACTTCTGTTTAGGGGTAAATGTTTGTGTATACTTCTAGACAACTTAAGAAGAATTGAGGAAATTATATAATTTATGACTTGAAATTTGAAACGAAATTTTTTGCTTTTCAACTAAGAAAATTCTAACCAAAGTATAAACAAAAGTTTTTCGAACATTTACGAATCTTATTAATTATTTTCGATAAATCAACGAAAATCTTGTTAATTAAACTCAAATTTATTTTGAACATTTTATATAATTGGTCGAACTAAGAAATTTAAAACTTTTACGTTTACGTTTCATAAAAATTGAACAATAATTATTTAATTAATTATAATAATTATCGACGCTTTAGACGACGGTTTGAGTAAAACGGATAAAAATGATAGTTGAGACGAAACTGAAACATAGAAGATATGAAGAAAGAATTTTGAATAAATACGGTTGTGATATTTATTTCATCAGGAAAGTGAACGTAATTACTGACGCATAATTTAGAAAGAATATCTAAGTGAATTGTGGACATAATAATTATATCATCATGAGAAGTGAATATAGATACCGACGCATTATGTAGAAAAGATAAAGAACCAGTTAGGACATGTTCCTTAATAATGAACGTGCAAAATAAATTGCCAAACAATTTAAAATAAACGATGTTTGTGAAAAGGATAATATAAATAGTGAAAGGTTTCACGGCTAATGTGAACCATTAAAATTGAGAAGCCGATAGCGTTAAACGTATAAAAGGCCACTTGTGGTTGCCTAAATATGGAGATTATGAGATATAGTTATGTTGGAATTTGTAAGTATAAGTATTCTATTTATGTCATTTATGACTAAAAGTATCTTTGTCTGAAGAAGTTGTACTGATGGCAATTATGAAGGCAGACATCGCCTCATACATTAGTAAACGTCTAGCTATTGCAAAGGTCATCATCTGAATTTGATTCGATTTGGGTCATCGTCGACAGACTGACCAAATCTGCTAATATCATTCCCGTTAATGGTAAATGCAAAAGAATTATGTAAACATAGTGTGCCTGTATCGAACATCTTTATCAAGATCCTCGCTTCGCATCGAATTTCTAGAGATTTGCTCAAAAGTCATTGAGAACGAATCTTGAAGAGAGTACTGTTTACCACCCCAAATCGAAGGGACGAGGTAAAGTAACGATACAAAATACTATAAGTGCTGTTTTATGTTTGAATGATCGACCTTTGATAATAGACCGTATAATCGTTTTCCTTTGGAAGGATCATCATTGATAATTATCGTATTAGGATCGAGATCTAATCTTGTTAGGATCTAAATCTTAGAGCATCTGTAAGCAGGAGTTGAGATGAAGACATCCGACATACACCCATTGTGAGTTGGACATGTCTCTTAGGTTTAAGGTTTCCTATGATGGCGAACCTATCCTTGCAAAAATACCCGACCCGCGAGATCTGAAATGATTGTTGAAATTTGGATCTGATTATTGACTGCAGTTAGTGGGCAAGAGGTTATGTGAATATGAAATGTAGATCTTGAAGTACCAAATGGGTAGCGAAGTTATGCCACAATTTTTAACCTTGGAAAAATGAATTCATGATCTGACAAATCATGGGATATAAGTCCCCGTTGTATGGGACCATTGAGATGATGTAAAAGTTGGGATTGAAAGGCATATAAGATGGATCTACCCTAGGACTTCAAATACTGCGTGAATTATGTTTCGTATATCGAACTTGATGGAATATCTATCAAGTTAAGATCTGAATTCTTCTTAATAGAGCTTAGATCGGCGAAAAGTTGCATTCATCAAAAACCCGTGAACATCATGGATAGAGAAAGTAAGTCAACATTAAGCCTGATCTTATTCCCGTAGTTATGTTTGATGAAACTCGTGTATTATAATGGATTACACTTGTGAGAAAAGACCGAATGTGGAGGAAATACCCACATGGCTTTAACTCTATAAGAAGCGAGTAGTAAGATGATCTTTGAGGACAAAGATCCTGTTTAGGGGTAAATGCTGTGACAATCCGTCAATTTATGGTTGATATTTTATTCTTGAATATTATTTAAAAACATTATTTTAATGTTACAATATGAACTCACATATTTTTGGGAAGAAATTTGGATTTACGTCTTGAAGTAGCATCGACTACGTCTAAACCGGAGGATTCAACGTTACGTGCTTACGTTTACATACACCGTCTTTGGTGACAGTCCGACATTTCAGAAAATAAATTTGTCCATGAATATTATTTTGGAGTTTTAAATTTGAGTTGGTTCATAAACTCAAAAATTTACGAGAAGAGATTAGGACTTACGATTTTATTTTAACGTCCTTTACGACTAAACCGGAAACCTTAGGATTACGTATTTACGTTTTCGAACTCCGTTTTTGATGAAACAATTTTTATTGGATTCATTTTGTGACGTTGATTCATAATTTATAAAAACGTTTTTCGTAAAACGACCCGAGGGCACGCAAATCGAGGAAACTAGAATCGAGGAGTACCCGTAAATAAATGGGATGAGACAAGTGGGACACTTGTCCCACCCCACTCCAAAACCGGCCTTAAGTTAGCTACATACACCATGAGGTGTCACAACCTCATGAACAAGTAAACACTTGTCCATTTAGCTTACATATTAAGCTTACCTCAACACAAAACCACTCACATAAACCATTGTCTTCACTTTTCACCATGTAAACTAGCTAAAACTCTCTCATCCTCTCCATTAATGCCGTCCTATTTCTCACCACAAACCACCATCACTTGATCAAAATCAACCACAAAATCTCATGTTATTCATATACATGTTGAAGCCCTTTTGAAACCCTATTGATTGGTGGTACTTATAACATCCAAGGAGGAGTATTCATGGTGTCTTGGGGCTGATTTTCCACAAGGTTATCATAAAGATTGATGGTCTTGAAGATGGTGTTGGCTAAGCACAAGTTTCTCCATCAAAATCCATGTTTTGATCACAACCTACATCATCATGGTGGTATAAAGATTGTCCTCCTCATCTTCTTGTTATTTTGATTATGTAAACATGTATTTTATTTCCTATTGTATATGTTTATGATAATTATATGATGATAAAAATGTTATGTGGGGATTTGTTGTTGATAATCATGGATAAAAAGATGAAAAACTATAAGTAAAAATGGGTAAATCTTGTTTAAATGATAGGCTGTATAAAAACAGTAAAGAACCATATGGTAAACTGATAAAATGATGAAGTAAAATGGATTTACAGTAAGATATGGGTCTTGTACACATGTGAGAGTTGGCCATGCAATGGAATCAAAATAATGAGTGAGATATGATCAAAACAAGTTTAAGGTATAAATCTGAGTTCACTGTTTTGGACGATTTTTAGAAACTATTTAGTAGATGATTCAACAGTAGCTATAGAAGAGTTAAATGTAGCACATATCATGTAGTTTATGTGATAAAAATTTGAGCTTCTATCTCCATATAGAACTCAAGATATGACAGTTTTGGTGAAAGTGAAGATAAAGATCAGATTTTTGGAAATTAAAGAATAATACTATTATATAAGCACTCAAATTTTAATAGTATAAAATATAAATTAAAACCCACTAACTCATGAATTCTATTTATATAAATATGTAAAATGATAAATAAGTGTATAAATTATAAAAATGGTAACTTGTTAAGTTTTATAAGTTATAAAACTTTAAACATGATTTTTACGACTTTTTCGGCTATTGCCGTAAAATTAACGTTTTTGTTAAATAAAACTTAGATGGTTGGACCCGTCTAATGAAAACTTTATAAAACTTATATACTGATATATAGACATGTAAAACAAGTAAAAACCGATAAAACCCGAACTATAGGGCATACGGACATTAACGAGCTAAGTAAACATATTGGACTAATACTTGGGCTAATAATTGGACTAAATAAGATAAACACTCATAAAAAGAACTTATTGGGCTTAACCCATTTGTGCCCAACTTGAAAGTTTAAATACTGATAATATAAGTAAGAAATGGATTAATACAAGTTAATAAACTTATAATAGGCTTATTGGACCTAAAACACGTAAAAAGGTAAAACTAGTAAACTAGTATAAAAGTTATCGACATATAACACTAAAATGAGTAAACAAGAATATGTAAACCCACTTGATCATCATATATATATAATCATCATATGTATACATAATTGTTATTTTTATAAAGTCATTGGACAAACGTCTAAGACCGATTATTATTTGTCTAGGTTTCCGTGATTGAAGCACGTACCGTACGTCCGAGTTGCCGATAACCCGCTTTCCCACATAAACGTGAGTTCATAGCCTCGCACTCTTTTAAATGTTTTTATAAATGTTTTATAAACCCGCGAGGGAGATAACATGTTAGTTTTTATAAATTAGGACACCATTTGTCCCGATTGTTTGTTTATTGATTTTGGACCCGAATGATTGAATGACCCGATTGTATGACCCTATGAATGATTAAAGGACCCGATAGATGAAATAAAAATGGATTATTAAAGTTAGGTTATGTCACTAAAAGTCCCATTAGCATGAATTGTGAACTACCGGGATTTGGTAGACGCTTATGCATTTAATAGTACTATTTGGGGACGATCACCCCAGTTCGCGCCTTGACGGTTGATCCCCGTCGTGCCACATTGATTGGTAAGCGAATTTATGTATGAGAAGATTTCCATAGCGTGACCTTTGTGACGACACGCTACTTTAGATGGGCAAAATTGGTATCGGGTTAGCTACCCGTTTTGGTTTAGTAAGGTAACAATGTCATGCGGCTTGTAATAATCCAAAAACTAACGAAATAATACTAGACGCTCAGAATTACGATGTATTGCCTGACTAGCAATACTGGGTCATACTATTGATACTATGTTTGTGTTTTGGTTTTCATAACCATACTCATATAACGGTTTTTATTTTCATACAACGTCGTAAGACGTATTGTATGACGTTTTTACGAAATTGGCTCGTATAATGATTTTAAGGCTTTTTAAAACCATATTCATATAATGGTTTTATTTAATCTATACAACGTTGCAAAAACGTATTGTATTGTGTTTTTAACGACAATGATTCGTATAACGATTTTTAAGGCAAATGCCTATATTATGATTTTCGATAAAGATTTGTATAAAATGACGTTGGCTATTCTATGGCCTATTAAAATGATTTGTACAAGATGATTTTCAGTAATAATTTTATACTGATATTATATTGATGGATTTTATTAAACTCTATGAATTCACTCGGCGTTATCGCTGACCTTTTCTTTTAACATGTTTTATCTCAGGTACTTGAAGGTAATTCTCGGGAAGACGACAAGAATTCATGGCCCGCACTTAAACAATATTTTTCCATTCAAAAAACTTTGTATGAAATGTAATGACTTGGGACCGATGTAACTTTGATATTTATGAATGGAAATACTTTATTAATAAACGACGCAATTTTTATGCATTGTCTATGATGTGAGTAATGTGCTATCCCGTAACACCAACTAGTCTTCCGTTGTATTAAGTTGTACGAATTTGGGGGTGTTACATGCTTGACTTGACAAAGCATACAGTTACACTTATTACTACTATTGGTAACTCTTTGGTTAATTGTATGTGACTAACTCAGTACCATTAACATGATTTGTGTGACTACATATCATAAAAAGTCACACAAACATACAATTCATGTGACTATTGGATGCATGTAGTCACACAAAATACAATTTGCTTGACTTGACAAAGCATACAGTCACACTTATTACTACTATTGGTCACTCTTTGGTTAACTGTATGTGACTAACTCAGTACTAGTAGCATGATTTGTGTGACTACATATCATAAAAAGTCAGACAAACATACAATTTATCTGACTATTGGATGCATATTTTCACACAAAATACAATTTGCTTGACTTAACAAATCATATAGTCACACTTATTTCTACTATTGGTAACTCTTTGGTTAATTGTATGTGACTAACTCAGTACCATTAGCATGATTTGTGTGACTACATATCATAAAAAGTCACACAAGCATACCCTTCATGTGACTATTTGATGCATATAGTCACATAAAATATACTAATCACATAGTAAATATCACACATATTGTATATTCATGTGACAAAATTATAAACAATAGTCACTCTTTTACAAACTCGTGTAAGTGTAGAGTGTTTACCGTCACACATATTCACAAAAACATCAAATATTGTACCTTGTTCGTCACACATTTTTGAGTATTGGTCACATTTTCTTGCTGGTTATCATCACTTACATCACAAAGGCTAAAAAAAACGTGTGTGATTGTAGGCCTATGGTCACTCTTTTTGAGTGTGATGGAACCATTCTTTTTACTAGTGCATGGATCCCTCGCATCCATAAGGATTCCTTATTAGAGACAATATTCCAAATATGAGTGGACATTAGAGCATAATTAAAGACCTCCAAGTTTCTCAAACCAAGGCCACCCTCACTAAGAGGTAGAAAAATATCATTCCAAGCAACCTTAGCTTTCCCACACATAAGCTCATCGTTACACCAAAGAAACCCACGAACAAGCTGTTGTATGTCATCAAGGATAGTCATAGGAATATTAAGAATGGATTCCCAGTAAATATGCATCGTAGACAATCCCGACTTACACAATTGAAGATGCCCCGCAAATGATAAAGATTTATTTTTCCAATTGCCGATACGGTTGTTAACGCGCTCCACAAGAAATTTACAATCCTTCACAAGTAACCTATAAGATATAAGAGGGACCCCAAGGTACATAGCTGAAGAACGCCCTCAAGAAATGGCATGATAGCTAGAATCTCCACTTTAGCCGCATCACTAACATTACAAAAGAAAACCTTACTCTTAGGAATACTAGGAACAAGACCTGAAACCACTTTAAACTCCTCAAGAGACTCCATAATAAGCCAGGCATATTGGACCTCCCCTCTCGCAAACAACAATAAATCATCTGCAAAACACACATTAATAATCTAGAGATAATCACAATGTTTGTGGTATCGGAAGTCAGAAGACATCATAACACTCCTATTAAGAATAATTGTATGGTATGTTGGGTTATTGGAAGGGTGATAATACCTAAATCCAGCATGTTTTTAGGAGTGTTATCCGTACTTTTGTACATGTATATTGGTTAATTATATGACACTTTTGTGCATATTTGTGCCCGATTATGTTTGCAAGTCTTTGTGTAACCAATTGCAGGAATGGAGTATAAAACAACATAAAAATGAAGAATTGTACGAGTACGATAAATCCTAGTCAAGTTCATGACCCGTGTACAAGTTACAAGCCATTAAAGATCAATTTCGGGTGTAAGAACAAGTATTTCCAAGGAGCAAATAAAGATATTCAGCATGAAAGTTGCCACCATCAACATACATCCAACTTGCCACTAGCAAGAGTGAAGTTGCCACCATCACATGGGAGTTGATTTGCCTCTACCATCAAATGGGATTTGATTTGCCTCCATCATGAGTGAAGTTGCCTCCAACATTTGTCTAGGCAAAAATGTGTCCACATTTATGCAAACTCAAGGAATTCCATGCAAGAGCCATCTAGACTTTCTTTCTCTCCGAGACAACCATTAAAGTCTAGAGCCTTAACTAGCTTATAAATAAGACCCTTGGGTTCATGTAGCTTAATCTAATAATAGAATCCTTAATACTTTTCAATCATCTTCTCATTACTACATCAAATAAACTCTCTCATCCTTGTCCAAACTCCCATTCCCGGATTTGAATAAGGTGGTGCTAGAAAAGTCAGTTTTTATGTCCGATAAGCAAAGTTATCATCACGAAACTCTTAGGGATCATTACCCTAATCATTAGTAACATTTTTACACTTTGTAAGACTCTTGATTATGACTTATAATACTTTTATTTCTAAGTTTATTTCATCATTTGTTATGAGTAGCTAAGTTTCATTCTACACTTGGTAGGATGATGTTTGTAGTATGAAGTGATGGTTGTGAATGTGATTTATGTTTAATTCAATGTCAAGCTTTCCTATGATCCATTGATATTTATGTTTCATGTGACAATTGCTATCAAAACTTAATTTGTTGGTAAAGATTTCATAGGTCGAAAGGGTTATTTTCTATCAATAAGTCATAGCCGGTTTGTCTATGATTGGCTATCTCTTGTATTGATCATTTCTTAAGAAGTTTTGATTATCAAGAAACATAATTATAAGTGTTAGAAAATTCGTGAAACGACCGTGAATCGAGTGTGTTGAAATTGGACTAAGTCTTGAATTGAGTGATTGAGTCTAAAGCTTGTTTTCTTTAACCAAGGTCTTGACGAAGATTAAAGCTTTTGAAAACAATAGATTGGATTATCCATCTAATTATCATAATCATATTTGTTAACGTGTCATCACAATCATACCATTACGAATGCTCAAACTAGTCTTTACCAAGTGTACCTTTAATCATATTATTTATCTGATCATTTTTACTTGTTATTTGTTTGTCAACAATTGCTACAATCAACGATTATAGTTTCATTTTAGAATAATCATAGGTTTTCCAAATCCCCGTGAACGATCTCGGTATTACCACATAAAAGCTATACACAAACGAAAGGGTTATACTTGCCCGTGCGTTTTTAGTCAATCCGGTAATTCGTGTTTATAAATTTAAAACTTGTTACCAACACACGCATCAAGTTTTTGGCGCCGCTGCCGATGATTTGATTGTGTTCTTAGTTCCAAAATCACCCTATAATCAAACCCATTGTAGTGTCCACCCAAAATAAATGAAAAATAAATAAAAAAAAAAAAAAAATTCTGACAGGAGAGTTTGCCGCCGGCAACACCCTTCTGCCATAGGCAACCATCAAACAGAAGCCAACTTTCCGTCCGGCAAGCTAGCTCTGCCGCCGGCAACGACAAAAAGAAGGACATTTGTCGTCCGACAACACCCTCCTGCCGCCGGCAAGGGTCCCAGATTAAAAAAAAATTATGTTTTTAATTTGTTTAGTTTATTTAATTTCCTATTTACTTATTTTCTTATTAGTTATATTTTGTTTGATTTTGTTTTTATTACTTGTAATCCTTTTCAAAAGTCATTCAATACTTGAATGAACACATGTTCTTCCGGTCAAGAATTGCTTAGTCCATACACCGATCTCGAACGTAGTATTCACCAATCTCGAAAGAAAAACCGCAAGAAACAACCCTTTGTTTCTTTTGAAAACCAAATTTCAAAAACCAAAAACCTACCATTTGATAATCTCTTAGACGCCTTTGTCGTCTACAACCTATTTAACGATCTACCATTTCCAATGGCCGACGATCAATCAATGTGGGCAGCCAACCGAGTAGTAGCACCTACCCCTGAGGCTGCTATTGTTCAAGTTGAGCTTGGAGAAAACTTCACCGTGAAAGGTCATCACCTTCCAATGATCAAAGATCGCCATTTTGACGGCCGTACGCGGGCCGATCTGTAACACTCTCATTTTTCGTATCGGTACAGCGGAAGGGTCTTTCAGAGTGTTACGGGATAGCACAATAACTCCAATCATAGACAACGCATAAAAATGGTTGTTCAAGGTTTAACATACATTCATTCGATTTAAAAAGTTTAAAAGTGTACAACAGGTCCCAAATTATACAGGTCATTAAGTTTACAAAACATAGATCGAATGAACATTTTTAATATTAAGTGGGCCATCAGAGTCGATCTCCATCCTGATTACCTTCAAGCACCTGAGATAAAAACATGCAAAAATCATATCAGCGAATGTCGAGTGAATTCATAGAGTTTAATGAAAACCGTTATATAAAACAATCATTTAAAATCAGAACACAAGTATAATATCGGAAGTAAGTCCTCATATTGCTAGTCAGGCAATATATAAATCAAGCATACATCTTAAACCATCCATGAGACCGTAGTCTCTATATTACCATGATAGGTAATATATTCATCGTTAATAGCGTCGTTATTATGTATAGGATACATTTTTATTTGGATTATATACGTTTTATAGGATTATTATTAGCCGCATGACATTGTTACCTTACTATGAAAACAGCGGGCCGCGAACCCGACAAACAATTTGCCCATCTAAGTTAGCGTGTCGTCACAAAAATCACGCTATGGAATCTTCTCATACATAAATTCGCTTACCAATCAATGTGGTACGACGGGGATCAACCGTTAAGGCGCGAACTGGGGTGATCGTCCCCAAATAGTACTATCAAATGTATAAGCGTCTACCAAATCCCGGTAGTTCACAATTCATGCTAACTAAGTGACATAACCTAACTACTAATAATCCTTTTTGTCTCGTTTATAGGGTCATAGCATCATTCGGGTCCATATCATTAAGCATACAATCGGGACTACTTGTGTTCTATTTTTATCAAAATCTAGCATGTTATCTCCCTCGCGGGTTTACAAATCATTTTATAAAACATTTAAAAGAGTGCGAGGCTATGAACTCACGTTGTTAATGAAAGGCGGATTATCGGCTACGGGCGTGCTTCGGTCACGGAAACCTATATAAATAATAATCGGTCTTAGACTTTGTCCAATGACTTTTATCAAAATAACAATATACATATGATGATTTTGTACATATGATGATGATCAAGTGGGTTTATACATCCTTGTTTACTCATTTTAGTGTTTACGTTTTGGCAACGTTTTACTAGTTTACTAGTTTTACCTATTTACACGTTTTAAGTCCAATAAGCTTTTATAGGTTCTTTAACTTGTTTTAATCCCTTGTATACATATATTATCAGTATATATACTTTCCATGTTGTGCCCAAATGGGTTAAGCCCAATAAGTTCTTTTTATAAGTTTTTCTTATTTAGTCCAATTATTAGTCCATTATGCTTAGTTAGCTCGTAAATGTCCGTATTTCTTATAGTTCGGGTTTTATCGGTTTTTACTTGTATTAGTTACTTATACATCAGTATATGACTTTTATAAACTTTACATTAGACGGGTTTGGTCGTCTACGTTTTATTTGGCGAAAAACGTTAATTTTACGGCAATAGCCGAAAAAGTCGTAAAAATCAAGTTTATAGTTTTTATTACTTATAAATATTATTTCACCACCATTTATATAATTTATCCATTTAATTAACCTTTTATATATTTATATAAATAAGTTTTATAAGTTAGTGGTTTTTTATTATACATTTTATAAAATAAAATGTGAGTGCTTATATAATAATAATAAACATTAATTCTTAAAAATCTGATTTTTATCTTCATGTTCACCATTTTTAACATATCTAGAGTTCTATAATGAATTAGAAGCTCATTTTTGGGTGACATGTTCTTCATATTATGTGCTACATTTAACTTAGTTATAGCTACTGCCCATTTTAAGTTTATCATGCCTTAACAGTCCTTACAAAACTGCTTATTCAGATTAGACCACCTAACTTGTTTTGATCATATCTCACTCATTATTTTGATTCCATTGCATGGCCAACTCTCACATGTGTATAACATCTTGTACATACTGTAAACGGATCAAACCATGCAGTTTTATCAGTTCATCTTTTAGTTACATACTGTTTTTACACAGCCAACTAAATAATCAAGATTTTAGCCTTGTTTCTTATAGTTATCAACCTTTTTAAGCATATCTATCAACACTTGATCCCCACACAACATTTTTATCATCATATATACATCATATACATATACAAAATGAAAGAAAATACATTTGTTCTTTACAAAATAACAAGAGAAAAATGGAGAGGATGATCTTCTTTACCAACCAAGTGTTTTCCTTGTTTTTGGAAGACAAGAACTTGATGAACACAACAAGTATCTCCAAGATCATCAAATATCAAGAACATATGTTGGAAAATCAGCCCTAGGACACAAGCAAATCACCTCCAATGATGTTAATATGGCCACCAAATGATCAAGGCTTCAAGAGAACTCCTTAATAGAGCTAGTAAACATGTGTTTCATGGCTAGAAGAGATCAAAGAGGGTGTTTGTTGCTTTATTTTGGACGGCAAGGGAGGGGTTGTTTGAGAGAATTTGATGTTGAATTGCATGTAAGAAATGGTGGAAGTGAAAACTAGTACCTAGTTTTAAGAGTTAGTGGGAAGGTAAAATGCTTAAGATGTAAGCTAGCTTACACATGTAATGTGTTAGCTTAACTTGATGCCACCTTAGTGTGTGGTGTCAAGTTGTGCCGTCTCATATAGCTAGTGGGGTGGGACAATGTGTTTTGTCCCATCTCACTAGTTTACGGGTATTTCTCGATTCTAGTTTTCTCGATTTGCGTGCCCTCGGGTCGTTTTACGAAAAACGTTTTTATAAAGTATGAATCAACGTCACAAAACGAATCCAATAAAAATTGTCTCATCAAAAACGGAGTTCAAAAACGTAAATACGTAATCCTAAGGTTTCCGGTTTAATCGTAAAAGACGCCAAATTATGCACGTAAGCCCAAATTTAAATCCGTAAATTGTGAGTTCGTCAACCAACACAAAAATAAGTTTCAAAATATTATACGAGAAAATAATTCACTACCTGAAAATGTTAGATTGTAACAGCTTTTCCTCCTAAAAGGGATCAACGTCCTCGTGATCCATTTCATTTGGATGTCCGTTTCTTATTGAAATCGAAGAGGTGCGGATATTTCTTCCACATTTCATCCTCTCGTTCCCAAGTATACTCCGCTCCATACTTTGAATTCCATCGGATCTTAACAATAGGTATCCGACTTTGTTTCAGTTGCTTTATCTCACGGTCCATAACTTCTACGGGCTCTTCGATAAAATGCAACTTCTCAACTATTCGAACCTTACCTAACGGAATTTTCTCATCACTCACTGCTAGACATTTCTTCAGATTAGATACATGGAATGTGTTGTGAACACCATGAAGTTCTGGGGGTAACTCTAGTTTGTAAGCCACCGGACCTACTCTAGATAAAATCTTAAAAGGTCCAATATAACGGGAATTAAATTTTCCTCGCTTTCCAAATCTTATAACGCCTTTCCATGGCGATACCTTCAACATTACTCGGTCACCCACTTCAAACTCCATTGGCTTTCGCCGCACATCCGCGTAACTTTTCTGTCTACTTCGGGCAGTCAACAACCTCTTCTTAATCTGAACTATCATCTCCGTAGTCTCCCGGATCAATTCCGGTCCCGTGAGCTGGGTATCCCCAACTTCACTCCATCATACAGGAGATCTACACTTCCTACCATACAAAGCTTCAAACGGTGCAGCCTTAATACTAGAATGGTAACTATTGTTATACGAAAACTCTACTAACGACAAATGTTTATCCCAATTCTTACCAAAGTCTAACACATAGGCTCTCAACATATCTTCAAGTGTTTGTATCGTCCTTTCACTCTGCCCATCAGTCTGGGGGTGATAAGCAGTGCTCATGTCGAGATTCGTTCCCAAAGATCTTTGGAGAGATTTCCAAAAATTCGATGCGAATCTAGGATCTCGATCTGAAATGATCGATACAGGCAGTCCATGTTTGCATACAACATTATCAAGGTATATACAAGTCAGCTTCTCCAGTGAGAACTGCTCTTTAACCGGAATGAAGTGTGCTGATTTGGTCAGTCTATCGACAATAACCCAAATCGAATTGTTTCCAGATGATGTTCTATGAAGCTTGGTGATAAAGTCCATCGTAATTCTCTCCCACTTCCATTCAGGAATCTTTGGTTGTTGAAGTAGTCCTGAGGGCTTTTGATGTTCGACTTTGACTCTAGCACAAGTCAAGCATTGAAGAACACACATAGCTATGTCAGCTTTCATATTCGGCCACCAGTACAACTTCTTCAAATCATGGTACATCTTATCAGATCTCGGATGAATGGAATACTTAGATTTATGGGATTCTAACATAATCAAGTCTCTTAAGCCTCCAAACTTAGGTATCCACATACGACCTCTTAAGCATTTCACTCCATCAGCTCTAACCTCTAAAGGATCTCCTTCTCCTCGGAACGCTTCATTAAAAAAATTTTCCTTCTTACAAGCTTCTATCTACGCATTTCTAATTTGCTCAGGCAAATTAATGTGCACGGTCAAAACTAGAGAACGCACCCTGATAGGCTCTCTATCTTTCCTACTTAACGCATCGCCAACAACATTGGCTTTTCCTGGGTGATATTTTATATCACAATCCTAATCACTTAACAACTCTATCCATCTTCGTTGCCTCATGTTCAATTCCTTCTGATCGAGAATATACTGTAGGCTTTTGTGATCGGTGAATACCGTACACTTGGTGCCATACAGATAATGTCTCCACAACCTAAGAGCAAAGACTACAGCTCCTAACTCAAGATCATGAGTAGTATAATTCTCCTCACTCTTCCTTAATTGCCTAGAAGCATAAGCTATCACTTTCTCTCGCTGCATCAAAACAGATCCATACCCTCTAAGAGATGCATCACAATACACTACAAAATCTTCACTCCCATCGGGTAAGGATAAGATTGGCGCACTACATAATTTTTGCTTCAATGTCTGAAATGCTCCATCTTCATCACTTCCCCAAACGAAAGGTTTATTCTTCTGGGTAAGCTTAGTCAAGGGTTTAGCTATCAAAGAAAATTCTTTAATGAATCGCCTATAATAGCCAGCCAATCCTAAGAACTGTCGCACTTCCGTTGGCGTTGTCGGTGCAGACCAATTCTTAATAGCTTCAACCTTTGCAGGATCAACATGAATTCCGTCTTTGTTAATCACATGACCAAGAAATTGCACAGAATCTAACCAGAAATCACACTTCGAAAACTTAGCATACAACCTTTCATCCTTCAACAAATTCAAAACAATCCTCAAATGTTCTCTATGTTCATCTTCATTCTTAGAATAGATTAGAATATCGTCAATAAACACAATCACAAATTTATCCAAGTAGGGCTTGCACACTCGATTCATTAAATCAATGAAAACCGCAGGTGCGTTAGTTAACCCAAATGGCGTTACTTGAAATTCATAGTGTCCATAACGAGTTCTAAATGCAGTTATAGGAATATCTTCTTCACGGACGCGAAGTTGGTGATATCCTGACCACAAATCTATCTTAGAATACACACGAGATCCTTGCAGTTGATCAAACAAATCATCAATCCTAGGTAAAGGATATCGATTTTTAATTGTCAACTTATTCAGTTCCCTATAATAAATGCGGATACGAAAAGATCCATCCTTCTTCTTAACGAACAAGACTAAAGCTCCCCAAGGCGATGAGCTCGGTCGAATAAAACCTTTATCAGACAACTCCTTATGTTGCTCAGATAACTCCTTTAATTCAGAAGGGGCTAATCGGTAAGGCGCACGTGCCACCGGTGCAGCACCAGGAATTAAATCGATTTGAAACTCTACTTGCCTTATCGGTGGAAGTCCGGGTAAATCTTTAGGAAATACCTCAGGAAATTCACAAATAATAGGTACATCTTCCAATCGTTTCTCCCTAGACTCATTCCTGGTCACTTGAGCTAAAAATAACTCGCAACCGTTCCTGATGTACTTTTGGACTTTAATACATGAAACGATTTTCAAACGGGATTCACCTCGATTACCATCAATTATTAACGTCCTATTCCTTAGAGGAATCTTAACTTTCTTCTCTCCACATAAAATAGTAGCATTATTCAGCGACAACCAATCCATACCAATAATAATATCAAAACTACCTAATTCTATCAACATCAAAGCAATCGGAAAGGAATGGTTCAAGAGATTTAGAGAGCATCCTTCTAATAGCTTATTAGTTTTCACTAATTTACCATCAGCCAATTCCACCTCGTAACTGGTACTTATCTCAACAGGTTCAATATCAATAAGGGCACTAAATTTAGTGGATACAAAGCTCCTATCAGTACCCGAATCAAATAAAGCAACAGCATAATGATTGTTGAGTAAAAACGTACCGGTAACGACATCCGGATCCTCTTTCTTCACCTCAATTGTTCCAAGTTGGTAGATACCACCCTGGGGGATTCTTCCAGGTACAATCGCTTTCAACATGGGGCATTCCGATTTCCTATGACCTTCTTCATTACAGTTGAAGCAAATGGTTCCCTTCTTACACCTTTCAACCTTGTGTCCAAGCTTTCCGCAATTTCGGCACTTCCAGCAGTCGCCAGCATGCCTCTTGTTGCCACACTTAGGACATCTATCATCGTTGCGTGGTGCATTGTTGGTAAGAGCATTTGCATTTCCCTTTCTCTAGTTCTGACGGTGATTGAAATTCTTCCTATTATCACCTCTATCTACACGATCACCGTCTCCCTTTCTTTTCTCACCTACACGGGCTTCATCTTCCTTATCCTAAATTATCTGTCCAATGAGTTGGTAAGCCATTCGAACAGCATCATCAATGGTCAGTGGTTTCGATGATGTCACGTCCCCCCCGGATATTCCTGGTCAACCCTTTAACATATTGCTCAATTCGGATCTCTTCGGGTTCAACCAATCGAGGACATAGCAAGGCCAACTCATGGAATCGGTTCATGTAACTATCAATGTCCACACATTTCATTCTCAAATGAATCAACTCTTGTTCTAACCTAATGATCACACTACGAGGACAAAACTCCAAAGTCATCCACTTCTTAATTTCAGCCCAAGGAGTAGCATTAGCAGCATCAAGACCCATGAAAGCAATTCTCCCGTTCCACCAAGTCAACGCACGACCTTTAAGAGTAGCCATAGCAAAAGTCACCTTATCTTCCTCCTTACACTTACTAATCCGAAACACCGATTCAATCTTCTCAATCCACTGGCTTAATCCTACATCACCTTCAGTTCCATTAAAAGGTAGAGGTTCACACTTCATGAACGTCACATAAGTACAGCCACCGACTTCAGGTGCATTAGTTCCAAGTCCTCCTACATTTCCTCCAGCATTAGCATTCACATTATTAGCATTCACATTCACATTAGTACCGCCAATTCCACTACCGCCATGTCCACTACCACCAGCTCCACTACCGCCAGCTCCACTACCGCCAGCTCCACTACCGCCAGCTCCACTACCGCCAGCTTCATTTCTAGCATTTGCCATAAATTCAGTCATATATGCGGTAACTTGCTCCGTAATAATCCTACGTACATGATCCTCTGTCACAGCCTTCTTGGGCGGCATAGTTCTATAATTTCACAATTTCAAAGTATTAAGCATTCATCCAACAAAGGATTCATATAATATGGATCGAATTCATAATAAAGATACAAATAAGGCACAATATGAAATTCAAGACAAGATACATATTTCATTCGATCTGAAACAAAAGTGTTGTCTTAGTTACATCCTATATCAAAGTTCTAGCACTATATACACTCAAAATTCGTGCCAAGTCTACTATTAACAAGTCGGTTCAGTCAAAGATACAAAAGCACAAAAGATATAAAGGTCACTACTGAATACAGACTGGTCTACTGAGAACCGCCAGATGGTCCATCATCCATCGTCTTCTGAATCTTCGTCGGACGATCACTAGACACATCTTCAGCTGGGCGCTTACGGATCACTCCTCTTTCAACCATGTCAGCATAAAATCTACTGTTCCATCCCACAGATATATTCAGCTCCTTTTCGGCTTTCTCACGCATCGCACGAGCCACACTCAACTGAATCTCCATAGAATTCACCTTTCTCTTCATAGCAGCATACTCACCACTTTCCAATACCGATAACCTCCTAAAAGCCTCATTCAAACCACGCTCAACATCACTCAAATCCAAACTAAGCAATTCCCGCTCTTTCTCGCCAACCTTAGTCTTCGACTCCAAATAAGCAACCTGAGTAACAACACCTAATCCAACCTCTGTCATACAACTCTTAACACGGGAAGCATCTAAATCACGTCTCAATGCCCATGGTGCAAGACCATCAATATGAGTAGCCTCTCGAGAACTAGACGACTCTCCTATCTCACGTCTACGAGTAGCAATACCATCAGTACCGTCAGGTTCATCGTCATCCTCATCCTCCTCTGATTCAGAATCAGATTCAGACGATTCAGACATTTCATCCCTAGGTTACTCATCCTCAGAATCAGACAAACAAACTGGTGGGGGCAAAGGCTCGCCCTCTGGAACATCATACGGATAAATAAGCTCAGCTTCCTCATCGTCATCAACCTCAACGTCTATACCTACATCCTCCTCGACATCCTCGTCGTCAATCTCATCATCTAAATTATCTAACCCAATCTCATCATCATTCTCAATATCAACATTCTCAATATCCACATTCTTAATCTCATTCTCTACCAAGTCAACCTGAGGGGCAATCTGATCTCCTAGTCCTAACTCGGGCTCAGGATCCTCAAATGGTTCCTCCTCATCATCCATATAATAATCTACTAAGTCTAAATAAGGATCATCTTCTATATTAGGTTCGGGAATAGCATGGTTTTCTATAAGAATATTAGGGTCAGCCATGACAATCTGCATTTATATATATATCTCGTATTAGGATAACATACTAGTTAAATAATTACATAATGAAACCACGATATATACATATATATATAAATTATATTATATATATCAAAATATATATCTTCTCAATAGGGCTTGTTGGTAACGTCGGAGATCTCTGGCACCGTTATAGTCAAAAGATTTTTCAAATATTTTCTCAAATGTTCATTGTCAAAAGATTTTGAAAAGTTTTTGTTCAAAACCTTGGTTTTTTAAATCTTTTGTTCTCTATAATGAGAGCTCTGGTACCAAACTGTAACACTCTCATTTTTCGTATCGGTACAGCGGAAGGGTCTTTCAAAGTGTTACGGGATAGCACAATAACTCCAATCATAGACAACGCATAGAAATGGTTGTTCAAGGTTTAACATACATTCATTCGATTTAAAAAGTTTAAAAGTGTACAACAGGTCCCAAATTATACAGGTCATTAAGTTTACAAAACATAGATCGAATGAACATTTTTAATATTAAGTGGGCCATCAGAGTCGATCTCCATCCGGATTACCTTCAAGCACCTGAGATAAAAACATGCAAAAATCATATCAGCGAATGCCGAGTGAATTCATAGAGTTTAATGAAAACCGTTATATAAAACAATCATTTAAAATCAGAACACAAGTATAATATCGGAAGTAAGTCCTCATATTGCTAGTCAGGCAATATATAAATCAAGCATACATCTTAAACCGTCCATGAGACCGTAGTCTCTATATTACCATATTAGGTAATATATTCATCGTTAATAGCGTCGTTATTATGTATAGGATACATTTTTATTTGGATTATATACGTTTTATAGGATTATTATTAGCTGCATGACATTGTTACCTTACTATGAAAACAGCGGGCCGCGAACCCGACAAACAATTTGCCCATCTAAGTTAGCGTGTCGTCACAAAAATCACGCTATGGAATCTTCTCATACATAAATTCGCTTACCAATCAATTTGGTACGACGGGGATCAACCGTCAAGGCGCGAACTGGGGTGATCGTCCCCAAATAGTACTATCAAATGCATAAGCGTCTACCAAATCCCGGTAGTTCATAATTCATGCTAATGGGACTTTAAGTGACATAACCTAACTACTAATAATCCTTTTTGTCTCGTTTATAGGGTCATAGCATCATTCGGGTCCATATCATTAAGCATACAATCGGGACTACTTGTGTTCTATTTTTATCAAAATCTAGCATGTTATCTCCCTCGCGGGTTTACAAATCATTTTATAAAACATTTAAAAGAGTGTGAGGCTATGAACTCACGTTGTTAATGAAAGGCGGATTATCGGCTACGGGCGTGATTCGGTCACGGAAACCTATATAAATAATAATCGGTCTTAGACCTTTTCCAATGACTTTTATCGAAATAACAATATACATATGATGATTTTGTACATATGATGATGATCAAGTGGGTTTATACATCCTTGTTTACTCATTTTAGTGTTTACGTTTTGGCAACATTTTACTAGTTTACTAGTTTTACCTATTTACACGTTTTAAGTCCAATAAGCTTTTATAGGTTCTTTAACTTATTTTAATCCCTTTTATACCTATATTATCAGTATATATACTTTCCATGTTGGGCCCAAATGGGTTAAGCCCAATAAGTTCTTTTTACAAGTTTTTATCTTATTTAGTCCAATTATTAGTCCATTATGCTTAGTTAGCTCGTAAATGTCCGTATTTATTATAGTTCGGGTTTTATCGATTTTTACTTGTATTAGTTACTTATACATCAGTATATGACTTTTATAAACTTTACATTAGACGGGTTTGGTGGTCTAAGTTTTATTTGGCGAAAAACGTTAATTTTACGGCAATAGCCGAAAAAGTCGTAAAAATCAAGTTTATAGTTTTTATTACTTATAAATATTATTTCACCACCATTTATATAATTTATCCATTTAATTAACCTTTTATATATTTATATAAATAAGTTTTATAAGTTAATGGGTTTTTATTATACATTTTATAAAATAAAATGTGAGTGCTTATATAATAATAATAAACATTAATTCTTAAAAATCTGATTTTTATCTTCATGTTCACCATTTTTAACATATATAGAGTTATATAATGAATTAGAAGCTCATTTTTGGGTGACATGTTCTTCATATTATGTGCTACATTTAACTTAGTTATAGCTACTGCCCATTTTAAGTTTATCATGCCTTAACAGTCTTTACAAAACTACTTATTCAGATTAGACCACCTAACTTGTTTTGATCATATCTCACTCATTATTTTGATTCCATTGTATGGCCAACTCTCACATGTGTATAACATCTTGTACTTCTGTAAATGGATCAAACCATGCAATTTTATCAGTTCATCTTTTAGTTACATACTGTTTTTACACAGCCAACTAAATAATCAAGATTTTAGCCTTATTTCTTATAGTTATCAACCTTTTTAAGCATATCTATCAACACTTGATCCCCACACAACATTTTTATCATCATATATACATCATATACATATACAAATGAAAGAAATTACATTTGTTCTTTACAAAATAACAAGAGAAAAATGGAGAGGATGATCTTCTTTACCAACCAAGTGTTTTCCTTGTTTTTGGAAGACAAGAACTTGATGAACACAACAAGTATCTCCAAGATCATCAAATATCAAGAACATATGTTGGAAAATCAGCCCTAGGACACAAGCAAATCACCTCCAATGATGTTAATATGGCTACCAAATGATCAAGGTTTCAAGAGAACTCCTTAATAGAGCTAGTAAACATGTGTTTCATGGCTAGAAGAGATCAAAGAGGGTGTTTGTTGCTTTATTTTGGACGGCAAGGGAGTGGTTGTTTGAGAGAGTTTGATGTTGAATTGCATGTAAGAAATGGTGGAAGTGAAAACTAGTACCTAGTTTTGAGAGTTAGTGGGAAGGTAAAATGCTTAAGATGTAAGCTAGCTTACACATGTAATGTGTTAGCTTAACTTGATGCCACCTTAGTGTGTGGTGTCAAGTTGTGCCGTCCCATATAGCTAGTGGGATGGGACAATGTGTTTTGTCCCATCTCACTAGTTTACGGGTATTTCTCGATTCTAGTTTTCTCGATTTGCGTGCCCTCGGGTCGTTTTACGAAAAACGTTTTTATAAATTATGAATCAACGTCAAAAAATGAATCCAATAAAAATTGTCTCATCAAAAACGGAGTTCAAGAACATAAATACGTAATCCTAAGGTTTCTGGTTTAATCGTAAAAGACGCCAAATTATGCACGTAAGCCCAAATTTAAATCCGTAAATTGTGAGTTCGTCAACCAACACAAAAATAAGTTTCAAAATATTATACGAGAAAATAATTCACTACCTGAAAATGTTAGATTGTCACACGATCCGTATAAACACATATTCGAATTCATAGAAATATGTGGCATGTTCCGTTATGGAGCCGACGTCGATGGAGACGCCATAAAACTCAAACTCTTCCCATCATCTCTATCCGGAGATGCAAGAGTTTGGTACAACGAGTTGACGCCGGGTACCATTGAAACATGGGATCAAATTAGAACTGCTTTTGCTAGCCGTTTCTTTCCACCCGCCATGTACGAAAGACTCATGGGAGAAATCCGAGGTTTCGCCCAACTTCCACAAGAAACACTTATTGATGCGTGGAATCGAATGAAAGACCTACTTCGTAGTTGTCATGGACATGGTTTACTAAAAGGAACCATCATCCAAATCTTTTATCATGGTCTCAATGAACCGACGCAATTAATCCTTGACGTCGGTGGACTCTTTCTTTATAAGACTCCCAACGAAGCATATCAATTGCTCGAGGACCGAGTTCTCGTAAAACTCGATTGGTCCAAAGATAACCGAATCAAACCTTTCAAGAAAATCGTTTCTTTCGTTGAAAGTGACGAAAATTCCAAACTCATGGAAAAGATGGACGCTCTCACATCTAAATTCGACTCGCAATTCAAAACCATCAAAGACGAAATGAAGGAGATGCGAGGCGAATGTACTCTTTGCGGAGGACCACACCCATCCACGGGCTGTGATGATACACCAATAAGAGAACCGCCCCAAGAAGCAAACTACGCCCAAGGAGGATACCGAGGAAGTAGTTATCGAGGTAACTACTATGGTAGAAATCCCGGCATATGGCATGAGTATCCCAAAAAACGAAAATCGTAACTCACAACCCCATGAGAACGATAATTCCGGTCCATCAAACGAAAATAAACCCGAAGAGTCGACCCTAGAGAAAACGTTGTTAGCTTTCATAGAATCTCAAAAATCGACAAACACGTTCATTAAGAACCAATTCTTCGATCTCAAAGCCAACGTTGAAAGAGGACAAAGACACCACACCGCATCCATTAATGATCTCAAAACCAAAATCGGTCGAATCACCGATCAATTAGCCAACCGACCAAGTGGCTCGCTACCAAGCAACACTCAAACAAACCCAAAACCATCTACGGATAAACCGTATCGCCCACCACCCGCCCGTAATGAACATGTGAATGTCGTATTCACAAGAAGTGGGCTGAGTTATGATCCGCCACAAAACCCGAACACCAATGCTCCCACTTTCGCCAATGAAAGTGAAGACAAGGCCGATGAGCCCGAGAAGGAAGAAACCGTTCCTCCTTCCAATCCCAAGCCAAAAAAAACCACACCCATTCCAATACCAACACCGAAGGCGTATACACCAAAAATTATGTATCCTCAACTCCTATGAAAAGAAAAGATGGAGGCTCGTAATGCCAAATTCCTTAAGATGATCAAGGAAGTTAATATCAACGTTCCACTTGTTGATATCTTAACCGGCATGCCAAACTACAGGAATTCCTCAAAGATCTTGTGAGCAACCATAGTAAGACGGAGCAAATCTCGGCTGCGCTTCTAACTGAAGAATGTTCTGCAGCCTTGTAAAGAAAACTTCCACCAAAGCTCGGAGATCCGGGAAGCTTTCTCATACCATGCACCCTAAACAACAATACCGAATGTCACGCCTTGGCCGATCTAGGCGCAAGTATCAATCTTATGCTATACTCATTATACAAGAATCTGTCAAACAATACTTTGAAACCTACGAGTATGAGTATACGTTTGGCTAACCACACCAACCAATATCCTATTGGGAGATCCGAGAACATGCTTGTTCAAGTTGGCAAATTTATATTTCCCGCCGACTTCGTAATCCTTGAGATGGAGGAAGACCATCAAGTCCCTCTCATTTTAGGACGACCATTCTTGCACACCGCCGATGTTATCATTCGTGTGAAGAATAAAGAACTCAACCTTGGAGTTGGTGACGATCGAGTCACATTTTTAGTCGATAAAGCTATGAAACACTCCCATTCCAATGATGACACATGCTTCCGCGTGGATGTTATCGATGAAGTAACGGAAGAAGAGTTGGACGCATTGCTTGATGACAACGCACCATTCCAAACAACTTCGGAAAAGATTAGCGATACCGATCGTGATCGTGAATTCGAAGAATTCATGGCCCTTGATTCTGAAGTAACTCTCGAAGAAGAGGAAAATAAGCCGTTTGAAGTTTTGCCTTCGAAATCGACGGATCTTGAGTTGAAACCTCTTCCCGAACATCTCGAGTACGCTTATCTAGAGAAGGACTCACTCCTTCCGGTGATTATTGATGAGACTGCTTTTATACATGGTCTCGTCGTTCTTTTTGGACTTAAAATGCATTAAATATCATCAAAATACCCAAATATATGCTTGTGTTTGTTGCTTGTGTGTTTTAGGTACGGATATTGAGAAAATGACAAAAGATCACAAAAATCAGGCAAAAACGAACACGGGAAACGAAGCCGCACGATGAACCAAGCCCTAATGAAGAATTTTCCAAAGAAAACCCTAGAAGATTTGAAGAATATTGAAGATTGGTCCTCCAAGTTTGAAGAATTGACACTTTATACCCTTGTATCTTCATAATTACAAGTTTGGTCCCTAAAGTTTGTCAAAATTACAAAAAGGACCCTTAACTTTGAAGAATTGGCAAATTTAGTCCCTCATCAAATCTAAATTGTCAATAATGGTCCTTCAAGAAGTCAACAAACAAGTCAAAGCCTTGAAGTTGAAGAAATGTCAAAATCAGTCCTTGGAATATGAAGAAATTGCATGATTAGTCCTTAAAACAAGTTTTTAAACTTGTTGTGCCAAATTTGACAACCTTCCCAAAGTTGTCATGTGTTAATTTGGCGCTGATAGCCATTTTACACAAAGTGCACAAAGAATGAAAAGTGAAGGGCCAAATCTGCCAGACAACTAAACTAAAACCCTCCACTCACAGCTTGACACCTCACCCACTTAAACCTTTCCACCAATCAGAAACCTCCATTCTACCATGTCACCTATCCACTCACTTTTTAAACCGGTTTAATA
The DNA here is from genome assembly GCA_025667525.1 of Glebionis coronaria. Taxonomy (NCBI): domain Eukaryota; kingdom Viridiplantae; phylum Streptophyta; class Magnoliopsida; order Asterales; family Asteraceae; genus Glebionis; species Glebionis coronaria. Next base: position 339,504,780 of record CM046881.1, on the reverse strand, counting down.
TATTAAACCTTCCCACCAAAACACTTAATTTGAAAAATCATTAACCCCAAACGGATTAAAACTCCTCTTAATCCTCCCTTAAACCCTAATTTTTCCAGGATGAACATCACTTAAATCAAAGGGGTTTTTGATGATTATTTCCAGATCCCTAATTAAACACCTCTTAAACCTAAAACCATCCTTATACACCCATCACCATCACCTCACATGTGTATGCAAGCCTCCCCTGCCCCACTATTCACTCTCAAACAAAAAAAGCCAGCAAGATCAACATCCCATAGCATTTTCTTGTTCCCAAAGGCAAAATAAACGACTTAGATTGCTTCTACACCACTGGCATCCCACAAAATGCCAAGAACATCACATGGCTTGGCTTTTGACTCAAAATTCAAAAATCGTCCAAGGGCAAGATTGGAACTTCACTTGTTAGGGTTTCTAGTTTCCATTCAGTTCTAGAATCTCATTGTAGCCTCTATATAAAGGCATTGTAGGAGTAGCATAGTTCCTGTTATTTTTTCTCCTTTTTGTCACAACTTTGTAAGTCCTATTTTTTATGAATGAAAAAAGGTTGAAGCTTGTTGATGAGAAGAAAGATCCAATTTAATTTATATTGTTTGCTGGTTGTTCAAAATTCCAAGATTATTTACTTTTCAAGTTTTTTTAAAATTCAAGTTTGTTGTTCAAAGGTTTCTGATTTAAGTTTTCTGTTCAAATTAAGGTTGTTAAACCACATAAGCTTCTATATTCAAGCTTGTATATGACCATACAACCCTGATATCTTGAAGATATCAAGGTGTAGTGGGTATAAAAGTTTGGGTAAAAGGGCTAAGTGAGGTGAAAAACCTTCTTGCTTAGTTTTCTTACATTTCTGTTTCAGCTTCAAAGCTATAAGCTATAAGGAGACTTGTCTATAAGTCATCCTTGTAGCTCATTGCTTAAATTCCAGGTCACTCTTGTTGTGTTGGATTATTTTTAGCAGGTTCTAAGCAAAGGCTTATCTTATTCAAATTTTTCTTTAAGCAAAATCTCATCAAAATCTTAACCAAGGTTCAGCATAGACCCGGGTCTATTGGAGGTGGTTTTTCAACCACAAAGGGTCCTGGATGTAGGACCCTTAAGGTAGTCATTGTTCTCTTTTTCAATTTTTAAAGTTTCTGAAATTTTATGTGCTTATTTGTGATTCTGCTTGTTAAATGTTTAAATGAATGTTTGAGTGCTTAAATCTGCTTAAATAGGACTTGTATGCATGCTTAGATAGTGGTAAATCACTTTGGTTGAGATTTGAGTAGGTTTGCCTTGTTATAATTTGATTTCAGATTTTTAAGGTGTGTTTGGGATTAGGGTGAAAATTTGATTTATTGTTAAGGATCTTGTGTTTAAAAATGTCTTTCATTCTTGTTAGAGTATTGTTAGGTTATGTGTTGGTTTGTTCGTCAGTTTGATAGTATATTGAACACATTGCATGTTTAAAATTTAGTCATATAGTCAAAAATCAGAAAACTGCCTTGTTTGATTGATTTTGTTGAAATTTGGTTAGCAAATCTTGTAGGTTGTTAGATTTAGGGTTGTTTTAGGATTGTTCCTTGTTTGTATGTGAAGTGGTGAACTTATATGCATGATAATTGGCTTGAAATCTCACCATTGTGCCTTGTATATCAGCAAGTACTAAGCAGAAACATATAAACCATATCAGCTACTTTCTTTGGCATTTTGTGCTTGATTCTTGTGTTATACCTGCCTGTTTTTGTGTTATTCTTGACTCCTTGTACTCCAAAGAGTACAAGGGTGCCTTTGTCTCATCAAAAAGACCACCAAAACTCTCAAACCAAGTCCTCTTGGTCATAACTGCACAAGTGAATAACACTTGTGTGTTCATCAGTCACCAAGCATAAACTGGGCACGTTTTTGGTTCTAATCAGCTTAATCTTTGGTAATATTGGATTGTGTTTGAGTTTAAGTAGTCAATTAAGTACCTAGTTTAAGTTTTAAAAGTAAAAAAAAAAAATTTTGCAAAAAGCATACCCTGCCTGGACTCGAACACGCGACCTCCCGTTTGGAGGAGTAACGTGTTTACCAGTGATCCAGATAGCTTTTTACGTTATCAGTTCATTTCATTGATTACTTAAACACATTTTCATTTTGTGCTTAAATAATAAGCCGTAGCTTATTTAGGTTTGTTTAGCTTATTTATTAAGCTTATTGGGCCAGAGTCATTTTTCCTAGGACAATATTAGAGTTTAGGATTTTTCTGTTTTAAAAAATTATTTTTCCTTTTATTTAATTAATTATTAGGATTATTTTTAGTTTTATTTTTAGAAAGTATTTTAAAAATAGTAAACAGTAATTTAAAAATACAAAAAATTAGTTTTTAAGTTTTAATTTATATTTTTGAGGTTTACAGCTTATTAGGTTTTCAATTTGGCTTATTTTTTAATTTTATAAGATTTTAGGATTTTTAAGCAACTTTAAAATTCAATATAAAATTATTTAATAGGTTTCAGAAAATTTGGTTTGCATTTTTGTTCTAGTTAGAATATTTAGGATTTTTGAGAATTTTTTAGAATTTATTTAGGAACTTTTTATTTTTTTGATTATTTTAATATTATTTTATACCAAAAATTCAAAGTTTTATTTTTAACTTTTTTTCATTTTTCCTAGGTTATAGACATTAAATTAGGAACTTTGTCACTTTCCAATTAATTTTTAGGCTTTTCAATTAATTTCAAGATTTAATTTAAGATTTAATAAATTTTAATAGTTTTTAAGTGTTTAAAAATAGTTTAATTTGGTTTTAAAATTTTTAAAAATAGTTTTTAGCTTAATTAGGCCTATTTTGAGGTTTACAAACTATAAAATCTTGTTTGGGGCTTTTTAATAATTAAAAGTGATTTTTAGGGCTTTAATTAGCATTAAAAAGTCATTATCTAATTAATTAAAGGGTATTAGCAAGTTTGGATTTTTTGTAAACTCTTAGAATTTTATTGTGGATTTTTAGTAATTTTTAGGAATTTTTAGGAATTTTTAGGTTAAATTTTTTATTTTTATCGTTTTTACGGTTTTACGTTACCGCCTTTTTCGACGTAGTTTTAATCCGTTTTCGTAACCGTCTCTTCTTTCCTTTCTAATTTCTTTTCTTCTTGTTCATAATCACAAACAAACATTAATCAACTCTTAACACAACGCACTTGCCTCCTTGGGAAACGAACTTGCTTGGTCATTAGTGCTCGGTTTTCCTAAACCGACACTTAACGCTTACCACTATTTTGTCATCCTTTTCCTAAAGGGTACAAAAACACTACAATCATTTTGGCGCCGCTGCCGGGGAGGCGTGTTGTGTTTTGGTTGAACCATTGTTGTTTTCTATATTAGCCATAAAAGTATTTGTATTAATAGCACTCTATTAATACGTATTATCGTTTTTCGATTTTTGTGTGAATATTATTACTATATTGTATACATAGAACAATAAATTTACAAGTACTCCAAATACGTGAGCAATCACAACCTTGACTCGGGATTTCATCACTCGATCATTGTATTCGAATCTCAAACCAAAGAAAAAAGGCAAAAATAGATAAATACTTTCGTGAAGCTTGATTTTGATAATACAAACTATAAGGTGGGTATAAGGCGGTTGTATTTCACGACCTAAAGGAAAAAGGCTCTTAAGTGCTTCGCGCCGCCTCGTTTCCTCCGCTTGCTTGTGCGTATTTGATTTTGAGAGTGAATCGAGGGTTTTGCCGCCCAAAGTATTATTACGTATCATATATATTTTCTTGGTTTCATTTGATTAAACCCTCTTGAACGATTTGGTGTTCCACCATCGTTCTAAAGTCATCGAAGGCGTTCACTTCACGTGTTCGTTTTCATTCCTTGAGGCTTCTTTAATCAAGATATTTGATTAAGGAGGAGATTTGTAGATTTTGGTCTACTTAATACATTCCAAAAAATCCAAAAAAAGTTAAAAACAATCAAAAACCACAAAAAAATTGCAAAAGTAAAAATACCAAAAAGAATCTTCTTTGCTCGCCTTCTCATTGTACGTGACGTTTATGCAAACTCGCTCTAAAGCAAGACGTGCTCGTAAACGAAGAAACAAATCACTCACTCCTACTAGTGAGGACTCTCCTATTGACGAACCCATTGTAGTGAAAGAAGCACCCATGGCTAATCGAACTATGATGGATTGCTTCAAGCACCCACCGAGGGTTATGGAGAAGCGATTGTGATTCCCGCTATCCTTGCGGAGAATTTTGAGGTTAAGACGGGTTTGTTGTCCATGATTCAAAACAACAAGTTTCGAGGGGACGAAAAGGACAACCCGCATAACCACATTCGCCAATTTAATCGTCTCACCGCCACGTGCAAGTTTAAGGATGTTTCAAACGACTCGATTAAGATGATGCTTTTTCCGTATTCCTTAGCGGGGCCCGCAAAAATTTGGTTAGAGAAAGAGCCACCCAATTCTATATTGACGTGGAAGGATCTCGTTTCAAAATTCGTGAACCAATTTTTTCCGCCCTCTAAGACTACGCACATGAAAAACGAGATTTCAAAGTTTTCACAAGAGTATAATGAGAGTTTTTCAACGGCTTGGAATAGGTTTAAGGAAATGTTGCACGAATGTCCTCATCATGGTTTTTCCGACTTGCATCAAATAGACACGTTTTACAATGGCTTGAACGATCATGAGCGTGATTATCTTAATGCCGCCGCGGGTGGTAATTTTTTGTGTAAGACAGTCGAGGAAGCATTGGTAATTATTGAGAATAGGTCTAAGGTGTATAGTCCTCGTAGCACGTCGAGTGTTCGTAAGGCTTCGTCTTCATCTTCACCTAGTTTCTCACACACCGTTGATGCTTGCCAAGTCGAGGCTAATTTGGAGAATAAAATTTTTGATATAGTGAAAGGCTTGTTAGTTGAGTTTAAAGTTGGTGAACAACCCGCTCCCGCTACGATTAAAGCGGTTGAGGTTTCTTGTATGTATTGTGGTGGAGCTCACGATTATTCCGAGTGCATTACCAACGGTGGTAACACTTCGAGTGCCTTCGCGGCCGCGGGAACTTATAACCAAAACGGTCAAGTTCCTCGCACTAATCAATTGACTCCACCGGGTTTTTCACCAAATCAAAATGCTAACAATTATCGAAACAATCAAGTTGGTTACCAAAGCAATCAAAGGAACAATTATAAGGGTAATAACAACTATGGGAATCAAGGGAGTAGTAGTAGCCAATTGCAAAATCAAAATCAAAACCGTAATTTTCAAAATGCAAGTCAAGGTCTTCAAAATAATAAAGAACTTCCAATAGACTTTTTGAATTACGCTACTTCAAATGATAAGATTTTGGAAAACATTCAAGAACAAATGGCTAATCAAGCTAAGGACACGGCTAAGAACGCAAAGGAGTTAGCTAATTTCATTAAGGAAAATCTAGCCATGAGAAATGAATTGAAAAATGATTTTGCTAACCAAATTCGAGGTCAAAACAACAAAATAGAGCAAAGTCATGCTAGGCTTGAACAAAGAATTGACCAAAAAGCCGCTAGCCAAGATTTGAAGTTTAGTAGTCAAGATGCTAAGCTTAATGTAATTTTAGAAGCCGTAATGGGAAACAAAGCCTCTACTTCGGGTAGTTTGCCTAGTAACACCGTTTCAAACCCGAAGGGAGAGATGAAAGTGATTACCACACGAAGTGGTAAGACACTTAAAGAACCGACTCCTCAACCAATTACTCCAACGGTGGAGGAAATTGAGGAAGAACCCGAGGTGGTGGTCGAAAAGGAGCATATTTCAATCCCACAAAGTACCGCTCATGCCACGCCTACGGTTGACCCATTACCTATTTTGGAACCCGAGATTCCAAAGGCTATGCCTATGCCCCAACCCACACCACCCTTGCCTTACCCATCAAGACTTAGGAAGGAGAAACGACAAGAGCGCGACAACTACCAGTTTGAGCTTTTTATGAAAATGTTTCGTGATTTGCACTTTAATGTGAGTTTCGCCGATGCCTTGGTCATGATGCCTCGATTTGCCGCTAACTTTAAGAGTATGTTGAACAACAAGGAAAAATTACACCAAAAGTCTAGTTGTTCGTCGGTTTATCTTAATCTCATACCTCAAAAAGTCAGTGATCCCGGTAAATTTTTGATCCCTTGTGCAATTCAAGATATGGAAGAATGCTATGCCTTGGCCGATCTTGGTGCTAGCATTAAGTTGATGCCACTTGCAATCTACAAGTCGCTCAATCTTCCTAATCTTACTCCTTCACGAATGTCTATTGAGTTGGCCGACCATTCCACGATTCTTGCATGTGGTTTGGCGGAAGACGTTTTTGTGAAAGTGGGGAAGTTCTACTATCCCGTAGATTTCATTGTTGTTGATATCCCCACGGATCCTCAAGTTCCTCTTATTTTAGGTCGTTCGTTTTTAGATACGTCTATGGCTTTAATTGATGTGCATGCTAGAAAGATCACCTTACGTTTCAACGACGAGGAACTTGTTATAAACGCAACTCAAAATTCTCAACTTTCTCATGTTTATTCCGTTGCTACCATAAACCTCGTTGATATGATCGACGTGGTTTGCGAGGAATTTTCACAAGAAGTTTTAGGGTTTGGTGATGAAGAAACTAGTGGCAATCCCACTATGTTAGATCCAATTCTTGATAATTCGACACCAACCTTCACTCCTTTCGAAGGTGGTGGTTTTACGTTGGAAGAATTAGATGTTCCACGTACTTGTGACGAAGACCTCGACAACTATGAGGACTTCTCGATTATCAAGGATTTTCTCAACGATTTCCCATTTCCTCCACCCGAGGAGGTTATGAGTATCGAACCCAAATCTTCACTTGAGGAACCACCTATCCTTGAGTTGAAAGATTTACCTCCTCACCTCGAGTATGTCTATTTGGAGGAGGACGACAAGTTGCCGGTTATTATTGCGAAGGAACTTTCGGATGATGAAAAAACCGCACTTGTCGATGTTCTTAAGGACCACAAAGGGGCGATTGCGTGGAAGTTATCCGACATTAAGGGAATCGATCCCAAATTTTGTACACACAAAATATTAATGGAGGAAGATTTCAAGCCAACAATCCAAAGTCAAAGGAGGGTGAACCCCAAAATTCACGACGTCATCAAAAAGGAGGTCCTTAAACTCCTTGACGCGGGAATGATTTACCCTATTTCCGATAGCCCTTGGGTGAGTCCTATTCATTGTGTCCCTAAAAAGGGAGGGATGACCGTTGTGCCAAACGATGCCAACGAGTTGATTCCCACGAGACTCGTGACCGGATGGAGAGTGTGCATTGACTATCGTAAGTTGAATGAAGCCACTCGAAAAGACCATTTTCCCTTGCCCTTCATGGACCAAATGTTGGAGCGTCTTGCGGGAAACGATTTCTATTGCTTTTTAGATGGTTTTTCCGGTTACTTCCAAATTCCCATCGATCCTCGTGATCAAGAAAAAACTACGTTTACGTGTCCATACGGAATGTTTGCCTATCGTAGAATGCCATTCGGACTTTGCAATGCACCGGGAACTTTTCAACGATGCATGATGGCTATTTTTCATGATATGATCGAGAAGACGATGGAAGTCTTCATGGATGACTTTTCCGTGATTGGTGATTCCTTCACTTCGTGTTTGTCGAACCTTGAGAGAATGTTAAAACGTTGTGAGGAAACCAACCTTGTGCTCAATTGGGAAAAGTGTCATTTTATGGTTAAGAGTGGAATCGTCTTAGGGCACAAGGTCTCGAAAGCGGGGATTGAGGTAGATCAAGCTAAGGTAGACGTCATCGCCAAATTACCTCATCCCAAAACCGTCAAGGGAGTTAGGAGTTTCCTAGGCCACGCGGGCTTTTATCGACGATTCATCAAGGATTTCTTAAAGATTTCTCGACCCATTACACATCTTCTTGAAAAAGAAGCACGTTTTGTCTTTGACGAAGATTGTGTACGAGCCTTTGAGATCCTTAAGAGGAAACTTACCGAAGCTCCCATTCTTGTTGCTCCAAATTGGAACCTCCCCTTTGAGCTTATGTGTGATGCAAGTGATTACGCTATTGGGGCCGTTTTGGGGCAACGTCATGATAAGCATTTCTTGCCTATTCACTATGCTAGCAAGACGATGACTGAGGCTCAACTTAAATACACTACAACGGAAAAGGAGTTCCTTGCCGTGGTGTATGCATTTGAGAAATTCCGACCTTACCTCGTCTTGACGAAATGCATAGTGTATACGGACCATTCGGCTATCAAGTATCTCATGGCTAAACAAGATGCAAAGCCGAGATTACTTCGTTGGATTCTCCTCCTTCAAGAATTTGATCACAAAATCGTTGACAAAAAAGGAGCCGAGAATCTAGCGGCCGACCATCTCTCTCGTTTGGAAGATCCTCACCAAAGTGTTTACGAGCCCAAGGAAATCACCGAAACATTTCCGCTCGAGACACTTGGTATAGTGAATTCTAAGCTTGATTCTTCTACCCCATGGTTTGCGGATTTTGCAAATTACCATGCGGGTAACTTCATCATTAAGGGTATGACAACTCAAGAAAAACGAAAATTCTTTCGTGATGTCAAGTTCTATTTTTGGAACGACCCTTACTTGTTTCGAACTTGTGCGGATCAAATCATCCGCCGTTGTGTATTTGGCACCGAAGCTTCTAACATCCTTAAAGCTTGCCATGAGGGACCCACGGGTGGTCACCACGGTGCTAATCTCACGGCTAAAAAGGTGTTTGATGCCGGCTTCTTTTGGCCTACTATTTACCGAGATGCACAAAATCTTGTGAAGTCTTGTGATTCATGCCAACGACAAGGAAAAGCCTCACAAAAAGATGAAATGCCACAAAATATCATTCAAGTATGTGAGATCTTTGACGTTTGGGGCATAGACTTTATGGGGCCGTTCCCATCATCTCGTGGTAATAAGTGCATTCTCGTTGCGGTTGACTACCTTTCTAAGTGGGTGGAGGCGAAGGCCTTGCCCACTAATGATGCTCGTGTGGTAGTTAAGTTCTTGAAAAGTTTGTTTGCTAGGTTTGGAACCCCTCGCGCTATCATAAGCGATCGTGGAACCCATTTTTGTAATGACCAATTCGAAAGGGTTCTAAGGAAATATGGGGTTACACATCGTCTTTCTACGGCTTATCACCCACAAACGAGTGGGCAAGTCGAGGTTTCAAACCGAGCATTGAAGAGGATCTTGGAGAGATCCGTAGGAGAAAACCGACAATCTTGGTCGGATAAGTTAGACGATGCTTTATGGGCCTTTAGGACCGCTCATAAGACGCCCATTGGGTGCACTCCCTATAAGCTTGTGTATGGAAAGAATTGTCATTTGCCTATCGAGTTAGAACACAAGGCTTATTGGGCCCTAAAGCATTGTAATGATGACATGGAGACCGCGGGAAAACACCGGAAAATGCAATTAAATGAATTGGATGAATTAAGGGATATTGCTTATGAAAATTCATTGATTTACAAAGAGAAAACTAAAAAGTTGCATGATTCAAAAATTAAAAACCGGGTTTTTAACATTGGGGATCAAGTTTTACTTTTTAATTCAAGATTGAAAATATTTTCTGGTAAATTAAAATCCCGTTGGTCCGGTCCATTCACCGTGACTCAAGTATTTCCGTATGGGACCATCGAGCTAGCTCAAGATGATGGTCCTAACTTCAAGGTGAATGGACATAGGTTGAAGCACTACTTTGGTGGGGAAGTTCCATCCTTGAACTACCTCGACCAAGTCACCTTCCCCAATGATATTTAGTATTGAGGGGATCGAGTCGAGCTCATGACTCGGTAATCAAAAACGAGGTGCCTCGTGGGGGAGTCCCATGCTTATCCTATGTACATATTACCGCTTTCTTAGTCTAATGTAGCTTACGTGTGGGGATTTGTGCCCTTCCAACCTTTGTTCCGTGGTTGTTTGTGAATTGTGGTTTTTAGATCATGATCTTCACGATTGGAGCCTCTCGTGTTCGTTTTATGGGAGCACTCGATCGTTTTCTATTGGAGACATTTCTTAATATCCATGATATATCCTTTGATGTTCTAACCTTAGGTTTTTAGCACACTTCATAAACGGCTATTAATTCTTTGGTTACACCCTTTCCATGCTAGATTAGGCATTCGACTACGTCTCTAGTATGGGGGTGTTTGCACCCCTAGACTCGAAACATTGAGGACAATGTTTAACTTTAGTATGGGGGGGTGAATAGATACTTACCTTGACAAACCTTCACGCTTTCCAAAGTTTATCTTTTTGTTATCATTTTGTTGCAAAATGAGGCTAAAAATGGCCAAATTTTAAAATTTTTCTCATGTTTTATAAGTGTTTGAAGACACGAATGTAGATTTTCCGATGGCGAGAATAAGAGTAATTTTTGACTCGACCGTGCGTGTTGAGCACTTAGCTTTGATTCCTTAACTACACATTAGGCTAAGTCTCTTAAATGAGGACGAGAAATGATAGAGTTAATTATAAGTTACTATGCTAAACGTAGAGTACTCGTATTCTTTCAAAAACTCATGTGTTCTCGTTGTTTGCTTATTCTCCCTTCGCATGTAAATATTTTTTGCTTAATAAATATTGACTTAGCGGTTTAGGTAGGATTGTTGGGTTTCTAGTCTTTTCTAGTAGCTTCCGTGTAATTAAATTGGGAAGACATTAAGATATCGCCAGCGTCACGGTTTTGAAGTATTGGCAACCCGAATAATCGAAAGCTTCACCCAATAATAAGATTTCAAGTGCTCACCTAAATCAAGCAAACAATTTGAAGCCCCACAAGGCCTAAAATCTATGCAAAATTGAAAGTGAATCAAGCCTTAATCTTCGAAGCTTTAAAGATCCAAAATTCGCTTTAGCGTGAGGATATACGTCTTTGGCTAATAAAACCACCGATGAGGCGGATAATAAAAGGCAAGGCAAGACCGAAGTCATAATAAAAGCTTCATGGCGAAGTTGAATAAAAGATGGAGGTAAACCAAAGATAATAAGGCCCTTCCGTTAGGGGGCGTATAAAAGTCTTGGTAATAAGTCTCATGTTCAAAACCGTTATAAAACCGTGTTTATCGATTCTTCTTGTCAACTTAAATTTTTTACATCGTTGTCTATTAGGAGGGGTTATTGATTTGATGGTCTTAGTTACACCGTTAGGACTCTATTTTTAGACCTAAATCTCTATTATCGCGTAAGTCAAACAATGTATCCTCGTGAAACATTCAAGACAAAATAAAATATAAGAGATACAACTTAGGAATAATGGGAGAATAAGTACGTGATTAGGGCATATGAGTAGTGTTAGCATTACTAACTTATAATGACAATGATCTCGTTGCACGCTTAGCATGGAATTAAGGTGAAAATCGAGGACGATGAAATTATTTCTAACGAAGCATTCACGTGTTCTTATTCTATGAACCTAAACGTCCCATTTTGCGATGAAAATCATACATTATGTCTAAAACGCAAGTAGTAGCAATAGTAGTAGTGTAGCTAGTTCATCGTTCAATAAAGTAAATAAAATGAATTTTGGAAGTGCTACGATACTTTATTCTAGCATTGCGTGAGGGCACGGCAATGGTTTAGTATGGGGGAGTGATGAGACTGCTTTTATACATGGTCTCATCGTTCTTTTTGGACTTAAAATGCATTAAATATCATCAAAATACCCAAATATATGTTTGTGTTTGTTGCTTGTGTGTTTTAGGTACGGATATTGAGAAAATGACAAAAGATCACAAAAATCAGGCAAAAACGAACACGGGAAACGAAGCCGCACGATGAACCAAGCCCTAATGAAGAATTTTCCAAAGAAAACCCTAGAAGATTTGAAGAATATTGAAGATTGGTCCTCCAAGTTTGAAGAATTGACACTTTATACCCTTGTATCTTCATAATTACAAGTTTGGTCCCTAAAGTTTGTCAAAATTACAAAAAGGACCCTTAACTTTGAAGAATTGGCAAATTTAGTCCCTCATCAAATCTAAATTGTCAATAATGGTCCTTCAAGAAGTCAACAAACAAGTCAAAGCCTTGAAGTTGAAGAAATGTCAAAATCAGTCCTTGGAATATGAAGAAATTGCATGATTAGTCCTTAAAACAAGTTTTTAAACTTGTTGTGCCAAATTTGACAACCTTCCCAAAGTTGTCATGTGTTAATTTGGCGCTGATAGCCATTTTACACAAAGTGCACAAAGAATGAAAAGTGAAGGGCCAAATCTGCCAGACAACTAAACTAAAACCCTCCACTCACAGCTTGACACCTCACCCACTTAAACCTTTCCACCAATCAGAAACCTCCATTCTGCCATGTCACCTATCCACTCACTTTTTAAACCGGTTTAATATATTAAACCTTCCCACCAAAACACTTAATTTGAAAAATCATTAACCCCAAACGGATTAAAACTCCTCTTAATCCTCCCTTAAACCCTAATTTTTCCAGGATGAACATCACTTAAATCAAAGGGGTTTTTGATGATTATTTCCAGATCCCTAATTAAACACCTCTTAACCCTAAAACCATCCTTATACACCCATCACCATCACCTCACATGTGTATGCAAGCCTCCCCTGCCCCACTATTCACTCTCAAACAAAAAAAGCCAGCAAGATCAACATCCCATAGCATTTTCTTGTTCCCAAAGGCAAAATAAACGACTTAGATTGCTTCTACACCACTGGCATCCCACAAAATGCCAAGAACATCACATGGCTTGGCTTTTGACTCAAAATTCAAAAATCGTCCAAGGGCAAGATTGGAACTTCACTTGTTAGGGTTTCTAGTTTCCATTCAGTTCTAGAATCTCATTGTAGCCTCTATATAAAGGCATTGTAGGAGTAGCATAGTTCCTGTTCTTTTTTCTCCTTTTTGTCACAACTTTGTAAGTCCTATTTTTTATGAATGAAAAAAGGTTGAAGCTTGTTGATGAGAAGAAAGATCCAATTTAATTTATATTGTTTGCTGGTTGTTCAAAATTCCAAGATTATTTACTTTTCAAGTTTTTTTTAAAATTCAAGTTTGTTGTTCAAAGGTTTCTGATTTAAGTTTTCTGTTCAAATTAAGGTTGTTAAACCACATAAGCTTCTATATTCAAGCTTGTATATGACCATACAACCCTGATATCTTGAAGATATCAAGGTGTAGTGGGTATAAAAGTTTGGGTAAAAGGGCTAAGTGAGGTGAAAAACCTTCTTGCTTAGTTTTCTTACATTTCTGTTTCAGCTTCAAAGCTATAAGCTATAAGGAGACTTGTCTATAAGTCATCCTTGTAGCTCATTGCTTAAATTCCAGGTCACTCTTGTTGTGTTGGATTATTTTTAGCAGGTTCTAAGCAAAGGCTTATCTTATTAAAAATTTTCTTTAAGCAAAATCTCATCAAAATCTTAACCAAGGTTCAGCATAGACCCGGGTCTATTGGAGGTGGTTTTTCAACCACAAAGGGTCCTGGATGTAGGACCCTTAAGGTAGTCATTGTTCTCTTTTTCAATTTTTAAAGTTTCTGAAATTTTATGTGCTTATTTGTGATTCTGCTTGTTAAATGTTTAAATGAATGTTTGAGTGCTTAAATCTGCTTAAATAGGACTTGTATGCATGCTTAGATAGTGGTAAATCACTTTGGTTGAGATTTGAGTAGGTTTGCCTTGTTATAATTTGATTTCAGATTTTTAAGGTGTGTTTGGGATTAGGGTGAAAATTTGATTTATTGTTAAGGATCTTGTGTTTAAAAATGTCTTTCATTCTTGTTAGAGTATTGTTAGGTTATGTGTTGGTTTGTTCGTCAGTTTGATAGTATATTGAACACATTGCATGTTTAAAATTTAGTCATATAGTCAAAAATCAGAAAACTGCCTTGTTTGATTGATTTTGTTGAAATTTGGTTAGCAAATCTTGTAGGTTGTTAGATTTAGGGTTGTTTTAGGATTGTGCCTTGTTTGTATGTGAAGTGGTGAACTTATATGCATGATAATTGGCTTGAAATCTCACCATTGTGCCTTGTATATCAACAAGTACTAAGCAGAAACATATAAACCATATCAGCTACTTTCTTTGGCATTTTGTGCTTGATTCTTGTGTTATACCTGCCTGTTTTTGTGTTATTCTTGACTCCTTGTACTCCAAAGAGTACAAGGGTGCCTTTGTCTCATCAAAAACACCACCAAAACTCTCAAACCAAGTCCTCTTGGTCATAACTGCACAAGTGAATAACACTTGTGTGTTCATCAGTCACCAAGCATAAACTGGGCACGTTTTTGGTTCTAATCAGCTTAATCTTTGGTAATATTGGATTGTGTTTGAGTTTAAGTAGTCAATAAAGTACCTAGTTTAAGTTTTAAAAGTAAAAAAAAAAAAAAAGTTTTGCAAAAAGCATACCCTGCCTGGACTCGAACACGCGACCTCCCGTTTGGAGGAGTAACGTGTTTACCAGTGATCCAGATAGCTTTTTACGTTATCAGTTCATTTCATTGATTACTTAAACACATTTTCATTTTGTGCTTAAATAATAAGCCGTAGCTTATTTAGGTTTGTTTAGCTTATTTATTAAGCTTATTGGGCCAGAGTCATTTTTCCTAGGACAATATTAGAGTTTAGGATTTTTCTGTTTTAAAAAATTATTTTTCCTTTTATTTAATTAATTATTAGGATTATTTTTAGTTTTATTTTTAGAAAGTATTTTAAAAATAGTAAACAGTAATTTAAAAATACAAAAAATTAGTTTTTAAGTTTTAATTTATATTTTTGAGGTTTACAGCTTATTAGGTTTTCAATTTGGCTTATTTTTTAATTTTATAAGATTTTAGGATTTTTAAGCAACTTTAAAATTCAATATAAAATTATTTAATAGGTTTCAGAAAATTTGGTTTGCATTTTTGTTCTAGTTAGAATATTTAGGATTTTTGAGAATTTTTTAGAATTTATTTAGGAACTTTTTATTTTTTTGATTATTTTAATATTATTTTATTCCAAAAATTCAAAGTTTTATTTTTAACTTTTTTTCATTTTTCCTAGGTTATAGACATTAAATTAGGAACTTTGTCACTTTCCAATTAATTTTTAGGCTTTTCAATTAATTTCTAGATTTAATTTAAGATTTAATACATTTTAATAGTTTTTAAGTGTTTAAAAATAGTTTAATTTGGTTTTAAAATTTTTAAAAATAGTTTTTAGCTTAATTAGGCCTATTTTGAGGTTTACAAACTATAAAATCTTGTTTGGGGCTTTTTAATAATTAAAAGTGATTTTTAGGGCTTTAATTAGCATTAAAAAGTCATTATCTAATTAATTAAAGGGTTTTAGCAAGTTTGGATTTTTTGTAAACTCTTAGAATTTTATTGTGGATTTTTAGTAATTGTTAGGAATTTTTAGGTTAAATTTTTTATTTTTATCGTTTTTACGGTTTTACGTTACCGCCTTTTTTGACGTAGTTTTAATCCGTTTTCGTAACCGTCTCTTCTTTCCTTTCTAATTTCTTTTCTTCTTGTTCATAATCACAAACAAACATTAATCAACTCTTAACACAACGCACTTGCCTCCTTGGGAAACGAACTTGCTTGGTCATTAGTGCTCGGTTTTCCTAAACCGACACTTAACGCTTACCACTATTTTGTCATCCTTTTCCTAAAGGGTACAAAAACACTACAATCAATTATCTCAGCCAAGCTCGAGGAAGATCAAAAGAAACGACTCGTTTCTATGCTCAAAAACCACAAAGAAACATTTGCTTGGAAAACATCTGATATACTGGGTATTAGCCCAAATTTTTGCAAACACATGATCAATCTCGAAGACGATGCCAAACCCGTTATTGAGAGGCAACGTCGACTTAACCCAAACATGAAGGAGATATTAAAAGACGAAATCATCAAACTCCTTGAGGTAGGAATCATCTATGCCATAGAGGATAGTCCTTGGGTTAGTCCTATTCATTGTGTTCCAAAAATAGGAGAAATGACTGTTGTGACCAACGAAAATAACAAACTTGTTCCTACAAGAACCGTTACCGGTTGGCGTGTGTGTATTGATTACCGCAAATTGAATGATGCCACACGAAAAGATCATTTTCCTCTACCATTCATGGACCAAATGTTGGAAAGACTAGCGGGGAACAAATTCTTTTGTTTTCTCGATGGCTTTTCTGGATATTTTCAAATACCTATCGAACCATCCGATAAAGACAAAACCACTTTTACATGTCCTTTTGGAACGTTCGCTTATAAGTGTATGCCTTTTGGTCTTTGCAATGCACCTGCGACTTTTCAAAGGTGTATGATCACAATCTTTCAAGACATGATCGAAGTATCCATGGAAGTTTTCATGGACGATTTCTCAGTCTTCGGAAACTCATTCGAGTCTTGCCTTTTTAATCTAGAGCGCATGCTCATCCGATGCAAACAAGCTCATCTCGTGCTCAATTGGGAGAAATGTCACTTCATGGTGACTGAAGGAATTGTGCTTGGACACAAAGTGTCCGGAGCCGGATTAGAAGTAGACAAAGCCAAGATCGAAGTGATATCCAAATTACCACCACCCACTAACGTTAAAGCCGTTATAAGTTTTCTAGGTCATGCGGGATTCTACCGCCGGTTCATAAAAGACTTTTCCAAAATCGCTAGACCGATGACCAAACTCCTTGAAAAAGACATAGTCTTTGATTTCAATGAAGAATGCATGAAGGAATTTGAAAGATTGAAGACAAGCTAACGAATTCACCGATCATGGTTTCACCGGATTGGTCGCGATCAATTGAACTTATGTGTGATGCAAGCGATTTCGCTGTAGGAGCTGTAATACAAGGTTTTTCCTCGTATGAAAATTCGTTATTTCGATCTTTTCGAATTGATTACGAGTAGAAAGTGCGACTCAGTCGTTCTTGGTGGAAAATAAAAAAGGTTTGATTATCTTTTTTAAGCTAAAAATGAAATGTCGTTGAGTAAATAAGAAAAAATGACAGCTCGAAAATTTAAAACTAAAAATAAAGACTTTAAAAATAATTAAAAAGTTAATGATTAAAACTTATAAAAATGTAAACTTAAAAGATTTAAACTAAAACAACACAAGTTAGAATAATGCTAAGTAAAAAGGCGGGAAAAATAAAGTTTGAATTAAAAACTGGGAATTACAAAACCTTATCCAGAATCAGAATTATGTAGCTTATCCGGAATGTTATCCGGAATGTGAAATACTGGTGCTTATCCGGAATCACTTGGGAGGCTTATCCGGAATCTTTTTGTGATGCTTGTCCGGAATAAGTTCTTGAGATGCTTATCCGGAATCCGTCTTCTTCTAATTATCCGGAAAAAAGACTTCGTGTGCTTATCCGGAATATGTTGTAAAGAGTCTTATCCGGAATAAATTGTAAAGAGGCTTATCCGGAATACTATCCGGAATGAAAAATTGAAGGCTTATCCGGAATGTTTCTTCTAACTCTTATCCGGAAAATGAACTTGTGATGCTTATCCGAAATACATAAAAGGAAACTTATCCGGAATCCGTCTTCATGGGTTTATCCGGAATATATAAAAAAGGGGCTTATCCGGAATGTTTTACAACTTGGGCTTATCCGGAAAAATGTAACTAATCTCTTATCCGCAATACTGGTCTCGTGGCCCTTATCCGGAAAACTAGATAGAAAGCTTATCCTGAATGTTTTTCACGTGCTTATCCGCAATACATAAACAAAGGCCTTATCTGGAATATAGATCCAAGAATTATCCGGAATTTTTTGTTACAGCAACTATATGGAACATAAGGGTTTAAGAAACTTGGATTAAACAAAAACTTAAACAAATAAGCAAATCTAAAATAAGCACTTACCAAAACTTAACCCAAAAAGATTTTTAAGAAAAACTAATAAGCCACAAATTAAAAACTTTTAAAACACTAAATAAGCTAGATATTAAAAATCAACTTTTTATCAAAAAAAAATTAAACTTATCAAAATCAACTTATTTTAAGAACTATTAATCATAAAAATTAAGAAAATAAGCACTATGATCTAAAACTCATAAAATCACTAATTCAATAAGCTCAATCAAATAAGCTACACAATCAAATCATAAACAAAATTAAAATTAACTACATGATTATCAAGATTAAAAAGATTAAGAAAGGTAGTATGAGAATTAAGGAAATAAGCTTGATTTGATTAAAGATTAATATCAAAGATTACAAAATTAAAGTAAAAATTTAATAAGCTTGAAAGAAAAACTAGAGAGAAAATAAAAACACACTTAATAAAAACTAAAAATTAACTACAAAACTAAATAACTCCTCACACCCTCCTAATGACATATTAGGAGGGTATTTATAGGAGGTGGGGAGGTTAAGTGTTTAAGCTTTCTTCTTTTTTTCTTCTCGTCTCGACTCGATTTAATTTCTTTGTCTTTCTCGATTTCGTCTCGGGATTTCTAGATATAAATTGAACTTGTCTTATAATTTTCTTCTATAATTAGACTTGAGTTCTTCGACTTCACTAAACTTCCGTCTTTAGACTTTTTCTTCGATAAATCTTCAGAATAGGCCTTGGACATCCGTTCTTTTTGCATTCTCGATCTTTTGACTTCGTCTTTTGTCTTTTTCTTCGATAAAAGCCCGTGATAGCCCATGTTTTCTTCCTTTTGCATATTTTTATCCTGAAACATAATAAAAACACAAACCACGCATAATTCCGACTTTTACGACATAAAATACACGTTTTGGTCTTGTTATTATTGGAAATAAGTGGTAAAAGGATAAGTGTTTTCACACTTATTAAATCCCCTACACTTGACCATTGCAATGCCCTCATGCAATGCATTAATTTCAAAGCACAGATTACATTTCTCATCATAAATAACCCACCTTGGCCTTTATTAAATACTAAAAACTAAGGAAAAAAAAAACAAAACAAGTAAAGAATTAAAAGACTTACATTGGGGTTTTGTCATGAATGTTTATCATCCTCAAGTTTCACGTTCCCCATATCAATCTTAAAAACGAGATCATTGTTATTATAAGTTAGCAAACTACCACGAACTCATGTGGCGCAATTATTTACTTAGACTCCCTTATTCCTAGGTGTATCTCTTATATTTTATTGTTGTCTTGAATGATCACGAGGATGCATTGTTTGACTTATTTCGATAGTTATTTAAGCTGAAAATAAAGTGGGACGATTTAATCAATAGTTAGCTAAAGGACAAAATCTTTTAAAAAAAACTACTTCTCGAGACCTCATAAAGTTCATATCTTGGCATAACACGCTTCACGATTTGAGACCTTTCTCAGACCGATATTTGGCAGCGACTTCATACTTCAAATCTTTGAGAGACGTTCTTGAAATTATGGTCTTCTCTTCATAATAGGAATTTTTTCACTTGAAGTTTTGAGAGATTCTTCATCTTTGGACCACGACATCTTCATTTTTCTCCAATCTTTATTTTGGACTTCGATATACAACGACCCGCCTCCTTTTAGGACTTGGATCTATTTATCCTCATACCTTGTTAGGGCCTTTTTGGATAGACTTATCCATGATCTTTAGGGGAGTATTTGCTTTTCGTCGTGTGTCTCGATCCTTCCTATTGATTTTTGATAAATGATCCTTCACATCACTTTGGATATTTAGCAACAAAATGTAGCCCTCATGTCTTGTTAGGACCTTTTCGGTCTCGCCAATCTTCGCATCCCGATTCAATAAGTTATGCCTTGGCTATGAACTCTAATTAATACCAAGCAACTTTTAAACGATCTTGTGCTAGAAGCTAAGTAACTTTTCAAATCGTACAACCTTATTTATTGCAGATATATTTATTAACAAGCGGTGGGAGAATAGGCTTATAATCAACTCACATAAATTCACGAAAGAATACCAAACTTATAATTGACTCTATCATCTCTCATTCTCCACAATTTAAAATCTCAAGGAATGAGACTCGTAGATGCTTAGCCAATTAAATCAAAGTTTTGGGTTTTCGAGTCATCTATAGGATCTTGCAAACTCTTTGACTTTTTCAAGTTTAGAAATCGCATGTTAAAGTTCCCTTGATAAACGACTCTCTAGGATCAATTATAGGAACTTGCGAAAAGTTCTTGTTCTTAACCCGTGAGAGTTAAGACTTTCGCGTTTTAAAGTTCCCTATATAAAAGCCTAGCAAAACTTGACTTAAACACGTTAAGGATACTAGCTAGAGTAAACTTAGATAAGTAAACTCGGGTTGATTCAAAATATTCACGACTTTGAAAAATTTGAAACCACTTTATTGAAAATTTATTCTAGCAAAGAAAGTAAATAACGATAGCAAAGGAAAATTACAAGGCCAAAATAGATTAAAAATTTTGAAAAATGTCGAAAAATCAAATCTTCCGGTTAAAATGAGGACAAATTCATGGGAAAGCCCACTTACTTCGATAGAAGTCCCCCTACACTTGATATAAACATTGTCCTCAATGTTTAAGCAGGTGGGAGTAAACTCCCCTACACTTATGACATTGTGCACTTTGTTTAAATCTTTCTAAGGAAAGGACAACGATAGTGATTTCAATGTGAACATATAAGATATGAAATATTGAATCACGACATTTTAGGATAGAAACGGGAAGACGGGTACACGGGATCATGGTTCGTCAAAAGTCATCGAGAATGGATCTTTGAAGCTTCAATCCCTGCACATAAGAAGAAGCAAGACAACAAACACATACGGGGCTCCTCCTACACTTATTATGAAAACGGTAAAGGATAGATCAACGGGTTGCCTCCCGAGAAGCGCTTGTTTTTGTTAACCGAGTCACGAGCCTGACTCGACCCATAACTAATTCAAGGGAAACGTGGTGAGGGATGGAATCATCTCATGAGAGATGTCCTCACCAAAGTACAACTTCACGGCTGGCCATTCACCTTAAAATTGGGCCCATTTGGCTGAGAAAGCTCAATGGTGCCATAGGGGAAGATTTTGGCGACGACGAATGGACCAGACCAGCGGCTCTTCAGCTTTCCCGAGAAGATCTTCAACCGAGAGTTAAAGAGTAAAACTTGATCACCAACGTGGAACTCTCGGTTCTTAATCCTTGAATCATGGATGATCTTGGTCTTCTCCTTGTAGATCAATGAGTTCTCATAAGCTTCATTCCTTAGTTCGTTGAGCTCGTTGAGTTGAATCTTCTGAAGATCGTCGACTTTGTTGATATCGAAGTTAGCCCACTTCAAAGCCTAGTATGCCTTATGTTTCAGCTTGATAGGGAGGTGGCATGTTTTACCGTACACAAAACGATAGGGTGTACAACCAATCGGGGTCTTATAAGCGGTACGGAAAGCCCACAAAGCATCATCTAACTTATCAGCCCACGAGGCACGATGCTCTCCCACAGTACGCTTAAGAATTCGCTTCAATCCATGGTTAGATATCTCGGCTTGACCATTTGTTTGAGGATGATAAGTGGTGGAAAGACGGTGATGACATCGTACTTAGCCATGACTCGAGCAAATTGATCATTGCAAAAATGAGTCCCGCGGTCATTGATTATAGCATGAGGAACACCTAATCGAGCAAAAAGTTACTTCAGAAAGGTCACAACCACCCTCGCATCGTTCGTATGGAGAGACTTAGCTTTAACCCATTTAGATACGTAGTCAACGGCTACGAGGATGTACTTGTTCCCTTTAGATGATGGAAATAGCCCCATAAAGTCGATGCCCCATACATCAAAGATTTCACATTCTTGTATGAAATTTTGAGGCATCTCATCTTTATGTGTGATCTTGCCTTGGCGTTGGCAAGCATCACAAATTTTTACCATCTCGTGAGCTTCACGATAAATGGTGGGCCAATAGAATCCCGAATCAATCACTTTCTTCACGGTGTAGTTGGGACCAAAGTGACTACCGGTGGGTCCTTTATGGAAAGCTTCGAGAATGTCTAAAGTTGCGGGTCCATCAACACACTGACGAATAATCAGATCAGCACATTGTTTGAAGAGATAAGGGTCATCCCAAAAGTAAGTCTTAACATCTTTAAAGAACTTCTTCTTTTGTTGGGATGTTAACCCTTCGATGAGAATACCACCCGCTAAGTAGTTTGCAATGTCCGCAAACCAAGGGTGTCATCAAGATTGGAATTGATAGACATTAAGGCCTCAAGGGGAAAAGAGTCGTTGATCTCTTGATTCTGATGATCCCCTTGATTAGGATCCTCAAGTCTACTTAGATGATCCGCGGCTTGGTTTTCGGCTCCCTTCTTGTCACGAATTTCAATTTTAAATTCTTGAAGGAGAAAACCCAACGAAGAAGTCTTGGCTTAGAATCCTGCTTAGTCAACAAGTACTTCAACGCATAATGATCGGTATAGACGATTGTGGTGGAAAGAAAAAGATAGGGGCAGAATTTCTCAAAAGCATATACTACAGCTAAAAGCTCATTTTCGGTAGTGGTATAATGCAATTGAGCCCCCGTCATTGTCTTGCTAGCATAATGGATTGGTTGGAAGTGTTTGTTCACTCTTTGGCCCAAAACCGCTCTAATAGCAAAGTCGCTAGCATCACACATCAATTCAAAAGGTAGCTCCCAATTAGGGGTAACCAAGACCGGTTCCTTAGTTAGCTTGTCCTTAAGAAGATTGAAAGATTCAAGACACTCTTTAGAAAAGATAAAGGGAGTATCTTTTTCCAAGAGGTGGGTCATCGGGAGAGCGATTTTAGAAAAATCTTGAATGAATCGACGATAGAAGCCCGCATGACCAAGGAAACTTCTCACACCCTTCACGGTTGAAGGTGGAGGTAATTTTGCTATGACATCAACTTTAGTACGGTCCACTTCAAGACATACTTTGGCGATTTTATGTCCAAGCACAATGCCTTCTTTTACCATGAAATGGCATTTTTCCCAATTTAGAACAAGGCGAGTGTCTTCACACCGCTTAAGCATGCGTTCCAAATTGGCAAGTCAGTGAGAGAAAGAATCACCATAGACCAAGAAATCATCTATGAAGACTTCCATAGTTTCTTCAACCATGTCATGGAAGATAGCCATCATACACCTTTGGAATGTCCCAGGAGCATTGCATAAGCCGAAAGGCATTCTTTTATAAGCAAATGTTCCATAAGGACAAGTGAATGTGGTTTTCTCTTGGTCTTTGGGATCGACGGGAATTTGAAAATACCCGGAGAAACCGTATAAAAAGCAGTAATACTCGTTACCCGCTAGACGTTCAAGCATTTGTTCCTTGAAAGGAAGGGGAAAATGATCCTTTCTTGTAGCATCATTGAGTTTGCGATAGTCTATACAAACTCTCCACCGTGTAACGAGACGAGTAGGAATCAACTGTTGTTTTCATTGGGCACAACGGTGATTCCGCCTTTCTTAGGCACACAATGGACGGGACTAACCCATGGTGAATCCAAGATAGGATAGATCATTCCCGCATCAAGAAGTTTGATAACCTCTTTTTTGATAACGTCATGGATCTTGGGATTCACCCTTCTTTGGCTTTGAATAGTGGGTTTAAAATCGTCCTCCATGAGAATTTTATGTGTGAAAAAGTGAGGATCAATTCCACGAATATCAGAGATTTTCCACGCAATCGCTTTCTTATGATTCTTCAGCACGGCGATAAGTCGGGGTTTTTCTTCTTCTTTCAAGTCCTTTGCGATGATGACAGGTGACTTCTTGTTTTCTTCAAGGAAAACGTACTCGAGATGAGACGTCAGATCCTTAAGCTCTAAATCCGGAGGATTTTCGATGGAAGGCGTAGTCAAATTCGGTTCATCGATAGAGATATCCTTAGGAGATGGTGGAGAAATATGGTCCTCATTGAGAAGTTTCTCAATGGTACGAATGTCTTCATCCCAATTGGAGGGAGAATCGTCATATTGCAAGTCCACATGTCCCAAAGTTGCTTCAAATTCTTTCAAAATGAAATCACTTTCTCAAATGGAGTTAGTGATGGAGCAATAGAGGCAACGGTCTCAACAATGATAGAGAAGAAGAACCACTTTTACAAGCGTCTTTAAAATGTTCTTCACAAGCCTCATCAAGAACGTCAATGAAATTAACGCTCTCGTTTTTAGAGGGTTGCTTAGAAAGTTTACCCATGTTGAAGACGATTTTATCGTCACCAACTCTCATGATTAATTTGCCCGCGGCTACATCAATGAGAGTGCGACCAGTCCTCAAGAATGGACGTCCAATGATTAATGGAACATGGGGGTCCATCTCGTAGTCAACGACAACAAAATCCGCCGGAAAGGTGAATTTGTCGACACCGACGAAGACATCTTCGGCTATTCCCACCGGATAAGCAACCGTACGGTTGGCTAATTTTAAAGTCATTCGTGTGGGGACTAGCTCGGGTAGAGACAATTGTTTCCAAACGCTTAGAGGCATTAAGTTGATACTAGCACCTAGATCGGCTAGGGCCATACAATTCTCTACCCCGGGGAAGTTGCAAGGAATGAGAAAGTGACCCGGATCACCAAGTTTGGTAGGTAATTTCCTTAAGAGCACTGCTGAGCAATTCTCGTTAAGTTGGGTCTGAGCGATGTCAAGAAGTTTCTCCTTATCACTGAGAAGATCTTTAACCATTTTTTCATATTTGGACATGTGAGTGAGAGCCTCAGCAAAGGAGATATTAAAATTCAGTTGTTTAAACATTTTAAGAAAGTTAGAAACTTGAATATCATCCTTGTTCTTCAATTTCTCTTTCCTCAACCTCGAAGGATAAGTTATATTGGGTTGAGATGAAGGCTTTGGAATGGAATTCTCACTCACATCCTTGGGTGGTGGAGGGGTAGAAATAGAAGGCGGTGGAATTGGAGAAGTAGACGTTGGAGGAATTGGAGAAGTAGACTCGTTTTCCTTTGTCACAATCACCGGTGTAGGTGTAGTTAGCTCAGGTTCCTTTAAACCTTTTCCACTTCGAGTGGTGATTGCTTTCATCTCCCCTCATGGATTAGCAACGGTGTTACTCGGAAGAGACCCCGAACCAGAGGCTTGATTACTTTGGAAGAAACTAGCCATCATATGTGACAAATCTAACATTTTCAGGTAGTTAAATATTTTCTCGTATAATATTTTGAAACTTATTTTTGTGTTGGTTGACGAACTCACAATTTACGGATTTAAATTTGGGCTTACGTGCATAATTTAGCGTCTTTTACGACTAAACCGGAAACCTTAGGATTACGTATTTACGTTTTTGAACTCCGTTTTTGATGAGACAATTTTTATTGGATTCGTTTTGTGACGGTGATTCATAATTTATAAAAATGTTTTTCGTAAAACGACCCGAGGGCACGCAAATCGAGAAAACTAGAATCGAGAAATACCCGTAAACTAGTGAGATGGGACAAAACACTTTGCCCCATCCCACTAGCTTATATGGGACGGCATATGTGACACACCACACTTAGGTGGCACACATTCTAGCTAAGCTTATACAAGTGTAAGCTTATGCTTACACTTTAAGCTAAACCTTCCACCACTACACAAAACTAGCTAATGGTTTTCATTTAACCATTTCCTACATGCAATTCACTCTCAAAACTCTCTCTACTTCCACCCTTGTGCCGTCCCAATTCAAACAACAAACACCATCTTTGATCTCTTCTAGCTACAAACCACATGTTTACTAGTCCTATTAAGGTGTTTCCTTGAAACCTTGATCATTTGGTGGCCATATAACCAACTTTGGAGGTGATTTGCTTGTGTCCTAGGGCTGATTTTCCAACATATGATATTTGATGGTCTTGGAGATACTTGTTGTGTTCATCAAGTTCTTGCCTTCCTAAAACAAGAAATCCACTTGGATTGGTAAAGAAGATCATCCTCTATATTTTTCTCTTATTATTTTGTAAAGAACAAATGTATTTTCTTTCATTTTGTATATGTATATGATGTATATATGATGATAAAAATGTTGTGTGGGGATCAAGTGTTGATAAACATGCTTAAAAATGATGATAACCATAAGAAATGAAGCTAAAATAATGTCTAATTAGTTGGCTGTATAAAAACAGTAGATAACTAAATGAAGAACTGATAAAAATGCATGGTTTGATCTATTTACAGTAAAGTAGATGATGTTATACACATGTGAGAGTTGGCCATTCAATGGAATCAAAATAATGAGTGAGATATGATCAAAACAAGTTAGGTGGTACAATCTGAATAAGCAGTTTTGTAGGGACTGTTAAGGAAACTTAGACTCAAAATGGGCAGTAGCTATAGCTAGGTTATATTTAGCACATATTATGAAGAAGTTGTCATCCAAAATGAGCTTCTAAGTTATTATAGAACTCTAGATATGATAAAAATGGTGAATGTGAAGTTAAAAATCAGATTTTGGAAATAATGTTTATTATTATTATATAAGCACTCACTTTATAATTTATAAAATGTAAAGTATAAACCCACTAACTTATAAAACTTAATTATATAAATGTATAAAAGGTTAATTAAATGGGTAAATTATATAAATGGTGGTAAAATAATATTTATAAGTAATAAAAACTATAAACTTGATTTTTACGACTTTTTCGGCTATCGCCGTGAAATTAACGTTTTTTTTATCAAATAAAACTTAGACGACCAAACCCGTCTAATGTAAAGTTTATAACAGATATATACTGATGTATAAGTAACTAAGACAAGTAAAAACCGATAAAACCCGAACTATAAGAATTACGGACATTTACGAGCTAAATAAACCTATTAGACTAATAATTGGACTTAATAAGATAAATACTTGTAAAAAGAATTATTTGGGCTTAACCCAATAGGGCCCAACATGAAAAGTATATATACTGATCATATAAGTATATAATGGGTAAAAACAAGTAAAAGAACTTATAAAAGACTTAATGGACTTAAAATAGGTAAAATCGGTAAAACTAGTGAACTAGTAAGACGATACTAAAACGTAAACACTAAAATGAGTAAATGAGGATTTATAAACCCACTTATTCATCATCATATGTACAATAATCATATATATGTATATTGTTATTTTGATAAAAGTCATTGGACCGAGTCTAAGACCGATTATTATTTATATAGGTTTCCGTGACCGAAGCACGCCCGTAGCCGATAATCCGCCTTTCATTAACAACGTGAGTTCATAGCCTCGCACTCTTTTAAATGTTTTATAAAATGATTTTTAAACCCGCGAGGGAGATAACATGCTAGATTTTTATAAAAATAGAACACAAGTAGTCCCGATTGTATGCTTAATGAGATGGACCCGAATGATGCTATGACCCTATATTCGAGACTAAAAGGATTATTAGTAGTTAGGTTATGTCACTTAAAGTCCCATTAGCATGAATTGTGAACTACCGGGATTTGGTAGACGCTTATGCATTTGATAGTACTATTTGGGGACGATCACCCCAGTTCGCGCCTTGACGGTTGATCCCCGTCGTACCACATTGATTGGTAAGCGAATTTATGTATGAGAAGATTCCATAGCGTGATTTTTGTGACGACACGCTAACTTAGATGGGCAAATTGTTTGTCGGGTTCGCGGCCCGCTGTTTTCACAGTAAGGTAACAATGTCATGCGGCTAATAATAATCCTATAATACAATATAAGACATATATAATAAACGATAACGACGCTATTACGATGAATATATTACCTATCATGGTAATATAGAGACTACGGTCTCATGGACGGTTTAAGATGTATGCTTGATATATATTGCCTGACTAGCAATATGTGGACTTACTTCCGATATTATACTTGTGTTCTGATTTTAAATGATTGTAAATGATTGTTTTTATATAACGGTTTTCATTAAACTCTATGAATTCACTCGGCATTCGCTGATATGATTTTTGCATGTTTTCTATCTCAGGTGCTTGAAGGTAATCCGGATGGAGATCGACTCTGATGGCCCACACTTAACATTAAAAATGTTCATTCGATCTGTGTTTTCTAAACTTAATGACCTGTATAATTTGGGACCTGTTGTACACTTTTAAATCTTTTTATCGAATGAATGTTTGTTAAACCTTGTACAACCATTTTTATGTGTTGTCTATGATTGGAGTTATTGTGCTATCCCGTAACACTCTGAAAGACCCTTCCGCTGTACCGATACGAAAAATGAGAGTGTTACAGTTTGGTACCAGAGCTCTCGTTATAGAGAACAAAAGATTTTAAAAACCAAGGTTTTGAACAAAACTTTTCAAAATCTTTTGACAATGAACATTTGAGAAAATAATTGAAAAATATTTTGACTATAACGGTGCCAGAGATCTCCGACGTTACCAACAAGCCCTATTGAGAAGATATATATTTTGATATATATAATTTAATTTATATATATGTATATATCGTGATTTCATTATGTAATTCTTTAACTAGTATGTTATCCAAATACGAGATAAATATATATATATGCAGATTGTCATGGCTGACCCTAATATTCCTGTAGAAAACCATGCTATTCCCGAACCTAATATAGAAGATGATCCTTATTTAGACTTAGTAGATTTTGATATTGATGATGAGGAGGAACCATTTGAGGATCCCGAGCCCGAGTTAGGACTAGGAGATCAGATTGCCCCTCAGGAAGACTTAGTAGAGAATGAGATTGAGAATGTGGGTAATGAGAATGTGGATATTGAGAATGTGGGTAATGAGGACGTGGATATTGAGAATGCTGATATTGAGAATGAGAATGAGATTGGGTTAGATGAGTTAGATGATGAGATAGACGACGAGGATGTCGAGGAGGACGTAGGTATAGATGTTGAGATTGATGACGATGAGGAAGTTGAGCTTATTTATCCGTATGATGTTCCAAAGGGCGAGCCTTTGCCCCCACCCAGTTTGTTTGTCTGATTCTGAGGATGAGTTACCTAGGGATGAAATGTCTGAATCGTCTGAATCTGATTCTGAATCAGAGGAGGATGAGGATGACGATGCACCTGACGGTACTGATGGTATTGCTGCTCGTAGACGTGAGATAGGAGAGTCGTCTAGTGCTCGAGAGGCTACTCATATTGATGGTCTTGCACCATGGGCCTTGAGACGTGATCTAGATGCTTCCCGTGTTAAGAATTGTGTGACAGAGGTTGGATTAGGTGTTGTTCAGACTCAGGTTGCTTATTTGGAGTCGAAGACTAAGATTGGAGAGAAAGAGCGAGAATTGCTTAGTTTTGATTTGAGTGATGTAGAACGTGGTTTGAATGAGGCTTTTAGGAGGTTATCGGTATTGGAAAGCCGTGAGTATGTGGATATGAAGAGAAAGGTGAATACTATGGAGATTCAGTTGAGTGTGGCTCGTGCGATGCGTGAGAAAGCTGAAAAGGAGTTGAATGTATCCGTGGGTTGGAACAGTAGATTTTATGCCGACATGGTTGAAAGAGGAGTAATCCGTAAGCGCCCAGCTGAAGATGAGTCTAGTGATCGTCCGGCGAAGATCCAGAAGACGATGGATGATGGACCATCTGGCGGTTCTCAGTAGACCAGTCTGTATTTAGTAGTGACCTTTATATCTTTTGTGTTTGTAGCTTTGACTGAACCGACTTGTTAGTAGTAGAATTGGCACGAATTTTGAGTGTATATAGTGTTAGAACCTTGATATGGATGTACTAAGACAATACTTTTGTTTCAGATCGAATGAAATATGTATCTTGTCTTGAATTCCATATTGTGCCTTATTTGTATCTTGATTATGAATTCGATCCATATTATATGAATCCTTTGTTGGATGAATGCTTAATGCTTTGAAATTGTGGAATTATAGAACTATGCCGCCCAAGAAGGCTGTGACTGAGGATGATGTACGTAGGATTATTACGGAGCAAGTTACCGCATCTATGACTGAATTCATGGCAAACGCTAGAAATGAAGCTGGCGGTAGTGGAGCTGGCGGTAGTGGAGGGGGGTCTTCCTTGTGCTTGTGCTTAAACATGATTTCACTAATAGTAGTCCTTTCCTTAACATTGGGTTAAGCAAAGTCTATTCATTGTCATAAGTGTAGGGGAAGTTTTTATACTTCCATGCTCTTAAACATTGAGGACAATGTTTAGCTTAAGTGTAGGGGGGTCTTCTATCGAAGTGACCTTACCTAGAACTTGTCATTGTCTTGCATGATAACATGGAAAATTGAATTTTCAACATTTTTCAAATTTTTGATCTACTTTGGCCAACAAAAATATGCATTCATAATTTTTGCATCAATCATTTTTCATTTGCATATCACATTTGCATTGTGTATATATTTCTTCTTTTATTTTTCATCAAAAATATATAAAAAGGAAAAATAAAATAAAACATGGTTTTAACAAGTTTAGATTTCTTTGACATATTAGGCCCGCCATGGATATTTTGACTCAACCCGAGTTTGCTTATTTTAGCACTCTCTAGCTAGTATCCTTAACCATGTAGTCCTTCATTGGTCTATTAGGCTAAGCTTCCACCAATTTCATTCTTTGAAATTTTAAATTTGTGGAGAATGGGAAATGATAGAGTTGAAGCAAGTGTAAAAGGGCTAGATAGACTTCATGGCAATTACTTGTGGCTAAACCCTTCTCTTCTTTATCTCTATTTTCTTCGCTTGTATATAATTGTTAATAAATAATCAAGTACGGTTTTAATTGGTTCGTAATCTCTTATGCATTTTTGGCTAATCATTTATGGTTGATATGAGTACGTCTTAAGATTCTAAGTTAGCACGTTTTATGTGTACTAGACTTATGTCATGCTCCATATTTAGCGGGTGTTTTTCCTTTTCTTCTTTGCAAATTTCTTGGTGAGGAATAAAGAAAAAAATAAGAGCGGCTTATGAAAAAAAATGAGTGGCTAGAAAAAAAAAAAAAAAAGAAGAAAAAGAAAAAAATAATGCAAGACTCCCAAGAGGGGCAGTGTGGTGTTAATTATAGTGACTATTGAGTTCCAATATTACCTTGACGGGTTGCGGGGATTCAATAGATTGCTCCAATCCAATATTACCTTGACGGGTTGCGGGGTTGAAGATCCAAAATCTCAAAAAGATGAGGATGTAAATTATTGCGTGAGTTTTATTTTTCTTTCCTTAGCGAGTGTGTAGTTACTTATGAAAGCATGACATGAGGATTTTACACATAAGGCGAATGACTTATAACTCTTAATACGGACTTATATTAATTGTGAGCGGTTTTTCAAGTAATGGATGAGAAGATTACTTAGGATTAAAACCGTGCTTCCTTATTTTTAGATTTTACACTTCTTATATTTCACGCTTGAATAATGACAAATTTGCCCACAAGCAATTTGCTCAATTAATAACCGGTTCCACATTTAATTGTCATGAATAAGTTGATGCACTTTTTACTTGTGAATGCAATGATCCCATTTACTAGCTTGGTATGGGGAAAGTGAAACTTGAGGGTGATAAGTGTTCATGGTATCCAAGCCCTAATCCAAGTCATTGAGTTCTTTATGAGTTATTTCCATCAAAACCATTTCAAGAAAAATCAAAAAGATATAGATAGAATTGTATTTTGATTCATTGCATTATTAAAAGTCAAAATCATGCATCATCTAGTTTAGAGTAGTGTAGATGCATCTCATATGGCCAAGGTGGATTAATTATGAGGGAAATGTAAATTTTTAAACCTTGAAATATAATAATGCATGAGGACATGGCAATGCTCAAGTGTAGGGGAATTTGATATGAGCTTAAACTCATATCCTTTTGACAACAAATAACCCTAAAACATGAAGCAAAATACCCATTTATCTTGTAAAAAGCAGTGTTATGTGGTATGTTTGTGTTTGTATGCTCTTATGTAGGTAAAAGGATACAATTTCAAGCAAACAAGGAAAAACCAAGCTCAAATGGATGAAAAAGACAAAAGAGGATCAAAAGTGACAAGGCTTTGAAGTTCAAGGACCTATCTTGACAATTTGTGAAAGTTGAAGGACTTAAAGTGCAAATCATGGAAAGTCAAGATTCAAGTCAAATTTGGTCAACTACAAAGTCAACTCAAGTCAAAGGGCCATTTTGTTGAAGAATCAAAGTTAAAGGACCAAAAATGACAAAGGAATGAAGATTCTGGCCTTAAATAGCAATCTGCCAAGTTCAAGGGCTTATTTTGCCAAGTTTGGAAAGTTTTGCAAAGTTAAATCCAAGTGAAAGGCTATTAACCAATCAGAAACAAGGAAAGAGTTCACACGGATCAAACAATTAATGTCCACTTACAGCCGTCACAATTAATGCAAGATCATAACAGTTTCAATCCGTGTGACACTTTCTCTACCAATAAGAAGACGCCACGTGTTCTTCTCCTTCAACAAAAATATTCACCAGGATCGGGTTGGAGATTTAAGCCGTTTCAAGAAAAGATCAAAACACCAAAGTTACTCAATTTTGAAAGACGAATTCAACAGTGCAATCCATTTAACATATTATCCATTGAATCAAAAACCCCCAATTCAAGTTCATCACCTTCAAAATGGATTTGCAGAATTCCTCCACGTGTCAAGCCATGATTGGCCCAAACACGTCACAACTCCAACAGAATCTCCCTTTCTTGCCTATAAATACTTAGCTTGTACCTCATTTCTCATTGTAGCTTAAATTTTGTAAACACCTAGTTCTTAAAATTCCTTTTCCCTTTTTCCCTCCTTTTCACCTAACTACTCAAGAGTCTGACAAACTCTTGAGTTAGTTAGTTAGTTAGAAGCTTGTAACTACCTTTTGTAACTGATTTCATCAATAAAATTTCAAATTCAAGTTTTCCCGCCAAATTCTGTTCTTCAATTCCTGCTACTTTCTTGCTGTTGTGTGATTCCATTGTTGCTGTTAGATGTTTGTTATGATCAATCATTGATCATAGCTTACATTGGTGGAGTTTTGTAGCTGTTTGTTCAAGAATTCAGTTCATTCCTAGTTTCTTGAAGATTTCATGGCAGATTGATGATTTGCAGTTGTTTGATTGTTGATTTGAGTTGATTACTAGTGATAGGTGGTGGTATCACTAGGGCAAGAGAGCTCAGCGCTCCTCTTCTTCCCAAAGGAACTCTACATTAGGTTTCAAAGCTCTTGATTTTTGTTCCTCTAAACAGTTCTTGCATGCTTAATTCCCTAGTGTAATGTTGATGGCTGCCTGATTCTACTTGTTAAGTAATTGTTGATTGAGTGATTCTAGTGTTTTGTAGCTTGATCTTGTGCTATTGTGTTCAGTTTTGTAGTTTCTGCATATTTTCAGTAACATTTTAGTCCTATAGCTACTTTCAGTTCTAGTCTTGGTTATTGCTTGTTATTAGCTTGATTACATTACATTTTGTTCACTAAAACAAATCTGCTATAGCTCTTTAATCAGTTTAAACCATAACTCAATAAGTCTTTGAAAAAGTTTGATTAAAAGCTTTAAAGGAGTGTTTGGGAGTAGCTTTGATTCAGCTTTCAAGTGTTAGGAATTGGTGTTTAGAAGTTTGTTTCTAGTCATTAAGTGGTAATAAGTAGTTTTCAGTCTTTTGTAAGTCATAAAAATAGTCAAACAGGCAATTGGTAATCAAAAAGTTTGGGTCATACTTGTATTCAGCTTTTATTTCAAAACTTGCCAAATTCAATTGATTGTTTCTCCTTCATTACTTGATCAAATTTGCTCAAACCAGTTTCTAGTTATAGCTTATAACATAATCTTTCAGTATCTAGAAGGAAAATCTACAGTATCAAGAAATAAGCTAGAAAACAGCTTTTTAGCTCAAGCTTGAGCATTTTTCATTCTCTGAGATAAATAGCTTACTGTTTTGCTAGTTCTCTAAATCCTCTTCATAAAACTTGTAATTTTCTTTCACATTTCCATTTAGAAAGTATTGAATATGAGTTTTTGAGATTTTGAGCTTTTTCCAAAATTTGGTCAACGTTTGGTCAACATAAGCTCATTTTAGCTTATTTCTGATATCTGGCTTATTACTGGATGAAATTTGTTCTAATTTGATTTCCCCTTCTTTAAATCAAGTGCTTAATCAGTTTTGATAATAAAATCAAGTTGCGGATGTTTGGATTAGGCTGTAGCTTATTTTGAGCTTATTGATAAGCACTCAATTGCTTATTTTGGACTTTTAGCTAAAATCCTTAGACACACGTTTCTTAAATTGGATTTGAAGTTGTTTGCAAGTTGTTTCAGCTTATTTGGTTGAGAAATAAGCTCAAACGAGCTTAATCTTTCTTTGTGCCCGTTTTTAGTTGAAAATTTGGTTTTATTGCATTTTAGTCCCTAGAAGTTTAAACTGTTTCTAAACTTGGCTAATCTTGCTAGATTTTAGGGTTTGCATAAGTTCAGTCCCTGGACTTTGTTAGTTTGTTAAATTTCAGTTTAAAAGTTTGTTAGTTTGTTAAAAGTTGGTTAATTAGTTAAAGTTTTTACAAGTTTGGTCCTTTTAGTTAACTGTTTTGCATTTTTAGTCCTTATAACTTTTAGAATTTACATTTCAAGCATTTTCATTTCATAGAAATTACATTTTCAGTCCTTATAGTTTTGAATTTTGCATTTTCATATTTTACTTGAATAAATTTGGAATTTGCAATTTGTTTTACGTATAAGTAGGTTTATAATTTTCATTTTTACTTAGTGTTGTTTGAATTAGCAATAGATTACCAAGCAAGCTTGAACAACCAAAAACAATTATAAATTTGATATTGATTGGACTTTCTATTAGTTAAGAACTGAGAAAACGAACTTGCATTATACACATTTCAGCTATAAACTCACCTCGAATGATAGTCAAGTAAAAGAAATCAAGTAGTAGGCACGGGAAAATGCTCGCAACAACGTCAACCCAAACCGCAGCCTAGCAATAGTAATAACTAACTAAGCTAAAAGTAAAGCAAATAAATAATTATTCCTACATTACATTGTACTTGCACCAATTAATTAATAAATAAAATTATTTACTTTTTTATTTCAAAAGTTAAACTATATAATAAAATGTCAACTTTTATAAATAACTACGCACACAAAAATAATTAATTTAAAACGACACTAGGACAGACACTGTATAAAATTAGACGCGAAAAATAAATATATTTTTAGTTTGGGTCAATTGGTATTTGGTCTCTATCTATGTCCAATAATAGTCCAAGTCTCAGTCCAATACAGTCCATATAATAGTACGGTCCTAATCCTAATTTTTGTCCAAATAATATATATCAGTCATATCTGTCTTATTATTTTTAGTGTCAATTAATTATTAATATGAGTGTCAACAATAAATAAATAAAGTGATCGTCCCTTTTGGGTCGTCTATAAATAAATTATGAGACCCTTGTCCGGGACCCACTTTAATTGGGTCTTTTAGTTCGGTTAGAGTCAATGGGACTCGGCATATACGACTTACACGAAGAATGCCTACTCCCACGCTCCACACGCGAACCGTGACACCAATTTAGTCCAGGTTAAATTATATTAAAATTTATTTAATATTTATTAAGTTTTAAATTTTAAGTCTAAATTAATTAAGGGGTCAAATTTTGATTTGTCTACTAATTAAGCGGGATTTTATTTTCTAATAAAAAGATTTTAATATCCACCATCCTAATCCTAGTACATATGAAAATGTCACTTTGTTACTTTGCTTCTTCCCCCACTGACGCTCTGACCCAACAGTATGTACTTAAAAATAATATTTTATTTTATTTTTATAAAATTTTATTTTTTGTTTCTCTTTGTTTCGACGCTACCCCAATAGGAGGAAAAAGAACCAAATCTCCATAACCAAAACGTGGCTTCTTAATCAAATTGTGACTTCGATTCTTAATATTTTTCAAAAATTCAAAATGCATGATGACTATCACGACACCGACTACGAATCCCACCACAAAAACGACACGATTTGACGTAGTTTTGACTCGTTATACTCGTTTGAACAACATATATACACAAAAACTTAAAACATATATTTAGCTCAAATGATCTCAAACTTTTCGTCTCAAAACCTTATGTTACTCATATATGATGCATTCACATTCGAAAATATAATTTTGCTTATGATTTCAATGTACCCATTTAGCCATTTTTGAAGAAGGTTGTGATTTCATGTAAAAAGCTTGATTATTAGTTGTAAGAAATGATTTGTGCAAGTACAAGTAATGACATATGAAAGAAAATACCACAAAGATTTAGAGGCTTACAAAGCTCCTCACGAGTGAACAAATCGAAACACGAATCGAACGACGGAAACCCTAACCGAAAGTTTACTCGAAACCCTAATTCGCCTTAAACCCGAAAGATAAACCAAATTTGATACCAAAATCGTCCTAGCTCAAACCCACCTATCAACTCGACCCGCGTGAAAGCTTAGCTTCGCTTCCATTCATCATTTTATGCTTCGGTATGATGTTTGCAAATTTTATATTTGTAAGTGATTTGTTTTTGGAGATTGCTAAGGTGTTTGCAAATTTTCTTGTAGGCTTGTATGAAATGAAAATGGAAGGTGGAAGTTGGAGGTGATGATGATTTCGACAGTGAGAGGGAGATAGAGTAAGAGAATGAAATGCGTTTGAATTGCAAGTTTTATACGTGTGTTTATATAGAAATAATAGGAAGGGTGAGTGAACTTGATAGCTCATGCAAAGTGAGCTTGAGCCATAATAGGAAACATGACAACAAAATAAATTGGAGGTGCTTTGGTGTAACACCCCGAATTCCGGGTCATATGCGGATGCTCATATGGGGTGCTACTTCATAATATAACAACTCAAGCAATAGAAAACGATTCAAAAGAATCGTTTTTAAATATTATCATTCAAGTTTAACAAAAGTTAATAAGTAATTCATAAAATGATCCCAAATATAAGTTCACAAAAGATTACAAATTTTCCCACTTAAAAGATAATGAATGATTTTTCCACAAAATAATGAGTCTTTTGCAACTTTATTTTTCGCAAGCATCCGAATCCCTCTTTCGCCATTACCTTCAAGGACCTGAGATAAAACATGCTAAATTTGTCAACAAAAGTTGAGTGAATCTATAGAGTTTAATATAAACCATACCGAACACAAGTATATTTTAAAACCATCAACCATAACCATGTGGATCCAACAAAGTTACTAAGATTTATTATAAGTATCATGACATTGAAACGTTACCATAATATTTGCCCACTATACACCTCTCTAAGTGCATTTTATACTCTCACACATATATCCCATAATTAGGCCTCAACGTGCCTCAACGATAGCTAGTCGTCATAGGACGGGAGGAGGTCGGTCCTCCCAAATAGTACTATTCCATGTATAAGCGCCTACCATTACTCGATAGCTAACAATTCATGATATATATTGGGACTTTCATTCAGCGAATAAGCAACTTATAATAATCAAGGCATCTATATCGGGTCCCTTGTGTTCTATTTTTAAAACAAGCATGTTATCTCCCTCGCGGGGTTTGTAAAATCATCTTTAATAATTTAGAAGCGAGGCTATAGACTCACCTTAGTGCGATACAACGGATGAACGAACCGGACTGTAGAGAAATGAAAAAGTTATCCCAAGGACTATCCGCGACCTACAAACGTGATCACGGCCTTAAATACGCGTTTTATGAATACGTAAAACTATGATGCACAAATGTTCCATATGATGCTATACATAAGCTACATTGCCCCATTAAGCTAAGGTGTAACCATATCCAATATAGTTTACAACCTGCATTTACATCCCAAATTATAATTCTAAATCCCCATTAATCATTTTCTTTTGGTTTGCACAACAAAACACTACAAGTTTAAGATAACTCTAGACGTAAAAGTCATAAAAACATTCCCGACAAGGCTGACTTGGGGAGGGCATATCTCTCAAACCATAAATCCATTGACCTTGTGGTTTTTACCACTGGAAAGGTCTGGAAATCTAGTTTCTGGAACAATTGGCTAATCAACCTGAAGGTGTACCCATTTTTTTAAATGTTCAAAATACCAACAGTGAGCAAGTTTAAAGTTTGGTGAAAAACTGTTTTAGTCCACCTTCATGGGAGTATTTGCTTTTCGTCGTGTGTCTCGATCCTTCCTATTGATTTTTGATAAATGATCCTTCACATCACTTTGGATATTTAGCAACAAAATGTAGCCCTCATGTCTTGTTAGGACCTTTTCGGTCTCGCCAATCTTCGCATCCCGATTCAATAAGTTATGCCTTGGCTATGAACTCTAATTAATACCAAGCAACTTTTAAACGATCTTGTGCTAGAAGCTAAGTAACTTTTCAAATCGTACAACCTTATTTATTGCAGATATATTTATTAACAAGCGGTGGGAGAATAGGCTTATAATCAACTCACATAAATTCACGAAAGAATACCAAACTTATAATTGACTCTATCATCTCTCATTCTCCACAATTTAAAATCTCAAGGAATGAGACTCGTAGATGCTTAGCCAATTAAATCAAAGTTTTGGGTTTTCGAGTCATCTATAGGATCTTGCAAACTCTTTGACTTTTTCAAGTTTAGAAATCGCATGTTAAAGTTCCCTTGATAAACGACTCTCTAGGATCAATTATAGGAACTTGCGAAAAGTTCTTGTTCTTAACCCGTGAGAGTTAAGACTTTCGCGTTTTAAAGTTCCCTATATAAAAGCCTAGCAAAACTTGACTTAAACACGTTAAGGATACTAGCTAGAGTAAACTTAGATAAGTAAACTCAGGTTGATTCAAAATATTCACGACTTTGAAAAATTTGAAACCACTTTATTGAAAATTTATTCTAGCAAAGAAAGTAAATAACGATAGCAAAGGAAAATTACAAGGCCAAAATAGATTAAAAATTTTGAAAAATGTCGAAAAATCAAATCTTCCGGTTAAAATGAGGACAAATTCATGGGAAAGCCCACTTACTTCGATAGAAGTCCCCCTACACTTGATATAAACATTGTCCTCAATGTTTAAGCAGGTGGGAGTAAACTCCCCTACACTTATGACATTGTGCACTTTGTTTAAATCTTTCTAAGGAAAGGACAACGATAGTGATTTCAATGTGAACATATAAGATATGAAATATTGAATCACGA
This sequence comes from Glebionis coronaria, assembly GCA_025667525.1. Lineage (NCBI taxonomy): Eukaryota > Viridiplantae > Streptophyta > Magnoliopsida > Asterales > Asteraceae > Glebionis > Glebionis coronaria. Next base: position 339,465,781 of record CM046881.1, on the reverse strand, counting down.
CATTTTAGGATAGAAACGGGAAGACGGGTACACGGGATCATGGTTCGTCAAAAGTCATCGAGAATGGATCTTTGAAGCTTCAATCCCTGCACATAAGAAGAAGCAAGACAACAAACACATACGGGGCTCCTCCTACACTTATTATGAAAACGGTAAAGGATAGATCAACGGGTTGCCTCCCGAGAAGCGCTTGTTTTTGTTAACCGAGTCACGAGCCTGACTCGACCCATAACTAATTCAAGGGAAACGTGGTGAGGGATGGAATCATCTCATGAGAGATGTCCTCACCAAAGTACAACTTCACGGCTGGCCATTCACCTTAAAATTGGGCCCATTTGGCTGAGAAAGCTCAATGGTGCCATAGGGGAAGATTTTGGCGACGACGAATGGACCAGACCAGCGGCTCTTCAGCTTTCCCGAGAAGATCTTCAACCGAGAGTTAAAGAGTAAAACTTGATCACCAACGTGGAACTCTCGGTTCTTAATCCTTGAATCATGGATGATCTTGGTCTTCTCCTTGTAGATCAATGAGTTCTCATAAGCTTCATTCCTTAGTTCGTTGAGCTCGTTGAGTTGAATCTTCTGAAGATCGTCGACTTTGTTGATATCGAAGTTAGCCCACTTCAAAGCCTAGTATGCCTTATGTTTCAGCTTGATAGGGAGGTGGCATGTTTTCCCGTACACAAAACGATAGGGTGTACAACCAATCGGGGTCTTATAAGCGGTACGGAAAGCCCACAAAGCATCATCTAACTTATCAGCCCACGAGGCACGATGCTCTCCCACAGTATGCTTAAGAATTCGCTTCAATCCATGGTTAGATATCTCGGCTTGACCATTTGTTTGAGGATGATAAGTGGTGGAAAGACGGTGATGACATCGTACTTAGCCATGACTCGAGCAAATTGATCATTGCAAAAATGAGTCCCGCGGTCATTGATTATAGCATGAGGAACACCTAATCGAGCAAAAAGTTACTTCAGAAAGGTCACAACCACCCTCGCATCGTTCGTATGGAGAGACTTAGCTTTAACCCATTTAGATACGTAATCAACGGCTACGAGGATGTACTTGTTCCCTTTAGATGATGGAAATAGCCCCATAAAGTCGATGCCCCATACATCAAAGATTTCACATTCTTGTATGAAATTTTGAGGCATCTCATCTTTATGTGTGATCTTGCCTTGGCGTTGGCAAGCATCACAAATTTTTACCATCTCGTGAGCTTCACGATAAATGGTGGGCCAATAGAATCCCGAATCAATCACTTTCTTCACGGTGTAGTTGGGACCAAAGTGACTACCGGTGGGTCCTTTATGGAAAGCTTCGAGAATGTCTAAAGTTGCGGGTCCATCAACACACTGACGAATAATCAGATCAGCACATTGTTTGAAGAGATAAGGGTCATCCCAAAAGTAAGTCTTAACATCTTTAAAGAACTTCTTCTTTTGTTGGGATGTTAACCCTTCGATGAGAATACCACCCGCTAAGTAGTTTGCAATGTCCGCAAACCAAGGGTGTCATCAAGATTGGAATTGATAGACATTAAGGCCTCAAGGGGAAAAGAGTCGTTGATCTCTTGATTCTGATGATCCCCTTGATTAGGATCCTCAAGTCTACTTAGATGATCCGCGGCTTGGTTTTCGGCTCCCTTCTTGTCACGAATTTCAATTTTAAATTCTTGAAGGAGAAAACCCAACGAAGAAGTCTTGGCTTAGAATCCTGCTTAGTCAACAAGTACTTCAACGCATAATGATCGGTATAGACGATTGTGGTGGAAAGAAAAAGATAGGGGCAGAATTTCTCAAAAGCATATACTACAGCTAAAAGCTCATTTTCGGTAGTGGTATAATGCAATTGAGCCCCCGTCATTGTCTTGCTAGCATAATGGATTGGTTGGAAGTGTTTGTTCACTCTTTGGCCCAAAACCGCTCTAATAGCAAAGTCGCTAGCATCACACATCAATTCAAAAGGTAGCTCCCAATTAGGGGTAACCAAGACCGGTTCCTTAGTTAGCTTGTCCTTAAGAAGATTGAAAGATTCAAGACACTCTTTAGAAAAGATAAAGGGAGTATCTTTTTCCAAGAGGTGGGTCATCGGGAGAGCGATTTTAGAAAAATCTTGAATGAATCGACGATAGAAGCCCGCATGACCAAGGAAACTTCTCACACCCTTCACGGTTGAAGGTGGAGGTAATTTTGCTATGACATCAACTTTAGTACGGTCCACTTCAAGACATACTTTGGCGATTTTATGTCCAAGCACAATGCCTTCTTTTACCATGAAATGGCATTTTTCCCAATTTAGAACAAGGCGAGTGTCTTCACACCGCTTAAGCATGCGTTCCAAATTGGCAAGTCAGTGAGAGAAAGAATCACCATAGACCAAGAAATCATCTATGAAGACTTCCATAGTTTCTTCAACCATGTCATGGAAGATAGCCATCATACACCTTTGGAATGTCCCAGGAGCATTGCATAAGCCGAAAGGCATTCTTTTATAAGCAAATGTTCCATAAGGACAAGTGAATGTGGTTTTCTCTTGGTCTTTGGGATCGACGGGAATTTGAAAATACCCGGAGAAACCGTATAAAAAGCAGTAATACTCGTTACCCGCTAGACGTTCAAGCATTTGTTCCTTGAAAGGAAGGGGAAAATGATCCTTTCTTGTAGCATCATTGAGTTTGCGATAGTCTATACAAACTCTCCACCGTGTAACGAGACGAGTAGGAATCAACTGTTGTTTTCATTGGGCACAACGGTGATTCCGCCTTTCTTAGGCACACAATGGACGGGACTAACCCATGGTGAATCCAAGATAGGATAGATCATTCCCGCATCAAGAAGTTTGATAACCTCTTTTTTGATAACGTCATGGATCTTGGGATTCACCCTTCTTTGGCTTTGAATAGTGGGTTTAAAATCGTCCTCCATGAGAATTTTATGTGTGAAAAAGTGAGGATCAATTCCACGAATATCAGAGATTTTCCACGCAATCGCTTTCTTATGATTCTTCAGCACGGCGATAAGTCGGGGTTTTTCTTCTTCTTTCAAGTCCTTTGCGATGATGACAGGTGACTTCTTGTTTTCTTCAAGGAAAACGTACTCGAGATGAGACGTCAGATCCTTAAGCTCTAAATCCGGAGGATTTTCGATGGAAGGCGTAGTCAAATTCGGTTCATCGATAGAGATATCCTTAGGAGATGGTGGAGAAATATGGTCCTCATTGAGAAGTTTCTCAATGGTACGAATGTCTTCATCCCAATTGGAGGGAGAATCGTCATATTGCAAGTCCACATGTCCCAAAGTTGCTTCAAATTCTTTCAAAATGAAATCACTTTCTCAAATGGAGTTAGTGATGGAGCAATAGAGGCAACGGTCTCAACAATGATAGAGAAGAAGAACCACTTTTACAAGCGTCTTTAAAATGTTCTTCACAAGCCTCATCAAGAACGTCAATGAAATTAACGCTCTCGTTTTTAGAGGGTTGCTTAGAAAGTTTACCCATGTTGAAGACGATTTTATCGTCACCAACTCTCATGATTAATTTGCCCGCGGCTACATCAATGAGAGTGCGACCAGTCCTCAAGAATGGACGTCCAATGATTAATGGAACATGGGGGTCCATCTCGTAGTCAACGACAACAAAATCCGCCGGAAAGGTGAATTTGTCGACACCGACGAAGACATCTTCGGCTATTCCCACCGGATAAGCAACCGTACGGTTGGCTAATTTTAAAGTCATTCGTGTGGGGACTAGCTCGGGTAGAGACAATTGTTTCCAAACGCTTAGAGGCATTAAGTTGATACTAGCACCTAGATCGGCTAGGGCCATACAATTCTCTACCCCGGGGAAGTTGCAAGGAATGAGAAAGTGACCCGGATCACCAAGTTTGGTAGGTAATTTCCTTAAGAGCACTGCGGAGCAATTCTCGTTAAGTTGGGTCTGAGCGATGTCAAGAAGTTTCTCCTTATCACTGAGAAGATCTTTAACCATTTTTTCATATTTGGACATGTGAGTGAGAGCCTCAGCAAAGGAGATATTAAAATTCAGTTGTTTAAACATTTTAAGAAAGTTAGAAACTTGAATATCATCCTTGTTCTTCAATTTCTCTTTCCTCAACCTCGAAGGATAAGTTATATTGGGTTGAGATGAAGGCTTTGGAATGGAATTCTCACTCACATCCTTGGGTGGTGGAGGGGTAGAAATAGAAGGCGGTGGAATTGGAGAAGTAGACGTTGGAGGAATTGGAGAAGTAGACTCGTTTTCCTTTGTCACAATCACCGGTGTAGGTGTAGTTAGCTCGGGTTCCTTTAAACCTTTTCCACTTCGAGTGGTGATTGCTTTCATCTCCCCTCATGGATTAGCAACGGTGTTACTCGGAAGAGACCCCGAACCAGAGGCTTGATTACTTTGGAAGAAACTAGCCATCATATGTGACAAATCTAACATTTTCAGGTAGTTAAATATTTTCTCGTATAATATTTTGAAACTTATTTTTGTGTTGGTTGACGAACTCACAATTTACGGATTTAAATTTGGGCTTACGTGCATAATTTAGCGTCTTTTACGACTAAACCGGAAACCTTAGGATTACGTATTTACGTTTTTGAACTCCGTTTTTTATGAGACAATTTTTATTGGATTCGTTTTGTGACGGTGATTCATAATTTATAAAAATGTTTTTCGTAAAACGACCCGAGGGCACGCAAATCGAGAAAACTAGAATCGAGAAATACCCGTAAACTAGTGAGATGGGACAAAACACTTTGCCCCATCCCACTAGCTTATATGGGACGGCATATGTGACACACCACACTTAGGTGGCACACATTCTAGCTAAGCTTATACAAGTGTAAGCTTATGCTTACACTTTAAGCTAAACCTTCCACCACTACACAAAACTAGCTAATGGTTTTCATTTAACCATTTCCTACATGCAATTCACTCTCAAAACTCTCTCTACTTCCACCCTTGTGCCGTCCCAATTCAAACAACAAACACCATCTTTGATCTCTTCTAGCTACAAACCACATGTTTACTAGTCCTATTAAGGTGTTTCCTTGAAACCTTGATCATTTGGTGGCCATATAACCAACTTTGGAGGTGATTTGCTTGTGTCCTAGGGCTGATTTTCCAACATATGATATTTGATGGTCTTGGAGATACTTGTTGTGTTCATCAAGTTCTTGCCTTCCTAAAACAAGAAATCCACTTGGATTGGTAAAGAAGATCATCCTCTATATTTTTCTCTTATTATTTTGTAAAGAACAAATGTATTTTCTTTCATTTTGTATATGTATATGATGTATATATGATGATAAAAATGTTGTGTGAGGATCAAGTGTTGATAAACATGCTTAAAAATGATGATAACCATAAGAAATGAAGCTAAAATAATGTCTAATTAGTTGGCTGTATAAAAACAGTAGATAACTAAATGAAGAACTGATAAAAATGCATGGTTTGATCTATTTACAGTAAAGTAGATGATGTTATACACATGTGAGAGTTGGCCATTCAATGGAATCAAAATAATGAGTGAGATATGATCAAAACAAGTTAGGTGGTACAATCTGAATAAGCAGTTTTGTAGGGACTGTTAAGGAAACTTAGACTCAAAATGGGCAGTAGCTATAGCTAGGTTATATTTAGCACATATTATGAAGAAGTTGTCATCCAAAATGAGCTTCTAAGTTATTATAGAACTCTAGATATGATAAAAATGGTGAATGTGAAGTTAAAAATCAGATTTTGGAAATAATGTTTATTATTATTATATAAGCACTCACTTTATAATTTATAAAATGTAAAGTATAAACCCACTAACTTATAAAACTTAATTATATAAATGTATAAAAGGTTAATTAAATGGGTAAATTATATAAATGGTGGTAAAATAATATTTATAAGTAATAAAAACTATAAACTTGATTTTTACGACTTTTTCGGCTATCGCCGTGAAATTAACGTTTTTTTTATCAAATAAAACTTAGACGACCAAACCCGTCTAATGTAAAGTTTATAACAGATATATACTGATGTATAAGTAACTAAGACAAGTAAAAACCGATAAAACCCGAACTATAAGAATTACGGACATTTACGAGCTAAATAAACCTATTAGACTAATAATTGGACTTAATAAGATAAATACTTGTAAAAAGAATTATTTGGGCTTAACCCAATAGGGCCCAACATGAAAAGTATATATACTGATCATATAAGTATATAATGGGTAAAAACAAGTAAAAGAACTTATAAAAGACTTAATGGACTTAAAATAGGTAAAATCGGTAAAACTAGTGAACTAGTAAGACGATACTAAAACGTAAACACTAAAATGAGTAAATGAGGATTTATAAACCCACTTATTCATCATCATATGTACAATAATCATATATATGTATATTGTTATTTTGATAAAAGTCATTGGACCGAGTCTAAGACCGATTATTATTTATATAGGTTTCCGTGACCGAAGCACGCCCGTAGCCGATAATCCGCCTTTCATTAACAACGTGAGTTCATAGCCTCGCACTCTTTTAAATGTTTTATAAAATGATTTTTAAACCCGCGAGGGAGATAACATGCTAGATTTTTATAAAAATAGAACACAAGTAGTCCCGATTGTATGCTTAATGAGATGGACCCGAATGATGCTATGACCCTATATTCGAGACTAAAAGGATTATTAGTAGTTAGGTTATGTCACTTAAAGTCCCATTAGCATGAATTGTGAACTACCGGGATTTGGTAGACGCTTATGCATTTGATAGTACTATTTGGGGACGATCACCCCAGTTCGCGCCTTGACGGTTGATCCCCGTCGTACCACATTGATTGGTAAGCGAATTTATGTATGAGAAGATTCCATAGCGTGATTTTTGTGACGACACGCTAACTTAGATGGGCAAATTGTTTGTCGGGTTCGCGGCCCGCTGTTTTCACAGTAAGGTAACAATGTCATGCGGCTAATAATAATCCTATAATACAATATAAGACATATATAATAAACGATAACGACGCTATTACGATGAATATATTACCTATCATGGTAATATAGAGACTACGGTCTCATGGACGGTTTAAGATGTATGCTTGATATATATTGCCTGACTAGCAATATGTGGACTTACTTCCGATATTATACTTGTGTTCTGATTTTAAATGATTGTAAATGATTGTTTTTATATAACGGTTTTCATTAAACTCTATGAATTCACTCGGCATTCGCTGATATGATTTTTGCATGTTTTCTATCTCAGGTGCTTGAAGGTAATCCGGATGGAGATCGACTCTGATGGCCCACACTTAACATTAAAAATGTTCATTCGATCTGTGTTTTCTAAACTTAATGACCTGTATAATTTGGGACCTGTTGTACACTTTTAAATCTTTTTATCGAATGAATGTTTGTTAAACCTTGTACAACCATTTTTATGTGTTGTCTATGATTGGAGTTATTGTGCTATCCCGTAACACTCTGAAAGACCCTTCCGCTGTACCGATACGAAAAATGAGAGTGTTACAGTTTGGTACCAGAGCTCTCGTTATAGAGAACAAAAGATTTTAAAAACCAAGGTTTTGAACAAAACTTTTCAAAATCTTTTGACAATGAACATTTGAGAAAATAATTGAAAAATATTTTGACTATAACGGTGCCAGAGATCTCCGACGTTACCAACAAGCCCTATTGAGAAGATATATATTTTGATATATATAATTTAATTTATATATATGTATATATCGTGATTTCATTATGTAATTCTTTAACTAGTATGTTATCCAAATACGAGATAAATATATATATATGCAGATTGTCATGGCTGACCCTAATATTCCTGTAGAAAACCATGCTATTCCCGAACCTAATATAGAAGATGATCCTTATTTAGACTTAGTAGATTTTGATATTGATGATGAGGAGGAACCATTTGAGGATCCCGAGCCCGAGTTAGGACTAGGAGATCAGATTGCCCCTCAGGAAGACTTAGTAGAGAATGAGATTGAGAATGTGGGTAATGAGAATGTGGATATTGAGAATGTGGGTAATGAGGACGTGGATATTGAGAATGCTGATATTGAGAATGAGAATGAGATTGGGTTAGATGAGTTAGATGATGAGATAGACGACGAGGATGTCGAGGAGGACGTAGGTATAGATGTTGAGATTGATGACGATGAGGAAGTTGAGCTTATTTATCCGTATGATGTTCCAAAGGGCGAGCCTTTGCCCCCACCCAGTTTGTTTGTCTGATTCTGAGGATGAGTTACCTAGGGATGAAATGTCTGAATCGTCTGAATCTGATTCTGAATCAGAGGAGGATGAGGATGACGATGCACCTGACGGTACTGATGGTATTGCTGCTCGTAGACGTGAGATAGGAGAGTCGTCTAGTGCTCGAGAGGCTACTCATATTGATGGTCTTGCACCATGGGCCTTGAGACGTGATCTAGATGCTTCCCGTGTTAAGAATTGTGTGACAGAGGTTGGATTAGGTGTTGTTCAGACTCAGGTTGCTTATTTGGAGTCGAAGACTAAGATTGGAGAGAAAGAGCGAGAATTGCTTAGTTTTGATTTGAGTGATGTAGAACGTGGTTTGAATGAGGCTTTTAGGAGGTTATCGGTATTGGAAAGCCGTGAGTATGTGGATATGAAGAGAAAGGTGAATACTATGGAGATTCAGTTGAGTGTGGCTCGTGCGATGCGTGAGAAAGCTGAAAAGGAGTTGAATGTATCCGTGGGTTGGAACAGTAGATTTTATGCCGACATGGTTGAAAGAGGAGTAATCCGTAAGCGCCCAGCTGAAGATGAGTCTAGTGATCGTCCGGCGAAGATCCAGAAGACGATGGATGATGGACCATCTGGCGGTTCTCAGTAGACCAGTCTGTATTTAGTAGTGACCTTTATATCTTTTGTGTTTGTAGCTTTGACTGAACCGACTTGTTAGTAGTAGAATTGGCACGAATTTTGAGTGTATATAGTGTTAGAACCTTGATATGGATGTACTAAGACAATACTTTTGTTTCAGATCGAATGAAATATGTATCTTGTCTTGAATTCCATATTGTGCCTTATTTGTATCTTGATTATGAATTCGATCCATATTATATGAATCCTTTGTTGGATGAATGCTTAATGCTTTGAAATTGTGGAATTATAGAACTATGCCGCCCAAGAAGGCTGTGACTGAGGATGATGTACGTAGGATTATTACGGAGCAAGTTACCGCATCTATGACTGAATTCATGGCAAACGCTAGAAATGAAGCTGGCGGTAGTGGAGCTGGCGGTAGTGGAGCTGGCGGTAGTGGAGCTGGCGGTAGTGGAATTGGCGGTACTAATGTGAATGTGGATGCTAATAATGTGAATGCTAATGCTGGAGGAAATGTAGGAGGACTTGGAACTAATGCACCTGAAGTTGGTGGCTGTACTTATGTGACGTTCATGAAGTGTGAACCTCTACCTTTTAATGGAACTGAAGGTGCTGTAGGACTAAGCCAGTGGATCGAGAAGATTGAATCGGTGTTTAGGATTAGTAAGTGTAAGGAGGAAGATAAGGTGACTTTTGCTATGGCTACTCTTAAAGGTCGTGCGTTGACTTGGTGGAACGGGAGAATTGCTTTCATGGGTCTTGATGCTGCTAATGCTACTCCTTGGGCTGAAATCAAGAAATGGATGACTTTGGAGTTTTGTCCTCGTAGTGTGATCATTAGGTTAGAACAGGAGTTGATTCATCTGAGAATGAAAGGTGTGGACATTGATAGTTACACGAATCGATTCCATGAGTTGGCCTTGCTATGTCCTCGATTGGTTGAACCCGAAGAGATCCGAATTGAGCAATATGTGAAAGGGTTGACCAGGAATATCCGGGGGGACGTGACATCATCGAAACCACTGACCATTGATGATGCTGTTCGAATGGCTTACCAACTCATTGGACAGATAATTCAGGATAAGGAAGATGAAGCCCGTGTAGGTGAGAAAAGAAAGGGAGACGGTGAGCGTGTAGATAGAGGTGATTATAGGAAGAATTTCAATCGCCGTCAGAACCAGAGAAAGGGGAATGCAAATGCTATTACCAACAATGCACCGCGCAACGATGATAGATGTCCTAAGTGTGGCAACAAGAGGCATCCTGGCGACTGCTGGAAGTGCCGAAATTGCGGAAAGCTTGGACACAAGGTTGAAAGGTGTAAGAAGGGAACGATTTGCTTCAACTGTAATGAAGAAGGTCATAGGAAATCGGAATGCCCCAAGTTGAAAGCGATTGTACCTGGAAGAAACCCCCAGGGTGGTATCTACCAACTTGGAATAATTGAGGTGAAGAAAGAGGATCTGAATGTCGTTACCGGTACGTTTTTACTCAACAATCATTATGCTGTTGCTTTATTCGATTCGGGTGCCGATAGGAGCTTTGTATCCACTAAATTTAGTACCCTTATTGATATTGAACCTGTTGAGATAAGTACCAGTTACGAGGTGGAATTGGCTGATGGTAAATTAGTGAAAACTAATAAGCTATTAGAAGGATGCTCTCTAAATCTCTTGAACCATTCCTTTCCGATTGATTTGATGTTGATAGAATTAGGTAGTTTCGATGTTATTATTGGTATGGATTGGTTGTCGTTGAATAATGCAACTATTTTATCTGGAGAAAAGAAGGTTAAGATTCCTCTTAGGAATAGAACGTTAGTAATTGATGGTAGTCGAGGTGAATCCCGCTTGAAAATCGTTTCATGTATTAAAGTCCAAAAGTACATCAGGAACGGTTGTGAGTTATTCTTAGCTCAAGTGACCGGGAATGAGTCTAGGGAGAAACGATTGGAAGATGTACCTATTATTTGTGAATTTCCTGAGGTATTTCCTAAAGATTTACCGGGACTTCCACCGATAAGGCAAGTAGAGTTTCGAATCGATTTAATTCCTGGTGTTGCACCGGTGGTACGTGCGCCTTACCGATTAGCCCCTTCTGAATTAAAGGAGTTATCTGAGCAACTTAAGGAGTTGTCTGATAAAGGTTTTATTCGACCGAGCTCGTCGCCTTGGGGAGCTCCAGTCTTGTTCGTTAAGAAGAAGGATGGATCTTTTCGTATGTGCATTGATTATAGGGAACTGAATAAGTTGACAATTAAGAATCGATATCCTTTACCTAGGATTGATGACTTGTTTGATCAATTGCAAGGATCTAGTGTGTATTCTAAGATAGATTTGCGATCAGGATATCACCAACTTCGCGTCCGTGAAGAAGATATTCCTATAACTGCATTTAGAACTCGTTATGGACACTATGAATTTCAAGTAATGCCATTTGGGTTAACTAACGCACCTCCGGTTTTCATGGATTTAATGAATCGAGTGTGCAAGCCCTACTTGGATAAATTTGTGATTGTGTTTATTGACGATATTCTAATCTATTCTAAGAATGAAGATGAGCATAGAGAACATTTGAGGATTGTTTTGAAGTTGTTGAAGGATGAAAAGTTGTATGCTAAGTTTTCGAAGTGTGATTTCTGGTTAGATTCTGTGTAATTTCTTGGTCATGTGATTAACAAAGATGGAATTCATGTTGATCCTGCAAAGGTTGATGGTATTAAGAATTGGTCTGCACCGACAACGCCAACGGAAGTGCGACAGTTCTTAGGATTGACTGGCTATTATAGGCGATTCATTAAAGAATTTTCTTTGATAGCTAAACCCTTGACTAAGCTTACTCAGAAGAATAAACCTTTCGTTTGGGGAAGTGATGAAGATGGAGCATTTCAGATATTGAAGCAAAAATTATGTAGTGCGCCAATCTTATCATTACCCGAAGGGAGTGAAGATTTTGTAGTGTATTGTGATGCATCTCTTAGAGGTTATGGAGCTGTTTTGATGCAGAGAGAGAAAGTGATAGCTTATGCTTCTAGGCAATTAAGGAAGAATGAGGAGAATTATACTACTCATGATCTTAAGTTAGGAGCTGTAGTCTTTGCTCTTAGGTTGTGGAGACATTATCTGTATGGCACCAAGTGTACGGTATTCACCGATCACAAAAGCCTACAGTATATTCTCGACCAGAAGGAATTGAACATGAGGCAACGAAGATGGATAGAGTTGTTAAGTGATTATGACTGTGATATAAAATATCACCCAGGAAAAGCCAGTGTTGTTGCTGATGCGTTGAGTAGGAAAGATAGAGAGCCTATCAGGGTGCGTTCTCTAGTCTTGACCGTGCACAATAATTTGCCTGAGCAAATTAGAAATGCGCAAATAGAAGCTTGTAAGAAGGAGAATTTTGTTAATGAAGGGTTCCGAGGAGAAGGAGATCCTTTAGAGGTTAGAGCTGATGGAGTGAAATGCTTAAGAGGTCGTATGTGGATACCTAAGTTTGGAGGCTTAAGAGATTTGATTATGTTAGAATCCCATAAATCTAAGTATTCCATTCATCCGGGATCTGATAAGATGTACCATGATTTGAAGAAGTTGTACTGGTGGCCGAATATGAAAGCTGACATAGCTATGTATGTTCTTCAATGCTTGACTTGTGCTAGAGTTAAAGCTGAACATCAAAAGCCATCAGGACTACTTCAACAACCAAAGATTCCTGAATGGAAGTGGGAGCGAATTACGATGGACTTTATCACCAAGCTTCCTAGAACATCATCTGGAAACAATTCGATTTGGGTTATTGTCGATAGACTGACCAAATCAGCACACTTCATTCCGGTTAAGGAGCAGTTCTCACTGGAGAAGCTGACTCGAATATACCTTGATAATGTCGTATGCAAGCATGGAGTGCCTGTATCGATCATTTCAGATCGAGATCCTAGATTCGCATCGAATTTTTGGAAATCTCTCCAAAGATCTTTGGGAACGAATCTCGATATGAGCACTGCTTATCACCCTCAGACTGATGGGCAGAGTGAAAGGACGATACAAACACTGGAAGATATGTTGAGAGCTTGTGTGTTAGACTTTGGTAAGAATTGGGATAAACATTTGTCGTTAGCAGAGTTTTCGTATAACAATAGTTACCATTCTAGTATTAAGGCTGCACCGTTTGAAGCTTTGTATGGTAGGAAGTGTAGATCTCCTGTATGTTGGAGTGAAGTTGGGGATACCCAGCTCACGGGACCGGAATTGATCCGGGAGACTACGGAGATGATAGTTCAGATTAAGAAAAGGTTGTTGACTGCCCGTAGTAGACAGAAAAGTTACGCGGATGTGCGGCGGAAGCCAATGGAGTTTGAAGTGGGTGACCGAGTAATGTTGAAAGTGTCGCCATAGAAAGGCGTTATAAGATTTGGAAAACGAGGAAAATTGAATCCCCGTTATATTGGACCCTTTAAGATTTTATCTAGAGTAGGTCCGGTGGCTTACAAACTAGAGTTACCCCCAGAACTTCATGGTGTTCACAACACATTCCATGTATCTAATCTGAAGAAATGTCTAGCAGTGAGTGATGAGAAAATTCCGTTAGGTAAGGTTCGAATAGATGGGAAGTTGCATTTTATCGAAGAGCCCGTAGAAGTTATGGACCGTGAGGTAAAGCAACTGAAACAAAGTCGGATACCTATTGTTAAGATCCGATGGAATTCAAAGCATGGACCGGAGTATACTTGGGAACGAGAGGATGAAATGTGGAAGAAATATCCGCACCTCTTCGATTTCAATAAGAAACGGACATCCAAATGAAATGGATCACGAGGACGTTGATCCCTTTTAGGAGGAAAAGCTGTGACAAATCTAACATTTTCAGGTAGTTAAATATTTTCTCGTATAATATTTTGAAACTTATTTTGGTGTTGGTTGACGAACTCACAATTTACGGATTTAAATTTGGGCTTACGTGCATGATTTAGCGTCATTTACGACTAAACCGGAAACCTTAGGATTACGTATTTACGTTTTTGAACTCCGTTTTTGATGAGACAATTTTTATTGGATTCGTTTTGTGACGGTGATTCATAATTTATAAAAACGTTTTTCGTAAAACGACCCGAGGGCACGCAAATCGAGAAAACTAGAATCGAGAAATACCCGTAAACTAGTGAGATGGGACAAAACACTTTGCCCCATCCCACTAGCTTATATGGGACGGCATATGTGACACACCACACTTAGGTGGCACACATTCTAGCTAAGCTTATACAAGTGTAAGCTTATGCTTACACTTTAAGCTAAACCTTCCACCACTACACAAAACTAGCTAATGGTTTTCATTTAACCATTTCCTACATGCAATTCACTCTCAAAACTCTCTCTACTTCCACCCTTGTGCCGTCCCAATTCAAACAACAAACACCATCTTTGATCTCTTCTAGCTACAAACCACATGTTTACTAGTCCTATTAAGGTGTTTCCTTGAAACCTTGATCATTTGGTGGCCATATAACCAACTTTGGAGGTGATTTGCTTGTGTCCTAGGGCTGATTTTCCAACATATGATCTTGATATTTGATGGTCTTGGAGATACTTGTTGTGTTCATCAAGTTCTTGCCTTCCTAAAACAAGAATTCCACTTGGATTGATAAAGAAGATCATCCTCTACATTTTTCTCTTATTATTTTGTAAAGAACAAATGTATTTTCTTTCATTTTGTATATGTATATGATGTATATATGATGATAAAAATGTTGTGTGGGGATCAAGTGTTGATAAACATGCTTAAAAATGATGATAACCATAAGAAATGAAGCTAAAATCATGTCTAATTAGTTGGCTGTATAAAAACAGTAGATAACTAAATGAAGAACTGATAAAAATGCATGGTTTGATCTATTTACAGTAAAGTAGATGATGTTATACACATGTGAGAGTTGGCCATGCAATGGAATCAAAATAATGAGTGAGATATGATCAAAACAAGTTAGGTGGTACAATCTGAATAAGCAGTTTTGTTGGGACTGTTAAGGAAACTTAGACTCAAAATGGGCAGTATATATAGCTAGGTTATATTTAGCACATATTATGAAGAAGTTGTCATCCAAAAATGAGCTTCTAAGTCATTATAGAACTCTAGATATGATAAAAATGGTGAATGTGAAGTTAAAAATCAGATTTTGGAAATAATGTTTATTATTATTATATAAGCACTCACTTTATAATTTATAAAATGTAAAGTATAAACCCACTAACTTATAAAACTTAATTATATAAATGTATAAAAGGTTAATTAAATGGGTAAATTATATAAATGGTGGTAAAATAATATTTATAAGTAATAAAAACTATAAACTTGATTTTTACGACTTTTTCGGCTATCGCCGTGAAATTAACGTTTTTTTTATCAAATAAAACTTAGACGACCAAACCCGTCTAATGTAAAGTTTATAAAAGATATATACTGATGTATAAGTAACTAAGACAAGTAAAAACCGATAAAACCCGAACTATAAGAATTACGGACATTTACGAGCTAAATAAACCTATTAGACTAATAATTGGACTTAATAAGATAAATACTTGTAAAAAGAATTATTTGGGCTTAACCCAATAGGGCCCAACATGAAAAGTATATATACTGATCATATAAGTATGTAATGGGTAAAAACAAGTAAAAGAACTTATAAAAGACTTAATGGACTTAAAATAGGTAAAATCGGTAAAACTAGTGAACTAGTAAGACGATACTAAAACATAAACACTAAAATGAGTAAATGAGGATGTATAAACCCACTTGATCATCATCATATGTACAATAATCATATATATGTATATTGTTATTTTGATAAAAGTCATTGGACCGAGTCTAAGACCGATTATTATTTATATAGGTTTCCGTGACCGAAGCACGCCCGTAGCCGATAATCCGCCTTTCATTAACAACGTGAGTTCATAGCCTCGCACTCTTTTAAATGTTTTATAAAATGATTTGTAAACCCGCGAGGGAGATAACATGCTAGATTTTTATAAAAATAGAACACAAGTAGTCCCGATTGTATGCTTAATGAGATGGACCCGAATGATGCTATGACCCTATATTCGAGACTAAAAGGATTATTAGTAGTTAGGTTATGTCACTTAAAGTCCCATTAGCATGAATTGTGAACTACCGGGATTTGGTAGACGCTTATGCATTTGATCGTACTATTTGGGGACGATCACCCCAGTTCGCGCCTTGACGGTTGATCCCCGTCGTACCACATTGATTGGTAAGCGAATTTATGTATGAGAAGATTCCATAGCGTGATTTTTGTGACGACACGCTAACTTAGATGGGCAAATTGTTTGTCGGGTTCGCGGCCCGCTGTTTTCACAGTAAGGTAACAATGTCATGCGGCTAATAATAATCCTATAATACAATATAAGACATATATAATAAACGATAACGGCGCTATTACGATGAATATATTACCTATCATGGTAATATAGAGACTACGGTCTCATGGACGGTTTAAGATGTATGCTTGATATATATTGCCTGACTAGCAATATGTGGACTTATTTCCGATATTATACTTGTGTTCTGATTTTAAATGATTGTAAATGATTGTTTTTATATAACGGTTTTCATTAAACTCTATGAATTCACTCGGCATTCGCTGATATGATTTTTGCATGTTTTCTATCTCAGGTGCTTGAAGGTAATCCGGATGGAGATCGACTCTGATGGCCCACACTTAACATTAAAAATGTTCATTCGATCTGTGTTTTGTAAACTTAATGACCTGTATAATTTGGGACCTGTTGTACACTTTTAAATCTTTTTATCGAATGAATGTTTGTTAAACCTTGTACAACCATTTTTATGTGTTGTCTATGATTGGAGTTATTGTGCTATCCCGTAACACTCTGAAAGACCCTTCCGCTGTACCGATACGAAAAATGAGAGTGTTACATCATATCCCTTAAGTTATTCGTTTGACTTGCCAAAGAGTTTCACATATCGGCTCGAAGATCATTCCCTTGTTTCACCATATCTCCTTTCCAGCTAGCCATTTGCCGCTGAAGATTCTGCACTATTGCGTCATTAGTCCTCATGTAAGTTTCCACCTCGTGATTAAATGCGGTAGGTTGGTTGGGAGGAAGAGCATGGTAGGCAGGTGGTTGATAAGCAGGTTGTTGGTGAATTTGATTGTTTCCTTGAGGTGGATATGGGTTTCTTTGGGTTTGATATTGATTTGGAGCTCGTGGTGGGTTTTGATTGTTGCGATTTAGGTTGTTTGGGTTTTGAGATGGAAAACCGGGTGGTCAAAGAAAGCTGTTTGAACGATAACTGAGCAAATTGCGGTCACCTTGAGGACGTGCTTGATAGCCTCCCGTGGAATAGTTACCGTTGGTGTGTCAGACTCCCAAAATATCAGAGTATAATGGAAACAAGGGAGTGGTGACGTCATGATTATCATACACACAGTTACAAAGAACGACCTCTAAATGAGACGTTCGGAAAATTGATCACTTGCATTTGGAAAAAAAAAAGTTTAAACATAGTGCGGAAGCATAAAAACTGGTCACAAATACAAAACATAGTTTTCAAATGGTACAAATGATCTTTATTTTCAATAGAAATGACGGTAGTGCATGAGACCTCACATAGCATCTTCATTCTTAATACCTGAGAAAAACATTGCTAAAGCGTCAACATAAAGTTGGTGAGTTCATAGGTTTAGTTAATTTGAAGTGTTTAATGAACCACAAGATTTTCCCAAACATGATGACAATATAGCAAATACAAAGTCATCATAAAAGCATTTAATACAGTCTAAGCTCGTGACACCGAAGCGTTAACAACACCGGCAGTATAATCATATAAATGTAGCCCAACTGGATGCCTAAACCCACGACATCCTATCTCAGACTCAAATGAAACTGTTCCCGCTTGTCCCCTGTTGGACCAAGACGGACAGGGGCGTCAACTCCGATAGATCTATCCATAACATTCGCGCTTACACAAAGTAATTAACGGTTCACGATTCAAGGGCCAAAGCAACTGGGTTTTTAGTGGGACTTAGACTAGTATATAAATCAGTTAATGCACTTGTGTTCATACGTTAAATCAAGCAATGTCTCACCCCAAAAAGCAGTAAAAGCAGTTAAAAATTGGGGCATTTGATATGAGCTTAAACTCATATCCTTTTGACAACAAATAACCCTAAAACATGAAGCAAAATACCCATTTATCTTGTAAAAAGCAGTGTTATGTGGTATGTTTGTGTTTGTATGCTCTTATGTAGGTAAAAGGATACAATTTCAAGCAAACAAGGAAAAACCAAGCTCAAATGGATGAAAAAGACAAAAGAGGATCAAAAGTGACAAGGCTTTGAAGTTCAAGGACCTATCTTGACAATTTGTGAAAGTTGAAGGACTTAAAGTGCAAATCATGGAAAGTCAAGATTCAAGTCAAATTTGGTCAACTACAAAGTCAACTCAAGTCAAAGGGCCATTTTGTTGAAGAATCAAAGTTAAAGGACCAAAAATGACAAAGGAATGAAGATTCTGGCCTTAAATAGCAATCTGCCAAGTTCAAGGGCTTATTTTGCCAAGTTTGGAAAGTTTTGCAAAGTTAAATCCAAGTGAAAGGCTATTAACCAATCAGAAACAAGGAAAGAGTTCACACGGATCAAACAATTAATGTCCACTTACAGCCGTCACAATTAATGCAAGATCATAACAGTTTCAATCCGTGTGACACTTTCTCTACCAATAAGAAGACGCCACGTGTTCTTCTCCTTCAACAAAAATATTCACCAGGATCGGGTTGGAGATTTAAGCCGTTTCAAGAAAAGATCAAAACACCAAAGTTACTCAATTTTGAAAGACGAATTCAACAGTGCAATCCATTTAACATATTATCCATTGAATCAAAAACCCCCAATTCAAGTTCATCACCTTCAAAATGGATTTGCAGAATTCCTCCACGTGTCAAGCCATGATTGGCCCAAACACGTCACAACTCCAACAGAATCTCCCTTTCTTGCCTATAAATACTTAGCTTGTACCTCATTTCTCATTGTAGCTTAAATTTTGTAAACACCTAGTTCTTAAAATTCCTTTTCCCTTTTTCCCTCCTTTTCACCTAACTACTCAAGAGTCTGACAAACTCTTGAGTTAGTTAGTTAGTTAGAAGCTTGTAACTACCTTTTGTAACTGATTTCATCAATAAAATTTCAAATTCAAGTTTTCTCGCCAAATTCTGTTCTTCAATTCCTGCTACTTTCTTGCTGTTGTGTGATTCCATTGTTGCTGTTAGATGTTTGTTATGATCAATCATTGATCATAGCTTACATTGGTGGAGTTTTGTAGCTGTTTGTTCAAGAATTCAGTTCATTCCTAGTTTCTTGAAGATTTCATGGCAGATTGATGATTTGCAGTTGTTTGATTGTTGATTTGAGTTGATTACTAGTGATAGGTGGTGGTATCACTAGGGCAAGAGAGCTCAGCGCTCCTCTTCTTCCCAAAGGAACTCTACATTAGGTTTCAAAGCTCTTGATTTTTGTTCCTCTAAACAGTTCTTGCATGCTTAATTCCCTAGTGTAATGTTGATGGCTGCCTGATTCTACTTGTTAAGTAATTGTTGATTGAGTGATTCTAGTGTTTTGTAGCTTGATCTTGTGCTATTGTGTTCAGTTTTGTAGTTTCTGCATATTTTCAGTAACATTTTAGTCCTATAGCTACTTTCAGTTCTAGTCTTGGTTATTGCTTGTTATTAGCTTGATTACATTACATTTTGTTCACTAAAACAAATCTGCTATAGCTCTTTAATCAGTTTAAACCATAACTCAATAAGTCTTTGAAAAAGTTTGATTAAAAGCTTTAAAGGAGTGTTTGGGAGTAGCTTTGATTCAGCTTTCAAGTGTTAGGAATTGGTGTTTAGAAGTTTGTTTCTAGTCATTAAGTGGTAATAAGTAGTTTTCAGTCTTTTGTAAGTCATAAAAATAGTCAAACAGGCAATTGGTAATCAAAAAGTTTGGGTCATACTTGTATTCAGCTTTTATTTCAAAACTTGCCAAATTCAATTGATTGTTTCTCCTTCATTACTTGATCAAATTTGCTCAAACCAGTTTCTAGTTATAGCTTATAACATAATCTTTCAGTATCTAGAAGGAAAATCTACAGTATCAAGAAATAAGCTAGAAAACAGCTTTTTAGCTCAAGCTTGAGCATTTTTCATTCTCTGAGATAAATAGCTTACTGTTTTGCTAGTTCTCTAAATCCTCTTCATAAAACTTGTAATTTTCTTTCACATTTCCATTTAGAAAGTATTGAATATGAGTTTTTGAGATTTTGAGCTTTTTCCAAAATTTGGTCAACGTTTGGTCAACATAAGCTCATTTTAGCTTATTTCTGATATCTGGCTTATTACTGGATGAAATTTGTTCTAATTTGATTTCCCCTTCTTTAAATCAAGTGCTTAATCAGTTTTGATAATAAAATCAAGTTGTGGATGTTTGGATTAGGCTGTAGCTTATTTTGAGCTTATTGGTAAGCACTCAGTTGCTTATTTTGGACTTTTAGCTAAAATCCTTAGACACACGTTTCTTAAATTGGATTTGAAGTTGTTTGCAAGTTGTTTCAGCTTATTTGGTTGAGAAATAAGCTCAAACGAGCTTAATCTTTCTTTGTGCCCGTTTTTAGTTGAAAATTTGGTTTTATTGCATTTTAGTCCCTAGAAGTTTAAACTGTTTCTAAACTTGGCTAATCTTGCTAGATTTTAGGGTTTGCATAAGTTCAGTCCCTGGACTTTGTTAGTTTGTTAAATTTCAGTTTAAAAGTTTGTTAGTTTGTTAAAAGTTGGTTAATTAGTTAAAGTTTTTACAAGTTTGGTCCTTTTAGTTAACTGTTTTGCATTTTTAGTCCTTATAACTTTTAGAATTTACATTTCAAGCATTTTCATTTCATAGAAATTACATTTTCAGTCCTTATAGTTTTGAATTTTGCATTTTCATATTTTACTTGAATAAATTTGGAATTTGCAATTTGTTTTACGTATAAGTAGGTTTATAATTTTCATTTTTACTTAGTGTTGTTTGAATTAGCAATAGATTACCAAGCAAGCTTGAACAACCAAAAACAATTATAAATTTGATATTGATTGGACTTTCTGGTTCACATAGGAAAGATCAAATCAATGAGATGGATGAGTTGAGAGCCAATGCCTATGAGAATTCTTTGCTATACAAGGAAAAGACTAAGAAATTGCATGATGCTAAGATTAAGAATCGTGAGTTCAAAGTTGGAGAGCCGGTTCTCCTCTTTAACTCAAGATTGAAGCTTTTTGCGGGCAAGCTTAAGTCGAGATGGTCCGGTCCATTCACTATTGCTCAAGTGTTTCCATATGGAACTCTTGAGTTATCCCAACCCGATGGTCCAAATTTTAAAGTGAATGGTCACCGTGTTAAGCATTACTTTGGGGAGGACATTTCCGTTGAAATGGTCCAAGAGGTCCTCATTTTCCCCATGAATTAATTCATTGAGGGACGAGTCGAGCTAGAGACTCATTAACTCAAGCATCGTATAACTAGGTTAGAGTGTTGTAGGTTAGAAATAAAGGCATAGATTTGGAGATAAGTGTAGGGGAGACCTTCTTTTGTCTTCATGCTTGTTTGTAGGGTTGCTCACTCATCTCATGCTTTGGAGCTTATGGAGGAGGCCCTTGTATCCGGTTCACTTCGTTACTTTAGTGATTTTTCATTGACACCTTGTGCTTAAACATGATTTCACTAATAGTAGTCCTTTCCTTAACATTGGGTTAAGCAAAGTCTATTCATTGTCATAAGTGTAGGGGAAGTTTTTATACTTCCATGCTCTTAAACATTAAGGACAATGTTTAGCTTAAGTGTAGGGGGGTCTTCTATCGAAGTGACCTTACCTAGAACTTGTCATTGTCTTGCATGATAACATGGAAAATTGAATTTTCAACATTTTTCAAATTTTTTATCTACTTTGGCCAACAAAAATATGCATTCATAATTTTTGCATCAATCATTTTTCATTTGCATATCACATTTGCATTGTGTATATATTTCTTCTTTTATTTTTCATCAAAAATATATAAAAAGGAAAAATAAAATAAAACATGGTTTTAACAAGTTTAGATTTCTTTGACATATTAGGCCCGCCATGGATATTTTGACTCAACCCGAGTTTGCTTATTTTAGCACTCTCTAGCTAGTATCCTTAACCATGTAGTCCTTCATTGGTCTATTAGGCTAAGCTTCCACCAATTTCATTCTTTGAAATTTTAAATTTGTGGAGAATGGGAAATGATAGAGTTGAAGCAAGTGTAAAAGGGCTAGATAGACTTCATGGCAATTACTTGTGGCTAAACCCTTCTCTTCTTTATCTCTATTTTCTTCGCTTGTATATAATTGTTAATAAATAATCAAGTACGGTTTTAATTGGTTCGTAATCTCTTATGCATTTTTGGCTAATCATTTATGGTTGATATGAGTACGTCTTAAGATTCTAAGTTAGCACGTTTTATGTGTACTAGACTTATGTCATGCTCCATATTTAGCGGGTGTTTTTCCTTTTCTTCTTTGCAAATTTCTTGGTGAGGAATAAAGAAAAAAATAAGAGCGGCTTATGAAAAAAAATGAGTGGCTAGAAAAAAAAAAAAGAAGAAAAAGAAAAAAATAATGCAAGACTCCCAAGAGGGGCAGTGTGGTGTTAATTATAGTGACTATTGAGTTCCAATATTACCTTGACGGGTTGCGGGGATTCAATAGATTGCTCCAATCCAATATTACCTTGACGGGTTGCGGGGTTGAAGATCCAAAATCTCAAAAAGATGAGGATGTAAATTATTGCGTGAGTTTTATTTTTCTTTCCTTAGCGAGTGTGTAGTTACTTATGAAAGCATGACATGAGGATTTTACACATAAGGCGAATGACTTATTACTCTTAATACGGACTTATATTAATTGTGAGCGGTTTTTCAAGTAATGGATGAGAAGATTACTTAGGATTAAAACCGTGCTTCCTTATTTTTGGATTTTACACTTCTTATATTTCACGCTTGAATAATGACAAATTTGCCCACAAGCAATTTGCTCAATTAATAACCGGTTCCACATTTAATTGTCATGAATAAGTTGATGCACTTTTTACTTGTGAATGCAATGATCCCATTTACTAGCTTGGTATGGGGAAAGTGAAACTTGAGGGTGATAAGTGTTCATGGTATCCAAGCCCTAATCCAAGTCATTGAGTTCTTTATGAGTTATTTCCATCAAAACCATTTCAAGAAAAATCAAAAAGATATAGATAGAATTGTATTTTGATTCATTGCATTATTAAAAGTCAAAATCATGCATCATCTAGTTTAGAGTAGTGTAGATGCATCTCATATGGCCAAGGTGGATTAATTATGAGGGAAATGTAAATTTTTAAACCTTGAAATATAATAATGCATGAGGACATGGCAATGCTCAAGTGTAGGGGAATTTGATATGAGCTTAAACTCATATCCTTTTGACAACAAATAACCCTAAAACATGAAGCAAAATACCCATTTATCTTGTAAAAAGCAGTGTTATGTGGTATGTTTGTGTTTGTATGCTCTTATGTAGGTAAAAGGATACAATTTCAAGCAAACAAGGAAAAACCAAGCTCAAATGGATGAAAAAGACAAAAGAGGATCAAAAGTGACAAGGCTTTGAAGTTCAAGGACCTATCTTGACAATTTGTGAAAGTTGAAGGACTTAAAGTGCAAATCATGGAAAGTCAAGATTCAAGTCAAATTTGGTCAACTACAAAGTCAACTCAAGTCAAAGGGCCATTTTGTTGAAGAATCAAAGTTAAAGGACCAAAAATGACAAAGGAATGAAGATTCTGGCCTTAAATAGCAATCTGCCAAGTTCAAGGGCTTATTTTGCCAAGTTTGGAAAGTTTTGCAAAGTTAAATCCAAGTGAAAGGCTATTAACCAATCAGAAACAAGGAAAGAGTTCACACGGATCAAACAATTAATGTCCACTTACAGCCGTCACAATTAATGCAAGATCATAACAGTTTCAATCCGTGTGACACTTTCTCTACCAATAAGAAGACGCCACGTGTTCTTCTCCTTCAACAAAAATATTCACCAGGATCGGGTTGGAGATTTAAGCCGTTTCAAGAAAAGATCAAAACACCAAAGTTACTCAATTTTGAAAGACGAATTCAACAGTGCAATCCATTTAACATATTATCCATTGAATCAAAAACCCCCAATTCAAGTTCATCACCTTCAAAATGGATTTGCAGAATTCCTCCACGTGTCAAGCCATGATTGGCCCAAACACGTCACAACTCCAACAGAATCTCCCTTTCTTGCCTATAAATACTTAGCTTGTACCTCATTTCTCATTGTAGCTTAAATTTTGTAAACACCTAGTTCTTAAAATTCCTTTTCCCTTTTTCCCTCCTTTTCACCTAACTACTCAAGAGTCTGACAAACTCTTGAGTTAGTTAGTTAGTTAGAAGCTTGTAACTACCTTTTGTAACTGATTTCATCAATAAAATTTCAAATTCAAGTTTTCCCGCCAAATTCTGTTCTTCAATTCCTGCTACTTTCTTGCTGTTGTGTGATTCCATTGTTGCTGTTAGATGTTTGTTATGATCAATCATTGATCATAGCTTACATTGGTGGAGTTTTGTAGCTGTTTGTTCAAGAATTCAGTTCATTCCTAGTTTCTTGAAGATTTCATGGCAGATTGATGATTTGCAGTTGTTTGATTGTTGATTTGAGTTGATTACTAGTGATAGGTGGTGGTATCACTAGGGCAAGAGAGCTCAGCGCTCCTCTTCTTCCCAAAGGAACTCTACATTAGGTTTCAAAGCTCTTGATTTTTGTTCCTCTAAACAGTTCTTGCATGCTTAATTCCCTAGTGTAATGTTGATGGCTGCCTGATTCTACTTGTTAAGTAATTGTTGATTGAGTGATTCTAGTGTTTTGTAGCTTGATCTTGTGCTATTGTGTTCAGTTTTGTAGTTTCTGCATATTTTCAGTAACATTTTAGTCCTATAGCTACTTTCAGTTCTAGTCTTGGTTATTGCTTGTTATTAGCTTGATTACATTACATTTTGTTCACTAAAACAAATCTGCTATAGCTCTTTAATCAGTTTAAACCATAACTCAATAAGTCTTTGAAAAAGTTTGATTAAAAGCTTTAAAGGAGTGTTTGGGAGTAGCTTTGATTCAGCTTTCAAGTGTTAGGAATTGGTGTTTAGAAGTTTGTTTCTAGTCATTAAGTGGTAATAAGTAGTTTTCAGTCTTTTGTAAGTCATAAAAATAGTCAAACAGGCAATTGGTAATCAAAAAGTTTGGGTCATACTTGTATTCAGCTTTTATTTCAAAACTTGCCAAATTCAATTGATTGTTTCTCCTTCATTACTTGATCAAATTTGCTCAAACCAGTTTCTAGTTATAGCTTATAACATAATCTTTCAGTATCTAGAAGGAAAATCTACAGTATCAAGAAATAAGCTAGAAAACAGCTTTTTAGCTCAAGCTTGAGCATTTTTCATTCTCTGAGATAAATAGCTTACTGTTTTGCTAGTTCTCTAAATCCTCTTCATAAAACTTGTAATTTTCTTTCACATTTCCATTTAGAAAGTATTGAATATGAGTTTTTGAGATTTTGAGCTTTTTCCAAAATTTGGTCAACGTTTGGTCAACATAAGCTCATTTTAGCTTATTTCTGATATCTGGCTTATTACTGGATGAAATTTGTTCTAATTTGATTTCCCCTTCTTTAAATCAAGTGCTTAATCAGTTTTGATAATAAAATCAAGTTGTGGATGTTTGGATTAGGCTGTAGCTTATTTTGAGCTTATTGATAAGCACTCAATTGCTTATTTTGGACTTTTAGCTAAAATCCTTAGACACACGTTTCTTAAATTGGATTTGAAGTTGTTTGCAAGTTGTTTCAGCTTATTTGGTTGAGAAATAAGCTCAAACGAGCTTAATCTTTCTTTGTGCCCGTTTTTAGTTGAAAATTTGGTTTTATTGCATTTTAGTCCCTAGAAGTTTAAACTGTTTCTAAACTTGGCTAATCTTGCTAGATTTTAGGGTTTGCATAAGTTCAGTCCCTGGACTTTGTTAGTTTGTTAAATTTCAGTTTAAAAGTTTGTTAGTTTGTTAAAAGTTGGTTAATTAGTTAAAGTTTTTACAAGTTTGGTCCTTTTAGTTAACTGTTTTGCATTTTTAGTCCTTATAACTTTTAGAATTTACATTTCAAGCATTTTCATTTCATAGAAATTACATTTTCAGTCCTTATAGTTTTGAATTTTGCATTTTCATATTTTACTTGAATAAATTTGGAATTTGCAATTTGTTTTACGTATAAGTAGGTTTATAATTTTCATTTTTACTTAGTGTTGTTTGAATTAGCAATAGATTACCAAGCAAGCTTGAACAACCAAAAACAATTATAAATTTGATATTGATTGGACTTTCTATTAGTTAAGAACTGAGAAAACGAACTTGCATTATACACATTTCAGCTATAAACTCACCTCGAATGATAGTCAAGTAAAAGAAATCAAGTAGTAGGCACGGGAAAATGCTCGCAACAACGTCAACCCAAACCGCAGCCTAGCAATAGTAATAACTAACTAAGCTAAAAGTAAAGCAAATAAATAATTATTCCTACATTACATTGTACTTGCACCAATTAATTAATAAATAAAATTATTTACTTTTTTATTTCAAAAGTTAAACTATATAATAAAATGTCAACTTTTATAAATAACTACGCACACAAAAATAATTAATTTAAAACGACACTAGGACAGACACTGTATAAAATTAGACGCGAAAAATAAATATATTTTTAGTTTGGGTCAATTGGTATTTGGTCTCTATCTATGTCCAATAATAGTCCAAGTCTCAGTCCAATACAGTCCATATAATAGTACGGTCCTAATCCTAATTTTTGTCCAAATAATATATATCAGTCATATCTGTCTTATTATTTTTAGTGTCAATTAATTATTAATATGAGTGTCAACAATAAATAAATAAAGTGATCGTCCCTTTTGGGTCGTCTATAAATAAATTATGAGACCCTTGTCCGGGACCCACTTTAATTGGGTCTTTTAGTTCGGTTAGAGTCAATGGGACTCGGCATATACGACTTACACGAAGAATGCCTACTCCCACGCTCCACACGCGAACCGTGACACCAATTTAGTCCAGGTTAAATTATATTAAAATTTATTTAATATTTATTAAGTTTTAAATTTTAAGTCTAAATTAATTAAGGGGTCAAATTTTGATTTGTCTACTAATTAAGCGGGATTTTATTTTCTAATAAAAAGATTTTAATATCCACCATCCTAATCCTAGTACATATGAAAATGTCACTTTGTTACTTTGCTTCTTCCCCCACTGACGCTCTGACCCAACAGTATGTACTTAAAAATAATATTTTATTTTATTTTTATAAAATTTTATTTTTTGTTTCTCTTTGTTTCGACGCTACCCCAATAGGAGGAAAAAGAACCAAATCTCCATAACCAAAACGTGGCTTCTTAATCAAATTGTGACTTCGATTCTTAATATTTTTCAAAAATTCAAAATGCATGATGACTATCACGACACCGACTACGAATCCCACCACAAAAACGACACGATTTGACGTAGTTTTGACTCGTTATACTCGTTTGAACAACATATATACACAAAAACTTAAAACATATATTTAGCTCAAATGATCTCAAACTTTTCGTCTCAAAACCTTATGTTACTCATATATGATGCATTCACATTCGAAAATATAATTTTGCTTATGATTTCAATGTACCCATTTAGCCATTTTTGAAGAAGGTTGTGATTTCATGTAAAAAGCTTGATTATTAGTTGTAAGAAATGATTTGTGCAAGTACAAGTAATGACATATGAAAGAAAATACCACAAAGATTTAGAGGCTTACAAAGCTCCTCACGAGTGAACAAATCGAAACACGAATCGAACGACGGAAACCCTAACCGAAAGTTTACTCGAAACCCTAATTCGCCTTAAACCCGAAAGATAAACCAAATTTGATACCAAAATCGTCCTAGCTCAAACCCACCTATCAACTCGACCCGCGTGAAAGCTTAGCTTCGCTTCCATTCATCATTTTATGCTTCGGTATGATGTTTGCAAATTTTATATTTGTAAGTGATTTGTTTTTGGAGATTGCTAAGGTGTTTGCAAATTTTCTTGTAGGCTTGTATGAAATGAAAATGGAAGGTGGAAGTTGGAGGTGATGATGATTTCGACAGTGAGAGGGAGATAGAGTAAGAGAATGAAATGCGTTTGAATTGCAAGTTTTATACGTGTGTTTATATAGAAATAATAGGAAGGGTGAGTGAACTTGATAGCTCATGCAAAGTGAGCTTGAGCCATAATAGGAAACATGACAACAAAATAAATTGGAGGTGCTTTGGTGTAACACCCCGAATTCCGGGTCATATGCGGATGCTCATATGGGGTGCTACTTCATAATATAACAACTCAAGCAATAGAAAACGATTCAAAAGAATCGTTTTTAAATATTATCATTCAAGTTTAACAAAAGTTAATAAGTAATTCATAAAATGATCCCAAATATAAGTTCACAAAAGATTACAAATTTTCCCACTTAAAAGATAATGAATGATTTTTCCACAAAATAATGAGTCTTTTGCAACTTTATTTTTCGCAAGCATCCGAATCCCTCTTTCGCCATTACCTTCAAGGACCTGAGATAAAACATGCTAAATTTGTCAACAAAAGTTGAGTGAATCTATAGAGTTTAATATAAACCATACCGAACACAAGTATATTTTAAAACCATCAACCATAACCATGTGGATCCAACAAAGTTACTAAGATTTATTATAAGTATCATGACATTGAAACGTTACCATAATATTTGCCCACTATACACCTCTCTAAGTGCATTTTATACTCTCACACATATATCCCATAATTAGGCCTCAACGTGCCTCAACGATAGCTAGTCGTCATAGGACGGGAGGAGGTCGGTCCTCCCAAATAGTACTATTCCATGTATAAGCGCCTACCATTACTCGATAGCTAACAATTCATGATATATATTGGGACTTTCATTCAGCGAATAAGCAACTTATAATAATCAAGGCATCTATATCGGGTCCCTTGTGTTCTATTTTTAAAACAAGCATGTTATCTCCCTCGCGGGGTTTGTAAAATCATCTTTAATAATTTAGAAGCGAGGCTATAGACTCACCTTAGTGCGATACAACGGATGAACGAACCGGACTGTAGAGAAATGAAAAAGTTATCCCAAGGACTATCCGCGACCTACAAACGTGATCACGGCCTTAAATACGCGTTTTATGAATACGTAAAACTATGATGCACAAATGTTCCATATGATGCTATACATAAGCTACATTGCCCCATTAAGCTAAGGTGTAACCATATCCAATATAGTTTACAACCTGCATTTACATCCCAAATTATAATTCTAAATCCCCATTAATCATTTTCTTTTGGTTTGCACAACAAAACACTACAAGTTTAAGATAACTCTAGACGTAAAAGTCATAAAAACATTCCCGACAAGGCTGACTTGGGGAGGGCATATCTCTCAAACCATAAATCCATTGACCTTGTGGTTTTTACCACTGGAAAGGTCTGGAAATCTAGTTTCTGGAACAATTGGCTAATCAACCTGAAGGTGTACCCATTTTTTTAAATGTTCAAAATACCAACAGTGAGCAAGTTTAAAGTTTGGTGAAAAACTGTTTTAGTCCACCTTCATGGGAGTGGTTCTCCCAAACCATGAAGGCTATAAACATGAGGTTTTCTCCCCTGGAAAGCCTCATGAATCTAGTTTTCAAAATGTACAACCAATCATTTTTATTCATTACCAAACCACAGCAACCTAGTTTTTAATAATAAGTGGTCAAATCAGATTTTTCATCCCAAAGTTTACTCTACCCGTTTTGACCATAAGTCACAATCCGTGATAGTAATAGACGCAAGGTCAGCGGCCATATTTAAGTTATGATGTCTACTAAATCTACAATTTTAAAAAAGTATAGTTTATAGTTCAAAAATATGAAGTAAAATTCCGTTCAAAACTGTTGGTTCAGAATTTAGTCTTTATCGTATTTTGGCTATATCTTGCTCAATATTTGGATTCATTAGGTGATTTTGCCGCCAAAATGACCACAAAACATTTGTCTACAGGTCTAGGGTGAAAAATCAATATGGTCACTTTTTGATTTTCTGGAAAAACCCACTATTCATAGCCAACGAATTTTATAAATTTTCTTTCTTGTTTTTAGCTAGTTATCCATATATTTAATCAAAATTTATGCATGCTTCAAGTTTATAATTTCTTGATAAAACAAATTTTTAATGCACATTTATATATATATATATATATATATATATATATATATATATATATATATATATATATATATATATATATATATATATATATATATATATATATATATATATATATATATATATATATATATATATATATATATATATTCATAAGAAATTAAAAGAAATCCAAGTATGATAGGTTTTATATTATACCTTTAAAAATGAAGACTAGTTGGTTAGATCAACCAACAACCAAAAAGGATTGAAATCTTCAACCCAATATAGCTTCTTCACTCTAAACCACCACTAAAAACCTCCTATATATGAAGTGATTCTTGATTTTCAATGTATCCTCCAACTTCAGCCCCAATAATAAGCAAAAACAAGCTTAAAATACCTTTTAAGTGTTTCCAAATACACACAAACACACTAGGTATTCATATTCACTAGTGTACTTATGTATTTAATCTTCAAAAGGTTTATAAATTTGGTGTTTGTTGCTGTTTTGAGCAGCCACAAAGAAGGCCAAGAGAGAGTTTTTAGTAAATTTTTACTTGTGTTAAAAGTGTGTGTGTGAGGAGGTTATAGAAAAATGGAGTATAAACATTAACTAGCCAACCAAATGACCAATCCAACAAGGGCCTTGTGCCCTTGTTTAGTCCCCCCCAATGGGGGTTTAGATTAGTGCTAATATGTTTTTTTTGTTTTTTTGTATGTATAATGTTGGGCTTAAGTGTGTTAAAAGCCTCGATTTGCGGGACGGCCTAAAAATGTAAATTTTTCCCGTAATCGTAAAAATATTCCCGGAATATGAAAAATGAAACAAATATTATGAAATTACTTCTATGGCATTCTAATGATATTATATTGATGCCTAAAGTTGAATTCTTCCGGTTCGTCGTGAATTACGCGTTTACGCACTAGGGTTCCCGTTTTCTCGCAAATTTCAAGTAAATTCTTCAAAATGAAAATTATAACTTACAAAAATATAAATCGAGAATAAATAATGACCTGAAATTTACAGATTGTCACAGCATCTCCATCTAACAAGGATCTTCGTCCCTGAAGATCAATTCGACTTAGAGTCCGGCTTCCTGTTGAAGTTGAACAGATGCGGATATTTATTCCACATTTGATCTTCACGTTCCCAAGTAAATTCCGGCCCACGCCTTGAGTTCTATCGGACCTTGACAATAGGGATCCGGCTTTACTTTAATTGCTTCACCTCCTTATCCATGATCTCGATGGGTTCCTCGATGAAGTGCAGCTTGTCATCGATCTTAACTTCATCCATTGGGATAATGAGGTCTTCATCGGACAAACACTTCTTTAGGTTCGACACGTGAAAAGTATTATGGATTCCTTGCAGCTCCCGAGGTAATTCAAGTTTATATGCTACTGGACCCACTCTTGATATGATCTCAAATGGTCCAATATAGCGGGGACTTAACTTCCCACGCTTCCCAAAGCGTATAACGCCTTTCCATGGTGATACTTTCAGCATAACCTTGTCACCTACCTCGAATTCCAAAGGTTTTTGTCTCACATCGGCATAACTTTTCTGTCTACTACGAGCGGCTAACAAACGATTTCTGATTTGCACAATCATTTCGGTAGTCTCGCGAATCAATTCTGGTCCGGTGAGTTGGGCATCCCCAACTTCACTCCAACATACCGGCGATCGACATTTTCTTCCGTAAAGAGCCTCGAAAGGTGCAGCTTTAATGCTAGCATGATAACTATTATTGTAGGAGAATTCTGCTAATGGTAAGTGCTTATCCCAACTACTACCAAAGTCAATCACACAAGCGCGCAACATGTCTTCTAATGTTTGAATTGTCCTTTCACTTTGCCCATCGGTTTGAGGATGATAAGCAGTGCTCATATCCAGATTAGTCCCCAATGATTTTTGAAGTGATCCCCAAAATTTTGATGCGAAATGACTGTCACGATCTGAGATAATAGATATAGGCACACCGTGTTTACAAACAATTTCCTTTAAGTAAATAAGGCCGAGTTTCTCCAACTTGAATTTTTCATTTATCGGGATAAAGTGGGCTGATTTGGTCAATCGGTCCACAATCACCCAAATAGAATCAAAACCGGATGGGGTCCATGGAAGCTTAGTAACAAAGTCCATGGTAATACGTTCCCATTTCCAAATAAGAACCTCCGGTTGCTGAAGCAGTCCAGATGGCTTTTGGTATTCAGCCTTGACCTTAGCACATGTCAAGCACTTGCTAACATAAGTTGCAATATCCGCCTTCATGTTCGGCCACCAGTACAACTTCTTCAAATCATGATACATTTTATCCGATCCGGGATGGATTGAATACTTGGACTTGTGAGATTCCAACATGATTAGATCCCTCAATCCTCCAAATAATGGTAACCATACTCGTCCCCTTAAACATTTTGTACCATCAGACCTAATTTTAAAGGGTTCACCTTCACCACGAAAGTTTTCAGATTTAATATTTTCTGCCTTGATAGCTTCCGCTTGTGCCTTTCGAATTTGTTCTGGTAAATTATTATTTACCGTTACTACTAAAGCACGCACTCGGAGAGGTTTATCCCTTTCCTTCCTGCTTAACGCGTCGGCTACCACATTTGCTTTTCCAGCGTGGTAACGAATGGTACAATCGTAATCAATTAAAAGCTCTATCCATCTACGTTGCCTCATGTTTAGCTCTTTTTGATCCATGATATACTGTAGACTCTTATGGTCGGTGAATACCGTACATTTAGTGACGTACAAATAATGTCTCCAAAGGCGAAGAGCAAAGACCACCGCGCCTAATTCCAAGTCATGGGTGGTGTATTTTTCTTCGTTCTTCCTAAGTTGCCTAGAAGCATACGCAATGACCTTTTCCCGTTGCATTAAAACAGCCCCAAATCCCTTTAGAGATGCATCGCAATAGACAACGAAATCCTCGCTGCCCTCGGGAAGTGATAAGATCGGCGCACTACACAATTTAAGTTTCAGCGTTTGAAATGCCTCCTCTTCATCGTCACCCCATACGTACGGCTTATTTTTCTGAGTAAGCTTTGTTAATGGCTTGGATATTAACGAAAACCCCTCAATAAACCTTCTGTAGTAACCGGCCAAACCCAAAAATTGCCGCACTTCAGTTGGAGTAGTAGGTGCAACCCAATTTTTAATGGCTTCGATTTTTGCGGGATCGACGTGAACTCCATTGATATCAATCACGTGAGCAAGAAATTGTACGGATTCAATCCAAAAATCACATTTTGAAAACTTTGCATACAACTTTTCGTTCCTTAGCAACTCCAAGATAGTCTTCAAGTGTTTGCCATGTTCCTCTTTATTCTTGGAATAAATCAGAATATCATCAATGAACACGATCACGAGTTTATCCAAGATATGGCTTGCACACACGTTTCATTACCATGAACACCGCCGGTGCATTGGTCAATCCAAACGGCATCACCTGAAACTCGTAATGTCCATAACGAGTTCTAAAGGCTGTAATTGGAATATCCTCCTCGTGAATGTGAAGTTGATGGTAACCGGACCGCAGATCAATTTTTGAATAAACACTAGAACCTTGTAACTGATCAAATAAGTCCTCGATCCTTGGTAAAGGGTATCGGTTCTTGATAGTTAATTTATTCAGCTCTCGATAGTCGATGCACATGCGAAACGACCCATCTTTCTTTTTCACAAATAATACCGGAGCTCCCCATTGTGACGAGCTTGGTCGAATAAAGCCTTTCCCGGATAAGTCTTGCAATTGCTCCGATAATCTTTCATTTCGGATGGTGCTAAACGGTATGGCGCACGCGCCACAGGTGCAGCACCAGGAATAAGATCAATACGAAAATCTATTTGCCTTGGTGGCGGAAGTCCGGGCAGTTCATCAGGAAATACATCAGGAAAATTACGCACGACAGGAACATCATCAATTTGTTTCTTTTCGGAATCAACTTTGGTTACCTGAGCTAAAAATAATTCACAACCTCTTTCAATGTATTTTCGGGCCTTAATACATGATACGATCTTTAATCTAGAATTATTCTTGTCACCCTCGATAACCAAGGTTTTGCCATTCAGGGGAATCCTAACCTTTTTCTCACCACACAAGATAGATGCGTTATACCGAGACAACCAATCCATCCCAATTATAACATCAAAACTTCCTAGTTCTATTATCATAAGATCGATTTGGAAGGAATGGTTCAATAGATTTAGAGTACACCCTTTTAGGATGCTATTGGTACTTATTATTTTTCCATCGGCCAATTCAATTTCATATTTAACATCTAACTCAACAGGATCAATATCAATAAGGGCGCTAAAATTCGTAGATACAAAACTCTTATCGGCACCCGAATCAAACAGGGCAGAAGCATAACGATTGTTGAGTAAGAACGTACCAGTAACAACTTTCGGGTCTTGTTGAGCCTCAGTAGCTTTCAACTGAAAAGCAGCACCACGGTTATTTCCACCCTGGCCACCCTTGTTCAGCTTCAGGCAATCCTTTTTCATATGACCCTTTTCGTTGCAGTTGAAGCAAGTCACATTTTTGCCAAGAGCCCGACATTTATTAGCCTTATGTCCCAACTTACCACAACTATCACACTTCCAACAATCCCCAGCATGCTTCTTATTTTTACAATTTGGACAAGCATCCTTGTTGTTTGGTGTAGCATTAACCATAGCAGTTGCATTGGCTCTCTTCTGGTTTTGTTGACGATTATGGTCGCGTTTGTTGTCACTGCTACCACCACGGTCTCCATCACCCTTTCTCTTCTACCAAATGTAAGCTCATCAGCTTTATCTTGAATAATTTGTCCCATGAGCTGATAAGCCATGCGGACTGCCTTATCGATGTAAGCCGGTTCAGATGAAGTCACATCACCACGGATGTTATTAGTTATACCACGAATGTATTGTTCCACCTTAACATGTTCAGGTCCACCATTCTTGGTCATAGAAGTGCCAACTCGTGAAAACGGTTGGTATACCCATCAATGTCAGTCCCCTTTAGCCTTAGGTTGTACAATTCTTGCTCCAACCTTTGAATCACACTGCGAGGACAGAATTCCTCAGTCATCCACCTCCTTACCAGAGCCCATGGTGTTTCATAGGCAGCATCAATACCCATAGAGGAAAGTCTACCATTCCACCAAGTCAAGGCACGACCTCGAAGAGTAGCTGTTGCAAATTTAACCTTATCAGCTTCAACACAGTTACTTATCCGGAAGACAGATTCCAGCTTCTCAAACCACTGGCACAACCCTACAGCACCTTCAGTTCCTTTAAAAGTTTGTGGTTTACACTTCATAAATGTAGTGTAATCACAACCTATTAATACAGGTCCATTAGGTAAGTTTGCACCACCAGTATTTGCCCCTATTCCACCATTACCAGCACCATTAGTCCCAGTACCATCAGTTCCACCACCTGAACCGCCAGCACTACCAGAACTGCCAGCTCCGTCACCGGAACCGCCAGCCCCACCAGAACCGCCAGCTCCTCTAGAACCGCCAGCTCCGTCACCGGAACCGCCAGCCCCACCAGAACCGCCAGCTACTCTAGAGCCGCCAGCTCCGTCACCGGAACCGCCAGCCCCACCAAAACCGCCAGCTCCTCCAGAACCTCCAGCACCTCCCAAACCACCGGCCCCATTGGTAAAATTTGCCATAAATTCTGTCATAGCCGCTGCAACTTGCTCACTGATAATTGTGCGCATTTGTGCCTCAGTCATAGTCTTTGGTGGCATGATTCTGTTACAATACAAATCAGATCATAATGAGTATTCATTTAATGATTGTATTAGATAACATAAGAAATAAGAATTTTAGAAGGGTTAAAGAATATAGAATGGAATAAAGATAATGAACTAATTAATTTAATAATTAATTGATCGAGAAGAAATCGAAACAGAAGCACGAAATTTTATTTTATTTTACATACCGAGCAATCATATTTTTACTTATGTAAAACGTCATATGTTTAAGCCCATGTATTTATAAACCTTTATTTCCATAGGTCGAACAAACCTATGCAAATAAGTTTTCATAAATAAATGGTTCAATAATTTATAATTCCCTTGTTCAAATAAATGGTCAATTTATTTCTAAAAGATAACGATAAATCACCTTATTTAAGCATTATTAGTTCATCACAACAAATATATATATATATATATATCAATACACAAGGAATAGGCAACAATAATAGCACGATATAGGAATTTTTGAAACAAAAGATCATCATTTCATTAATCACTTAACAAATACAAGTTGCATAGTCATACATTAAAGATCGTCGTCATTTAATGACATACAACTCCAAAAGATAAGTGCTACTAACTGATGTCACAGTTTAGTTAGTGATTACAAAAGATATTAGAATGATGAACTAAGAAATTTAAGAGTCACGAGGTGATCCAGGTGGCTTGGAAGGGCCCTCGGTCTCATCAGAAGGTGATGTCTTTGCTTTCTTCCTAGAGCCCTCGGTATCTTACACATTTGGTGGCTCGTGAACATACCCCTTTGCAACCATTGCGGAGAAAAAGTTTCCATTCCACATTCGTTGATCGTGCAACTCTCTTTCAACCCTCTCGCAATCCCTACGAGCTATTTCAAGCCTAATTTCATTTTCTTCCAATTTCTTTTTCAAAACCGCATTTTCACCACTTTCCAAAGCACACAACTTTTTAAGAACATTTTCCAACACACGCCCATTTTCCTTTAGATCAAGGTCGAGCAACATTCTCTCTTTTTCCCCAATATTTATTTTGGAGTTAAGGAGAGCTACCTGAGTTCGGCATGTTCCCAATTCGGCTTCAGTCAATCTTAGGCGTTTAATTGTAGCCTCCAAGTCACGCCTTATGATCCATGGCTCAAGTCCACTCGTGTGAAGTGGATCACGAGCATTAGAGGATTCTCCCCTCTCATAGAAACACCTTGGAAAAGTACGGACAGCAGGAGGTCTTTGAGAACGAGCTGCAACCCTTATCTCGGGTATGATTTCGGCACCCTCGATATTAGGATCAGATTCGGGCTCGACACGATCGGCCAATGGTGGAAGCTCTTGGTCATCCACCCTATCATAAGGAAGGTAGAACTCAGCGGGAATTTCAATCAAGTCATTTGCCTCGTCCTCGGGTTCCTCTTCGGGATCCTCTTCGGGATCCTCTTCGGGATCCTCTTCGGGTTCCTCTTCGGGATCCTCTTCCGGATCCTCTTCGGGTTCCTCCTCGTCATCATATTCAGCCCCCTCATCGTCCTCGGGAATGTCTCCCAAGTCATTTGGTTCATAGGCTGCCACGACATGATTTGGTTCGGGAATGGCAAGATTGACTTCGGGAATTGCTTCGGCGTTAACGTTAGGAACATTCGGGTTCTCCATGACAATCTGCGTCGAATTAATATCTCGAATTAGAAAATAAAATTTATAATTAGATAAATGAAATATGAATTGTAATTTACAAGTACAATTAATCCAAATTTACAACATATACATATTTCACATATATATATATATATAAATATTCTCTTTCCTGTCCCATCGGTAATTCGGAGATTTCGCTTGCGATAGTTATAGTTAAAAGATTTCAAAAAAAAATTATTTTGGAAAATCTTTTCGTTCTCTATAACTTAAGCTCTTGATACCAATCTGTAACACCCCGAATTTTGGGTCATATGTGGAAGCTCATATGGGGTGCTACTTCATAATATAACAACTCAAGCAATAGAAAACGATTCAAAAGAATCGTTTTTAAATATTATCATTCAAGTTTAACAAAAGTTAATAAGTAATTCATAAAATGGTCCCAAATATAAGTTCACAAAAGATTACAAATTTTCCCACTTAAAAGATAATGAATGATTTTTCCACAAAATAGTGATTCTTTTGCAACTTTATTTTTCGCAAGCATCCGAATCCCTCTTTCGCCATTACCTTTAAGGACCTGAGATAAAACATGCTAAATTTGTCAACAAAAGTAGAGTGAATCTATAGAGTTTAATATAAACCATACCGAACACAAGTATATTTTAAAACCATCAACCATAAGCATGTGGATCAAACAAAGTTACTAAGATTTATTATAAGTATCATGACATTGAAACGTTACCATAATATTTGCCCACTATACACCTCGCTAAGTGCATTTTATACTCTCACACATATATCCCATAATTAGGCCTCAACGTGCCTCAACGATAGCTAGTCGTCATAGGACGGGAAGAGGTCGGTCCTCCCGAATAGTACCATTCCATGTATAAGCGCCTACCATTACTCGGTAGATAAAAATTCATGATATATATTGGAACTTTCATTCAGCGAATAAGCAACTTATAATAATCAAGGCATCTATATCGGGTCCCTTGTGTTCTATTTTTAAAACAAGCATGTTATCTCCCTCGCGCGGTTTGTAAAATCATCTTTAATAATTTTGAAGCGAGGCTATAGACTCACCTTAGTGCGATACAACGGATGAACGAACCGGACTGTAGAGAAATGAAAAAGTTATCCCAAGGACTATCCGCGGCCTACAAACGTGATCACGGCCTTAAATACGCGTTTTATGAATACGTAAAACTATGATGCACAAATGTTCCATATGATGCAATACATAAGCTACATTGCCCCATTAAATAAGCTAAGGTGTAACCATATTCAATATAGTTTACAACCTGCATTTACATCCCAATTTATAATTCTAAATCCCATTCAATCATTTTCTTTTGGTTTGCACAACAAAACACTACAAGTTTAAGATAACTCTAGACGTAAAAGTCATAAAAACATTCCCGACAAGGCTGACTTGGGGAGGGCATATCTCTCAAACCATAAAGCCATTGACCTTGTGGTTTTTACGACATGAAAGGTCTTGAAATCAAGTTTCTAGAACAATTGACTAATCAACCTGAAGGTTTACCCATTTTTCTAAATGTTCAAAATACCAACAGTGAGCAAGTTTAAAGTTTGGTGAAAAACTGTTTTAGTCCACCTTCATGGGAGTGGTTCTCCCAAACCATGAAGGCTATAAACATGAGATTTTCTCCCCTGGAAAGCCTCATGAATCTAGTTTTCAAAATGTACAACCAATCATTTTTATTCATTACCAAACCACAACAACCTAGTTTTTAATAATAAGTGGTCAAATCAGATTTTTCATCCCAAAGTTTACTATACCCGTTTTGACCATAAATCACAATCCGTGATAGTAATAGACGCAAGGTCAGCGGCCATCTTTAAATTATGATGTCTACTAAATCTAAAATTTTTAAAAAGTATACTTTATAGTTCAAAAATATGAAGTAAAAGTCCGTTCAAAACTGTTGGTCCAGAATTTAGTCTTTATCGTATTTTGGCTATATCTTGCTCAATATTTGGATTCATTAGGTGATTTTGCCGCCAAAATCACCACAAAATATTTGTCTACAGGTCTAGGGTGAAAAATCAATATGGTCACTTTTTGATTTTCTGGAAAAACCCACTATTCACAGCCCACGAATTTTATAAATTTTCTTTCTTGTTTTTAGCTAGTTATCCATATATTTAATCAAGATTTATGCATGCATCATGTTTATAATTTCTTGATAAAACAAATTTTTAATGCACATTTATATACATATATATATATATATATATATATATATATATATATATATATATATATATATATATATATATATATATATATATATATATATATATATATATATATATATATATATATATATATATATATATATA
This sequence comes from Glebionis coronaria, assembly GCA_025667525.1. Classification (NCBI taxonomy): domain Eukaryota; kingdom Viridiplantae; phylum Streptophyta; class Magnoliopsida; order Asterales; family Asteraceae; genus Glebionis; species Glebionis coronaria. The sequence continues at coordinate 339,425,782 of CM046881.1, read as the reverse complement.
TATATATATATATATATATATATATATATATATATATATATATATATATATATATATATATATATATATATATATATATATATATATATATATATATATATATATATATATATATATATATATATATATATATATATATATATATATATATATATATATATATATATATATATATATATATATATATATATATATATATATATATATATATATATATATATATATATATATATATATATATATATATATATATATATATATATATATATATATATATATATATATATATATACATATATATATATATATATATATATATATATATACATATATATATATATATATATATATATATATATATATATATATATATATATATATATATATATATATATATATATATATATATATATATATATATATATATATATATATATATATATATATATATTCATATGAAATTAAAAGAAATCCAAGTATGATAGGTTTTATATTATACCTTTAAAAATGAAGACTAGTTGGTTAGATCAACCAATAACCAAAAAGGATTGAAATCTTCAACCCAATATAGCTTCTTCACTCTAAACCACCACTAAAAACCTCCTATGTATGAAGTGATTCTTGATTTTCAAAGTATCCTCCAACTTCAGCCCCAATAATAAGCAAAAACAAGCTTAAAACACCTTTTAAGTGTTTCCAAATGCACACAAACACACTAGGATATTCACTAGTGTACTTATGTATTTAATCTTCAAAAGGTTTATAAATTTGGTGTTTGTTGCTGTTTTGAGCAGCCACAAAGAAGGCCAAGAGAGAGTTTTTAGTAAATTTTTACTTGTGTTAAAAGTGTGTTTGTGAGGAGGTTATAGAAAAATGGAGTATAAACATTAACTAGCCAACCAAATGACCAATCCAACAAGGGCCTTGTGCCCTTGTTTAGTCCGCCCCAATGGGGGTTTAGATTAGTGCTAATATGTTTTTTTTTTGTTTTTTTGTATGTAAAATGTTGGGCTTAAGTGTGCTAAAAGCCTCGATTTGCGGGACGGCCTAAAAACGTAAATTTTTCCCGTAATCGTAAAAATAGTCCCGGAATATGAAAAATGAAACAAATATTATGAAATTCCTTCTATGGCATTCTAATGATATTATATTGATGCCTAAAGTTGAATTCTTCCGGTTCGTCGTGAATTACGCGTTTACGCACTAGGGTTCCCGTTTTCTCGCAAATTTCAAGTAAATTCTTCAAAATGAAAATTATAACTTATAAAAATATAAATCGAGAATAAATAATGACCTGAAATTTACAGATTGTCACATTTGGTCTGACAGTAGGTAAAGTAAAACAAGAAAACAAAATGGTGAAATTCTAATAGTGGGGATGGAAAGGAGATTTCAACTTGCCTTAATTAGGTTATGTATTATATGAATTGTTTTTAAGGTAGTGGAGGATATGATTTAATTTAGTTTGTATGTGTTTGTGGTAGAGATATAGGGAGAATGAGGTAAGTGTAGTGTAAGAGTATGGTAGGAAATAATATGTAAGTAAAATAAAAATGGTGAAATTTGTAAGAGTTTTTGGTGTATAGTAAAACTTGTTTGAATCGTTAACTTAACTAGTTAACATTAAATATTTAGGCTCGAATGATGATGTGATAAATGACACGATTTCCTAATGACTCCAAATAATGCTAAGTACAAATAATAACACATAAAAAAAACCATGATATTCCATAAATATAAGATAACTTCTCAATTTGTTAAATCCACAAGGTTTAAAGCTCAAATTAAATAAATACATGGGAAAATAAAGATAAAAAATTGACGGATGTCACAATATCCCCATGTTTTAGAGATTTCGTCGTGAAATAAAGACGTTGTTGTAGTAGGGTGATTAGCGAAAAGATGAGGATACTTGATCTTGAGTTGGTCTTCACGTTCCCACGTGTATTCTGGACCTCTACGTGCATTCCAACGGACTTTCACGATAGGTATACGGCTTTGCTTGAGCTGTTTGACCTGACGGTCCATGATCACCGGTTCTTCTACGAAGTTGAGTTTGTCGTCGAGTTGGATCTCTTCTAAAGGAATAACGAGAGTCTCGTCGGATAAGCATTTCTTCAGATTGCAAATGTGGAACACATTATGCACTCGGCTAAGTTCTGGAGGTAACTCTAAACGATAGGCAACGGGGCCAATCCTCTCTACGATCTTGAATGGTCCAATGTAACGAGGATTCAAATTTCCACGCTTTCCGAAGCGGATTACACCCTTCCAAGGTGCGACTTTCAACATGACTCTATTGCCAACCTCAAACTCAAGAGGTTTGCGTCTCATGTCAGCATAACTCTTTTGTCGATCTCTTGCTGCTTGCATACGGCTCTTGATCTTAAAGATCTTCTCAGTAGTTTCATGTATGATCTCGGGTCCGGTGAGTTGAGCATCACCAACCTCTGCCCAACACACGGGTGAACGACACTTTCTACCATATAATGCTTCAAACGGTGCTGCCTTAATGCTAGTCTGATAACTATTATTATACGAGAACTCCACCAATGGCAGATGCCTATCCCGTCCATTCCCAAAGTCGATCACACAAGCTCTTAGCATATCTTCTAGTGTTTGAATGGTCCTTTCACTTTGACCGTCGGTTTGGGGATGATACGCATTGCTCATATCCAACTGCGTTCCCAATGCTTTCGGTAGCGACTTCCAAAATTGTGAAGTAAATCGGCTATCTCGGTCAGAGATTATAGACACAGGCACACCATGCCTCGTGACTACTTCCTTCAAGTATGTTCTTGCTAACTTATCCATTCTATCTGTCTCCTTGATTGGTATGAAGTGAGCCGATTTGGTAAGTCGGTCGACGATAACCCAAATAGTGTCAAATCCAGCCGACGTCTTAGGTAGCTTTGTGATGGAATATATAGTGATCATTTCCCACTTCCATTCTGGTAGTTCGGGTTGGACCAATAGTCCTGATGGTTTCATGTGTTCGGCCTTGACCTTGGCACAAGTCAAGCACTTGCCAACATATGTAGCAATGTATGCCTTCATGTTCGGCCACCAATACAACATCTTAAGGTCATGATACATCTTGTCAGATCCCGGATGTATGGAGTATTTTGATTTATGCGACTCCTGCATAATCAAAGGTCGTAGGTCACCATGGCACGGTAACCAACTCCTATTATCAAGGCATAATGTTCCATCCGAGCGAGTTTCTAACTTCTTTATCATTCCTTTAACATCTTCAGTCTTGAGAATTTCTTCCTCAACTGCCTCCTTCTGAGCCTTGAGAATTAAGGATGCAAGATCTAAGCCAATGGTCATCACCAAGGCTTTCACTCTAAGAACTCTCTCCTTTCGACTCAAAGCGTCAGCTACGACATTTGCCTTGCCCGGGTGATAACGGATCTCACAATCGTAATCACTGAGCAACTCTAGCCAACGTCTTTGCCTCATGTTGAGTTCCTTTTGATTTAAGATGTGTTGTAAACTTTTATGATCAGTGAATACAACATACTTTGTGCCATAAAGGTAGTGTCTCCATATCTTTAAGGCAAAAACCACTGCTCCTAACTCTAGATCATGAGTTGTGTAGTTCTTCTCGTGCACTTTTAGTTGTCTTGATGTATAAGCAATAACCTTAGTCCTTTGCTTCAACACCGCACCTAACCCTTTTATGGATGCATCACAATATACCACAAAGTCTTTATTACCCTCGGGTAGGGCTAGTATAGGTGCTTCACACAACATCTGCTTCAATGTTTGGAATGCCAAATCTTGATCTTCTTTCCACTCAAACTTCTTATCCTTTTGAGTTAACTCTGTCATTGGTTTAGCTATCTTGGAGAAACCCTCAATGAATCTCCTATAGTAACCAGCAAGACCTAAAAATTGGCGGATCTCCGTGGGTGTTGTAGGAGTCACCCAATCTTTCACAACCTCGATCTTAGCAGGATCAACGTGAATACCACTGCAATCGTTTACATGCCCAAGGAATTGCACTGTGTTTATCCAAAACTCACATTTGGAAAACTTTGCATACAACTTCTCCTTCCTCGGCAGCTCTAGTATGGTCTTTAAATGCTCCTTGTGTTCTTCTTCATTACGTGAGTAAATGAGAATATCATCGATGAATACAATCACAAACTTGTCCAAGTATGGTTTGCAAACTCGGTTCATGAGATCCATGAATACTGCGGGTGCGTTTGTCAAACCAAAAGGCATAACTTGGAACTCGTAGTGTCCGTATCGGGTTCTAAAAGCCGTCTTGTGAACGTCTTCTTCTCTAACCCTTAGCTGATGATATCCCGACCTTAAATCAATCTTCGAGTATATGCTAGATCCTTGCAGTTGGTCGAAAAGATCGTCAATTCTTGGCAACGGGTAGCGGTTCTTTATCGTCAGCTTGTTCAACTCTCGGTAATCAATACACATCCTAAAGGATCCATCTTTCTTTTTGACAAATAGGACCGGTGCTCCCCAAGGTGAGGAACTCGGCCTAATGAAACCCTTGTCAGAAAGTTCCTTTAGTTGTTCAGCTAACTCCTTCATCTCTGGTGGTGCTAAGCGGTATGGTGCTCTAGCAACTGGTGCAGCTCCTGGTGTAAGCTCTATGTGAAACTCCACTTGTCGTGTTGGTGGTAATCCTGGTAAGTCTTCTGGAATACGTCTGGAAAATCTCTAACGATCGGTACATCTTCAACCTTCTCCTCATGATCTTCTTCTTCCTCCTTTTGCGTTACTTGAACCAAGAACACTGGACATCCCTTCTCAATGAATCTTTGGGTTCTAATACATGAGATGACTTCCAGTCTCGATCTATTCTTAACTCCACTTCTTTCGCCTTGTATGATTAGTACATCATTTCCATAAGGAACACGGACGCACTTCTTATGACATACAATTTCCGCGTGCTGCTTCGACATCCAATCCATTCCAATGATAACATCAAAACTTCCTAATTCTATAGGGAGTAAGTCGATACTGAACGAATGATCTTGTAACCTTAGACTACATCCTTTCAGAATAGCATCGGTGGCCACTGACTTCCCATCGGCTAGTTCTACGTTATACTTAATATCTAACGCAGTAGGGGTGATATTTAGGCCTTCACTAAATGAAGATGACACAAAACACCTATCCGCACCAGAATCAAATAGTACTGAAGCATGGTTGTTATTGACTAGGAACGTACCAGTCACAACATTGTTGTCTTGCACCGCAGCCTCAGTACACAAATGATACACCTTGCTAGGTGCCGTGAATCCACTTGGAGCACTGGTTGTGGCTCGGTTATTTCCTCCCCGGTTCCCCTGGTTCTGCCTCTGGTTCCCTTGGTTGTGGTTTTGGTTGCCTCGAATTTGATCACCACGACCTTGGTTCCCACTACTTGGACACTTATTCTTGTAATGCCCTTTCTCTCCACACCCAAAACAAGTAACATTCGCTCCTTGTCCACCTTGAGTTCCCGGTCCTCTTTGGTTAGTAGGACGGGGTGGAGCTCGGCACTCCTTTGCCTTATGTCCAGCCTTTCCACAGTTGTAGCATGTAGGAGGACATGCTCCCTCGTGGTGTCGGCCACACTTCTCACAGAGAGGAAATCTCCCAGCATAGTTACTAGTATCACCTTGCCTAACAGTAAACACTCTAGCCACCTCTTGACGCTTGTTCTGATTGTAGTTATTAGTGTTATTGTTATTGTTGTTGAAGTGATTACCAGACCACTTCCTCTTGTCACCAGCATTCTCCCCTAACTCTTGCACCACTTGGTACATCAAAATCTGAGCCATATCAATTGCCTCATGCAAGTCATTTGGCTTTGATGAAGTCACATTCCCCTTGATGTTCAAAGGTAAGCCTTCAATGTATCGCTCCAACAATCGGTCATTATTGGGCACCATTTCGGGACACAACAGAATTAGCTCTTGAAAGCGCTGATTGTAAGCAGTAATGGCAGTTCCCTTTACTTTCAAATTCCATAGCTCAACTTCCATCTGTTTGACTTCATTTCGAGGGCAGTACTTCCTAACAAACATAGCCTTGAACTCACTCCAAGGTGTAGCTTGTGCAACATCAATTGTCACTGCACGAGCATAAACGTTCCACCAAGTCAAAGCACTATCCACCAGTGTGCTTGATGCAAACTTCACCTTATCAGCTTCAGCAACATTCCTAATCCCAAATTGAGATTCCAACTTCTCAAACCATCTAGTCAAACCCACTACACCTTCAGTACCACGGAAACTCACTTGTGTAACAGCGCGGAATTCCTTGTAGGTGCAGGTACGTGCATCGGTAACAGTGGCTCCTCGGTTTGTCTCCTCTTGCGTGCTCGCTGCACGGGTCACTTCAGCTGCTGCGAGTGCCTCGGCCACTCGTTCCGCGATCATTTGGTTGAGCATGACTGGGTCAATTCCACCGGTAGTGGCTGGTGGGTTCTGCGTCTCAGATCTTCGAACAGGTGCCATAATCTAAAAGGTAAACAAGATAATAAGGTTTTGCCAGATATAACAATCATGGCACATACGACACGGTAATGTAATGCTCAATAGTATAAACAAACAAGATATGTGTAAATACCCATAAATAGCCCGTGTTAGGGACATCAATATAACATATAACAATCATTGTTCAAACCACATGTATCCCATATAACATAACTCGGATTTTGTTGTTGCACATGTACCTCATGTAAGTATATCTCGTAATTGTTAAATCACATGTATCCCATTTATTGTATATTCTATATTGCTGAATCACTTGATTCCAATAATAATCGTTCATTACATATATATATCTCCACATATATATACATACTTAATACATACAATCCGTATGATAATCAACTAAACACATAGCAGTTATAGTCTAGAGTTACTAAATGCAACCTAGTTCTCTATAACCATGGCTCTTATACCAATCTGTCACACTTCCAAAATATCAGAGTATAATGGCAACAAGGGAGTGGTGACGTCATGATTATCATACACACAGTTACAAAGAACGACCTCTAAATGAGATGTTCGGAAAATTAATCACTTGCGTTTGGAAAAAAAAAGTTTAAACATAGTGCGGAAGCATAAAAACTGGTCACATATACAAAAACATAGTTTTCAAATGGTACAAATGATCTTTATTTTCAATAAAAATGACGGCAGGGCATGAGACCTCACATAGCATCTTCATTCTTAATACCTGAGAAAAACATTGCTAAAGCGTCAACATAAAGTTGGTGAGTTCATAGGTTTAGTTAATTTGAAGTGTTTAATGAACCAAAAGATTTTCCCAAACATGATGACAATATAACAAATACAAAGTCATCATAAAAGCATTTATTACAGTCTAAGCTCGTGACACCGAAGCGTTAACAACACCGACAGTATAATCATATAAATGTAGCCCAACTAGATGCCTAAACCCACGACATCCTATCTCAGACTCAAATGAAACTGTACCCGCTTGTCCCCTGTTGGACCAAGACGGACAGGGGCGTCAACCCCGATAGATCTATCCATAACATTCGCGCTTACACAAAGTAATTAACGGTTCACGATTCACAGGCCAAAGCAACTGAGTTTTTAGTGGGACTTAGACTAGTATATAAATCAGTTAATGCACTTGTGTTCATACGTTAAATCAAGCAATGTCTCACCCCAAAAAGCAGTAAAAGCAGTTAAAAAGTGGGGCTATAAACTCACCTCAAATGATAGTCAAGTAAAAGAAATCAAGTAGTAGGCACGGAAAAATGCTCGCAACAACGTCAACCCAAATCGCAGCCTAGCAATAGTAATAACTAACTAAGCTAAAAGTAAAGCAAATAAATAATTATTCCTACATTACATTGTACTTGCACCAATTAATTAATAAATAAAAATATTTACTTTTTTATTTCAAAAGTTAAACATATAATAAAATGTCAACTTTTAAAAATAACTACGCACACAAAAATAATTAATTTAAAACGACACTATGACAGACACTGTATAAAATTAGACGCGAAAAATAAATATATTTTTATTTTGGGTCAATTGGTATTTGGTCTCTATTTATGTCCAATAATAGTCCAAGTCTCAGTCCAATACAGTCCATATAATAGTACGGTCCTAATCCTAATTTTTGTCCAAATAATATATATCAGTCGTATCTGTCTTATTATTTTTAGTGTCAATTAATTATTAATATGAGTGTCAACAATAAATAAATAAAGTGATCGTCCCTTTTGGGTCGTCTATAAATAAATTATGAGACCCTTGTCCGGGACCCACTTTAATTGGGTCTTTTAGTTCGGTTAGAGTCAATGGGACTCGGCATATACGACTTACACGAAGAATGCCTACTCCTACGCTCCACGCGCGAACCGTGACACCAATTTAGTCCGGGTTAAATTATATTAAAATTTATTTAATATTTATCAAGTTTTAAATTTTAAGTTTAAATTAATTAAGGGGTCAAATTTTGATATGTCTACTAATTAAGCGGGGTTTTATTTTCTAATAAAAACATTTTAATATCCACAATCCTAATCCTAGTACATATGAAAATGTCACTTTGTTACTTTGCTTCTTCCCCCACTGACGCTCTGACCCAACAGTATGTACTTAAAAATAATATTTTATTTTATTTTTTAAAATTTTATTTTTTGTTTCTCTTTGTTTCGACGCTACCCCAATAGGAGGAAAAAGAACCAAATCCCCATAACCAAAACGTGGATTCTTAATCAAATTGTGACTTCGATTCTTAATATTTTTCGAAAATTCAAAATGCATGATGACTATCACGACACCGACTACGAATCCCACCACAAAAACGACACGATTTGACGTAGTTTTGACTCGTTATACTCGTTTGAACAACATATATACACAAAAACTTAAAACATATATTTAGCTCAAATGATCTCAAACTTTTCGTCTCAAAACCTTATGTTACTCATATATGATGCATTCACATTCGAAAATATAATTTTGCTTATGATTTCAATGTACCCATTTAGCCATTTTTGAAGAAGGTTGTGATTGTAAAAAGCTTGATTATTAGTTGTAAGAAATGATTTGTGCAAGTACAAGTAATGACATATGAAAGAAAATACCACAAAGATTTAGAGGCTTACAAAGCTCCTCACGAGTGAACAAATCGAACCACGAATCGAACGACGGAAACCCTAACCAAAAGTTTACTCGAAACCCTAGTTCGCCTTAAACCCGAAAGATAAACCAAATGTGATACCAAAATCGTCCTAGCTCAAACCCACCTATCAACTCGACCAGCGTGAAAGCTTAGCTTCGCTTCCATTCATCATTTTATGATTCGGTATGATTTCTTAGATTCGAAAGAGATGTGTTTTTGTATATGTGTAAGTGATTTGTTTTTGTAGATTGCTAAGGTGTTTGCAAATTTTCTTGTAGGCTTGTATGAAATGAAAATGGAAGGTGGAAGTTGGAGGTGATGATGATTTCGACAGTGAGAGGGAGATAGAGTAAGATTATGAAATGTGTTTGAATTGCAAGTGTTATACGTGTGTTTATATAGAAATAATAGGAAGGGTGAGTGAACTTGATAGCTCATGCAAAGTGAGCTTGAGCCATAATAGGAAACATGATAACAAAATAAATTAGAGGTGCTTTGGTTTGACAGTAGGTAAAGTAAAACCAGAAAACAAAATGGTGAAATTCTAATAGTGGAGATGGAAAGAAGATTTCAACTTGCCTTAATTAGGTTATGTATTATATGAATTGTTTTTAAGGTAGTGGAGGATATGATTTAATTTAGTTTGTATGTGTTTGTGGTAGAGATATAGGGAGAATGAGGTAAGTGTAGTGTAAGAGTATGGTAGGAAATAATATGTAAGTAAAATAAAAATGGTGAAATTTGTAAGAGTTTTTGGTGTATAGTAAAACTTGTTTGAATCGTTAACTTAACTAGTTAACATTAAATATTTAGGCTCGAATGATGATGTGATGAATGACACGATTTCCAAATGACTCCAAATAATGCTAAGTACAAATAATAACACATAAAAAATAAAAACCATGATATTCCATAAATATAAGAGAACTTCTCAATTTGTTAAATCCACAAGGTTTAAAGCTCAAATTAAATAAATACATGGGAAAATAAAGATAGAAAATTGAAGGATGTCACATGGCGGCATACACATTTTTCGGATTGTCATGAGTAGAAGGACAATCGGTGTATGAATGAGATCCCCCGCATATTTCACATGACTTATTCATAGCATTAACTTGTGCATTGATAGCTTTGGTATTGTTAGCGGTTTGGAGAGCAAGTGTTTCAACAAGCGAAGTAAGCTTATCAATTCTCTTGTCGTTCTCATTAGTGCTAGCACTAGCCACATTAGTCCGAACACTCTTGGTTTGCACTCTAGACTTATTCTCAATAATGTCCCATGCAGCATTAGAAGACTTAACCAAAATGTTACCCCCCGAGGCACTATTTAGTGAATCTTGGTCATTCATACTTAAACCATTGTAAAAAGTATTAATTTGATGTACTTTTGTGAAACCATGTTGTGGACACTTTCTTAAAAGTTCCTTAAAACGGTCCCAAGATTCACTAAATGTCTCACCGTAGTTTTGTTCAAAGGTAATGATTTCATTCCGCAAAGTGGAAGCACGTGAGGGTGGGAAAAAGTAGTTGATGAATTTGGTCTCTAATACCATCCACGTAAGAATACTTTGTGGCGGTTCCTTATCAAGCCAATTCCGGGCTTGTCCCTCTAAGGAGAAAGGAAAAAGTTGCAAGCAAATCACTTCTTGTGAAACCCCATTATACTTAACCGTATTAGTGAGTTGAAGAAACCTTTTTATATGGTCATGAGGATCATCAAGCGAACGCCCCAAGAAAGGTTCAGCAGAGACCATTTGAATGAAGCCGGATTTGAGCTCAAAGTTGTTGGCTCCAATCTCGGGTATGACAATAGCATCGGTGTTGTCCTCTACGTGCGATTGCAAAAGCTCGATCATTGGTTGATTGTCCATGGTGACAATAGGTGGAGTTATGACTTCGGCTTGAATTGTTTTCTTCTTACGAGCACGAGTACGCATGCACACCTACAAAAGGAAGAGAAAAATAGACAAGAAATATTTTTTGTTTTTCTATTTTTTTGGATTTTTGAAACAATTTTAATTTTTATGGATTTTTGAAAAATTTTAAACAAGAAAAATAACGTTCAAAAGTGAACGGATCCCAAAATCCAATGCGTCTCTCACTAAAAACCCATAATCTTCACGAAAAGAGCCGGCAACGGTGCCATTTAATACAAGGTTTTTCCTCGTATGAAAATTCGTTGTTCCGATCTTTTCGAATTGATTACTAGTAGAAAGTGCGACTCAGTCGTTCTTGGTGGAAAATAAAAAAAGGTTTGATTATCTATTTTAAGCTAAAAATGAAAATGTCGTTGAGTAAATAAGAAAAAATGACAGCTTGAAAATTTAAAACTAAAAATAAAGACTTTTAAAATAATTAAAAAGTTAATGATTAAAACTTATAAAAATGTAAACTTAAAAGATTTAAACTAAAACAAGACAAGTTAGAATAATACTATGTAAAAAGGCGGGAAAAATAAAGTTTGAATAAAAAACTGGGAATTACAAAACCTTATCCGGAATCAAAATTATGTAGCTTATCCGGAATGTGAAATACTGGTGCTTATCCGGAATCACTTGGGAGGCTTATCCGGAATCTTTTTGTGATGCTTGTCCAGAATAAGTTCTTGAGATGCTTATCCGGAATCCGTCTTCTTCTACTTATCCGGAAAAAGGGCTTCGTGTGCTTACCCGGAATATGTTGTAAAGAGGCTTATCCGGAATAAATTGTAAAGAGGCTTATACGGAATACTATCCGGAATGAAAAATTGAAGGCTTATCCGGAATGTTTCTTCTAACTCTTATCCGGAAAATGAACTTGTGATGCTTATCCAGAATACATAAAAGGGAACTTATCCGGAATCCGTCTTCATGGGTTTATCCAGAATATATAAAAAAGGGGATTATCCGGAATGTTTTACAACTTGGGCTTATCCAAAAAATGTAACAAATCTCTTATCCGCAATACTGGTCTCGTGGCCCTTATCCGGAAAACTAGATAGAAAGCTTATCCTGAATTTTTTTCACGTGCTTATCCGCAATACATAAACAAAGGCCTTATCCAGAATCTTTTGTTACAGCAACTATACGGAATATAAGGGCTTAAGAAACTCGGATTAAACAAAAACTTAAACAAATAAGCAAATCTAAAATAAGCACTTACCAAAACTTAACCCAAAAAGATTTTTAAGAAAAACTAATAAGCCACAAATTAAAAACTTTTAAAACACTAAATAAGCTAGATATTAAAAATCAACTTTTTATCAAAAAAAAATTAAACTTATCAAAATCAACTTATTTTTAAGAACTATTAATCATAAAAATTAAGAAAATAAGCACTATGATCTAAAACTCATAAAATCACTAATTCAATAAGCTCAATCAAATAAGCTACACAATCAAATCATCAACAAAATTAAAACTAACTACATGATTATCAAGATTAAAAAGATTAAGGAAGGTAGAATGAGAATTAAGGAAATAAGCTTGATTTGATTAAAGATTAATATCAAAGATTACAAAACTAAAGTAAAGATTTAATAAGCTTGAAAGAAAAACAATAGAGAAAATAAAAACACACTTAATAAAAACTAAAAATTAACTACAAAACTAACTAACACCTCACACCCTCCTAATGACATATTAGGAGGGTGTTTATAGGAGGTGGGGAGGTTAAGTGTTTAAGCTTTCTTCTTTCTTTCTTCTCGTCTCGACTCGATTTAATTTCTTTGTCTTTCTCGATGTCGTCTCGGGATTTGTCGATATAAATTGAACTTGTCTTATAATTTTCTTCTATAATTAGACTTGAGTTCTTCGACTTCACTAAACTTCCGTCTTTAGACTTTTTCTATGATAAATCTTCAGAATAGGCCTTGGACTTCCGTTCTTTTTACATTCTTGATCTTTTGACTTCGTCTTTTGTCTTTTTCTTTGATAAAAGCCCGTGATAGCCCATGTTTTCTTCCTTTTGCATATTTTTATCCTGAAACACAATAAAAACACAAACCACGCATAATTCCGACTTTTACGACATAAACTACACGTTTTGGTCTTGTTATTATTGGAAATAAGTGGTAAAAGGATAAGTGTTTTCACACTTATTAAGTTGTATTAGGACAACACGAAGGAAAACATTTTCGTCCTATAGACTTTGCGAGCAAAACTCTAAATAGCGCGCATCTCAACTACACGATCACCGAGAAAGAACTACTTGTCGTAGTCTTTGCTTTCAACAAATTCCGATCCTATCTCGTGTTGTCGAAACGATTGTATTCACCGATCATTCCGCGTTGAAATATCTATTCTCAAAACAAGATGCTAAGCCGCGTCTTATTAGATGGATTTTACTACTCCAAGAGTTTGACATCGAAATCCAAAACAAGAAAGGAGTTGAAAACGTCGCAGTCGATCATTTGTCGCGACTTGAACATCCAAACATAGAAGAGTTAAGGGATAAAGATAACGATGATTATTTTCCTGATGAAACTCTTATGAAAATCTCTACGGATGAATCTCCGTGGTTTGCAGATTTTGCAAATTTCCTCGTTGGAAGAATTCTAAGAAAAGGTTTAACCTATCACCAACGATGTAAATTCTTTTCTGACCTAAAACACTATTTCTGGGAAGATCCCTATCTTTTCAAAGTATGCCCCGATGGCATGATTAGGAGATGTGTTTACGGCGCCGAAACAAGGAAGATCCTTGATGAATGTCATCATGGCCCTACTGGGGGAATATTATGGTCCTTCAACCACCGCGAAAAAAGTCTTCGATGCTGGTTTTTATTGGACAACAAGTTTTAAAGAGGCCTATACTCTAGTCGAAAATTGTGATGCTTGCCAACGTACTGGTAGCCTCTCACGAAGAGATGAAATGCCTCAAAACAGCATTCAAGTTTATGAAATATTTGAGGTATGGGGAATTGAATTCATGGGACCCTTTCCCAAGTCCCATAAGTTCGAATATATGTTAGTCGCTATTGATTATGTGTCCAAATGGGAATAAGCCGAAGCTTTACCCACGAACGATTCACGAGCCGTAATCAACTTTCTAAAAAAGCTTTTCTCTCGCTATGGAATGCCGAAAGCTTTAATTAGTGATCGAGGTTCCCATTTTTACAACAAACAAATGGAGAAAATCTTAAAGCGTTATGGAATCACCCATCGCTTTGCAACCACATATCATCCACAAACGAGTGGACAAGTTGAAAATACCAACAGAGCCTTAAAAAGAATACTCGAAAAAACGGTTAAGGACAATCCTTCCGTTTGGTCAAGGAAACTTGAAGACGCTCTGTGGGCTTTCCGAACAGCTTATAAGACACCAATTGGCACAACACCTTATCGTTTATTGTACGGTAAAACGTGTCATTTGCCCTTCGAAATCGAGCACCGTGCTTATTGGGCATTGAGAAGCTGTAGTCCCGATCTCAAAATCGCTGGAGAAAACCGATTCTTGCAACTGCATGAACTCGATGAATTAAGACTCCAAGCTTATGGGAATTCGAAATTGTACAAAGCACGTACCAAAGCTTATCACGACAAGAAACTTCGAATCCGAAAAGAATTCAAGAAAGGAGATAAAGTTCTCTTGTTTAATATGTACTATAAATTCAAAGCCCCCAAGCTTCAACCCATTTAGATACGTAGTCAACGGCTACGAGGATGTATGTTCCATTTAGATGATGGAAATGGCCCCATAAAGTCGATGCCCCATACATCAAAGATTTCACATTCTTGTATGAAATTTTGAGGCATCTCATCTTTATGTGTGATCTTGCCTTGGCATTGGCAAGCATCACAATTTTTAACCATCTCGTGAGCGTCACGATAAATGGTGGGCCAATAGAATCCCGAATCAAACACTTTCTTCGCGGTGTAGTTGGGACCAAAGTGACTACCGGTGGGTCCTTTATGGCAAGCTTCGAGAATGTCTAAAGTTGCGGGTCCATCAACACACCGACGAATAATCAGATCAGCACATTGTTTAAAGAGATAAGGGTCATCCCAAAAGTAAGTCTTAACATCTTTAAAGAACTTCTTCTTTTGTTATGATGTTAACCCTTCGATGAGAATACCACCCGCTAAGTAGTTTGCAATGTCCGCAAACCACTGGGTGTCATCAAGATTGGAATTGATAGATATTAAGGCCTCAAGAGGAAAAGAGTCGTTGATCTCTTGATTCGGATGATCCCCTTGATAAGGATCCTCAAGTCTACTTAGATGATCCGCGGCTAGGTTTTCGGCTCCCTTCTTGTCACGAATTTCAATTTTAAATTCTTGAGGAGAAAACCCAACGAAGAAGTCTTGGCTTAGAATCCTGCTTAGTCAACAAGTACTTCAATGCGGAATGATCGGTATAGACGATTGTGGTGGAAAGAACAAGATAGGGGCGGAATTTCTCAAAAGCATACACTACAGCTAAAAGCTCTTTTTCGGTAGTGGTATAATGCAATTGAGCCCCCGTCATTGTCTTGCTAGAATAATGGATTGGTTGGAAGTGTTTGTTCACTCTTTGGCCCAAAACTGCTCCAATAGCAAAGTCGCTAGCATCACACATCAATTCAAAATGTAGCTCCCAATTAGGTTTAACCAAGACCGGTGCCTTAGTTAGCTTGTCCTTAAGAAGATTGAAAGATTCAAGACATTCTTTAGAAAAGATAAAGGGAGTATCTTTTTCCAAGAGGTGGGTCATCGGGCGAGCGATTTTAGAAAAATCTTGAATGAATCGACGATAGAAGCCCGCATGACCAAGGAAACTTCTCACACCCTTCACGGTTGAAGGTGGAGGTAATTTTGCTATGACATTAACTTTAGCACGGTCCACTTCAAGACCGACTTTGTAGATTTTATGTCCAAGTACAATGCCTTCTTTTACCATGAAATGGCATTTTTCCCAATTTAGAACAAGGCGAGTGTCTTCACACCGCTTAAGCATGCGTTCCAAATTGGCAAGGCAATGAGAGAAAGAATCACCATAGACCGAAAAATCATCCATGAAGACTTCCATAGTTTCTTCAACCATGTCATGGAAGATAGCTATCATACACCTTTGGAATGTCCCAGGAGCATTGCATAAGCCGAAAGGCATTCTTTTATAAGTAAATGTTCCATAAGGACAAGTGAATGTGGTTTTCTTTTGGTCTTTGGGATCGATGGGAATTTGAAAATACCCAGAGAAACCGTCTAAAAAGCAGTAATAGTCATTACCCGCTAGACGTTCAAGCATTTGTTCCATGAAAGGAAGGGGAAAATGATCCTTTCTCGTAGCATCATTGAGTTTGCGATAGTCTATACAAACTCTCCACCCTGTAACGAGACGAGTAGGAATCAACTCGTTGTTTTCATTGGGCACAACGGTGATTCCGCCTTTCTTAGGCACATAATGGACGGGACTAACCCATGGTGAATCCGAGATAGGGTAGATCATTCCCGCATCAAGAAGTTTGATAACCTCTTTTTTGATAACGTCATGGATCTTGGGATTCACCCTTCTTTGGCTTTGAATAGTGGGTTTAAAATCGTCCTCCATGAGAATTTTATGTGTGCAAAAGTGAGGATCAATTCCACGAATATCGGAGATTTTCCACGCAATCGCTTTCTTATGATTCTCCAACACGACGATAAGTCGGGATTTTTCTTCTTCTTTCAAGTCCTTTGCGAGGATGACAGGTGACTTCTTGTTTTCTTCATGGAAAACATACTCGAGATGAGACGTCAGATCCTTAAGCTCTAAATCCGAAGGATTTTCGATGGAAGGTGTAGTCAAATTCGGTTCATCGATAGAGATATCCTTAGGAGATGGTGGAGAAATATGGTCCTCATTGATAAGTTTCTCAATGGTACGAATGTCTTCATCCTAATTGGAGGGAGAATCGTCATATTGCAAGTCCACATCTCCCAAAGTTGCTTCAATTTCTTTCAAAATGAAATCACTTTCTCAAAATGAAGTTACTGATGGAGCAATAGAGGCAATGGTCTCAACAATGGTAGAGAAGAAGAACCACTTTTACAAGCGTCTTTGAAATGTTCTTCACAAGCCTCATCAAGAACATCAATGAAATTAACGCTCTCGTTTTCAGAGGGTTGCTTAGAAAGTTTACCCATGTTGAAGACGATTTTATCGTCACTAACTCTCATGATTAATTCGCCCGTGGATACATCAATGAGAGTGCGACCAGTCCTCAAGAATGGACGTCCAACGATTAATGGAACATGGGGGTCCATCTCGTATTCAACGATAACAAAATCCTCCGGAAAGGTGAATTTGTCGACACCGACGAAGACATCTTCGGCTATCCCCACTGGATAAGCAACCGTACGGTTGGCTAATTTCAAAGTCATTTGTGTGGGGACTAGCTTAGGTAGAGATAATTGTTTCTAAACGCTTAGAGGCATTAAGTTGATACTAGCACCTAGATCGGCTAGGGCCATACAAATCTCTACCCCGGGGAAGTTTGGTGGGTAATTTCCTTAAGAGCACTGCGGAGCAATTCTCGTTAAGTTGTGTCTAAGCGATGTCAAGAAGTTTCTCCTTATCACTGAGAATATCTTTAAACATTTTATCATATTTGGGCATGTGAGCGAGAGCCTCAGCAAAGGAGATATTAAAATTCAATTGTTTAAACATTTTAAGAAAGTTAGAAACTTGAATATTATCCTTGTTCTTCAATTTCTCTTTCCTCAACCTCGAAGGATAAGGTATATTGGGTTGAGATAAAGGCTTTGGAATGGAATTCTCACTCACATCCTTGGGTGGTGGAGAGGTAGAAATAGAAGGTGGTGGAATTGGAGAAGTAGACGTTGGAGGAATAGGAGAAGTAGAAGTTGGAGGAATTTGAGAAGTAGACTCGTTTTCCTTTGTCACAATCACCGGTGTAGGTGTAGGAAGCTCGGGTTCCTTTAAACCTTTTCCACTTCGAGTGGTGATTGCTTTCATCTCCCCTCTTGGATTAGCAACGGTGTTACTCAGAAGAGAACCCGAACCAGAGGCTTGATTACTTTGGAAGAAACTAGCCATGATATCCCTTAAGTCATTCGTTTGACTTGCCAAAGAGTTTCGCATATCGGCTCGAAGATCATTCCCTTGTTTCACCATATCTCCTTTCAAGCTAGCCATTTGCCGCTAAAGATTCTGCACTATTGCGCCATTAGTCCTCATGTAAGTTTGCACCTCGTGATTAAATGCGGTAGGTTGGTTGGGAGGAAGAGCATGGTAGACAGGTGGTTGATAAGCGGGTTGTTGGTGAATTTGATTGTTTCCTTGAGGTGGATATGGGTTTCCTTGGGTTTGATATTGATTTGGAGCTCATGGTGGGTTTTGATTGTTGCGATTTAGGTTGTTTGGGTTTTGAGTTGGAAAACCGGGTGGTGAAAGAAAGTTGTTACAACGATAACTGAGCAAATTGCGGTCACCTTGAGGACGTGATTGATAGCCTCCCTTGGAATAGTTACCGTTGGCGGCATACACATTTTTCGGATTGTCATGAGTCGAAGGACAATCGGTGTATGAATGAGATCCCCCGCATATTTCACATGACTGATTCATAGCATTAACTTGTGCATTGATAGCTTTGGTATTGTTAGCGGTTTGGAGAGCAAGTGTTTCAACAAGCGAAGTAAGCTTATCAATTCTCTTGTCGTTCTCATTAGTGATAGCACTAGCCACATTAGTCCGAACACTCTTGGTTTGCACTCTAGACTTATTCTCAATAATGTCCCATGCAGCATTAGAAGACTTAACCAAAATGTTACCCCCCGAGGCACTATTTAGTGAATCTTGGTCATTCATACTTAAACCATTGTAAAACGTATTAATTTGATGTACTTTTGTGAAACCATGTTGTGGACACTTTCTTAAAAGTTCCTTAAAACGGTCCCAAGATTCACTAAATGTCTCACCGTAGTTTTGTTCAAAGGTAATGATTTCATTCCGCAAAGCGGTAGTACGTGAGGGTGGGAAAAAGTAGTTGATGAATTTGGTCTCTAAATCCATCCACGTAAGAATACTTTGTGGCGGTTCCTGATCAAGCCAATTTCGGGCTTGTCCCTCTAAGGAGAAAGGAAGAAGTTACAAGCGAATCACTTCTTGTGAAACCCCATTATAATTAACCATATTAGTGAGTTGAAGAAACATTTTTATATGGTCATGAGGATCATCAAGCGAACGCCCCAAGAATGGTTGAGCAAAGACCATTTGAATGAAGCCGGATTTGAGCTCAAAGTTGTTGGCTCCAATCTCGGGTATGACAATAGCATCGGTGTTGCCCTCTACGTGCGATTGCAAAAGCTCGATCATTGGTTGATTGTCCATGGTGACAATAGGTGGAGTTATGACTTCGGCTTGAATTGCTTTCTTCTTACGAGCACGAGTACGCATGCACACCTACAAAAGGAAGAGAAAAATAGACAAGAAATATTTTTGGTTTTTATGTTTATCTATTTTCTTGGATTTTTGAAAAAATTTTAATTTTTATGGATTTTTGAAAATTTTTAAGCAAGAAAAATAACGTTCAAAAGTGAACGGATCCCAAAATCCAACGTGTCTCTCACTAAAAACCGTTAATCTTCACGAAAAGAGCCGGCAGCGGCGCCATTTAATACAAGGTTTTTTCTCGTATGAAAATTCGTTGTTCCGATCTTTTCGAATTGATTACTAGTAGAAAGTGCGACTCAGTCGTTCTTGGTGGAAAATAAAAAATGTTTGATTATCTATTTTATGCTAAAAATGAAAATGTCGTTGAGTAAATAAGAAAAAATGACAGCTTGAAAATTTAAAACTAAAAATAAAGACTTTAAAATAATTAAAAAGTTAATGATTAAAACTTATAAAAATGTAAACTTAAAAGATTTAAACTAAAACAAGACAAGTTAGAATAATGCTAAGTAAAAAGGCGGGAAAATAAAGTTTGAATAAAAAACTGGGAATTACAAAACCTTATCCGGAATCAGAATTATGTAGCTTATCCGGAATGTGAAATACTGGTGCTTATCCGGAATCACTTATCCGGAATCTTTTTGTGATGCTTGTCCGGAATAAGTTCTTGAGATGCTTATCCGGAATCCGTCTTCTTCTACTTATCCGGAAAAATGACTTTATGTGCTTATCCGAAATATGTTGTAAAGAGGCTTATCCGGAATAAATTGTAAAGAGGCTTATCCGGAATACTATCTGGATTGAAAAATTGAAGGCTTATCCGGAATGTTTCTTCTAACTCTTATCCGGAAAATGAACTTGTGATGCTTATCCGGAATACATAAAAGGGAACTTATCCGGAATCCGTCTTCATGGGTTTATCCGGAATATATAAAAAAGGGGCTTATCCGGAATGTTTTACAACTTGGGCTTATCCGGAAAAATGTAACAAATCTCTTATCCATAATACTGGTCTCGTGGCCCTTATCCGGAAAACTAGATAGAAAGCTTATGCTGAATGTTTTTCACGTGTTTATCCGCAATACATAAACAAAGGCCTTATCCGGAATATAGATCCAAGAATTATCCGCAATCTTTTGTTACAGCAACTATACGGAATATAAGGGTTTAAGAAACTCGGATTAAACAAAAACTTAAACAAATAAGCAAATCTAAAATAAGCACTTACCAAAACTTAACCCAAAAAGATTTTTAAGAAAAACTAATAAGCTACAAATTAAAAACTTTTAAAACACTAAATAAGCTAGATATTAAAAATCAACTTTTTATCAAAAAAAAATTAAACTTATCAAAATCAACTTATTTATAAGAACTATTAATCATAAAAATTAAGAAAATAAGCACTATGATCTAAAACTCATAAAATCACTAATTCAATAAGCTCAATCAAATAAGCTACACAATCAAATCATCAACAAAATTAAAATTAACTACATGATTATCAAGATTAAAAAGATTAAGAAAGGTAGAATGAGAATTAAGGAAATAAGCTTGATTTGATTAAAGATTAATATCAAAGATTACAAAATTAAAGTAAAGATTTAATAAGCTTGAAAGAAAAACTAGAGAGAAAATAAAAACACACTTAATAAAAAATAAAAATTAACTACAAAACTAACTAACACCTCACACCCTCCTAATGACATATTAGGAGGGTGTTTATAGGAGGTGGGGAGGTTAAGTGTTTAAGCTTTCTTCTTTCTTTCTTCTCGTCTCGACTCGATTTGATTTCTTTCTCTTTCTCGATGTCGTCTTGGGATTTGTCGATATAAATTGAACTTGTCTTATAATTTTCTTCTATAATTAGACTTGAGTTCTTCGACTTCACTAAACTTCCGTCTTTAGACTTTTTCTTCGATAAATATTCAGAATAGGTCTTGGACTTCCGTTCTCTTTGCATTCTTGATCTTTTGACTTCGTCTTTTGTCTTTTTCTTCGATAAAAGCCCGTGATAGCCCATGTTTTCTTCCTTTTGCATATTTTAATCCTGAAACATAATAAAAACACAAACCACGCATAATTCCGACTTTTACGACATAAAATACACGTTTTGGTCTTGTTATTATTAGAAATAAGTGGTAAAAGGATAAGTGTTTTCACACTTATTAAGCTGTATTAGGACAACGCGAAGGAAAACATTTTCGTCCTATACACTTTGCGAGCAAACCTCTAAATAGCGCGCAGCTCAACTACACGATCACCGAGAAAGAACTACTTGCCGTAGTCTTTGCTTTCGACAAATTCCGATCCTATCTCGTGTTGTCGAAAACGATTGTATTAACCGATCATTCCGCGTTGAAATATCTATTCTCAAAACAAGATGCTAAGCCGCGTCTTATTAGATGGATTTTACTACTCCAAGAGTTTGACATCGAAATCCAAAACAAGAAAGGAGCTGAAAACGTCTCAGCCGATCATTTGTCGTAACTTGAACATCCAAACATAGAAGAGTTAAGGGATGAAGATATCGATGATTATTTTCCCGATGAAACTCTTATGAAAATCTCTACGGATGAATCTCCGTGGTTTGCAGATTTTGAAAATTACCTCGTTGGAAGAATTCTAAGAAAAGGTTTAACCTATCACCAACGATGTAAATTCTTTTCCGACCTAAAACACTATTTCTGGGAAGATCCCTATCTTTTCAAAGTATGCCCCGATGGCATGATTAGGAGATGTGTTTACGGCACGGAAACAAGGAAGATCCTTGATGAATGTCATCATGGCCCTACTGGGGGACATTATGGTCCTTCAACCACCGCGAAAAATTCTTCGATGCTGGTTTTTATTGGACAACAAGTTTTAAAGAGGCCTATACTGTAGTCGAAAATTGTGATGCTTGCCAACGTACTGGTAGCCTCTCACGAAGAAACGAAATGCCTCAAAACAGCATTCAAGTTTATGAAATATTTGAGGTATGGGGAATTGATTTCATGGGACCCTTTCTCAAATCCCATAAGTTCGAATATATCTTAGTCGCTATTGATTATGTGTCTAAATAGGCAGAAGCCGAAGCTTTACCCACGAATGATCCACGAGCCGTAATCAACTTTCTAAAAAAGCTTTTCTCTCGCTATGAAATGCCGAAAGCTTTAATTAGTGATCGAGGTTCCCATTTTTGCAACAAACAAATAGAGAAAATCTTAAAGCGTTATGGAGTCACCCATCTCTTTGCAACCGCGTATCATCCACAAACGAGTGGACAAGTTGAAAATACCAACAGAGCCTTAAAACGAATACTCGAAAAAACGGTTAAGGCCAATCCTTCCGTTTGGTCAAGGAAACTTGACTACGCTCTGTGGGCTTTCCGAACAGCTTATAAGACACCAATTGGCACAACACCTTATTGTTTATTGTACGGTAAAACGTGCCATTTGCCCTTCGAAATCGAGCACCGTGCTTATTGGGCATTGAGAAGCTGCAGTCCCGATCTCAAAATCGCTGGAGAAAACCGATTCTTGCAACTGCATGAACTCGATGAATTAAGACTCCAAGCTTATGAGAATTCGAAATTGTACAAAGCACGTACCAAAGCTTATCACGACAAGAAACTTCGAATCCGAAAAGAATTCAAGAAAGGAGATAAAGTTCTCTTGTTTAATATGTACTATAAATTCAAAGCCGCCAAGCTTAAACAAAAGTGGTACGGTCCTTTTGTCACACCCCACCATGGCGAAATATGGGGCGCGACGTATGGATATCATCACAACATGGCGTGTCTATAGAGATAACTATATGAAATAAGAAATGTCATAAAATGGTGACACAAAAGTCATGAAAATATCTCAACAATGCAGGAGTCTAGGTAAGTAGGTAACAGTCCTACCTCTTACCCAAGACAAACAAATAACATAACCAAAACAAACATATGTGTGCCAACAGTGTCACTTATTAAATGAACAAATAAAACTAAGAAGGAACGGGGATCTCCTTCTAAATGCATTTCCTACGCTCTCCAAATCCTAGCCACTTATGTTCTCATGCTTAACCATAGTATCACCTAAAAGAGACACTAAAACACGTCAACATAAAGTTGGTGAGAGTCATAGGTTTAGACTCAAACGATAAAATCATACCATAAGCTGTGAGTAACAACCAAAAGTTAAAAACATATGGACAATGTGATACTAACATGCATTAACAAACTAACATTCAAGATTTAACTAATCAAACCAAAACCAAGGCTCCCAGCCATACCAAAAACCATACTCCCATAGGCATCCAAACACCTATGAACCAAATCCCAAGGCCCCGCCTTGTCAACATCCCCTTGGTACCAAGTCAAAACATAAACAATCAAGAATCAACTAGCAGTTAATCACATAAGTATGCTCACACAAGTCCATCACCAACGCAAAACATTCACAACATAATTTATAAATAACAAAACAGTATCTATTCCATCCCATCTAGAAGTCAAAATCATTAGTAAATATGGGACTATGAAACTCACCTGATTGAGCTTCTCCAAAAGTCCTCGCACTAGCAAAATGCTAACAAACCAAAAACACATAATCAAAACATGAACCAACCACTAAAACAGCTCATCAACCTATGATTTACATCTAACCTCCTCCTATATAAATACCTCATTTATATGCTATTAGCATCTCATTACACCCCTCTATAAAGCCCTTAACTCATTATACTTCATAACCCGTCCCGTTAACATTTTACCCAAAATAGTCCTGGTTTTAGGTCTCCAAACTATAAGCCAAACGCCCACTTAAACATACCCATGATCTCTGTAAAGGGAATATTAATTCCCTTACATATGTTAACTAACACCTCCCATTTGCCCCAACCTTAAAGCTACTGTTAAGGCCCCGATATATATATATATATATATATATATATATATATATATATATATATATATATATATATATATATATATATATATATATATATATATATATATATATATATATATATATATATATATATATATATATATATATATATATATATATATATATATATATATATATATATATATATATATATATATATATAAATATATATATATATATATATATATATATATATATATATATATACTTTTGTCTATCCAGATTAACTGAGTTTAAACATACAAAAAGTTTGTTTGATTAGGGGGTCTTACACTAACCCACAATCTTAGCCCCAATGCAGATACTTCCTATAATATATAAACCATTTCTCATGTTCGTTTGAATGTCCCAATGTAACCCTAAGTACCCCAAACAACCCAAAACTTAAAAAGAAAACAGGCTGACTTCAAAACTGTTCTGACCTCCGACTGTTGTAACCTGTCTTTTACCCAATTCCTGACCTCCAATTTAGTTCTCGTTTCATGCATTGGAAAGCCACTTCAATTACCTTTTCAGGGATACTTGGATCGCAAAATAAGAGTTTGTATAACTCCCGATATGATCAAAACAATTGACTCAAAATTCTGCCCAGTTTTTAAAAACGGGTTTAATTAAATTAACCTTATTAATTACCCATAACCCCACTAATTACAAGCCCTAAACCATCCAATCATTATGAAATCATTAAAATACAGATTTCTATTTAATCCCTAACCTAAATCCATCATAAGATTATTATATAAATATTAAAAACAATTAGATTAAAAAAGGATTATGAAGGTTTTACCTTAACATTTATGGAAGATGAAAAAAACACTGAAACCCTAAAAAAAACTCTGTAAACCGTCGGCTATAGAACTCCAGGAAAAAAAAATAATGTTATTGATTGTGAATAAAACCTTATATAGGATATGGGTGAATCCTAGTCCAACCCAAAGCCCACTTTCCTTTTTCTCTTTTTTTCCTTTTTTTCTTTCTTTTCTTGCGTCCAAACCGACCAACACCCCCCTTAATTTTCGTTATTTTTAATTTTATTATTAATTAATGTCTTGTTAATATTACCTTAATTTTCCTTAATTTATTTCAGCTCCTAAAGCCTCCAAAACCTCAAAACTGTTAAACTAGTCAAATTTACGCGTTTTAGCGTAAAAGACGTAAAATATACACTTTTATAAAAGAATCTCAAATTTTGAAATAAACTTTATAAATAAGTCCTAAATGACTTAAAACCATCCCGAAAAATATCCATATGCCTAATTACCTCATCCGAGACCTCTAAATGCTAAACCGTAAATCGTAAAAATACGATTTTCTATAATACATATACGTATACATAAAACCACTAAATAACACCATCTCACTTCATAGTCACTACCATGTGAGCTCATAAACATGAAATCATCACACATAGTTTCACTCACAAGGTACCCCGTACCAGAAACGATATCCAAACCACAATCTATACACACCAATTAGCACATAAACACGTAAAGACACGTAACTAGCACAAAATAAAACTAAGTGACGAACCTCAAAACCAGGGTTGTCACATCACTCCCTCCTAATAGAAATATCGTCCCGATATTTACTCCTTAGGATCAAACACACAAACAACAAATCACATGAGGATACTTGTTCTAAACGAACTCCTCTCATTTCCATGTGAACTTTAGTTCAAGTCTCAAATTACCACATATACTAACCAACAATATCTAAATTCATTGCCAAACTCTTGACCTCACAGTCAATAAATCTCACAAATGACTCTTTGATAAAACAAAGACTCTTATTAACACAAGTCCCGAATAACCGTACATGCAAATATGCATTCTCAAACAACATTTACCAATCTCAATACATGAAATATATCATGTATACCACTCATTTTCCCCCCATGTAATTCTATGCTCATAAGCTACTGGTTCAATCTTTCCAAAGATGATAAATGGACCTACAAAACTCTACATCAACTCTTCCATTTTACCAAATCATACCACCCGTTACTATGGGTAAAACTCCCTACATAACTTTGTCACTAAATCTAGTGGTTTCCTCCTTTTCTACATAGCATCCCTTGTTGCTCTCATTCTGTCCACAAACACCATTACCACATTAGTAGCCTCTTTTACTAATTCTAGTCCACAATGGGGACAACTCACCCTATCCTTTCATATAGTGCCTCAAATGGCATTTATCGACTTCTAGTATGATAACTATCATTATGAAAACTCAGCCATCGCTAAAGAGTTTCCTGACTCCCTCTAAATCAATCACTCATGCCCTCAGTGTAACCCCTAAGGTTGTATAAATATCTCAATTGCCCATCCTTTTCCAGTTAGTTGGATATACTCATATCCGATCATGTTCATCAACTCCCTTTAGTCTGTACCCCAAACTACTTAAAAATTTCAGTTTCCTTACAAAGTGACCTACGACGGTCTTCCACATATCCATTAGTTCTTCCAATCCAAATCAACTTATGATCTATACACATCATCAAAAGGACGGTTATCTCAGTTAGTCCAAGCCCTTCGTCCCTATGGCACATCACTCCTATAACTCCTCATCCATTCGATTATCGATACTAAGCCTCCCAAACAATCAGTATAGGTCAGTGCCATTTCCTTTTCCACACTACGACAGTATTAGCCTGTGTTGTGCTTTATTCTACTTATTAAGCTCTACCAAAGTTTTACCTCCGGTTCCTATCTCCACCTATTTCATTCATGCTTCGCTTCAATACACACTTCCTTCTTCTTCCTCAACTCCTACCGTACATCACGATGTGATGCTTCCCATCGTTTCTTCCCTTGCCATAATCCTTCATAAGGCATTCCATACATATTAGGCTAACTTTTATGCAAAACCCTCTATTCCATCACAACCGTACACACTCCTTCCAACTTCTCAACTACGTGACTACTCATTCCTCTTGAAATATGAGATGAATTAGTCAGTCTATCGACTATCACCCAACTCTCGTCACTTTCACCAATTTCGTCCTTACATCGCCCTTTCCAAGCTACTCCTATCTATGTAGGAAGTATAGTCTACGTCCCTTTTCTCCATATGATTATCCAAGCCACGCAACATACATGTTGACGCGTTCTCTGCTTTAGACAACTCAACTCGTGCAACCTACATCCTTCATGCCAAACCACCCTAATACGTCATCCATATAGTTCAAGTTCGTCTAAGCTTCACTTCATTCTTCTTATTCCATGTCTCATCAACCATGCTTGCCTTTCCCAGATGGTACTTGGCCTTGCAATTTTTCTTTCATCACTTAACTCTACCCATCACCTTTTCCAAATGTTTAATCAAGATGATTAAATATATGTTGGAGACGTTCATGATCTGTATAGATCATTCTCTACGTCTTGTTCCCCAAATGCCTCTAGCATTCTAGGCAGATATAACAATCCAACTCCACTAGCTAAGTCTATCTAGTCATCTATACGCCAAAATTTTCCAAGTAGCTTCACTTGTTTTTCTCACAACCGGTTCTCCTACTTCCTCCTAATAGGGACAGACTAGAGTTTCATGTGATTCCATGCGGATCACACTCCAATCTTATACCCACATTAGTTTCCATTTGTCTACTAAGCCATATTTTTGAATTCTTATTCAAATCTCATACTTCTACTTTGATCTTGCACCCAACATGAGGTATTTTCAATCATCATCTTCTAGGAACTTATTCCTACACTATCCTGTCCAACAAAAATTCCATACTTCATTCATCAAATCTATGGAAATCACTAGTGCATTGGATAATGCATAGCTATCTTTCCCAAAGATCTTTCATAACACCTTTACAAAACCGACTCTCTAATCACTTCTCCACGAAACTTATTCAGCTCAGCCTCACTTCTCATCCCTCGATATTGATTGCCATAAAATTCTATCCGCGTAGTCACTCGACTCCCCTTGTCACTTCCACGAGTTCTTAATCTCCCATGTCATGTATTCACTTCATCACGATCCACTGGTTCAGCTCTTTGTAGCTCCACTCCGATACTCGATCTGCCCTTCTTCGTCACGACCAATACGTAAATTTCCCATCATAGTGCTTGTCACCTTTCCAGTCCTCGAAACTTTTGTGACTCCTTCGAAATCTCTTGCATCCTTCTTGCAGCCGACACGTAGTCCTTTCAGCTCCTTGCTTCGCGATGTAGCTCTTTACGCCCTCCTTTTCGTCTCCATGATGTTACCTAGGAACTTCACACTACCAATAGCTTCTAACTTCAACTCATCTACCACAATATTTCTAAAAGTACTTCAACCCCTCAATGGCTCACTCTTCCTTACTTGTTGTACTTCACCGTTAATTAGCCTCCTACCAATCATTCTTTTACATTCATGTTTTCCCTTCACGTGTCTACTACTACCTTGCATCCATAACTATACCAATCCCTTGTGTGTTATTTGCCCAATCTTTAGTAGAAAATTTCTACTCTACCCTCACATCCGCTGGTACTTTCATCAATCTCCTAATGGTACTTCAACCAACTTCTCATAGCATGACGTCTCGTTCTCACTACCAGTCAACTAACTTTACTTACTCCCTTATTCCCGTAACCAATCTAAGTTCTAAGACTCCACAAATCTTAATCCCTCCTTCAACACAACCTTTAAACCAAAACACATCTCTCCATTATAGTATCTAACCATAAGTAATACTACCCAACTCTATCCTCTCATTCTAACGTTCCCACAACCGCATAAATAAATCAACCATGACGTGTAACCCAAAAAATTCCAAACAATCGTGTCCCAAAAAAAATATAGGGTAAAACAAACCCTAGCCAAAACAACTGAAAACAAAACAATGTAATCCGAAAGATCAATGGAGTGTGCCAACAACGAAAAATTTGACTTGTCACGGTTAGTATTACCAAATTTCGATACCTCAGAAAATTTTTAAACTTTCATCCCAATTAGTTACTTCTCATAAGAACCAAACTCCCATACTACTAAAACTAATCATACTCATTATTAACCATAAACTCATCCTTTATCTTCATCATTTTATCAAGATATCAACTAATTAGTATACTACAATCTTAACCATTATCTTGTTTACCCATATTAAACTTATTTCACTTGTTATTATGAAACCAATACATGTTTATAAAATACACTTTTTTTATTTTTAGTCTATCTTATTATTATTTTATAAAATCCATTTAGGCTGGTTATAACTAAACTACTACACGTTTACAAGGTGTGGTGTTATTATTATCATTACTATAATACAATCTCCCTTTTACTCTTGCCGTCTAGTTAAATACTTCTAAAATTTTAATTACACTTAAGAAAATTTATGTAAAATTTATTTACCCCTTTAAAATGTATTATCACATGTTACATAGAAAACTAATCCAATTATTTTCAAGAAATTTTTTTTTATAGCTTACTACCACAAACTTAAAAAAAATATGTAAGTCACGATATCATACCATACACTTACAAATTATTTTCAAAACCGTTTTCCTATAATCAGCCACACTTATTTGTAAGAAAATTTAGTGGTTCTCAATAATTAAATACATACCCGAATGTAGACACACATCAAAAGAATCAAAACGTCGTTGGAACTCCATCAAACTCCAGCACCATAAAACACGAGCAAACACAAGGTACGTTCTAGTTATAATAACTACTAAACGACCATAAATCATAACTTAACACATAGTAGTATATATACATCCACATATATATACCTATTAAATCTCCCAAAACATACTCGTTATCATACATATCAAGTCAATCGATCGCGTCATACACTCGTTTTTCCATACGAGTATTCACCTTCTCACCATCTCACCATGCCACAACAAGGCACAAAACCTATTACCAAAACCAACCCATATCGTGTGACCTCATAATCACACAACACGACTATAACTCAAAACATATAACACACTAAAAAAATAGCCATATCGTAGGCAGCCGTTACATAAACCCATATATTATAAATATAAAAAAATCCACATCTCATCATATACAAGCATGTACTAACCCTCTTTCATGCAATCATACTTAGGAACTCATTGAAGTTGTGGTACTTGTATAACTATGTTGGCCACCATACTTATACAATTACCCTTTTCCCAATGCACTCCCTCCTATGATGACACTTATGAGAATCAATACAACACATAACACATAAATCCATCAACTCACCTAAGCACATAACCACATAACCAATAAGGTCCAAAACTCCATCTATTAAAATAACATAGTAAAACTCTTGAAATACATAAATCCATAGTCTAGCTAAAACAGCATAGACTAAATCCAAAACGAAAACATAATCAGTTATAAGTCATGTCACCCATAAGAGTGGAAACGGCTTAAAATCCTTCATACCCACCTACTCCTAATAACTCGAACCACCACATGATTCTTAGGGAACATGACTTAAACATCGAAAGAAAAATACTCTACCTCAGGTACATAAAATAACCCAACAAAAGATAGAAACTACCATGTACCAAATTATGTACTATAGTGTACAATTTAAGCAAAATACGACAATGACTAACGTGGATGATTATGGTTCAACCAGCACTAGTCACACCCCGAAAAGAAAAATAACATGTGGCTAAGTATGAACATACTATGGTTCAATTCATACTAGTCAAAACATCGCAATAAATAACATCCAACCACATCAATTAATATAAAATGCACACATACTCCTATGACGCCTATATGCAGGGACCCTTAAGCAATAGACTAGGCTACACGACTAGGCAACCTAATTCTCTATAACCATTGTCTCTGATACCATTCTATCACACCCCACCATGGCGGAATATGGGGCACGACGTATGGATATCATCACAACATGGCGTGTCTATAGAGATAACTATATGAAATAAGAAATGTCATAAAATGGTGACACAAAAGTCATGACAATATCTCAACAATGCAGGAGTCTAGGTAAGTAGGTAACAGTCCTACCTCTTACCCAAGACAAACAAATAACATAACCAAAACAAACATATGTGTGCCAACAGTATCACTTATTAAATGAACAAATAAAACTAAGAAGGAACGGAGATCTCCTTCTAAATGCATTTCCTACGCTCTCCAAATCCTAGCCACTTATGTTCTCATGCTTAACCATAGTATCACCTGAAAGAGACACTAAAACACGTCAACATAAAGTTGGTGAGAGTCATAGGTTTAGACTCAAACGCCAAAATCATACCATAAACTATGAGTAACAACCAAAAGTTAAAAACATATGGACAATGTGATACTAACATGCATTAACAAACTAACATTCAAGATTTAACTAATCAAACCAAAACCAAGGCTCCCAGCCATACCAAACACCATACTCCCATAGGCATCCAAACACCTATGAACCAAATCCCAAGGCCCCGCCTTGTCAACATCCCCTTGGTACCAAGTCAAAACATAAACAATCAAGAATCAACTAGCAGTTAATCACATAAGTATGCACACACAAGTCCATCACCAACGCAAAACATTCACAGCATAATTTATAAATAACAAAACAGTGTCTCTTCCATCCCATCTGGAAGTCAAAATCATTAGTAAACATGGGACTATGAAACTCACCTGATTGAGCTTCTCCAAAAGTCCTCGCACTAGCAAAAAGCTAACAAACCAAAAACACATAATCAAAACATGAACCAACCACTAAAACAGCTCATCAACCTATGATGGACATCTAACCTCCTCCTATATAAATACCTCATTTATATGCTCTAAGCATCTCATTACACCCCTTCTATAAAGCCCTTAACTCATTATACTTCATAACCCGTCCTGTTAACATTTTACCCAAAACAGTCCCGGTTTTAGGTCTCCAAACTATAAGCCAAACGCTCACTTAAACATACCCATGATCTCTGTAAAGGGAATATTAATGCCCTTACATATGTTAACTAACACCTCCCATTTAACCCAACCTTTAAGCTACTGCTAAGGCCCCGATATATATATATATATATATATATATATATATATATATATATATATATATATATATACTTTTGTCTATCCAGATTTACTAATTTTAAACATACAAAACGTTCGTTATGATTAGGGGGTCTTACCCTAACCCACAATCTTAGCCCGAATGCAGATACTTCCTATAATATATAAACCATCTCTCATGTTCGTTTGAATGTCCCAATGCAACCCTAAGTACCCCAAACAACCCAAAACTTAAAAAGAAAACAGGCTGACTTCAAAACTGTTCTGACCTCCGACTGTTGTAACCTGTTTTTGAGCCACTTCCCGACCTCCAATTTAGTTGTCGTTTCTTGCATTGGAAAGCCACTTCATGTACCTTTTCAGGGATACTTGGATCGCAAAATAAGAGTTTGTAGAACTCCCGATATGATCAAAACAATTGACTCAAAATTCTGCCCAGTTTTTAAAAACGGATTTAATTAAATTAACCTCATTAATTACCTATAACCCCACTAATTACAAGCCCTAAACCATCCAGTCATTATGAAATCATTAAAATAAAGATTTCTATTTAATCCCTAACCAAAATCCATCATAAGATGATTATATAAATATTAAAAACAGTTAGATTAAAAAAGGATTATGAAGGTTTTACCTTAAGATTTATGGAAGATGAAAAAAACACTGAAACCCTAAAAAAACTCTGTAAACCGTCGGCTATAGAACTCCAGGAGAAAAAAATAATGTTATTGATTGTGAATAAAACCTTATATAGGATATGGGTGAATCCTAGTCCAACCCAAAGCCCACTTTCCTTTTTCTCTTTTTTCCTTTTTTTCTTTCTTTTCTTGCGTCCAAACCGACTAACACCCCCTTAATTTTCGTTTTTTTTAATTGTATTATTAATTAATGTCTTATTAATATTACCTTAATTTTCTTAATTTATTTCAGCTCCTAAAGCCTCCAAAACCTCAAAACTGTAAAACTAGTCAAATTTACGCGTTTTACCGTAAAAGACGTAAAATATACACTTTTAAAAAAAATCTCAAATTTTGAAATAAACTTTATAACTAAGTCCTAAATGACTTAAAACCATCCCGAAAAATTTCCATATGCCTAATTACCTCATCCGAGACCACTAAATGCTAAACCGTAAATCGTAAAAATACGATTTTCTATAATACATATACGTATACATAAAACCACTAAATAACACCATCTCACTTCATAGTCACTACCATGTGAGCTCATGAACATGAAATCATCACACATCGTTTCACTCACAAGGTACCCCGTACCAGAAACGATATCCAAACCACAATCTATACACACCAATTAGCACATAAACACGTAAAGACACGTAACTAGCACAAAATAAAACTAAGTGACGAACCTCAAAACCACGGTTGTCACACCTTTTATAGTAAAACATGGATACCCGTCCGGTTATGTTGAATTGTATGACAAGAATGGAGGATGTTCATTGTTAATGGGCACCGTGTTAAACTATACCATGAGGAGTGGAGTGAACACTTTCCGCTCGATAAAAATAAAGAAAAATAAAAATAAATACGAGTCCGGCTGATGACTCTATAATAAAATAAGCGCTTCTCGGGAGGCAACCCGTGTGTTTTAAAATTTTAAGTGTGATTTTCCTTTTTTAAAATAAATTCATGCTTACACCCCACATTTTTAACCAATGTTTTGCTTAAGTGTGAGGGGGTGTAGCATGTGTCGCTTTTTTAAAAACCTATAAAAACCCAAAAATAGAGTGCTTTTCGTATTTTTGTGTGTTTTATCTTTTTTGTTGGTACCGCAAGTTGAAGGCGAAGACAAGACTCTTGTATGATGCATGATATGCCTGTAATTCTGGTTTTTCTCTCATTCCCTTGCTTTTGTTCAGTTTTATCACATTGAGGACAATGTTAAACTTAAGTGTGAGAGGGTTGTAGGGAAATCGAGAAAAAGATTCTTAATTGCCATATTTTTGGGCTATTTTAAAACTTTTGTTCTTGTTTTGCCTCGTAAATAAAAAGTTTCAAGCAATGTATATATATAATTTAGAAATTATCCAACCGGTAATTTTTGAAAATTTGAGATGCATTTTTGTGTCAAATTACCCAAGTCAAAGTCTCATATAATAGTAGAAGAAAAATCTAAAAAAAAATATAGGAGAAAGTTGCAAGTTCCATGTTTGTCAATACAACATGAACTTTGTAAGTATGTTAATCCAGGGCTAGGAGTTTTAGCCAAGAAAAAAAAAGAGAAAAAGAAAGAAAAAAGTCAAAAAGACAAATAAATAGCCAATTAGCTATAATGTTATGAAGTTGAAGGAAGACGAAGAAATAAAAGGTATCGATTAGCCAATGTGCTAAGTCGTGATACATGTTGCTTCAATTCATATGTTATTAGTGTCGTATAGTTAGAAATAAAAGACTTTCTAGATTTTTATAGGTATTGAATTTATATCTAAATTTTTCAACTTTAAAAAACTTAAGTCTATGAGTTTTATCTTGTACTTGTACTTGGTATACTTGCATCGAATTTTTGTAAAGATACATGTACCTTTGGATTTAATTTTCTTTTCTTCTTGCTTGAGACCAAGCAAAACTTAAGTGTGATGGGATTTGATAACGCCTAAATCCAACATGTTTTTAGGAGCATTATCCATACTTTTTTACATGTATATTGGTTAATTATATGACACTTTTGTGCATATTTGTGCCCAATTGTGTTTGCAAGTCTTTGTGTAGCCAATTGCAGGAATGGAGTATAAAACAACATAAAAATGAAGAATTGTACGAGTACAAAAAATCCTAGTCAATTTCAAGACCCGTGTACAAGTTACAAGCCTTTGAAGATCAATTTCGGGTGCAAGAACAAGTATTTCCAAGGAGCAAATAAAGATATTCAGCATGAAAGTTGCTCATCAACATACATCCAACTTGCCACTGGCAAGAGTGAAGTTGCCACTATCACATTGGAGTTGATTTGCCTCTACCATCAAATGGGAGTTGATTTGCCTCCATCATGAGTGAAGTTGCCTCCAACATTTGTCTAGGCAAAAATGTGTCCACATTCATGCAAACTCAAGGAATTCCATGCAAGAGCCATCTAGACTTTCTTTCTCTCCAAGACAACCATTGAAGTCTAGAGCCTTAACTAAATTAATCAAATAATAGAATCCTTAATACTTTTCAATTTTTCTTCTCATTACTACATCAAATAAACTCTCTCATCCTTGTCCAAACTCCCATTCCCGGATTTGAACAAGGTGGTGCTAGAAAATTCAGTTTTTGAGTCCGATAAGCAAAGTTATCATCACGAAACTCTTAGGGATCATTACCCTAATCATTACCCTAATCATTAAGTTCAAAAAAACATTACCCTAATCATTAGTAACATTTTTACACTTTGTAAGACTCTTGATTATGACTTATAATACTTTTATTTCTGAGTTTATTTCATCATTTGTGATGAGTAGCTAAGTTTCATTCTACACTTGGTAGGATGATGTTTGTAGTATGAAGTGATGGTTGTGATTGTGATTTATGTTTAATTCAATGTCAAGCTTTCCTATGATCCATTGATATTTATGTTTCATGTGATAATTGCTATCAAAACTTAATTTGTTGGTAAAGATTTCATAGGTCGAAAGGGTTATTTTCTATCAACAAGCCATAGCCGGTTTGTCTATGATTGGCTATCTTTTCTATTGATCATTTATTAAGAAGTTTTGATTATCAAGAAATATAATTATAAGTGTTAGCAAATTCGTGAAACGACCGTGAATCGAGTGTGTTGAAATTGTATTAAGTCTTGAATTGAGTGATTGAGTCTAATGCTTGTTTTCTTTAACCAAGGTCTTGACGAAGATTAAAGCTTTTGAAAACAATAGATTGTATTATCCATCTAATTATCATAATCATATTTGTTAACGTGTCATCACAATCATACCATTACGAATGCTCAAACTAGTCTTTACCAAGTGTACCTTTAATCATATTATTTATCTCATCATTTTTACTTGTTATTTGTTTGTCAACAATTGCTACAATCAACGGTTATAGTTTCATTTTATAATAATCATAGGTTTTCCAATTCCCCGTGAATTAACTCGGTATTACCACATAAAAGCTATACACAAACGAAAGGGTTATACTTGCCCGTGCGTTTTTAGTCAATCCGGTAATTCGTGTTTATAAATTTAAAACTTGTTACCAACACCATGCATCAAAGGGTGAAAAGGGTAATTTTGAGAAAAGTGAAGGGTAAAATGGTAATTGGTGAAAGCGTAAGGGCTTTTTGGGAATTTGGAGACAGACTTGATAAAAATTCTGTAAAGTAGAATCCGGGCTTTGAGTTTTTGCAGTTCTTTATTTAACGTGTTTGTTTTGTCTTCTTTTGATATTTGTTTCATTATTTCTAGATATTTGTGCTTGCACATACGTAAACAACAAAATACACATATACAAGGCTCATTTGATGACTATTTAATTATTTTAAACCCATTTTACAAGGAAATATTATGAGTGTTTAGGCACCTATCAAATGTTTTTCCACCCTGAAAGGAGGTTGTTAATTAAGTGAATAATCGAGTATGGTATTCAAGGAGTGGAGTAGGGAAGAAGATAGAGCTTCGTGGACGAACCACTATAAATCCTTGGCGTTCAGTTTGATCTTTCCTTTCCTTATTCTCTTCACATTCTTTCATTATACTTGCATATAGTTTGTGATAATGTAGCTACATTATTAATTGTTCATATATAGAATAAGAAGGTTTCATATAATTACGTGAATGTAACTATTTTCACAAGAAAATTTGTAAATCTTTTCTTAAGTGGTAAAACTATTCACCCATCATTGTAGTTTCTACACTATTTTTTTCTTATTTATGGGTGAAAGTCGTGCCATATTAATCGTATTCAGTCTTGGTATGAGAAAATAATCTTGTTTCATGCTTACCTAAATAGATGATGAAGACATTATCTATTGGTTGCAGTTTATCCCTTCTCAAGTCAGTTTTAGGTCTGTTGCCTATTTATTATACTTCGTTGTTTAAAGTTCCCTTGAAGGTTCTTTTGAGAACAGAATCTACCCGTTTTCATTTATTTAATGGTGTAGATCATAATTGCAAGATCATATATGACTTAATTTGAGCAAAGTATTGGCATCTAAAGAGAAAGGAGGCTCGGACATGTCGAGTTTCTATGCGTTGAATAGAGACCTTATGCTTAAGTGGGTGTGACGTTTCGGCACCCAAGGTTCGTCGTTACGGGCGAGGTTCATTAAACGGATACAAGGTGAAGATGGAAAACTTGAAAACTATGTAAAAAACTATCATTTGTTTATAGGGTTGGATATTGTTCGTGGGGTGGTGCAACTCAACACTCATGGTACCGATTTGATTAGTTTTATTCATAAAAAAGGGTAATGGGGCTGACACGTCATTTTGGTGGGACGTAGGAAGGGTGATGTTTCTCTTATTTGCTTTATCCAAGAGTGTATGCCTTGGAGTCATGTAAGAATGCTACTGTCGCAATGAAGATTTCTCATGAAAACATGTCTTATTATGTGCGATGAGCTCCAAGGGGTGGTGTTGAACATGTTCAACTCCTACATCTACTCATGAATATCGAAGGAGTTTCTCATGTTGACATGAAGGATAGGTGGTTTTGGTCATTAGAAGGCTCAGGCGAGTTCTTAGTTTCTTATGTTAGAAGGTTAATTGATAAGCGTACGCTGCCAGATATTTTGACCAAAACAAGTTGGATTAATGTTGTGCCCTGATAGGTGTGAAAACACCCATCCTTTTACCACTTATTTCTTGCTAAAACAAGACCAAAACGCGTATTTAATGTCATTTGTTTGTAATTATACGTGGTTTGTGTGTTTATTGTGTTTTCAGAGCCAACCGGATAAATATTGAAAAAAACATGAGATTGCACGGGTTTTATCGAAGAAAAAGACGAAAAGACGAAGTCTATAATCCAAGAGATGCAAAAGATTTGAAGTCGATGGGCCTATTTGAAGATTTATCGAAGAAAAGGACCAAAGATGGAAGATTTACATATGTCGAAGAACTCAAGTCTATTATGAAGAAATTAAAAGACGAGTTGAATTTATTCGTCGACAAATCCCGAATCGAAATCGAAAACGTCAACTTTTCTGAAAAGACGAGAAGACAAAAAGAAAGGGAGAAAGCCCACTCACCAAACCAAGCCAAGCCCTATAAATACCCTTCCCATTCACATTTTGGAGACTAGTTTTTCTTTCTGTTATTTCTTTTCCTAGTTCGTAGGAACCAACTCCCTTAAAAAGATTGGTGGTTTTCATTTTCTTTGATTTCTTCCACAATCTTGTAAGTTTAATCTTTCCATTTTGTTTGTTTGAATCTTAATCATTAATACAAGTTTCCATTTAATATTTCTTTCTTCTCTTGTTGATTCAAAGTTCTAAGGTTTTATTTTATTGGTTTTGATCTTCAAAAGTAAGTGGGTTTTGAGTTTTTGTTGTTTTGGATTGATGATTATCATTAGTAAATGATTAGTGGTTAAATTGGCTTGAGTTTTGTTTAAAAACTTGGTGGATTTTGGTTAAATTCGTGGTGTTTGTTATTCCCCTGTTCTTCTTTTCTTGTTACTGTTTCACATCCCCAGATTCCGAATGAATTAATTGTTCCGAATCAAGGGTTTGAGCATTTTATTCCGAACCAGCAGTTCATCCGGAATAATCAATATTCCGGATGAGTAGGTAAGTTCCGAATCAAAGTTTTGTCAAATATTCCGAGCCAGTTTTCTTAAAATTTCCGAATGAAGCTTTTTGTTTAAAATGTTCCGAATAAAGAAATGTTCCGAATGAAGCTTTTGTTTAAAATGTCCGAATGAAGCAACTTTTGTAATTTTTATTCTGAACCAAATAAATGTTCCGAATGAAGCAATTGTTCCGAATCAGTAAACATTCCGAATCAACCCTTTTAATTAATTGTTCCGAATGAAGCAAATGTTCCGAGTCAAGTGATTTATTCCGAATAAACAATTTATTCCGAGTCAGTTGATACTCCGAATCAGTGTTCCATTAAATGTTCCGAATGAAGCAAATGTTCCGAGTCAAGTGAAATATTCCGAATAAACAATATATTCCGGATCAAGCACATTCCGAATGAAGGTAGTTTTGTTGAATATTCCGAATGAAGAAATTTCAAGATATTCCGGGTGAAGGTTTTTGTCTAATATATTCCGAATAAAGGTTACATTCTGAATCAGTGATTTTTCTGAGTTAAGGTACTTTACTGTTTAATTTTAAATTCATGTTTTATTTTTAGTATTGCTTTTAGTTTAATTTTATTACTTCTCGCACTTATCTTTTAAGTAGATATAGATCAAAAGCTCCCCCTTTTAGTTACCAATTACAACAATTCCACTTTGAACCGTGATCGATTCGAGAAGATACCGAGAACGAAACAACGACAAATATAATTGGGTACGAGCAACACGATCAAAGATCTTGCAAAAGCTACATTTTTAATTGACTAAAATTCAGTTATTAAAATGGCGCCGCTGCCGGCTCTTTTCGTAAGGATCAACGGTTTCTTGTGAGAAAAATTGGATTTTGGGATCCGTTCTTTCGGGAACGTTATTTTCATGCACAAAAATTTTCAAAAACCCATAAAAATATAAAATTTTCAAAAATACAAAAACATTAAAAACCCTATAAAAACCAAAAATATTTTCTCTTGCATTTTCTTTTTAGTGTATGCGTACTCGATCAACGTCTTATTCAAAGCCCGAGACTCTCGAAGATTTAGACATGGTCGGTGTACACAACAACAATAATCCACCCCACCCCAACAATAATAATCCACCCCACCCCAACATGAATAATCCACTCTTACCCGACCTACGAACCATGGAGGAGCTATGCCAACCTACGATGAACGGACGTGGAGGCCCGATTGCGCCGATGCATATCACGGCTCAGGAGTTTTCGTTGAAGCATCACATGATCCAACAAGTGCAAACTAACCCATTTCGCGGAATTCCAGATGATGATGCCAATATACACCTCGACAAATTCATTACCATCACCCAAAGCATGAAGTCATCCGGTGTTTCTATGGATGAACTTCGCCTCCAACTATTTCCCCACTCGCTTTCTCACCATGCCAAAAAATTGTTTGACCGTCTTTCAAAGAATTCTATTCATACTTGGAACGACATGACTCAACGCTTTTTATCGCGCTATTTCCCACCATCCATGGTCACGAGCCTTCGTAACCAAATTAGTGGATTCATGCAAGACAATGATGAATCGCTCATTGATGCTTGGGAACGATACAATGATTTGATCGACCGTTGTCCAAATCACAACATGCTCCCCGTCACTCTCATTGACACTTTCTACAATGGTCTCACTTTTCGTGATCGTGACACGATCAACGCCGCCGCCGGTGGTACCTTTATGAAAAGGAGACCAGAGGAGTGTAGAGAGTTGATTGAAAACATGACTACTCACCACAAGAATTGGGATTCATCCGCATCATCAAGATCTAATCCGAGAGTCAATGTTTCATCTACTTCTTCCACCACCGACATGTCCGTCATGGAACGTGCTTTTCTTGAAATTAGCAAAAGTATGTAAATTTTGGCTTCTAACCAAACTCAACAAGCTAAAGCCGTTGCAATTTCTTGTAACACATGTGGTGGTCCTCATTCCTACAATGATTGTGCTTCTACTCAAGGCAATTTTTGTGAAAACGTTAACGCGGCATACGGTACTTATCCCACGGGAGGCTATCAAGCTCGTCCTCAAGGAGACCGTAGCTTGCTAAGTTATCGTTCAAACAACTATCTTGCTCCACCCGGTTTTACTCCTCAAAACCAAAATCAACAACATAGCTATAACCGAAATAACCAAAGTCAACCTCGTGCTAACAATCAATATCAATCCCAAAGAAACCCATACCCACCTCAAGTAAATTCTCAAGCTTACCAAGCTCCACCTCTCAATCAACCGATGGCATTAAATCAAGACGTCGAGACGTTCATGAGGACCAATAGAGAGATGGTGACGAATCTTCAGAGTCAATTCATCAACTTGAAGGGAGAAATGGCGAAACAAGGGAGCAATATTCGAGCCGAGCTAAGGAATGACATGGCGAAACAAAGCAATGATATTCGTGCAGACATGAGAGACTCTTTCAGCACTCAAGCGGACAACATACGTGATATGATCGGTTCGCTCTTCCAAGGTAATCAACCCTGTTCTTCGGGTACTCTTCCGAGTAACACCGTTGCGAATCCAAGAGGGGAGATGAAAGCAATCACCACTCGTAGTGGAAAAGGTTATACGGAACCCGATCTTCCTACACCTCCACCCGTGATTGTGAACAAGGAAAAAGAGCAACTTTCCTCACCTCCTTTGCCTTCTACCCCCATTCCCCCACCACCCGTGGTTGTGAGTGATCCTACTCCCCTAAAGCCTTCCTCTTCATCCGATATACCTTATCCTTCAAGGTTGAGGAAAGAGAAGCAAAAGAGCAAGGATGATATTCAAGTTTCAAACTTTCTCAAAATGTTTAAACAATTGAATTTTAACATCTCCTTTGCCGAGGCTCTCGCTCACATGCCTAAATATGCGAAGATGTTTAAAGATCTTCTTAGTGACAAGGAGAAGCTTCTTGACATTGCTCAGACCCAACTTAATGAGAATTGCTCCGCGGTTCTCTTAAGGAAATTGCCCACCAAACTTGGTGATCCGGGTCGCTTCTTGATTCCTTGCAACTTCCCAAGAGTAGAGAATTGAATGGCCCTAGCCGATCTAGGTGCCAGTATAAACTTAATGCCTTTAAGTGTTTGTAAGCAATTATCTCTCCCCGAGCTAGTCCCCACCAAAATGACTTTGGAATTAGCTAACCGTACGTTTGCTTATCCAGTGGGGATAGCCGAAGACGTCTTCGTTGGCGTTGACAAATTCACCTTTCCGGCGGATTTTGTTGTCGTTGACTACGAGATGGATCCTCGTGTTCCATTAATCGTTGGACGTCCCTTCTTGAGGACCGGTCGCACTCTCATTGATGTAGCCGCGGGCGAAATAATCATGAGAGTTGGTGACGATAAAATTTTCTTCAACATGGGTAAGATTTCTAAGCAACCTTATTCATATGAGAGTATTAATGCTATTGATGTTCTCGATGAGGCTTGTGAAGAACACTTTCATTATGCTTGCAAAAGTACTCTCTTCTCTACCCAATGTTGAGATCGTTGCCTCAATTGCTCCGTCCTTGAATCCTTTTGGAGAAAGTGACTTGGATGATTTTGAAGCTAGCTTGGGTCCTCTCGATCTTAAGTATGATGATTCTCCCACCGATTGGGATGAAGACATTCGTACAATTGAGAAACTTCTCAATGAAGACCCGTTTTCTTCTCCTTCTCCTAAAGAGGTGACTAGTGATGATCCATCGTTAGTTACACCATCTATTGAGGATCCTCCTACTCTTGAGCTTAAGGACCTACCTCCTCATCTCGAGTATGTTTTCTTAGAAGGCATTGATCAACTTCCCGTTATCATTGCTAAGGACTTAAAAGCCGATGAGAAAACTCGTCTCATTGAAGTTCTCAAGAAACATAAAAGAGCTATCGCTTGGAAAATCTCCGATATTCGCGGAATTGATCCTCACTTTTGCACACATAAAATTCTCATGGAGGACGACTTTAAGCCCACAATTCAAAGCCAACGAAGGGTGAATCCTAAAATCCATGACGTTATCAAAAAAGAGGTTATCAAACTTCTTGATGCGGGCATGATTTATCCTATCTCGGATTCACCATGGGTTAGTCCAGTCCATTGTGTGCCTAAGAAAGGCGGAATCACCGTTGTGCCCAATCAAAACAACGAGTTGATTCCTACACGTCTCGTTACTGGGTGGAGAGTTTGTATCGACTACCGCAAACTCAATGATACCACGAGAAAGGATCATTTCCCTCTTCCCTTTATGGACCAAATGCTTGAACGTTTAGCGGGTAATGAATATTACTGCTTTCTAGATGGTTTCTCGGGTTATTTCCAAATACCCATCGATCCCCAAGATCAAGAGAACACAACATTCACTTGTCCCTATGGCACATTTGCCTACAAAAGAATGCCTTTTGGCTTATGCAATTCCCCCGGGACTTTCCAAAGGTGCATGTTGGCTATCTTCCATGAGATGGTTGAGCAAACCATGGAAGTCTTCATGGATGATTTCTCGGTCTTTGGGGATTCCTTCTCTTCTTGCCTTCCCAATTTAGAACGTATGCTTAAGCGGTGTGAAGACACTCGCCTTGTTCTAAATTGGGAAAAATGCCATTTTATGGTAAAAGAAGGCATTGTGCTAGGACAAAAAATTTCAAAAGCCGGTCTTGAAGTCGACCGTGCTAAAGTGGATGTCATAGCCAAATTACATCCACCTTCAACCGTGAAGGGTGTTAGAAGTTTTCTGGGTCATGCGGGCTTTTATCGTCGATTCATTCAAGATTTCTCTAAAATCGCTCGCCCGATGACCCACCTCTTGGAAAAAGATACTCCTTTTATCTTTTCTACAGAGTGTATCGAAGCCTTCAATATTCTTAAGGATAAGCTAACTAAGGGACCAGTCTTGGTTACCCCTAATTGGGAGCTACCTTTTGAGTTGATGTGCGATGCTAGCGACTTTGCTATTGGAGCGGTTTTGGGCCAAAGAGTGAATAAACACTTCCAACCAATCCATTATGCTAGCAAGACAATGACGGGGGCTCAATTGCATTATACGACAACCGAAAAAGAGCTTTTAGCTGTTGTCTATGCTTTTGAAAAATTTCGCCCCTATCTTGTTTTATCCACCAAAATCGTATACACAGACCATTCCGCGTTGAAGTACTTGATGACTAAGCACGACTCTAAGCCAAGACTTCTTCGCTGGGTTTTACTCCTTCAAGAATTCCACATTGAAATTCGTGACAAGAAGGGAGCTGAAAACCCAGTCGCGGATCATCTAAGTAGACTTGAGGATCCATATCAAGGGGATCATCCGAACAAAGAGATCAATGACTCTTTTCCCCTTGAGACCTTAATGTCTATAAATCTCAATCTGGATGACACCCCGTGGTTTTCCGACATTGCAAACTACTTAGCAGGTGGTGTTCTCATCAAAGGGTTAACATCCCAACAAAAGAAGAAGTTCTTGAATAATGTTAAGACTTACTTTTGGAATGACCCTTTTCTCTTCAAACAATGCGCTGATTTGATTATTCGCCGATGTGTTGACGGACCGACAGCTTTAGACATTCTCGAGGCTTGCCACAAAGGACCCACCGGTGGTCACTTTGGTCCCAACTACACCGCCAAAAAAGTGTTTGACTCGGGATTTTATTGGCCCACCATTTATCGTGATGCTCACGAGATGGTTAAACATTGTGATGCTTGCCAAAAACAAGGCAAAATCACACATAAAGATGAGATGCCTCAAAATTTCATACAAGAATGTGAAATCTTTGATGTATGGGCATCGACTTTATGGGGCCATTCCCTTCTTCTAAAGGAAACAAATACATCCTTGTCGCCGTTGACTACGTTTCTAAATGGGTT
Organism: Glebionis coronaria; assembly: GCA_025667525.1. Classification (NCBI taxonomy): domain Eukaryota; kingdom Viridiplantae; phylum Streptophyta; class Magnoliopsida; order Asterales; family Asteraceae; genus Glebionis; species Glebionis coronaria. The sequence goes on along the minus strand of CM046881.1, from coordinate 339,380,820 downwards.
GAAGCCAAAGCTTTACCCACTAACGACGCGAGGGTGGTTTGTAATTTCTTGAAACAACTGTTTGCTCGATTCGGTGTTCCTCGTGCTATAATCAGTGACCGCGGGACTCATTTTTGCAATGATCAATTTGCAAGAGTCATGGCTAAGTATGGTGTCAATCACCGTCTTTCCACCGCTTATCATCCTCAAACCAATGGTCAAGCCGAGATATCCAACCATGGATTGACGCGAATTTTGGAACGTACTGTGGGAGAGCATCGTGCCTCGTGGGCCGATAAACTTGATGATGCTCTGTGGGCTTTCCGTACCGCCTATAAGACACCGATTGGTTGTACACCTTATCGTCTTGTGTACGGGAAAGCATGCCACCTTCCCATCGAGCTGGAACATAAGGCATACTGGGCCTTGAAGTGGGCTAACTTCGACATCAACAAAGCCGGTGATCTTCGCAAGATTCAACTCAACGAGCTACATGAATTGAGGAATGAAGCTTACGAGAACTCATTGATCTACAAGGAGAAGACCAAGATTATCCACGATGCTAGAATTAAGAACCGAGAGTTCCACGTTGGTGATCAAGTCTTACTTTATAACTCTCGGTTGAAAATCTTCTCGGGCAAGTTGAAGAGCCGCTGGTCTGGTCCATTCACCATCGCCAATGTCTTTCCCTATGGCACCATTGAGATTTCTCAGCCAAATGGGCCCAATTTTAAGGTGAATGGCCAGCGTCTGAAGTTGTACTTTGGTGAGGACATCTCTCATGAGATGATTCCATCCCTCACCACGTTTCCCTTGAATTAGTTCGGGACTGAGTCAGGCTCGTGACTCGGTTAACAAAAACAAGCGCTCCTCGGGAGGCAACCCGAGTATCTATCCCCCTTTTCCCGTTTTTCATCCTAAGTGTAGGGGGAGCTATATAGGTTGCTTGTGTTTGTATGGTGATGTGATTACAGGGATACATGCACTCTTGGAATCTTTGAAGAACCGTGCTCTCATGTTATCCGCAATACCGGTTCTATCTCTCAACTATCGTGATTCAATTTTCTTCATACTCACATTCGAAATTGATCACTTTAGTTGTCTCCTCCTTAACTTGATTTAACCAACGTGCACAATGTCCTAAGTATAGGGGATACTTTTCCTACATGCTTAAACATTGAGGGCAATGTTTATATTAAGTGTAGGGGAGACTTCTATCGAATTTTTAAGTGGACTTTTCCATTAAAGTGCCTTCATTTAACCGGAAAATTCGATTTTTCGACATTTTTCAAAATTTTTAATCTATTTTGGCCTAGTTGTATAGTTGCATTTTACTTTGTTATGTTTATTTTCTCTCCTTGCTAGAATAAAATTTCAATACAGTGGTTTTAATTTTTCAAAGTCGTGAATATTTTGACTCAACCCGAGTTTACTTATCTAAGTTTACTCTAGCTAGTATCCTTAACGTGTTTAAGTCAAGTTTTGCTAGGCTTTTATATAGGGAGCTTTAAAACGCGAAAGTCTTAACTCTCACGGGTTAAGAACAAGAACTTTTCGCAAGTTCCTATAATTGATCCTAGAGAGTCGTTTATCAAGGGAACTTTAAAATGCAAATTCTAAACTTGAAAGAGTCTAAGAAGATGCAAGATCCTATAGGCGACTCGAAAACCCAAAACTTTGATTTAATTGGCTAAGCATCCACGAGTCTCATTCTTTGAGATTTTAAATTGTGGAGAACGAGAGATGATAGAGTCAATTATAAGTTTGGTATTCTTTCGTGAATTTATGTGGGTTGATTATAAGCCTATTCTCTCATCGCTTGCTAAAAAATTTATCAGCAATAAATAAGGTGGTACGATTTGAAAAGTTACTTAGCTTCTAGCCCAAGATCGTTTAAAAGTTGCTCGGTATTAATTAGAGTTCATAGCCAAGGCATAACTTATTGAAGCGGGATGCGAAGATTGGCGAGTCCGAAAAGGTCCTAACAAGGCATGAGGGCTACATTTTGTTGCTCAAGATCCAAAAGTGATGTGAAGAATCATTTATCGAAAATCAATATGAAGGATCGAGACACACGATGAAAAGCAAGAACTCCCCAAAAGATCATGGAGAAATCTATCCGAAAAGACCCTAGCAAGGTATGAGGATAAATAGATCCAAGTCCTAAAAGGAGGCGGATCGTTGTATATCAAAGTCCAAAATAAAGATTGGAGAAAAATGAAAGAAGTCGTGGTCCAAAGATGAAGAATCTCTCAAAAACTTCAAGTGAAGAAATTCCTATTATGAAGAGAAGACCATAATTTCAAGAACGTCTCTCAAAGTTTCGAAGTATGAAGTCGCTGCCAAATATCGGTCCGAGAAAGGTCTCAAATCTGAAGCGAGTTATGCCAAGATATGAACTTTATGAGGTCCCGAGAAGCAGTTTTAAAAGATTTTGTCCTTTAGCTAACTATTGATTAAATCGTCCCACTTTGTTTTCAGCTAAATAACTATCGAAATAAGTCAAACGATGCATCCTCGTGATCATTTAAGACAAAAATAAAATATAAGAGATACACCTAGGAATAAGGGAGTCTAAGTGAATAATTGGGCCACATGAGTTCGTGTTAGTTTGCTAACTTATAATAACAATGATCTCGTTTTTAAGCTTGGTATGGGGAACGTGAAACTTGAGAATGATGAACATTCATGACAATCTAAAACCCCAATGTAAGTCTTTAAATACTTTACTTATTTTGTTCTTTTGGTTTTGTTAGTGTTTAGAATTTAGTAAAGGCCAAGGTGGGTTATTTATGATGAGAAATGTAAACCGTGCTTTAAAATTGTAGCATTGCATGAGGGCATGGCAATGGTTAAGTGTAGGGGATTTGATAGGCGTGAAAACACCCATCCTTTTACCACTTATTTCTTGCTAAAACAAGACCAAAACGCGTATTTAATGTCATTTGTTTGGAATTATGCGTGGTTTTTGTGTTTGTTGTGTTTTCAGAGCCAACCGGATAAATATTGAAGAAAACATGAGATTGCACGGGTTTTATCGAAGAAAAAGACGAAAAGACGAAGTCTATAATCCAAGAGATGTAAAAGATTTGAAGTCGATGGTCCTATTTGAAGATTTATCGAAGAAAAGTACCAAAGATGGAAGATTTACATATCTCGAAGAACTCAAGTCTATTAAATGAAGAAATTAAAAGACGAGTTGAATTTATTGGTCGACAAATCCCGAATCGAAATCGAAAACAACAACTTTTCTGAAAAGACGAGAAGACAAAAAGAAAGGGAGAAAGCCCACTCACCCAACCAAGCCAAGCCCTATAAATACCCTTCCCATTCACCTTTTGGAGACTAGTTTTGTCTTTCTGTTATTTCTTTTCCTAGTTCGTAGGAACCAACTCCCTTAAGGAGATTGGTGGTTTTCATTTTCTTTGATTTCTTCCACAATCTTGTAAGTTTAATCTTTCCATTTTGTTTGTTTGAATCTTAATCATTAATACAAGTTTCCATTTAATCTTTCTTTCTTCTCTTGTTGATTCAAAGTTCTAAGGTTTTATTTTATTGGTTTTGATCTTCAAAAGTAAGTGGGTTTTGAGTTTTTGTTGTTTTGGATTGATGATTATCATTAGTAAATGATTAGTGGTTAAATTGGTTTGAGTTTTGGTTAAAAACTTGGTGGATTTTGGTTAAATTTGTGGTGTTTGTTATTCCCCTGTTCTTCGTTTCTTGTTACTGTTTCACATCCCCAGATTCCGAATGAATTAATTGTTCCGAATCAAGGGTTTGAGCATTTTATTCCGAACCAGCAGTTCATCCGGAATAATAAATATTCCGGATGAGTAGGTAAGTTCCGAATCAAAGTTTTGTCAAATATTCCGAGCTAGTTTTCTTAAAAGTTCCGAATGAAACTTTTTGTTTAAAATGTTCCGAATAAAGAAATGTTCCGAATGAAGCTTTTGTTTAAAATGTTCCGAATGAAGCAACTTTTGTAATTTTTATTCCGAACCAAATAAATGTTCCGAATGAAGCAATTGTTCCGAATCAGTAAACATTCCGAATCAACCCTTTTAATTAATTATTCCGAATGAAGCAAATGTTCCGAGTCAAGTGATTTATTCCGAATAAACAATTTATTCCGAATAAACAATTTATTCCGAGTCAGTTGATATTCCGAATCAGTGTTCCATTTAATGTTCCGAATGAAGCAAATGTTCCGAGTCAAGTGAAATATTCCGAATAAACAATATATTCCGGATCAAGCAGATTCCGAATGAACGAAGTTTTGTTGAATATTCCGAATGAAGCAATTTCAAGATATTCCGGATGAAGGTTTTTGTCTAATATATTCCGAATAAAGGTTACATTCCGAATCAGTGATTTTTCTGAGTTAAGGTACTTTACTGTTTAATTTTAAATTCAAGTTTTATTTTCAGTATTGCTTTTAGTTTAATTTTATTACTTCTCGCACTTATCTTTTAAGTAGATATAGATCAAAAGCTCCCCCTTTTAGTTACCAATTACAACAATTCCACTTTGAACCGTGATAGATTCGAGAAGATACCGAGAACGAAACAACGACAAATATAATTGGGTACGAGCAACACGATCAAAGATCTTGCAAAAGCTACATCTTTAATTGACTAAAATTCAGTTATTATGCCCTTTAAAGTAAATATCCACACGCCTGGAAAGTAATGTTAGATTGCTTACCTACTATGTTGACTATTTCTAAACAAGATATGAATATAAGAATCTGTCTTATGTCCAATCTATGATAAGGCGGTGTATTAGCTAGTCATGCTTTCTTCCTTTGCCATATATTTTGAGAGATCTTTCGTAGGGTCACCTGCTAGCGGGATATTAATTTATGGATGTATCCTCGTATGAGGAATGGTTAGAGTGTCTATTGAATATTTGTCTTCCAGTAAAAGATTAAAAAGTTGCTCGAGATTTTGTTTATATGGCTGCTTATTTGAAGTTTTTGCAACAAGAGTATATTTGGTTTCGAACTTTCTATAAAGATGACTATTTTTGAGGATGTTGTGGTATGTTCCTTTTATTATTGTAAACATGGATTCAAGGTTTTTTAGTTGAATTGATTGACTTAAAATCCCTCATTTTATATTGTAAATTTCAGACTTCTCGTTATTTCGTAATAAAATTGCCTTGCTCAAAAAACAAACAATTACCAAAGATTTCTTATAGTGTTGGGTGTCATTAGGGTTAAGAGGTGGTGCCATGAGTAGAACTTGTGCCACCTCATCACATCTTTTTTATAACATCAAAATTCATACAATATTAAAAAAACACATTTTTAATACAAAAGTAATGTAATATGTCCGCACATATTTCATTAATATACAAATACAAAATTCTAAAAAATATTCACCGCGTCAATTGATATTCTCTGCTCGAGCAACTAAAATGAGAGATGGTGTGTGGTTCTTGGCGCCATGTGAGCTCATAAACCGGCTTACGTGCCAAGCTCACCATACCGCAAGTTCTTACTTTTTAATGCCTTTACAATGACAAGCTCACCATACCGCAAGTTCTTACTTTTTAGTGCCATTTACAATGGGGTAAAAGTTGTAAAATACCATCTTACTTATTTTTTTGTGCCGACTTTAAACACTTACTATTTTATCTTGTGATTTTACCATTGTACTTGTTTGTTTTGTAAGAATATTACCATTATGACCGTTTACATTTACACGTCATTAAATTAATTATTTTAAAAATAAAAAATCATTTAATATATCCTATGTGGAGGTAAGAGTTTGCATTTTATCCATCTATTTGTCCTTACTCGATCAATAAACCAAACCCAACATACATTATCCTAAACCTAAATACCCCATCCCCCTGCAAATAAAAGCCTGCTACTCCTGCAAATAACTAAAGTTCCCATAGAGGTGGTATCTAGCTTTGCAATATCCATCTCCATTTCCTCCAAATATCAACATCCCACCTGAACTTACCGACACCGAAACTATTCTTGGTCCAGTGCCGACCCTATCTGCGTGATTTCTTGAATCTTCAACAAATGTCCAAGAAAGCCAAACAGCTTATGTAATAACTCGAATTTTAGATAAGAAAATTTGTTCTCGTGTATAATCTTATAGAATTGATTTTCAGTTTAAAGTAGACTCAATCGTTTTTTGTAGATAAAATAAAGATTGGTTATCTATTTCTACTTAAAAGTTAAAACGTGATTAAATGGTGAAAATAAAAATAAACAATGTAAATAAATGTAGGAATAAGAAAAAAATGAATGTTGAAATAAAGAAAAAGTTGGGATTAATAAATGACGGAATAAAATAAAAATATAAAATATGAAAGCCGGATTAAAAATAAAATAAAAGGTTTTAAATGTCGGAATAACAAAAAATATTATAAATTCGGAATAAAAAGAAAGTTTAAAAGTCGGATTTTATAAAAAATGTTACTGAAGTCAGAATAAGTAAAAAGTTATTAAAAGTCAGAATCCAAGAAAAACTAAAGTCAGAATCAAAGCTTATGGAGGGAAAATAAAACAATAAGTCGGAATCTAATATGCAGTAGCAAATTCGAATAAAAAATGGTACAAAAGTCGGATTTTGTTTACTACTAAACATAAGCCGGAAAGCATTAACAATTTGGCGGGAAAAAAATCATGAGAAGTCGGATTGCATGCATGAAAGATTCGGAATCCAACTATACTACAAAGTCGGAATGTTGCATTATTTATGGCAATGTCAGATTAGTCCAAATCAAACAAACAATTCGGAATATCTTTCAAGACATAAAATTCGAAATGTAGATTACTGAGTGAAAGTCGGAATTGACATGTTTTTGTGGAGGGAAAGAAACAAAAAAAAGTCTCAATACTATAGTTTGCACAATGTCGGAATGTGGTTTAAACTAAAATGTCGGAATAAAAATATCGCGAATTCGGAATGAGGGTTTTGCTATAAAAGTCGGATTAATAAATTTGACTAAAAGTCGGAATAAGGAAAAACTATTAAAAAGTCAGAATAAGGGTTTATGATTTAAATGAAAAATAAGCAAAAAAATTAAGCAAATAAGTAAAATTAAGCTAAACTAATTTCTAAAATAAGTCAAACAAAACACAAAATAAAACTCTAAAAAGCACCAAATAAGCAAAAAAAAATTAAATCTATTTTGAAAACATTAAGCTACCAAATCCACTCAAATAAAAATAAGCCAAACATAAAATAAGCAATAAGCACAATAAGCTATAAAATCAACCACATAAAAAGTAATTAAAACAAGAAATAAGTAACTTAATCAAATAAGCAATTAACACAAATAAGCTAACAAGATTAATCAACTCAAACATAAATTTAAACAAGAAAGGAAGAATGAGATTAATGAAAAGCTTAAAATTAAAGATTAAGATTTAAAGTTTAACAATGGAAGATTAAAGATGAATTAAGAGTTGAAAGATGCAAAGCTTAAAGAAAATGAGAGAAAAGTAAAGATTACACCTACTCTTAATTAAAAACTAATAACTACTCTCATGAATACAAATGATGGACTTGGAGTCTATTTATAGGTGGAGGAGTATGTTGGTGTTGTTGCTTCCTTCTTTTCTTTTGTCTTCTCGTCATGACAATAATCTCGTCAGTCTCGACTTTGTCTTGGGATTCGTCGATAAATAAAACTGAACCTGTCTTTTAATTTCTTCTTTTATTAGATTTGGTTCTTCGACTTTTTAAACTTTCGTCTTCTGTTTTTTTCTTCAATAATTCTTCAGAATAGGCCTTTGACTTCCGTTCTTTTGCACTTTTGATTTTTTGACTTGTCTTTTGTCTTTATCTTCGATAAAAGCCCGTGAAATCTCATGTTTTCTTCCTTTTTCATCTTTTGGTCCTAAAACACAACAAAAACACAAACCACGCGTAATTCCGACTTTTACAACATTAAACACATGTTTTGGTCTCATTTTTATTTGTTTTAAGTGGTAAAAGGATAAGTGTTTTCACAGTTATTAAATCTCCTACACTTGACCGTTGCAATGACCTCATGCAATGCATTAATTTCAAAGCAACATTTACATTTTCCTCATAATTAACCTACCTTGGCCCTTATTACATACTACGACTCTATGGAAACTAAAAAGATAGACAATTTTCAAGAGAAAAAGATATACAAGTTCACATTATTTATTTACTCGAAATTGTTTGATGGAATAAACTTTTAAAGAAATTAAAGACTTAAATTAGGGCTTTAGTGTCATGAATATTTATCACCCTCAAGTTTCACGTTCCCCACATCAAGCTTAAAAACGAGATCATTGTTATTATAAGTTAGTAAAGCTAACACTTACTCGTGCGGCTCAATTATTCACTTAGACCCCCTTATTCCTATGGTGTATCTCTTTTATTTTATTTTATTGTGTTGAATGATCACGAGGATGCATTTTTTACTTATTTTGATAATTTAATTAGGGCGAAAATAAAGTAGGACGATTTAATCAATAGTTAGCTAAAGGACAAACTCTTTTAAAACGGTTTCTTGAAATCTCAAAAAGTTCATATCTTGGCATAACTCGTTTCACGATTTGAGACCTTTCTCGGACAGATATTTGGCATTTATTTCATACTTCGAATCTTGAGAGACGTTCTTGAAATAATGGTCTTCTCTTTACATGTGGAATTTCTTCACTTGAAATTTTTGAGAGATTCTTCAAACATGGACCACAACTTCTTAACTTTTCTTCAATCTTTATTTGGATTGTGATATACAACGATCCGCCTTCTTTTCGGACTTGGATCTATTTATCCTCATACATTGTTAAGGTCTTTTTGGATAGTTTTCTCCATGATCTTTATGGGAGTAAATTTCTTTTCGTCGTGTATCTTGATCCTTCATATTGATTTTGGGATAATGATTCTTCACATCATCTTGGATCTTTAGCAACAAAATGTAGCCCCCATGCCTTGTTAGGGCCTTTTTGGACTCGCCAATCTTTGCATCTCGTTTCAATAAGTTATACCTTGGCTATAAACTCTAATTAATCCCGAGCACCTTTTAAATGATCTTGGGCTAGAAGCTAAGTAACTTATTAAATCGTACGACCTTACTTATTGCATTTATTTATTGACAAGCGATGGGAGAAAAAGCTTATAATTAACTCACATAAATTCAAGAAAGAATACAAAACTTATAACTGACTCTATCATTTCTCGTTCTCCACAATTTAAAATCTAAAGGAATGAGACTCGTGGATGCTTAGCCTAACAAACCAATTAAGGTCCATATGGTTAAGGATGCTAGCTAGAGTAAACTCAAATACGTAAACTCGGGTTGAGTCAAAATATTCACGACGGGCCTAATATATCAAAGACATCTAGACTTGTTAAAACCACTTTATTTATTTCTTTATTTTGACTTTATTCTAGAAATGGAATATATACATACGATGAAAGAAAATAACGATAAGAAAGGAAAATACTACTAGGCAAAAATAGATCAAAATTTTGAAAAATGATGAAAAAATAAATTTTCTGTTTAAAATGAGGATATATTCATGGAAAAGCCCACTTAACTTCGATAGAAGTCTCCCGTACACTTAATATAAACATTGTCCTCAATGTTTAAGCATGTGGAAGTAAACTCCCCTAAACTTAGGACATTGTGCACGTTTATTAAATCTTGCTAAGGAAGAGACAAATAAAGTGATTCCCATTTCAACATTTATGGATATAAAATATTGAATCACAAGAGTTTAGGATAGAACCGATATGACAGGTATTCGGAATCACGGGACGTCAAAAGTCACCAAAAGTGGATTTTTGAAAGCTCCAATCCCTTCACATCATAAGAAACAACAAAACAACAAACACCTACTTGGCTCCCCCTACACTTATTATGGAAAATGGGTAAAGAAAGATAGATCCTCGGGTTGCCTCCCGAGAAGCGCTTGTTTTTGTTAACCGAGTCACGAGCCTGACTCGACCCCGAATACTATGGTGAAAAGTTCATAGAAAACCTTGAAGAAAATCCACCGGGGTCAAATACATGGTTCTCATCCAAAAAGTAGCATAACCCTACGGTGAAAACCACAAGCCAAAGTAGAGTAGGCGAGGTTCCCTTAAGCAAATGTTGAGCAGATGATAGTAGAAGGTATGGTAAGGTGAAAGCGCAACTCCGAATATTTCAAAAATATTTCCTTTTATTTCATCAGATGGATACTAAGATGGCTCAAAAACTTTAATATCTGGATCGAACACCTTTTCCTTTAGGGGAAAATAAGAAAGACACTCATTAGAACTTGAAGAAGATTCGCCCATATACCTCACAATCTCATCCGAAGAAGGTGGAAAGAGAGGTGTCAAAATATAAGTACTCTGAATGTTGGTGTCGTCTGATTTCTTTTCCTTTAAAACGGGTTTCTTAAAGTCCGAAGGAGGGTAAAGGCGAAATCTAAAATAGGAGAATCATGCTGATTAGGAAATTGAGTATTGAGAAACGTGTCGAAATCTTCCTCAAAAGAGTAATCCTCTAAAGTAGTATCAAATGTTGTTGGTGGAGGATCCTCTTCAAAGATAGGAGCAAAAACATCATCAGAAGACTCAACAGTTGAAGAATCACTTGAAAGAGTGTCATCATCATCAAACTCATCATAAATCGGCATGTCTTCATAATCAGATGTAGAATCATCATAATCATCATAAATTGGTGGAGCATCCAAATCGGGAAGAGAATCATCAGAATCTTCCACATGTTCTTGAAAAAGTGGATTATCATAGAAAGGCTTGAAAAGAGGATTGTTGTGTATCACAAAATCATTGACGTCAAGCTTTGTTGTTTCCAAAAGAGTTGTTACAAGCTCCTCTTGAAGCACATCAATCATTTTCGCCGATTATTTTCCATTGGATTTGCTTGTAATCTATCCCATTTTAAAAACTTGTTGATCATTCCCGACCCTAAGAATTAGCTCACCTTCGGCAACATCGACTAAAGCTTTTCCTGTTCTCAAGAATGGGCGTCCAAGTATTAACGGAATACGAGGATCCATCTCATAATCAACAAAAACAAAATAAAACGGAAAAATGAATAAACCAACTTTAACAAAAACTTCTTCAGCAATACCAAACGGGTAACCGAGAGTTTGATTGGCTAGCTCAAGAGTCATACAGGTGGGTATAAGATCGGGTAATGATAACTTCTTCCAAACACCTAATGGCATTAAATTGATACTAGCCCCGAGATTCGCTAAGGCAGTACAATCTTCGATTTGGGAGAATGAACAAGGTAACACCAAATGGACGGGATCTCCAAGTTTCTCCGGAAGTTCTTTGAGAAGGACTACAGAACAATTTTCATTTAATCGACTATTAACAAGCTCAACCATCTTATCCTTCTTACTAAGCAAATCCTTGAAGATATTAACAAATTTTGCCATTTGGACAAGAGCTTCAAGAAGGCTAATGTTAAAGGTCATTTGGGAGATCATCTTCAAAAAGGAAGAAACTTGAGTATCATCCTTAGTGAGCACTTTGCACTTGTCTAACCGAGAAGGATAAGGAATATTAGGCTTAGGAGGTGTAGGTTGAGATAGTGAAGGTTTTTTCTTGTGTATAACTTCAGGAAGAGGTGAAGACGATAATGGAGAACTACTACTAGGCGTGGTAGTAGGAGGGATAAATGGGGGTGGAGGAGGTGAAACTAGAGTAACTGGGGGAGGGATATAAGGCCCTACTAAAGTTTCTCCACTGCGTGTAGTAATAACACTCACATTTGCTCTAGGATTGGGTTTGGTTGTTGAAGGAAGAGCACCTTGGGGTCGAAGGGCTTAAAGCATTTGAAAGAATTTCCTATCTGTGGACTCTTGCATTTCTTTTAATTTCTTATCTTTCTCCGAAATCTTTAGAAGAACTAAGTCCTTGGTTTGGGTATTGGTTGTATGGTGGAAAACCTTGAGGATTAAAATCTCGGTTTGGATAGCCTTGATTTTGCACTTGATAATTTCCTTGATTGGCATTGTAGCCCCACACATTTGCATTAGGTTGAAAATTAGCTCTTGGTGGACCTTGGTTGTTTTGGGTGGGTGGGGGTAGTCTTTGTTGAAAACGGGTGGAGCCAAATAGTTAGTCGAATTATAGGACAAATGATTAACATCGACATTCGGCTTGAAATGAACCCTCTTAGTGTTGTTATAAGCATACACTTCCCCTTGAGATTGGTCATAAGCCTTACCACAGTTAACATACGAATGTGGCCCATCACATGTTTCACAAGTCGCATTAAGGGCATTCACATGTTGAATGGGAGTGTTTTGAACATGTAAGGCAAGTTTTGTCACAATTGAAGTAAGCGCTTCAATTTGATTGCTAGTCTCACTATCACTAGTACTAGCCATAGTAGCCCTTACACTTTTAGTTTGAAGTTTGGCCTTGTTTTCAATTATATCTGATAGGTGTGTAAACACCCATCTTTTCTACCACTTAATTACAATAATAACCGGACCAAAACGTGTATTTTATGTCTTTTATGTCAGAATTATGCGTGGTTTGTGTTTTTGTTGTAATTTAGGACGAAATTGTGAAAAGTGGAGAAAACACGGGAATTCACGGGCATTCACGACTTTTATTGAAGAAAAAGATGAAAGACGGAGTCGAGAAGGCAAGAGTGGATAAAGAACGGAAGTCCAAGACCAATTCTGAAGATTTATCGAAGAAAAAGTCAAAAGACGGAAGTATTATCAAAGCCGAGGAACTCAAGTCTCATTTTATTGAAGAAATTAAAGACAAGTTCAAAAGAAATCCCGAGCCACAAGTCCTTAAAGTCCAAGTTTAAAAGAAAGATTAGAAGAAAAGGACTAATGACGCAATTAACAAAAAGATTAAGAAGGAAGGACTTGATGGTGCAATTAACAAGAAAGGAAGGAGAGAGGAAGCTTCCCCTAACCACTCCCTAATCACCTATATAAACCCCTCTTATTCATTCATTTAGCTCTTGTTGGCTAGATTGACAAACTAGTTCTTCCACCTTTCATTTATGCACCTTTATTTACTTGTCATTTAAATACATGTTTTGCACTTTAATTACTTTTAATTCCAAGTAAGTTTTTGATTTGTGTTCTTTAAATTCTTGTCTTAATCTTTCTTTATCATTTGATCAAGTCTTTTTATCAATCTCATTCTACCTTTCTCTCTTTTTGTTTCGGCTTGAATTTCGGATTAAGCAAGGTTTGCTTAATCCATTTGCTTATCTTGATTAAAGTCTCGTCCCTTTTTAATCCCTCTTACGAACTAAGCCACGAGATTGACAACCTTGTGTGCTTATTTGGTACTTTGTTTTAGTGTTTTGGAAATTTTCTTTAAAGTTTTGATTTTTAAGTTTTGATTTCATTTAAGTTTCGTCTTTTAAATTTTAAAAGCTTTTAACTTTTTAGCTTATTGTCATGTTTTGATTCCATTTCATTCAAGTTCTTGGTCACGGCTTATTAGAAGTAGCTTATTTAGAATTGTGCTTATTACGAATTTGGTACTCCATCGGAAAGCTAGGGTTTTCTCCACATTGCGACGGCTTGCAATTCCACATTCCGATAGTGACAGTATTGGGCTTAAGGGTTTTGCTTTCCGATCCGGGATTGCGACAGGAGTGACTTTACCTCATTCCGATCTGGGGATTGCGATCGCATATTGCGATCGCTCTTTCCGACGGCTCTTGAGGCTTGTTAAGTCGAAGTGCTGCCCAATTTTCCGTAGCCTCATTCCGATAGGTACATTCCGATAGGTACATTCCGACAGGTTACATCTTGGTATTCCGATAGCATACATTTCGATCTGGGCTACATTGCGATCTGAGGTTGTTAGGTTATTCCGATCTGAAAAGGTGACATATTCCGATCTGGGTTTCTTCAACATTCCGATAGGTGGTGTGTTCATTCCGATGGTAGGTTGATCGGAATATATTCCGATCTGGGTTAACTTTTATGTTTTGTCTTGTTTAATTTTTAGTTTATGTCTAATTTAATTTCCGTCACGCCTTTATTTTTAGTCATTTAATTATTTTACCTTCCGTCACGCTTTTAAATATCGCACTTTCTTTTAATTAGACTTAGATTTATTTTCACGCTCTTTTAATACTTGCCCTTTATTTCATCGACATTTACTTTTAAGTCTTTGCACATTTAATTAAAAACCAACCAAAAATATTTGTTTCCACCAAAGATCAACTGAGTCACATAGAGAACTAAGATCAATTCGATTAGACAGGAACACAACGAACTCAATCTTTCTTACTAGGAAAAAGCCTTGTATTAAATGGCGCCGCTGCCGGCTCTTTTCGTTAAGATCAACAGTTTTCTGTGAGAGACACGTTGCTTTTTGGGATCCGTTCACTTGTGAACGTTATTTTTCTTGCATAAAAAATAAAAAAACCATAAAAATTAAAAATTAAAAAAAATCCAAAAAGATTTTATCTTTCTTGTGTATATATATTGTCTTTGTTTTTGGTTTTGTTTTCTTTTGCATTTTCAGGTGTATGCGTACTAGATCTTCTAATTATCAAGAGCCCGAGCCTCAAGAAGATTTAGATATGGCAGGTGTTAACAACAATAATCAACTACCGCACCTCAATAATAATAATAACAACAACAATGCTCTTCCACAGCCCGATCTTCGGACCATGGAGGAACTTTGTCAACCAACAATGTTTGGACGAGGAGGACCGATTGCGCCGATGCAAATCAACGCTCCAGAGTTTTCGTTGAAGCACCACATGATTCAGCAAGTGCAAACAAACCCATTCCGTGGACTGCCTGATGATGATGCCAACAAACACCTCGACAAGTTCATTACAATCACCCAAAGTATGAAGTTGGCCGGTGCCACAATGGATGAACTTCGCCTACAACTCTTTCCACACACTTTATTACATCATGCCGAGAAATGGTTTGATCGTCTCCCGAAGAATTCTATTCACACTTGGGATGACATGACTCAACGCTTTTTGTCGCGCTACTTTCCACCATCCATGGTCACAAGCCTTCGCAATCAAATCAGCGGTTTCATGCAAGACCCTGATGAATCTCTTTTTGATGCTTGGGAGAGATATAATGTCTTGATCGATCGATGTCCAAACCACAACATGCTTCCGGTCACCTTAATCGATACTTTCTACAACGGTTTGACTTTTCGAGATCGTGATACGATCAATGCAGCCGCCGGTGGCACATTCATGAAAAGGAGGCCCGAGGAGTGTAGAGAGTTAATTGAAAACATGACTACTCATCATAAGAACTGGGATTCCTCTGCTTCTTCAAGGAACAACCCGAGAGTCAATGTTTCCTCAACCTCAGCAAACCCTGAGATGACCGAACTCACCCGCATGATGACTGAAATGAGCAAAAGTATTACGCTTCTCGCTTCAAATCAACAACAACAACAAGTTAAAGCGGTTGCTAATCCTTGTGAAACATGTGGCGGTCCTCACTCATACACCGATTGTCCTTCAACACAAGGAAATCCGGAAAATGTGTATGCAGCTTATGGTAATTATTCACCGGAAAATTACCAAGCTAGACAACAAGGGGATAGAAATCTGCTGAGCTACCGTTCAAACAACTACCTTTCACCTGGTTTTTCTCCTCAAAACCAAAACCCCGCCAACAACTACACTAGAAGCAACCAAATCCCACCAAGAGCTTCTAATCCTTATCACCCACCCACCCAACAAACTCCACCCATTAATCCCGATGTTGAGGCCATCATGAGAACCCAAGGTGAGCAAATCAAGAACTTGCAGAGCCAAATTATCAATCTTAAAGGAGATATCACAAAGCAAGGAAATGAGATAAGATCCGAGCTTCGAAATGATATTCAATCCTCCTTCAACAATCAAACCAATGATTTGAAGAATATGCTCGCTAGTTTCTTGCCAGCCGCTCAACCTTCTACTTCAAGTTCTCTACCTTCAAACACCGTCACCAATCCGCGAGCCAATGTGAGTGCTATTACTACTCGTAGTGGAGTCACCATCGTAGGACCACCAATCCCACCCCCATCATCTACACCTCCTCCACCACCATGTATCCCTACTCCTCCTACACCTAGTATTAGTGCACCATTACCGTCTCCGCCTCGACGTGATGAAGTTCCCACCAATGCTCCTTCAACATCTCAACCTTTACCTACACCTGCACCTTCACCACCCAAACCCAATATCCCTTATCCTTCTCGCTTGGGCAAGAACAAAATGCTAAACAAGGAGGACGCTCAAGTGACTAGCTATATCAAGATGATTTCTCAAATGAATTTCAACATTAGCTTTCTTGAGGCACTTGTCCACATGACCAAATTTGTTAAAGCATTTAAGGAATTGCTTAACAAGAAGGAGAAGCTGATTGAACTCGCCAACACACGCTTAAATGAAAACTGCTCTGCAGTTATTCTTAAAGAACTTCCGGAAAAACTTGGAGATCCCGGTCGTTTTGTGTTGCCTTGCGTGTTCAACAAAACTGAAGAATTTACTGCCCTTGCTGATCTCGGGGCTAGTATTAATTTGATGCCTTTGAGTGTTTGGAAAACACTATCATTGCCCGACCTCAATCCAACAAAGATGACTCTTGAACTTGCAAATCGCACTCTCGCTTACCCTGTTGGTATAGCCGAAGACGTGTTCATTAAAGTTGGCACATTTACTTTCCCGGTCGATTTTGTCGTAGTTGATTATGAAATGGACCCTCGTATTCCTTTAATACTTGGTCGGCCATTCTTGAGAACCGGACGAGCTTTAGTGGATGTTGCCGAAGGTGAGTTAATCTTACGAGTCGGGGATGATGCAAAAGTTTTCAAAATGGGGAAGCTTACTAGTTTAACTTTTGGAGGCCGAGAATCATTGAATATGATTAATGTGCTAGATGACTTTACCGTCTACGAAAATCCTCTATTCGACTCTTGCATCGATAATCCACTTTTTCATGATGATGTGGATGATTCTCTCCCTACTTTGGACGCTTCTCCCATTTATGATTCGTCACCGGTCTTTGATGCTTATGATGATGCTGATTCTAGCTCAGATTCGGATGATTTTGATTGTACTTCTGAGTATCCCGAGCAGCCTACATATGATGATTTTGATGAGGCCGATACTCTCTCGAGCGATTCTTCACATGATGAAAATCCTCCGCCATCACTCGATCCTACTTTGGACGCTTACTCATTCGAGGAAGATTTCTCTATGTTTCTTAATACATACTTCCCGCATGAGAGTGATGCACCTCCTCTGGACTTTGAATCTTATCGTCTTGATCCTACTTTGGATTTGAAGAAAATTTTGTCCAAGGAGAAGAAACCGGTTGACACCGAAGTCCGTTGCACGTATGATTTAACACCTCTTTGTCCACCTTCTAAGGACGAGGTTGTGCTTCTTTGCGGATCTTCTTCACACTCGGCTGAGCCTGCGTGCTATTTTCCCTTAAAGGAAAAGGTGTTCGATCCCGGTATTGCAATCTTTGAGCCATCTCAGTATCCACCTGATGAAATAAAAGGAAAAATCTTTGGAATCAATGAAGGCATGCTTGCACCGCTTCCTACTTGCTACCGCCATGCTCCAGCAATGCTTAAGGGAACCTTGCCTCTTCTTTGGCTTGCCTTGTTCGCCTTAAGCCTATGCTACTTGCTCGATGAAAACTATGTCTTTGATCCTGGTGGATATGTTTCAAGCTTCTTCCATTGATAATCAAGGTCGAGTCAGGCTAATAACTCGGTTAACAAAAATTCAGCGCTTCTTGGGAGGCAACCCATGCATCTATCTTTTCGCTTTCCTTATCATAAGTATAGGGGGGACCCGTTGGATTGTTTTCCTCCCCTCACTTCCTAATCAGGGATTCGAGCTTCAATGATCCACTCTTGATGATTCTTGACGACCCGTGATCCCGTGTTCTACTTATTCTCGGTTCTATCCTAAACTCTTCTCGATTCTCTATTTTATATTTTCTCAATATTCAAATAGGAATCTCTTTAGTTGTCCTTTCCTTAGCTAGATTTAAACAACGTGCACAATGTCCTAAGTGTAGGGGAGTTTACTCCCACATGCTTAAACATTGAGGACAATGTTTATATTAAGTGTAGGGGGGACTTCTATCGAAGTTAAGTGATCTTCTCCTTGTATTTGCCCTCATTTTAACCGGAAAATCAAATTTTCGACATTTTTCAAAATTTTTGATCTATTTTGGCCTATTAGTTTTTCCCTTTGTATAGTTATTTTCTTTCCTCATTAGAATAAATGTTTAATAAGTGGTTTTAATTTTCAAACGTTGTGAATCTTTTGACTCAATTCGAGTTTACTCTAGCTAGTATCCTTAACATGTTTAAGTCAAGTTTTGCTAGGCTTTTATATAGGGAGCTATAAAACGCGAAAGTCTTAACTCTCACGGGTTAAGAACAAGAACTTTTCGCAAGTTCCTATAATTGATCCTAGAGAGTCGTTTATCAAGGGAACTTTAAAATGCGATTTCTAAGCTTGAAAAAGTCTAAGAATTTGCAAGATCCTATAGGCGACTCGAAAACCCAAAACTTTGATTTAATAGGCTAAGTATCCACGAGTCTCATTACTTGAGATTTTAAACTGTGGAGAACGAGAGATGATAGAGCCAATTATAAGTCGGTATTCTTTCATGAATTTATGTGAGTTAATTATGAGCCTATTCTCCCATCGCTTGCTAATAATTTATTTGCTAATAAATAAGGTTGTACGATTTGAAAAGTTACTTAGCTTCTAGCCCCAGATCGTTTAAAAGTTGCTCGGTAATGACGAGAGTTCATAGCCAAGGCATAACTTATGAAGCGGGGCGCGAAGATTGGCGAGTCCGAAAAGGCCCTAACAAGGCATGAGGGCTATGTTTTGTTGCTAAAGATCCAAAGTGATGTGAAGAATCATTTATCGAAAATCAATATGAAGGATCGAGACACACGACGTAAAGCAAAACTCCCCAAAAGTCATGGAGAAGTGTATCCGAAAAGACCCTAACAAGGTATGAGGATAAATAGATCCAAGTCAATAAAGGAGGCGGATCGTTGTATATCAAAATCCAAAATAAAGATTGGAGAAAAATGAAGAAGTCGTGGTCCATATATGAAGAATCTCTCAAAAATTCCAAGTGAAGAAATTCCAATTATGAAGAGAAGACCATTATTTCATGAACGTCTCTCAAAGATTTGAAGTATGAAGTCGCTGCCAAATATCGGCCCGAGAAAGGTCTCAAATCGCGAACCAAGTTATGCCAAGATATGAACTTTCTGATATCCCGAGAAGCAGTTTTAAAAGATTTGGTCCTTTAGCTAACTATTGATTAAATCGTGCACTTTATTTTCAGACTAAATAACTATCGAAATAAGTCAAACAATGCATCTTCGTGATCATTCAAGACAAATAATAAAATATAAGAGATACACCTAGGAATAAGGGAGTCTAAGTGAGTAATTGGCCCACATGAGTTCGTGTTAGCTTACTAACTTATAATAACAATGATCTCGTTTTTAAGCTTGGTTTGGAGAAAGTGAAAAGTTGAGGATGATGATTATTCATGACATTTTCAAAACCCAAGGTATGCTTTTAATTTCTTTGCTTTGCATTTTTATAATTTTCTATCTCCTTAATAAAGGCCAATGTGGATTGATTATGATGAAAAGTGTAAACATGCTTTGTAACTAATGCATTGCATGAGGACATTGCAATGGTCAAGTGTAGGGGATTTGATAGGTGTGTAAACACCCATCTTTTCTACCACTTAATTACAATAATAACCGGACCAAAACGTGTATTTTATGTCTTTTATGTCGGAATTATGTGTGGTTTGTGTTTTTGTTGTAATTTAGGACGAAATTGTGAAAAGTGGAGAAAACACGGGAATTCACGGGCATTCACGACTTTTATTGAAGAAAAAGATGAAAGACGGAGTCGAGAAGGCAAGAGTGGATAAAGAACGGAAGTCCAAGACCAATTCTGAAGATTTATCGAAGAAAAAGTCAAAAGACGGAAGTATTATCAAAGCCGAGGAACTCAAGTCTCATTTTATTGAAGAAATTAAAGACAAGTTCAAAAGAAATCCCGAGCCACAAGTCCTTAAAGTCCAAGTTTAAAAGAAAGATTAGAAGAAAAGGACTAATGACGCAATTAACAAAAAGATTAAGAAGGAAGGACTTGATGGTGCAATTAACAAGAAAGGAAGGAGAGAGGAAGCTTCCCCTAACCACTCCCTAATCACCTATATAAACCCCTCTTATTCATTCATTTAGCTCTTGTTGGCTAGATTGACAAACTAGTTCTTCCACCTTTCATTTATGCACCTTTATTTACTTGTCATTTAAATACATGTTTTGCACTTTAATTACTTTTAATTCCAAGTAAGTTTTTGATTTGTGTTCTTTAAATTCTTGTCTTAATCTTTCTTTATCATTTGATCAAGTCTTTTTATCAATCTCATTCTACCTTTCTCTCTTTTTGTTTCGGCTTGAATTTCGGATTAAGCAAGGTTTGCTTAATCCATTTGCTTATCTTGATTAAAGTCTCGTCCCTTTTTAATCCCTCTTACGAACTAAGCCACGAGATTGACAACCTTGTGTGCTTATTTGGTACTTTGTTTTAGTGTTTTGGAAATTTTCTTTAAAGTTTTGATTTTTAAGTTTTGATTTCATTTAAGTTTCGTCTTTTAAATTTTAAAAGCTTTTAACTTTTTAGCTTATTGTCATGTTTTGATTCCATTTCATTCAAGTTCTTGGTCACGGCTTATTAGAAGTAGCTTATTTAGAATTGTGCTTATTACGAATTTGGTACTCCATCGGAAAGCTAGGGTTTTCTCCACATTGCGACGGCTTGCAATTCCATATTCCGATAGTGACAGTATTGGGCTTAAGGGTTTTGCTTTCCGATCCGGGATTGCGACAGGAGTGACTTTACCTCATTCCGATCTGGGGATTGCGATCGCATATTGCGATCGCTCTTTCCGACGGCTCTTGAGGCTTGTTAAGTCGAAGTGCTGCCCAATTTTCCGTAGCCTCATTCCGATAGGTACATTCCGATAGGTACATTCCGACAGGTTACATCTTGGTATTCCGATAGCATACATTTCGATCTGGGCTACATTGCGATCTGAGGTTGTTAGGTTATTCCGATCTGAAAAGGTGACATATTCCGATCTGGGTTTCTTCAACATTCCGATAGGTGGTGTGTTCATTCCGATGGTAGGTTGATCGGAATATATTCCGATCTGGGTTAACTTTTATGTTTTGTCTTGTTTAATTTTTAGTTTATGTCTAATTTAATTTCCGTCACGCCTTTATTTTTAGTCATTTAATTATTTTACCTTCCGTCACGCTTTTAAATATCGCACTTTCTTTTAATTAGACTTAGATTTATTTTCACGCTCTTTTAATACTTGCCCTTTATTTCATCGACATTTACTTTTAAGTCTTTGCACATTTAATTAAAAACCAACCAAAAATATTTGTTTCCACCAAAGATCAACTGAGTCACATAGAGAACTAAGATCAATTCGATTAGACAGGAACACAACGAACTCAATCTTTCTTACTAGGAAAAAGCCTTGTATTAATATCCCAAGCGACTTGTGTTGTTTTAACTAGAATGTTACCCCCGGAAGCACAATTTAGTGAATCTTGGTCGTTCAAACTTAATCCATTGTAAAAAGTATTAATTTGATGCACTTTAGTAAAACCGTGTTGTGGACACTTTCTAAAAAGTTCCTTAAAACGATCCCAAGATTCACTAAATGTCTCACTGTACTTTTGTTCAAAGTTAATTGTATCATTCCGCAAAGCGTTAGTACGTGAGGGTGGAAAGAAGTAATTTATGAATTTGGTTTCTAAGTCCGCCCATGTGGAAATACTTTGGGGTGGTTCCTTATCAAGCCAAATCCGGGCTTGTCCCTCGAGAGAGAAAGGAAAGAGGAGCAAACGAATTGCCTCTTGTGAGACCCCATTGTATTTCACAGTATTAGTTAAGTGTAAAAACCTCTTGATATGATCGTGAGGATCATCATGAGTGCGACCCAAGAAAGGTGTTGTAGAGACCATCTGAATAAAACCGGTTTTGAGCTCAAAGTTGTTAGCTCCAATATCAGGCACCACTATAGCATCGTCATTGCCCTCAACGTGTGATTAAAAGAGCTCGATCATTGGTCGGTTATCCATGGTGTCAATAGCACGAGTCTCGATATCGTCTTGAGTGGCTTTCCTCTTGTGCGCACGAGTACGCATACACCTACAAAAGAAAAATATGCACAGGAAATAGAAGAAGGAACAAAGTTAATGTAAAAAGAAATATTTTTTGTGTAAAAATTAGGAAATAATTGCTTTATATGATTTTTTAAATGATTTTGGGTTTTTGAAATTTTTGATTTTTTTGGATTTTTAAGATTTTGAAATTTACAAACAAAATAACGTTCACAAGTGAACGGATCCCAAAATCCAACTCGTCTCACAAAAAACCATTAATCTTTACGAAAAGAGCCGGCTGCGGCGCCATTTTAATAACTCGAATTTTAGATAAGAAAATGTGTTCTCGTGTCTAATCTTATCGAATTGATTTTCAGTTTAAAGTGGACCCAGTCGTTTTGGTGGATATAATAAAGATTTGTTATCTATTTCTACTTAAAAAGTAAAACGTGATTAAATGGTAAAAATAAAAATAAACAAAGTAAATAAATGTGGGAATAAGAAAAAAAATTAATGTTGAAATAAAATAAAAGTTGGGATTAATAAATTACGGAATAAAATAAAAATATAAAATATGAAAGTCGGATTAAAATTAAAATAAAAAGTTTTAAACGTCGGAATAACTAAAAATATTATAAAGTCGGAATAAAAAGAAAGTTTAAAAGTCGGATTTTATAAAAAAAATGTACCTAAAGTCGGAATAAGTAAAAAGTTATTAAAAGTCGGAATCCAAGAAAAACTAAAGTCGGAATCAAATCTTTTTGAGGGAAAATAAAACAATAAGTCGGAATTTAATATGCAGTAGCAAAGTCGAATAAAAAAGGGTACAAAAGTCGGATTCTGTTTACTACTAAACATAAGTCAGAAAGCATTAACAATTTGGTGGGAAAACAAATCATGAGGAAGTCGGATTGCATGCATGAAAGATTCGGAATGCAACTATACTAAAAAGTCGGAATGTTGCATTATTTATGGCAATGTCAGATTAGTCCAAATCAAACAAACAATTCTGAATATCTTTCAAGACATAAAAGTCGGAATTTTCTATCTATATTTCCCGCCAAAAGAAGTAATAATTCGGAATGTATATTACTGAGTGAAAGTCGGAATTGACATGTTTTTATGGAGGGAAAGAAAAAAAAACAAAAGTCTCAATACTATAGTTTGCACAATGTTGGAATGTGGTTTAAACTAAAATGTCGGAATAAACATATTGCAGATTCGGAATGAGGGTTTTGCTATAAAAGTCTGATTAATAAATTTGACTAAAAGCCGGAATAAGGAAAAACTATTAAAAAGTCAGAACAAGGGTTTATGATTTAAAATGAAAAATAAGCAAATATTAATTAAGCAAATAAGCAAAAATTAAGCTAAACTAATTTCGAAAATAAGCCAAACAAAACATTATATAAAACTCTAAAAAGCACCAAATAAGCAAAACAATAAAATCTATTTTGAAAATATTAAGCTACCAAATGCACTCAAATAAAAATAAGCCAAACATAAAATAAGCAATAAGCACAATAAGCTATAAAAAATCAACCACATAAAAAGTAATTAAAACAAAGAATAAGTAACTTAATCAAATAAGCAATAAACACATATAAGTTAACAAGATTAATCAACTCAAACATAAATTTAAACAAGAAAGGAAGAATGAGATTAATGAAAAGTTTAAAATTAAAGATTAAGATTTAAAGTTTAACAATGAAAGATTAAAGATGAATTAAGAGTTGAAAGATGCAAAGCTTAAAGAAAATGAGAGAAAAGTAAAAATTACACCTACTCCTAATTAAAAAGTAATAACTACTCTAATGAATACAAATGATGGACTTGGAGTCTATTTATAGGTGGAGGAGTATGTTGGTGTTGTTGCTTCCTTCTTTTCTTTTGTCTTCTCGTCTTGACAATAAATTCGTCAGTCTCGACTTTGTCTTGGGATTCGTCGATAAATAAAACTGAACCTGTCTTCTAATTTCTTCTTTTATTACATTTGGTTCTTCGACTTGTTAAACTTTCGTCTTCGGTCTTTTTCTTCAATAATTATTCAGAATAGGCCTTTGACTTCCGTTCTTTACTTTTAATCTTTTGACTTGTCTTTTGTCTTTATGTTCGATAAAAGCCCGTGAAATCCCGTTATTTCTTCCTTTTTCATCTTTTTGTCCTAAAACACAACAAAAACACAAACCACACGTAATTCTGACTTTTACGACATTAAACATACGTTTTAGTCTCGTTTTTATTTGTTTTAAGTGGTAAAAGTATAAGTTCTTTCACACTTACTATTATGCTAAGAAACCATCTCTGGCAACACATAAGCTAACCACCAAATGCTATGAGAAAAATTGTTGCAAAAAGAAGTACAAGCAACTTTACATACGGATAAATAGAAAAACACACATCCACCGTATATGCATTCTTTAATGGAACCTCTCCTTTGTTATTTTTGACACACTTTGAAAGATTCATATTTTTTGCTAAATCGTCTAAATTGCCAAACTTCACAAAAGAATCTTCACTAACATCTTCTAGAATGTCAATGGTTTCGTAATTAGGAATGTCTTTTTTACAGTGAATCATAATTAGTGGTGTCAGTAATTTAACGATCAAGTTGTAAATTAGGGTTCATGTATTTGTGTTAATGGTGGTTTAAATTGGAGAAAAAGATTGATGAAATGATTTGTGTGTTTTTAACTTTTTAGTCTTGATCTACTATGTCGGTAACATGTTACCATATTGGTAATTTCAGAACAAATTTAAATGTATAATGATAAAGTTATGATATAAATATAAAGTGTTTAAAATCAGTAAAAATCAATATATAAAATGATATTTTATATCTTTTACCCTATCACAACTTTATCTCACACATACTGTAAGTAGAACTAAAGGTTATAAGGTTATATACTGGTAATGATTATTTTGGTTTAAGAGCTTTCAACTCATAAACTTAGTTAACACTTCACGATAATTTTCAATATGATTATTATTTTTTTATTGTATTAGGTACCCAATTAAATAATGAGGATAAGATCAAGTGGAGGAGAAACACAACAAATATTACCCTAAACACAACATAATGACACATTACAATGGAGACATTGTGTGATATTTGATTAGTAATAAAGTAGTAGTCGATTGGATTACCCTTATGACTTTTTTCCCCAAAACATTAAGAACCCCATGTTCTACCTTTCAATTTACCAACCGATCCTTTTCTTCCATCATTGTCAACGGGACGATGTCCGACTAGTGGCCTGTTTGTAGGGTTTTGACACGTCTCATGTGACTATTTTCACTTGGTCACCATATGATTATGGGCCAAGTTACTATTTTATTTGAATAATTTAGACAAGATGAGTCACAGTTAATGTCCATATTGGATTGGGCCTAAAAGATATCATGCAATTATCGCCGATCTTTATTGCTCTATGGGCCCGTATATAATGTCATAAAAGTTTCTCTATGTTATTTTGATTGCAAAAAAGGGGTTTCTTTAGCGATGACCGTATAACATTGTCGATAAGCATGTAACTGAATATTTGAATGACATGTATTATTTGTTGAGGAATGATAGAACCACAAAATTTTTACAAAAAATTATCCACATAATGATGTGTCATGCATATTATTGGATGTATGTGAGAGAGAGAAGACAAAAGTGAAATTAAAATGCCATACATTTTATGACAAATCATTTTGTAAAGTTTTTTGTAAAAATCTTTTTGTGGTTCTAGCATTTGCCTTATTTGTTTGTAAGAGTTGCTCACAGTTATGAGAATATGAACTTAAAAGAAAATATGAATCAATATCAAAAGTCAAAACATAACAATAGATCAAAAGTCAAAATAATAAGCATTGTGCTAATAGGAAAAAAATCCTCATAAACCCTTAATTTAGCATAAACTTAACTAACCAATCACAACCATCCATTTTTATTATATAACAAAAAAACTCATTTTTTAAAAATTAAATATCTCATAAACCGTTCATCGTTACGTAAAAGAAAACATATCATCGCGACGAGAATTAAATCATCTATCTATCGAGGGACACATGTATATACTTTCGACGAACTTTTTTTCGACTTTTTTTCTTAAGTCACGTCTGGAGAGAATTATATATGATTCGTTACGAAACATATATGATTCTTAAAAAATCATATATGATTCATATCATGAATCATATATGATTTTCTGAAAATCATATATGATTCGTGACGAATCATATATGATTCGTGATGAATCATATATGATTCGTCACGATCATATATGATTCTCTCCAAACGTGACTTAAGAAAAAAAAGTCGAAAAAAAAGTTCGTTGAAAGTATATACATGTGCCCCTCGATAGATAGATGATTTAATTCTCGTCATAATTGTGTATTTTTTTTCGTTTGACGATTTACCGTTTGTGAGATATTTAATTTTTAAAAAAGTGGTGGGAAGCGGGTTTTTTAAAAAATGGGTGATTATATTTGGTTGGATAGGTCTATGCTAATTTAAGTGTCTATATAGACCTTAACTCGGTGCTAATATGTTAACAGAAAACTATGTAGAAACTATGTAGATTTATATGATAGTCTTTCTAGTCTCTAATACACATTTTGCAGTACGAAATTGAAAGTTTGTCATGTCAATTGTTGTTGATCCTTTTGAATGGATTTATATTCTGCTAACAATTAATATAATTGTTTGTAATCAAACTATAACACTTTGAGAACTCTTATTCAACCAAATAAGTTATGCGAAAGCTAACTTATAAAGCAAAGAAGAACATAATTACTTTTAACTATTCGATTCTCTATTAATCGACTTTTAATGAGGTACTTCTAATGTCATCGTACCTATGTTCCTTTTATAAAGTAAGGAACCCTATAAACTTTAGAATATTCTATAAAGATAAGTATATCACACACGATATCTTATCAATATTCTAAACTATTAAGTATATCACATAAGATATTCGTCCTAATCAATATAGCAGTACTTGTACTTACACTAACAATACTTACTATGTACCGTGTTAACACTAACGGTACTTGCCAACACTAATAGTATTTATACTTATACTAACGGTACTTGATACTTTACAAATAATTCCCAACAATCCTCCCCTAAACAAGAATGATAACTTGTTTTCTTCTTGTTTCTCTTTGTACTGAATGTATTAAAATACATGTCTTCAATCTTCTCTTCAAACTTGGATTGACCTTGGTAATCTTATATTTGTACCCAACTGAATGTAGCCAAACACTTTATGCAGATCTTCTTTTGATAAGATAATCTTCAAGTCTCATGAATATCATCTTTATCTTCAAATTATGATCTTCTTGTGTCTTGTAAACATTTATTTTCTTCTGTAGCAACAATATTTGTCTTCTTGAGTTAAATCTGTGAACTCTGAATCAAGAACTATTTTTCTTGATTTGATGAGACAAAACCTTCTGAGTATTCTTTCTTCAACTTCTCTCTGAAGTCAATACTCATGTGCTTACATCTTCATTCCTGAAACAAAACATTTAACAACAAAAACCAGTCTGTATTGGCATCATGATTTTTAGCAAATCATCAGCTATCACCGGATTTGATTTATTCTTTACCAGTAAGTCGTACACTCTGGAATAGTCAATACTTTATTCATAAAGAATAAGATGTACTTATAACCCTACATTTTTTTTATAAAATGTCAACCATCAATGAATTTGATAATGTCTTTACCTAGTACCGTTTGTCTAGGACTAGCCAACTCTTTGTGTCAAAACATGGTGAGTTAGAACCATATAGTTTTTAGCAAACTACCAGCTATCAACGGATTTAAGAAGACTTTACCATAAACCGTTTGCTTATGGACTAGCCAGTTCTTATGTGTGTTAGACATGGTGAAATAAGAACCATTTGTGAAGTGTGACTGAAAGTCAAACACTTAAGGCTCTTTCTCAGCTTCTTCTTCTTGTTCCAAATCCTTGATTTACTGTTTAACCATTCTGATCAAATCCAAAGCACCTTTAGATTCTTCTGAAACTTCTGATTGTTGTTCTAACATCCTTTCCAACAATCTTCTTCCAAAAGGGTATCTTTTCTCTTGAAGCATGTAATAGGTTATATCATCTATATCCAAAGTATGTATGCCACATGATCTATAATATCTCAGTAAGTAGGAACCTGATTCTCTAAGTCTTTCAATGTTTGTTGATCATTGTTGTAAGACTCATACATAAACTTCAATTCATTTCTCAATAGTGTAACTTCTTCTTGACCTTCACTTCCACCTTGAACAAATCTGTTAAGGTCTTGAATGTCGTGTCTATCAAGGATATGTAGAATCTCTTCTAGTAATCTGAACATCCTAAATGTTCCATCTGATCTAGTGATTCCATGAATTTCTAATCCTTTTTTTAATAGCACTTGTCCATCTTATGATATCTGACTTCTTTCCGAAGATTTCTGTGTCAATACACTGATATTCAAAGTTGACTATCTTCAAGTGCTTTCTGCAGCTTTCATCATCATCACTATCATAATCTATAAACTTTACTTTTTTCTTAGCTTCTTGCCTTTTCTTTCTTTTTCTTGGTTGATATCTTTCTTATTCCTTTTCTTTTGGAGATTTTGTCTTGATCTGACACATCAGAATCTTTCTCTAAATCAGTATGTACCGTTCCTTCAAGTACTATTGATTGTGTATGTACTGCTTGTACATTTTCAGTCTCTTTTTCACCACCATGAGCTGCATTTCCCTCATCCATTCCTTGATTAATCTCTTTTTCTTTTGAAACTTCTGTCATCGTTTTCTTCTTTCTAGCATATGTAGTCTTGATAGATGGAGATGCTTCTTTTTGTCCAACAGTACTTGCATCAAGTCTGAGGGTACTTCCAAATTGTCTTTATTGTTGGAGATGCTTCTTGACATCTTCAATATCTTTCTTATCTTTTTCAGATCCACTCTCAACCAAATTTGATTTGCTCCTCTTGTGTTGTTCATACAAAGCCTTTACTTTATCAAAGGTCTTTCTGACTAATTGAGCATGGGTAAAATGCTTAACTTTCTTGAGATATGACATCATCTGATTTCTGATTTGCATAGTGGTTGGAGGCTTAACTCTTTCTCTTCTTTTCTTTTCTGCAAAGAATCTTTGTTGCTCCCTTAACAAATCATCAATCAACTTGTCTTTTACTTGTTCATCATAAGCATCCCTTTCTTCAGCTACTAAGGATTCTACAAGAAGTTCACTTGCCTTGAGTTCAACCTGGATTCTATCATACTCTGCTATGTTCTATTCTTGCTGCACTCTTTGGGGTTCAAGCAATTGTTGCTTTCCTTCAAGTTCTTCTTGTAGTTCTTCTTCATACATTTTTGCTTGTAGTCTGAAAGCTACCTCTTCATCATGCTCCAGTTGATGAAATATGTTCATGACTTTGCTTATGTCATTATCTGAATCATCACTTTCATCTTCAGATTCAGATTGTAGTTTATTTTTTCCCTTATCCTTTGGATTTATCTAAGGTAGTTTCTTCAATAATCTTGAAGATCTTCTTTCTTCATCTTCATTTGATTGCTGTTGAATGATAATACCTTTAGTGGACTGTGAAGCTTGAACTTTGTTACCTTAATCTTTTTCTTTATTGGCAAGAATTTATTGTTATGTCTTCATTTCTTCTTCTACTTGTCTTGCTTTCTCAGTTGAATTATTTTCTCTGAGATCAAGCAGTACTTGTGCTAAAGTCTCATCTTCTCCAAAAGATGGAGTTTGACTTGCTGTAGAAGAAGGTAGTGAAGATTTTTCACCAGTGGTACTTGTAGTTGGCTTAGCAGTACTTGGCTCTTCAACAGTATTTACTTCACCAGTAAAAGACACACTTGTTTCTTAAATCACCAAAGTATCTCCAGATACTTTTTCTTCTTTGGAAGCTGTCTTCTCAATTTGTAACTCCTCAGTCTTGTCTGAAACAACACTTATTCTTGATCTTGACAGTACTTGGAAAGACTGTTTCTTATGAAACCAAAATTGTCTTTGTGGTGGAGTTGAAGACACAAGAAATTTAAAAGTGATTTCCTCTAGCTTCTCATAAAAACTACTCTAATTAGCTTGTAGTTGTGGTGATTGAGGTTGTGTCTGAGTTACCAACATATCTTCATCTTGTGGTTCCTTATGTTGAGGCTCCATATATGTACTCTAAACTTGCATTATCCACATTAGTATGTAAGCCATCAACATCTTCAAAATTTTTAATGCCATCATTAGCTTTAAAATTGATGTCATTGCCAGAGTTCCTTGTATGAATATCAAAAGAAGGTCCTTGTTCTTCATCATTCCTCCCCTGTTTGGTTGCATTCAGTTGCTTCTTCTTGATGTTTTTGAACCTTTGCTTCTTAAGAGCAGCTCTCTGAATTACTCGGTTTTGCTTTCTCCAAGGAGTGACTTTATTCCTTAATTTGATTAAGTTGGCTTCCAATTCAGCAATTCTTTTATCCCGCGCAAGCTTCTCTTTTTGCAACACCTATACTTGTTTGGACAAGCTTGTGCACAAAGCAATTAAATTTGCAACATCTACCACCTCTGTTGCTATTGCCTGTGGTAAACCACTAGCAGCAATTAAAGCAGCAGGTGTGTGGATCATCTCATCAAAATCTGGTTGAGCACCAATATTATGAGAGGAAGATTGAGTATCTTTAGATGATTGGGGACTCCGGTGAGAAGGAGTTTGCTGAGAAGCACTAGCTGAGCTAGGTTCCTCATCTTCTTGATTGTCTGGTTGGGCTAACATATTTGCAAATAAGGGTGTAACAGTTCCTGTAAAAGCACTTCCTAGTTTGGTCAAGTAAGAGAAAGTTCTCTTTGTAAAAGTATAAACATCCCATGTATTTGTCAATTCTGGTAGGTTAGGGATTTGGTCATTAACTAAAGCCTGAATGAATCTAGGATACATTAAAAACTTTGTAATTCTTTCCAAGAAAAATACCAGCTGATGCCAAAGCAGCAAAGATTTGATCAAAAGATGTACTTTTTGAGCTTAAACGGTGAATAATAACATGAAAAAGGAATTTCCATTGTGGTGAAAATAAACCTTTAAATAAAGTAAGACTTTCCCTACCACCCTCATAACCCATGGCTGCAAGACCATCATGTATCTCTATGTTATTCAGCATACTAATTCCATTACCATCATTAAGCCTTAAACTTGCCCTTTACAGTACCTCAGTCACATAGATATTTCTATTATTAACCATAGCCCTAATGCAAGGTTGATTATGACGAGTACCTAAAACAGCAGTATTCCTAAATTGTGTAACAATAGGAATAGAGAAAACAGGACTTACAACAAGCGCAAAACGTACATGACTTCGAGAGAGATAGCCAAGTATCTCATGAAAACCAATAGAATCATCATTCTGAGTAAGGTTAGCAACCTGGTTGTGCTTAGAGATCACTTTTAAAGCAGCAATTAGTTTTTTTATGATCGACAATTAGAGAGAAGGTTATAGAATCAAGGTATAAGAATAAAATATTAGGTGAATCAATTGTATAATTGGAGCCAGTATTTATTTAAATAACAAACCCAAGCGCGAAGAAACCGCCAAATTTACAAAAGAGACCCTCAATGGTACAACAGTTATGTAGCGGTACATGGAACATACACGGTACTTGGATTTGTACTAGCGGTACGTGGTTTCAAAATGGTACCTCAAACAATAGACCGGTTCATGCATTCCACTATCATTGTAACCACTTTTATCTTATTCTATCAACCTGCAATCACATCAAAAACACAAAACAAACACTATACAATAAAATTAGCATAAAAATTGTACAACTATTACCTCCCCTTAACATATTTAGCAGTTATTGGTTGAGCTTTCCAATATGCATTACCAAGAACTCAAATCTCTTTGCATCAAATGCCTTGGTTAACAAATCAGCTACATTTTTATCTGTATGTATCTTCAAGACCTGAATAAGCTTTTTGTCATAAGCATCTCTTATAAAGTGATGTCTAATCTCAATGTGCTTGGTCTTGGAGTGAAATAATGGATTCTTGACAATGCAAATAGTACTTTCATTATCAATGTAGATCATGCTATTCATGAAGTTGAAACCATAGTCTAACAATTGATTTTGAATCCAAAGTACTTGTCCACAGCAATGAGAAGCAACTACATATTCAGCTTTAGTTATAGAAGTAGCAACAATGCTTTGCTTCTTACACTGCCATGATATGAGTATTCTGCCTAGGAATTGACAAACTCCTGTAGTGGATTTCCTATCATGATTGGCTCCAACATAATCACTATCTGAGTAAGCTTCCAAATCAAATGTTGAGTCTCTAGGATAGCATAACCCTAAATTAGATTGACTTTTAACATACTTAAAAATCCTTTTCACAGCATGTAGATGTGACACCTTTGGATTGACTTGAGACCTTAAACAGGCACACACAGCAAACATAATATCTGGTCTTGAAGTTGTAAGATGCATCAATGAACCAATCATTGTTCTATATAGGTGAATATCAACATTTTCACCATGTTCATCTTTTGACAAAGATTTATTAGCTTCAAAAGGTGTGCTTGTACTCCTTGTATCCATACATGAGAATTTCTTCAAGATTTCATTAACATATTTATCTTGGTTGATAAATATTCCATCCTTCCTCTGTTTGACTTGGAGTCCTAAAAAGAAGGTAAGTCCACCCATAGAACTCATCTGAAATCTTCCTTTCATTAAAGCTTCAAACTCTTCACACCATGATTTCTTGGTTGAACCAAAAATGATGTCATCAACATAAACTTGAACCAGGATAATATCCTTAGCATTATTTATGATGAATAGATTTTTGTCAATGGTCCCTCTTCTATATCCATGTTCCAATAGAAAAGTAGATAAAGTTGCATACCAACCCTTTGGAGCTTGATGTAGACCATAAAGAGCTTTAATGACTTTCTAGACTATGTTGGGGAATTTAGGATCTACAAAAACTGGGGGTTGTGAAACATATACCTCCTCAAAAATAGTACCATAAAGAAAGGCACTTTTCACATCTATTTGATAGTCTATAAAATCGATATATGATGCAAAGGCCAAAAATAACCTAATGGCTTCTATTCTTGCCACTGGTGCAAAAACCTCATCATAGTCTATCCCTTCTTCCTGTCTATAGCCTTGAGCAACAAGCCTTGCCTTGTTCCTCACAACAACTCCTGTTTCATCCTTCTTATTTCTAAAAACCCACCTAGTACTAATAACTCTTTTCCTAGAGGGAAGATCCACAAGAATCCAAACCTTTTGTAGTTCAAATTGCATTAATTCTTCTTGCATGGCATCTACCCAACTTTATTCATAAAGAGCTTGAGAAATGTTCTTAGGCTCTACTTGTAATAGGAAACAAGAAAACAAACAATGGCGAGTATCCTTATGATTGGTTCTTTACTGTTGTTTGACATAGCTCACAAGTGCATGAGTTTCAGTATTAGCTTGAAGTTGTCTTCTGGTTTGCATAGCGGACTTTGGGTTTCTAATAATTTGTGCTATAGGATGGTTGTTGTTGACTTTATGAGTGGGAATAGAACTAACTCGTATTTCAGTTTCCAAATTGTTGAAATCAGTTACTGCACCCTGCTCATCAAAGGAGGCTTTGGAGAAGATCCCTTCATTTGGACTAGAATAAGCATCTTCATTGTCCATTCCTTGTAAAATATCTTCTAATGAATCAACAGACTTTACAGAATTTGACTTAGCAGTACTTGTGGATGAGGTACCGCTAGGTTGAATATGTACTGCTGAGTGTTGTGTTTCCAAAGATTCTTCTCCTGAATGCTTATTAGCAGTTGTAGCATTCTTCTCTTGATCTTGAAGCCTCTGAAGCTCTTGTGAGGCTTGATCATCATTGGACGGCATTGGTTGCTTTTGTTAGGGGCTGACAACCATAGGAGAAACAGTAGGCATACTGGGTACATAAATGTGAACATCATCATCCTGAGAATATAATGAAGAAGATCCTTCTTGAGTACCTAACTTTGTTATACCAGCCTCATCACCTGCATTGTTAGTTTGACAATATTTTTGCACATAATAGTATTCCATGGAGTTAGTTAGATAATCCAAATCAAACATCCAAGTATAACCTATTCCTGGGACATTTGACTTATTTTCTAAGAAATTAACATGGGTATTTTCTTCAACTTTTCTAGATGCCAAGTTATAAACCCTATATGTGTTGTCCCTAATTTGTGATGGTCAAAGAACGAAAGGAAAAGAATAGATGAAGAGTAGATGAATTCTAGAGAGAGAAAGTAGAGAGAGAAGTGTGTGAAACTTTAGGAATATTAGTTTTAGAAAATGAACAACCAACACACCTCTCCTTACATGCAAGGAGAGGTATTTATAGCCTTGCCTACATGTGGCATAATGGGCTATATGTTTGATTGGGCCGGGCTTGAATAAATGCTTAGTACCTTGAAAGAGGCCTTTTAAGCTAGACATCAAGCCTCACGACTATTATACTACCTATTACAACGTTCTAATAAATGTTACAATAATAAACTATGACCGAGCATTCTTGTTTGACTCAACATTTTGAGGCTAACAATCTCCCCCAATGTGAGGTCATTCCTCTTCAATATTTAGAATTCACTGGAGATTACAAATCTCGTCATAAATGAGTCTTGAACGTGTAATAGTAGTCTTGTTCCTTCATGCTGTGATCTTTGAGCCTTTGTTGTTGTCTTTCGACTTCGTCTTTAAACTTGAGATCTTCAAATCATTTGTGACTTGTCTTTGCCATCTTGTGATCTTGTGTCTTTATCCACATGCTCATACTTTTCACAATCTTGAAAGCTTGCTAACAATATCCTTTGAGGAGAGGTCATTCCTCTACATTAATTGATAAGGAATATTTTGATCATCAGAGTTACGGAAGTCTTTAGCTTTCTTGATTGTTTAGTATGTCTTTGGGCATGAGTATGTGGTTTTGAGTCTTTGACTTTGCTGAGTACACGTAACGCCACCTTCTTGAGACAATACATAGACACGGACTGAATGGCTTTGACATTCGTCCTAAATCGGTAGCGTTTTACCTCCGGTCGGTGAAGACCGTTACACGATATTAAATACCGTACCTGTGATTAGGTAGATTCAATTAAGAACCTCATTGACAGGGTTTCGCGGCTGTACTAGCCGTTCTCTTTACTCGACCGTCTCAAAGCAAGACTGTGGACATAAAGAGTGAATCAATTAGATAGATATCCGCTTGATTAAAGTCGTCAATTCAAATTCATGGAACAAGTTTGATTCATAAAAAATATTACCATTGTTGCTTTCCAGTTGACACAAGCTTGATTCATAAGAATCTCGCAAGTTACCTACCGTAGCACTGTTTGATGTTGACGCTAGAAGGATTCCCATTCTTCACTGTGAATATTAATGAATATCACTCTGAATGTTCTGGCAAGACCATAAAGATATTGCGTAGAAACCTGAAACGAGTTTGAATCAATTTAGAATCAAACCACTGTTGCTTTTCAATTTACACATGTTCAATTATAAAAGAATCTTACACATGACCTACCGCAGTGCTGTTAGATGTCAACACTGGAAGAATTTCCACTCATCATTGTGAATACTAAGTATTATCACTCTTAGTGTTCTAGCAATATCACAAGGATATAGCGTAGGACTCTCTTGTTAGTCATCCGTGTGTCCTAACGAGATTTAATTGATCTCTTGGCTCTAGACTTAATTTGTGCACTTTTAGTGGTTGGAGGCTGGAGCCGATACCACCTATTCAATATCAACTATCTCGGAGTGAGAAAGTCAATAGAAGTCGTTTTGATCTCCGTGACAATAAAACAAACTTCTTTTGAGAGAAGCCTTAGTCAGCTGGGGAGGGGTTGTGCATTACATCACTGGGTCCATGATGCATTGTCTTCATGATGTGTTAACCTGGTTTCTGCCTAAGTTGTATGGAGGGCTAATTTCTTTTCACACTTTATCCTTATATTTCTTTTTCATTCTTCAACCCCTTTAATAATCTATTGGTTTCTGCCTAAGTTGTATGGAGGCATTCAACTACGTTCACATTCTATTCCATCTTTCCTAAGGACATCTAATAATCTATTGGATTGTCCTTGGGAAGATCCCTCCGGTTCTGGTTGGATCGTAGGACTTAAACCTAACCACCCTTTTGACACCAATAACGTTGTGGATTAAAGATGTTGTGGGTATGAGATCGTAACCATAATTGCTTGAGTCTTTAGATCACATTTAAATCACATTTTCTCCCTTATCTCTAATATATAAAATCGTTTGATATTAGAGATACCAAATTTGATTAAAATATGTTGTGAAATATAGTCTTGAAAAAAATTCGGTTGAAAGAAATGTGTCAAACTTAGCATGAATTTGGAACGCTCCCCCTCAAAAGTTGATCCAATTGAATTGTCAGTGTGAGGATGTGATCCACATTTCACTTTTTGAGGATAGGAGTTGTTGAACACACAATTTTTGAAAGATTTTGAATAATCATTGAGAAATTCTTGAAAAAAAAAATTTGTGTTCAACGCTTTTTGAAAAACTCTATTTCTTTTTGGCGAAAATATTTTTCTAAAGCATAAACTTGAGTTTACAGACTTTGAATGTCTTGACAAATCCACTCAAGTGTAAGAAGATTTAACTTCTTTTGCCGAGGGTAAGCGCACTAAATCGTACACTCCCCCGTGAATATAGATCCGGGTTGCAATCTGAAAGTGATTACAAGCCATTGTGTTGAGCTCAAAACGTTGAATGTTTTGTGACAATCTCAACCCAAGATAGATTGCTCTACCCGTGGTTTGGAAACATTGTCTAAAATAGACAATTTCCTTTATTAAATAGAAATGACATGTTTTGAAAAATATTTACAACTTTCATTCGAGCTTTATGTACATGCCCGTGTCGTTATTGA
The DNA here is from genome assembly GCA_025667525.1 of Glebionis coronaria. Classification (NCBI taxonomy): domain Eukaryota; kingdom Viridiplantae; phylum Streptophyta; class Magnoliopsida; order Asterales; family Asteraceae; genus Glebionis; species Glebionis coronaria. The sequence continues at coordinate 339,343,719 of CM046881.1, read as the reverse complement.
GCGACATTTCTAGGCACGTCCATATTATCGATACTGAAAGACATGTCGAGAAGAATATTTTTGGATTTTAAAAGATTTTTAATTTTGCGTATTGCTTTTTCATTAATATTTACATGTAGATGTTTGATAGATGAATCAAGCAGGCTTCTTTGCTAGGATCTCCAGTTCTGCTGGAGTCAAACATCTCATACCAATTTTCCTAACTAGATACGCAAACCTCTCTTTTGAAAGAGATTTTGTAAACAAGTCAGCTAATTTGTAATCAGTTTCAACAAAGTATAGTTCAACGATACCCCTTTCAACTTGTTCCTTAATGAAGTGATATGTGACATCAATGTGCTTCGTGCGGGAATGCTGTACTGGATTGCAGGAGATGGCTATGGCGGACTTTGAGTCACAATACATAGGTACTTTATCAAAGTGGAAGCCATAATCCGTGAGTTGTTTTCTCATCCAAAGAACTTGAGAACAACACGCGGATAGAGACACATACTCCGCTTCGGCTGATGACAGTGACGTACAATCCTGCTTCTTGGAAGACCATCCCACAAGCTTATCTTGACCTAGAAATTGTGCGCCACCAGAAGTACTTTTTCGTATATCAAGACACCCTGCATGATCAGAATCTGAATAGGCCGTTAGAAAGAAACCGATTTCCCTCGGATACCAGAGTCCCAAATGAATGGTATTCTTAAGGTACTGAAAGATCCGTTGAACCTTCTTGAGGTGCTTTTTAGTGGTTCGTGCTTGATATCATGCACAATAACACGTAGCATGTGATATATCTGGTCGGCTTGCTGTTAAGTACATGAGGGAGCCGATCATGGAGCGATATTTCGTTTAATCTATGACATCTCCCTCCAAATCAGCATCTAGGGATGTGGTTGATAATGGTGTCCCAACGGGGTCACACGAGGTCATACCATGCTTTTTGATTATCTCTTGACATAAGTAAATGAATTTAGATCAATGGAACCTTTTGAAAAACCTTTGGACACCAGAAATTTCGAGAGCTCGTCGTACCACGCCCTTGGAGCTTGCTTGAGTCCATAAAGTGCTTTGTGGAGACGATACACCTTGTCAGGATAATGAGGATTGACGAATCCTTCCGGCTATGTGACATAGACTTCTTCCTTCAAAGGATCGTTAAGAAACGCCGTCTTCACGTCCATTTGATAAACGATGAATCCTCTATGTGTAGCATAAGCAAAGAAAATCCTGACCGCTTCCATTCGAGCTAATGGTGCAAATGATTCTTCAAAATCAATACCCTCTTTTTGGCCATACCCTTTAGCCACTAGCCTAGATTTGTTCTTGATAATTGTGTTTTCTTCATCCATCTTGTTTTTCCAGACCCATCGAAGATTTAATGGAATTACATCGTATGATGTGTCAACAAGTTCCCAGACTTTAAGTCTTTCAAATTGAAGAAGTTCATCTTGCATCAATTCAATCCAAGCATGATCAGCCATGGCTTCTTTGATGTTTTTCGGTTCAGCTGTACTCACGGCGAGTGCGAACATACAAACATCGCCATCGGTTTCAAGCTGTCGTCTTGTACGAATGGGTTGTCAACGGTTTCCAATTACTTGAACCAAAGGATGATCTCGGGTCCAATGATGTGTTGAAGGATTTTGTTGATAAAACTTATGCATATTTGACGGATCAACATGGCGAGTAGAAGACTCTCCAGTTTCATGTACCGATGTACTGAATGGGTTGTGAAAATCATCATCGTCAGATAATGCATTGTCTTTGTGTTCTCTGGAGCAATGACAGTAGTTGTGGATGTCGTAGGATCGATTGTTGAAGTGATATTCTGAGGAGGTAAATCTACAGCAACTCGTGTTGAAGTAGATGAGGTTGTATCCTTTAGTTGACGATGATCGGTATCATCGTTCTTATCATGAGTGACAGCGGAAGACTTTGATACAACATGTTTCTCCCTTGTGAAATATTCATCAAACATTGGTCCATATAACATTTCCAACTCTTGAACAGTCGTGTCTACTGGCATATCTGTTCTTGAAACATTTTCTTGAACCAACCTTGAACTTGACGGTTCAGTGTTGTGGTTTTGAGTTCCGAGTTCCATGCGGTTGTGAACAAAAGTCTTTTGTCGTTGTGGATCGTGACTTAAATAGTTTTGTTCAAGTGCCATTTTTTGTAATTCATCAAATCTGATATGAATAGTCTCTACTATCAATTTTGTTCTCTTGTTGTACATTCTATATCCCTTAGAGTGAGTTGCATATCCCACTAGAATGCATGCATCACCTTTCTCTTTCATCTTGTCCAGATTTTCACCATCTCGAATAATGTAACACGTACATCCAAAAACATGAAGGTGTTTGAGTGAAGGTTTTCGATCATGAATTATGTGACATGGTGTCTTTTCGTGTCTTGGGATAATTAAGGATCGGTTTTGTGTATAGCATGCAGTTGACACAGCTTCGACCCAAAAGAGTAGTGGTAGTTTTGAAGCGGATAATAATGTTCGAGCAACCTCAACTAATGTACGTTTTCGTCTTTCAACAACGTCGTTTTTTTCGGGTGTTCGAGCAATAGATGTTTCATGTTCAATTCCTTTGGTTTCAAAATAATTCTTCAGAGTTGAATTCAAGAATTCTGTGCCTCTGTTAGTACGTACCAGTTTTACTTGAGCTTGAAGACCACGTTGTATCAGCTTAAGGAAGTTAATGAGAACCTCAGGTGTTTCATCCTTGGACCTCAAGAAGTGAGTCTACGTGTACCTTGAGTAGTCATCGACAATTACCATAACGTATTTCTTCCCATTGATGCTTTGAACACGCATGGGTCCACACAAATCGATATGAAGAAGATCTAACCGTCCTTAGAACTTGGTGTAGTCTTTGTCTTGAAACTACCCCGTTTAGCTTTACAAAGCTCACAAGAAGAACAAAGATGATCCTTGATGAATTTCAGCTTGGAAGACCTCTCACAATATCTTTCTTGGAAAGCAAGTTGATGGTATCAAAATTAAGATGAGATACACGTTGATGCCATAACCATGCCTAAGTCGTTGAAGCTTTAGCCATGAAGCAAATTAGAGTTGTAGAAGTTGTGTCTTGAAGTGAAATAGTGTAGAGATCAGTACCCCGTGAACCAGTAAGTAAGTCATTTCCATCATAACCACGAACAAAACATGTCTTCTTTTTGAAAGCAACCTCCAAATCTGCATCATAGAATTGACCAATCGAGAAAAGATTTTGATTGAGCCCTTCGACGTAGTATACCCTTTTTATCATTATATTCCCCTAAACCAAATCTCCATATCCTAGGATCGGTGCAAATTGATCATTTCCGAATCGGACCGTACCCAGAAACTTCTCCACGAAGTTAATTAGAAGCTTGAGACTCCCCGTCATGTGCTTCGTGCATCCGGAGTCCAGTATGAAGAGAATTATTTCTATCACATGCATAAGAATTAGAACACGATGTAGCATTTGCTAAATTGGATTCCATGTTAGTTGTGATTTCCGATTCATTAGTTTCCCTAGTTTCAGGACATAAAGGCATACTAATGCTCATTGTCATGTTTTCTTTCCTAACCTTAGGCATCCATATATATCCTGGAGGACATTGATTAGCAAACCACCATTTCCAAGACTTGCTAGCTGATGAGACTGCAATTATACATAGTCTCATCCTCCAAATCAGGCTTAAAACGCTTAAAATATCATCAAAATACCCCAAAAATATGCTTGTGTTTGTTCATTGTGTATTTTAGGTACAGATATCATGAAATCAACAAAAGATCACAAGAATCAAGCAAAAACGAACACGGGAAACGAAGCCGCACAAAGAACCGGACCCAAATCATGATTTTCCATTCAAGTCCTTGAAGTTTGAAGATTTAGCAAGCTTGGTCCCTCAACTTTTAAAGACTTGTCACTTAATACCCTTGTAAATCTCAATTATTACAATTGGGTCCCTTAAGTTTCAAGATTATACCATTAAAGCCCTTGGAAATGATCAAAATTACCCCATTAGTCCGTGAAACAAGTTTGTAAAACTTGTTTGTGGCCAAAATAGAAAAAACAAAACTTTCTATACAAGGGATAAGGAAGTTATGGTTGGTAATCTTTATTTGAACAATTGATGGGAGTCAAGGATCTAAATGGGCAGACAAAGAAACTTGCATCCTCCAGTACTCAGCCGCCATGTCACCCCCACTTACCAAATCCACCAATCACCTTCACTCAACATCACACATCACAACCCACTCACTAATTAGTTATAACAGATTATTTAATAATCTGTTTAACTTGAGTTTTGGTGGTAAACAAGATTTCAAACCTTAAACATAATCAAACATCCATCTTCATCCCCCATAAACCCTAAAAACCCCAGGATCAATCTAACTAATCATCACCATTTAACCCAATTAACCATAGGGGTTTTTACCCCAACCTCACACCCAACAAACCCCACAACCCAGAAAACGACCCATCCACCTTTTGTCCCCTCCCCTGCTACACCCCTCACGTGAACTGTTCACGTTTGACAACATCAACAGCTCAAATTAATTCCTTTGTCCCAAAGGCTAAGATAAACGCTCAAGATGCATTCCACCAAGCTGTCAACATTTAGAGATCACATGTGACGAAGATTGACTAAGATTTCAAATATTCGTCCAAGGGCAAAGTTGGATTTTCAGTGATTAGGGTTTACACCTTTGTAATATTTTATTCAGTTTCTAGTAGGTTCTATCTCGTAGTATAAATACTATGTGGCTTGTCACAAGTATTTTTTTTCCAGTTTTGTTTTTGTAAAATTTTTAATTGATTAATGAAAATGAAATTTTAATAGTTATGCAAAATACTGAGTTCCAAGTTTATCTGTTTTGTTAGTTTAATCTTTTACTTAATTTGCAAATTAGTTTAAAAGTTTATCAAGTTTTCATTTTACAAATTATTTCCAGAAAATTCGTTTTTTTAAGTTTTTGGACCCAAGGCTCAAGTCTTTGGGGTTTGTTGACGTGACAACTGACACAAACCACATAGTTTTTAGATTTGTTATTTTTTACGCTTGTTACCCTGTTATTTTTCAAAAACTTTGGTTTTTTCTCATAAAAATCCTTTTTACTGCTCACCGCTTACTGTAGCATGAGCTACTGATAAGCTCTTTTGACAAAAGAGTCTTATCAGTAGGCTCATACTACTTGAAGTTCTTTTCTTGGTTTGCTTGTGTTTGTGTAGGAGTCAAGAAGAAGATATTCATATTCTTTCCATTCTTGTTCCATCACTTCAGTTTGAAGACATTTGTCACCCTGGTTCACTTATTGAACCTCAGCAGGGTTCTCTACACTTCCCATCAGCTCACAAAAACCCTCAAGTGTCTATTTAAAGAAGGCATCAACTCAAGGTTGGCTTGAACCCTTTTTATGTACTTTTTTGTTGATTTTTGCCATGCTTATGTGATTTGTGTGAAAAGTTGTTAAATGCTAGTTTAACTGTTGGTTTGTGTTTTTTTTAAGGTTCTTATGCATGTTAGAGTAAGTTTAGATCAATTTGGAAGTAATTTGTGTTTAATCTGTTTGTTAAAATTTGTTTTCAAAATATAAAGGGGTGTTTGGGATTAGGTTAAAAGGAAAGCAATAGACTAACCTTAGGCTTAATATGAATTGAACACACTCAAAAAGGTAGAGTTAGGTTGTTTTGATACTTAGTTTTCAGTCTCATAGTGTAACAAAGAAGTTTGCTTGGTAATTTTTGTTTAAAATCAGCAACAGTTCATCAGTAGGCCATATAGCTTGATTTTGTGTTTTTTATGAAACCTTGGATTTCAGTTAGAGCATGTGAAACTAGGATTGTGTATCTTTGGTTGTGGTTGTGGCTAGCTAGGTTGGTAGTTTTGTGAGGTTAAAATTCGTTTTTATACCCATTAGATCAACAATCATTGCCTAGAACCAATAGCTTATCACAGTGACTGATTTCGACCTTTTTTTTCTTAATTGGTGTTGGAGTTGGTTATTTTCATGCTTAGACTGACTCCCTACACTTAACTGAGTGTAGGGGTGCCTCTTGTTCCAATCAAAATCAACAAACAAGCCAATTGGAGCCCCAATAATCATTCAGTGATTTTCTTTTGTCATCCGAGAACGACTATTATGTTTTTTCTTATATAGGACAATACGTTTTTTTTAGAGTTTAAGTCTGTGAATTCTTATCATATCTAGGCACAATTTTGATTCTTATTTGGGTTTAAAAACGTTTTTCTTAGACTTTGTTTGTGTTTTTGAGTTATATTAGTAACCAGTTATTCAGTTTTATAAAAAAAAGAAAAAAAAACTGTTTTTAATTTTTTTGGCATTGCCAGGACTCGAACATGCGCCACCACTGCCAACACACACATGCCTTACCGTTGCCCTACGGACTTAATCAATAATTCTTTTGCAAAGTTTATTGTTTAAGGGGTTTTGTTTTTGGCTTATTCAATATAATCCGAACCTAATAAGCTGTGTAACAGCTTATTTAGGTACTAGTTTCACTTTTTACATTTTGTTTGGGTTTTGGCTTTAGTTTAGGATTTTTCAAAACAAAAATAATATTTTTCTGTTAATTAATTAATTTTTTATCATTATTTTTAGTTTAAATTTTAGATAAGTAATTTAAAAATAGGAAAAAGTTTTTTTAATTTAAAAAAAATAATTTTTAAGTTTTAATTAGTCTTTTCTAGGTTTACATTCAAGAAAATTCACATTTCCACTTTTTATGTATTTTATTAAATTTTGAGTTTTTTTAATAAACTTTGAAATTTAATATAAAATTATTATAAATTTTCTGGAAATTTTTGTTTTCATTTTTGTTTTAGTTATATTTTTCTTAGCTTATAATAAAATTTTGGTAAATTTTAGTGGACTTTTATTTTTTGTCGATTTTACAATTTCAAGTGTTTTACGTCGCAGTGTACTTTTCAGTGTACACCGTCTTTAATTTTCTCTCTTCTAAACCAAAAACGCCACTAATCTAAACTTTGATTTTATATTATATTGGCTATAACAACTACACCTCCGCCGAGAATGAACTCATTTGTTGATCTTTACGGTTTTCCTAAATCGTATTGATTAATATTTGACGACTTGTATTTTCTTGTTTTTCCTAAAATAATAAGTACAAAAATACTACATCACTAGCAGACTCATATAATTACCTAATTCTGCTTCTAGGGTTCTTAGTGGTGGATTCTGATGCAATATTGTTCTTAGTGGGGGTTGCACCAGAATGGTTCACTTTGCGTTTGTGTTTACTAGCACTAATAGGCATCACAACTTGCTTCTTAGTTCTAGTATCTACGCCTTTCACATTATTCATAACACACATAGAATGATCAGCATTAGCACATTTTCCAATTTCACACAAACAAACTTAACATTTAAAGCATTCAAAGCAGTCGAATCATTCAAATCGTCATTACATGCGATTACAGACGTTTTATTCTTAGAAACATACGAATTCCTAGGGTGTTCTTCTACTTCCTTCATCTTCCCTTGACTCTTGTGTTTCCAAACCTTATGATGCACTTGAGTGCTCTTAAGCTGAGGCCGGCTAACACTAGAAGTGGAGACTAATCCTATAGTAGAAGACACACGAGTATTAGTGTTTCTAGAAGTCTGAGGTGATTGACTAACTTTGTGTGTGGGTTTAGTGGTCATTCTATACATTCCTGGTCTAATCACATTATTGTGCTTAGCAGTTGGTGCTAGAGTATTTGTTATGGGTTGATTCTGTGGTAGCCTTTCCTTTCCATCCATCTTGGGGGCAAACACAGGTTTTGCAAACGAGGAATTTGAGAAAGCAGATGGTTTTCCCAAGATAGAGGATCTATTCACTTTATAGGCATTGGGTTGTCTAACAACAGATTTCTTAACGCTAGGTTCCACAACTTTACCACCCATCTTAGCAACGAGTTTCTTCAACTCTGCTATTGCTATGTCTTTTTCTTGTAACTGATCTTTCAAATCCGCAATATCAAGACCTTTTTCGTTTAGTAATCGACATGACTCAGATAATTTTACTTCCAAAGGTGTATCATTTGAAAACTGCCAACTTTATTTTGCAAAGCAAGTTCAAGTGAATGACAATGTTTTTGAAGAAAATCATATCTATGTTGAAGTAACGAAAACTCTTTTTGGTCAATTTTATTCGAAAGCTCAGTTTCAAGACGTTCACACTCTTTGACTTGATCAAGATATTTGCATGCAACATCAGAATATTCATCGATATCAGCACAAGATGTAACATAGACACACAAAATATCTTTTGAGAGGCATTCTTGCAAGTGTAGATCATATGCTATAGAAAAATCGTCTCTTTCAGGTTGATGGTCGTCAATTTCTTTTTCAAGAGATTCCACATATTTCAAATCGTCAAACATTTCTTGCTCTATTAACTTTTCAAATTCCAAAGCATGTTTCTTTGTTCTTTCCGCGAGAGGAATCAAAATAGTTTTCACAAGAACAGTTATATCGTGAGGAATTTCTTTATCACCTTTCAAAAGTTCACGCTTTTTCCATTCATCATCAACAACCTTTTTAAAATTTTCAATGTTATTCTTAAGAATACTAAGTGCTTGCTTACTCTTGCTTATAGAAGCTTGATGCGGCAAGTACCCGATATATTTTGAAACATTAGTTTTCTTGGTTGCAAAACCATGTCTCCATTTAACTCTTATTTGTGCACATTCGTAAAATATTTGCTCAAGAGACTTCTGTTTTTGTGGTTTGAAAATTTCATAAAGACTATTTTCATAAGCATAATTATATGGTTTCACAAAGTATTTATTCACTGGTGATCTACTCTCCTATTCAAAACATAGTGACTCATCACTATCGGGCCTAACAAGAAGATAATCAAGGTCGGTCCATTGAGACTCCTCAAGATATAGTCGCGGGTTCTCAGATTGAGATTGCTCGAGTTACTTAGGACCAGCAAAACTAGCTTTACCCTTGAAAATCGAACGAGGTGCCAACATTCACATGGTTTGAATAGATTGATTTCTTTTATAAACAATTTTCTTATAAAATCAATTTGAACTTCAAGTTCCACGACTTTGTCGATGTCTTTTGCTTGTTTAAGTTTGAAAGATTTTTGCAAATTAGCAACCTCTTCCGTCTTCGCATTGACTAGTTTAGTTTTAACCTCTTGAAGAAAACCAATCTTTTGAGTTAACTCATTCACTTTAGTGGTAGCAAGATACGTTTTGTGTCGTTCAGTACTTAAAGAGGTGTTATAATTACGTTTCTCTTGTTCTAAAAGCTTAAGAGTTTCTATGTATTTAGTTTCAAACACATGCTTAACAGTAGTAATGACACCCCCTGTGTACCTAGCCAACTCTTTGTCTTTTTGAATAAGCTCAGGTCTGCAGCTTGCAAGAAGCTCACTAGATTTTATGACTACATCTTTGCTTTCTTCAAAATTTTGAGTGAGTGTAGCGTTTGCCTTCTTTAATTGCTTTTGACTCTTTTTAGTTTCTTTGACATCTTTTTGTAAAGAAGCAATTAAGTTAGCAAGCGCAATACGCTCCTCATCGACATCAGACTCGTTTGCATTATGATCAGTTTCAGACTCATTATTGCACATGTCTGATGAATCGGGTGTGGTATTGCTATCAACCGTTTCCATCATACATGTGTCAGTAATGGTTGTTGGAAGCTCACTATGCTCATGAATATCACCAAACACATTATATTCGTCGTCAGTATGTACCTTATACATTGGCTCGGTATCAAAGATAGGACCATTTTCATCTTCAGTGACTTTGAGAACTTCTTCAATCTTTGCCATGTATGAGTAATGTGCTTCAAGTTCTTGGTCGGAGGCTTCATCATCAGTGTCATCAAGCATTGCTCCTTCCTCAGCCAACAATTTAACCCCATCTTCCATCTTCTTGCATAACAGTATCTTTTCCTTATGATAGCCAGAGTCTCGAACCCGTTTCGGCTTCCTACATTCCTTTGCTATATGCCCATAACCTTGAAAATTAAAGCACTGAATCCCACTTTGCTGAACCACTTGAGTTCCAACAGTTTCCCTATTCCCAACAACAGTAGCAATCCTCTGAGTATCATACTTAGCAGTTTGTCGATGATACCGTGCAGAACCCTCAACCTGTGTTGGATGACGTCGATCATACCTAGGAGGACTTTCATCACGTCGACGTGTGTCATATCTGGGGGGACTCTCAACATATCGGTTACTTGTGTTAGATGATGTTCGAAGATTGTTGTTGGTGGGTTTGTATATCTTCTTGTAAGATTTCATTATGAAAGCAATTTGTTGTTTCATTTCCCTATCCTTCTGAGCTTGTTCTTCATCACTGTCCTCTTCAGATGATGGCTCAGATGATGGTGATAGGGCTCTTGGTTCTTTGCCTTGTGATCTTGTGCGAGCTGAATACTTAGATGAAGTGGAATATCTTGGTGAGGATGACTAAGTGGAGTATGACTTGGGAATACGAGAGTGATGATATTGGACGTGTTGAGTGGTAGACACCAAAGCAAGTGGATTAGCAGTCTTTGCTATCCTTTCAGCTCGAAGTTCATTCGCCTCAATCTGAAATTGTTTGAAAATGTCAAAAAGCGTGTGATAGTTGACCTCGTCTAACTTACTCTTTTGTTTCCCCAAAGTTACAAACCGTGTCCACTCTGGTTGAAGTTACTGTAGAAATTGCACATTGACTTGCATGGTGGAGACTTGCAAGTTGTTTCTTGTCATGTCATTCATCATCTTGTAGAATCTTGAGTAATATGAATCAATTGATTCCCCATCCAATGAAGTAAACTTTCCAAAGTTCCAGAACAAATTAGTTTTGACATCTTGCTTGTTAAGTGATTCTCCTTGTTGCAAGCGTTCAATACCAAACCACATTTCTTTTGCAGTAGAGCACGCATCAACCGTTGAGTAAATATCATCCCCAATACCACTTAGAATCAAATAGATTGCTTCCTTCTCTGCATCAATCCAAGCACGTTTCTCTTTCGAAGTGTTTTGATAGGTGTAGTAATACACTCTTTTAGGAAAAATAGCGTAAATAGGGTAAGTATTAAGTACGCCGGTTAAGGAAAACCGTGCACACTTATGACCCTTGGTGTGGGATCGTTCTCAAGGAGGCTTGGTGTGTGTGTTAAGAATTGATTAAATTTGAGATTAATATTTATGGAAAGAAAGAAAAGAGAAAAAGATGACGGTTACGATTAAAATTAAACTATAACAAATGACGTAAACGTAAAACCGTAAGCGTGACGAAAACTAAAAATTACCCTAAAAATTCCTAGAAATCACAATGAATTCCAAAAATGCAATTAGAGTTTACAAAAAATCAAAAATTACTCAAACCTTTTATTTATTTAAATAATAATTTTTTAATGCTAATTAAAGCCCAAAAATCAATTTAATTAATAAAAAGCCCAAAATGAGATTTTTCAATTTGTAAACCTCTAAAATAACTTAATTAAACTAAAAAGTAATTTTGAAAAATTTAAAACTAATTAAAACTATTTAATATGATTAAAAATTAAAATTAAATAATAAAATAATATTAAAAATTAAAAATTTATAAAAAAATTTCTAAAAACTTGCAAACTATTTTGTTTTAACTTACATAAACATAAAATGAAAGTTAATTGACCTAAGTACCCATATTGGGCCTCCAAATGGGCCAAAAGTGAAAACAGTCCAAGTCAAATGGGCTTTTTGGGCCAATAAGAAAAAAGTCAACCAAATAAGCTGAAAAGTTCAGTCTAGCTTAAAATTCAATTTTAAACACAAAACTCTAAAGGCCCAAAAGCTGAATCAATGCTTATCACAGCTTAATAAGAAAACAACTTATTCTTAATGGGCTTTTTGGCCCATTAAGCCGTAAGCTAATGCCATAAGCTGAAATTTGACACACATCCTTCTAATGAGATTATAAAGCTGTTTGTAAAAAGAAGTTTTGAAAAAGCTCAAGAAATAAGCCTGAAATAAGTCAAAGCCCTCTATAGAAAACGACAAAATAGTCGTTTTTTAGTTCTAGACCACCTCAAGATCTGATTCAAGTTGCAAAAGGTTTTAAATGACAAAACTAAGCTTAATCAACAAAAAGATTTCAAATAAGCACACTCAATAAGCTGGATAAATCAATAAGCTATTTTTGAAAAAGACAAAATAGTCGTTTTCTAGTCAAAAGCTAAAACCAAAAGCTGTAAACTTCAAAACTGACTTGTAAGCTTAAAGTAATAAGTTCTATCACAAAAAACAAGTTGTTGCACAATAGAATAAGCTAGAATAGCTTGATGATTTTGTAAAATCAAGGCACCCCTACAACCAGTGAGTTGTAGGGAGTCAATAACAAGCAAGAAAACACAAATTCACCCAGCCAATTAGTGCAGTGAATTCAATAAGTGCTCAGATATGATCCAGACATGAAGCAGGCAGATCTGATGATAAAAGCTAATGTTTAAGCTAGTATAAGCCCACAAGATTGCACCTAAAGCATACAACAACTCACTTAGGCTTAGTTACACTTAAATAAACTTGTTTCATGCACTGATTCCAAGAACTAAACTAGTTTAAACCCTAAATGGCCTAACCTTTTTTACTGATGAACACTAACAACCTATTTGCTGATATACTTGACCACAAATCCAATTTCAAACCCTCAAATCCACTTATCAGGTTACTCAAACTTTGTTTTAACACTTGTTAGCCCTATTCTAGCATTAAATCTAGGTGTGCACAAGCTTGCAGTTCAAATGGACCTAAAACAAGCGTGTTAGACCACATATTTAGATTTGATGTTTGAAAGTGAAAGACACGCAAATATCAACACTTAACCATTTAAATATCAGATACAAACTATAAGCAACCCTAAACAACTAATCAAACTTGCATAAAAATCACAAAACAATCAATCTCAAACAATCCTTTAAAATGCTCAATCAAGATTTTATGAAACCAAAATGTTTTTCAGACATCACCAAGCCTAAACAAGCATCGTAACAACATTAACAAGCATCAAGAACAAGATTGCAGGCATCAAACAATACATAACAACAGTAGGCAACAAAATCACTTAGAACAAGTATTTTTGCCAGATTTGAACAAGGAAAGTACAAACCTCATGAATGTACATCTACACTTACGAATTTGAGAGCTTATGTCTCTAGCTAAACAGGACACAAGCTTCCAATAAGCTGCTAAGAAGAACAAAGTAAGAAACAACAGATTATATGAAAAAATGAAAAAGGCTGATTACTTCCAATCTTGCACCCCACTCCTTAAATCCTCCCAAACCACAAGCTTCACTACACCTTGATAAATGTCTTATCAGGGTGCTATGGTCAACTTATGATCCGTTCAAGTGTTTGAACAAGTAAATGGAAAAAAAATCATATTTTGAAAGCTTTTGCAACAACTTGGACAATCCTTAAAACCAAACTTTGAAACTTCAATTTCACAAACTTAGAACATTAACAAACATAAAATAAAGGTGGCACTTGGAATTCGTCTACAAAATCATACACTTTTTCATTCACTTGAAACAAGGCTTTACAGATTTATGACTAAGGAAAACCAAGAACAGGTTCAATGTATGAAACCAAATGCCTTTATATAGGCTGTAAACTAAGAAGCTGAATAAAAGCTATAAACCCTAATGTATGAAGTCCCATATTTTCCCTAGTCGAATTTTTGAAAATTCAAGCCATGTGAAGATTTTGGAGTCTTGTGAAGATGACAGGAGTGAGAAAGGATCCTAGACGCTCAAATGAGCTTAGTATGCAAGCTATGTTGTGGGGCGTTGATTACCTGACAAAGCTTTTTCTCTTTGTCCTCAAAAGTAGCAGGGGAGTATTCATGTGACCATTTGGATGAGATGGCAAGTAGTTTGTGAGTTGGGTTTTCTTAATAAGACCTTTAATCTTAAATCTGGACAAGATTAGGGCTTAATTCCTCATGATTAGCAAATACCCAATTTGTGTTCTTTATGGAATAATAGCTGTCTGATCTTCGTTTATGTTTAAAAAAGTGTTTACCGCCAAGTTTAAAACTAATTAGTTAATTAGTTATTAAACGGGAATAAGTGGAGTGTGAGGTGGCAGTTTGGTGAGTTGTGATTGGTTGTGGGGATTTAGTAGGGCACGTGGCAGCTTGGTATTGGTCTAGGTAAGGTTGGCTGTCGTCCAAATTTGGCCCCTTATCTGCTTTTCTTGTTTAATTTGTAGTTTAAATAGCACAAAACAGATTTTCCTTTGTAATGAAGTTTTGTTTTTTATACTTTGGCCACAAAACTTTTCAAAATGGTTTATCAAGGACTTGTTTTGCCATTTGATGATATTTGAAGGACCAAACTTGACATGTCTTCAACCTTCAAGGTCTTCACTTGTATTCTTTTCTTCATGGAGGACTAAAAGTGATAAATCTTCAATTTTTAGGGACCATTCTTGCTAATTCTTCAAAGTTGAGGGTCCTTTTTGTAAATTTGATATACTTTAGGGACCAAAATTGTAATTATAAATTAACAAGGGTATAAAGTATATTTCTTCAATAATGAAGAACCCCTCTTGTACAATCTTCAATTCTTCAAGGACTTTTCTTGGAAAATCAACTCTAGGGCCTGGTTCATTGTGTGGCTTCGTTTCCCGTGTTCGTTTTTGATTGATTCTTGTGATCTTTTGTCATTTTCTCGACATCTGTACCTAATAACTAGGTTTTAGTTAGAAAAATTGTTCGTTGAAATCTGTCTATTCGAATTGACTATTGGTTTAAGTGCGACTCAGTCGTCTTTTGGTGGAAACAATAGATTGGTCGTTGTAGTAAAAGTAAATTGCAAGACTTTAAAGTAAACGACGGTTAATTAAAACTAAAACTAATTAAAACGTAAATGGTGCAATATTGAAACTTTAAAAAGTAATTGACGAGAAATTAAATGATGTAAAATTAAAGCTCGACGAAAAGTAAAATTGACAATGTAATAAAAATTAGAATTTGAAAACTTAAAATAATGCAAACTTAAAAATTTAACTAAGGCAAAATAATAACACAAAACCCAATCCATCGGAATCCCATCGGAATGCTGTCACCACAAAGCCGTCGGAATACTTATCGGAATGTAGGTATCGGAATAAGTTCTATCGGAATACAAGAAAAAGACAACTATCGGAATACTTGAAATCTAAATCTATCGGAATGTATTAAGACAAAACTATCGGAATATAGTAGAAACAGTTCTATCGGAATGTAATAAAAACTAAAGCATCGCAATGTCTAAAAACAAATCCATCGGAATAATGCATCGGAATATGGCTACCAAACATTTGGCAGCACTTCGTCGCAATAAAACCTTAAGACCCGTCGCCATATACGATCGCAATGAGCGATCGTAATCACGATCGGAATAAGGGGGAAAGAACCGTTGGAATCTCAAATCCCTAAGCCGATTGTCACGATCGGAATAGTGAAAGCTGTCGGAATCCCAAGTCCCATTCCGATGGAAGTAGATACGAAATAAGCAAAACAAATATGCTAAGACTAAAAAGCAAATACCAAAAACTTGATTAAACAAGAATAAGACGAATGAAATAAGCACAAATTAAAGACTTTCAAGACACAAATTAAGAAAACTTTATAAAATAAACTTTATAAAGATAAAACTTTTAAGAAAATTTTAAAACAAATAAGCTAAATACAAAATAAGCTAATAATATTGTCAAGCTTATATCTTAATTAGTATAAAAACCTAGATAGAAATAAAAAGATAAACTTTTTACTCAAATAAGCAATAAGATTAAACAAAATTAATGCTTAATCCGAATTAAAAACAAATCAAAAACAAGAAAAGTAGAATAAGAATGACAATGAAAAGCTTGATTAAAGGAAAATAAAGATTAACAACAAAACTAAAAGACTTACTTGAATTAAAGGCAAGAAATTTAAGGTGCAAAACAAGGTAATTAAATTGACAATTAAGTAAATGACATGAAAATAAATGTGCAAGTAATGAAAATGGTGGAAGACTAGTTTGTCAAAATAGCCAACACCTCCTAATGTGACATTAGGAGGGTATTTATAGGGAGATTAGCATGTGTTGGAAGCTTCCTTCTTTCTTTCTCTCTCGTCTTTTCGTCTTCTAAATTCTTCGACTTTTTCGACTTTGTCACGGGATTAATTAAACTCGTCTTGTAATTTCTTCATTAATTAGACTTGAGTTCTTCGACTTTATTAAACTTCCGTCTTTAGATTTTTCTTCCATAAATCTTCAGAATATGCCTTGGACTTCCGTTATTTTTGCACTCTTGATCTTTTGACTTCGTCTTTTGTCTTTTTTCTTCGATAAAAGCCCGTGAAAGCCCATGTTTTCTTCCCTTTTCACATTTTGATCCTAAATCACAACAAAAACACAAACCACGCATAATTCTGACATTTACGACATAAAATACATGTTTTGGTTGGTTATTATTATAATTAAGTGGTAAAAGGATAAGTGTTTTCACACTTATTAAATCCCCTACACTTGACCATTGCAATGTCCTCATGCAATGCATTAATTACAAAGCAATATTACATTTTCCATCACAATCAATCCACATTGGCCTTTATTAAAGAGAAAAAATATTTAAAGGAAAAAAACAATAAAAAGATCAAAAACTTACCTTAGGGTTTTGGAATGTCATGAATGATTATCATCCTCAAGTTTCACGTTCCCTATACCAAGCTTAAAAACGAGATCATTGTTATTATAAGTTAGCAAACTAACACAAACTCATGTGGGCCAATTATTTACTTAGACTCCCTTATTCCTAGGTGTATCTATTATATTTTATTGTTGTCTTAAAAGATCACGAGGATGCATTGTTGACTTATTTCGATATTTTATTAGGCCGAAAATAAAGTAGGACGATTTAATCAATAGTTATCTAAAGGACAAAATCTTTTAAGACTGCTTCTCGGGACCTCATAAAGTTCATATCTTGGCATAACTCGCTTCACGATTTGAGACCTTTCTCGGACCGATATTTGGCAGCGACTTCATACTTCAAATCTTGAGAGACGTTCATGAAATAATGGTCTTATCTTCATAATAGGAATTTCTTCACTTGAACTCTTTGAGAGATTCTTCATATTTGGACCACGACTTCTTCATTTTTCTCCAATCTTTATTTGGGATTTTGATATACAACGATCCGCCTCCTTTTAGGACTTGGATCTATTTATCCTCATACCTTGCTAGGGCCTTTTTGGATAGATTTCTCCATGATCTTTATGGGAGTATTTGCTTTTCGTCGTGTGTCTCGATCCTTCATATTGATTTTTGATAAATGATTCTTCACATCACTTGGGATCTTTTAGCAACAAAATGTAGCCCTCATGTCTTGTTAGGACCTTTTCGGACTCGCCAATCTTCGCATCCCACTTCAATAAGTTATGCCTTGGCTATGAACTCTAATTAATACCGAGCAATTTGTAAACGATCTTGGGCTAGAAGTTAAGTAACTTTTCAAATCGTACAACCTTATTTATTGCAATTAAATTTATTAACAAGCGATGGGAGAATAAGCTCATAATTAACTCACATAAATTCACGAAAGAATACCAAACTTATAATTAACTCTATCATCTCTCGTTCTCCACAATTTAAAAACTCAAGGAATGAGACTCGTGGATGCTTAGCCTATTAAATCAAAGTTTTAGGTTTTCAAGTTATCTATAGGATCTTGCAACTTCTTAGACTCTTTCAAGTTTAGAATTCGCATTTTAAAGTTCCCTTGATAAACGACTTTCTAGGATCAATTATAGGAACTTGCAAAAAGTTTTTGTTCTTAACCCGTAAGAGTTAAGACTTTCACGTTTTAAAGTTCCCTACATAAAAGCCTAGCAAAACTTGACTTAAACACGTTAAGGATACTAGCTAGAGTAAACTTAGATAAGTAAACTCGGGTTGAGTCAAAATATTCACAACGTTTAAAAATTAAAACCACTTTATTAAAATTTATTCTAGCAAAGAAAGAAAATAACTATAACAAAGGAAAAACTACTAGGCCAAAATAGATTAAAAATTTTGAAAAATGTCGAAAAATCAATTTTCCGGTTAAAATGAGGACAAATACAAGGAAAAACCCACTTAACTTCAATAGAAGTCCCCCTACACTTAATATAAACATTGTCCTCAATGTTTAAGCATGTGGGAGTAAACTCCCCTACACTTAGGACATTGTGCACGTCGTTTAAATCTTTCTAAGGAAGGGACAACTAAAGTGATTCCTATTTTAATATTAAAGAATATAAAATAGAGAATCAAAAGAGTTTAGGATAGAACCAAGAAGACGGGAACATGGAATCACGGGTCGTCAAAAGTCATCAAGAATAGATCTTTGAAAGCACGAATCCCTGCACATGATAAGACAGAAAAGAACAAACACATACTAGGGTCTCCCCCTACACTTATTATAAAAACAAAATAAAAGGATAGATACTTGGGCTGCCTCCTAAAAATCGCTTGTTTTTGTTCACCGAGTCGTGAGCCTGACTCGACCTTGATTAGCATGGGAAGAATCTTGAAACACATCAACCGGGATCAAATACATGGTTTTCGTCCATCAAATAGCACAAGCTTAAGGCGAACAAGGCAAGCTAAATAAGAGTAGGCAAGGTTCCCTTAAGCAAAGATGGAGCGCGGTGGTAGCAAGTGTGCTGAGGTGCAAGCATATCTCCATAAGTTCCAAAAATCTTTCCTTTTATTTCATCAGATGGATACTGAGATGGCTTGAAAAGTTCAATACCGGGGTCAAACACCTTTTCCTTTAGTGGAAAATAAGACTCAAGCTCAGTAGACCTTGAAGAGTATCCGCTCATAAATCGCACAATCTCATCCTCATAAGGTGGATAGAGAGGTGTCAAGACATAAGTACTACGGATATCGGTGTCATCCGGCTTCTTCTCCTTTGAGACAGGTTTCTTCATATCCAAAGGAGGATAAAGACCATAATCATCAAAGTCCAAAGGAGGAGCATCACTTTCATTGGGGAAGTAAGTGTTGAGAAAAGTAGCAAAATCTTCCTCAAATGAGTAGTCATCCAAAGTAGGATCAAGTGTTGTTGGCGGAGGATCTTCATCAAAAGTAGGTGAAAGGTTATCATGTGAAGAATCACTCGAGAGAGTATCGACATCATCAAAATCAAAATCATCATATGTTGGCATGTCTTTATACTCAGAAGAAAAATCATCAGAATCATCCATGTCAGAACTAGAATCATCATCATAGTCATCATAAACTGGAGGAGATTCATGAATTGGTGGGGGGTCTAAATTAGAGAGAGAATCATCCACATCATGTTGGAACAGTGGATTATCATAGCAAGAATCGAATAGAGGATTGTTGTAGACGACAAAATCATCAAGCACATTAATCATATTCGATGATTCTCTTCCATTGGGTTTGGTTGTGATCTTCCCCATTTTAAATATTTGAGCATCATTCCCGACTCTTAAGATTAAATCACCTTCGGCAACATCGACTAAGGCTTTTCCGGTTCTCAAGAATGGCCGACCAAGTATTAACGGAATACGAGGGTCCATTTCATAATCAACAACAACAAAATCGACCGGAAAAGTGAAGGTGCCAATTTTAACAAAGACATCTTCGGCAATACCAACGGGGTAAGCGAGAGTGCGATTTGCAAGCTCAAGAGTCATCTTTGTTGGTGTAAGATCGGGTAATGATAACTTTTTCCAAACACTTAAAGGCATCAGATTTATACTTGCCCCGAGATCGGCTAAGGCAGTAAATTCTTCGGTTATGTTAAAAGTACATGGCAGCACAAAACGACCAGGATCTCCAAGTTTTTCCGGAAGTTCTTTAAGAAGGATTGCAGAACAATTCTCATTCAATCGAGTATTAACAAACTCGGCCATCTTCTCCTTCTTATTAAGAAATTCCTTAAACATCTTAACAAATGTCGGCATTTGGGCAAGAGCTTCAACAAGGCTAATGGTGATGGTCACTCCCGAAATCTTCTTCAAAAAGTTCGACACTTGAATGTCATCGTTGGTGAGCAATCTGCCTTTGTTTAAGCAAGAAGGATAAGGTATGTTGGGTTTATAGGTGGAAGGTGGGGTTGGTGAAGGGTGTTTCTTGGGTACTTCTTCTGATAGAGGTGGAGACGGTAATGGATAACTAATACTAGGCATGGGAGTAGGAGGGATAAATGGTGGTGGAGGAGGTGTAGATAGAGTAACTGGGGGAGGGATAGATGGTCGTACTAAGGTTGCTCCACTGTGTGTAGTAATAACACTCACACTCGCTCTTGGATTGGTGACGGTATTAGAAGGAAGAGAACCCGAAGTAGAGGGTTGAGTACTTGGAAAGAAACTAGCCATCATATTCTTCAAATCATTCGTTTGATTGCTAAAAGTGGTTTGCATATCATGTCGAAGCTCGGTTCTAATATCATTCCCTTGCTTAGTGATATCTCCTTGCAAGTTGATGATTTGGCTTTGCAGATTCTTGATTTGCTCTCCTTGGGTCCTTATGAAAGTTTCCACATCTTGATTAATGGGTGGGGCTTGTTGAGCGGGTGGGTGATAAGGATTAGATGCTCGAGGTGGGTTTGGGTTGCTTCTATTGTAGTTGTTGGGGTTGTGGTTTTGAGGAGAAAAACCGGGTGCAAGAAAGTTGTTCGAATGGTAACTTAGCAAGTTACGATCACCTTGAGGTCGGGCTTGGTAATTTTCCATTGAATAGTTACCATAAGCCGCATACACGATTTCCAGATTGTCATGCGTAGAAGGACAATTAGTGTATGAATGAGGACCCCCGCAAATCTCACAAGAAAGTGCTACAACTTGAACTTGTTGTTATTGATTTGTAGCCAAAAGTTGCATATTCTTGCTCATTTCGACCATTGCGCGAGTCAATTCGGTGATATCAGGGTTTGAAGAAGTAGAAGAAACATTGACTCTCGGGTTATTCCTTGAAGATACGGATGAATCCCAATTTTTTTGATGAGTAGTCATGTTCTCTATAAGCTCTCTACACTCCTCGGGTCTTTTTTTCATAAATGTGCCACCGGCGGCTGCATTAATCGTATCACGATCACGAAAAGTTAAACCGTTGTAGAAAGTATCAATTAAGGTGACGGGGAGCATGTTGTGGTTTGGACATCAATCGATCAAAACATTATATCGTTCCCAAGCATCAAAAAGTGATTCATCAGGTTCTTGTGTAAATCCACTAATTTGATTTCGAAGGCTCGTGACCATGGATGGTGGAAAGTAGCGCGACAAAAATCCTTGAGTCATCTCGTCCCAAGTATGAATTGAATTCTTCGGAAGACGATCAAACCATTTTTCGGCATGGTGGGATAAGGTGTGTGGAAATAGGTGAAGGCGAATAAAATCCATAGTAACACCGGGCAACTTCATGCTTTGAGTAACGGTAATGAATTTGTCGAGGTGTTTGTTGGCATCATCATCTGGCATTCCGCAAAATGGAAAAGTGTTTTGAACTTGTTGGATCATGTGATGCTTCAACGAAAAATCTGGAGCCGTGATTTGCATCGGCGCAATCGGTCCTCCTCGTCCATTCATCGTGGGTTGACAAAGCTCCTCCATCGTTCGAAGGTCAGGTGGGGGAACATTGTTGTTATTATTATTGTTGAGGTGCGGTGGGTTATTGTTGTTGTGCACACCAGCCATATCTAAATCTTCCCGAGTCTCGGGATCTGAATAAGATGAAGATCTAGTACGCATACACCTGCAAAAGCAAAAGAAAAAGATACCAAAGGAATAGAGACTATATATGTACGTGTAAAAATAAAAATAAAAATCTTTTTGAATTTTTGAAATTGTTTTTAATTTTTATGGATTTTTAACAATTTTTTATTTTTATGGATTTTTGAAAATTTTTGAGCAAGAAAAATAACGTTCACGAGTGAATGGATCCCAAAATTCAACGCGTCTCTCACTGAAAACCGTTAATCTTAACGAAAAGAACCGACAGCGGTGCCATTTAATAACTAGGTTTTAGTTAGAAAAATTGTTCGTTGATATCTGTCTACTCGAATTGACTATTGGTTTAAGTGCGACTCAGTCGTCTTTTGGTGGAAACAATAGATTGGTCGTTGTAGTAAAAGTAAATTGCAAGACTTTAAAGTAAATGACGGTTAATTAAAACTAAAACTAATTAAAACGTAAATGGTGCAATATTAAAATTTTAAAATGTAATTGACGAGAAATTAAATGACGTAAAATTAAAGCTCGACGAAAAGTAAAATTGACAATGTAATAAAAATGAGAATTTGAAAACTTAAAATAATGCAAACTTAAAAATTTAACTAAGGCAAAATAATAACACAAAACCCAATCCATCGGAATCCCATCGGAATGCTGTCACCACAAAGCCGTCGGAATACTTATCGGATTGTAGGTATCAGAATAAGTTCTATCGGAATACAAGAAAAAGACAACTATCGGAATACTTGAAATCTAAATCTATCGGAATGTATTAAGACAAAACTATCAGAATATAGTAGAAACAATTGAAAGTCCCTAATCAATGCTAGAAACCCTAATCTTAACTTAATCAACACTAGGTATTACTTTTCAAACGTAATCTTATTATTGTATAATAAAGAATTACAAGTGTTATGGATAACACCGTTTGATGACAATGTGTTGTGCACACTTTGAACAACTATAAACCCTAACTTATGAATACAGTCGTAGCTGTTTGATTCACTAAGTTCTATGCAATAATGTTATGAATATCTCAAAGTGTTGAACATTAATGCATGGATACACATCCTATTTATAGTGTTGCGAGATTGACCTAAATAGTACTTGATGGTGACTACACAAACTTTTACAAGTTCCCACATCAGTCATATGATGTCCTTCTATTCTTGGTAGTCTTCCATTATGCTTTAAGGAAACAATTGTCAAAACAGTTTCCTTTTTCTTCATAGTCTCGAACACACAAATGGCATGTCCAAAGTGTGCTGAGTGTTAACAGGGTATTGCCACCCCTGTTAACCCTCAACCCCTCAGAGTCCCTGATACATCTTGGCTGTTATCCATCACAGCCAATGAGTATGTCTTCAAGTAATCTTTGACTTCCTTGACAATGTCTCTGACATGAACTCCTCTGAGGTTGCTCACAGAGACTTGGATCTCTGTGAGTCTTGCGAAACTTGCCTGCCTCCTAGGCACAGACAAGGGACTATCTAACAGCCTAATTATGTTTAAATCTATGATCAGGGAATCTAACAAGTTTAGATTCCCAACAATCTCCCCCTATTTAAACATAAATATTGCTAGATCTAACTAAGTTAAGGTAAGTGAGTTAACAGCTTCTTCTTACTCATAACAGATCTAAACAAACATACCTCATGATTTTATTAATACTTAAGGAAAAATTACAAATACATTACATAAGTAAAATAAAAGATGAAGGTAAAAATGGGCTGTGAACATATTCAATAGTCATCATTTTTAATCCTTTCTTCAGCTTCAGCCAAGTCCAATCTGTTATCTAGTTCATCCTGCAAAGTCTTGGCAAACTTCTTGGAATACTCTATGTTGATCTTGAGTGACTTCTTGTGACAAATTAGCTGAATTGTTGAAGCTAAGCACAACTCATCTTCCCTTTGAAAAGCATACTGGCAAGCCCTGTTCATGAATGCCATTCCTCTTTCAGGCTCTGTGTATGTCTGACCATCAACTGGGCCAACAATACCATTAGGAAGGATCAAATCCCTGTGCATGCCATCCACTTGAACATCATCAGTAACAAAAGTTTCGTTAATCACTTGAGAAATTCTTCTTCTTTTGTTGCCAGTCTTTGGTGGTTCTTGTTCAAAAAGCTGTGGTGGGGGATCAATCTTGAGTTTGGCAGCTGTTTCTTTGATCCAGGTAAATTTGGCCTTAATAGTCTTCAGCAGAAGAAAATTAGCCTGTCCATTTCTTTTGGCAGCTAAGGCTTCAAGTTCGAACCATTCTGATAACCCAAGTGTCTTTAGCCTGAAGTTGTCAAACACATTCATATTTCCTGGTTGGTTATCCCTCCATAAGATCATCCGTGGGGTGTTTGGATTTATGAATGGTGTATTTGAACTTGGTTATCTTGCCAGGGGCATATCTGTTGTTAACGCAGGCATCATAGTCAGCTTTGACTTTCCTTAGTGCCTCAGCGCGTTTTGCTTCCATTTCCCTCAACCTTTGTTTTTGCTTTTCTCTTTCAGGTGGTGTCATCTTTCTCAGAGTAGCTTCATTCAATTCTTTGGCTGTCTTGAGTTCATTTAATCTCTTGAATTCCTCAGCCTGTTTCTCTATTTCTTCAGGGGTTAAAGGAATCTCATTGGAAGGTGTAAAGGTTGAGAATTAGGAAAGGTCTGTGGTGGATCCTCCTGTCTCTAGCATCGCAGCTATCTTCTTGAGTTTGGTGTCTGTGTTAACCAAAACTATCTCCTTTCCTTTCTTCGAGACAGAGGACTCCACACTTATGTTTTTCAAAACATAAACTCTTCTGATAAATGCTGTCTGAGCCTGAGTTTGAATTGCTTTGGGGAGGGAGCTAACAGTGAACTTTAGCTTCTTGGCAGCTGGTTCATCATCATCCCCAGGCTCGCTGGTGTTAACCAAAACCAGGGACTTTGATGAGTCAGCTCCATCTTGATTCTGTTGCTCCCCCTGAGTGTTATCCTCATCATCAGGTATTATAACAGGTGTGATGACTTGGAGAGGAACAGGTGTGATGGTGTTGTCAGCTGATGATGAGCCTTGTTTAGCAGATGCAAGGTTGAGTGTTGTTTCTTTCTCCCCTTCACGTTCATCCTGGCTACGCAGACGCTTGGATGAACGTGTCTGAAAATGCCTTGCAATCTGTTCAACAGAGGCAGCCATAGCACGCTGCCTTTTCCTTGAAGCCCTGGAAATCTTCAGCAGGAGGTTGCCATTTGCATTAGTATTGGCCTGAACGCGACTGACAATAAAGTTTGCATGACGGTATTGCCTGTTGCGAACAGCATCAAATTGCCTGTGCATGGTGAGCTCATGTTCATGAAACATGGCAGGGACTTCTGAGTCAATGACATCCTTCATTCTAGTGGAAAGGTGACTGAGTCCTTGGGCTACTCCTTTCCTGGCACCATCCTTGATTGGCTCAGTAACCGCCTCAGCCACAACCTTTTGTATGATTCCAGGGAATGTAACAGTGAAGTTGTGCATCTCAGACTTTATCACATCCAGCTTCCTTGATAAACGTTCAATGTCTGACTGATGATGAACAGGCTGAAGATTCTTGATGTTGAGGCTTTGCTGAGCATAATCATCCCCCCTTGGTAAAAGATCAAAGTTAGTTTGGGCAGGATGATCAAACAAGAGAAACTCATCATAGGCTGGGCGGTGGAAAACTGTTGTTGTTGAGGTAGCAGAGTTTGGAGTAACAACAGCATCCTTGGGAGGAGGAGTCCTATCGCCAGCTGGTGTGGACACAACTATTTCTTTGGGAGGAGAGACATATAAATGATCTTCCTCATCTTCTTCATCCTCCTCCTCAAACATCCCTTCAGGGATTTCATCTTCAGGCATCGACTCTAGATCAGAGACATCATCCTCCAATGTTAGCATTTCTTCATCAGTGATTAACAGAGGCTCTTCATCATTGGGTTTGTCTTGAGTGATTGTATCAGCCTCCTTCTCTTTTTGTACCTGGGATTCAGTGACAGGCTGTACAATTTCAGCCTGCAAATGTTTTAATTAGTAACAGGGAAAAAGATAAGGGGAATGGTCGCCATTTCGCTGTCCCAGAGAGGCTGAGGGTGATTACTCAGCCACTCCAAAGGATAAATCCTTGGGATTCTTTTAAGTGTGAAAAATAATATGGTTAATGATCGCCATTCGCTGTCCCTAGGAAAGCTGAGTGTGATTATTCAGCCCCCCAAAAGGTTAAAACCTTTGGGACTCTTTTGATTGTGAAACATATGTTGTTTATGGATCGCCAGTTACGCTGCCCCTAGGAAAGCTGAGGGTGATGATTCAGCTCCCCCTGAAAAGGATAAATCCTTTGGGACTCTTTTAAGGAGGGAACCAAGAGGCTGTGTGTAGTACAGCTAATCAAGGTTGAGACATAAGTGTATTCAGGTTGTTGTTAGCCTGAATACTGTCTAGAGGGTTCAGGGTCATCAGGGTGCTTTATAAACAGAAATGAATCATTCCCTGGTGCAAAGACAGGGTGTACAGAAGTTTTAAAGAGTTCTAAGTGCTTGACAGACTTCTATGGGTCGAGGATTACCCTAACTTCACCACTCTCTCCTACAGACAAATGAGAGTGGCTTCTTGTGAACCTTTAAAAATGTACACTGATTACCTGAGAGATATCAGCTGGATTAGGTTGGTTTCCTGTCGTCTCAGCTGACTTTGAGACACTAGACTCCTGTTGTTTGTCAGCAGATGTATCTGATTCCACATGAGTATCTGGACCAGAGGAGGTGTCAGTCTTTGTAACACCCCATTTTGGAAATGGAATATTACGCATAATCATGACGTGTCATCAAAGCATACAAGGATAAATGTCTAAGCATTATTCGACCATAAAAGGGAAATACCGGAATCAAACATCGGTAACCCCAAAGTAAAGCTCATCACACACAAACATAAATACTGAAAAAGGAAAGGACGAAACAATGTCCATAGCAACTGTATCAAAGTACAGGAAATGCATAAAGTAAAGAAAGGCAGTAAAGCTTCCAATCCATATGCACGTACGTTTGAGATCTACGAGCGTCCCTGAGTACCTGCCGTTTTGGGAACATGAAAAGGAAAACGGCTGAGCAAGACGCTCAGTGCACGGATGTACAATATAGCATGAAATAGGATAAACATGTAACATATAACAGCGGAAGACTAAGTTCTGAGTAAACTGGTTAAGTATTAAGAAAACTGGTTTTATAGTTTGAAAAGCCTTATGTTTATCTTATGAAAATTGTTTTAACATAAATATACCATAGCCCATATAGGTCATGAAAAGGTCACGTGCATGAATACTTGGAGGGGTGACCTCATCATGCTGATTAGAGGGGATGCCTCTAATTAATATACTGGTTTGGGTAGGAGGGATCAACTCCTTGTGAAGGGTGCAAGGCACACACCACATTCACAATGATAAACTGAATAAAACATGTAACTAGGATGCACCCATACGCCCCACCTGATATAATAATATGGCCAAAACTGAAAAGGGACGCCACGAGCAATCACTCCGCCGTGGGGAAGTCATAACATTGGTGCCTCCAATGTTATGGTTATGGTACCTCCATAACTAGGTGAAACTGGTCATGCTTGTATATGGCTATAGATTATGCTAATTAAACATAAGCAGTTCAAAACAATAAAACAAATACTGGGGAAAACAGTTGGCTGCATACGGGGAAATCCTAATAAGGAAAGAATGTCCATACTGAAAGGACGGGAATCCGTACCTCAAGTCCAGTGAATGAACGGAAGAAAGACTCCTACTTCTGGATCACTAACGCTACATGAATACACACGTGTATAAGTATCGATTCACTGATTACGTACTGGGTTTTATGTCTCATTTTAGCTGACTTGGTATGTTTTAGGTCATGGTTCACTGTTTAGAGCCTTAAACTGTGTTTATCTTGTATTCTGATTAATCCGTTTAAGTATTACCGGTATTTCATGTATTATTATACTTACTGTGTAATAATAAGTAACTTTCCAAAAATAGCAGGTTTCCAAAAATAGAAAGTTTCCAAAAATAGAAAGTTTCCAAAAATAGAAAGTTACCAAAAATAGAAAGTTTCCAAAAATAGAAAGTTTCCAAAAATAGAAAGTTTCCAAAAATAGAAAGTTTCCAAAAATAGAAAGTTTCCTAAAATAGAATTTACTGCTTAAAATAGATTAGTTTCTAAAAATAGAAAGTTTCCAAAAATAGATCGGCTGCCTTAATTAAATAAGTTTCCATATATAGAAGGTTTCCATAATTAGATTAGCTGCCTGAAATAGATAGATTTCCATATATAGAAGGTTTCTATAATTAGATTAGTTGCCTTATTTAATTAAGTTTCTATAAATAGAAGTTTCCATATTTAGAATTAAGCTGGTTACATAAGCTAACATATAAGTCTAAGTGTTTATAAGCTTGTTTCTTAAGTCATATGATATAGTATATAGTTTAATTATTATTTCATGTATTTTAATTAAACTATAGGTTAAGCATTTTAATTAAAGTATAACATGTTTTAATTAAAATGAAATGAAATACTTAGGTTAACATATGTATTATTATTATTAATAATATAACCTAAGTCATGTCTAAATTAATTAATTATAGGCATGTTTTAAATAATTAATTAATTATAACTTATAACATAAAATACTTAGGTTAAATTAATATCATGCTAAATTAATAATTAGAATAACCTAAGTCATGATTTAATTAAGATCTCATGTGATTAATTAATTTATATCCTAAGTTCATGATTCATAAAAATTAACATGAAGCACAAATCATGATTTAACCAACGAACCATGGATCGGGCATGAACTCGACACCGTACCCCGAGCCAAACTCGGGGCACGTGTGCCCCCTTGCTGCCGTGGGTCCCACATGAGCCAACCAAGACAAAAAATGGTCTTGGTGGTGGCGGCAATAAGCAAACCAAACCCCCCCTCGGGTTTGTTTTGCTAGGCGGCTAAAACAAACACCCTTTCTATATCATTCTTTGATTTTAATTTATACCAAAACATGTTAGATCAATGTTTAATTATCATGTTTAAATAAGAAAAACAATAACATATTCATGAACATAAACAAAGATTCAAAAGAATTAAAAAGAAGGGTTTAAAAAAGTATACCACTATGTAGCTTGGAAAAGGATGAACAAACCCTGATTATAGCAATAGTTTTTAAGATCAAAATCAACCAATCACCCTCCTATGGTGATGCTAAGGTGGCGGCACAAAGAGAGAACAAGGAGGAGGAGAGAAAACTCTTTTAGGGTTTTTGTGTTTATTTCTTGAAAGTGAAAAATGAAAACATATTTTTACCATAACCCCCCTTTACTTGTAAAAGTCCATGGGCTAAGCCCACCTTGGTATATGTGCCGTGGGTATGGGGGCCCCACATGGGGTACCCGTACCTTTCTCGTGTCCCGATGTTTCGTGTTCGTTCGTGGTTAAACGTGCTCGTGTTTAAAGTGTTTCTGTTTATTTTATCATGTCGTTTATCGTAATTTTAACGCTCGTAACTATATTATATGTATTTACGTAATTATTTTAGTTCGTATTTTAAATGGTGATCATGATTTAGTTATGTTCACGTGACATATTATTAACTATTTATCATGAGTTCGTACGTAATCGATACTTGTCATGTCATACACGTATGCACTTGCTTGATTATTAGCACATGAATGTGATCAATACTAAATGAGGTAAGTTTTAATCTAGGACGTACGATCTTAAGGGCACTATTCATGGTAAAAGCATGCGGGTTTTACAATTCTTCCCCCCTAAAAAGAATAATTCGTCCTCGAATTATAGATAAAGTAAGCTGAAAAGAAGTAACATACCCGAACTCAAAATATGAAGTGAGGGTAAGAAGCCCGGATAGACTCCTCTGTTTCCCAAGTGGCTTCCCGCTCGGTATGGTCCCTCCAAAGGATTTTGACGAAAGGAATCGTCTTCCTTCTCATGACTCGTTCTTGCCTGTCGAGTACTCGTTCGGGTTCTTCTATAAAAGTGAGATCCTCACGTATCTGTTCCAGTAGATACTGAACCATGTGAAGGGGATGATAATTGTACCCTCTGAGTAAGGACACATGGAACACGTTATGCACGTGCGAAAGCTGAGGAGGTAACGCCAATCGGTAAGATACTTCATCGATTCGTTCAATGATATCAAAAGGTCCGATGAAACGAGGACTGAGTTTTCCTTTGATCCCGAAGCGTTTAACACCACGTGCCGGCGAAACCTTGAGGAAGACGTGATCTCCCACATTAAAATGTATGTCCCTACGATGCTTATCGGCGTAACTCTTCTGACGTGACCGTGCTTCTTGCAACTTCTGTTTAGCTACCTCAATCTTCTCATTGGTCATTTCTATAATCTCTGGTCCTTCGAGTGTTCGCTCTCCCACTTGATCCCAGCAAGTTGGAGCGCGATACTTTCTGCCATACAACATTTCGAAAGGAGCACATTTGATACTTGCGTGCCAGCTGTTGTTGTATGCAAACTCGACCAAACAGATGTAATCGTCCCAATCACCTGTCCATTCCAACGCACAAGACCTTAACATATCTTCCAATGTCTGAATTGTTCGCTCCGATTGTCCGTCCGTTTGAGGATGGAAGGCTGTACTCAGCTTAAGTTGTGTACCCCAAGCTTTTTGCAGACCTTTCTAGAATCGCGACGTGAAACGAGGATCTCTGTCTGAGACGATGCTGGAGGGAGTGCCGTGGAGTCTCATGATCTCCCTCCTGTAAGTATCTGCGAGTTTACTTACCGGATCTTCCTTGCGTATCGGTAAGAAATGAGCTGATTTGGTGAGTCGATCAACAATGACCCAAATAGCATCGTGCTTCTTCTTGGTAGGCGGAAGACCGGTAACAAAATCCATGGTGATTTTGTCCCACTTCCACTCTGGAATATCCAACGGTTGAAGGAGACCGCCCGATCGCTGATGTTCGATCTTAACCTGCTGGCAGGTAAGACATTTGGAGACATAAGTGGCTACATCCTGTTTCATACCACTCCACCAAAAGTGCTGTCTGATGTCATGGTACATTTTTGTCGACCCAGGATGTATAGAAAATGGGGAGCTGTGAGCTTCAGCTAACAATGCTTCCCGGAGTTCTTGATTGTCAGGAACACAAAGTCTCGTGCCCTGCCAAACGATACCGTCTGCGTTCATTCTGAATTCTGTCTGCTTCTCCAAATTCTGAATTATCGCCCAAATCTCTCCATCATCCTTCTGCGCTTCCTTGATCCTAGTCAGTAACTCAGGTTCTACTCTAAGATTCGCCCAGTATCCGTGCTGCCCACGTACCATGATTTCGATGTCTAGCCGCTCCAAGTCTCTTATGTTTTGTTCCTTGATCTCAATGCCGTTGATCATTCCGGACTTTCTGCTGAGTGCATCTGCTACTACATTAGCTTTCCCGGGATGATACTGTAGGTTAATATCGTAATCCTTCAATAGTTCCAACCATCTCCTTTGTCTCATGTTCAATTCTCGCTGTGTGAAGATATACTTCAAGCTCTTGTGATCCGTGAAAATGTCGCATGATTCTCCGTATAAGTAATGCCTCCATATCTTCAATGCGAACACCACTGCAGCAAGTTCTAAGTCATGCGTAGGGTAGTTTTCTTCATAGGGCTTAAGCTGCCGTGAAGCATACGCGATCACTTTCCCATGTTGCATGAGGACACAGCCCAGTCCCTTCCCCGATGCATCGCTATAGATCTGAAATCCACCTGTACCAGATGGGAGAGTAAGAATAGGTGCAGATACTAACTTCTGCTTTAGGTCTTCGAAGCTCTTCTCTCGATCTTCCGTCCAGACGAATTTCTCTCCTTTTCGCATCAGTTTGGTGAGAGGTAGTGCCAAGCGGGAAAAGTTCTCCACGAATCTGCGATAATATCCAGCTAAGCCTAAGAAACTGCGGACTTCTGTCGGCGACGTTGGTCTTGGCCATTTAGTGATAGCCTCAACCTTCGCTGGGTCCATAGTGATCCCTTCTGCTGATACAATGTGACCTAAGAATGCCACCTTGTTTAACCAGAACTCACACTTGGAGAATTTCGCATACAGCTGTTTCTGACGTAGAATCTGTAGTACCGTACGAAGATGGTCTTCGTGTTCCTCCGTGGACTTTGAGAAAATCAGGATGTCATCGATGAATACAATGACAAATTTATCAAGGAATTCATGGAAGATTCTGTTCATCAGATCCATGAATACTGCTGGAGCGTTAGCCAGGCCGAATGGCATGACCACAAACTCATAATGGCCATAGTGGGTTCGAAAAGCAGTCTTAGCAATGTCCTGCTCTTTAACCCTCAGCTGATGGTAGCCTGACCTTAGATCGATCTTTGAGAAGTGTTTGGCTCCTTGAAGTTGGTCAAACAGATCGTCTATACGTGGCAGTGGATATCTATTGTGGATGGTAATCTTATTAAGTTCACGGTAGTCAATGCAAAGTCGCATGCTGCCGTCCTTCTTCTTAACGAACAAGACCGGTGCGCCCCATGGAGATGCGCTTGGTCTAATGAACCCTCGTTCAAGAAGTTCCTGCAGTTGGTCCTTCAGTTCTTTTAGCTCTATGGGAGCCATACGATACGGAGCCTTAGAGATTGGCTCAGCTCCTGGAACAAGGTCGATGTTGAACTCCACTTCTCTTGCAGGTGGTATGCCTGGAAGTTCATCTGGGAAGACGTCTTGAAATTCCGAAACTACTGGTTGATCCTGAATCGATGGGGATTCAGCATCCATGTCGTGAACCGTAGCTAGATAACCTTCGCAGCCATGTGACAGTAATGCACGTGCTTGCAAGGTAGATATCACTTGTACAGACCGTCCGGGTATGAACCCGTTATGAATGTACTCAGGTGCATTAATGTCGCCGAAGATCACCCGATATGAGTGGCAGTCTATGATAGCATGGTGCTTGGATAGCCAGTCCATGCCGAGAATCATATCGAACTCAATCATGTCTAGGGGAAGTGCATCTACTGCACGAACTTTATCGTCAAACTCTAGAGGAAGACTCTTGTATACATGAGTTATTAATACAGAGTCCCTCAAGGGCGTGGAAATGGTAAGCCTATTTTCTAATAGCAAGGGAAGTGTCCTGATGTTCTTAGCATAAGTAGTGGAAATAACTGAATGAGTGGCACCCGTGTCGAAAAGAACACATGCAGCCTGGCCGTACATATACAAAATTCCAGTAATGGTACCTGTAGATTTGTTTGCCTGATCGCGCGATGTCGTGTAGACACGCCCAGTGGTAGGAGGCGGTTTAGTATCAGCATGACCCGAAGTACCCTCCATTTCACCCTTACGGCAATCTCTCATACGATGGCCAGGGAGGCCGCACTTGTAGCACGCGTCGGAATCACGACGACATGGGCCAGGGTGTCTGCGATGGCAAGTATTGCAAAGAGGATGAGTAAATCCTCCAGCAGGAGTCCTTGCTTGCTGAGGGCCTGCTGATGACAAAACGTGTTAAGAATAAAGTATATGCACGAGTATAGGACGTAAGCGTCATAAGATGTTTACCAGTGTTAGCTGAACGGTTAGGCTGAGAACCCCTGTGGTTCTGGTCCTTCCCGTTACCGTGGTTCCTGGTAGAGGTTAATATAGTGTCAGCATGAGAGATATAACATGAAATCATGATAAGATGCGTAAATAGTAGGACCTGCTGTTGTTGGAGTGTCCCGCATTGTTACGGTAATTATCATTACCGTTGCGCCTTTCCACAACAGAACGGTCGTTATTGTGACCGTTTCCTTTGGGCTGATGAGGCTGCTGCTGGGTAGCCGGCTGAGACCGGTCCCCAGTTTTCTGCCTGGAAGATACAGTTTAAGAGATGATTATAGAACATATAATGATAGGATGCGGTCTGGTTAACGCTAGAACACGAAATGTTTTACCTCTTGTCGGGTCTTTCAGCTTCCCCGAACTCATCTCGTTCCTGCAACATCTCTAGCTTCCTTGCTGCATAAGCCACTTGTGCCACAGTATCCAACGCAGCATCTGATAAATTATTGGCAATCCTTGGGTTAAGGCCCCAACGGAAATGTAGTGCTTGTTCTTCAGTGGTGCCTGCGGATGCCCTTAGGACAGCTGTGTACCCGAGGAACCTCTGCATGAACTGTCCACAATTCTCGTCGGGTCTCTATCTCATGGCGTAGTATTCCCTCATGAGTCGATTCCTTCCTTCCATGGGGAAAACGATAGGTGGGGGAGGATATTCGTCGTCATGAAGGATGGCGTCTTGCCTTTCTGCCTCCATGTGAGCAAATAACTCCCAGAGTTTGTCTGTGTTTGCCATCTGACAGTATAACATAAAACATATGACCGACAGTTCAAAACATAAAATATAACTTATATATATACATGAAAAAAAAATTATGCTAAAAATTTCACGAGAAAAATTTTATGCAAGAAAATCTTTGTATGAATGCATGATGCAGTTTTATGAAAACTTTTGATGCTCGAGAGTGAATGCCTCTGGTCGGTTCACTCAAAACAAAAGACATATTGAGGGGACGCCTATGGGTCGGTCCCAAATTTAAAAGTTTCGATAAAACACATGCGACTAAATAGGGCCAGTCCTGTACCAACCATTACTTAGTCAAAAACCTTGTAACAATGACATGTATATGTATGCTTAAAAATGATGAATGCATGAAAACAACTATCAGTTCTAGGAAGATCGTAGTGACTACCCACTAATCACAGGTCATATTTGAGAGCCTACAGGTCGAAACCAGGCTCTGATACCATAATTGTAACACCCCATTTTGGAAATGGAATATTACGCATAATCATGGCGTGTCATCAAAGCATACAAGGATAAATGTCTAAGCATTATTCGACCATAAAAGGGAAATACCGGAATCAAACATCGGTAACCCCAAAGTAAAGCTCATCACACACAAACATAAATACTGAAAAAGGAAAGGACGAAACAATGTCCATAGCAACTGTATCAAAGTACAGGAAATGCATAAAGTAAAGAAAGGCAGTAAAGCTTCCAATCCATATGCACGTACGTTTGAGATCTACGAGCGTCCCTGAGTACCTGTCGTTTTGGGAACATGAAAAGGAAAACGGCTGAGCAAGACGCTCAGTGCACGGATGTACAATATAGCATGAAATAGGATAAACATGTAACATATAACAGCGAAAGACTAAGTTCTGAGTAAACTGGTTAAGTATTAAGAAAACTGGTTTTATAGTTTGAAAAGCCTTATGTTTATCTTATGAAAACTGTTTTAACATAAATATACCATAGCCCATATAGGTCATGAAAAGGTCACGTGCATGAATACTTGGAGGGGTGACCTCATCATGCTGATTAGAGGGGATGCCTCTAATTAATATACTGGTTTGGGTAGGAGGGATCAACTCCTTGTGAAGGGTGCAAGGCACACACCACATTCACCATGATAAACTGAATAAAACATGTAACTAGGATGCACCCATACGCCCCGCATGATATAATAATATGGCCAAAACTGAAAAGGGACGCCACGAGCAATCACTCCGCCGTGGGGAAGTCATAACATTGGTGCCTCCAATGTTATGGTTATGGTACCTCCATAACTAGGTGAAACTGGTCATGCTTGTATATGGCTATAGATTATGCTAATTAAACATAAGCAGTTCAAAACAATAAAACAAATACTGGGGAAAACAGTTGGCTGCATACGGGGAAATCCTAATAAGGAAAGAATGTCCATACTGAAAGGACGGGAATCCGTACCTCAAGTCCAGTGAATGAACGGAAGAAAGACTCCTACTTCTGGATCACTAACACTACATGAATACACACGTGTATAAGTATCGATTCACTGATTACGTACTGGGTTTTATGTCTCATTTTAGCTGACTTGGTATGTTTTAGGTCATGGTTCACTGTTTAGAGCCTTAAACTGTGTTTATCTTGTATTCTGATTAATCCGTTTAAGTATTACCGGTATTTCATGTATTATTATACTTACTGTGTAATAATAAGTAACTTTCCAAAAATAGCAGGTTTCCAAAAATAGAAAGTTTCCAAAAATAGAAAGTTTCCAAAAATAGAAAGTTTCCAAAAATAGAAAGTTACCAAAAATAGAAAGTTTCCAAAAATAGAAAGTTTCCAAAAATAGAAAGTTTCCTAAAATAGAAAGTTTCCAAAAATAGAAATTTTCCTAAAATAGAATTTACTGCTTAAAATAGATTAGTTTCTAAAAATAGAAAGTTTCCAAAAATAGATTGGCTGCCTTAATTAAATAAGTTTCCATATATAGAAGGTTTCCATAATTAGATTAGCTGCCTGAAATAGATAGATTTCCATATATAGAAGGTTTCCATAATTAGATTAGTTGCCTTATTTAATTAAGTTTCTATAAATAGAAGTTTCCATATTTAGAATTAAGCTGGTTACATAAGCTAACATATAAGTCTAAGTGTTTATAAGCTTGTTTCTTAAGTCATATGATATAGTATATAGTTTAATTATTATTTCATGTATTTTAATTAAACAATAGGTTAAGCATTTTAATTAAAGTATAACATGTTTTAATTAAAATGAAATGAAATACTTAGGTTAACATATGTATTATTATTATTAATAATATAACCTAAGTCATGTCTAAATTAATTAATTATAGGCATGTTTTAAATAATTAATTAATTATAACTTATAACATAAAATACTTAGGTTAAATTAATATCATGCTAAATTAATAATTAGAATAACCTAAGTCATGATTTAATTAATATCTCATGTGATTAATTAATTTATATCCTAAGTTCATGATTCATAAAAATTAACATGAAGCATAAATCATGATTTAACCAACGAACCATGAATCGGGCATGAACTCGACACCGTACCCCGAGCCAAACTCGGGGCACGTGTGCCCCCTTGCTGCCGTGGGTCCCACATGAGCCAACCAAGACCAAAAATGGTCTTGGTGGTGGCGGCAATAAGCAAACCAAACCCCCCCCTCGGGTTTGTTTTGCTAGGCGGCTAAAACAAACACCCTTTCTATATCATTCTTTGATTTTAATTTATACCAAAACATGTTAGATCAAGGTTTAATTATCATGTTTAAATAAGAAAAACAATAACATATTCATGAACATAAACAAAGATTCAAAAGAATTAAAAAGAAGGGTTTAAAAAAGTATACCACTATGTAGCTTGGAAAAGGATGAACAAACCCTGATTATAGCAATAGTTTTTAAGATCAAAATCAACCAATCACCCTCCTATGGCGATGCTAAGGTGGTGGCACAAAGAGAGAACAAGGAGGAGGAGAGAAAACTCTTTTAGGGTTTTTGTGTTTATTTCTTGAAAGTGAAAAATGAAAACATATTTTTACCATAACCCCCCCTTTACTTGTAAAAGTCCATGGGCTAAGCCCACCTTGGTATATGTGCCGTGGGTATGGGGGCCCCACATGGGGTACCCGTACCTTTCTCGTGTCCCGATGTTTCGTGTTCGTTCGTGGTTAAACGTGCTCGTGTTTAAAGTGTTTCTGTTTATTTTATCATGTCGTTTATCGAAATTTTAACGCTCGTAACTATATTATATGTATTTACGTAATTATTTTAGTTCGTATTTTAAATGGTGATCATGATTTAGTTATGTTCACGTGACATATTATTAACTGTTTATCATGAGTTCGTACGTAATCGATACTTGTCATGTCATACACGTATGCACTTGCTTGATTATTAGCACATGAATGTGATCAATACTAAATGAGGTAAGTTTTAATCTAGGACGTACGATCTTAAGGGCACTATTCATGGTAAAAGCATGCGGGTTTTACAGTCTTCTTTCCCTTGGCCTTAGAAACAGCTTTGGAGTGGGAAGAAGAGGGGATTTTCTTCTTCTTAGGCTGTTGGCCAGAAGAAGCCTTGGACTTGGTAGTGTGCTGCCCAGAGGTCAAAGACTTAGACTTGCCAGACACACTAGAAGTATTCATCTTCTCAGAAGAAGGGAGCAAGGGCTTCTCAGCTGTTGGTAGTTGGTTGGCCACATTCATCATATGAGCGGTGACAGGGACATCTTCAGCTCCTATTTCTTTGTAGATGGCACCTGTGATGCGGTAGGGCTTTAGAGCAGTCAATGCATTGTTGTAGTAGTTGTCTCCCAGCAAACTTTCGAAGATCAGAGACAGAAAGCGCATATAGCAGATATTCTTTTCCCTGACTTGATTTCTTCCCTTCAGCTGTTCTACAAGGTTGGATAAGCGAATGCTTCCAACATCAACATCAGCTCCCCAGATCAGCCCATATGCAATAGCCTGATGGTTGAAAGACATCTGGTCTTGGGATCCCTGCATTCCTCCCAGCGATTTAACAATGTGGGTGAAGAGGACACGCCAATGGGAGTGAAATACTTAATCTTCAGGGGAGATTTGGAGAGGACCTCAGCTGGTGTAAGGGCAAGGTTTACATCATGGCAAGGTTTGAGTGTGGCCAGTGTTTCTTTGACAGCCTTTTTATCAACGATCTTTAGGCATTCATCTCCATGTTTCAATCCAGCCACACTCGAGAAATCTTTAAGGGAGAAGGCGAATGGGTGTTCATTGCATGAAAGGCTAAAGGTTATCGTATCATCAACTACTTCAGCAGAATACCAGAATTCCCTAAGGTATTCTTGGTAAAAGGTGGATGGGGATTTGGTAAAGGCTTCACTTAGGTCACAATTCTGCATGAAATTAACCAGATCTAAGTATGTGCTATTGGGAGCCTTTATCCATCCAATGGCGTTGTTGGAGGCGAGGATGCTTTCGTTGATCTCGAAGTTAACATTTGCTGCTTTGGGAACTGAAAACGCCATGGATTCGAGGTCGAAGGTGAAAGAAAATGGAGGAAGGGTTAAGAGAGAGAAGTTCTTAGAGAGAGAAATAGATTGAGAAATGAGAATGGTGGTGGGTGAGAGGAGAGAAGAGACAATATATATATTCATATTACGTAAACAGTTATTCAACCGCATTAAATGCAAAGTGAGAAAATGACTGTTCAAGTGGGTCCCTTGACCTTTTAAAACTTATTTGTCTCCTCGTTATTCGAAAAATAAATGATTAAATATTTGAGAATGTTTTTTGCATTTACTTGGAAAGTAACTACCTAGTTTCATGTGAAAAACATTTAATATAGAATCAATCATTTAATGAACACATTTAATATCAAGCCACAGGCTTTGAGATATTGAGCATCCCTAGCTCAGCAACTAGCCTGTTGAACGAAGGTTCAGCCAAAGGCTTTGTAAAGATATCAGCTAGTTGCAGCTCTGTGGGAACAAAATGCAGCTCAATATCTCCTTTCATTATATGATCCCTGATAAAATGATACATGATATCAATGTGTTTGGTACGAGAATGAAGAACAGGGTTGTTGGATATGGCAATGGCGCTGGTGTTGTCACAAAAGATTGGCACTTTGTCATACAAAATTTCATAGCCAGCCAATTGACTTTTCATCCAGAGCACCTGAGCACAACAGCTGGGTACATCGACATATTCTGCTTCAGCTGAAGACATAGCCACAGAGTTTTGCTTCTTAGCGCTCCATCCAACCAATTTTCCTCCTAGGATTTGACAGCTGCCTGAAGTGCTTTTCCTGTCAATACAGCATCCAACATAATCTGAATCTGAATAAGCCTTGAGATCAAAGCCTAATTCCTTTGGATACCATAGGCCTAGGGATGGTGTTCCTTTGAGATACCTGAAAATTCTCTTAGCAGCCACTAGATGGGATTCTTTTGGGTTAGCTTGGTACCTTGCACAGAGACATGTGGAGAATTGGATATCTGGACGACTAGCTGTTAGATACATGAGTGACTTAATCATGCCTCTATATAAAGTCTCATTAACAGAGACCCCTGACTCATCAGGGCCCAAGTTGTTGGGTGGAAGCATGGGGCATTTCACTGATGCACAATCAGCTAAGTCATATTTTTTAAGTAAATCCTTAACATACTTTTCTTGAAAAATTGAAATTCCCTTAGGACATTGTTTAATTTGAAAGGCCAAAAAGTAAGTTAATTCACCCATCATACTCATCTCATATTTCTTGGTCATTAATTTAGCAAAATGTTTACTAAGATTGACATTCGTTGACCCAAAGATGATATCATCCACATAAATCTGCACAATGATGAAATCACTCTTATCCTTGAAGGTAAAGTGTGTTTTATCAATAGAACCCCTGACAAATTTATTTTCAGTTAAGAAATTGGAAAGAGTTTCATACCATGCTCTTGCAGCTTGTTTCAGCCCATACATGGCCTTGTGAAGTCTGTACACATGGTTGGGAAACTCGCTGTTCTCAAATCCTTCAGGTTGTGCAACATACACTTCCTCAGCCAAATCACCATTGAGGAATGAACTCTTTACATCCATCTGATACACAGTGATGTTCATATAGGCAGCATAAGCAAGGAAGATTCTGATGGCTTCAAGTCTTGCAACTGGAGCAAATGTTTCATCATAATCAATTCCTTCAGTCTGAGAGAACCCCTGTGCCACCAGTCTGGCCTTGTTTCTGATGATGTTCCCAATTTCATCCATCTTATTTCTATAGATCCATCTAGTGCCTGTGATATTCTTTCCAGGTGGAGCTGGCACTAGTGTCCATACTTTGTTCCTTTTGAACTGATTGATTTCTTCTTGCATAGCAGCTACCCATCCTTCTTCTACCAGAGCCTCAGCTACCCTTTTAGGTTCAATTTGTGAGAGAAACTCAGCAAAGAGACATTCATTGGCTGAGGCAGACTCAAAGTCTTGGATTCTCTGTCTAGTTGTGACCCCTGCATTAGGTTCCCCAATAATGTTGACAAGAAGAATGTGTTGATCTCTTGACCACTTATTTTGAGGAGCTGGGGACTCAAGAACAGGAACACTTGTGGGCATAGCTGGTACAATTTAAGTTTCATCCTGCTGACTAGGAGGGCTTTCTTCAAAGACTACTTCAGTGTCAGAGTCTTCTTCAGCCATATCAAGAGGTACAGCTTCAATATCAGCAGGAGAGTCTTCAGGTATTTGAATAATTGTTGAGTCATCAATAGCATTTGAAGGAGAAGGACTGCTAGAGATTTGTGGTTCTTCTTCATCAAGTTCCTGAGAGGTAGGAAATTCTATGTTGTGAGTAGACAAAGGGTCAAAGGCAGGGACATAGGGAGTGAGAGTGTCGGAGAGATGATGACTGGTAGGTCTTGGTTCTGTGAACTCATCACTTGGAAAAGACACATTTTCATTAAAATCAATCTCATCACCCTCTGTTCCTGTTTTTTGAATGACTTCATCATCTTCATTGAATCTAACATGGAAAGTTTCTTCTACTTCTTGTCTTCTGATGTTGAATACTCTGAAGGCTTTGGTTGTTGGAGAGTATCCCAAGAAGAAACCATCATCAACTTTTTCATCAAACTTTCCAAGTTTATCCCTGTAGTTATAAATGAACACAGGGCACCCAAACACATGAAAATAGCTGACATCTGGAGATCTTTTTCTGAAAACTTCATAGGAAGTTTTACCATGTCTTTTGACAATGATTGATCTGTTTTGTGTGAAGCAGGCAGTGTGAACAGCTTCTCCCCAAAATTGCTTTGTAAGGCTGCACCATTCAACATAGTTCTGGCTGCTTCAATCAAAGTCCTGTTTCTTCTTTCAGCCACACCATTTTGTTCAGGGGTGCCAGCTGAAGAGAAGTTATGTGAAATCCCTTTTTCATCACAAAAAGATTCAAGATGATGATTCTTGAATTCAGTACCATTATCACTTCTTAGAGCTTTGACTCTAACATCATTCATATTTTCAACCTGTCTGATGAAGGACATGATGGTTTCAGCTGCATCACTTTTCCTTCTGAGGAAGAACACCCATGTGTATCTTGAAAATTCATCAACTATGACCAAGGTGTATTTGTTGTGATTAATGGTCTGAGGTATGACAGGCCCAAACAAATCCATGTGAAGGAGATGTAAGCACTTGTCAATAGAGAATGATTGCCTAGTCTTGAATGAAGACCTGTGATGCTTTCCTTTGACACGGGCAGAACAAGTCTTGTCTTTAGAAAACATTACTGAAGGTAGACCAGCAACCAGGTTTTGTGTGGCTATCTTGTTGATGTTCTTGAAGTTGAGATGAGACAGTCTTTTGTGCCACAGCCAATTGACACTTTCAGAGGCTTTAGCAAGAAAACAATTTGAGCTGTCTTCAGAGCAAACAGCCATGTTGATGACATAAACATCTCTTCTTCTAGGTGCAATAAGCACAACATCATTGTTTTTGTTGAATATGGTTCCTTGAGTCTTAGTAAACAAAACCTTATAGTCAGCATCACACAATTGGCTGATGCTAATAAGGTTGTGTTTAAGACCATTCACATATGAAACCCTGGTAAATGTAATCCCATTGCAGTTCACTGAGCCATATCCTTCTGTGTCACCTGAAGAGTTATCTCCAAACACCACTTTAGGACCTAGCTCCTTTGAGTATCTGTGCAGGTATTGTTGAATCCCTGTCATGTGTCTAGAACAGCCACTGTCTAGATACCATACCCATTCCTTGAGATATTTCTGCACAGATACATAGAAACAGGTTAGTTCCTATGGTGAACCCACTTTCCAGTGGGTTTCCTGAATTGCTGATTAGCAACTCTTGAGTTCCTGTAGAACTTCTGGCGTTGGGATGGACAATTCACTGTTTCATGGTTATAACTTCCACAGATATCACACCCAGGGAAGTCAACACACTCGTCTGAGTGATGATCTGTGAACCCACAGAATTTACAGGGAGGATAAGGTTTGTAATTTCCCTGTTGTCTTTTGGAACTCTGTGGTCTATCCCTAGAGGGTGTCTGAGCTCTTTTAGCTGCCACGTGTCTGTCATGATCTAATGTCATATGGTGAGAGTTTTTACATACATTGCAATAAGGTTTGATTAACCTTTCCCCTTTGGGTTCACCTAGGACTGACTTAGGTTCATGTGAAGTAGAGCATTCAGCGGAAGGCTTAATGTGTTGTTTCAAGAGTTCTACTTCTTTCATTAGAGACAACAGGCGATCTTCAGTGGTAGGGTCAACCTTATTCACAGCTTTAGTAGCAACAGGCTTAAAAGCTACTTGTTTACCAGTTATTTTAGCAGGCACATGAAAAACTTTAGTTGGAGGTTTCTCAATATCAGATCTAAGTTCACCCTTAGCAGCTCGAGAGGAACTACTAGGTTCAACTCCAGAGAGTTTGGTCAGAGGTGGTAACTCAGTCACATCTTCAGAGACAGGGTCATTAGTCAAAGTGGTATCTGACATATGAATGGTCTCTATAGATTTGAAGACAATGTCTTTGGGTTTGGTGAGAATTCTCAGCTTATTTTTCTTAGTAGATATATCCCTTTTTAAGTCAGCAGGCACTTCATCATTAATCAATTGATCTATAGTGAACCTAGCACACAACCATTTTTCAATAACCTTGTTTAATTCAGAGACTTGATCATTTAAAGCAATGTTTTTCAAGGTTAATCTAGCTACTTCATTTTGCAGGGATATTTTCTCTAAATTAACCCGCCTGAGAGTTTCACATTCAGATTTAGCATTTAGCAATTCAGATTTAACAGAGTGAAACTTATCAAGTAGGTTCTTTCTTTGTTCCTCAACAAAGTGTAAATCAACAATGGTGTAATCAAGGACATGCTTACGTTCATCACTATCAGACATAGATAGAAGCCTGTGTACCTTTTTCATTGTGATGTCAACCCATTGTCCTGATCTTGCATCACCTTTTCCAACAACTGGTTCATCCTCAGCTATCGCCATGAAAGCCCTGACTCTGGTGGTGTCTTCTTCATCTGAAGTCAGTGGCTCATCATTCCAATCATAAGTTTCAGCAACCAACCCTTTCTCTGTCTTTTTCTCGCCACCCTTCTTCTTGGACAGATCTTCAATCTTTAAGTTCATTTATTCTAACTCAGCTTTAAGTGCTTTGTACTTATTTTTGTAATCCTTCTTCTCAGTGTCTGATGAATTGGATTGATGAGATGAGTTGTTATGTTGTTTGAACTTGTACGGTTTGGATGAAGATGATGGATAAGAGGGTGAGGATGTCTTGGTGGAAGGACACTCTTTTTGAAAATGTCCAAGCTTTCCACAGACAAAGCAAGTTTCTTTTGACCTGTCAGTTGGTTTACTCGCTGATCCTACTCTTCCTGATCTTTTGAAGTATCTTCTTTGGTTGGCTAGCAAGGCTCTTTCATGAAACTCTACATTAAGGTCTGTCAAGAACTCTTGGCTGCTACGGGTATCTTCTTCAACATCAGAATCGCTGTCATGAGGATGTGTTGCAGAGATCAAGGCTTTGGAAGATGCTCCTTGGACCACAAATCTTTTAGTCTCTGACTTGTAAATAGTATCAATCAGCCATTCTTCGTAATTATACTTTCCATAAAGCTGAGCAAGAGTGTCATTTTTGATTGAGTTGTTAGCTCTCTGAGTCTGATTCATACTCAGCCACTTTCTTGGAAGGCTGTTGACGAATGTGGCATTGATCTCAGCTTGACCAATAGTGACGTCATTCATTGCAAGGTCATTGAGAAGAATCTTCAGCCTTGTATAGGTTTGCTGAACTTTTTCACCTTCAAGTGACTTGAAGGCATTGAACTGAAGTCTGAGTGCCTGAATCTTCGTCTCTCTTGTTTCAGAGGGTCCTTCATGGCCAAGGATGAGGTCTGTCCACATTTGTTTGGCTGTGGGACAATGAATGACAGACTTCATGATATGTTTGGGAAGACAGGATATTATGATGCTCTTGAGACGTTTATCTTGGTTTGCCAATTTTCTATCAACTGGAGTCCATTGTTTGAGAGGTTTGGGAAGAGGGTTTTCTTCAGTGGATGTAAGCGCCATGGGAATATAAGGACCAATTTCTAAAATTTCTAGAAGAAAAGGTTCAAGTCCATCGAGATACACAAGAAATTGACTCTTCCAACTGGCAAAATCTTCTTCAT
The DNA here is from genome assembly GCA_025667525.1 of Glebionis coronaria. Classification (NCBI taxonomy): domain Eukaryota; kingdom Viridiplantae; phylum Streptophyta; class Magnoliopsida; order Asterales; family Asteraceae; genus Glebionis; species Glebionis coronaria. Next base: position 339,298,968 of record CM046881.1, on the reverse strand, counting down.
CAAAGACCGGTACAATTGTGACGTGTGATCCACCTCTTGAGTCAAGAAGTTGGGGTAGATCATCGTCATTGGCAGGAGGGTTGAGTCTTGGTGAAGATGGGTTTGTGGAAGGTGAATGTGGTGGGTTAGATGTTTCTGGCATGGTGGATCTTGATTATAAAACTGAGAACGATGTTTCTTGAAGGTTTTAATATCAAACATCGCTCTGATACCAATTGAAAGTCCCTAATCAATGCTAGAAACCCTATTCTTAACTTAATCAACACAAGGTATTACTTTTTAAACGTAATCTTATTATTGTATAATAAAGAATTACAAGTGTTATGGATAACACCGTTTGATGACAATGTGTTGTGCACACTTTGAACAAGTATAAACCCTAACTTATGAATACAGTCGTAGTTGTTTGATTCACTAAGTTCTATGCAATAATGTTATGAATATCTCAAAGTATTGAACATTAATGCATGGATACACATCCTATTTATAGTGTTGCGAGATTGACCTAAGTAGTACTTGATGGTGACTACACAAACTTTTACAAGTTCCCACATCAGTCACATGATGTCCTTCTATTCTTGGTAGTCTTCCATTATGCTTTAAGGAAACAGTTGTCAAAACAGTTTCCTTTTTCTTCATAGTCTCGAACACACAAATGGCATGTCCAAAGTGTGCTGATTGTTAACAGGGTATTGCCACCCCTGTTAAACCTCCACCCCTCAGAGTCCCTGATACATCTTTGCTGTTATCCATCACAGCCAATGAGTATGTCTTCAAGTAATCTTTGACTTCCTTGACAATGTCTCTAACATGGACTCCTCTGAGGTTGCTCACAGAGACTTGGATCTCTGTGAGTCTTGCTAAACTTGCCTGCCTCCTAGGCACAGGCAAGGGACTATCTAACAGCCTAATTATGTTTAAATCTATGATCAGGGAATCTAACAAGTTTAGATTCCCAACAACAATTATATCGGAATGTAACAAAAACTAAAGCATCGGAATGTCTAAAAACAAATCCATCGAAATAATGCATCGGAATATGGCTACCAAAAATTTGACAGCACTTCGTCGCAATAAAACCTTAAGACCCGTCGCAATATACGATCGCGATGAGCGATCGCAATCACGATCGGAATAAGGGGTAAAGAACCGTCGGAATCTCAAATCCCTAAGCCGATTGTCACGATCGGAATAGTGAAAGCTATCGGAATCCCAAGTCCCATTCTGATGGAAGTAGATACGAAATAAGCAAAACATATAAGCTAAGACTAAAAAGCAAATACCAAAAACTTGATTAAACAAGAATAAGACGAATGAAATAAGCACAAATTTAAAGACATTCAAGACACAAATTAAGCAAACTTTATAAAATAAACTTTAAAAAGATAAAACTTTCAAGAAAATTTTAAAACAAATAAGCTAAATACAAAATAAGCCAATAAGATTGTCAAGCTTATAGCTTAATTCGTATAAAAACCTAGATAGAAATAAAAAGATAAACTTTTTACTCAAATAAGCAATAAGATTAAGCCAAATTAATGCTTAATCCGAATTAAAAACAAATCAAAAACAAGAAAAGTAGAATAAAATTGATAATGAAAAGCTTGATTAAAGGAAAATAAAGATTAACAACAAAATTAAAAGACTTACTTGAATTAAAGGAAAGAGATTTATGGTGGAAAACAAGGTAATTAAATTGATAATAAAGTAAATGACATGAAAATAAATGTGCAAATAATGAAAATGGTGGAAGACTAGTTTGTCAAAATAGCCAACACCTCCTAATGTGACATTAGGAGGGTATTTATAGGGAGATTAGCATGTATTGGAAGCATCCTTCTTTCTTTCTTTCTCGTCTTTTCGTCTTCTAAATTCTTCGACTTTTTCGACTTTGTCTCGGGATTAATTAAACTCGTCTTGTAATTTCTTCATTAATTAGACATGAGTTCTTCGGCTTTATTAAACTTCCGTCTTTAGACTTTTCTTCGATAAATATTCAGAATAGGCCATGGACTTCCGTTCTTTTTGCACTCTTGATCTTTTGACTTCGTCTTTTGTCTTTTTTCTTCGATAAAAGCCCGTGAAAGGCCATGTTTTCTTCCCTTTTCACATTTTGATCCTAAATCACAACAAAAACACAAACCACACATAATTCCGATATTTACGACATAAAATACACGTTTTGGCTTGGTTATTATTATAATTAAGTGGTAAAAGGATAAGTGTTTTCACACTTATTAGTACCTAAAATACACATTGAACAAACACAAGCATATATTTGGCACTTTTTATGATATTTTAACCGTTTTAATCCCCGTTTTGGACGATGAGAGTATGTATAAAAGCTGTCTCATCACTCCCCCATACTAAACGATTGCCGTGCCCTCACGCAATGCTAGAATAAAGTATCATAGCACCTCCAAAATTCATTTTTATGGACTTTTATTGAATCATAAACTTGCAACCTACTACTACTTGCTACTACTTGCGTTTTAGACATAATGTATGATTTTCATCGCAAAATGGGACGTTTAGGTTCATAGAACAAGAACACGTGAATGCTATGTTAGAAATATTTTCGTCGTCCTCGATTTTCACCCAATTCTATGCCAAGCGTGTAACGAGATCATTGTCATTATAAGTTAGTAATGCTAACACTACTCATATGCCCTAATCACGTACTTAGACTCCCTTAATCCTAGGTGGTATCTCTTATATTTTATTTTTCTCTTGAAAGTTCACGAGGATACATTGTTGACTTATGCGATGATAGAGATTAAGGTCCGAAAATAGAGTCACAATGGTGTAACCAAGACCATCGAATTAATAGCCCCTCCCCCTAATAGACAACGATGTCAAAAAATTAAGTCAACAAGAAGGATCGATTAACACGGTTTTATAACGATTTTGAACATGAGACTTATTACCAATAATTTTATACGCCCCTTAACGGATGGGCCTTATTATCATAGGTTTACCTCCATCTTTTATTCAACTCCACCATGGAGATTTTATTATGACTTCGGTCTTGCCTTGCCTTTTATTTAACCTCGCCATGAGGTGTTTATTATGGCCAAAGACGTATATCCTCACGCTAAAGAGAATTTTAGATCTTTAAAGCTTCAAATATTAAGGCTTAATCACTTTCAATTTCGCATAGATTTTTCGGCCTTGTGAGCTTCGAATTTTTGCTTGATATAGGTGAGCACTTGAAATCTTATTATTGGGTGAAGCTTTCGATTATTCAGGTTGCCAATACTTCAAAACCGTGACGCTGGTGATACCTTAATGTTTTCCCATTTTAATTACATGGAAGCTACTAGAAAAGATTAGAAACCCAACAATCAAGACTAAGCCGCTAAGCCAATACTTATTAGCAAAAAAAATATACAAGCGAAGGGAGAATAAGCAAACAAATAGAACACATGAGTTTTTGAAAGAATACGAGTACTCTACGTTTAACATAGTAACTTATAATTAACTCTATCATTTCTCGTCCTCATTTAAGAGACTTAGCCTATTATAAAGTTAAGGAATCAAAGCTAAGTGCTCAACACGCACGGTCGAGTAAAAAATTACTCTTATTCTCGCCATCGGAAAATCTGCATTCGTGTCTTCAAACACTTATGTAATATGATAAAAAAAATTAAATTTGGCCATTTTTAGCCTTATTTGCAACAAAACGATATACAAAAAGATAAAGTTTGGAAAGCGTGTGTTGATCCCAAACATAGATCGATTTAGCTTGTGTAAACGAGATTAAATCAAGTTAAACACGTAGAGAAACTTCGTTGTATATGAAACAATTCAAGTATTATGCAGAATTAATACTTGAACAAGAACACACAAACAAGTTAAACTAAACTTTCACTTTGATTAATAAATCGAACTTGCGTACAATGAAAGTGTAAAACGTATATTAAACTAAAACCAAAAGGCCTCCTTTTATAGATTAAGGAACCTTGTACAAGAATCTACGTATCAACTATTCTTGGTAAAGATAAACATAGAAAATACATTGTCGAACATATCTTTACTAGAAACATACTAGAAACATAAAACGTGTAGACTAAGTCTTCTATCAGTGCTTGAATTCTTCTTATCAACGCTTGACTTCTTCCTGTCAACGCTTGTCCTATCAACGCTTGATTTCTTCCTATCAACGTCCAAATTGCTCTTGTCAGCGTCCAAGTGTATTGGCTACATTTTATTTCCAACAATCCTCCCCTAAACTTTATATCTACTCTAGTATTTAAGTTTCTGAATAAAAACTAAGAACTAGGAGGATTCTTACAAATCTTATCAAATTGGAAATAAATATATCTAATCAAATCTTTAGCCACGTCACTTGAATAGTCTATCTCCAGCTGTGTTGTCATCATTTTCTTCAAAACTTCTTTGGACATAGGATACTCAACATCTACAAGAAGATACTCAGAAAACTTTGTGGTACTCAAATGATACACACCAGCTGCTGAATATAGACGCCATTGAAGTCCACTGATATCATCATCAAGGTCCTTCCAAACAAGATCTTCTTCATCTGGTGCACACATTTTCTTGAATGTTGACCAGATCTTTATTCCATAGACTGAAGTAGGTGCTCCAGTCTCATACTTGGCCTGTAGTAACCTCCAAAGGTCTGCCAAGTCTTCCCTATCCAAGCTTGCAACCAAAGACATAAGAGTAGTAAAAGTATGTACCTCTTTCCCATATCTGCCAATCATCAAGAACCCACTTGCATCTTCTTCATAGCTAACTATAGGGTTTCTAGAATCATGAGGTAATACTTCCACCATATGTGAAACTTCCAAGGATGAGAGCTTAATGCTCCTTCTAATAACAACTTCACTAGGATTCACTCTATCCATATTTCCTGGGAACTCAAGTGAAACTCCCTTCTTCTTAGGTCTTGGTACAATTAAAGGCTGTTGAATCTGCATCTCTTCTGCAAGCTCTTCCTTTCTTTCACCTGAAAGAAGTCTAATAGTGTTCATCTCTTGCACTATTGCCCAAATAGGATAAGCTTTATACTCCAATTCATCAAAGGACAATCCCTACAACTTCTGAAAAGTCCAACCTCCTTGATGACATCTAAGAAACATATAATAAAGCCCCCTTCTATCCCTCTTAGATTGTGAGAAAACTTTGTTGGCCTTAAACTTTAGGATTACCTGACAATCCCTTTGAATTCTGAGAGGAATCTCCAATCCCCAAATGTAACACCCCCAAATTACCACGCAACGGAATACCACATTGGGGCGCTACTAATAGCACATCACACACAATCATAGACAACCCGACCTCAAAAGAGACGTTAAAATAATATACAATCTTGTCCAAAAAGTTTCCCATCTCAATATATATAAAATCATAGTAGCGTTAGTCCCAATAACCGTTACCAATCACAATACATTAAATGCTTAAAAACAGTTTATTCATTTCATAGGATGGAAAAGTAAACAAAGATTTAGACAAGTAAGCACCAACTTCCTCCTCGCACGCTCCGCCACTATCCATCTTGATTACCTGAAATACATGCGTAAAATCATCAACACAAAGGTTGAGCAAGTCTATAGGTGTTACAAATCATTTGAACACAAGCAAAGATTATAAGTTTGTGGCATACTTGAAGGCAACAAGCATCAAATAATAATTTGCATCAACAATAATAATTGTATATAGCATTAATTGCATTAAGCTCATGGAACCGAGCCCTTAGACACTCCGTTAGGTCTAATAGATCGGGCCTAAGCTTCTGTGACAAGTCCACACAAACTGAACCAGGGCGGCTTCCCTCATAGATCTATTAATTGTACTAGCGGTTAACCCATCATAGTTTAATTAATGGTCCATAATTGAGGCTTTAACAAAGGAAATCACCTAATGCAATTTAAAGGCAACCACGGGTCCATTCATAGAAGGGCAAGCATACCATAAAAGACTTGTGTTCCAAGTTTAATAAAACATGTATTCCCCCTCGCGGGTTTAAAAACTATTTATAAAATAGCGTAAAAGCGAGGCTATAGACTAACCTTAGATGGGATACGAAGCTAGTAGTAGTAGTGATCGCCGAAGTGAAGATGCCTCCCAAATATATATACATCAAAAGTCGCCACCTAACAAATAAGGTGCGCGCTTAGCAACATACTTAAGTAGTTCAAATCATACTTAGTATAATAAAATCAATGACTCAAAATAGTATGTACATAGACATGACCAATCAATGCAAGTGATTCCATTCTAAATCCCACAACATGTACTAGCTTTCCAAACTAGCACCTTCGATATTGATCCATCTCAAGATGCCAAATCAACACGGTTCAAGTACCCTAAATGGGTCTCCAATATCAGAATATACACCCACACATAAGACTTATATCCTTTTATAACTTTAAGAACCTAATATATTAGCCTGTCGCCTCAAACTATGACCCGAGGTTAAGTACCTCTCAAAAAGTACTCAGCCGGTACTTACCAAAAGTACTCACTGTTTTCCCCTACCTAAACAACTCCGTTTTCAACGAAACTTGGTGAAAAACTCACTTAATATCTTTAGAAGACACGGTTAAAATTTCATTCAATGATTCATATTTTAGACCCACCTGCTCGACACATCTTTAGACTTTAAAAACCGGACAGTTTTACACACTTGACTCGTAAAACTATTTTGACCTTGTTAAACATTTCCATTTACAAAACCGCCACTTGACTTTGAAAATAGACTCAAAATGCTAAGTTTAGAATCCAACAAAAGCCTATGATCAGTTTTAAAACTCAACTTATAGTCCCCGAGATTCGATCCAAATATCGACAACAATTCGTATTGTGTCAATACTCGTCTCCCGGTACACGAAAATTTAAACTAGCATAACTTTTGACTCGTTTGGAGTTAAAAGCTCTATCTTATATCGAAACGAGCGTCTCGACGACTACTACAACAATATCTAATAATATCAAACTTTATCCAAAATCTACTGTACATAAATCGGCCTTAAACCTACTGATGTAAATCACCTTTTTAAAAATCATATCAACAACCATTTTGACCCATTTTAAGCATCATCTACACCTCAAATATGCTATATTTATCATTCCTAACACCTCATATCATTCCCAAATCACTTGCATGATCCATCCTTTCAAACCCCATATCAAAAATATAACATGCAACACTTTTAAAATCAATTATAATAATAATAACACATTACTACAACAATAAAATGGATTAAACACCATTGTTCTTGAGTAAAAGTATTTGAAAAGTAAAAGTGAATGCATGTAAGTAAAAATCATACCAATAGAATCACCACTGAATTTAAAACATGGGACTTTGTTTAGATTAGCTTGAATCAAGCTAGAGATCAAGGATCAAAGGTGTGTTTGTTGTGTTGGGGGTGATGGCATAAAGGAGAAAAGAGAGAGGGGAGAGAGATTTTGGTGAGTTAAAATGCACGTGTGTGTTTTATGAAGCCTTTTATATGGTCGAGGAGGGTTTGTTTTGCAATTGGTGCATTCTTGTGGACCAAAACGTAAATATTAGTTAAAAAAGTGGAAATGACTAATAGTCAATTTCGTAAATATTTACGAGAGTCGGGTTTTGTCCCGGGTTCATAAAAATATAAATCTCGCTTGTTAAATCGATCGTTTTAAAAATTAAACGTACACAAAACGAAATAATAAAGTTCGACTGGACTTAATACGTAATGAAACAAAAATTTCAAAAATATCAAATATCGAAATAATCGATATCAAAATATAATATTTGGGCATCCATTGGCATCGCGATTTCTATTAGTACTCTTCAATCGTCACAACCATTAATTATAGTCACACATTATCGGTTTCAACTAAAACCGTCAAACATAATAATACTCATCATTACTTGGAAATTACAAATCCGTTATATAATTAGGATAAAATAATGACGTTAAGTTCGGGTTATTACATCCTCACCACCTTAAGGGAGCGACGTCCCGACGCTCGACTCACCTCATACTCGTATTCGTATTGCTTACGACTAAGAAAGATAAGGGCACTTCTTCCTAAAGAAGTCCTCACGATCCCACGTGAATTTCGATCCACGATCTCCACTGGTTCTTCTTACAAAACACAACTTATCGTCAAGTTGCATCTCACCAAAAGAGGATGAATAAATACTTATCTTTCAATCACTCCTTCAAGCTCGACACATGAAAATTTTATGAATTACACGAAGCTCATTCGATGACATGAACAAATGACAGGATTTTCCGGTAAGTCCAGTCAAAAGGAAGGTTGCAAATTAAAGGATATCCATTAGCCGGATATCCATGGACGCACATCAAAAAGTAACAAGAAGAAAATATTTTCGTCATCGGAGTGTGCTCACACTCGGATTCCATACTCAAAAAATAATGCAAAGACACCATCTCACTTTCGCTCACGCGCATTAGAGTCTCAATAAACATCGTCGTTGAAAGTCAAAAAGGATATTACATGGTACGTGTTCTCCATGATCGGACGTCATTGGACAATGCCGTCTCAAGTTCTCACAACTTACGATCATTAGAGTAGATCACACACCATATAAGTACATAAAAAGAAAAGTTCGAACATAAACATCAAATATAGATCTCCATCGTTGATCATCGAGAAAACCTTGAACGAAGCCTTGATAATACAACTTGATCTCCAAAATCCTTCTACTTGCGCTGCCGGCTACAGCTTAGTCCTCGAGTGATAACAAATTTATTAATTCCAATCATTAAGAAATTTGGTCCATTGGCGAAGGTTCACAACATATCGGGCGTACCATTATCTTCTGCTCTAAGGTTCAACATGCAAAAGTGTCCCACTAACTTCTACTTCAGCATTCATCATACAAAGGCGTCCCAATAGTTTCTACTTCAATGTTCATCCAACAAAAGCGTTCCAATAACTTCTGCTTCATCATACGACATACAAAGACGTCCCAATAAGTTCTACTTCAGTGCTCAAGGCGATGCATCATATTCCTCGTTTAGTTCATTATACTAGCCCTCAAGAGTTTTGTCATCAAGAAAAGTCTTCGGTTACCCTTCGATAATATCAAGTAGAATTACAAAATCTTCACATCCACGATAAGTTGTCGTTGATAACTTGATCCTCAATTAATCCACAAATACATGCATAAATCCTGGTGATGCTTAAACAAGTCGCTTATACTCGAAACGGTCAACGGGTCATAATAATCTTCTTATAAAGCTCACGATCATCAAAACACCCTAGAAATGGTCAATCGAAATAAATCATAATTGGAGAGAAGTTCAACGGGTTACGCGTACATAGATGATAGTCGAGGATCATCATAATGACGACGACACCGAACGATTCTTACCAACAAATTACGATTCGTAGGAAGACGTACGCACACCAAACATCCACAAATCGAGCCAGACATACTTGGGCCCACTCATTTATAACTCCGTGTCTACATCAAAAGGCGCCCCCTTTCATGTATACAAGATTTTATAAACTTACGGTTCGGGAACTTATAACTTTCTTGTTCAAATGAAAAGGCGTCCCAATCCATTTCAACAAAACGATTATAAGTCATCCTACTCAAGTATTACTACCTCTCAACACGATATCATATCAAAATACCATGGTAAATACAAGGTGTCAATAAACTTATATCATGATTTCCGTATTCAAACGTCCCATTCCATCTGAATAAGGAAAACACGACAATCTAAGGTCCAGTAGTTTAAAGTTTTCTTATTCGAATGTCCTAATCTATTTAAATAAGACAACCTAAAACGACTCTTAGTTGGGCGAGTTAAAATCTATATATCTAAATGTACCATTCCATTTAGATACACAATATTAAGTCACTCAACCGAATGACTACTACGAGCATATCATTGTTGTACCCAAACTATATATATTTGATTAGGATATATATATCTTAAGTCCAACATTGGCATCCTCCTTTTCGCCAATAAAACGTGGTCATATAAAATTAAATCACACATCGCATTACGTAGGAGATATCGCCTCGGATAAATGATTCTTCAAAATCATAAGAAGTATTGAAAACACGAACATCGTATTTAACAATTACGTTTCGAAAGGAGATGTCCAAAAATGGCACATCACGATACGATGATAACAATCGAACTTAAACAAGTCGATATGCGATAGATTACGAAATCATATATACATACTCGAGGTATCAAATGAGTTTCATACTCGTATTCAGATAATACATAATTATCAAGATCGGTGATAGGCAGTGATCACAAATTCCCGTACAAAACCGTATTATAGAATGTACGACAATCATTCAAGGAACATTGCTTCGCGTGCAATGCCTTTAAATACCATAGTATATTCATAAATATACATATTATTATTCTTACATACACATAGTATCACATAATCACAATCAATAAAAAGTAATACAAGAATAGCCTTACCGGAGCCATGCGGAGTAGTTGCATGCTTAAAACCTTTTAAAACACACCAAAAGTTATAGATTAGGTTTTTCAAAATCGACCTAGTTCTCTATAACTTGTTGCTCTGATACCAATTTGTAACACCCCCAAATTACCACGCAGCGGAATACCATATTGGGGCGCTACTAATAGCACATCGCACACATTCATAGACAACGACCTCAAAAGAGACGTTAAAATAATATACAATCTTGTCCAAAAAGTTTCCCATCCCAATATATATAAAATCAGAGTAGCGTTAGTCCCAAAAACCGTTACCAATCACAATACATTAAATGCTTAAAAGGAGTTTATTCATTTCATAGGATGGAAAAGTAAACAAAGATTTAGACAAGTAAGCACCAACTTCCTCCTCGCACGCTCCGCCGCTATCCATCTTGATTACCTGAAATACATGCGTAAAATCATCAACACAAAGGTTGAGCAAGTCTATTGGTTTTACAAATCATTTGAACACAAGCAAATATTATAAGTTTGTGGCATACTTGATGGCAACAAGCATCAAATAATAATTTGCATCAACAATAATAATTGTATATAGCATAAATTGCATTAAGCTCATGGAACCGAGCCCTTAGACACTCCGCTAGGTCTAATAAGACAAGAGATTTATTAATAGTCGTTACCTCCAGATTATTGGTACATTACCGTATACATGACTTCTCAATACAATATGTTCAAACAGTGTGGAGGTCGGGCCTAAGCTTCCATGACAAGTCCACACAAACTGAACCGGGGCGGCTTCCCCCATAGATCTTTTAATTGTACTAGAGGTTAACCCATCATAGGTTAATTAACGGTCCATAATTGAGGCTTTAACAAAGGCAATCACCTAATGCAATTTAAAGGCAACCACGGGTCTATTCATAGAGGGACAAGCATACCATAAAAGACTTGTGTTCCAAGTTTATGAAAAACATGTATTCCCCCTCGCGGGTTTAAAAACCATTTACAAAATAGCGTAAAAGTGAGGCTATAGACTTACCTTAGATGGGATACGAAGCTAGTAGTAGTTGTGATCGCCGAAGTGAAGATGTCTCCCAAATATATACATCAAAAGCCGCCACCTAACAAATAAGATGCGCGCTTAGCAACATACTTAAGTATTTCAAATCATACTTAGTATAATAAAATCCATGACTCAAAATAGTATGTACATAGACATGACCAATCAATGCAAGTGATTCCATTCTAAATCCCACAACATGTACTAGCTTTCCAAACTAGCACCTTCGATATTGATCCATCTCAAGATGCCAAATCAATACGGTTCAAGTACCCTAAATGGGTCTCCAATCTCAGAATATACACCCACACATAAGACTTATATCCTTTTATAACTTTGAGAACCTAATATATTAGCCTCTCTCCTCAAACTATGACGCGAGGTTAAGTACCTCTCAAAAAGTACTCAGCCAGTACTTACCAAAAGTACTCGCTGTTTTCCCCGACCTAAAAAAAACTGTTTTCGATGAAACTTGGTGACAAACACACTTAATATCCGTAGAAGACTCAGTTAAAATTTCATTCAATGATTCACATTTTAGACCCACCTGCTCGACACATCTTTAGACTTTAAAAACTGGACAGTTTTACACACTTGAGTCGTAAAACTATTTTGACCTTGTTAAACATTTCCATTAATAAAACCGCCACTTTACTTTGAAAATAGACTCAAAATGCTAAGTTTTTAACCCAACAACAGCCTATTATCAGTTTTAAAACTCAACTTATAGTCCCCAAGATTCGATCCAAATATCGACAACAATTTCGTATTGTGTCAATACTCGTCTCCCGGTACACGAATATTCAAACTAGCATAACTTTTGACTCGTTTGGAGTTAAAAGCTCTATCTTATATCGAAACGAGAGTCTCGACGACTACTACAATAGTATCTAACAATATCAAACTTTATCCAACATCTACTGTACAGAAATCAGCCTTAAACCTACTGATGTAAATCACCTTTTTAAAAATTATATCAACAACCATTTTGACCCATTTTAAGCATCATCTACACCTCACATATGTTATATTTATCATTCCTAACACCTCATATCATTCCTAAATCACTTGCATGATCCATCCTTTCAAAACCTATATCAAAAATATAACATGCAACACTTTTAAAATCAATTATAATAATAATAACACATTACTACAACAATAAAATGGATCAAACACCATTGTTCTTGAGTAAAAATCTTTGAAAAGTAAAAGTGAATGCATGTAAGTAAAAATCATACCAATAGAATCACCATTGAAATTCAAACATGGGACTTTGTTTAGATTAGCTTGAATCAAGTTAGAAATCAAGGATCAAAGGGGTGTTTGTTGTGTGGGGGTGACGGCATTAAGGAGAAAAGAGAGAGAGGAGAGAGATTTTGGTGAGTTAAAATGCATGTGTGTGTTTTATGAAGCCTTTTTATATGGTGAAGGAGGGTTTGTTTTGCAATTGATGCATTCTTGTGGACCAAAATGTAAATATTAGTTAAAAAAAGCGGGAAATAACTAATAGTCAATTTTTTGTAAATATTTACGAGAGTCGGGTTTCGTCCCGAGTTCATAAAAATATAAATCTCGTTTGTTAAATCGATCGTTTTAAAAATTAAACGCATACAAAAAGAAATAATAAAGTTCGACTCGACTTAATACGTAATGAAATAAAAATTTCAAAAATATCAAATATCGAAATAATCGATATCAAAATATAATATTTGGGCATCCATTGGCATCGCGATCACTATTAGTACTCTTCAATCGTCACAACAATTAATTATAGTCACACATTATCGGTTTCAACTAAAATCGTCAAACATAATAATACTCATCATTACTTAGAAATTACAAATCCGTTATATAATTAGGATAAAATAATGACGTTAAGTTCGGGTTATTACACCAAATCTGATCTGATAAAGACATATCTGGATTCTCCATGATCTTATTCTCCCATGCAAAGTACATCTGGGCAACCTCGGGCATATCATAATCCACCTTCATCTTCAATTCTGCAAGTTTCTCCCTTGCCAACACATCACCATATTCAAGTCTTTCTGGTTCTTCAGTGATCATGACACTTGAATCTGTGCTCTCATCACCACTATTTTCCTTACTCTCAACAACAGTTTCCTTTATCCTATCTTCTATCTCAAGTTGTTTAGCCAACATTGAATCAAATTTTACTTGGGCTGCATCCTTGGGAACCAATGTTTCTACCATAATTCCTTTACCCCTATCTAATGTATCAATGATGGGTAAATATGATGATGGTACCTGTGTAGACACTTCATTGATGATAGCTGATGACTGGAATACATCAACCATACCTGCAGGTCTATCAACGTCCAAAACCTGTGTGTCAACGCCCAACTTACTCCTATCAGCGCTTGGCTTGGCAGCGTCAAAATCTGCTTGTCAATGCTCACCTTACTCTTGTCAGCGCTTCTTGTGAACAGCTCCATCATCTCAGTAAAAGAAAAATTCAAATTTGTAGGGGTAATCAATGAAACATCAAAACCTGGTTGCCTCTTCAAATCTGTTAGAGCATCAGCTATACCCATAGATTCTCCTTCATTTGAGCCTTTATCACTTAAATTAACTGGCTCAGTAGCAGCTTCCTCCCCTTTGTAAGAATCCTACCCTGAAGAAAGGACTCTTGTCTGCCTTCTCCTAGCCTCAGCAGCTTCCAAAACAACAATCCTCTCCCTCAATTGCTTGAGTTCAAGGCCTTGGGTAGAGACAGTATGTACAAGGTCTACATTTTGCTTTTGCAAGCTAATGCAGACAACCGTCAATTCCAATAATATATAGGGTTCCAATCTGCCCTCCTCTAGAATGGGTATTTGACCTCCTAAAGTAGAGTCATGGGGAATGGATGGGGTCTTAATAATGTTAGGACTGGCTTGGCCTGCATCTAAGCTAGTACCAATAGTCTCAGCCCCACCCATGGCACCAACCACACTTGTGGTGGTGGTTCTCTCTACAACATTGCTAGGACCACCAGAGGAGAACAATCCAATGGTCCTTTGGCGTTTTTCCATCCTAAAGTCTGGGGTGAGGAAGATGATGTGGATTGATTTGCAGTTTGGAGGTTAAGGGGTGTTTGGGTCTGTTGTAGAAAGGTGTCAACGTTTGGATTTGAAGTGTCAACACCAACATTTAACGTGTCAGCGTTGAAGGGATCTTGGTCAAGTTCCATATGTTGAGGTGATGGTGATGGTTCAGGTAATGGGTCTGGTTGTGGTTGTGGGTCAGGTTGAGGTTGTGCTGCTGCAATAACAGCAAGCCTGGCTTGGGTAAGGGGTAAGTCTCATTGAGGGGGTGAATTCATCTTTCCAAAAATCGCTTTCTTTTGCACAGGAATCATATAAAAATCATCATGATCCCTGGTGCAATACCCTTGTTCATCAAAAACCATTTGTAAAAATCTTGGGTAAGCCAGAGTCATCTTGCTTCCTTTGTTTTTACACATGCCATCAAAAATCATTTTAGAAAAATTATACTTTTGCCCATTAGCAATACACACAATGGCACTACCAATAGATCTATTAATTTCATTATGTGTAGTACATTTGGGACTCAAACATTGAAGTATGACATGTATTAAGTACTTTCAAGTTGGGGGAAATTCCTGTTTAGAATATTTATTTAAAGATCCCTCTTCAGGGAAAGGATAACCCAAAGCTTGAAGTCCTTGGTCTAGCTCACCAAGAGGTAGGGTGGTTATACCATCTGCATCATTAAGATGCAAAGCCTGGCGAACCAAGGCTTCAGTAACCACCCATGAACACCCATGGACTGTAGCAGTCAATGTAGTCACATTATTACTCGTTGAGGAAGTGAGAGTATTCCAAAACTGCTTAATATGAGTGTAGGGATAAGAGGTGTATGAGAAAGTGCATACCTAATAGGAGATGCATTTAAATACGCCACCATCTGAGTATATTGAGGAAACAGAGTATCATCAGCCTCCAAACAGGCAACCATGTTATGCTGACTTCTGAATCCCAATACCAAATCACTAGGTTTAAATGTAGGCTCCATGGATGTAGAAAACTGTTTGAAAGATTATGAAGGATGAATATGTGTGAAATTGTAGTTAGACAAGAATAAGCAGTTACCCTTTTACAAAATAATGAGCCAAATATATAGGAGAGGTAGGCACATGTGATTGGTAACAAATTAGGCAGTTATTTTCAAAATATAATGATGAAAATCTTGAAAAGAAAATAACTTATCTTGTGCATTAATAAAAAGTTACCAAATCCCAAAATTACGGCCCAAATTTTCGTCAAAAATAACAACTGGGTAGGACCCAATGAGTGTCAACGGTAAAAAATAACCTATCAACGCTCAACGGCTATATTCTTGTCAATGTTGGAAAAAGCCATGTCAACGTATAAATTGGTCCTAACAACGTTTGGAAATAAATCTGTCAACGTCCAAAAATAAAAATAATAAAAACGAAAAAGGACCTTAACAAAGTGATTTATCCTATTGAAGATAACCTATAAATTGAAATTTACTATAGGGTGGCAAGCACTGTCCAATCATGCACACTTGCTTACGCAAGATAGACATAACAGTCCTCCAGTGTCTCTTGCTAACCAAAGTTCTTAACAGTGAAGTTACCTCATAAAATCCTTTATAACTTCCTAGGTAAGCCCAATAAAAATCATACCCAAGTCTCCCAACAGACCAGATCCAATTCTAGGCCAAAAAGTCTTGGCAGCGTGCATAGTATATCAACTTTACATGCTACAGTGCCTCATGAGTTAGTAAACTAAGTCATACTAACCAGTGGACACAATCTAGAATTGTGATAAGAGTATTACATGAATACCCAAAAAGTCCTAAAGGGTTCCTAAACCTCCCCTTAAACTATGATACATAAGTTGCCAAATAATATGCATGTAATAAAAATTTATGTCAAGATAGGAATATAAATATTCCAACCATCATCCATAAACTGAAACATGCTCCAATAAACCTCCAAGAATCCATAAGCAACTCTGTATCCAATTGTACAATGCTAACAACGCCTGCATAATTAGATCAAAAACCACAAAACTAACATGTTGCTGACAACGTCAATTTAACACTTGTCAGCGTTAAAATAACCTTTGTCAGCGTTAGACAAATAAAGTAGAAAATCTAATTTTGTTCAAAGACCAATAAAAAATGCATATCCTGTACATAGTTTTACAATAAGTTCCCAAAACACATATTAAGTAAGATTGATCATTCTAATACTTGTTACCAAGTATTCAAATCTTCTAGTATCAAAAGGTTTAGTTAATAAATCAGCTACATTTTCCTATGTGTCAACCCTATCTGGTTGTATTAAACCTTTTTCAAAACAATCTCTAATAAAATGATGCCTAATTTCTATGTGTTTTGTTTTAGAGTGATGTACAGGATTTTTAATAATGCATAAAGTACTGTTATTGTCTACAAAAATCTTGGTATGCATGAAATTATACCCATAATCCAACAGCTGGTTTTGAATCCATAAGACTTGTCCACAACAAGCAGCTGCAACAACATATTGTGCTTCAGTTGTAGAATTTGCCACCACTGTTTGTTTCTTGCATTGCCAAGATATCAATCTACTCCCAAGAAATTGGCATCCACCATTTGTGGATTTTCTATCAAATTTGTCACCACCATAATCACTGTCTGAATATGCAATAAGCTCCAATGGAGAATCTTTTGGATACCATAATCCCGAGTCTGGATAACACCTTAGATACCTAAAAGTTCTCTTGACAGCATGAAGATGACACTCTTTGGGAGTCACTTGATGGCGTGCACATGCACAAACATCAAACATAATGTCAGGTCTTAAAGCTGTGAGATACATCAATGAACCAATCATTGACCTATAATGCCTCACATCCACCTCTTTTCCATCTCCAACTTTTCCCCAAGGGTGTTCCCTATCCATGGGTGTGCTAGCCCGTTTCTCATGTGGAGAAAAGCCAAACTTCTTCAAGATTATTGCTACATATTTGTGTTGAGAGATGAAGATACCATCTTCTTTCTATTGTACTTGTAACCCTATCTGTTGTACTTGTAACCCTAGAAAGAAGTTCATCTCCCCCATTGCACTCATCTTGAATTTGTCTGTCATAAGTTTGGAAAAGTCTTCACTCATCTTTGGACTAGAAGAACCAAAGATGATATCATCCACATAGACCTGTACAAGTAAGAAATCCGTACCAGTCATCTTTGTAAACAAGGTCTGGTCTATGGTGCCCCTTTTGAATCCATTTTCCACCAGATGGGTGGACAATGTGCCATACCATGCTCTTGGGGCTTGATGAAGTCCATACATAGCTTTCTTCACTCTATACACCTTTTCTAGATGTTTTGAATCTTCAAAACCAGGAGGCTGCATTACATAAACCTCCTCTCCAATTGTGCCATAAAGAAAAGCACTCTTGACGTCCATTTGATAGACTGTAAATCCCATGCAGGAAGCATAGGCTAGAAAAATTCTTATTGCCTTAATCCTTACAACAGGTGCAAAGACCTCCTTATAGTCTATCCCTTCCTCTTGTATATATCCTTGTGTCACTAAACGTGCCTTGTTTCTGACCACAATGCCTCTCTCATCCTTTTTGTTCCTAAGAACCCATCTTGTCCCAATAGGTCTGACATGTCTGGGACAATCAACTAACTCCCAAACATCCTGAATAGCAAATTGATGAAGCTCATCTTGCATTGCTTCCACCCAACTTGGTTCTTTGAGAGCATCAAAAATCTTCTTAGGTTCCTGTTGTGATAGAAAGCAGGCGAACAAACATGCTTGAACAAGAGGGGTATCAACCTTCTTGTGAATATTGGCAATAAATCCTCCAACATTCTGATGAGACCTTCTAGTTTGCACAGGAGTCATCACATCACCTATGATCAAAGAATAAGGATGATTCTTCATGGTAGATGTAAGTACTCCTCCTTCAATGATTGTATTATCATCAATTTCACTATCCATATTGCCAATATCTTCTTCAAATGCTCTTCCATCATCATCTGAATGAACCTCTCTATTTCTATTTGAAGGTTCACCTTGTTCAAAATTATTGGAAGAGAATAAATGGTCAAAAGAGTTGTCAACGCCTGAATTAGTGTTGTCAACGTTTGAGCCATCAACGCCTGAATTTGTCTTGTCAGCGCCAAATTTTCCTCTGTCAGCGTTTGAAGAATCATGCATGTTTTCAACTGGTGATACTTGTGGACCACCTTTTTCCTTTCCAGCAGAAGCAGTAGCAAATTCATTTGTCCATATAGGAATGGTAACATACTCAAGTATGGGTTATGTTTTATCTGCTTGTGATCCAACCTCTTTATCAACCTGTGTACCTGAAATTTCAACAACTTGTTCTTCCACAACATTTGAAGTGACCTTCAGAATGTCTAGATTAGTAAAAGGCATATAATTCAATGTTCTAGATAGAGGTTCCAAGTCAAATAACCAATTTGGACCACTTTCAGGATCACTAGGTTTACTTTCTAAAAATCTAATATGTACCTTTTCAAGTATACATTTTTATTTCTTAATGTAAACCCTATATCCTCTACTCTGCACTGAATAACCCATAAAGTAGCCTTCATCACCTTTAGCACTAAACTTACCTAAGGCATCACTAGTGTCCAAAACAACTACATGACATCCAAAAGGTTTAAGAAAACCAATATTAGGTTTCCTGCCCCAAAATATCTCATAAGGTGTTTTGTTATGGATCTTGTTTATTAATGCTCTATTATGAACATAACAATCTGTATTCACAGCCTCAACCCAAAAAGCAATGGGAAAGTGAGCATCAGCCAACATAGTCCTAGCTGCTTCTATGAGTGTTCTATTCTTTCTCTCAGCTACCCCATTTTGTTGTGGGGTTCTAGCTACACTAATTTGTCTAGTAATCCCTTTCTTGGCACAAAAGTCATCTAACAACTTATTTCTAAACTCACCACCATTATTACTTCTAAGTATCTTAACCTCATTACCAGACTTCTTTTCTATTTGGGTAATAAAGTTAATCAAAGTATCAGCAGTGTCACTTTTCAAAGCTAAAAAGAAAGTCCAAGTAAATCTAGAAAAATCATCAATGATGACAAAACAGTAGGATTTACCATTTAAACTTTCTATATTAGTTGGACCAAACAAGTCCATATGTAGTAAGTGAAGAGGTTTAGAACTAGAATGCACAGGTTTAGACTTAAAGGAGACTTTGTGATGTTTGTCTTTAAGGCATGCAACACAAGAATGGTCATTGTGAAAAGCCTTTTCAGGCAAACCATCAACTAAACCATGTCTCACAAGTCTATTTATATTTTTAAAATTAATGTGCCCTGATCTTCTATGCCAAAGATTACTCTCATCAACTGAAGCCTTAACATATAGACATGACAAATTATTATTCATCCTAATTCCATTAAGATTCACATTATAAATGTCCTTATGCCTAGGTGTTCTTTAATCAATGAATTTCTTATCTGGTATTTTAAAATCTTTGCTCAACACCAAGCATTCGGTATCAGTGAAAAGAACCTTATTTTTGTTATCACACACCTGTGATACACTAAGCAGATTATAGTCAAGTTCTTTTACCAGAAACACGTTCTCAAAACGCAAATTGTTGGTGATAAGAGTACCTTTGCCAGTGATAGTCCCATATCCGCCTCCAAAGTATACTTTGTCACCATCTTTAATGGGAGTGAAGTTAGTTAAGTAGTCTTCCTTCCCTGTCATGTGCCTAAAGCATCCACTATCCCAATAGCCATAATCATTAACCTGCTTTTGAATGCCCGACACATAAAGAAAACAAATTAGTTTTCTTTGGGAACCAAAGCCTGAGTAGACTTGGATTCATTTGGTTGTTCAACAAGAACAGACTTAGTCCTTATGACAACCCCTTGTTCATCCCTTTTAGGATTAAGCGCTAAGTTAACCCCAATTGGTTTAGTTATGACCTTTGAAATATAATGAAATCTGTTACAGGTCATAGAAATCCCATCTAAATTAGGGTTTTGGTCTTGTTTAGGTCTCCATGTCAAGCTAGAGGAAGCTTTAGACCCTTTTCCCTTTGGTTGCAAATATTTGACATTACTTGGTCTAGCAACGTTCCTTTCAGCGTTTAATTTGTTCTTGTCAACGTTTAAATTACCCTTATCAACGTTGAACCTAGGGTTTTCTACAGGAACTCATTGTCTGTTAGACCACGTATTGGTCTTCTGAAAAGGTCTTTGTCCATAAGTATTAGACCCTTTAGTAAAGAATGGGGCAGGTCTAACAACTTGTGGACTTTGCTGGACAAAAGGTTTGGGTTTGACAATGTTTGCTTTCTATCAGCGTTGACCTTCGAAGCGTTGACACACTTATATGCTAAATGTGAAAAAATTCCACAAGTATAACATTTTAAGGAAGTTCGAAACCTGAATATCGTCCTTACTTTTGAGCTTCTCTTTCCTCAACCTAGATGGATAAGGTATATTGGAAGAAGAGGAAGGCTTTGGGAGAATAGGATCACTCACATCCTTGGGTGGAGGAGGGGTAGAAGGAAGAGGTGGAGAAATTGGGGAAGGATAAGGATGAGGAATAGGAGCAGGTGACTCGTTCTCCTAAGTCACAACCACCGGTGGAGGTATAGGAAGCTCGGGTTCCTTGGTACCTTTGCCACTTCGAGTGGTGATTGCTTTCATCTCCCCTCTTGGATTCGCAACGGTATTACTCGGAAGAGTACCCGAAGAAGAGGGTCGATTACCGTGGAAGAAACTAGCCATCACGTTTCTTAAGTCATTCGTTTAACTATCCATAGTGTTCTTCATATCAGCTCTCAGATCATTCCCTTGTTTCATCAGGTCTGCTTTCAAGTTGCGCATTTCCTGTTGGAGATTATCGACGATCACATCGTTAGTCCTCATGTAGGTTCCAATGTCCTGATGTGATGCGGGGGTTTGGTTGGAAGGAGCAGTGTATGCGGGTGGTTGATAAGCAGGTTGTTGGTAAACTTGGTTGTTTCGTTGAGGTAGTTGTTGCTGTTTGTGAGGTGGTATGTATGGTCCACGAGATTGTTGTTGTTGTTGAGGAGGTCGGTTGAGGTTTTGTTGTTGGTTTTGGTTGTTAGGAGTAAAACCAGGTGGTGAGAGATAGTTGTGGGAGCGGTAGCTAAGCAAGTTACGGTCACCTTGAGGTCTAGCTTGATAAGCAGGTTGAGGATAGGTGCCATATGCCGCATTTACATTCTCAGCAGGGTAGTCTTGGGTGGCGGTACAAGTGGTGTAAGAGTGAGGACCCCCGCATATCTCACATGGGTGGCTAACAGCGTTAACTTGAGCGTTTTTAGCGTTGTTGCTGTTGTTGTTGCTGACGGTGTGGGTAACAAGCGATTCAAGAAGCGTAGTGATTTTGTCCAGTTGCTTGTCGCTGTCACTAGTGCTAGCACTAGCAACATTGGTCCTCACACTCTTGGTTTGCACACGAGACTTATTCTCAATGATATCCCAAGCAGCATTGGAAGTCTTAGCCAAAAGATTACCCCCCGAGGCACTGTTTAGTGAATCTTGGTCACTCATGCTTAAACCATTGTAAAAAGTATTAATTTGATGTACTTTGGTAAAACCATGTTGTGGGCATTTTCTTAAAAGATCTTTAAAACGATCCCAAGATTCACTGAATGACTAATCGTACTTTTGTTCAAAATTTATGATTTCATTCCGCAAAGCGGTAGTACGAGAGGGTGGGAAAAAGTAATTGATAAACTTTGTTTCCAAATCCGTCCACGAGAGAATACTCTGTGGCGGTTCCTTAGCAAGCCAATGCCGGGCTTGTCCCTCTAAAGAAAATGGAAAAAGTTGTAACCTGATAACCTCTTGTGGAACACCATTGAACTTGACCGTGTTGGTGAGTTGCAAGAATCTCTTGATGTGGTCGTGTGGATCATCAATGGTACGTCCCAAGAATGGTTGAGCGGAGACCATCTGGATAAAGCCTGATTTTAGCTCAAAGTTGTTGGCAGCAATTGGAGGAATGACAATTGGATCAGTGTTGCCATCTACATGAGCTTGCAGCAGTTCAATCATCGGGCGATTATCCGGTTGAGGCTCATTGTTGTTGTTATTATTCATGTTGTTGAAAGGCGGGTTGTTGTTGTTATTATTGTTTGGAGGTGGTATGTTGTTGTTGTGTTGTACACCGGCCATGTCTAATTGATCGAGAGGCTCGGGCTCTTGATAAGACGTGGATCGAGTGCGCATACACCTGCAAAAGAACTAACAAAAGCAAAGCAAAAATATTTTTGGTTTTTATGTTTTTTAATTTTTTTGTATTTTTGAAAATTTTATATTATTTTTTTTTTGATTTTTTGAAAATTTTTATGAAAAAAGTAACGTTCACGGGGAACGGATCCCAAAATCCAAGTTCTCACAAAAAACTTTTGATCTTAACGAGAAGATCCGGCAGCGGCGCCATTTGATACTAATTATTTTCAATGGGTTCAATTTATGTCTCGATATCCTCTCGAATTGATCTCGGCTCTAAGTGGAATGATTTGTTCTTGGTTAATAAAAAGTGGTTGGTTTATTTATCTATTTTAAACTAATTAACAATTAATTAAGTGTCGAAGAGTAAAATTAAAGACTTGAAAGTTTAAATTAAAAAGGCAAGTTAAAAGTAAATGCTTGAAAACTTAAAGATTATATTAGAGAAAAATAAGTGAACACTTAATAAAAACTAACACTAGGAAAACTTTGTGAAAAATAAGAACTAGTAGAAAAGTACTAAAAGAAAGTAAGATCGGAATATAGCAAAACAGTCAAATCGGAACAAACAAACTAGGGTCAATCGGAAAGTATTCCGATCTATAGATCAGAATATGGGAGAGATAAACTGATCGGAATATGGGGAATAAACTTGCGATCGGAATGTTCAAAAGAGGTGTAATCGGAATATTTGGAAACTTACCAATCGGAATAATCAAAGAATAAAGACAATCGGAATATGCTGATGGGTCTCAATCGAATGTGGTCAAAACGAGGAAGAATCAGAAAAACAAAACCCTTTTCCGATCGGGTGATCGGAAAGAGGGTTGTGTGTACGGTCTGAATACTCGGTCGGAAAAGGGCTTTGCCCTTTCCGAAAATGGTGCAAATTCGAGACTTTAAGCTAGGGAATAAGCTATAGAATAAGCCAACCTCCAACAAGATCGAATCCAATATAAGCTGATCAAATAAGCACTTAAGAACAACTTATCTAAACTTCAAATAAACAACTTTTAAATAAAATCAATAGAAAGATGAACTTTTCATAAAAACCTTAAAAAGTAAATAAGCTAATCAACAAATAAGCCAATAAGAACAAGGATCTTAAAGCTTATTAGTGTTTAAACTTAAGGAAACATAAAAAGAAATCAACTTTTTAAGCACAAATCATTGATGAACAACACGGATCATACTAGATTTGTACCAAAATCAATCAAAGTAAAAGAAAGGAAGGATGAGATTAAAGATTAAAAGCTTGAAAACTAGACTTGATTAATGAAAGATAATACAAAAGTTTGAATTTGAAAGAGAAAAAGATGGAATCTAGTGAGAGAAAGTTTAGAACTTTCTCTCTCTAAAACTAAAAACTACCTAAAAGACTAAGTGTGTGAAATTTGTGAAGTAAGGGTCTTTATATAGGCGTGTCTTGTGGTGGTGGGCTTGTGATTGGGCTTTAGCTTGGGCTTCTTTTTCTTCTTTCTTCTTTAGTCTTCACGCTTATTTAAATAAACATTTCCGACTTGGATTTGAGAAGTGTCGATGAATAATTCCAACTCGTCTTATAATCTTCTGTTTAATAGACTCGAGTTCTTCGACATATATGAATCTTCCATCTTTGGCTCTATTCTTCGATAAATCTTCAAATAGGCACAATGACTTCAAATCTTTTGCATCTCTTGGACAATAGACTTCGTCTTGAGTCTTTTTCCTTGATAAAGCCCGTGCAATCCCATGTTTTCTTCATTATTCATCCGGTTGACCCTGAAAACACAATAAACACAAAAACCACGCATAATTCCAAACAAATGATATTAAATACGTGTTTTGGTCTCGTTTTAGCCAGAATTAAGTGGTAAAAGGATGGGTGTTTACACACCTATCAAAGTGCATAGCCATTGCTTTCCATTCTTGTGGAACACTCCTTAAGAATTTTAGATTAGCTTCTTCATTAGTAATTATTTGTCCATAAACTGCTAATTAAATGAGCAGCTTACTAAACCTTCCATAACCACCATGGATTCCTTCTATGCTGGTAATTGAGAAGTTATTAAATTCTTGTTTCAGAACAATCTTCTTCATCTTCTTCATCTTCTTAGATTCGTCATTACATCCAAATCTAAGTTTGATGGCATCCCGCATAGCCTTTGCATCCTTGTAGTGATGAAAGCTAGGTAAGATGTCCTTTGAAAGTGCCATAGCAAAAGCATTTTTGGCCTTTCATTCTATGATCTCTGCTTGTACCTCCTCAGCAGTCACAATAGGTAAAGCATAACATGTACTATCAGGCAACCAGTGTAACTTCTTAGGTGTATTCCCATTCATGATAACTTGCCATAGAGTATGATTTGTGTGATTCAAGTAATGTTCCATCTGCATAGCCCATGTCTCATAATTATTACCCTTGAGAACTAGGAGTTTGACAACAGAGAGAGTATCGGAAGGTGTTGTAATTGTAGAAGTAACTACAACATCTATGGCTTGAACACCTTGTGGTGGTGCAGGATGCAAAACTTTAGGCTGTCCTTGTGGTACTAGATGAGGATCTGGAATGTCTTCCAAGTGAGGGTCATCACCAGGTTGAGACATTAAGTTTTAGTGTGAGTGGGGATTTTTAGGGTTGTGTTCTTCTTTTTCAAAGTTTCTCAACAAGCTTTGATACCACTTGTTGATCCCTTTGATTGGATCTATATTCTGGTAAGAACTAGTATACTACTTTGTAATCAAACTAAATCACTTTGAGAACTCTTACTCAAGCTAAATAAGTAATGCAAAATCTAACTTATAAAGCACAGAAGAACAGAATTACTTTTAACTATTCGATTTTCTTATTAATCGACTTGAATGAGGTACATGAATGTCATCGTACATATGTTCCATTTATAGAGTAAGGAACCCTAGAAACCTTAGAATATTCTATAAAGATAAGTATATCACAGACAATATATTATCAATATTCTAACTATTAAGTATATCACATAAGATATACTCTAACTATAAGTATGACATATCTTATACAAAGATATATTCGTCTTAATCAATATAGCAGTACTTAATTTATAAGTAGCAGTACTTACTATGTACCACGTTAACACTAACGGTACTTTGATAATACTAACATTACTTAAATTACACTGACGGTACTTGATACTTAACAATAATTCCCAACACTTGTCATTGCCTCAAAATCTATGTTTTATGGCATCCCACAAAGCTTTTGCATCCTTGTAGTGATGAAAGCTAGGTAGAATATCTTCTGAAAGTGACATAGCCAAAGTAGTTCTAGCCTTTCTTTCTCTGATATGTGCTTGTACCTGTTCATTAGTGACAACAAGTAAAGCATAACATGTAGCATCAAGTAACCAATGCAACTTCTTAGGAGTATTCCCATTCTTGATAACCTGCCACAAAGTATGATCTGTGTGGTTCAAGTAATGTTCCATCTGCATTGTCCATGTCTCATAGTTATCACTTTTGAGAACAAGGAGTTTGACACCAGAGAGAGTATGGGAAGAAGGTGTAGTTGTAGAAGTAACTACAACATCTACGGCTTGTACAACTTGTGGAGGTGTAGGATGCACAACTTGAGGTTTTCCCCGTGGTATGGGATCAGGATCTAGAATATCTTCCAAGTGACGGTCATCACCGGGTTGAGATATTGATTTTGATGTGAGTGCGGATTTAGGGTTGTGTTCTTTTTATTCAGAGTTTCTCAACAAGCACTGATACCACTTGTTGATCCCTTTGAATGGATCTATTGTAACACCCTATTTTGATAAATGGAATGTCACGCATAATTATGGCGTGTCATCAAAGCATACAAGGATAAATGTCTAAAACATTACATGACCATAGGGATAACCGGAATCAAACATCGGTTCCCAAACATAAGCCCAAAACATAATAAAGCAAAAGAAATGAATGAAAGACTAAACAAGCATAAATGTATGAAGGCAAAAAGGAAAAGAAGTCTCTGGCAGCTTCCATCCTATGCACGTCCTCCAAATGCTCGAGTCTTTCCTAGGGTACCTGCCGTTTTGGGACATGGAAAGGAAAGTAACGGCTGAGCAAAACGCTCAGTGCACGGATATAGACATAGTATGAATGACTAAAACATAATAAAGACTTAATAGCAGCGAAAACGTATAAGTCCTAGAAAACCTGGAACATGTTCATAAAACTGGTTTTATAGTTTGAAAAGCCTTATGTTTATCTTATGAAAACTGTTTAGCATATTTTACCATTAGCCAATATAGGTCATGAAATCCACCGTGCATGAATACTTGGAGGGGTGACCTCATCATGCAAATTAGAGGGGCTGTCTCTAATTTAATATACTGGTTTTTGGGTAGGAGGGATCAGCTCCTTGTGAAGGATGCAAGGCACACACCACATTCACCATGAAATCCTGACTGAAAACATGTAACTAGGATGCACCCATACGCCCCACATGATAAATATAAATAAATGGCCAAAAGCTGAAGGGACGCCACGAGCAATGACTCCGCCGTGGTGAAGTCATAACATCAGTGCCTCTAATGTTATGGTTATGGTACCTCCATAACTAGGTGAAACTGGTCATGCATGTATATGGCTATAGGTAATCTTAATTAAACATAAGCAATCAAACACGTAACTTATACTACGGAAAAACAGTTGGCTGCATACGGGGAATCCTAATAAGGAAAGAATGTCCATACTGAAAGGACGGGAATCCGTACCTTATGTCCAGTGAACGAAGAAGACGAACTGAGAGGAATCCTACTTCTGAATCACTAGTGCTACATAAATACATACATGAATAAGTATATGCTTACTAAATACGTAGCTGGTTTTATGTCATGCCTTAGCTTATTTTATGTGTTCTTACCATGTTTTACTGTTTAAAAGCCTTAAACTGTGTTTATCTTACATTCTGTTTAATCTGATTAAGTATTTCTGGTATTTCATGTATTATTATATTTACTGTGTAATAATAAGTAACTTTCCAAAATAGCAGGTTTCCTAAAATAAAGAGTTTCCAAAAATAGAAAGTTTCCAAAAATAGAAAGTTTCCAAAAATAGAAAGTTTCCAAAAATAGAAAGTTACCAAAAATAGAAAGTTCCCAAAAATAGAAAGTTTCCAAAAATAGAAAGTTTCCAAAAATAGATTTACTGCTTAAAATAGACAAGTTTCTAAAAATAGAAAGTTTCCATAAATAGATTAGCTGCCTTAATTAAATAAGTTTCCATAAATAGATTAGCTGCCTTATTTAATTAAGTTTCTAAAATAGGAAGTTTCCATAATTAGAAATAAGGTGGTTAAATAAGTTAAGTATATATGCCTAAGTGTTTTCATGATTATTTTCTAAGTCATATGATATAATGTATAGTTTAATATTTATTTTATGTAATTAAATTAAACTATAGGTTAAAATATATAATTAAAGTCTAACATGTTTTAATTAAATAAGTTAAATACTTAGGTTAAAATATGTATTATTATATATTAATAATATAACCTAATTCATGTTAATTAATTAATTATATCCATGGTTTTAAAATAATTAATTAATTATAAGTCTTAAATATACAAATACTTAGGTTAATTAATTTCATGATTATTAATAATTAAATAACCTAAGTCATGTTATTAAATTAATCATGTCATTTTATTAATTTAATTTTTAACATAAGATTATAAACATGAAAAAACTAAACATACACCATGAACCGGATCTAAGCTAAAAACAATGAACCGGACATGAAATAGACACCGTACCCCGAACCAACTCGGGGTACCCCGTGTTTTACTGATGTCGTGGGACCCACATGCACCAACCAAGACCGTATGGTCTTGGTGGTGGTCGGTTGGCAAACCGAAACCCCTTTTGGGTTCGGTGCAGCCTGCGGCCAAAACAAACACCCCATAAAAACACACTTTTGATTTTATTTAACCCCAAATCATGTTAGATCCATGTTTAATTATTAGGTTTTTGTAAAAACATAACATGTTCTTGATTTATAAAAAGATTAAATCAAAAGAAAAGATTTAAAAAGGATTTATCGAATTCGTGGATCAAAAGGATGAAGAACAAACACGATCACCAAGCAAAATTCCAAGATCTAAGATCACAAACCACCTCCTTGTGGTGTTTTAGGGTGGCGGCACAAAGAAAAAGGGAAGGAGGGTTTTAGGGTTTTTTCTAAAATCTTCTGTGAATGAAAAATGAGTAGTGAAAAATTATTTAACCCTTTTAGTGAAAAATTGATGGGCTAAGCCCATCCTCCCTCCCTAATTTCGTGGTAATGGGGCCCACAAGGGGTAACCCGATCATTTTCCGTGTCTAATTAATAAGTGTGTTCTCGTGTTCGTGTTTTACGTGTTTGTTCGTGTTTATTTGTGTTCGCGTTTTGTGTATTCTCGTTAAATAATTATCGTGACCTAATATATATAATTACGCTCGTAATAAATATATATACGTAATTAATAATAGTTCGTGTTTTAATTACGTTCATGATTTCATGATCGCATGTTTGTGATTAATTATTGTCAAATAATTATTACGTGCTCGTGCGTAGTAAATACTTATCGTGTTCTACCACGTACGTAATACGTAAAATCCTAACACGTAATCGTAATCATGCTATATTAGGAAAGTTTAAATCTAGTACGTACGATCTTAAGGGTACTATTCATGGTAAAAGCATGTGGGTTTTACAACTCTTCCCCCCTAAAAAGAATAATTCGTCCCCGAATTATAGTTAACGTAACTGAAAGAGAAACATACCCGAATCAAACT
The DNA here is from genome assembly GCA_025667525.1 of Glebionis coronaria. Lineage (NCBI taxonomy): Eukaryota > Viridiplantae > Streptophyta > Magnoliopsida > Asterales > Asteraceae > Glebionis > Glebionis coronaria. Next base: position 339,269,446 of record CM046881.1, on the reverse strand, counting down.
GAGAGGGTATGTAAGATAAATTAACGTGCAGGTGACCTGGCAGAAAGAACGCGGAACGTGACATGTCTTAAAAGGACATGGAACGTGACGTGGCTGAAAGGACATATCTAATTGATAAGAGAAAACGGATAAGAAGTCCGGATGAACTTGTCCGTTTCCAAGTGGCTTCCCTCTTGGAACGGTTCCTCTATAAGATCTTGACACGAATGATAAGTCTTGGTCCTCCTGACCTTGACTTGGAATACGAAGAAGTTCTTGGTTATCAACGTAAGGTAGATCCCCTAAATTCGATCGAGGGAATAAGAATTAACGTGTAAGAGTAACTGAAACATTATGGTGCAAAACAATCCAACTTAACTGATAACTAGCAACAATGTGCGAGACATATAGAAACGTAGTACGTGAAAAATTTTGAACGTGATACGTGAAAATTTTTGAACGTGCTACGTGGAGATATGGCGAGTGTAGTATGAGTAAACATATCGTGATCCCTGATACGTGTAACATATCTTGATCATGATATGAGGAACGTGGAATGAACATGACATATGAAACATATCGTGATCATAGAATATAATGGCGGTAACGACAAACGCTAGAAGGTGAGACATAGATTATGACGAGAAACGTCTATCTGAGGATAGGGAGTTATACTAAACTTGGGTCTGGTCTCTCAAGTTCTTGCAAACTACCCATAATGAGAAAAGAAATGAACGTAAAATCGTAAACCAAAATACAATCATGAACGTGAATAGTGTCATGAACGCGAGCGCGAAAGCAAGGCGTGGAATTAGAACAAGGACGTGAAGTAAATAAGGAGCATAATTATGAATATTTGTCTGTCCTGATAACTGAGGAATTGCCAAGTGGTCGGATGAGCCTTGGCTGGAACATGTCCGATCAATCTGTTGGTTCTGAAATCCTTGCGGATGTAAGGATTCTGCAGACTTGATCAAACTGTTTGCAATAAACCAGATAGCATCATGCTTCTTTGGAGTTTGCGTTAAACTGGTAGCCAAAATCCGTGGAGATCTTGTCCCATTTCAATTCACAGTTTCATATGATGAAAACATCCCAGTCTGTTGGTGTCCTATCTTAACCTGTTTGTATGACAGGTATGAAGATATGAACGTAACTGTATCTTGCTTCATCGAACTTGATACATAGGAGTTTGCGAAACTCTGAGTCTATGAATCTAGACTTCTCCTAGCGTAGCATTTTCTAGAACACCTAATGTAGTGTAGGGTTCTCTCCTTTACGCATAAGCTGAGTCATGGTAAGATTAACCATAGAAACCCATGTGATTCAGTGTGTCACTATAATGAAACATAATTGATATTGGAAAAATTTCCAGGGTAGAATTTCTCTTGTCATAGAATTTGCAACATAGTGCAGATATGGTCTTCCTGTTCTTCTCTAGGCTTAGAGGAAATCAGGTTATCCTCAATGAAAACGCTGATGAATTTGTTTAGGAGTTCATGGAAACTCAATTTATTAATTCCATAATGTTGTTGGAGCATTGATGAGACTAATTCAAAATCATAAATCTAGCATGACCGAGTCGTGTACGAATAGCAGTCATGGACATGTCCTGCTCTTTCACCCGTCACTATTGGCAGCATGATCATGAATCCGATCTTGTCAATACATGGAGGAGAGTAACGGTCGTAAATGGTGATTTGTTTAAAAATCGACGGTAGTCGACACATAATCTTATGGTACCGTCCTTCTACCTGAAGGTTCTTTTGGAATATATGGGAAGATTTTGGAATAATCTACTGGCTATGCGTAAAAGGACTTAAGTAGTCGTGTCTTACTGACAGCTAGAAAATTTTAGCGACCATGGCTAACAACGCACATGCTTGTAAGCCTAGATAATTTGTACAGATTTTCCTGATGGAAAATCAAGCTGAAAGTATTCAGGAGCCTGAACATTACTGTACATAATTATGAATCATAGCATGGTGTGCTGTTCATAGTCCATAATTTGGATAAAATTCATCTCGTGTCTGTCCGAGGAAATGCGTTAGCAGCTTGGATCTCATCATTAAGCTGAAGGAAAACCTTCGTATACGTTGGAATACGAAAGGCGTCCTTCATGGTCATGAACATATGAAATATGGTGAAAGAAATGAAAGTTACATTGGCAACGTGACAGTTCTCACTGATGCGCCGGTAATGGTATTGAAATTCTTGTGGCCTGATTAATACATGGCACAAAAAAATGGATATACCCTTGGAGGTACCCTGAATTTCTTAGAAATGTTCCATAGTTGGACTGAGTCATGTGTCTTGACTCGTTTCTTGGAACTATAAGCATGACATATGTCTTGACTGGTGTCTTGACATGTGTCTTTAGGAGGTATACGTGAGGCATGTGTCTTGACTGATGTCTGTGTCTTCAGAAAGTATACGTGAGACATGTGTCTTGACTGATGTCTTGACATGTGTCTTCATAAAGTATACGTGAGACATGTGTCTTGACTGATGTCTTGACATGTGTCTCGAGTTGTGAAACAAATATAACCACAATATAAGGTTATTATGCCAGAATTGGCGGAACGGTTGGACTACTAATCCTTGTATTTCTGATCACGTCTGTGGCCAGAGTTTCGGTTGCGATTTCTAGGATAGTTGCTGTCATAGTAGTGGTTACTATTGTCCTGTCTGTCAGTTCCATGATGGTCATTCTCATGACCGTGATTCATGTAACTATTCAGCTGAGTGGCCGGCTGGTACCGGTTTGCACTCATATGGCTGAAATGACAGCCAAATGACGTGTGACATGTAACTAAGAATTAGGGACAATGATTGATGGGAATCGTCTGATAGTGAAGCATCTTCTCGTCCAATTGCTCTGCTCCAACGCCTTTGTCTTCGTCTTGTAGGATCTCCAGGTTGTGAACAGTATCCGCATCTCGTAGCGTCTCCGAACGTCAGCAGCATCAACCTTTAGTAACATTTCCAAGTTATGAGCGGCATCAGCAATTTGTAGAGTATTAGCAAGTGGACATATGCCTGAGATGATTCAGAATCGACTAGCGAATACTCGTGCAGTATTGAAAGTGAAGGTACGTGTAATACACATGGAACATGGTACATGGAGTACACGTTGAATGCACATGAAATGATTGGTATGGGGTCGATCATTTGTCATGATTTAAGGAAAATATACCGGTTAAACGGTTAGGAAAACCATCATGATAACTTGGCAGTATTAGCATAGACATCATTCTGGTTATAACGGAAACGTTAAAGTGTGGTTACACAAAATTCAACGATGATTTGCCTGACAGCATGATCAATGAAAACCAACCATGACTATCATGAAAGCATGATTCAATGAAATCTAACAATGTCTTGCAGGACAACGTAAATAACAAAAGAGGCGTAAAACATAATCAACATGAAGACGGAATTATCATGAAGAAACATGAAACCATCTATCACGAAGAAATGTATAACATAATCAGCATGAAACTGAAGTTAACCATGACAGTATGAAAACATACTTGACATAAAAATATAATAACTTATGAGGGGACATGAAAAAAATTTTATGCCAATTTAAATCATGAGAAAAAATTTTATGCATGAAAAACAGTGCATGAATGCGTAATGTAGTTTATAAAAACCTTTATATGTGCGAGGGGACGCCTATGGGTCGGTCCCAAAACAAAAGACATGGCGAGGGGACGCCTATGGGTCGGTCCCAAAATTAAAAGTTTCGATAAAAGCACATGCGACTAAATAGGGCCAGTCCTGTACCAACCATTACTTAGTCATAATCCCTGCAACAATGATAGATGAAACATAAATAAATGAAACTCATATGTCAAAACTTATTAGAAAAAAAAAATTATGTGACTAATTATGAACTACTGGGGTTCAGTGCACATAGCCACAGTTCACGAGGAACATTATGCATGAAACAATGACACATAACTAAATATGAATGACGGTTGTCCATCCATATTAGTAAAACAATATCGATGAAAACATCAAGGTTAAAACCTCAAGGTGCTGAAAACATCATGGTTAAAACAACAATGCGCTAAAAACATCAATACGTGGAATAACAACGTTGGCTTAGGAAGCTCCTGGTGACTACCCACTAGTCACAGGTCGAGTTTTAGAGCCTACAGGTCGAAGCCTTGGCTCTGATACCATAATTGTAACACCCAATTTTGATAAATGGAATGTCACGCATAATTATGGCGTGTCATCAAAGCATACAAGGATAAATGTCTAAAACATTACATGACCACAGGGATAACCGGAATCAAACATCGGTTCCCAAACATAAGCCCAAAACATAATAAAGCAAAAGAAATGAATGAAAGACTAAACAAGCATAAATGTATGAAGGAAAAAAGGAAAAGAAGTCTCTGGCAGCTTCCATCCTATGCACGTCCTCCAAATGCTCGAGTCTTTCCTAGGGTACCTGCCGTTTTGGGACATGGAAAGGAAAGTAACGGCTGAGCAAAACGCTCAGTGCACGGATATAGACATAGTATGAATGACTAAAACATAATAAAGACTTAATAGCAGCGGAAATGTATAAGTCCTGGAAAACCTGGAACATGTTCATATAACTGGTTTTATAGTTTGAAAAGCCTTATGTTTATCTTATGAAAATTGTTTAGCATATTTTACCATTAGCCAATATAGGTCATGAAAATCCACCGTGCATGAATACTTGGAGGATTGACCTCATCATGCAAATTAAAGGGGCTGCCTCTAATTTAATATACTGGTTTTTGGGTAGGAGGGATCAGCTCCTTGTGAAGGATGCAAGGCACACACCACATTCACCATGAAATCCTGACTGAAAACATGTAACTAGGATGCACCCATACGCCCCACGTGATAAATATAAATAAATGGCCAAAAGCTGAAGGGACGCCACGAGCAATCACTCCGCCGTGGTGAAGTCATAACATCAGTGCCTCTAATGTTATGGTTATGGTACCTCCATAACTAGGTGAAACTGGTCATGCATGTATATGGCTATAGGTAATCTTAATTAAACATAAGCAATCAAACACGTAACTTATACTACGGGAAAACAGTTGGCTGCATACGGGGAATCCTAATAAGGAAAGAATGTCCATACTGAAAGGACGGGAATCCGTACCTTATGTCCAGTGAACGAAGAAGACGAACTGAGAGGAATCCTACTTCCGAATCACTAGTGCTACATAAATACATACATGAATAAGTATTTTCTTACTAAATACGTAGCTGGTTTTATGTCATGCCTTAGCTTATTTTATGTGTTCTTACCATGTTTTACTGTTTAAAAGCCTTAAACTGTGTTTATCTTACATTCTGTTTTATCTGATTAAGTATTTCTGGTATTTCATGTATTATTATACTTACTGTGTAATAATAAGTAACTTTCCAAAAATAGTAGGTTTCCTAAATAAAGAGTTTCCAAAAATAGAAAGTTTCCAAAAATAGAAAGTTTCCAAAAATAGAAAGTTACCAAAAATAGAAATTTCCCAAAAATAGAAAGTTTCCAAAAATAGAAAGTTTCCAAAAATATAAAGTTTCCAAAAATAGATTTACTGCTTAAAATAGACAAGTTTCTAAAAATAGAAAGTTTCCATAAATAGATTAGCTGCCTTAATTAAATAAGTTTCCATAAATAGATTAGCTGCCTTATTTAATTAAGTTTCTAAAAATAGGAAGTTTCCATAATTAGAAATAAGCTGGTTAAATAAGCTAAGTATATATGCCTAAGTGTTTTCATGATTATTTTCTAAGTCATATGATATAATGTATAGTTTAATAATTATTTCATGTAATTAAATTAAACTATAGGTTAAAATATTTAATTAAAGTATAACATGTTTTAATTAAATAAGTTAAATACTTAGGTTAAAATATGTATTATTATATATTAATAATATAACCTAAGTCATGTTAATTAATTAATTATATCTATGGTTTTAAAATAATTAATTAATTATAAGTCTTAAATATACAAATACTTAGGTTAATTAATTTCATGATTATTAATAATTAAATAACCTAAGTCATGTTATTAAATTAATCATGTCATTTTATTAATTTAATTTTTAACATAAGATCATAAACATAAAAAAACTAAACATACACCATGAACCGGATCTAAGCTAAAAACAATGAACCGGACATGAAATCGACACCGTACCCCGAACCAACTCGGGGTACCCCGTGTTTTACTGCTGCCATGGGACCCACACGCACCAACCAAGACCGTATGGTCTTGGTGGTGGTCGGTTGGCAAACTGAAACCCCTGTTGGGTTCGGTGCAGCCTGCGGCCAAAACAAACACCCCTTAAAAACACACTTTTGATTTTATTTAACCCCAAATTATGTTAGATCCATGTTTAATTATTAGGTTTTTGTAAAAACATAACATGTTCTTGATTTATAAAAAGATTAAATCAAAAGAAAATATTTAAAAAGGATTTACCGAATTCTTGGATCAAAAGGATTAAGAACAAACATGATCACCAAGAAAAATTCCAAGATCCAAGATCACAAACCACCTCCTTGTGGTGTTTTAGGGTGGCGGCACAAAGAAGAAGGGAAGGAGGGTTTTAGGGTTTTTTCTAAAATCTTTTGTGAATGAAAAATGAGTAGTGAAAAATTATTTAACCCTTTTAGTGAAAAATTGATGGGCTAAGCCCATCCTCCCTCCCTAATTTCGTGGTAATGGGGCCCACAAGGGGTAACCCGATCATTTTCCGTGTCTAATTAATAAGTGTGTTCTCGTGTTCGTGTTTTACGTGTTTGTTCGTGTTTATTTGTGTTCGCGTTTTGTGTATTCTAGTTAAATAATTATCGTGACCTAATATATATAATTACGCTCGTAATAAATATATATACGTAATTAATAATAGTTCGTGTTTTAATTACGTTCATGATTTCATGATCGCATGTTCGTGATTAATTATTGTCAAATAATTATTACGTGCTCGTGCGTAGTAAATACTAATCGTGTTCTACCACGTACGTAATACGTAAAATCCTAACACGTAATCGTAATCATGCTATATTAGTAAAGTTTAAATCTAGTACGTACGATCGTAAGGGTACTATTCATGGTAAAAACATGCGGGTTTTACATCTATATTCTGTGAGAATTAGTATAATAGTTTGTAATCAAACTAGAACACTTTGAGAACTCTTACTCAACCAAATAAGTTATACGGAATCTAACTTATAAAGCAAAGAAGAACATAATTACTTTTAACTATTCGATTCTTTATTAATCGACTTTTAATGAGGTACTTCTAATGTCATCGTACCTACCTTCCTTTTATAGAGTAAGGAACCCTAGAAACTTTAGAATATTCTATAAAGATAAGTATATCACACACGATATCTTATCAATATTCTAAACTATTAAGAATATTACATAAGATATAATCTAACTATAACTATGACATATCTTTTCTAAAGATATATTCGTCCTAATCAATATAGCAATACTTGTAGTTACACTAACAATACCTACTATGTACCGCGTTAACACTAACAGTACTTGCCAACACTAACAGTACTTATACTTATACTAACGGTACTTGATACTTTAAAAATAATTCCCAACAATTTTGATGAAATGAATAACACTTATTTAATCCCGACACACACGTAGATTTCAAACGCAAACCGTCCTACCCCTTAAATATATATAATGATTCTCATATACTAGAAACTATGCAACTTTGTTGGAACTTAAATTATGTCACTTGTTACTATATTTCTTGAAAAAAATCAATATAAACCTTCTTTTTAGCATAAATTCAATCAATCACAGTCACCTATTTTTTATGTAACAAAAAAATCCATTTTTTAAAAATTTAGTACCTCACAAACCATTAATCGTGACGCAAAACGAAACATACCATCGTGACACAAAACGAAACATACCATCGTGACGAGAATTAAATCATCTCTATTTAGGGGCACATGTATATACTTTCGTCGAACTTTTTTTTCTGAGAATATCATATATGATTCGTATCACGAATCATATATGATTTTGGAAAATAATTTATGATCCATGATACGAATAATATATGATTTTCTCAGAGAAAAAAATGTCGTCGAAAATATATACATTTGCCCATCAATGAAAGATGATTTAATTCTCATTGTGAGGGTGTATTTTTTTCCACTTGATGATTTATCATTTGTGAGATGTTTAATTTTTTTTCAAAAATATAAAAAGTTGGTTTGAATTAATGTGAGTGGTTGATGTGGTATATAGTTAGAAAAAATTACATTGATTTCACAACTCATATATTACTTTAATACAAACACTAGTTTTAATACTCGTGGACGCACGACGCTAGAGAATAATATTGCGCTGGTAATCTAACTTTATTTTAAGTTTCATGATCATGAATTTGCATACGTGGATTGCATACATTTTGCAGCCAGGCATTCATAATTTGTAATTCATTGTTTGGTAAAGTTATTCGAAACACATTGTGAAACCACTTTTTTTAATCTCTTATAAAATATATTAGTTAAACTTGTACCGGAAGAAAGCCGCAACAAATTTGTCATGCGAAAAAAGTTTCACCAAACCCAAAATTTCGTCTAGTCTAAAATATAGACATTCTATGATTAGTAGAACCAAAACGAAGAACAATTGACAATTTTATGCAGGAATAAATGTATAGCTATAGCACCATGTAATATTGTAGCTTAGTGTCATCATGATAACCAACTAATAAAGTGCAACTTCAACATTTTCTCTACCCACCTGACAACCAGAATTGTTATCACCTAGTAAGAAGACGATATCAATTATATAAGTGATGTTCTCTAAAATATTTTATAAATATACACAAACGTACCAATTCAACAACAATACTTTGATTTATAGGATCATGACTCGATTATATAATGTTTGTTCAATATTGTAAGTGTCTCACACTAATCCTTTTCCCTTTTTTTAGATGTGAAATCCTGATTTTGTGCTACAAGTTCTCAAAAGTTTTAACAATGCACTCGTATAAGTTTTCAATATCTGATATTCAATGTTCGAATTAATATGTGTGTGTGAATCGTTCAAACTATAATCAGGATATACCGAAATATAAATTATATTGATATTAATAAATCTGTTATCATCTGCTTTGTTCTTTACAATCGTATCCTATATATACTTATCTTTTAGCCCTATATTATATAGTCGAATAATAATGTAATAGGTCATCTTAGTCGTAAATGGTCTTGTATTGTAATAGGTTAGTCGGGTTAATCGGGCTTGGTATTTAAACTAATATTGTCTAAGACAGGGGCGTAAGCCCAAGTGCAAGCCAAACCCGACCTAAGAAACAAACCCATGAGCCCATCAAGCTCATGGGTATATAAACCCTCTTTCATGTGTGGAAGAAGGTGTTGGTCATTGTTACTTTCTATCTCTAGTAAACATTTACCTTCCAAATTCTCTCTAGTTTCTCTCTCTACTTCTCTTCTCTTTCTCTCTCTAAATATTCTGTTATGGATTGATGATTGTTGGTAAAATACACCTTAAAAAGGCGTAAAAGCGGAAAGTATTAAGTGATGATTTAGAAAAATCAAGCATTAATAACCCAAATAAGTTCGTTTCCCAAGGAGGTATATGTGTGTGATTAAGATGTAAATATTTTGGATTAATATTTGAGAAAGAAGGGGATGAGAAAATAGAATGACGGATATGTGAAAATTATTACTACGACGACTAAATTAAAAACCGTAAAAAGTGCGAAAATAAAAATTAATTCTAAAAATTACAAAAAAATTACCAAAAATCAAATTAAATAAACTAAGAATTTAAAAATGAACAAAACATTTTCAAACCTTTTAATTAATTAATAATTTTTAAATCCTAATTAAAGCCCTAAAAATCCAATTAATTATCAAAAAGCCCAAATAAATATTTTTCACTTTGTAAACCTCTTAAATGACTAAATAAGACTAAAAACTATTTTTATAAAATTTTAAACTAATTAAAACTACTTAAAATGATTAAAAACTATTAAAACCTTAAAATAATTCTAAAAATTAAGAAAATGATGCTAAAATTAATCTAAGAGTTTTAAAAATTCTATATTAATGTATTTGACCTAAGAAAAATATAAAAAGTGCAAAAATATGAAAATTGAAATTTAATAATAAAATAATATTAAAATAATTTTAAAAATTCAAAAATTATAAAAAATTCTAAAAACTTGTAAACTAGTTTATTTTATCCTAAATTAACAGAAAATGTAAATGAAATTACCAAAATACCCCTAATGGGCTAAAAACTAAAACAGTCCACTTAAATGGGCTTAATGGGCCCAAAAAGTTCAAACTCAACCAAAAGCCCTGAAAAAGCCCTATCTGACTCAAAATTTGATTCTGAACACAAAAGTCTGAAGGTTCAAAAGCTGATTTTGAGCTTATCACAGCTTAATGGTATAACAACTTATCCTTATTGGGCCAATAAGCCCATTAAGCAATAAGCCAATGCCATAAGCTCAGAGTTGACACACAACCTTCTTTTGAGATGCCTAAGAGATCTGTGAAAAGAAATTTTGAAAAAGCAGACCCAATAAGCCAGAAATAAGCAAAGTAGAATTTCACTAAAAGACAAAATAGTCGACTTGGAGTTCTAGACCACCTCAGACCTTGAAATAAGTTGCAAAAGACTCTAAATAACTTAATTAAAACAAATCAACAAAGAAAAGATCAATAAGCCAAACCAAATAAGCTGAATAAGCTGATAAGCACTTATGTAAAAGTCAAGGTTATTGGTTTTCTTGTCAAAGCTCAAAGTCAACCCCTCAAATGCTCCAGTATGAACAAATGGGTCAAATAAGTGACACCTATTACAAATTAAAAGTTGTTGCAGGTTTAAATAAGCTAGAACAACTTATTGATAAGCACAAGGTGAAATAACACTAGCAGTGGCTAGCAGCAGGGGAAAGGAGTTCCCACTGCTTTGACTATTTGACTTGCTTTTTTAGAGAGATTCAGTTGGATTTAAATGAAAACAAAGGCACCCTTGTAATCAGTGGATCACAAGGAGTCAATATCAATCAACAAATCACAATTTTGTTCACTCAATAAGCACAAAATAAGCAAACAGTCCACAGATATGATACAGACCTTGAAAAATAAGCAGTTATGACAAAATAAGCAGATTAAGCATGAATAAGCCAGCCAAATTGAACCATATGCATACACAAGCTATAATAAAATCCAATAAGCACAAATAAACTTGTTTCATACATTGGATCAGAGTAAATAAGCAGATTCAAGCATAAAAAGTTACTGACAAAGAAAGGTGATTATCCAAAATCCTTTTGCTGATCTATTTGATCACCAACCCAATTTCAAAACCTCAAATCCCTTTCCCTGGTTAAGTTAACAAAAATTTAACGCTTGTTAACCCTAGTCTACCCTTAGATCTAGGTGTCCCCAAAATTTTAGCCAAAATACCCAAGAAAATAAGATTTTATAGAGCTTTGTTGGATTTGAGTGTTTAGACCCTCAAAACTTGCAGATAATATACCACTTGCACCAGATAAACATATATCAACACAAAGGAACAACAAACAACCACAAAGGTTGCCTTGAATATTGACAATTCAGTTAACCCAAACACCCCTTTGGAATCTGATTTCTCAATTTTCTAAAGGATTGTTGAGATTTAACCCTCAATCCAAGATCAAAACACCCTAACAAAAATAATCCACCCTCAGAAACACAAATCAACCACAAATCCACAGATTCACAAACAATCATGCAAAATCACAAAAAATTAAGGCAAAATTCAGAAAAAGTAAAAGAGATAAGAGAATCAAACCTCCAAAATGTAAATCCACACTTTGGAATGTTTGAGCTGAGGTGCTAGCAAGAACAAGCACCAGCTTCCACAAGCTGCTAAGAAGAACAAACACAAAAGTAAGCCAAAACAGATTATCCTTTGATTTCTAAAAACAAGTGTTTTAAACCTTAAAACCTTTTCTCAAAATCAATCAAACATGTAAATGGAACTCAGATCTTAGCTATTCAAACATCAAACTTTTATAAAACTCAAAAGAGAATTCAAAATTTTCAGAAAATAAACTTTTATTTCATAAAAAGGAATTACAAAGAATATAGCTAAAATCTGGAACACAGGCCTCACCACAGGTTGGGGGTCCTTTTATAGGCAACAATAGATGATTCTAGATGCAAAATACATGAAAACCCTAGCTAGAAAAACCCTAGAATGCCGTTTAGTGCTTGAGGCGTGTTGGATGTTGTGAGCTGTCAAATTTGATCATGAATGTTCATTTTAGCTTTGGGGCCAAGTAATGAGTGTAAGTCATTGATTTGGACACATGGCTTTGCTTGGAGAGAAGGGTGTCACATGATTGGTGGACGGGTTTTAGTGGTGGGGTCCTTTGGTGAGTGGGGATGTGGGATGTGTTCGTGTGTGTGTGAATTAAGCGTGTGCCTGGGTAATTTCATTTTACCCTTTGTTTTAAGTGGGATAGTAACTGGGTTCATCATGGTGAATAGTGGTAAATTTTGATCCGAAATAAGGGGGTGTGTTGTGTTTGGCACGTGTTTGTGTAGTTTGATGTTTGGGAATTGACATTATGAGTCCTTGTGTTTTGGAAAAACATGTAAAACGAGTTTTTCAGCCAACAAACTTAATTTCCTTTGTTATTTAAGTTTCCAATTTCACACATTTGCCCCAAAACTTTGGTGAAAGGTTTTCAAGGGTTATTTTTGCCATTTTTGAATAGTTCAAGGACTGATCTTGGACATTTCTCATCTTTGAAGGTCTTCATAGGATGTTTGACTTCATGAGGGACCATTGTTGACAATTTAGAATTGTTCAGGGACTAAACTTTCCAAATCTTCAAAGTTGAAGGACCATTTTGTTGTTTTAACAAACTTAAGGGACCAAACTTGTAATTATGAATATACAAGGGTATTAAGTGCCATTTCTTCATAAATTAGGGATCAATCTTGTACATCTTCAAGTCTTCAAGGTATATTCTTTAAGAAATCCATAACTAGGGCCCGGTTCATTGTACGGCTTCGTTTCTCGTGTTCGTTTTTCCTTGTTTCTTGTGATCTTTTGTCTTTTCACGATATCCAAACCTAAAATACACAAGTAAACAAACACAAGCATATATATGGTATTTTTATGACATTTTATGCATTTAAAGCCCGAAAAGAACGATGAGATCATGTATAATGCCATCTCATCACTCCCCCATACTAAGCCATTGACGTGCCCTCACGCAATGCTATAATAAAGTATCTAAGCATCTCCAAAATTTAATTTTATTACCCTTTATTGAAAAGTAAAAGACTTGCAACAATACTACGAAGATGTGTAAAGACATAATGTATGATTTTCATCACGTGAGTGACTTTTAGGGTCAATGAATAGAAACAAGTGAATGTTTCATAGAGTAAAGTTCGTCATCCTTGATTGTCATACATTCCATGCTAAGTGCAAAAACAAGATCATTGTTGGTACAAGTCACAATGCTAACACTACTCATACGTCCAAATTGTGTAATACTTTTTCTCCCCGTAATCCTAGTTATTATAAAGGAAATGGGTTTCTAGAAATTTTTTAACTATTTGTCATGGATCACAAGTGATTCATATTGACTTATTTGAGTATTTATTAGTCCGAAAGTAAAGTAGCACGATTTAATCGATAGTTAACCGAAGGAAAAAATCTTTTAAAACGGCTTCTCGTGTATCCTTAATTTCATATCTTGACATAACTCGTTTCACGATTTGAGACCTTTCTCGGACCGATATTTGGCATGTACTTCATACATCAAATCTTTGGAAGAAGTTCTTGAAATTATGGTCTTCTCTTCATATTTTTGAATTTCTTCACTTGACGTTTTTGAGAGATTCTTCTTACTTGGACCACGACTTCATCATTTTTCTTCAATCTTTATTTTAGATTTTGATATACAACGATCCGCCTCCTTTTCGAACTTGGATATATTTATCCTCATACCTTGTAAGGGTCTTTTTGGATAGACTTTCTCCATGATCTTTAGGGGAGTAATTGCTTTTCGTCGTGTGTCTCGATCCTTCATATTGATTTAGGAATAATGATACTTCACATCATCTTGGATCTTTAGCAACAAAATAGAGCTCCACATGCCTTGTTAGGGCCTTTTTGGATCTTCACCAATCTTCGCATCCCGCTTGAATAAGTTATGCCCTGGCTATGAACTCTATTCAACCCTTAGCAACTTTTAAACGATCTTGTGCTAGAAGCTAAGTAACCTTTCAAATCGTACGACCTTAGTTATTACAATTATTTTTATTCCAAATGCATTGATCTTATGGGAGAGAAAGCCACAATTAAAAACATATGAGTTTTTGAAAGAACATTTTTATGTTCTACGTTTAGCATGATCAATTGTCTAACTCTATCATTTGTCGTTCTTCACTATTTAAAGACCTCTAATTAAAGAGACTCGTGAATACTTAGCCATGCAAGTCAAAATTAAGCCAAATTTGGATTAGCTTTCACTAAGACTATATCAAATCGAAGTTTTGGGTTTTCAAGCCACCTATAGGATCTTGCACTTTCTTGGACTTTTTCTAGTTCAGAGAATGTATTTTATAGTTCCCTTGATAAGTGACTTTCTAGGATCAATTATAGGAACTTGCGAAAAGTTCTTGTTCTTAACCCAAATGAGCTAAGACTTTCGCGTTTTAAAGGTCCCTATATAAAAGTCTAGCAAAACCTGATTCGAGCGGGTTAAGGAATGTAAAGGGCTCCAAATGGCCATCAAGTCAAAAATTAGCTCTTATTCTACCCATCGGAAAATATACATTCGTGTCTTAAAAACACTTATGAAAACTAAGAAAATTTTTAAAATTTGGCCATTTTTAGCCTTATTAGCAACAAAACAAAACAAAATGTTGAAAGTTGGAAAACGTGAGGGCGTAGCAAAGCAAGTATCTATTCACCCCCACATACTAAAATTAAACATTGTCCTCAATGTTTCGAGTCTAAAGGTGCAACACCCCCATACTAGAGACGAAGAGTCGAATGCTTAGGATCTAGTATGAAAGGATGATAAACAATATATCTAAATCCGTTTATTAATTATGCTAAAAGAAAATTGTTAGAACAATAAAGGATATGTCATGGATTCGTGAAAAACTCTTCAAGCAAACGATCGAAGCTCACATAAACGAACACGAGAGTCTTCAATCGTAGTGATGATAATGATCTAGATAACACATTCACAAACAACCACGAGACAACGAGTTGGGATGGCACAAATCCCCTCTCATTATTTATTAGAAAGCATTAAAAAGATAAGCATGGGATCTCCCCCACGAGGCACCTCGTTTTTGATTACCGAGTCATGAGCTCGACTCGATCCCCTCAATGCTAATTATCATTGGGGAAGGTGACTTGGTCGAGGTCGTCCAAGGAAGGAACTTCCCTACCAAAGTAGTGCTTAAGCCTATGTCCATTCACCTTGAAGTTAGGACCATCATTTTGAGCTAGCTCGATGGTCCCATAAGGAAACACTTGTGCTATGGTGAAAGGACCCGACCAACGAGATTTCAATTTTCTGGAAAATATCTTTAATCGAGAGTTAAAAAGTAACACTTGATCACCAATGTTAAAAATCCGGTTTTTAATCTTTGCATCATGAAACTTTTTAGTCTTTTCTTTAAAAATCAATGAATTTTCATAAGCATTATCTCTTAATTCATCCAATTCATTCAATTGTATTTTCCGGTGATCTCCCGCGGTCTTCAAATCATAGTTTGCATGCTTAAGGGCCCAATATGCCTTATACTCCAGTTCAATGGGAAAATAACAATTCTTCCCATAAACCAACTTATGTGGAGTACAACCGGTAGGTGTCTTATAAGCGGTCCTAAAGGCCCATAAAGCGTCATCGAGTTTGTCGGACCATGAAGCACGGTTTTCTCCAATCGACCTCTCTAATATCCTCTTCAAAGCTTGGTTTAAAACCTCGACTTGCCCACTCGTTTGCGGGTGATAAGCCGTAGAAAGACGATGAGTAACTCCATATTTCTTTAAGACCTTCTCGAATTGGTCATTACAAAAATGGGTCGAACGCTTATAGTAGCACGAGGGGTTCCAAACCGAGAGTAAAGTTGCTTAAAAAACTTCACTACCACACGAGCATCATTAGTAGGTAAAGCATTAGCTTCCACCCACTTAGAAAGGTAGTCGACGGCGACGAGGATATACTTGTTACCATGAGATGATGGGAATGGCCCCATAAATTCTATGCCCCAAATGTCGAAAATCTCACACACTTGAATTATGTTTTGCGGCATTTCATCAAGTTGAGACGATTTTCCTTGACGTTGGCACAAATCACACGACTTCATAAGTGCGTGTGCATCACGAAGATCGTAGGCCAAAAGAAACCGGCATCGAACACTTTCTTAGCCGTGAAGTTAGCACCATGGTGACCACCTGTGGGTCCCTCGTGACAAGCTCTAAGGATGTTATAAGCTTCGGCACCAAAAACACAACGTCGAACGAGTTGATCCGCACAGACCCGAAAGAGATAAGGGTCGTCCAAAAATAGAACTTGACGTCACGAAAGAATTTTCTCTTTTGTTGTGTTGTCATACCCTTGATTATGAAATTCCCCGCATGGTAATTTGCAATGTCGGCAAACCATGGGGTGGTGTCTTCAGAATTCACTACACCGAGAGTCTCGAGAGGAAATGTTTCAGTGATTTTCTTGTTCTCGAAGACATCTTTGTGAGGATCCTCTAGACGAGAGAGATGATCGGCCGCTAGATTCTCGGATCCTTTTTTGTCAACCACGGTGACATCAAATTCTTAGAGGAGGAGCATCCAACGAAGCAATCTCGGCTTAGCATCTTGCTTAGCTAAGAGATACTTGATATCCGAGTGGTCGGTATACACGATGCTTTTTGTCAAGACGAGATAAGGTCGGAATTTCTCAAAAGCATAGACCACGGAAAGGAATTCCTTTTCCGTTGTGGTGTACTTTATTAAGCCTCAGTTATCGTCTTACTAGCATAATGGATAGGACGGAAATGCTTTTCATAACGTTGCCCTAAGACGGTCCCTATAGCATAATCACTTGCATCGCACATGATTTCAAAGGGTAATTCCCAATTAGGAGCAATAAGAATGGGAGCTTCGGTAAGTTTCATTTAAAGAGTTTCGAAAGCTCTAACACAATCCTCATTGAAGTTAAAAGGAGCATCCTTCTCGAGAAGGTGTGTCATTGGTCGAGAGATTTTCGAAAAGTCTTTGATGAAACGACGATAAAAGCCCGCGTGACCTAGGAAACTCCTAACTCCCTTAACGGTTTTGGGATGAGGTAACTTCGCGATGACGTCTACCTTAGCTTTATCGACCTTAATCCCCGCTTTCGAGACCTTATGTCCTAAGACGATTCCTTGTTTACACATAAAATGACATTTTTCCCAATTAAGCACAAGGTTGGTTTCTTCACAACTTTTTAACATTTGCTCGAGATTAGATAAACACGACGTAAACAAATTGCCAAACACCAAAAAGTCATCCATAATTACTTCCATTGACTTCTCGATCATATCATGAAAAATAGCCATCATACACCGTTGAAACGTACCTGGTGCATTACAAAGTCAGAAAGGCATCCTACGATAAGCAAACGTTCCATAAGGACACGTGAACGTAGTTTTCTCTTGATCACGAGGGTCGATAGGGATTTGAAAGTAACCGGAAAAACCATCTAAAAAGCAATAGAATTCATTTTCCCCGAGTCGCTCCAACATTTGATCCATGAAGGGAAAAGGAAAGTGGTCTTTACAAGTGGCGTCATTTAACTTTCGGTAGTCAATACACACCCTCCAACCGGTCACAACATGAGTGGGAATTAACTCGTTGTTTTCATTTGGCACAACGTTCATTCCTCCCTTTTTAGGGACACAATGGATTGGGCTCACCCATGGGCTATCGGAGATAGGATAAATCATTCCCGCGTCAAGGAGTTTTAAAAATTCCTTTTTGATGACATCGTGAATTTTAGGGTTTACCCTTCTTTGACTTTGAATTGCGGGTTTGTATTCCTCCTCCATTAAAACCTTGTGAGTACAAAATTTTGGGTCAATACCCTTAATGTCGGAAATTCTCCACGCAATCGCCCCTTTATGAGCTTTAAGAACTTTAAAAAGTGCGGTTTTTTCATCATTAGCAAGATCTTTTGCAATAATAACCGGCAACTTGTCATCACCTTCCAAGAATGCGTATTCAAGGTGAGATGGAAGATCTTTCAATTCAAGGATAGGCGGTTCTTCGATTGAAGATTTTTTCTCAACACTCATAACTTCCATCGGCGGAAGAAATGGTGGAATAGAAGTATCATTACCAATAATTACCTCATCTTCATTGTCAATTTCATTTGAAGTAAAATCGCCTCCTTGGAATGGAGTGAGATTTGGTGTAGAATTAGCAAGATTCAGATCCAAAATAGTGGGATTGCCACTCGACGAGCTATCGGAAAAACCTAACACTTCTTGTGAAAACTCATCACAAACCACATCAACTAAGTCGATGTGATTGATGGTAGCGATTGCATAAATATGAGAAGGTGTCAAGTTTTGAGTAGCGTTTATAACAAGTTCCTCTTCGTTGAATCTCAAAGTAATAGTTATAGCATGAACGTCGATAAGCGATCTCGAGGTGTCTAAAAATGGACGACCTAAAACTAGAGGAACTTGAGGATCCGCGGGGATGTCAACTACTATAAAATCAACGGGATAGTAGAACTTCCCCACTTTCACGAAAACATCCTCGGCTACTTCACATGCTAAAATAGTAGAATGATCGGCCATCTCGATAGACATGTTCGAAGGAGTAAGAGCCGGAAGCGAAAGCGATTTCCAAATGGAAAATGGCATCAAATTAATGCTCGCACCAAGATCGGCCAAGGCGAGGCATTCTTTCATATCTTGTATATCACAAGGAATGAGAAACTTCCCAGGGTCACCAACTTTTTCCGTTACACGGTTAAGATAAACCGATGAACAACTAGACGTTTTTTGTAACTTCTCTTTGTTATTCAACATACTTTTGAAGTTTGCGGCAAATCGAGGCATCATGATAAGAGTGTCGGCAAAACTTATATTAAAATGTATATCACGAAACATTTTCATAAATAGCTCAAATTGATAATTATTCTGTTCTTATGCCTTTTACTTGTTACGTCTCGAAGGGTAAGGTAAGGGTGGTGTGGGTTGGACATTAGGCAACGAACTTGGAATCTCGGGTTCCATGATTGGTATTGGTTCAACGGTAGGTGTGGTATGAGCGGTACTTCTTGGGCTTATGATATGCTCCTTTTCGACCATCACCTCGGGCTCTTTCTCGATTTGCTTCTCTGTAGAAGTACTTGGACGAGAGATTGGTTCCTTGAAAGTTTTACCACTACGAGTAGTAATAACCTTCATTTCTCCCCTCGGGTTGTTAATGGTATCACTAGGAAGACCACCCGAGGAAGAGGGTTTACACATGATTGCTTCAAACATTTTTGCCATTCAGTCTTCAAAATTTGATTTCCTAGCATACGCTTTTAACAATTCTTGCTTAATCTCATGTTGACCTTGTTCCATCTTTTGTTGATTTTGTTGAAGACGTTGAACGTTTCCTTCCATTTTATTAGCATGAGTCTTAAGTTCATTAGCAAGTTCGTTTTAAGTTCGTTTTTCAACTCGGATCTTAAGCTAATCATCTCACATTGCATTCTATTAAACTTAGCATCATTTGCTTTAGCATAATTCAAAAATTCTCCCTGAAGATTTTTGGTGTGATCATTTTGAGAACCTTGTGTAGTAGTTTGAAAATCACGGTTTTGGTTTTGATTTTAAACTTGTCCATTCCCACTTTGATAATTCCCTTTGTTGTAATTACGTGAATTGTCTTGATAACCACCATTTTGATTGTTGTTTCGATAGTTGTTAGCATTTTGATTTGTTGGAGCTTGATTTGGGCGGGAACCTTGGCCGTTTTGGTTATAAGTTCCCGTTGCTACGTAAGCACTCGAAGTGTTACCACCGGAGGTAATGCACTTGGAAAGATCATGAGCTCCACCACAAGATAGACAACTCTTTTCAACCGCTTTAACCGATGCGGAATTCAAAGAATCTTGTGCTTTCCAATGTGTCATAAGCGTCGAAGACCTATCGAAAAACCGCTTTTCCTCATTTGTTTCATCATGTAAGGCATTAATGTGACGAGACGATGATGACGATGACGAACCAATATTGGCAACACTCGGTGTGTTACGAGGGTTATAAACCTTAGATCTATTTTCGATAATCTTTAAAGCTTCATCGGTCGTTTTGCACAAAAAATTACCACCCGCGGCGGCATTCAAATAATCTCGTTCATGATCATTAAGCCCATTATAAAAAGTATCAATTTGATGCAATTCCGAAAAATCATGGTGTGGACATTCATGTAACATTTCCTTAAATCGTTCCCATGCCATTGAAAAACTTTCATTATTACATTGTGTAAACCTTGAAATCTCATTTTTCAAATGTGTTGTTTTAGATGGTGGAAAAAATTGGTTCACAAACTTAGAGACGAGATCACCCCATGTCAAAATCGAATTTGGTGGTTCTTTCTCGAGCCAAATTTTAGCGGGTCCATCCAACGAGTATGGAAACAACATCATCTTAATGGCGTCATGTGGAACATCCTTAAACTTGCTTGTTGCGGTGAGACGATTAAAATTCCTTATATGATAATGCGGGTTGTCTTTCTCATGCCCTCTAAACTTATTTTCTTGCAACATCGACATTAAACCCGTCTTAACCTCGAAATTATCCGCAAGGATGGCGGGAATCACAATAGCTTCTCCAAAACCCTCGGTGGGTGCTTGAGGAAACTCCATCATAGTACGATTAGCCATGACGACTATTGGTTCTACAACGGGTTCGACAATTGGAGTTTGTTCTTCAATCAAAGGCTCTTGATTTCCTTGACTTTGACGACGTTTACGAGCTCGTTTTGCTTGATTACGAGTTAGCATAAACTTGACGTAGAATGGGAGGTGAGCAAAGAAGATTCTTTATGGGTGTTTTGTGGATTTTCAATTTTTTTTTGTTTTTGATTGTTCTTATTTATTTTTTTGGATTTTTGTGTATCTTCGTAGACAACAATATACCAAATCTCTCCTCGAATCAAACTCTTGATTAAAGAAGCCTCAATAGAATGAAAACGATCACGTGGAGTGAACGCCTTCGAATGACTTTAGAACTTTGGTGAAAACCAAATTGTTCAAGAGGGTTTAATCATAAAGAAACCAAGAAAATATATATGATACGTAATAATACTTTGGGCGGCAAAACCCTCGATTAGCTTTCAATCTCAAAATACTCACAAGCAAGCGGGGAAACGGGACGGCGCGAAGCACTTAAGAGCCTTTTTCCTTAGGGTATATTTTATAATACCCGCCTTATACCCACCTTATAATTTGTATTTTTCAAAATCGAGCTTCACGATAGTATTTATCTATTTTTGCCTTTTTCTTTTTGTTTAAGATTCGAATACACTAGGAGATCAAATCCCAATTAAGGACATGTTTTCACACTTTTGGAGATATTTTTTATTTGTTGTGATACCTAATACAATATATTAATAATAATTTCACAAGAAAAACGAAAAAACCGATACTACGTATTAGTAGAGTTCTACTAATACACATACTATTTTATGGCTAATATTAAAAACAAAATGACAAATTAATCACGACACACCTCCCCGGCAGCGGCGCCAAAGTGATTGTTGGTAAAATACACCTTTTAGGAAAAAGGCGTAAAAGCGGAAAGTATTAAGTGATGATTTAGGAAAATCAAGCACTAATGACCCAAATAAGTTCGTTTCCCAAGGAGGTATATGTGTGTGATTAAGATGTAAATATTTTGGATTAATATTTGAGAAAGAAGGGGATGAGAAAATAGAATGCCGGATATGTGAAAATTATTACTACGACGACTAAATTAAAAACCGTAAAAAGTGTCAAAATAAAAATTAATTCTAAAAATTACTAAAAAATTACCAAAAATCAAATTAAATAAACTAAGAGTTTAATAATGATCAAAACTTTTTCAAACCTTTTAATTAGTTAATTAATAATTTTTAAATGCTAATTAATGCCCTAAAAATCCAATTAATTATAAAAAAGCCCAAATAAAGATTTTTTACTTTGTAAAACTCTTAAATGACTAAATAAGACTAACAACTATTTTTATAAATTTTTGAACGAATTAAAACTTATTAAAATGATCAAAAACTATTAAAATTCTTAAAAGAATTCTAAAAATTAAGAAAATGATGCTAAAGTTAATCTAAGAGTTTTAAAAATCCTATTTTAATGTATTTGACCTAATAAAAATATAAAAAGTGCAAAAATGTGAAATTGAAATTTAATAAAAATAATATTAAAATAATTTTAAAAATTCAAAAATTCTAAAAAATTCTAAAAACTTGAAAACTAGTTTATTTTAACCTAAGTTAACATAAAATGAAAGTGAAATTACCAAAATACCCTTAATGGGCCTCCAAATGGGCTAAAAACTAAAACAGTCCACTTAAATGGGCTTAATGGGCCCAAAAAGTTCAAACTCAACCAAATGACCTGAAAAAGCCCTATCTGACTCAAAACTTGATTCTGAACACAAAAGTCTGAAGGCCCAAAAGCTGGTTTTGAGCTTATCATAGCTTAATATTATAATAGCTTATCCTTATTGGGACAATAAGCCCATTAAGCAATAAGACAATGCCATAAGCTCAGAGTTGACACACAACCTTATTTTAAGATTCCTAAGAGATCTGTGAAAAGAAATTTTGAAAAAGCAGACCCAATAAGCCAGAAGTAAGCAAAGTAGAATTTTACTAAAAGACAAAATAGTCGACTTGGAGTTTTAGACCACCTCAGACCTTGAAATAAGTTGCGAAAGACTCTAAATGACTTAATTAAGACAAATCAACAAAGAAAAGTTCAATAAGCCAAGCCAAATAAGCTGAATAAGTTGATAAGCACTTATGTAAAAGTCAAGGTTATTGGTTTTCTAGTCAAAGCTCAAAGTCAACCCCTCAAATGCTCTAGTATGAACAAATGGGTCAAATAAGTGACACCTATTACAAATACAAAGTTGTTGCCGGTTTAAATAAGCTAGAACAGCTTATTGATAAGCACAAGGTGAAATAACACTAGTAGTGGCTAGTAGCAGTGGAAAGGAGTTCCCACTGCTTTGACTATTTGACTTGCTTTTTAGAGAGGTCCAGTTGGATTCAAATGAAAACAAAGGCACCCTTGTAATCAGTGGATCACAAGGAGTCAATATCAATCAACAAATCACAATTTGGTTCACTCAATAAGCACAGAATAAGCAAACAGTCCACAAATATGATACAGACCTTGAAAAATAAGCAGTTATGACAAAATAAGCAGATTAAGCATGAATAAGCCATCCAAATTGAACCATATGCATACACATGCCATAATAAAATCCAATAAGCACAAATAAACTTGTTTCAAGCACTAGATCAAAGTAAATAAGCAGATTCAAGCATAAAAAGTTACTGATGAACAAAGGTGATTATCCTAAATCCTTTTGCTGATCTATTTGACCACCAACCCAATTTCGAACTCTCAAATCCCTCTCCCTGGTTATGTTAACCAAAATTTAACACTTGTTAACCCTAGTATACCATTAGATCTAGGTGTCCCCAAAAGTTTAGCCAAAATACCCAAGAAAATAAGATTTTATATACCTTTGTTGGATCTGAGTGTTTAGACCCTCAAAACTTACAGATAATAGACCACTTGCACCATATAAACAGATACCAACACAAAGGAACAACAAACAACCACAAAGGTTGCCTTGAATCTTGACAAATCAGTTAACCCAAACACCCCTTTGGAATCTGATTTCTCAATTTTCCAAAGGATTGTTGTGATTTAACCCTAATCCAAGATCAAAACAACCCTAACAACAATAATCCACCCTCAAAAACACAAATCAACCACAAATCCACTGATTCACAAACAATCATGCAAAATCACCAAAAAGTAAGGCAAAATCCAGAAAAAGTAAAAGAGATAAGAGAATCAAACCTCCAAAATGCACATCCACACTTTGGAATGTTTGAGTTGAGGTGTTAGCAAGAACAAGCACCAGCTTCCACAAGTTGCTAAGAAGAACAAACACAAAGGTAAGCCAAAATAGATTATCCTTTGATTTCTGAAAACAAGTGTTTTAAACCTTAAAACCTTTTCTCAAAATCAATCAAACATGTAAATGGAACTCATATCTTAGCTATTCAAACACCAAACTTGTATAAATTTCAAAAGAGAATTCAGAATTTTCAGAAAATAAACTTTTATTTCATAAAAAGTAATTACAAAGAAAATAGCAAAAATTTGGAACAAAGGCCTCACCATAGGTTGAGGCGTGTTTGATGTCGTGAGCTGTCAAATTTGATCCTGAATGTTCATTTTAGCTTTGGGGCCAAGTAATGAGTGTGAGTCGTTCATTTGGACACGTGGCTTTGCTTGGAGAGGAGGGTGTCACATGATTGGTGGACGGGTTTGAATGGTGGGAACCTTTGGTGAGTGGGGATGTGGGATGAGTTCGTGTGTGTGTGAATTAAGCGTGTGCCTGGGTAATTTAATATTACCCTTTGTTTTAAGTGGGATAGTAACTAGGTTCATCAGGGTGAATAGTGGTAAGTTTTGATCCGAAATAAGGGGGTGTGTTGTGTTTGGCGCGTGTTTGTGTAGTTTGAAGTTTGGGAATTAACAATATGAGTCCTTGTGTTTTGGAAAAACATGTAAAACGAGTTTTTCAGCAAACAAACTTAATTTCCTTTGTTATTTAAGTTTCCAATTTCACACATTTGCCCCGAAACTTTGGTGAAAGGTTTTCAAGGGTTACTTTTGCCATTTTTGAATAGTTCAAGGACTGATTTTTGACATTTCTCATCTTTGAAGGTCTTCATAGGATGTTTGACTTCATGAGGGACCATTGTTGACAATTTAGAATTGTTGAGGGACTAAACTTGCCAAATCTTCAAAGTTGAAGGACCTTTTTGTAATTTTGACAAACTTAAGGGACCAAACTTGTAATTATGAATATACAAGGGTATTAAGTGTCATTACTTCATAAATGAGGGATCAATCTTGTACATATTCAAGTCTTCAAGGTATATTCTTTAAGAAATCCATAACTAGGGCTCGGTTCATTGAACGGCTTCGTTTCTCGTGTTCGTTTTCCTTGTTTCTTGTGATCTTTTGTCTTTTTCACGATATCCATACCTAAAATACACAAGTAAACAAACACAAGCATATATATGGTATTTTTATGACATTTTATGCATTTAAAGCCCAAAAAAACGACGAGATCATGTATAAATGCCATCTCATCAATTGAAGTGGGATTAACATTTGGTATCAAGAGCCTATAGTGGATAGGTGATTGAAGATCCGTGGTTATTGTTCTTATTGATTTTTATGAGATATTTGATCTATAATCTTTGATCCAATTTTTTTTTTGTGTTTTTTGTTGATTGATCTTCATAGAAATCTCCTACATAGATGTTGTAGGGATTTGGTTAAGTTTTTGTGGTTAAAATCACAAGTTTTTAGGGTGTTTGGATTTTTTTGTGGTTCGATTCGAAGAACATTGAGTTTATCGGCCAACTGTAATATTTTCGGAAAAGGTTTATTATTCTGAAAAACAATCTCCTAAAATTACCCGAAAATCAGCTTTTATCCGAAAACAGTTTATCCGAAAATCAGCTTTTATTCGAAAACAGTTTATCCGAAAATCAGATTTTATCCGAAAATCAGCTTTTTTCCGAAAACAGCTTTTATCCGAAAACAACTTTGATCCGAAAATAGTTTATCCAAAAATCAACTTTTATCCGAAAACAGCTTTTATCTGAAACAAATTTTATCTGAAAACAACTTTTATCCGAAAAACAGATTTATCCGAAAACCATTTTCCGAAACAAGCACTTTTTACGAAAACCATTTTTTCCGAAAACACTCAATCCGAAAATACCTGTTTCTTTCCGAAAACCTTCACTTATTCCGAAAATAACATTTTTTCCGAAAAAGCGATTCTTTCCGAAAAGGGTGAGTTTATCCGAAGATTTATCCGAAGTGTTATCCGAAGCTTTTTCCGAAGAAGTTTATCCGAAGGTGGTTTTTCCGAAGACTTCAGTTTTTCCGAAGGAGAGTTATTATCCGAAGATAATTTTTGGAACTATTCCGAAAAGTGGTGTTCAATCCGAAGATAAGTTTTATTCGTGCAATTTTTGGTCTTGGAATTTTTTTGCTTATCGTGACCACATTGTTAAGGGATTTCATCAATTTTCTTTGGAATTGTAAACCACACATCAATCACATCACATCCACTAAGATCCTAATCCATTCACAATCATCGACAATGTCTAACAACAACATCAGCAATACGACTGCCAATCAAGTTCGTTTGGAACAAGGTGGCAACGGTAATCCACCTGTGCTCACTACTGGTTGCTACGTTCAATGGAGAGCTCGTTTTCTCAGATTTCTCGACGGAAAAGAGAACCGAACTACTCTTTGTCACTGCCTTGAGAATCCACCTCCTGTTTTTTAATTCAGGCCCATTACCACATAAGCAGAGGATGGTACTTCATCAACAACACGAGCTATGGAGAATTTCGATACATGTCCTGCTGAGAAAAAGAAACTCCTCCAAGCTGAAGCTGATGCTGTTAACTACATACTCACTTTGATTGATAACGATATCTATTCCACGGTTGATGCGTGTCCTAATGCTATGGAAATGTGGAATGCAATTCATCGTTTGAAGCAAGGTGAATCAATCAATGTTCAAGATCCCAAGACTAATTTACTTTGGGAGTTTGGAAAATTAACATCCAAAGATGGTGAATCCATTGGCTCATATTACTCGAGATTCTACAAAATGATGAATGAGCTTGTTAGAAATCAGTGCACCATCTCCAATCATCATGCCAATGTTCAGTTACTATTTAAACTTAAACCGGAATGGCAAAGATTTTTGACTTTGGTTAAACAAAGGGAAGATATCAAGGCCATCTCTTATCACAAACTTTATGATATCTTGAAACAACATAAGAATGAAGTGAATGAACTAAGGGTTGAAAAGGCAGAACGGTCTGCTAACTCTATTGCTTTTGTGGCTGCTACTTCAACAAAACCCGTTCACCGTCGACAACCACCTACTCATCCTTCAAGGTCATCAAGTTCATCCACCAAACCTCTAGCTACTGCTAAAAATAAAGAAAAAGCAATTTTCCCCACTCCACCTCCAAAGTATGACACTGAGTCAGATGGAGACAATGATGATGAACAAACTTCAAGGGACAAGAAGATTGAGGAACTCGTGTCTTTACTCACCACAACTTATAAGAAGATCTACAAACCTACCAGCAACAACCTCAGATCATCATCCAATGCTAGATATAAAGAAGTTAACCATGCACCTAGGTATGATCGTGATGCTAGGTATGATAATCAGAGGATGACAAATAAAGTTTGGGCTAGAGATACTATAGGCACTCCAGTTATGGAGAAGACTGGGATTCAATGCTTCAATTGAAAGGGATTTGGGCACATGGCTAGGGAATGCAAGAAGCCAAAACGGGTTAAGGATTCTGGATATCACAAGGAAAAGATGTTGCTGTGTAAGAAAGAAGAAGCAGGAATTCCACTCACAGCAGATAAACTTGACTGGCGCAATGACACTGATGATGAAGCTGATGATCAAGAGTTGGAGGCACATTATGTGTACATGGAAAAGATTCAAGAAGTGATTCCAGAGACTGCTGAAATTCTGGACCTATCTTTGACACTAAGCCAATTGAAAAGGTAAGTTCATACGATAACTATAGTATGTTTTCTAATAAACGACACCATCCTGAGCAACCCGAAACCATCAATGATACATATGTAATGGACACGGAGGATAGCAATATAATAAGTGTGAAAACACTTATCCTTTTACCACTTATTTATAATAATAACAAGACCAAACCGTGTATTTACTGTCGTAAAAGGCGGAATTATGCGTGGTTTGTGTTTTTATTGTGTTTTAGACCAAAAATATGAAAAAGGAAGAAAACATGGGCTTTCACGGGCTTTTATCAAATAAAAAGATAAAAGACGAAGTCAAAAGATCAAAAGTGCAAGAACAACGGAAGTCAAAGTCCTATTCTAAAGAATTATCGAAGAAAAAGTCTAAAGATGAAAGTTTAACGAATTCAAAGAACCAAGTCTACTAAAAGAAGAAAATTAGAAGACGAGTTCATTTTATCGTTCGACTAATCCCGAGACAAAGTCGAGAAAGACAAGTTATTTAAAAGACGAGAAGACAAGAAGAAAAGAGAGAAGAAAGAAACACCTTTCCCTTCCCCTATATATAGTCTCCTAAACATGTCATTAGGGGCTAGTCTTTAATTTTTAGTTAGTCTTTATTTTTTTTCTTTAAGTTTAGTAGGTAATTAGTGTGTGTTTTACTTTTTCTCTCTCTAGCTTTTTCAAGCTTATTAAACTTTCATCTTAATCTTGTAATTTTGGATCTTAATCTTCAATTCAATCAAGTTTTCAATTAATTCTCATTCTACCTTTCTTAATCATAATCTATTATTTTGTCTCTTTAATCATGTAGTTGATTTTATCTTGTTGATTGTGTGATTGATTGGCTTATTGGATTGTGCTTATTGATTTGGTGTGTTTTAGGTTTTTAGATTATTGTGCTTATTGCTTAATTTTTATGTTTTCTAGTTTTTTTTAAAAAGTTGATTTTGGTAGATTAATATTTTTATAAAAAGTTGATTTTAAATAATTTGATTCTTTAGTGTTTTTCAAAGTTTTTAAACTGTGTCTTATTAGCTTTTTCTAAAATTTGATTTGGTTGAAGTTTTGGTAAGTGCTTATTTGAATTTTAGCTTATTTTCAATTTTCATCTAATCCGGGTTCCTTAAACCCTCTTTTCCTGAATTATATGGAAACTTTATATTCCGACTTATCTTCAGTTTTATCATTCAGACTTAGCGTTTACTTTCCCTCCATCAAAGTGTTTTCCGAATTAGCTATAAAACAGATTCCGAATTAGGTTCAAAATCCTTGATTCCGGATTACATGTTGGAAAAGTATTCCGAACTAGGTGTTGCACTCTAGTATTTCAAATTACATACAGGATTCTTATTCCGGATTGTTTGCAATTCGTGTATTCCGGATTACATATAAGATAGTTGGATTCCGAATTAGGTAGTGAATTTATATTCCGGATTACGTGCAAACGTTCATTCCGAATTACATTAGGATTAGGGATTCCGAATTACATTGAGAAGCCAGATTCCGAATAAGGTGCAACTTTTGTGGATTCCGGATTGAGTTCGAGTTACATATTCCGAATTAGGTAAGGAATTGACATTCCGGATTGTATAAGGAAGGGGTGATTCCGAATTAGGTCGTGCACATGGATTCCGGATTATCTCAAGTCTAGGTATTCCGAATTAAGTGTACACCACACATTCTGAACAAGGTTAAGGAGGACACATTCCGGATTGGTTCAAAATTTGGTTTCCTGACTTATGTTCAGTTTTAGTTTACCGAATTAATTTTCAAACTTAATTTTTCCCGCCAATTTTTATCTAGTTTAATTTTTAAACATTTTTAGTTAGTTTAATTTTCAAGTTAATTTTACCAAGTTTACATTTTTTATCAAGCTTAAATCCTTTGTCAAATATTTTTTAAATCTTAATTTTTAGCTTACCTTTTAAAGCTTTCATTTTTACTCAACGACATTTACATTTTCACTTTTATTTTAAAATAGATAATCACTTTTAGTGTCTTTAACCAAGTTTTACTGTGCAGCATTCATTCTGGATGAGCAATCAAGGTTAGACATTCTTGTTTTATTTTTAATAGCTTTTATGTTTACATTATTAGTAGACTTAGAAAATCAAAAGCTCCCCCTTTTAGTGACCAGTTATAATAATTCCACCTTAAACCGTGATCAATTCGATTAGGATACCGAGAACGATTGAGTAAACATATGCAAACACCATTAAATCAAATGACTGCAAAAGTCATAAATCAAATGGCGTCTCTGCCGGCTCTTTTCGTAAAGATTAACGGTTTTTGGTGAGAAAAATTGGATTTTGGGATCCCTTCTTTTGGGAACGTTATTTTCAAGCATAAAATTAATTCAAAAATCAATATAAAATTTTCAAAAATCCAAAAACAATAAAAAAAGAGAAAAAAAAATTTATTTCATTTTAGTGTATGCGTACTCGATCTTCGTCTTATTCTGAGCCCGAGACTCGTAGAGACTTAGATATGGCCGGTGTGCATAATAATAATAACAACCCACCTCACCCAAATTTGAATAATAACAATAATAACAACCATGTCCCTCAACCCGACCTTCGTACGATGGAGGAGCTTTGTCAACCAACTATTAACGGACGTGGAGGACCGATTGCGCCGATGCAAATCACGGCTCCCGAATTTTCGTTGAAGCATCACATGATCCAACAAGTTCAAAACGCTTGTCTATTTAGCGGATTACTGGATGATGATTCCAATAAATAGCTTGATAAATTCATAACCGTCACTCAAAGCACGAAATTGCCTAGTGTTTCCATGGATTTTCTTCGCCTTCATCTTTTTCCACACACTTTATCCCACCATGCCGAAAAATGGTTTGATCGTCTTCCCAAAAACTCAATTCATACATGGGACGAAATGACTCAAAAAAATTTGTCGCGCTACTTTCCACCATCCATGGTCACTAGTCTTCGCAATCAAATCAGTGGTTTCACTCAAGAACCCGATGAATCGCTTTTCGATGCTTGGGAACGTTATAATGTCTTGATCGATCGTTGTCTTAACCATAATATACTCCCCGTTACTTTGATTGATACTTTCTACAACGGTTTAACTTTTCGTGATCGTGATACGATTAATGCTGCCGCCGGTGGTACATTTATGAAGACAAAACCTGAGGAGTGTAGAGAGCTTATAGAGAACATGACCACTCACCAAAAAAATTGGGATTCATCCACATCTTCAAGAAATAACCCGAGGGCCAATGTTTCTTCTACTTCATCAAACCCCGAGATAACCGAACTTACCCGCCAAATAGCCGAGATGAACAAAATTTTTTTAACCATGTCTACGAACCAATTTCAACAAGTCAAAGCTGTAACACCTTCTTGTGAGACTTGCGGGGGTTCTTTCATACATCGATTGTCCTTCTACTCATGACAATCCGGAAAACGTGTATGCGGCTAACGGTAACTTTTCCACGGGAGGCTATCAAGCTCGTCCTCAAGGTGAACGCAATTTGTTAAGATATCGTTCAAACAACTTTCTTTCACCACCTGGTTTTCCTCCTCAAAACCAAAACAACTTCAATCGCAACAATCAAAACCAACCTCGAGCTCCGAATCAATATCAAACCCAAAGAAACCCATATCCACCTCAAGGAAATAATCATGTTTACCAACAACCCACTTATCAACCACCCGCTTACCAAGTTCCCCATCCCAACCAACCCACGCCATATAATCAAGAGGTTGCAACGTACATGAGGACTAATGGCGCGCTGGTGAAGAATCTTTAGAGTCAAATTATCAACTTGAAAGGTGACATGGCGAAACAAGGGAATGATCTTTGAGCCGAGCTTAGGAATGACATGCGAAACTCTAAGAAGTCAAACGAATGACATAAGGGATATGATGGCTAGTTTTTTCCCAAGTAATCAATCCTTTGCTTTGGGTTCTCTTTCGAGTAATACCGTTGCTAATCCAAGAGGGGAGATGAAAGCAATCACCACCCGAAGTGGAAAAGGTTATAAGGAACCCGAGATTCTTAAACATACTTCGGTGATTGTGATAAAGGAAAACGAGCCCCCTTTACCAATTCCTCCACCTTCTACTTCCACCCCTCCACCACCCAAGGATGTGAGTGAGAATTCCATTCCAAAGCCTTAATCTCAACCCGATATACCTTATCCTTCAAGGTTGAGGAAAGAGAAGTTGAAGAACAAGGATGATATTCAAGTTTCTAACTTTCTTAAAATATTTACACAATTGAATTTCAACATCTCCTTTGCTGAGGCTCTCGCTCACAGGCCTAAATATGCTAAAATGTTCAAAGATCTTCTCAGTGATAAGGAAAAACTCCTTGATATTGCTCTGACCCAACTTAATGAGAATTGCTCCGCGATTCTCTTAAGGAAATTACCAACAAAACTTGGTGATCCGGGTCGCTTTCTCATTCCGTGCAACTTCCCCGGGGTAGAGAATTGTATGGCCCTAGCCGATCTAGGTGCTAGTATCAACTTAATGCCATTAAGTGTTTGGAAACAATTATCTCTACCCGAGCTAGTCCCCACACGAATGACATTGGAGTTAGCTAACCGTATGGTTGCTTATCCGGTGGGGATAGCCGAAGATGTCTTCGTCGGTGTCGACAAATTCACCTTTTCGGTGATTTTGTTGTCGTTGACTACGAGATGGATCCACGTGTTCCATTAATCGTTGGACGTCCATTCTTGAGGACCGTTCGTACTCTCATTGATGTAGCCGCGAGCAAATTAATCATGAGAGTTGGTGACGACAAAATCGTCTTCAACATGGGTAAACTTTCTAGACAACCTTATGAACACGAGAGCGTTAATTTCATTGACGTACTTGATGAGGCTTGTGAAGAACATTTCAAAGACGCTTGTAAAAGTGGTTTTTCTTCTCTACCCATTGTTGAGACCGTTGCCTCTATTGCTCCCTCATTGACTCCATTTGGAGAAAGTGACTTTATTTTGAAAGAATTTGAAGCAACTTTAGGGGATGTGGACTTAAAATATGACGATTCTCCCTCCGATTGGGATGAAGAAATTCGTACCATTGAGAAACTTCTCAATGAGGACCATATTTCTCCACCTTCTCCTATGGAAATCATAAACGATGATACGAATTTGACTACGCCTTCCATCGACAATCCTCCAGATTTAGAGCTTAAGGATTTACTGTCTCATCTCGAATACGTGTTCCTAGAAAACAATAAGATGTTACCTGTCATCATTGCTAAGGACTTAGAAGAGGATGAAAAATCTATACATCTCGATGTGCTCAAAAATCATAAGAAAGCAATTGCTTGGAAACTTTCCGATATCCGCAGAATTGTTCCTAACTTTTGTACTCATAAAATCTCATGGAAGATGACTTTAAACCCGCAATCCAAAGCCAAAGAAGGGTTAATCCAAAAATTCATGACGTCATCAAGAAAGAAGTTATCAAACTTTTAGATGCCGGAATGATTTACCCTATTTCGGATTCGCCATGGGTTAGTCCCGTCCATTGTGTGCCTAAAAAAAGCGGAATAACCGTTGTCCCCAATGAAAACAACGAGTTGATTCCTACTCGACTTGCCACGGGTTGGCGAGTTTGCATAGACTATCGCAAGCTCAATCATGCCACTTGTAAGGATCATTTTCCTCTTCCTTTCATGGATCAAATGCTCGAGCGTTTAGCGGGTAATGACTACTATTGCTTCTTAGACGGTTTCTCCGGGTATTTTCAAATTCCCATCGATCCAAAAGACCAAGAGAAAACCACATTCACTTGTCCTTATGGAACATTTGCTTACAAAAGAATGCCTTTCGGCTTATGCAATGCTCCCAGGACTTTCCAAAGGTGTATGATGGCTATATTCCATGACATGGTTGAAGAAACTATGGAAGTGTTTATGGATGATTTCTCGGTCAATGGTGATTCTTTCTCTACTTGCCTTGCCAATTTAGAACGTATGCTTAAACGGTGTGAAGACACTCGTCTCTTTCTTAATTGGGAAAAATGCCATTTCATGGTAAAAGAAGGCATTGTTCTAGGTCATAAAATCTCCAAAGCCGGTCTTGAAGTCGACCGTGCTAAAGTCGATGTGATTTCTAAATTACCTCCTCCTTCAACCGTGAAGGGTGTGAGAAGTTTTCTTGGTCATGCGGGATTCTATCGACGATTAATTCGAGATTTTTCTAAGATAGCTCGCCCGATGACCCACCTCTTGGAAAAAGATACTCCTTTTATCTTTTCTAAAGAGTGTATCCAATCATTCAATCTTCTTAAGGGTAAATTAACTAAGGTACCGGTCTTAGTTACCCCTAATTGGGAGTTACCTTTTGAATTGATGTGCGATGCTAGCGACTTTTCTATTGGAGTGGTTTTGGGACAAAGAATCAACAAACATTTACAAACAATCCATTACGCTAGCAAGACAATGACGTGGGCTCAATTGCATTATACTACAACCGAAAAAGAGCTTTTAGCCGTTGTATATGCTTTTGAACAATTTTGCTCCTATCTTGTCCTTTCCACCACCATTATGTACACTGATCATTCCGTGTTGAAGTACTTGTTAACAAAACAAGATTCCAAACCAAGACTTCTTTGGTGGGTTTTATTCGTTCAAGAATTCAAAATTGAAATTCGTGATAAAAAGGGAGAAGAAAACCTAGCCGCGGATCATCTAAGTAGACTCGAGGATCCTTATCAAGGGGAGCTCCAAAACCAAGAGATTAATGAATCTTTTCCCCTTGATGCCTTGATGTCTATTAACACCAATCTTGATGAGACCCCATGGTTTGCAGACTTTGCAAACTACTTGGCGGGTGGAATTCTCATCGAAGGGTTATCGTCCCAAAAAAAGAAGAAATTTTTCAAGGATGTGAAAACTTACTATTGGGATGACCCTTATCTCTTCAAACAATGTGCTGACTTGATCCTTCGTCAGTGTGTTGATGGGCCCGCAGCTTTACAAATCTTGGAAGATTGCCATAAAGGACAAACTGGTGGTCACTTTGGTCCCAATTACACCGCGAAGAAAGTTTTCGATCCTGGATTTTATTGGCCCACCATTTATCGTGATGCACACGAAATGGTTAAGCATTGTGATGCTTGCCAACGACAAGGCAAGATTACACATAAAGATGAGATGCCTTAAAATTTCATCCAAGAGTGTGAAATCTTTGACGTATGGGGCATAGACTTTATGGGGCCATTTCCATCATCCAAAGGGAACAAATACATCCTCGTAGCCGTTGACTACGTATCAAAATGGGTTGAAGCAAAGGCTTTACCTACTAACGATGCGAGGGTGGTTGTTAACTTTCTGAAACAATTATTTGCTCGATTCGGTGTTCCTCGTGCTATCATTAGTGATCGTGGGACTCATTTTTGCAACGATCAATTTGCTCGAGTCATGGCTAAGTATGGTGTCAATAACCGTTTTTCAACGGCGTATCATCCACAAACTAATGGTCAAGCCGAGATTTCAAACCGTGGACTTAAAAGGATCTTAGAGCGAACTGTGGGAGAGTATCGTGCCTCATGGGCGGATAAGTTAGATGATGCTTTGTGGGTTTTCCGTACCGCATATAAGACACCTATTGGTTACACTCCATATCGTCTTATATACGGAAAGTCATGCCACCTCCCCATTGAGTTGGAGCATAAGGCTTATTGGGCCTTGAAATGGGCTAATTTTGATATCAACAAAGCCGGTGATCTTAGGAAAATCCAACTCAGTGAACTTAATGAACTGAGGAATGAAGCTTATGAGAATTCATTGATCTACAAGGAGAAAACCAAGCTCATTCATGATTCTAAGATCAAAAACCGAGAGTTCAGAATTGGTGATCAAGTTTTACTCTTTAACTCTCGATTGAAAATCTTTTCGGGCAAGCTTAAGAGCCGTTGGTCTGGTCCATTCACCGTCGCCAAAGTCTTCCCTTATGGCACCATTGAGTTATCGCAACCAAATGGACCAAACTTCAAAGTAAATGGCCAGCGTGTTAAGTTGTACTTTGATGAGGACATCTATCATGAGATGATTCCATCCGTCACCACGTTTCCCTTGAATTAGTTGTGGGTCGAGTCAGGCTCGTGACTCGGTTAACAAAAACAAGCGCTTCTCGGGAGGCAACCCGTTGATCTATCCTTTACCCGTTTTCATAATAAGTGTAGGGGGATCTACATAGGTGTTTGTTGTCTTGTTTCTTATGATGTGCAGGGATTAAAGATTCAAAGAGCAATTTTGATGATATTTGAAGACCCGTGATCCCATGTTCCTGTCTTCCCGGTTCTATCCTAAACTGTCGTGATTCAATATTTCATATCTTATATGTTCACATTGAAATCACTATAGTTGTCTCTTCCTAAGCAAGATTTAAACAAAGTGCACAATGTCCTAAGTGTAGGGGAGTTTACTCCCACATGCTTCAACATTTAGGCCAATGTTTATATCAAGTGTAAGGGGGACTTCTATCGAAGTTAAGTGGGCTTTTCCATTAATTTTTCCTCATTTTAACTGGAAAATCTAATTTTTCGACATTTTTCAAAATTTTTGATCTATTTTGGCCAAGTAGTATTTTTCATTTATTCTCTTTTATGTTCTTTCCTTTTGTTATCGCATCGTATGTATATATTTCATTTCAAAAATAAAGTCAAAAGAGAAAAATAAAGGAATAAAATAGTTTTAATGAGTTTAGATGTCTTTGAAATATTAGGCCCGTCATGAATATTTTGACTCAACCCGAGTTTACTTATTTGAGTTTACTCTAGCTAGTATCCTTAACGTGTTTAAGTCAAGTTTTGCTAGGCTTTTGAAGGTCTACGAAATCATTGGCCTATTCTATATGATGTATTTGATGGATTAAGATGGTTGATTAATTGATAGATATGAAAGAGATGAAGGAAGGAGATGAGGGAGTAGAGAGAGAAAGGAGAGAAAATGGAAGAATAGAGAGAGAAAGTGAAAATGGAATAATGATTAAGTGTAATGAACAATCAACAACCCCTCCTAACATGCTAGGAGGGGATATATATAGCCCACCCTACATGTGGGCTATATGGACTATACATAAACTAAATGGATCACGAGCCCATTACATAATTATCGTTGGAGCGACCGATCCTTCATAAATACGTAAAACGTATTTCCAACAATCTCCCCCTAAGGGAGGTCGCTCCAAGAAACAAAGTTCTAAATAGTCTATAACTCGTGATCTATGCTAACTAAGATGCGACCGAGACCTTATTGGGAAAAACGTATTTCCAACAATCTCCCCCTAAGGGAGGTCACATCTTTTTACAAAATCTTAAACCTAGCATCTATGCTTGAGTCTTCGATCTTGTTCTTGTGAATATGCTTGATGTGATCTTTGACTTTAGTCTTGAGCATGTTTCCTTTCCTTGACCTTGGGCATTCTTCACTTGTGATATTTGCCTCTTCGTGACTTCATGTTCCACATACTTATACTTTTAAATTCTTGAAAGCTTCAGAGTTTGATACAGCGGAAGACTTGACCTTCGGCCTTTCTTGAATTTGTTGAAGTACTAATTGTATGTAGTATAAGCATGTGGTGACGACTTCTTCTGGATTGTACGCCGCAATGCCACCTTCTTGTTACGCTGCATAAGACAGTTAGCAACAAACAATATACACGGATGAAATGGCCTTGAACATTTCATTCTAATTCGGTAGCATTTTACCTCTGGTCGGTGAAGACCGTTGGACGATATTAAATATCGTACTTGTGGCAGGTAGTTTCAATAAAGAACCTCCTTGACAAGATTTCACGGGTAAACCCGTTCTCTTTACTCGACCGTCCAAAGCTGACTGCGAACGTAAAGAGTGAATCATTTGGATAATCTTATCCGCATGATTTGAAGCCGTCAATTCATGTTCCTGGAACAAGTGAAGTTCAATTAAGAACCGCACCGTCGTTGCTTTCCAGTTGTCACTAGCTTGATTCATATAGAATCTTGCAAGTTACCTACCAAGTGCTGTTTGATGTTAACACTAGAAGGATTTCCATTCGTCACTGTAAATACTTAATAGTATTACTCTGAATGTTCTGGCAAGATCACTAAGATATTGCGTAGAGGCCTGGAACGTGTTTAAATTCATTTAAGAATTAAACCACTGTTGCTTTCCAGTTATCACAAGTTTGATTCATAAAGAATCGCACAAGTCACCTACCATGAGCTTTTTGATATTCGCTCAAGAAGGATTTCCATCTTCATTGTAAATACGTTCGTATTACTCGGATGTTCAGGCAAGATCATGAAGATTTTGTGTAGGACTCTTAATATCTTTCTTACTTTTCACAGTGTGTGAAAAAGCAAGGAAATATGAAAGTGTGTCCTAATGAGATATTTGATGATCTCAAATGGCTCTAGACTCGATCGTGCATTTTGGATTTTTAGTGATCGGAGGCAGGAGAGGAGTGCCACCTTTTCAATACCAATTTATTCGGAGTGAATAAACCAATAGATAATGTGTTGATCTCCGTGTGATTAAAACAAATACCTTTTGAGAGATATTTGAGTTAGCTGGGAAGGGTTGTGCATTGCATCACTGGGTCCATGATGTCTTTCTTCAATATCAAGAATCATTAAAAATGATCTCAATTGCATATGAATTGACCCGGTTTCTGCCTACGGTTGTAAGGAGGGCTTCTTTCTTTACACCCTTTATCTTTACAATTCTTTTTCATTCTTCAACCCCTTCAATGCTTACCAATACGTCATAACTAGCACCTTGTTGTGATTGTTCCAGTGCTAACTTAAGTACTTGGTCGGCATTCAGCTACGTTCACAATCTTTCTCCTTCTTTCCTAAGGACTACTATTTCTAGCTATGGAATGTCCTTGGGAAGATTCCTCCGGTTCTAGAGAAATCATTGGACTTTAACCTATCCTACCATCCTTATGTCACCACAATCTTCACCGTCGTGAATAGAGACGTTTTGGGTAAGTGTATGTCACCATGAAATCCATTTTGAAGTGCAAATCCATTTTGCTCCCCCTTAACATATGCCACGATATCCGAAAACATTTTGCACATGTCGGGATGAGCTATCACGTTAAGTCAAACCATTTATGATTGATCATATCCCATATTAAATCACATTTTCTCCCCCATATTAAAAATATTAACCCAATCGATGTTTTTAATATCAATTGATTTAATAGCATTTTAAGAAAATTTGGGAAGAAAAATGCAAATCCAATTATCTTCATGAATTACACAAGCTCCCCCTCAAATTAATGAGGGTGTACTTGAAACGTAAATTAAATACCTTTTAAACACAAGTGTAAGGTATTTATTACGTGCAAAGATCATATATAATAATGAATTCACATGATTAACAATTTACGAGGTAGGACCTGAATGATGGAGAACATCATATGAAAGATTCACATGGTTCTTGTTCACGAATGTTGGTCACCTCGTCACTTCTGAAGTTATCTCTTGACTCCATATGTATGATAACTTGGCACTCTCGGCATCAAGGATTCTGAATGCTGGACAATTACCCCCCCTCAATTGTTGACCCGTGTTCTATTGAAAGAGATGTAGTCACCGTTTGAGTAGTCGCATCGTCGAGTATGTAGATATCAATTGCAACGAACTTTGGATTGTGGAGTTGATAACTTCGGATTCTGAAGTCAAAGCTTTCCGGTGAAAAACTTGACTTCAAAGTGAAAAGCGGGTTACTATCGGAAATAATAGCAAACCATAATGGAGCATGTTTTAAATCTTTTAAACTTCTGCTCGAACTTTATTTACAACCCCGTGTCATTATTGAATGACATTTCTAGGTTCGTAAATATTATCGATTCCAGAAGACATGCTCTTTTTATCAAAACATTTTTGAACACACAATTTTGAAAGATTTAGAAAAACCTTTTGAGAAATTCTTGAAAAATTGTGTTCAAAGTTTTGAAAACCAATTACTTGAGCTTAAGATTTGGAATATCTTAGGAAAGCTCAAGTCCGAGAAGTTGTAAACTTCTCGTTGTTAAGGATAAGTTTATCATCGGCGATAAACTTTCCTTTTATCTGAAGAACGAGTCCTAAGCTGACATTTACTTAGAAGTCGTGTACACGAGCTTAAAACCTTTGAATGGTTTAAATGTAAGCTCATGTCCGAGAAAATTTAATTTCTCGTTGTAAGGATAAGTTTATCATCGGCGATAAACTTTCCTTTATTTGAAGCACGGGTTACCATCTGATATTTAATGATAAACCATATACACGAGCTTCAAACCTTTGAATGGTTTTAGGATAAGCTCGTGTCCAAGAAAACTTAATTTCTTGTTAAGAGGGTAAGTTATCGTTGCGTAGATAAACTTCCCTGTCTCTGAAGTCCGGGTCGTCGTCTGTCATTTAACGAGGAGCCATAGTGCATGAGCTTAAAAACTTGGAATGTTTTTGATATAAGCTCATGCCCGAGAAAAATTAATTTCTCGTTGTTAGGATAAGTTTACCATCGGCGATAAACTTTCCTTTCTTTGAAGAGCGAGTTATAGTCTGTGATGTGACTATAAGTCCTTGTGCATGAGCTTAAAAACGTGGAATGTTTTTAACATAAGCTCATGCCCGAGAAAAATGAATTTCTCGTTTTTAGGATAAGTCATCACCGGGATGAACTTTCCTGTCTTTTGAAATCGAGTTACAGTCTGTTATGTGACTGTAAGTCCTTGTGCATGAGCTTAAAAACGTGGAATGTTTTTAACATAAGCTCATGCCCGAGAAAAATGAATTTCTCGTTTTTAGGATAAGTCATCATCGGGATGAACTTTCCTGTCTTTTGAAATCGAGTTACACACAAACACATTCCGATGAGACATATAAAAACATTCCGATTGGATTGTTTTTTTTACATTCCGATTGGACTGTTTTTTTGTTAAAAACTTGTGAAACAAAAATATGACTTAAACCAAAATCAACCCAACCGAGTCAACTCGGTAATTACCGAGTTGACTCAGATCACTCACTGAGTCGACTAAATCTTTCCACCTTATTACTCCTCACCCAACATCTACATCTCGTATCAACACCAACTCACAACCCGACTCAATTAATTTCCCTTCGTCACTAATCCATTTCTCATAAACCATCTCCTTGATACAACATCCTAACTCGAACACAATATCTAAAATCATTAAACAGTAAATCTCAGATTCATTCTAATACATAAAAGATCTTTATAGATCTTGATTGTTTGAACAAAAATCATCATCGATTCGTGTTTGGTTTTAAACCAAGTATTAATATACGAAACTATATAAAGATCTATAACAAACTTGTTATGATCATTATTTGTTTCGATTTTTAATCTAAAACCGACATGCATCACGAATCACTTACCCGAGACCTTTATTCATTTAAAGATCTTGAAGATACGGTATATCTATCTTTACTTCCAAATCGTTTGTGATGATTATGGGTGCTATATATGTGATGATTCGTTTTCTTTAATTGGAAGTGATGTAGCAAAGATTAGATGATGATGATGATGATTATGTATGGGTTTATGTTGCGTTTTAGATTGAAGATGAGAGGTGGGATTGATGTTATTTTTAGGTGAGATGACATCAAATGCAGATTATATGAGATTGGAATTTAGATAGGCGAAGATTTTTAGGTGAGTGAATATGGGGGCGGAGGAAACAATGAGGTGTATTGGGGTTAAGTGTGAGGGTTTTTAGGTTTACTTGACTTATTTATATCCCTTCCATTTGTTAACCTAATTTGTTTAGACCGAGTGTAAACATTCATTTGGCACAAAATGATGATGGGCTAAGTTTACTTGGATGGGCTGTAGCCAATTGTTTCACTTGGGCCGGATATTTTTGTGACTGTTGGGATTACAATTGTGGCACAATGTTCTAATAACAAATTTTTACTTTCATTTGGCACAAGTTTATTATAAACTTTGTGTCAAAGATTAAAATTTTGTTATAGCATGTCATATTTGAATTTTCTATGACAAAAGTGACAAGACAACATGACAAGAAAATGTGACAAATTTATTTTTGACGAGACGAAGAAAAATTGGGCATTTTTAGTGGCTACAGATTTTGTTTGATCGGGTATTAATTACGTGACGTTGAAGACGGAATTTTCGAAGGCGTGTATTTATTTTATCTTTTAGTAGATAACTTGCTCGTGCTTAATCCAAGAATGAAGACTTGGTTATCTGGTTTCCGGGTTCGGGGTGGATGGTTGATGACTCGGATAACTATCACTTAAAGGGGTTACATTGTTGTACTCAGTGTCATGCGCTTAGTCGACGTGGATAATTTCAAGAGGTGTTGTGCTTATAGAATTCTTCAGTGATGCATTGAGTACTTAGAGATTTCTCCACCGTTCTTCATTCAACAATAGTGCAAGCTTAAGTCACAAGATCGAAGGATTTTTATTCAGCTTCACGTTTGATGTATTCGGTTCATTCTTTCAGTGGTCACTTCAAATTGCTTTCATGTGGTATGGTAAAGGTGGCCATGGAGAGTTTATGAGAAGAGATTTTCGATCAACAGCTGATTCTCACAAAATATATAATTCAGCTTATTTATTATTCTCACGAGATTTCAGGTTCATGTGCGTACAATTTATTGATGGTTCCGATTTTCGAAACCATCAAGGGGAAGAAGAAGACACATTGAACGCACAACGAGTACACGTGATGAACTTCATACCTTCTTTTGATTTGAAGATATTCCGGGATTACATTTGTCATAGCCGCAGAGAAAATCAATGTTTTAACTCGTGTCGTTATCAATCTCCAAACGGTACACTACTGATTCGAGGTTTAATTGTTTGATTGTTGCAATTAAACATCATCATTATCCTATATGCATTCCCGGGACTTAATTGACTCTGGTGCATCTCCGGAAGAAGATATGTGCATTTCCGGGACTTAATTGACTATGGTGTTACGATGTCAACTTCATGAATGGGATAAAGTGTCCACTTCAGTATTTGAGCTTCATAATTGGGATTGATTTACCTTCTTCAACTATGTGGGGGAAGAAGTGTCTTGATTCTTTCTGGTATGCATAACTTGAACTCTCAGGGGGAAGAAAAATTCAGAAGAATTATTCAAGCGTGAGAAGAAAAGTTGTTGATCTACTTGGTGTGCCCCAAACTTTCAATCCCTCTTAGCAACATTATCATGTTATATGATGGGATTTGCTAGTTATATTCCGCTGTGCGCTTAATCATTCTAAGCTTTATTGAAAGCTTTGAAGTTGCTTACGAGGATTGTTGGTTTAGGGGGAAGCTATTTAAAATGCTTCTACATCAAGTTTACGTGGCATGAATTAGGGGGAAGCTAATTCAGAAGCTTCTCCTTAACCAGAAGTGTATGGGTTACTTAGCTCGTGCCGTTACAGTATTTCTTCTACAAGTTACTTTAAAGATGAGTCGTTTTGAAGACGAAGGCCTCAGAAGACATCATCAGCATTGGATGCTTCATGAAAGCTCTTGTTCTTAATCATTTTGTACTTGTTAGGAAGAATATTGTAAGGAATTCTACACGTCGTCCCATGGGGGAAGATTGTTGGAAACTCACTTTATGTGACGACATTTAAGAATTCCCGTTAGTTATCATAGTCACGCACATTTAGACTAGACTAGGCTCTTTGTAAAGTTTAGGTTGTGTGCGTGACTATATATACCCCTCCTTAGCTTCCAAGGAGGGGTGTTGATTGTCATTTGTTGATTTGGGAATACACACACTTTAACTCTCAACCTCTCTTTCTCTCTCTCTAAGCCATCAATGGCTTTCACCACCATTTACCACCACATTAGACCACCGGATCCATTTTAACATTTCTACATTTGGTATCAGAGCAACAACGACTTTGCCATGATTCAAATAAATCTTTGATGAGCAAAGGCGGACGAGTATCGGTACCCGAAATGATCGATATATCGGTGAGTGAAGTCATAGTTGGCATAAATGAATGTGAATTCATGTTGTGATCCCTTGAAAAAAAGATTATCAAAGTTGAAACGAAATCCTCTAAGTTGAAAATACTATCTCAATACCCAAACTTCTTAGTCTCAATGTGAAAATCTCAAAGTGTCGTAAGTCTCAAAATTAATCCGTCGAAATGCTAAAAGTAACCAATCGGAATATTATCTAAAGCCCTGATCGGAATATTGTCTAATCGGAAACCTAGTCGGAATGTCTTAACAATCGGAAACCCTGTCAGAATACTTACCAATCGGATTGATAAAGAATACCTGGTCGGAATACTTACCAATCTGAAACCCGGTCGGAACACTAACCAATCGGAATGATAAAGAATACCTGGTCGGAATACTTACCAATCTGAAACCCGGTCGGAATACTAACCAATCGGAATGTTAAAGAATACCTGGTCGGAATACTTACCAATCTGAAACCCGGTCGGAATACTAACCAATCGGAATGTTAACTAATCCTCCTATCGGAATACTTGCCAATCGGAAAGCCCTGTCGGAAT
This sequence comes from Glebionis coronaria, assembly GCA_025667525.1. NCBI lineage: Eukaryota > Viridiplantae > Streptophyta > Magnoliopsida > Asterales > Asteraceae > Glebionis > Glebionis coronaria. The sequence continues at coordinate 339,225,022 of CM046881.1, read as the reverse complement.
CCTTACCAATCGGAATACAGATTGGAATATGTAAACCCTTTTCCGATTTGACTGATTGGAATCCTTAAACCCTTTTCCGATTGTGCTGATCGGAATAACGGTACTGTTACGAAATTTTTAGGCTAAAAAATGAGATTTTCGACAAGAAAAACGTGATTTGAACCAAACCAAAACACCCAAAACACTACTAAAGGTATTTAGAAGATATATGGAGCACTTGGAGAGTCAAAAACACGAAAAAAAATTGAAACTTGGGTAAAGATCAATAAAAAACACATGAACACACCAAAGTGAACATGAACAACACAAAACCAACCTTTATTTCATCCCATGCTCTTGATACCAATTGTAGAACAATGATAATCTTTATGAATCAAGAGGGTTGATGTTTTTCTAGAGAGAGAAAGTTAGAGAGAGAAGTGAAAGAAACTTGTATTATGTAAAAATGAGAAATAAACAACCAACAACCCCTCCTAACATGCTAGGAGGGGATATATATAGCCCACCCTACATGTGGGCTATATGGACTATACATAAACTAAACGGATCACGAGCCCATTACATAATTATCGTTGGAGCGACCGATCCTTCATAAATACGTAAAACGTATTTCCAACAGCTTTTATATAGGGAACTTTTAAACGCGAAAGTCTTAACTCTTACGGGTTTAGAACAAGAACTTTTCGCAAGTTCCTATAATTGATCCTAGAAAGTCGTCTATCAAGGGAACTTTAAAATGTGAATTCTAAACTTTAAAAGGTCTAAGAAGTTGCAAGATCCTTTAGATGACTTGAAAACCCAAAACTTTGATTTAATTAGCTAAGCATCTACGAGTCTCATTCCTTGAGATTTTAAACTGTGGAGAACGAGAGATAATAGAATCAATTATAAGTTTGGTATTCTTTCATGAATTTATGTGAGTTATTTATGAGTTTTTCTCCCATCGCATGTTAATAAATTTAATTGCAATAAGTAAGGTCGTACGATTTGAAAAGTTACTTAGCTTCTAGCACAAGATCGTTTAAAAGTTGCTCGGTATTAATTAGAGTTCATAGCCAAGGCATAACTTATTTAAGCGGGATGCGAAAATTGGCAAGTCCGAAAAGGCCCTAACAAGGCATGAGGGCTACATTTTGTTGCTAAAGATCCCAAGTGATGTTAAGAATCATTTATCAAAAATCAATATGAAGAATCGAGACACACGACGAAAAGCAAATACTCCTCTAAAAGATCATGGAGAAGTCTATCTGAAAAGACCCTAGCAAGGTATGAGGATAAATAGATCCAAGTACTAAAAGGAGGCGGATCGTTGTATATCAAAATCCAAAATAAAATTGGAGAAAAATGAAGAAGTCGTGGTCCAAGTAAGAAGAATCTCTCAAAAACTTCAAGTGAAGAAATTCCTATTATGAAGAGAAGACCATTATTTCAAGAACGTCTCTCAAGATTCGAAGTATCAAGTCACTGTCAAATATCGGTCCTAGAAAGGTCTCAAATCGTGAAGCGAGTTATGCCAAGATATGAAATTTATGAGGTCCCGAGAAGTAGTTTTAAAAGATTTTGTCCTTTAGCTAACTATTGATTAAATCGTCCTACTTTATTTTTATCCTAAAAAAATATCGAAATAAGTCAACAATGCATCCTCGTGATCATTCAAGACAATAATAAAATATAAGAGATACACCTAGGAATAAGGGAGTCTAAGTGAATAATTGGGCCACATGAGTTTGTGTTAGTTTACTAACTTATAATAACAATGATCTCGTTTATAAGCTTGGTGTGGGGAACGTGAAACTTGAGGGTGATAAACATTCATGACAACCAAAGCCCTAATGTAAGTCTTCGATCTCTTTACTTGTTCTTCCTTAAACCATTATTTCAAGAACGTCTCTCAAGATTCGAAGTATCAAGTCACTGTCAAATATCGGTCCGAGAAAGGTCTCAAATCGTGAAGCCAGTTATGCCAAGATATGAACTTTATGAGGTCCCGAGAAGCAGTTTTAAAAGATTTTGTCCTTTAGCTAACTATTGATTAAATCGTCCTACTTTATTTTCCGACTAAATAAACTATCGAAATAAGTCAACAATGCATCCTCGTGATCATTCAAGACAATAATAAAATATAAGAGATACACCTAGGAATAACGGAGTCTAAGTGAATAATTGGGCCACATGAGTTTGTGTTAGTTTACTAACTTATAATAACAATGATCTCATTTATAAGCTTGGTGTGGGGAACGTGAAACTTGAGGGCGATAAACATTCATGATAACCAAATCCCTAATGTAAGTCTTTGATCTCTTTACTTGTTCTTCCTTCAAGCATTTTGTACTTTTCTATTTTTTATTTAGTTTCCTTATTGTCTAAAATTTAATAAAGGCCAAGGTGGGTTAATTATGATGAAAAATGTAAACCGTGCTTTGAACTTAATGCATTGCATGAGGGTATTGCAATGGTTAAGTGTAGGGGATTTAATAAGTGTGAAAACACTTATCTTTTTACCACTTATTTCTAATAATAACAAGACCAAAACGTGTATTTAATGTCATAAAAGGCGGAATTATGCGTGGTTTGTGTTTTTATTGTGTTTTAGGACAAAAATATGAAAAAGGAAGAAAACACGGGCTTTCACGGGCTTTTATCGAAGAAAAAGACAAAAGACGAAGTCAAAAGGTCAAAAGTGCAAGAATAACGGAAGTCAAAGGCCTATTCTAAAGATTTATCGAAGAAAAAGTCTAAAGACGGAAGTTTAACGAAGTCGAAGAACCAAGTCTACTAAAAGAAGAAAATTAGAAGACGAGTTAAAGTTACCATTCGACTAATTCCGAGACAAAGTCAAGAAAGACGGGTTATTTAAAAGACGAGAAGACAAGAAGAAAAGAGAGAAGAAAACAACACCTTTCCCTTCCCATAAATAGTCTCCTAAACATGTCATTAGGGGCTAGTCTTTAATTTTTAGTTAGTCTTTATTTTTTTTCTTTAAGTTTAGTAGGTAATTAGTGTGTGTTTTACTTTTTCTCTCTCTAGCTTTTCTTTCAAGCTTACTAAACTTTCATCTTAATCTTGTAATTTTGGATCATCAATTCAATCAAGTTTTTAATTAATTCTCATTCTACCTTTCTTAATCATAATCTATTATTTTGTCTCTTTAATCATGTAGTTGATTTTATCTTGTTGATTGTGTGATTGATTGGCTTATTGGATTGTGCTTTTTGATTTGGTGTGTTTTAGGTTTTTAGATTATTGTACTTATTGCTTAATTTTTATGTTTTCTAGTTTTTTAAATAAGTTGATTTTGGTAGATTAATATTTTTATAAAAAGTTGATTTTAAATAATTTGATTATTTAGTGTTTTTCAAAGTTTTTAAATTGTGTCTTTTTAGCTTTTTCTAAAATTTGATTTGGTTAAAGTTTTGGTATGTGCTTATTTGAATTTTAGCTTATTTTCAATTTTCATCTTATCCGGGTTCCTTAAACCCTCTTTTCCCGAATTATATGCAAACTTCATATTCCGACTTATCTTCAGTTTTATCATTCAGACTTAGCATTTACTTTCCCTCCATCAAAGTGTTTTCCGAATTAGCTATAAAACAGATTCTGAATTAGGTTCAAAATCCTTGATTCCGGGTTACATGTTGGACAAGTATTCCGAACTAGGTGTTGCACTCTAGTATTCCGAATTACATACAGGATTCTTATTCCGGATTGTTTGCAACTCGTGTTTTCCGGATTACGTATAAGATAGTTGGATTCCGAATTAGGTAGTGAATTTATATTCCGGATTACGTGCAAACGTTCATTCCAGATTACATTAGGATTAGGGATTCCGACTTACATTGAGAAGCCAGATTCCGAATAAGGTGCAACTTTTGTGGATTCCAGATTGAGTTCGAGTTACATATTCCGAATTAGGTAAGGAATTGACATTCCATATTGTATAAGGAAGGGGTGATTCCGAATTAGGTCGTGCACATGGATTACGGATTAGCTCAAGTCTAGGTATTCCGAACTAAGTGTACACCACACATTCCAAACAAGGTTAAGGAGGACACATTCCGGATTGGTTCAAAATTTGGTTTCCCGACTTATGTTCAGTTTTAGTTTACCGAATTAATTTTCAAACTTATTTTTTCCCGTGAATTTTTATCTAATTTAATTTTTAAACATTTTTATTTAGTTTAATTTTCAAGTTTATTTTACCAAGTTTACATGTTTTTATCAAGCTTAAATCTTTCGTCAATTATTTTTAAATCATAATTTTTAGCTTACCGTTTAAAGCTTTCATTTTTACTCAACGACATTTACATTTTCACTTTTATTTTAAAATAGATAATCACTTTTAGTTTCTTTCACCAAGTTTTACTGTGCAACATTCATTCTGGACGAGAAATCAAGGTTAGAAATTCTTGTTTTATTTTTAATAGCTTTTATGTTTATATTATTAGTAGACTTAGAAAATCAAAAGCTCCCCCTTTGAGTGACCAATTACAATAATTTCACCTTAAACCGTGATCAATTCGCTTAGATACCGAGAACGATTGAGTACACATATGCAAACACCATTAAATCAAATGACTGCAAAAGTCATAAATCATTAACTACTTGCTATGTTAGAGACTACGATGGGAATGACCTTCTTACAGGTTCTCGTGGTTCTGATCTCTACACAGTAACTCTTCAAGATACATCTTAATCAAATCCAATTTGCTTAATGGCCAAAGCCTCATCTTCTCAAGCATGGTTATGGCATCAACGATTGTCTTACCTCAACTTTGACACCATCAACTTTCTTTCGAAAAATGATATTGTGACCTGTCTTCCAAAGTTAAAATTCGTCAAAGACCATCTTTGTTCTTCTTGTGAGTTGGGAAAAGCAAAACGGAAGTCTTTCAAAACAAAGACTAACCCAAGCTCAAAAGGACGATTGGAACTTCTACACATGGATTTATGTGGTCCCATGTGTGTAGAGAGTATTAACGGGAAAAAGTATATTCTCGTGATTGTTGATGTTTACTCTAGATACACATGGACTTTCTTCTTAAGGTCCAAAGACGAAACACCAGAGGTTCTCAAAAACTTTCTCAAGATGATACAACGCAATCTTCAAGCTTAAGTCTTAACCGTAAGAATGGATAAGGGTACTGAATATTTGAACAAGACTTTGCAATCTTACTTTCAAGAAGAAGGCATCGAACATCAAACGTCTATTGATCGAACTCCTGAACAAAACGGCGTTATCGAAAGACGGAACCGCACTTTGGTTCAGGCAGCTCGAAAATGCTTTCTACATCAAAATTACCACTATTCTTATGGGCTGAAGCTATTGCTACTACCTGCTATACTCAGAATAGTTCTCTCGTAACCCCTAGACATGAAAAGACACCATACCACATCATCAACGGCAGGAAACCAACTGTTAAATTCTTTCACGTATCTGGATCTTTATGTTACATTCTTAAAGACGATGAGAATCATGACAAGATGAAAGAAAAAGGTGATGAATGTATTTTTGTGGGGTATGCTACATTTTCGAAAGGATATGGAGTTTACAACAAGAGAACAAAGATTATTATTGAAACAATTCATGTGAATTTTGACGAATTGCCACACATGGTACTTGAACAAAACAGCTCAAGTCCCTCTCCTCAATGTCCAACAATGGCACCTACACAAAACAGTGTACGTCCCGTGCAAGAATGTCAAAAAGTACTCCTACAGCAAATTCTACGGATAAGACACAAATGGATGAGTTGGTTGATTTATATGATCCAATGTTTGACGAATATTACTATGGAAACAATCAAGTTGTGTCAAAGTCTTCCGCTGTAAATACTGCTGATGCACCCGAACAAAGTCAACAAGACACAACTGCCTCTACTTTAGCAACCGTTGCTCAAGAGACAATTCCATTGGATACTCAACAAACTCAAGAAACTGTCATACAACCAACATCACCAACCATCAATGCTGAAGAAGGAAACAACAATCAAGCAGTCGATGCACAATCTGACGAAGAAGAATATATCAACCCGTTCGGTACACCGGTACACGAAGTCGGAGAGTCTTCTACTCAACATGTTGATCCGTCCAACATTCATACATCCTACCAATGATATCCATCTACTCACCATTTGACACGTGATCATCCATTGGAGCAACTCATCGGAAATCCTTCACAACCGGTTCGAACACGAAGACAACTCGACATCGATGGCGATGTGTGTATGTATGCACTCAGTGTGAGTTCAATTGTACCTACAAAAATCAAGCAAACCATGACTGATCATGCGTTGATTGAATCAATGCAAGGCGAAATTCATAAGTTTGAACGCCTAAATGCTTGGGGACTTGTTGATAGACCCTATAGAATTTCGCTTTTAGATTTCAAATGAATCTGGAAAAACAAACTAGATGAAGAACAACCATCGTAAAAAACAAATCTCGTCTTGTAGTTAAGGGATATCGTCAACAAGAAGGGATAGATTTCGATGAATCATTTGCACAAGTTGCTCGTTTGGAAGCTATCAGATGGACGTTAAAACTGCTTTTCTCAACGGTCATTTGAAGGAAGAAGTGTATGTGAATCAGTCGAAAGGGTTCGTTGATCCTGATCATCCTGACAAAGTCTACCGTCACAAGAAGGTAATATATGGACTCAAACAAGCTCCAAGGGCATGGTACGATGAATTATCAAACTTCTTGGTATCCAAAGGATTCCCCAAAAGTTCCATTGATCCTACTCTCTTTATTAATAAATATGGGGATGACATATTGCTTGTGCAAGTTTATGTTGATGACATCATTTTTGGTTCTACGAACCCAAAACTTTCAAAACTTTTTGAGAAATTAATGTACAACAAATTTGAAATGTCGATGATGGGGGAGCTAAAATTCTTTTTAGGCCTCCGAATTCATCAATCCCCATGTGGAATCTTTATTAACCAAGCTAAGTATGCTCAAGAGATACTTAAAAAGCACGGTATGCAATCATGTGCTCGCGTTGGCACACCATTGTCGACCACATCCCTAGACGCTGACTTGTACTCATAACCTGTAGATCAAACGCGATATCGCAGTATGATCAGGTCTCTTATGTACCTTACAGCCAGCAGGTCTGATATTCATCATAGCACATGCTATTGTGCACGATATCAAGCCAGACCTACTCCAAAGCACCTCAAAGAGGTTAAACGGATCTTTCGGTACCTTAAGAATACCATTCACACGGGACTCTGGTATCTGAGGGAAACCGGTTTTCATCTAACAGCTTTTTCAGGATCTGATCACGCAGGTTGCCTTGATAGTCGAAAAAGCACTTCTTGTAGCGTACAATTTCTAGGGGAAGACAAGCTTGTGAGCTGGTCGTCAAAGAAGCAGGATTGCACTTCGCTCTCATCAGCTGGAGTAGAATATGTGGCTCTATCCACGTGTTGTGCTAAAGTCCTCTGGATGAGAACTCAACTCACGGATTATGACTTCCACTTTGATAAAATACCTATGTATTGTGAATCAAAGTCGGTGATGTGTGGGAAACGTGTTGGTGTATTTTAATGTAATAATTTATAGAGCAAATTAAGAAAATTACCTTTAGGAAAAGTAATAGTCTAAAATAAGCTAAAGACTGATTAATTAAACATGAGAGTGATCCAGGTTCGTTGAACACGAAGAAATTGTAAATTTGAGACTTTCATTTTAATTTGGACAGTCGACTTGAATTGGTTCGGTTTTTTATCTAAAATAATCCTACAAATTATTTATTAAAGTGCATGAATCGTTCCCAAATTAAAGCTAAAAGACGAACTAATACTGTATTATTTTTTTATTCTATTTTTTAATATTTAATTGAAACTAATTTACTCTAACAATATTTTTAATATTAGTAATTATACTTTATTTTTATTATTATTCTTTTGTTATTTTAAAGAAACTAGTAAGTAGCCAATTATTTAATAAAAGTAATTTTAAATTTATTAAACCTTTTAAACTGAAAAGTATGAATAAAAAATGTTTAATGACTAGTTCAAATAAAACGTATAATAAAAACTTAAAGCATTACTTAAACAAAAAGAGCCTTTAACTCAGCTGGTAAAGGCGTTGTGCCTGTGAGCAAGAGGTCTCGAGTTCGAGACTAGTGAGTGACAAATTTTTGGTATTAAATTTTTGGAACAGTAAATAAAACTATTATTGAAGTATACAACATACTATGAAATATTATACCAATATTTAAACATTCAGTAGAACAGAAAACTACAATGAACACTCAACCATATGAATTAACTAGAACATCAACAAAAACTATGAATACTCAACACAAGAATTCAGCAGATAATAAAAATCTAAAAAAACAGCTACAACACGAAATCACACTAAATCATTATCAGCAGCCTAAGCACTACAACAAAAACGCAGCAAACAGGATCTAAACATAAGCAACTATTACAGCAATTAGAATTAACAAGCAAGATATCACAATAACTTCAACCTATGTCAGCTTATAAAACAAGCACACAAGCAGCTATAACACAAAGGAAAATCAGATAGCAGCCTTAATCAAAATAAAGGTCTAGTAGCAGCAAACTGACAGTCAAAACTTATGCAACATTTACAACCTCATTACATCAATCTCAACTTAATCCCACATTACATCAATCATAGCATAAGCACATAACAAAAATCAAGATCTAAGTATTGTTAATACGCATAAATCTCAACAGACTTCAAATTAAACCAAATCTATCAGATATAAACCGATTACAAACTAATCCACAAACTCAGAATATAAGCTGATCCAAACTCATGTTAAATAAACAATTAAGAAATTTTCAAAGCTAAATTAAAAATCAATTAAAGCTCATCTAAGACAGCTAAACATCAAGTAGAACTCAGCCAATAAAACAAGTAAACACTACTAACTATGCAGAGATTACCACTAGCAGCTTATAATAAGATTGCAGAAGAAAAATAAGCTTAACCATTATGAAGAATCCGTTAAGAAGAAGTCAAGCACTGAGTTGGCTTTTTCTTAACACGACCTTAATGCCTTTGGAACTTGATTGTAGGAAAAATACGACCTTTAGGAATAGGTGCGTAAAAGCGGTAAGTATTAAGTGATGATTTAGGAAAATCAAGCACTAATGACCCTTATGGTGTGAAAGTTCGTTTCCCAAGAAGGTATATGTGTGTGACTAAGATGTAAATGATTTGAGATTAATATTTGATTTAGAAGGGGATGAGAAAAGAAGATGACGAAGACGTGAAAATTACTACTACGACGACACAACGTAAAATCGTAAAAACTACAAAAATAAAAATTAATTCTAAAAAATACCAAAAAATCACCAAAAATCAAAATAAATAAACTAAGAGTTTACCAATGATCAAAACTTTTTCAAACCATTAAAATAATTAAATATTCAATTTTTAAATGCTAATTAAAGCCCTAAAAATCAAATAAATTATCAAAAAGCCCAAATAAAGATTTTTCAATTGGTAAACCTCTAAAATGACCTAAAAAGATTAAAAACTATTTTTAGAAAATTTTACACTAAAAAAACTATTTAAAATGATTTAAAAACTATTAAAACTTAAAATAATTATAAAAATTAATCTAAAAGTGATAAAATTATTCTAAAAGTTGCTAAATTCCTATTTTAATGTATTTAAGCTAAGAAAAATGTAAAAAGTTGGAAAATGTGAAATTTGAAAAATAATAATAAAATAATATGAAAATATTATTAAAAATCTAAAAATTATAAAAAAATTCTAAAAACTTGCAAACTAGTTTATTTTAACCTAAATAATCAGAAAATCAAAGTGAAATGACCAGAATACCCATATTGGACCCTCAGATAGGCCAAAACCAAAAACAGTCAACCTTAATGGGCTTTTTAGCCCAAAAAGTCAAACTTGGCCCAATTGACTTGGAAAAGCCCTATCTGACTCAAAATTTGATTCTATCACAAAACTCTAAAGGCCCAAAAGCTGAATGTGAGCTTATCACAGCTTAATAAGCAAACAACTTATCCTTATTGGGCTTTTCAGCCCATTAAGCAATAAGCCAATGCCATAAGCTCTAATTTGACACACAACCTTCTTTTGGGATGCTTATGATATCTGGAAAAAGAAATTTTGAAAAAGCACACTCAATAAGCCAGAAATAAGCAAAATATTATTTCACTAAAAGACAAAATAGTCGTTTTTGAGAAATAAGGCACCTCAAGACTTGATTCAACTTGCAAAAGATCACAAATGGACTCAATAAGCCAAAACAATCAACAAAATTCCAATAAGCAAAACCAATAAGTCAGAATAAGCCAATAAGCACTTATGAAAAAGTCAATGAAGTTGGTTTTCTAGTCAAACCCTAAAGTCAACCCACCAAATGCTCCAGTATGAACAAATGGGTCAAATAATGAGCACCTATTACAAAATCTAAGTTGTTGCTGGTTAAAATAAGCTATTATAGCTTATTGATAAGCTGACACCAAAATTACACTAGCTGTGGTAACTAGCAGGGGAATGGAGTTCCCACTGCTTTGACTTTTTTACTAAGCTTTTTAGAGAGTTTCAGTTGGATTCAATTGGAAAAAAGGGCACCCTTGTGATCAGTGAATCACAAGGAGTCAATAGCAACAAGAAAATCCAAATTTGGTTCAAACAATAAGCCACAAATGATCAAACAGTCACCAGATACATCACAGACATGGAAATAAGCAGTTATGCACTTAATAAGCAGATTTAGCAAGAATAAGCAAACCAAACTCAACAGGATGCATACACAAGTTATATTAAATATGAATAAGCACAAATCAACTTATAACAAACACTGAATCAAAGTAAACAACAAGATCAAATCACAAAAAGTTACTGATGAACAAGGTGCATATGCAAAAACTATTTTGCTGATCTATTTGACACTAGATCCAATTTCAGGCACTCAAATCTACTTCCCTGGTGTTGTTAACCTAGATTTAACACTTGTTAACCCTAGTCTGTGATTAGATCTAGGTGTCCCCTAAATTTCAGTCAAATTCACCAAGTAAACAAGATTTTATACCCAATCTATGAATCTATGTGTTTCAAACCACAAAATGAGCAACAAAGCAACCAAGTATATCAGATACACAAGTAGGAGTCAATAGCATCAACAAACATCCACTCAAAACACCACAAATCCAAATCAAGCAGTTGATCCAAACACCCCTTAATCAACTACTTAACAAAGCAACTTTGATTTCTTCTAATAACCTACTGATTTTAATGATCAAAAACACTTACTAGGTAGCAACTAACAGAATCAAACACAAAATAACCAGCACAAACACAAGAACACAAAATCAAAGCACCAAATCCAAAACAGGCAGTAACATGAAATTTTAAGAGGAAACTTAATCAAGAGATCATACCTGCCCTCCACAACATCCTAGGAGAGCCAGCTATGCTCCTTGGACCTTGTTCAACAACTAGAACAAGACCAAGGTACTTCAAAGAAGAAGATCAAAGCCTGCTGATGTTCAAAGTAGAACAAGGCTTTGATTATGATATGTCTTCAACACAAAACAGCACACAACTCAACCAAAGGCTTAGAACTCTTCCCAGGCTTGGTGTCAACAAGCTTGAAGGAGCTCAAGGCTTATGGCTAAGGGTTAGTACACAATGATAACCAAAAATCAGAAACTAGGATTTCAAGGTTTTTGAACCTTGAAAACCTTATAAACCAAAACGTGCCTTAACCACAAGATTAAGGAAGGTCTTAACAATCAAATGGAACTCAGAATTAGGATATTCTAACACCAACTTTTAATCAATCACAAAAGAGAATCAAAATTTTAAGAAATTCAAATTTTATTAACTTAAAAAGGAATTACAAAGATTGATAGCCTAAAACTGGAACAAAGGGACTCTCACATGTTCAGGTCTCCTTTTATAGGCAAATGCCTGGCTAACACTATTCACAAACCCTAGCACTGATTTCCCTAAAATGCCCTTGAGGTCTTCTAGATAATTCTCTGTTGTGAGCTGTCCAAAGTGATCAAGGGCATTCATTTTATCTTTGGAATGAAGCAAGGATCCTTAGCTGTTGATTTGGACACGTAGGATGACTTGGAGGTTAAGTTGTCACATGATTGGTGGACGGGTATTTGGGGGTGGGGTCTATTGTGAGTGGGAATTAGGGTTTTTGGGTTGGGATGTGTTTCTGCATGTGTGAATCACACATGTGAAAAGGTAATTGATTTTTACCCTAAGTTTAAGTGGAGTAAAAACTGGGGGTGAAGAAGGGTAAACAGTAGTTCTTTTGATCCGAAATTGGGGGAAACAAAGTTGTTTGGCGTAACTTTGTTTGAATGTTTCAAATGTGGCAGTTTAAGTCCTTGTGTTTTGGTAAAAAGTGTATAACACGTTTTTCAGCAACAAAACTCATATCCCTTTGTTAATAACTTTCATGACTTGGCAGTTTTGGCACAAAACTTTGGAAAAAAGGTTTACAAGGGTTGTTTTTGCCATTTTGAGATATTTCAAGGGCTGATCTTGGACAATGTTGATCTTCAAAGGTCTTCAATATAACTTTGACTTCATGAGGGACCATAATTAGCAATTTGGAATTGTTGAGGGACTAAACTTGCCATTTCTTCAAAGTTGAAGGACCATTTGTGTAATTTTGACAAACTTAAGGGACCAAACTTGTAATTATCAATATACAAGGGTTTTAAGTGTCATTTCTTCATTAAATGAGGATCAATCTTGCATGTCTTCAAGTCTTCAAGGTATTTGTTCAATATTTCATGAATTAGGGCCCGGTTCTTTGTACGGCTTCGTTTCTCATGTCCTTTTTTCCTTGTATCTTGTGATCTTTTGTCTTTTTCACGATATCCATACCTAAAATACACAAGTAAACAAACACAAGCATATATATGGTATTTTATGACATTTTTATGCATTAAAAGCCCGAAAAGAACGATGAGATCATGTATAAATGCCATCTCATCACTCCCCCATACTAAGCCATTACCGTGCCCTCACGCAATGCTAGAATAAAGTATCTAAGCATCACCAAAGTTCAATTTTATTAACCTTTATTAAAAAGTAAGAGACTTGCAACATACTACGAAGATGTGTAAAGACATAATGTATGATTTTCATCACGAAAGTGACTTTTAGGGTCAAAGAATAGAAACAAGTAAATGTCCCTTAGAGTAAACTTCGTCATCCTTGATTGTCATACATTCCATGCTAAGTGCAAAAACGAGATCATTGCTGGTACAAGTCACAATGCTAACACTACTCATACGTCCAAATTGTGTAATACTTTTTCTCCCCGCAATCCTGGTTATTATAAAAGGAAATGGGTTACTAGCATTTTTTAACTATTTGTCATGGATCACAAGTGATTCATATTGACTTATTTGAGTAGTTATTAGTCCGAAAGCAAAGTAGCACGATTTGATCGATAGTTAGCCGAAGGACAAAATCTTTTAAAACGGCTTCTCGTGTATCTCCTTATGTTCATATCTTGGCATAACTCCTTTCACGATTTGAGACCTTTCTCGGACCGATATTTGGCATGTACTTCATACTTCAAATCTTGGGAAGACGTTCTTGAAATTATGGTCTTCTCTTCACATATTTGGAATTTCTTCTCTTGACGTTTTTGAGAGATTCTTCATATTTGGACCACGACTTCATCATTTTTCTTCAATCTTTACTTTGGATTTTGATATACAACGATCTGCCTCCTTTTCGGACTTGGATATATTTATCCTCATACCTTGTAAGGGTCTTTTTGGATAGACTTTCTCCATGATCTTTAGGGGAGTAATTGCTTTTCGTCGTGTGTCTCGATCCTTCATATTGATTTAGGAATAATGATACTTCACATCATCTTGGATCTTTAGCAAAAATAGAGCTCCTCATGCCTTGTTAGGGCCTTTTTGGATGATTGCCAATCTTCGCGTCCCGCTTCAATAAGTTATGCCTTGGCTATGAACTCTATTCAACCCCGAGCAACTTTTAAACGATCTTGCGCTAGAGGCTAAGTAACCTTTCAAATCGTACGACCTTACTTATTGCAATTATGATTTATTCCTAATGCATTGATCTTACGGGAAGAAAAAGCCACAATTAAAAACATATGTGTGACAATCCGTCAATTTCTGATTGATTTTTTTTTTCTTAATATTTAATTGAAAATATTATGTTAATGTTATATTATGAGCTCACTTATTTTTGGGAAGAAATTTGGATTTACGTCTTGAAGTAGCATCGAATACGTCTAAACCGGAGGATTCTACATTACGTGCTTACTTTTACATACACCGTCTTTGGTGACAGTCCGACATTTCAGAAAATAAATTTATCCGTGAATATTATTTTGGAGTTTTAAATTTGTGTTGGTTCATAAACTCTTAAATTTACGAGAAGAGATTAGGACTTACGACTTTATTTTAACGTCCTTTACGACTAAACCGGAAACCTTAGGATTACGTATTTACGTTTTCGAATTCCGTTTTCGAATTCCGTTTTCGATGAGACAATTTTTAGTAGATTCGTTTTGTGTCGTTGATTCATAATTTATAAAAAAGTTTTTCGTAAAACGACCCGAGGGCACGCAAATCGAGGAAACTAGAATCGAGGAGTACCCGTAAATAAATAGGGATGAGACAAGTGGGACACTTGTCCCACCCCCACTCAAACTGGGCTAACTAAGCTACACCACACACTTGAGGTGTCAAGTATACAAGCTAACTTAACACTTGTCTTGCTAAGCTTAAAGTTTATGCTACCATCTAACAAAACCACAAGCCAAAACCACTCTTCTCATTTTCATCCATGCAAAACACTCTCCTCTCTCTCTCAACTCCATTTATGCCGTCCCATCCTCACCAAGAACACCCTCATTTGATCAAAATTAACCACAAAATCTCATGTTATTCATACACATGTTGAAGTCCTTTTGAAGCCCTATTAATTGGTGCAAGTTTTAACATCCAAGGAGGAGTTTCCATGGAGTATTAGGGCTGATTTTCCACAAGGTGTTCATGAAGAATGGTGGTCTTGAAGATGATCTTGATTCATCACAAGTTTCTCCATCAAAATCCATGTCCAAATCATAACCTACATCAACTTGGTGGTATAAAGATTGTCCTCCTCATCCTCTTGTTATTTTTGATTATGTAATCTTGTATTTCTTTCACTTATGTATATGTATATTATGATGAATGATGATTAAAAATATTGTGTGGGGATTTGGTGTTGATAAACATGCTTAAAAAGATGAAAAACTATAAGAAACAAGGTTAAAATCTTGCTTAATTTAGATGGCTGTATAAAACAGTAAAGAATCATATGGTAAACTGGTAAAATGCCTTGAATAGATTGATATACAGTAAGCAATGAGTCTTGTACACATGTGAGAGTTGGCCATTCAATGGAATCATTGTAATGAGTGAGATATGATCAAAACAAGTTTAAAGTACAAATCTGAGTTCACTGTTTTGGACGATTTTTAGAAAATACTTAGAGGATGATTCAACAGTAGTTATAGTAGAGTTAAATGGAGCACATAACATGTAGTTTCTGTGATAAAAATTTGAGCTTCTATCTCCATATAGAACTCTAGATATGGCAGTCTTGGTGAAGATGAAAATAAAAATCAGATTTTGGAAATTAAAGTATAATAGTAATATATAAGCACTCAAATAAAAATAGTATAAAATATAAATTAAAACCCACTAAATTATATAATACATTTATATAAATATGTACAAGGGTAAATAAGTGGACATTTTATAAATGGTAACTTGTTAAGTTTTATAAGTTATAAAACTATAAACATGATTTTTACGACTTTTTCGGCTATTACCGTCAAATTAACGTTTTTGCTAAATAAAACTTAGACGGTTGGACCCGTCTAATGTGAACTTTATAAAACTCATATACTGATATATAAACATATAGAACAAGTAAAAACCGATAAAACCCGAACTATATAACATACGGACATTAACGGGCTAAATTAACGTTATTGGACTAATAAAACAACAAAATGGACTAAAACACTTATAAACTTATTTATTGGGCTTAACCCATTTGGGCCCAACATATAAAGTATAAATACTGATAATAAAAGTATGAAATGGATTAATACAAGTTAATAAACTTATTGGACCTAAAACACGTATGAAATGGCTTATTGGACCTAAAACACGTAAATAGGTAAAACTAGAAAACTAGTATAAAAGTTATCGACACATAACACAAAAATGAGTAAATGAGAATATGTAAACCCACTTGATCATCATATATATAAAATCATCATATGTATACATAATTGTTAATTTTATAAAGTCATTGGACTTGAGTCTAAGACAAGTATTATTTGTCTAGGTTTCCGTGATTGAAGCACGTACCGTACGTCCGAATTGCCGATAACCCGCCTTCCCGCATCAACGTGAGTTCATAGCCTCGCACTCTTTTAAATGTTTTTATGAAATGTTTTATAAACCCGCGAGGGAGATAACATGTTAGTTTTTATAAAATAGGACACCTTTTGTCCCGATTTGGTTGTTTATGGATTTGGACCCGAATGATTGTATGACCCGATTGTATGACCCGATAAATGATTAAAGGACCCGATAGATGAAATTAAATGGATTATTAAAGTTAGGTTATGTCACTAAAAGTCCCATTAGCATGAATTGTGAACTACCGGGATTTGGTAGACGCTTATGCATATAATAGTACTATTTGGGGACGATCACCCCAGTTCGCGCCTTGACGGTTGATCCCCGTCGTGCCACATTGATTGGTAAGCGAATTTATGTATGAGAAGATTTCCACAGCGTGACCTTTGTGACGACACGCTAATTTAGATGGGAAAATTGAGTATCGGGTTAGCTACCCGTTGTTTGTTTTAGTAAGGTAACAATGTCATGCGGCTTATAATAATCCAACTAACGAAATACTACTAGACGCACCGAATTACGATGTATTGCCTGACTAGCAATACAGGGTCATACTATTGATATTATGTTCGTGTTTTGGTTTTCATAACCATATTCATATAACGGTTTTTATTTTCATACAGCGTCATAAGACGTATTGTATGATGTTTTTTTTACGACATTGGATCGTATAATGATTTTTAAGGTAAATGCCTATATTATGATTTTCGATAAGGATTTGTATAAAATGACTTTGGCTATTTTATGGCCTATTAAATTGATTTGTACAAAATGATTTTCGGTAATAATTTTATACCGATATTATATTGATGGTTTATTAAACTCTATGAATTCACTCGGCGTTATCGCTGACCTTTTCTTTTAACATGTTTTATCTCAGGTACTTGAAGGTAATTCTCGGGAAGACAACAAGAATTCATGGCCCGCACTTAAACAATAATTTCCATTCAAATGCTTTGTAAAACCTGTATTAAATACAATGACTTGGGACCTATGTAACTTTGATATTTATGAATGGAAATGCTTTATTATTAAACGACGCGAATTTTTAAGCGTTGTCTAGGATGTGAGTAATGTGCTATCCCGTAACACCAACTAGTCTTCCGCTGTATTGAGTTGTATAAATTTGGGGTGTTACAGTTTGGTATCAGAGCTCTCGTTATAGAGAAAGAAAGATTTTTAAAACCAAGGTTTTGAATAAAACATTTCAAAATCTTTTAACTATAAACATTTTTCACAAAATGTCTAAAAATCTTTTGACTATAACGGTGCCGAAGAATTCCCGAGTTACCGACAAGGCCAGACTGAGAAGCGTTATTTTAATATATATATAACTTGGATTATATATATATGATTTAATTTGATTACATGATTGTTTGATGATTATTTTGATATTTATACGAGTTATTTATACGACGTAGATTGTCACAAGGAACCCTAACTCCCCTAGTAAATCAATCGAAGCTATTCTCGTAGGAATTCTAGCTATCCTAGATCTAAACCAAGTTGTGGATATTTATGATCCCAACAAATGGTTGATATTCGTAGAAATGTAGATATTAGTTGATTGTGATATTGAAAAAGAATTGGCGAGATTATATATGATATCGATGTCATGACGATCTTTCCTTATAGAGTGGAGTTTGACAAAACGTTATCACCTAGAAAGATGTCATCTGATTCGTTGTCATCCAATTCTTAAATTTGAACTCGAAAGGGTGAATGTTGCACTTGAGGCTGTCATTGGAACCATTACCCAAAAGCCTCATGCCACTAGTACCTTTCCGAGAAGTCTAATTGAATGTGTGAGTCATCTCATGCTAGTGACTCATTTGATAATTGTTGTTGTAAGAGATATAGGATTGGAAATTAAGTGTTGTTCATATCGAGCTTTTATTGCACTATTAAGGCCTAAGAATAAGGTTGAAAGTATTGGAATATGAGGTAGGATATCGAATTGAGTATAAGTTGGTTGAAACTTGAATAAAGTAAAATTTTACATGTATGGAATCTGAGATTGTTAAGAGGAAGTCGTTAAGTCCTGTGATTGGATTATAAGGTTTTAATTGATTGTTGATTTGTGTTAAGTGTTGTTCCTAGGCCATTGTCCACTAACGAGGATGCCCAGTGTCCAATAAATAAATTGAAGAAATCTTCTTC
The DNA here is from genome assembly GCA_025667525.1 of Glebionis coronaria. Classification (NCBI taxonomy): domain Eukaryota; kingdom Viridiplantae; phylum Streptophyta; class Magnoliopsida; order Asterales; family Asteraceae; genus Glebionis; species Glebionis coronaria. The sequence goes on along the minus strand of CM046881.1, from coordinate 339,206,402 downwards.
TGAATTGGGACCGATGGATCTTCTGGGACATGTGGAACACCTAATGACTCTTGTAGATTAGTATTCATTGTGGTATCTTTTAAAAATCCCTAACTTAACTGAGATATCAGTTGGTAGGATGAGTTATGAGAATTGTATGACATAGTGACACGTAATGTGTTACGGTACAATTTGACTTGTTTGTGGTTAATGAAAAGACTACCTTTGATTGCTAAATTCTACATGTATCGATGATATCTGTCTTTTATTGCTTCATCCTAATGTTCGCATTAGTGATGCAACCATTGAGCAAGTACTCATCTCGATTTGAGTTACGTTGTGGATTATTCTCTTTGTATTCCTGAGTGCCATCGAAGTCATGAATCTCATGATTAATTGGCTAAGCTCATTTCCTATCATATTGTAGTTAGTTCTTGGTGAACAACTTTTCATCACTCTTTTGCAGATCACTCATTGTTTTTATAAGACAAAACCGTATCCCTTGAGAAAAATTGAATTTTTATCACTATAAGGATTATTCAAAGTAAGATTTATAAGTGATTGTTAACGAAATGAATTTGTTTATAAAATGCCTTGGAAAACTTAATTGTTTTAATAACAAAGAACATATCTGTAAATTCATTTTAAGAATTAAGCATGAAAATGTTTTTATTATAAACATGATGATAAAATTTTGACGAACTGAGTATTGCATCGTTAATCTTGAAATTGTATATAGTTGCGCGCCTACATACAATTTGGAATTGACCATGCAAGGCTGATTAGTAGTCACCATAAAACTGAATAATAAACACTACATTTTATTTGAAGATTGTGGAAGATTAAATTTTATGAGATCTTCAAGAAGTGAAAATTAGGGCCATATTGATAGGGACACCTACATATGTGCCCGTACTATTTATTCTTCTGAGTCGAATTTACTCATTTGTGGAAATTGTCTTATTTGACAATTGACAATTCTTTCTGGTCCAATTCTCTCGTAGTGAGATTCTTAGGAAAAGTATCTGATTACCGAGTGTTGATACCCGACTGGATGTATCGACATTCCTATCATTTCTTATGATTTGATTTCATTTGAATGACCTGGGTAACGATCTGAGGAGCTTTCGAATGCGTACTCAATTCATGAAAACATGGGATATATTCATATTCATTAAATGTTTTCGTCTGTATCTGATTTGAAATTCTCTCGCATAGATTATGCGTTGACCTTACTCTTTTGATGATAGTTGTGTCTCCATATATCCTTGAGTTTGTGAAGGATTATGAGTTATTATTAGTCTTTTGAGAAGTTCACATCTTTTCGACGGCAATAAAACTGGAAAGTTGATAGTGCCAGTGGAATGGATTGATTGATTATGACATGACGACATCGTCTTAATTGATGGGAACTCGAGTAGAATTCCCCTAAAAGATAAGATGTTGATTATCAAAAGTGATATAAATAATTCTTGATGGATGATCATATCATGTATTTAGACTTGAAATTATACCGTGAATGGTTGTGAATTAGTTATAGATATTGTAATGTAGAAGAACCTAATGTGAATTTATTAAAAGATGTTTCCGTTATCTAAAACTTTAGGAGATATTTGCTGGTGAATTACCTAGACTTTCGCCATTAAGGCAAGTTGAAATTGGTATTGATTATATTCTCGGTGCTGCACCTGTGGCTTGTGTACTGCACGTCAGCACCATCTAAAATAAAGGAATTATCGTACAACTGAGAGAGTTGTCGGAGAAAGATTTTATTCTACCAAGCTCGTCATCATGAAGAGCTATGGTGTTATCATTCCTTATATTTATAGATTACTGTGAACTGAGTAAATTGACAATCGAAAATAAAATCCATAACTCGAAGTGGAAGATTTGTTCGATCATTTACAAGGTTTTAGCATATGTTTTAAAAATTTGATCCACGGAATGGATATCGTCAACTTCGCATCTGCGGAAAAGATTATGTATTCCAATCACTACAACCGGTACTTTTAATGAACATTATGAGTTTCACGTGGTGACGTTTGGATTGACTAATACACATGTAGCATTCATAAATTTGGTGAATCACGTGTGTAGGCTGTAATTTGATAAACTCATGCTTGTGATCATTAAAGACTATTTGTTTGTTTATAAGAATAAGAATGGGTTAATAATTATTTATAGATTGACCTAAATTGGCCGAACAATTAAAACTTGTAGCTTGAATATTTAACATGTGATTAACGGCTTAATACTTTACATGATTTGACCATGTGATTAATAAGATAATGTGATCTATATTGACATTCCAAAAATTTGAGCCATTAAGGCTTTGGGTTTTACTAAAAAAAAATGGAAATATGTTTTGACAGATATTTTATCAAAGAACTTTTGAGGGATTATTCTCTTATACACAAAACATTTAACTAAACTCCTGTTTAGGGGTAAATGTTTTTGCATACCTTAGGAAAACTTAAGAAGGATTGAGGAAAACATTTAAACCCTAACTTGAAATTTGAAACGATAATTTTTGCTTTTCAACTAAGAAAATTTTGACCAAAGTATAACCAGAGATTTTTCAAACATTTACGAATCTTATTAATTATTTTCGATAAATCAACGAAAATCTTGTTAATTAAATTCAAATTTATTTTGAGCATTTTATATAACTGATCGAACTAAGAAATTTAAAACTTTTACGTTTACGTTTCATAAAAATTGAATATTTAATATTTAATTAGTTGTAATAATTATCGACGCTTTAGACGTCAGATTGAGTAAAACAGATAAAAATAATAATGGAGATGAAACTAAAACTTAGAAAATATGAAGAAAGAAATTATGAGTGAATTTTGGTCATGATAATTATATCATCAGGAAAGGTGAATGTGGATATCGACACATAATATAGAAAGGATACAGAATCAATTAGGACATGTTCCTTAATAATGAAGGTGCAAAATAAATTGCCGAACAATATAAAAAAATAGCCGATGATTGTAAAAAGGATAATTTAGATAATAAAAAGGGGTTCGCGGCTAATGTGAACTATTAGAAGTGAGAAGCCAATAGCGTTAAAAGTATAAAAGGCCATTTGTGATTGTCTAAATATGGAGGATTGTGAGATATAGTTATGTTGGAATTTGTAAGTATAAGTATTCTATTTATGTCATTTATGACTAATAGTATCTTTGTCTGAAGAAGTTGTACTGATGACGAATTATGAAGGCAGACACCGCCTCATACATTAGTAAACGTTTAACTATTGCAAAGGTCATCATCTGAATTTGATTCGATTTGGGTCATCGTCGACAGATTGACCAAATATGCTAATATCATTCTCGTTAATGATAGAATCTTGATGAAGAAATAGACTCTTTTATTTAAAGGAGTTATGTAAACATAGTGTGCCTGTATTGATCATCTATATATCAAGATCCTCGCTTCGCATCGAATTTCTAGAGATTTGCTCAGAAGTCATTGAGAACGAACCTTGATGAGAGTACTATGTACCACTCCAATCGAAGGGACGAGGTAAAGTAACGATACAAAATACTATAAGCGATGTTCTATGTTTGAATGATTGACCTTTAGTAATAAACCGTATAATCGTTTTCCTTTGGAAGGATTATCATTGATAATCATCGTATTAGGATTGAGATCGAATCTTGTTAGGATCTAAATATTAGAGCATCTGTAAGCAAGAGTTGAGATGAAGACACCCGACATACACCCATTGTGAGTTGGACATGTCTTTTAGGTTTAAGGTTTCCTATGATGGCAAACCTAACCTTACAAAATACCCGACCCGTGAGATCTGAAATGATTGTTGAAATTAGGATCTGATTATTGACTGCCGGTAGTGGGAAAGAGGTTATGTGAATATGAAATGTAGATCTTGAAGTGCCAGATGGGTAGCGAAGTTATGCCAAAATTTTTAACCTTGGAGAAATGAATTAATGATCTGACAAATCATGGGATATAAGTCCCCGTTGAATGGGACCATTGAGATGATGTAAAAAGATTGGTTTGAAAGGCATATAAGCTGGATCTACCCTAGGACTTCAAGAGCTGCGTGAATTATGTTTCGTAGATAGAACTTGATGGAATATCTATCAAGTGAGAATCTGATTATTTCTTAGTAGAGTTTAGATCAGGAAAAGTTGCATTCATCAAAAACCCGTGAACATCATGGATAGAGAAAATAAGTCAACATTAAGCCTGATCTTATTCCCGTGGTTATGTTTGATGAAACTCGCGTATTGTAATGAATTACACTTGTGAGAAAAGACCGAATGTGGAGGAAATACCCACATGGCTTTAACTCTATAAGAAGCGAGTAGTAAGATGATCTTTGAGGACAAAGATCCTGTTTAGGGGTAAATGCTGTGACAATCCGTCAATTTATGATTGATATTTTTATTCTCAATATTTAATTGAAAATATTATGTTAATGTTATATTATGAGCTCACTTATTTTTGGGAAGAAATTTGGATTTACGTCTTGAAGTAGCATCGACTACGTCTAAACCGGAGGATTCTACGTTACGTGCTTACGTTTACATACACCGTCTTTGGTGACAGTCCGACATTTCAGAAAATAAATTTATCCGTGAATATTATTTTGGAGTTTTAAATTTGTGTTGGTTCATAAACTCACAAATTTACGAGAAGAGATTAGGACTTACGATTTTATTTTAACGTCCTTTACGCGTAAACCGGAAACCTTAGGATTACGTATTTACGTTTTCGAACTCCGTTTTTGATGAGACAATTTTTATTAGATTCGTTTTGTGCCGTTGATTCATAATTTTTAAAAACGTTTTTCGTAAAACGACCCGAGGGCACGCAAATCGAGGAAACTAGAATCGAGGAGTACCCGTAAATAAACGGGGATGAGACAAGTGGGACACTTGTCCCACCCCCACTCAAACCGGCCTAACTAAGCTACACCACACACTTGAGGTGTCAAGTATACAAGCTAACTTAACACTTGTCTTGCTAAGCTTAAAGTTTAAGCTACCATCTAACAAAACCACAAGCCAAAACCACTCTTCTCATTTTCATCCATACAAAACACTCTCCTCTCTCTCTCAACTCCATTTATGCCGTCCCATCCTCACCAAGAACACCCTCATTTGATCAAAATTAACCACAAAATCTCATGTTATTCATACACATGTTGAAGTCCTTTTGAAGCCCTATTGATTGGTGCAAGTTTTAACATCCAAGGAGGAGTTTCCATGGAGTATTAGGGCTGATTTTCCACAAGGTGTTCATGAAGAATGGTGGTCTTGAATATGGTCTTGATTCATCACAAATTTCTCCATCAAAATCCATGTCCAAATCATAACCTACATCAACTTGGTGGTATAAAGATTGTCCTCCTCATCCTCTTGTTATTTTTGATTATGTAATCTTGTATTTCTTTCACTTATGTATATGTATATGATGATGAATGATGATTAAAAATATTGTGTGGGGATTTGGTGTTGATAAACATGCTTAAAAAGATGAAAAACTATAAGAAACAAGGTTAAAATCTTGCTTAATTTAGATGGCTATATAAAACAGTAAAGAATCATATGGTAAACTGGTAAAATGACTTTAATAGATTGATATACAGTAAGCTATGAGTCTTGTACACATGTGAGAGTTGGCCATGCAATGGAATCATTGTAATGAGTGAGATATGATCAAAACAAGTTTAAAGTACAAATCTGAGTTCACTGTTTTGGACGATTTTTAGAAAATACTTAGAGGATGATTCAACAGTAGTTATAGTAGAGTTAAATGGAGCACATATCATTTAGTTTATGTGATAAAAATTTGAGCCTCTATCTCCATATAGAACTCTAGATATGGCAGTCTTGGTGAACATGAAAATAAAAATCAGATTTTGGAAATTAAAGTATAATAGTATTATATAAGCACTCAAATAAAAATAGTATAAAATATAAATTAAAACCCACTAACTTATATAATAAATTTATATAAATATGTACAAGGGTAAATAAGTGGACATTTTATAAATGGTAACTTGTTAAGTTTTATAAGTTATAAAACTATAAACATGATTTTTACGACTCTTTTGGCTATTACAGTCAAATTAACGTTTTTGCTAAATAAAACTTAGACGGTTGGACCCGTCTAATGTGAACTTTATAAAACTCATATACTGATATATAAACATATAGAACAAGTAAAAACTGATAAAACCCGAACTATATTACATACGGACATTAACGGTGGCTGAATTAACGTTATTGGACTAATAAAACAACAAAATGGACTAAAACACTTATAAACTTATTTATTGGGCTTAATGATAACTAGGTTTTTACCTAATTAAAAAGATTAAAGTTCAAGTTCGTGTTCTCGGTATCTTAACGAATTGATCTAGGCTCTCTATGTGACTCTATTATTTTTGGTGAAACAAAGATGTGTCGTTGTAGTGTTTAAAATAAAGGATGCAAAACAATTAAAGTAAAGGTGTTTTTGAAATAAATCTAATTCTAATTAAAATAAAGGTTCAAGTATTTAAAAACGTGACTGAAATTAAATGGCAGTAAAGTAAAGACGCAAACTTAAATCTATCTAAGGCAGACTTAAAGTGCGACTAAAACTAAGGCAAGTCTAAAATAAAACTAAGGCAAATAATCTTAAAGTGCAATTAAATAAAAAGCAGGAAAAATAAATCTTGAAAATAAAAATCAAAGACAAAAGCTAATAAGAACCTGAATACAGCTCATTCGGAATAAACCTTCGTTTGGAACAATCACTCGTCCGGAATGTCACCTTCGGTTGAAATGATTTTTCTTTGCTTGGAATATTACCAAAATCCTTGATCCGGAACTAATTGATCTGAATATGTCACTTATCCAAAACAATCCTTCGTTCGGAACTTTACTGATTCGGAACTCTAAATTTTGCCTTGATCCGGAAGTTTTGATTAACCCTTGATTCGGAAGATTCCGAATGAACCTCCTTGATTCGGAAGTTCTAAAACTTCCGAATGAACAAACACTGATCAGGAACTAGCCCCTTGATCCGGAAGTTTGTTCGGAACTTTTAAGTTCCGAAAGAACAGTCCTTGGTTCAGAACTTTGGGAACTTCCGAATGAGTGATCACTGATCCGGAACTTTTGGAGTTCCGAATGAACAGTGCTTGATCCGGAACTTTTGAGTTCCGAATGAAGCTTTTCTGGTTCGGAACTTTTGAGTTCCGAATGAATGACTCTTGAGTCGGAAGTTTTCCTTCGTCCGGAACTTTGAAAGTTCCGGATGAACAAGCTTGACTCGGAAGTTTTGTTGAGCTTAAAATCTTCTGGATGAACACTTGATTCGGAACTTTAGAAGTTCCGAATGAGCACTTTCCCTCCTTCTTGGTTCGGAAGTTTACCTGGAAAGATCAGAAACACAACAAACACCCCGAAGAACAAGGGAATCACAGAAACCACAGATCTAATAACAAATTTAACCAAAATAAACACAAACGATTTAATCAAAGTGATAACGAATCAACAGTAACATCAACAAACAATTAAAAACAAGAAATTTAACCACTTTAACCACAATAATCAACAATCACTTGGATCAAAATAAAAACATGAACATAAATATAAACACATAAATCAAAGATTAAGAAAGGTAGATAAGAGATTGACAAGATAAAGTAAAGATTGACAATAATTAAATGAAAACTTACTTGAAATTAAATGAATTTAAGGTGCAAGACAAGGTATTTAAATTTGACAAGAAAAGTAAATGACAAGGTATTTAAATGTTGGAAGAGCTAATTGTCACACTTAGCCAACAAAAACAAATGAACACACTAATGGTCTATTTATAGGGGAGGATTAGGAAGCTTCCTCCCATCTTTCATTTCTTCTTAATTACAAGCTTAAGTCCCTCCTTTTATTAATCTTCATTAATTGCGTCATTAGTCCTTTTCTTCTAATCTTCTTTAAACTTGGACTTAAGGGACTTTTGGCTTCGGGATTTCTTCGAACTCGTCTTTAAATTCTTCAATAAAATAGACTTGAATTCTTCGGCTTTTGATAAACTTCCGTCTTTTAACTTTTTCTTCGATAAATCTTCAGAATTGGTCGTGGACTTCCGTTCTTTTTGCACTCTTGACTTCTTGACTTCGTCTTTCATCTTTTTCTTCAATAAAAGCCGTGAATGCCCGTGAATGTCCGTGTTTTCTCCACTTTTCACCTTTTCGTCCTAAATCACAACAAAAACACAAACCACGCATAATTCCGACATAAAAGACATAAAATACACGTTTTGGTTCGGTTATTATTGTAATTAAGTGGTAGAAAAGATGGGTGTTTACACACCTATCAAATCCCTTACACTTGACCATTGCAATGTCCTCATGCAATGAATTAGTTACAAAGCAAGATTACACTTTTCATCATAATTAATTCACGTTGGCCTTTATTAAAGAGATAGAAAATTAAAGACATACAATTTAAAGAAATCAAAAGCATAACTTGGGTTTTGGAAATGTCATGAATAATCATCATCCTCAAGTTTTCACTTTCTCCATACCAAGCTTAAAAACGAGATCATTGTTATTATAAGTTAGTAAACTATCACGAACTCATGTGGGCCAATTACTCACTTAGACTCCCTTATTCCTAGGTGTATCTCTTATATTTTATTGTTGTCTTGAATGATCACGAGGATGCATTGTTTGACTTATTTCGATAGTTATTTAGTCTGAAAATAAAGTGAACGATTTAATCAATAGTTAGCTAAAGGACAAAATCTTTTAAAACTGCCTCTCGGGACCTCATAAAGTTCATATCTTGGCATAACTCGCTTTGCGATTTGAGACCTTTCTCGGACCGATATTTGGCAGCGACTTCATACTTCAAATCTTGAGAGACGTTCATGAAATAATGGTCTTCTCTTCATACAGGAATTTCTTCACTTGAAGTTTTGAGAGATTCATACTTGGACCACGACTTATTCATTTTTTCTCCAATCTTTATTTTGGACTTTGATATACAACGATCCGCCTCCTTTTATGACTTTGATCTATTTATCCTCATACCTTGTTAGGGTCTTTTCGGATACACTTCTCCATGACTTTTGGGGAGTTTTGCTTTACGTCGTGTGTCTCGATCCTTCATATTGATTTTCGCTAAATGATTCTTCACATCACTTTTGGATCTTTAGCAACAAAATATAGCCCTCATGCCTTGTTAGGGCCTTTTCGGACTCGCCAATCTTCGCGTCCCGCTTCAATAAGTTATGCCTTGGCTATGAACTCTAATCCATACCGAGCAACTTTTAACGATCTGGGGCTAGAAGCTAAGTAACTTTTCAAATCGTACAACCTTATTTATTAGCAGATAAATTTATTAGCAAGCGATGGGAGAATAGGCTTATAATTAACTCACATAAATTCACGAAAGAATACCGAACTTATAATTGGCTCTATCATCTCTCGTTCTCCACAGTTTAAAATCTCAAGTAATGAGACTCGTGGATACTTAGCCTATTAAATCAAAGTTTTGGGTTTTCGAGTCGCCTATAGGATCTTGCAAATTCTTAGACTTTTTCAAGTTTAGAAATCGCATTTTAAAGTTCCCTTGATAAACGACTCTCTAGGATCAATTATAGGGACTTACGAAAAGTTCTTGTTCTTAACCCGTGAGAGTTAAGACTTTCGCGTTTTATAGCTCCCTATATAAAAGCCTAGCAAAACTTGACTTAAACACGTTAAGGATACTAGCTAGAGCAAACTTAGACAAGTAAACTCGGGTTGAGTCAAAAGATTCACAACGTTTGAAAATTAAAACCAATTATTAATACATTTATTCTAATAAGGAAAGGAAATAACTATACAAAGGTAAAAACTAATAGGCCAAAATAGATCAAAATTTTTTAAAAATGTCGAAAAATTGATTTTCCGGTTAAAATGAGGACAAATACAAGGAAAAGACCACTTAACTTCGATAGAAGTCCCCCTACACTTAAGATAAACATTGTCCTCAATGTTTAAGCATGTGGGAGTAAACTCCCCTACACTTAGGACATTGTGCACGTTGTTTAAATCTCGCTAAGGAAAAGACAACTAAAGAGATTCCTATTTTAATATTGAGAAAATAGAAAATAGTGAATCGAAAAGAGTTTAGGATAGAACCGGGAAGAAGTAGAACACGGAATCACGGGTTGTCAAGAATCATCAAGAGTGGATCATTGAAGCTCGAATCCCTGATTAAGAAGTGAGGAGAGGAAATAGCAAACCAAAGGGTCCCCCCTACACTTATGATAAAGAAAGCGAAAAGATAGATGCATGGGTTGCCTCCCAAGAAGCGCTTGGTTTTTGTTTACCGAGTCGTGAGCCTGACTCGACCTTGATCATCAACGGAAGAAGCATAAAACATATCCACCAGGATCGAAGACATAGTTTTCATCCATCAAATAACACAAGCTTAAGGCGAACAAGGCAAGCCAAAGAAGAAGTGACAGGGATCCCTTAAGCAGCGATGGAGCATGGTGGAAGCAAGTATGGTGAGGTGCAAGCATGTCTTCAATGGTTCCAAAGATTTTTCCTTTTACTTCATCAGGTGGATACTGAGATGGCTTAAAGATTTCAATACCGGGGTCGAACACCTTTTCCTTTAAGGGAAAATAGCACTCAGGCTCAGCCGAGTATGAAGAAGATCCGCAAAGAAGCACAACCTCGTCCTCAGAAGGGGGACAAAGAGGTGTCAAATCGTATGTGCAACGGACTTCGGTGTCGACCGATTTCTTCTCCTTTGACAGAATGTTCTTCAAATCCAAAGTAGGATCAAGACGATAATCTTCAAAGTCATAAGGAGGAGCATCACTCTCATGAAGGAAGTATGTGTTGAGAAATTCAGAGAAGTCTTCCTCAAATGAGTAATCGTCCAAAGTAGGATCGAGTGATGGCGGAGGATCTTCAGCATGTAAAGAATCGCTCGAGAGAGTATCGGCCTCATCAAAATCATCGAAAGTGGGCAGCTCGGGATACTCAGAAGTACAATCAAAATCATCCGAATCTGAGCTAGAATCATTGTCATCATAAGTATCGAAGATCGGTGGCGAATCATAAATGGGAGAAGCGTCCAAAGTAGGGAGAGAATCATCCACATTATCTTCAAAGAGTGGATTATCAATGGAAGACTAGAATAAAGGATTGTCGTAGACGGTAAAGTCATCGAGCACATTTATCATATTCACTGATTCTCGGCCTCCAAAGGATTTTCCTGTAAGCTTCCCCATTTTAAAAACTTTTGAATCATCCCCGACTCGTAAGATTAACTCACCTTCGGCCACATCTACTAAAGCACGTCCGGTTCTCAAGAATGGCCGACCAAGTATTAAAGGAATACGAGGGTCCATTTCATAATCAACTACGACAAAATCGACCGGGAAAGTAAATGTGCCAACTTTGATAAACACGTCTTCGGCTATACCAACGGGGTAAGCGAGAGTGCGATTTGCAAGTTCGAGAGTCATCTTTGTTGGAATGAGGTCGGGTAATGATAGTGTTTTCCAAACACTAAGTGGCATCAAATTAATACTAGCCCCGAGATCAGCAAGGGCAGTAAATTCTTCAGTTTTGTTGAACACGCAAGGCAACACAAAACGACCGGGATCTCCAAGCTTTTCTGGTAATTCTTTAAGAATAACTGTTGAGCAGTTTTCGTTTAAGCGTGTGTTGGCGAGTTCAGTCAGCTTCTCCTTCTTGCTAAGCAATTCCTTGAATGCTTTGACAAATTTCGGCATGTGGCAAAGTGCTTCAACAAGGCTAATGTTGATGGTCATTTTAGATAGCATAGCCACATATTTCGATACTTGACAGTCATTCTTGGTTAGCTCGTTGGTCTTGCCTATGCAAGAAGGGTATGGGATTCTAGGTTGATAGGGAGACGGTGAAGGTGTAGTTGGTGAAGGTTGTGATGTTGAAGGGTCCTTCCGAGATACATCGCCATGACGAGGCGGAGACGGTAATGGTGTACTAATACTAGGTGTAGGAGGAGTAGGGATACATGGTGGTGGAGGAGGTGTAGATGATGGTGGTGGGTTAGGTGGATTGACAATGGTAATTCCACTACGCGTAGTTATAGCACTCACATTAGCTCGCGGATTGGTGACGGTGTTTGAAGGTAGAGAACCCGAAGAAGAAGAAGGTTGAGCTTCGGGCAAGAAACTGGCCAACAGATTCTTTAATTCAGTTGTTTGAGTGCTGAAGGAGGATTGAATATTATCACGAACCTCGGTTCTGATGTCATTTCCTTGCTTCAAGATATCTCCTTTCAAATTGATTATTTGGCTCTGTAGATTCTTGATTTGCTCACCTTGAGTTCTCATGATGGCATCAACATCGGGATTAATGGGTGGGTGTTGTTGGGTGGGTGGTTGATAAGGGTTAGAAGCTCTTGGTGGGATTTGGTTGCTTCTATTGTAGTTGTTGGCGGGGTTTTGGTTTTGAGGAGAAAAACCGGGTGAAAGGTAATTGTTGGATCGGTAGCTCAGCAGATTTCTATCCCCTTGTTGTCTAGCTTGGTAATTTTCCGGTGAATAATTACCGTAAGCTGCATACACATTTTCCGGATTTCCTTGTGTAGAAGGACAATCGGTGTATGAGTGAGGACCGCCACATGTTTCACAAGGATTAGCAACTGCTTTAACTTGTTGTTGTTGTTGGTTTGAAGCGAGAAGCGTAATACTTTTGCTCATTTCGGCCATCATGCGGGTTTGTTCGGTCATCTCAGGGTTTGCTGAGGTGGAAGAAACATTGACTCTCGGGTTGTTCCTAGAAGAAGCAGAGGAATCCCAGTTCTTGTGGTGAGTAGTCATGTTCTCAATTAACTCTCTACACTCCTCGGGTCTCCTTTTCATGAATGTGCCACCGGCAGCTGCATTGATCGTATCACGATCTCGAAAAGTCAATCCGTTGTAGAAAGTATTGATTAAGGTTACAGGGTGCATGTTGTGGTTTGGACATCTATCGATCAAGACATTATATCGCTCCCAAGCGTCAAAAAGAGATTCATCAGGGTCTTGCATGAAACCGCTGATCTGATTGCGAAGGCTTGTGACCATGGATGGTGGAAAGTTGCGCGATAGAAAGCGTTGAGTCATGTCATCCCAAGTGTGAATAGAATTCTTCAGGAGACGATCAAACCATTTCTCGGCATGATGCGATAAAGTATGTGGAATGAGTTGTAGGCGAAGAACATCCATTGTGGCCCCAGGCAACTTCATGCTTTGGGTGATTGTAATGAACTTGTCGAGGTGTTTGTTGGCATCATCATCAGGCAATCCTCTAAATGGGTTTGTTTGTACTTGCTGTATCATGTGGTGCTTCAACGAAAACTCAAGAGCGTTGATTTGCATCGGCGCAATCGGTCCTCCTCGTCCAAACATTGTTGGTTGACAAAGTTCCTCCATGGTCTGAAGATCGGGCTGTGGAAGAGCATTGTTGTTGTGATTATTATTATTGAGGTGCGGTGGAATGTTGTTGTTGTTAACACCTGCCATATCTAAATCTTCTTGAGGCTCGGGATCTTGATAGTTAGAAGATCTAGTACGCATACACCTGAATATGCAAAAGAAAACAAAACCACACACAAAGACAATATATATACACAATAAAAATAAAATCTTTTTGGATTTTTGAAATTTTTAATTTTTTATGGTTTTTTATCAATTTTCTAATTTTTATGGTTTTTTGAAATTTTTTTTTAGGCAAGAAAAATAACGCTCACAAGTGAACGGATCCCAAAAAGCAACGTGTCTCTCACAGAAAACCGTTAATCTTAACGAGAAGAGCCGGCAGCGGCGCCATTTGATAACTAGGTTTTTACCTAATTAAAAAGATTAAAGTTCAAGTTCGTGTTCTCGGTATCTTAACGAATTGATCTAGGCTCTCTATGTGACTCTATTGTTTTTGGTGAAACAAAGATGTGTCGTTGTAGTGTTTAAAATAAAGGGTGCAAAACAATTAAAGTAAAGGTGTTTTTGAAATAAATCTAATTCTAATTAAAATAAAGGTGCAAGTATTTAAAAATGTGACTGAAATTAAATGGCACTAAAGTAAAGAAGCAAACTTAAATCTATCTAAGGCAAACTTAAAGTGCGACTAAAACTAAGGCAAGTCTAAAATAAAACTAAGGCAAATAATCTTAAAGTGCAATTAAATAAAAAGCAGGAAAAATAAATCTTGAAAATAAAAATCAAAGACAAAAGCTAATAAGAACCTGAATACAGCTCATTCGGAATAAACCTTCGTTTGGAACAATCACTCGTCCGGAATGTCACCTTCGGTTGAAATGATTTTTCTTTGCTTGGAATATTACCAAAATCCTTGATCCGGAACTAATTGATCTGAATATGTCACTTATCCAAAACAATCCTTCGTTCGGAACTTTACTGATTCGGAACTCTAAATTTTGCCTTGATCCGGAAGTTTTGATTAACCCTTGATTCGGAAGATTCCGAATGAACCTCCTTGATTCGGAAGTTCTAAAACTTCCGAATGAACAAACACTGATCCGGAACTAGCCCCTTGATCCGGAAGTTTGTTCGGAACTTTTATGTTCCGAATGAACAGTCCTTGGTTCGGAATTTTGGGAACTTCCGAATGAGTGATCACTGATCCGGAACTTTTGGAGTTCCGAATGAACAGTGCTTGATCCGGAACTTTTGAGTTCCGAATGAAGCTTTTCTGGTTCGGAACTTTTGAGTTCCGAATGAATGACTCTTGAGTCGGAAGTTTTCCTTCGTCCGGAACTTAGAAAGTTCCGGATGAACAAGCTTGACTCGGAAGTTTTGTTGAGCTTAAAATCTTCCGGATGAACACTTTGATTAGGAACTTTAGAAGTTCCGAATGAGCACTTTCCCTCCTTCTTGGTTCGGAAGTTTACCTGGAAAGATCAGAAACACAACAAACACCCCGAAGAACAAGGGAATCACAGAAACCACAGATCTAATAACAAATTTAACCAAAATAAACACAAACGATTTAATCAAAGTGATAACGAATCAACAGTAACATCAAAAAACAATTAAAAACAAGAAATTTAACCACTTTAACCACAATAATCAACAATCACTTGGATCAAAATAAAAACATGAACATTAACATAAGCACATAAATCAAAGATTAAGAAAGGTAGATAAGAGATTGACAAGATAAAGTAAAGATTGACAATAATTAAATGAAAACTTACTTGAAATTAAATGAATTTAAGGTGCAAGACAAGGTATTTAAATTTGACAAGAAAAGTAAATGACAAGGTATTTAAATGGTGGAAGAGCTAATTGTCACACTTAGCCAACAAAAACAAATGAACACATAATGGTCTATTTATAGGGGAGGATTAGGAAGCTTCCTCCCCTCTTTCATTTCTTCTTAATTACAAGCTTAAGTCCCTCCTTTTATTAATCTTCATTTATTGCGTCATTAGTCCTTTTCTTCTAATCTTCTTTAAACTTGGACTTAAGGGACTTTTGGCTTCGGGATTTCTTCGAACTCGTCTTTAAATTCTTCAATAAAATAGACTTGAATTCTTCGGCTTTTGATAAACTTCCGTCTTTTAACTTTTTCTTCGATAAATCTTCAGAATTGGTCGTGGACTTCCGTTCTTTTTGCACTCTTGACTTCTTGACTTCGTCTTTCATCTTTTTCTTCAATAAAAGCCGTGAATGCCCGTGAATGTCCGTGTTTTCTCCACTTTTCACCTTTTCGTCCTAAATCACAACAAAAACATAAACCACGCATAATTCCGACATAAAAGACATAAAATACACGTTTTGGTTCGGTTATTATTGTAATTAAGTGGTAGAAAAGATGGGTGTTTACACACCTATCACTTAACCCATTTGGGCCCAACATATAAAGTATAAATACTGATAATACAAGTATGAAATGTATTAATACAAGTTAATAAACTTATAATAGGCTTATTGGACCTAAAACACGTAAATAGGTAAAACTAGAAAACTAGTATAAAAGTTATCGACACATAACACATAAATGAGTAAATGAGAATATGTAAACCCACTTGATCATCATATATATAAAATCATCATATGTATACATAATTGTTAATTTTATAAAGTCATTGGACTTGAGTCTAAGACAAGTATTATTTGTCTAGGTTTCCGTGATTGAAGCACGTACCGTACGTCCGAATTGCCGATAACCCGCCTTCCCACATCAACGTGAGT
Source organism: Glebionis coronaria (assembly GCA_025667525.1). Lineage (NCBI taxonomy): Eukaryota > Viridiplantae > Streptophyta > Magnoliopsida > Asterales > Asteraceae > Glebionis > Glebionis coronaria. Next base: position 339,190,199 of record CM046881.1, on the reverse strand, counting down.
TCATAGCCTCGCACTCTTTTAAATGTTTTTATGAAATGTTTTATAAACCCGCGAGGGAGATAACATGTTAGTTTTTATAAAATAGGACACCTTTTGTCCCGATTGTTTATTTATGGATTTGGACCCGAATGATTGTATGACCCGATTGTATGACCCGATAAATGAATAAAGGACCCGATAGATGAAATTAAATGGATTATTAAAGTTAGGTTATGTCACTAAAAGTCCCATTAGCATGAATTGTGAACTACCAGGATTTGGTAGACGCTTATGCATATAATAGTACTATTTGGGGATGATCACCCCAGTTCGCGCCTTGACGGTTGATCCCCGTCGTGCCACATTGATTGGTAAGCGAATTTATGTATGAGAAGATTTCCACAGCGTGACCTTTGTGACGACACACTAATTTAGATGGGCAAATTGAGTATCGGGTTAGCTACCCGTTGTTTGTTTTAGTAAGGTAACAATGTCATGCGGCTTATAATAATCCAACTAACGAAATACTACTAGACGCACCGAATTATGATGTATTGCCTGACTAGCAATACAGGGTCATACTATTGATTTTATGTTCGTGTTTTGGTTTTCATAACCATATTCATATAACGGTTTTTATTTTCATACAGCGTCATAAGACGTATTGTATGATATTTTTTTTACGACATTGGATCGTATAATGATTTTTAAGGCAATGCCTATATTATGATTTTCGATAAGGATTTGTATAAAATGACTTTGTCTATTTTATGGCCTATTAAAATGATTTGTACAAAATGATTTTCGGTAATAATTTTATACCGATATTATATTGATGGTTTATTAAACTCTATGAATTCACTCGGCGTTATCGCTGACCTTTTCTTTTAACATGTTTTATCTTAGGTACTTGAAGGTAATTCTCGGAAAGACAACAAGAATTCATGGCCCGCACTTAAACAATAATTTCCATTCAAATGCTTTGTAAAACCTGTATTAAATACAATGACTTGGGACCTATGTAACTTTGATATTTATGAATGGAAATGATTTATTATTAAACGACGCGAATTTTTAAGCGTTGTATAGGATGTGAGTAATGTGCTATCCCGTAACACCAACTAGTCTTCCGTTGTATTGAGTTGTATAAATTTGGGGGTGTTACAATATGAGTTTTTGAAACAACACTTTCATGTTCTACGTTTAGCATGATCACTTGTCTAACTCTATCATCTCTCGTTCTTCACTATATAAAGACCTCTAATTAAAGAGACTCGTGAATACTTAGCCATGCAAGTCAAAATTAAGCCAAATTTGGATTAGCTTTCATTAAGACTATATCAAATCAAAGTTTTGGGTTTTCAAGCCACCTATAGGATCTTGCACCTTCTTGGACTTTTTCAAGTTTAGAGAATGCATTTTATAGTTCCCAAGTGACTTTCTAGGATCAATTATAGGTACTTGCGAAAAGTTCTTGTTCTTAACCCGTAAGAGTTAAGACTTTCGCGTTTTAAAGCTCCCTATATAAAAGTCTAGCAAAACTTGAACTGAGCGGGTTAAGGAATGTAAATGGCTCCAAATGCCCATCAAGTCAAAAATTATCTCTTATTCTACCCAACGGAAAGTATATTTGTGTCTTAAAAGCACTTATGAAAACTAAGAAAAATTTTAAAATTTGGCCATTTTTAGCCTTATTAGAAACAAAACAAAACATTGAAAGTTGGAAAGCGTGAGGGCGTAGCGAAGCAAGTACCTATTCACCCCCCCATACTAAAAGTAAACATTGTCTTCAATGTTTCGAGTCTAGGGGTTGAGCACCCCCATACTAGAGACGAAGAGTCGAATGCTTAGGATCTAGCATGGAAAGGGTGATCAACAATATATCTAAAGCCGTTTATTAAGTATGCTAAGAGATAATTGTTAGAACAATAAAGGATATGTCATGGATTCGTGAAAAACTTCTTCAAGCAAACGATGGAGGCTCACGTAAACGAACACGAGAGTCTTCAATCGTAGATGATGATGATCTAGATAACACAATCACAAACAACCACGAGACAACGAGTGGAAAGGGTACAAGTCCCCTTATTAGTGAATAGTAAGCATAAAAGATAAGCATGGGATCTCCCCCACGAGGCACCTCGTTTTTGATTACCGAGTCATGAGCTCCCCCACATTGGGGAATGTGACTTGGTCGAGGGCAACCATTGAAGGAATTTCCCCACCAAAGTAGTGCTTAAGCCTATGTCCATTCACCTTGAAATTAGGACCATCATCTTGAGCTAGCTCGATGGTCCCATATGGAAACACTTGTGTAATGGTGAACGGACCCGACCAACGAGATTTCAATTTCTCGGAAAATATCTTAAGTCGAGAGTTAAATAGTAACACTTGATCACCAACGTTAAAAACCCGGTTTTTAATCTTTGAATCATGAAACTTTTTAGACTTTTCTTTAAAAATTAATGAATTTTCATAAGCATTATCTCTTAATTCATCCAATTCATTCAATAGTATTTTCCGGTGGTCTCCCGCGGTCTTCAAGTCAAAGTTTGCATGCTTAAGGGCCCAATATGCCTTGTGCTCCAACTCAATGGGCAAATGACAATTCTTCCCATAGACTAACTTATAAGGAGTGCAACCGATAGGTGTCTTATAAGCGGTCCTAAAGGCCCATAAAGCGTCATCAAGTTTGTCGGACCATGAAGCACGGTTTTCTCCAATTGACCTCTCTAAAATCCTTTTCAAAGCTCGGTTCGAAACCTCGACTTTCCCACTCGTTTGCGGGTGATAAGCCGTAGAAAGACGATGAGTAACTCCATATTTCTTTAGAACCTTTTCGAATTGGTCATTACAAAAATGGGTTCCACGATCGCTTATAATAGCACGAGGGGTTCCGCACCGAGAGAATAGTTGCTTCAAAAACTTCACTACCACACGAGCATCATTAGTAGGCAAAGCCTTAGCTTCCACCCACTTAGAAAGGTAGTCCACCGCGACGAGGATATATTTGTTGCCATGAGACGATGGGAATGGTCCCATAAAGTCATTTCCCGATATGTCGAAAATCTCACACACTTGAATTATGTTTTGCGGCATTACATCACGTTGAGACGATTTTCCTTGACGTTGGCACGAATCACACGACTTCACAAGTGCGTGTGCATCACGATAGATAGAAGGCCAAAAGAAGCCGGCATCGAACACTTTCTTAGCCGTGAGATTACCATCGTGGTGACCACCCGTGGGTCCCTCGTGACAAGCTCTAAGGATATTAGAAGCTTTGGTACCAAAAACACAATGTTGAACGAGTTGATCCGCAAAAACCTGAAAGAGATAAGGGTCGTCCCAAAAATTGAACTTGACGTCACGAAAGAATTTTCGTTTTTTTGTGTCGTCATACCCTTGATTATGAAATTGCCCGCATGGTAATTTTCAATGTCGGCAAACCATGGGGTGGTGTCTTTAGAATTCACTACACCGAGAGTCTCGAGAGTAAATGTTTCGGTGATTTCCTTGTTCTCGAAAACATCTTTGTGAAGATATTCTAGACGAGAGAGATGATCGGCCGCTAGATTCTCGACTCCTTTTTTGTCAAGCACGGTGACATCAAATTCTTGGAGGATGAGCATCCAACGAAGCAATCTCGGCTTAGCATCTTACTTAGCTAAGAGATACTTGATAGCCGAATGGTCGGTATACACGATGCTTTTAGTCAAGACGAGATAAGGTCGGAATTTCTCAAAAGCATAGACCGCGGAAAGGAATTCCTTTTTCGTTGTGGTGTACTTTAATTGAGCCTCGGTCATCGTCTTACTAGCATAGTGGATAGGACGGAAATGCTTGTCATAACGTTGCCCTAATACGACCCCTATAGCATAATCACTTGCATCGCACATGATTTCAAAGGGTAATTCCCAATTAGGAGCAACAAGAATGGGAGCTTCGGTAAGTTTCCTTTTGAGAGTTTCGAAAGCTCTAACACAATCCTCATTGAAATTAAATGGAGCATCCTTCTCGAGAAGGTGTGTCATAGGTCGAGAGATTTTCGAAAAGTCCTTGATGAAATGACGATAAAAGCCCGCGTGGCCTAGGAAACTCCTAACTCCCCTAACGGTTTTGGGATGAGGTAACTTGGCGATGACGTCTACCTTAGCTTTATCGACCTCAATCCCTGCCTTCGACACCTTATGTCCTAAGACGATTCCTTGTTTACACATAAAATGACATTTTTCCCAATTAAGCACAAGATTGGTTTCTTCACAACGTTTTAACATTTGCTCGAGATTAGATAAACATAGCGTGAACGAATTTCCAAACACCGAGAAGTCATCCATAAACACTTCCATCGACTTCTCGATCATATCGTGAAAAATCGCCATCATACACCGTTGAAACGTACCCGGTGCATTACAAAGTCCGAAAGGCATCCTACGATAAGCGAACGTTCCATAAGGACACGTAAAAGTGGTCTTCTCTTGATCACGAGGGTCGATAGGGATTTGAAAGTAACCGGAAAAACCATATAAAAAGCAATAGAATTCATTTCCTGCAAGTCGCTCCAACATTTGATCCATGAAGGGCAAAGGAAAGTGGTCTTTACGAGTGGCGTCATTTAACTTTCGGTAGTCAATACACACCCTCCAACCAGTCACAAAACGAGTGGGAATTAACTCGTTGTTTTCATTAGGCACAACGGTCATTCCTCCCTTTTTAGGGACACAATGGATTGGGCTCACCCATGGGCTATCAGATATAGGATAAATCATTCCCGCGTCAAGGAGTTTCAACACTTCCTTTTTAGTGACATCGTGAATTTTGGGATTCACCCTTCTTTGACTTTGAATTACGGGTTTGTAGTCCTCCTCCACTAAAATTTTGTGAGTACAAAATTTTGGGTCAATACCCTTAATGTCGGATATTTTCCACGCAATTGCCCCTTTATGAGCCTTCAGAATTTTCAAGAGCTCGGTTTTTTCATCATTGGCAAGACCTTTTGCAATAATAACCGGCAACTTGTCATCACCTTCCAAGAATGCGTATTCAAGGTGAGAAGGAAGATCTTTCAATTCAAGGATAGGTGGTTCCTCGATTGAAGATTTTGGTTCAACACTCATAACTTCCATCGACGGAAGAAATGGTGGAATAGAAGAATCATCGCTAATCAACACCTCATCTTCATTGTCGATTTCATTTGAAGTGAGATCGCCTCCTTGGAATGGAGTGAGATTTGGTGTGGAATTAGCAAGAATTGGATCCAAAATAGTGGGATTGCCACTTGACGAGCTATCGGAAAAACCTAACACTTCTTGTGAAACTCATCGCAAACCACATCAACGATGTCAATGTGATTGATGGTAGCGATTGCATAAACATGAGAAGGTTCCGAGTTTTGAGTAGCGTTTATAACAAGTTCCTCTTCGTTGAATCTCAAAGTGATAGTTCTTGCATGAACATCGATAAGCGATCTCGAAGTGTCTAAAAATGAACGACCTAAAATTAGAGGAACTTGAGGATCCGCGGGGATGTCAACTACTATAAAATCAACGGGATAGTAGAACTTCCCCACTTTCACGAAAACATCTTCGGCTACTCCACATGCTAAAATCGTAGAATGATCGGCCATCTCGATAGACATGTTCGAAGGAATAAGAGCCGGAAGCGAAAGCGATATCCAAATGGAAAATGGCATCAAGTTAATGCTCTCACCAAGATCGGCCAAGGCGAGGAATTCTTTCATATCTTGTATGTAACAAGGAATGAGAAACTTTCCGGGATCACCAACTTTTTCCGGTATGCGGTTAAGATAAATCGAAGAACCATTAGCAAGCTTTGAAAGCTTTTCCTTATCGCTCATCATACTTTTAAAAGTGGAAGCGAAACGAGGCATATACAACAACACGTCGGCTAAACTCACATCAAAATGCACTTGTTGAAACATTTTTATAAAAAGCTCGATTTGTTGTTTGTTACGTTCTTGCAATTTCTCTTTGTTTCGTCTCGAAGGGTAGGGTAAAGGTGGTGTGGGTTGGTCATTAGGCAACGGCCTTGGAATCTCGGGTTCCACAATTGGTATTGGTTCAACCGTAGGTGTGGTTTGAGCGGTACTTTGGGGGATTGTAATGAGCTCCTTTTCGACCATCACCTCGGGTTATTTCTCGATTTCCTTCTCCGTAGAAGTACTTGGACGAGAGATTGGTTCCTTGAAAGTTTTACCACTTCGTGTAGTAATAACCTTCATTTCTCCCTTCGGGTTTGCAATGGTATCACTAGGAAGACCACCCGAGGAAGAGGGTTTACACATGATTGCTTCAAACATTTTAGCCATTCGGTCCTCAAATTTTGATTGCCTAGTATCCGCTTTTAATAACTCTTGCTTAATCTCATGTTTTCCTAATTCTATCTTTTGTTGGTTTTATTGAAGACATTGGACATTTCCTTCCATTTTATTTGCATGAGTTTTAAGTTCATTAGCAAGTTCATTTTTAAGCTCATTTTTCAACTCGGATCTTAAGCTAATCATCTCACGTTGCATGTTATCAAATTTAACATCATTTGCTTTAGCATAATCCAAAAATTCTCCTTGAAGATTTTTAGTGTGAGCATTTTAAAAACCTTGTGTAGTGTTTTGAAAATCACGGTTTTGGTTTTGATTAGTGACTTGTCCATTCCCATTTTGATAATTCCCCTTGTTGTAGTTACGTGAATTGCCTTGGTAATTACCACCTTGGTTGTTGTTTCGATAGTTATTAGCATTTTGATTTGGTGGAGCTTGATTTGGGCGAGAACCTTGACCGTTTTGGTTGTAAGTTCCCGTTGCTACATAAGAACTCGAAGTGTTACCATCCGCGGTAATGCACTCGGAAAGATCATGAGCTCCACCACAATACAAACAACTATTAGCAACCGCTTTAACCGAAGCGGAATTTGAAGCTTCTTGAGCTTTCCAATGGGACATAAGATTAGCAAATCTATCAAAAAACCGATTTTCCTCATTAGCTTCATCATGTAAGGCATTAATGCTACGAGATGATGACGACGATGACGAACCCAAATTGGCAACACTCGGTGTGTTACGAGAGCTAAAAACCTTAGATCTATTCTCGATGATTTTCAAAGCCTCATTTGTCGTCTTACACAAAAAATTACCACCCGCAGCGGCATTCAAATAATCTCGTTCATGATCATTAAGCCCATTATAAAAAGTATCAATTTGATGCAATTCTGAAAAATCATGGTGTGGACATTCATGTAACATTTCTTTAAAGCGTTCCCATGCAATTGAAAAACTTTCATTATTTCTTTGCATAAATCGTGAAATCTCATTTTTCAAATGTGTTGTTTTAGATGGTGGAAAAAACTTGTTCAAAAACTTAGAAACGAGATCACCCCATGTCAAAATCGAATTTGGCGGTTCTTTCTCAAGCCAAATTTTTGCGGGTCCATCTAACGAGTATGGAAACAACATCATCTTAATTGCGTCATGTGGAACATCCTTAAACTTGCTAGTAGCGGTGAGACGGTTAAAATTCCTAATGTGATAGTGCGGGTTGTCTTTCTCATGACCTCTAAACTTATTTGCTTGCAACATCGACATTAAACCCGTCTTAATCTCGAAATTCTCCGCAAGGATGGCGGGAATCACAATAGCCTCTCCAAAACCCTCGGTGGGTGCTTGTAGCAACTCCATCATAGTACGATTAGCCATGACGACTTCTTGTTCTACAATAGGTTCAACAATTGGAGGTTGTTCTTCAATCAACGTCTCTTGATTGGCTTGCTTTTGAAGACGTTTACGAGCTCGTTTTGCTTGATTACGAGTGATCATAAACTTCACGAAGAATGGGAGGTGAGCAAAGAAGATTCTTTTTGGGTGTTTTGTGAATTTTCAATTTTTTTTGTGTTTTTGATTGTATTTAATTTTTTTGGATTTTGGTGTATCTTCATAGACAACAATCTACAAAATCTCTCCTCGAATCAAACTCTTGATAAAAGAAGCCTCAAAGGAATGAAAACGATCACGTGGAGTGAATGCCTTCGAATGACTTTAGAACTTTGGTGAAAACCAAATTGTTCAAGAGGGTTTAATCACAAAGAAACCAAGCAAATATATTATACGTAATAATACTTTGGGCGGCAAAACCCTCGATTAGCCTTCAATCTCAAAATACTCACAAGCAAGCGGGGAAACGAGGCGGCGCGAAGCACTTAAGAGCCTTTTTCCTTAGGGTATATTTTATAATACCCGCCTTGTACCCACCTTATAGTTCGTATTTTTCAAAATCGAGCTTCACGAAAGTATTTATCTATTTATGCCTTTTTCTTTTTGTTTGAGATTCGAATACAATAATTAGGAGATCAAATCCCAATTAAGGTTGTGTTTTCACACTTTTGGAGATATTGTTTATTTGTTGTGATACTTAATACAATATAGTAATAATATTTTCACAAGAAAAACCAAGAAAACCGATAATACGTATTAGTAGAGTTCTACTAATACAAATACTATTTGGTTAATATTAAAAACAACAATGCAAATTAATCACGACACACCTCCCCGGCAGCGGCGCCAAAATGATTGTAGGAAAAATACGACCTTTAGGAAAAGGTGCGTAAAAGCGGTAAGTATTAAGTGATGATTTAGGAAAATCAAGCACTAATGACCCTTATGGTGTGAAAGTTCGTTTCCCAAGGAGGTATATGTGTGTGACTAAGATGTAAATGATTTGAGATTAATATTTGGTTTAGAAGGGGATGAGAAAAGAAGATGACGAAGACGTGAAAATTACTACTACGACGACAAAACGTAAAATCGTAAAAACTACAAAAATAAAAATTAATTCTAAAAAATACCAAAAATTCACCAAAAATCAAAATAAATAAACTAAGAGTTTACCAATGATCAAAACTTTTTCAAACCTTTTAAATAATTAAATATTCAATTTTTAAATGCTAATTAAAGCCTAAAAATCAAATAAATTATCAAAAAGCCCAAATAAATATTTTTCAATTAGTAAACCTCTAAAATGACCTAAAAAGATTAAAAACTATTTTTAGAAATTTTTAAACTAACAAAAACTATTTAAAATGATTTAAAAACTATTAAAATTTAAAATAATTATAAAAATTAATCTAAAAGTGATAAAATTATTCTAAAAGTTGCTAAATTCCTACTTTAATGTATTTAAGCTAAGAAAAATGTAAAAAGTTGGAAAATGTGAAATTTGAAAAATAATAATAAAATAATATTAAAATATTATTAAAAATCTAAAAATTATAAAAAATTCTAAAAACTTGCAAAATAGTTTATTTTAACCTAAATAATCAGAAAGTCAAAGTGAAATGACCAGAATACCCCTATTGGGCCCTCAAATGGGCCAAAACCAAAAACAGTCAACCTTAATGGGCTTTTTAGCCCAAAAAGTCAAACTTGGCCCAATTGACTTGGAAAAGCCCTATCTGACTCAAAATTTGATTCTAAACACAAAACTCTAAAGGCCCAAAAGCTGAATGTGAGCTTATCACAACTTAATAAGCAAACAACTTATCCTTATTGGGCTTTTAAGCCCATTAAGCAATAAGCCAATGCCATAAGCTCTAATTTGACACACAACCTTCTTTTAGGATTCTTATGAGATCTGTAAAAATAAATTTTGAAAAAGCACACTCAATAAGCCAGAAATAAGCAAAATATTATTTCACTAAAAGACAAAATTGTCGTTTTTGAGAAATAAGGCACCTCAGGACTTGATTCAACTTGCAAAAGATCACAAATGGACTCAATAAGCCAAAACAATCAACAAAATTCCAATAAGCAAAACCAATAAGCCAGAATAAGCTAATAAGCACTTATGAAAAAGTCAATGAAGTTGGTTTTCTAGTCAAACCCTAAAGTCAACCCACCAAATGCTCCAGTATGAACAAATGGGTCAAATAATGAGCACCTATTACAAAATCCAAGTTGTTGCTGGTTAAAATAAGCTATTATAGCTTATTGATAAGCTGACACCAAAATTACACTAGCAGTGGTAACTAGCAGGGGAAAGGAGTTCCCACTGCTTTGACTTTTTTACTAAGCTTTTTAGAGAGTTTTAGTTGGATTCAATTGGAAACAAGGGCACCCTTGTGATCAGTGAATCACAAAGAGTCAATAGCAACAAGAAAATCCAAATTTGGTTCACACAATAAGCCACAAATGATCAAACAGTCACCAGATACATCACAGACATGGAAATAACAAGTTATGCACTTAATAAGCAGATTTAGCAAGAATAAGCCAACCAAACTCAACAGGATGCATACATAAGTTATATTAACTATGAATAAGCACAAATCAACTTATAACAAACACTGAATCAAAGTAAACAACAAGATCAAAGACAAAAAGTTACTGATGAACAAGGTGCATATGCAGAAACTATTTTGCTGATCTATTTGACACTAGATCCAATTTCAGGCACTCAAATCTACTTCCCTGGTGTTATTAACCTAGATTTAACACTTGTTAACCCTAGTCTATGATTAGATCTAGGTGTCCCCTAAATTTCAGTCAAATTTAAACAAGTTTTTATACCCAATCTATGAATCTATGTGTTTCAAACCACAAAATGAGCAACAAAGCAACCAAGTATATCAGATACACAAGTAGGAGTCAATAGCATCAACAAACATCCACTCAAAACACCACAAGTCCAAATCAAGCAGTTGATCCAAACACCCCTTAATCAACTACTTAACAAAGCAACTTGTGATTTCTTCTAATAACCTACTGATTTTAATGATCAAAAACACTTACTAGGTAGCAACTAACAGAATCAAACACAAAAATAACCAGCACAAACACAAGAACACAAAATCAAAGCACCAAATCCAAAACAGGCAGTAACATGAAATTTTGAGAGGAAACTTAATCAAGAGATCATACCTGCCCTCCACAACATCCTAGGAGAGCCAGCTATGCTCCTTGGACCTTGTTCAACAACTAGAACAAGACCAAGGTACTTCAAAGAAGAAGATCAAAGCCTGCTGATGTTCAAAGTAGAACAAGGCTTTGATTATGATATGTCTTCAACACAAAACAGCACACAACTCAACCAAAGGCTTAGAACTCTTCCCAGGCTTGGTGTCAACAAGCTTGAAGGAGCTCAAGGCTTATGGCTAAGGGTTAGTACACAATGATAACCAATAATCAGAAACTAGGATTTCAAGGTTTTTGAACCTTGAAAACCTTATAAACCAAGACGTGCCTTAACCACAAGATTAAGGAAGGTCTTAACAATCAAATGGAACTAAAATTTAGGCTATTCTAACACCAACTTTTAATCAATCACAAAAGAGAATTCAAAATTTTAAGAAATTCAAATTTTATTAACTTAAAAAGGAATTACAAAGATTGATAGCCTAAAACTGGAACAAAGGGACTCTCACATGTTGAGGTCTCCTTTTATAGGCAAATGCCTGGCTAACACTATTCAGAAACCCTAGCACTAATTTCCCTAAAATGCCCTTGAGGTCTTCTAGATAATTCTCTGATGTGAGCTGTCCAAAGTGATCAAGGGCGTTCATTTTATCTTTGGAATGAAGCAAGGATCCTTAGCTGTTGATTTGGACACGTAGGATGACTTGGAGGTTAAGTTGTCACATGATTGGTGGACGGGTATTTGGGGGTGGGGTCCATTGTGAGTGGGAATGAGGGTTTTTGGGTTGGGATGTGTTTCTGCATGTGTGAATCACACATGTGCAAAGGTAATTGATTTTTACCCTAAGTTTAAGTGGAGTAAAAACTGGGGGTGAAGAAGGGTAAACAATAGTTCTTTTGATTCGAAATTAGGGGAAACAAAGTTGTTTGGCGCAATTTTGTTTGAATGTTTCAAATGTGGCAGTTTAAGTCCTTGTGTTTTGGTAAAAAGTGTATAACACGTTTTTCAGCAACAAAACTCATATCCCTTTGTTAATAACTTTCATGACTTGGCAGTTTTGGCACAAAACTTTGGAAAAAAGGTTTACAAGGGTTGTTTTTGCCATTTTGAGATATTTCAAGGGCTGATCTTGGACAATGTTGATCTTCAAAGGTCTTCAATATAACTTTGATTTCATGAGGGACCATAATTGGCAATTTGGAATTCTTGAGGGACTAAACTTGCCATTTCTTCAAAGTTAAAGGACTATTTGTGTAATTTTGACAAACTTAAGGGTCCAAACTTGTAATTATCAATATACAAGGGTTTTAAGTGTCATTTCTTCATTAAATGAGGATCAGTCTTGCATGTCTTCAAGTCTTCAAGGTATTTGTTGAATATTTCATGAATTAGGGTCTGGTTCTTTGTACGGCTTCGTTTCTCGTGTCCGTTTTTCCTTGTATCTTGTGATCTTTTGTCTTTTTCACGATATCCATACCTAAAATACACAAGTAAACAAACACAAGCATATATATGGTATTTTATGACATTTTTATGCATTAAAAGCCCGAAAAGAACGATGAGATCATGTATAAATGCCATCTCATCAAAACTTGAACCATAAACCACCATCAATAAACACCATGTAACATCTCGAACCATGAATGAATCTTGAACCAGCAGATTTAAATGTCTATCCAGTGGGATAAACATATATCCCTAATCCTACTTTATTAATCACATAAGCTACTGCTTGAGCTTATATGAATAATATACTCATATAATATGAGTTTAAATATTAGATTGCAAACAAAACATTTAAATAATAAGATTAAATTGCAAGAAATAAAACGTTATAACTGAACTCGAATTTTTTATTAAATCAAACAGAAATTACAATATTCTTTAAAAGAAATACAAATCTAAATATAAACTAACATTATAACGACTAGTAAAAAGAGGGATGAAAAATACAATGAGAAAGGGGGTTTTTATAGTTGAACCCGAGAGGTAGGGTGAGGTTGTTGGTGATGAGTGGCTCTTTTCTTGACCCTTAGATCAGCATCTTGAACTCTCTTTCTTCCCAAATCTTGATCAAACGGTTGATATACATCCATCCTCACACGGATTGCCAACCTGACACATTTTATGCTAGTTTGGATCCGATGTGGAAGGGTTTGATTGGCCCTTTGATAAGATTGCAGTGACTCAGCCAATCAGCTTTGAGATGTGACGCAACCAAGTGCCACGTGGGAACTTAGTACTCGAATCTCTGTGTGTGTACACGCTCCATCTCTTCCTTATTTCTCTTATTAGTGGTGCGTGGATTGCAATCTCTTGGTTAATTGATATGCCCTAATTATTAGGGTTCTTGAGCTGCGTATTGTGTTCTTCCCCTTTTCTTTCTTTCCTCTCGTTCTATTTTCTTTGTTTATTTTGTTGACTGACTTACTTGTTGAACAAAAGTTTATATAAACTTCCCATCCATCTCTTTTTCTTAGTTTTGATGGGCATTTGACCCATAAAATCTTGACTCAAGAAAGTTATATAACTCTTTCTTTCCGTTCCATACTTTCTTTAATGGACCCTTGATGGACTTTTGACCCAAATAAATATATAACTTCAATCCGTCTATTTCTTTTAGGATTGTATTGGGCCTTCAAGTAAATCATTCCAAAATAACTTCAAAACTTTATTAATGGGATTTTAGGACGATTAAGCTCAAGTGGGTCCCACAAAGGCACAATAATACTTGATAAATCTTGAATCCTTGAATAAAAACGATCCCGACTTTTGGCTTTGATGAAATCTTCATATTCATGTCGGTTTTTGCCGGTTCTTGTGATCTTGGTACCTACACTCACGAAACAATAAAACAAGCATATACAATACGATATTCATATGTTTTATGCATTTTAAGTCCGTATTGTGATATAAATGATATGAGTAATTACACTCATATCAAAATCCCCTTGCTAAGCAATTGCCGTGTCCTCACGCAATGATATAATAAAGCAACTAACTACACTTTTATTCAACTTTTGACACTTTATTTTTACAAAGACATAATGTATCGCTTTCATTATTGAGAAATAACTTTTAGGATCATAAAACACGAATAGATTCATTGTCCTCGACTTTTCACTCTTTCCATGCCAAGTTTAAAAAAACAAGATCATTGTCAATCATAAGTTCCAATGTTAAGACCACTCATACAAGTAATTTGTGTTAAACTCAATCTCCTTTATTCCTAGTTGTATCTCTAGATTTTAAATTTTATCATTCACCCATAGGATCATTTGACTTATTTAATAATTATTAGTCCAAAAATGAAGGCAAAAACGGTGTAAACCCAACACTCAAAACCTAACCACATCCTCAAAAACCATTGTCACTAAAGAAAGCACACACCAAGGATAACTTAACACGATTTTAGGAATAAATTCCCGGATCCGAAATTAACAATAATTCCTCCCAAGTAGATTTGACTTTATTAATGGAGTTAGCACCATTTACATCATACACCTTGAGGCTCTTTAAGATATAAAAGAGCTCCTTATTTATTATCCACACCTTAAGGCTCCTTGGACATAAACAAGGGAATTGACATTCACCATCACTTCACACCCTAAGGCTCATTGAAATAATGATGAAGCAATTTTTTTTAAACACTTTACCATGCCATACACCCTAAGGCTTTAATGACAAGGCTAGTGCTACATGACTCCCACCCAAAGGATCATAGAGAACATTTTTTTTATTTATTCTTCTTTATTTATGATACATATAGTAAGCCAAATTCTGCAATCCTATGATCAAAAAGTCCATGACGCTGACACCCTCAATGTGTTCTTACATAAATTACAAGGGAAGAAAAAGAAGGAGTTAAGAGTTAAGATATTGAGCCCAAACCTCTAAAAACTTCATTTATTAAACAATTAAATATTCAAGCGTGAAAAATAAATACGAGGAGAAAGAGCAACACAAAAACTTATACAAGGAAGACTTAGCCAAAAAACTTATGATGAACTCTATCATCTCTTGTTCTCCATATTGTAAAATCTCAAAGATGTGAGACTAATGGATACTTAGCCTTGCAAGTCTTAATTAAGACTATATTAAATCAAAGTTTTGGGTTTTCAAGTCATCTATAAGATCTTTTATCTTCTTAGACTTTTTCAAGTTTATAATTTGCGTTTTAAATTTCCCTTGATAGATGACTTTATAGGATCAATTATTGGAACTTGCGAAAAGTTCTTGTTCTTAAACCCTTACGAGTTAAGACTACCGTGTTTTAATGTTCCCTATATAAAAGTCTAGCAAAACTTGATTTAAGAAAGTTAAGGAATGAGCTAAGGTAAAAACCGATCGAGTAAAAAACTATTCTTATTTTCACCAACGAAAAGCCTACATTTGTGTCAAAAACACTTATTTTGTTTATTATTAAACACAAAATTACACTAAAAATTTAAAATTTTATGAAAAACGAGAAAAACAATTACGTAAGAACACACAAAAGCAAGTGCAAGCGGTTATATCGATTGACTCCCCCATGCTAAAACCAATCATTATCCTCAATGTTTCCTAGCTCAAGAGTAACACCCCTTTGCTAGAACATGAAGAGTCGAATGCAAAATTCCTAACATGGTAAGAGTACGCAAATGTATAAGCCGTTTATTAATTATGCCCAAGATAAAACGTTAGTCGATAAAAATCAAAGGATAACAAATTCCTATTTGACAATCAAAGTATGGAAGCTCGATTGGAGCGGGCAAAAACCAAACACGAGAGTTTTCAAAGATTAGGGTCATACCTAAGATTCACATCACAACAATACACGAGCACTAGCTTGAAAAGATCAAGCCCTTATTAGTGTAGAAAATAGAAAGAAGATAAAATGTATGGAAATCCTCCATAAGGCACCTCGTTTTTGTTAACCGAGTCATGAGCTCGACTCGATCCCCGCATTCATTGATCCTTAGGGAAAGATTGGAGATCCAGAACAACCTCTGTAGGTATGTTCCCTCCAAAGTAGTGTTTCACTCGATGACCATTCACCTTAAAGTTAGGCCCGTCTTTTTAAGATAGATCAATAGTGCCATAAGCAAATACTTATGAAATGGTGAATGGTCCGGACCAACGGACTTAAGCTTACTCGAGAAAATCTTAAGTCTAGAGTTGAATAAGAGGACTTGATCACCAACATTGAAAATGCGGTTTTTGATCTTAGAGTCATGAATCCTCTTAGTCTTCTCTTTATAGAACAAAGAGTTCTCGTAAGATTAATCCCTTAATTCACTTAGTTCATTCAATTGAACCTTGCAATGATCACCCGCGGTCCTGAAATCGAAATTACAATGTTTTAGAGCCGAATACGCCTTATGTTCGAGTTCAATTGGCAAGTGGCATGCCTTTCCGTAGACCAACCTAAATGGTGTACAACCAATGGGAGTCTTATAGGCCGTACGGTAAGCCCACAATGCATCATCCAATTTATCCGACCATGAATTGTGATTTTCTCCTATAGAACGCTCCAAAATCCTCTTAAGAGCACGGTTTGAAACCTCCACTTGACCACTCGTTCGAGGGTGATAAACCGTCGAAAGTCGATGAGTGACACCATATTTCTTTTGAACTTTTTCAAATTGTTCATTACAAAAATGGGTCCCTCGATAACTTATTATAGCCCGTGGAGTTCCAAACCTAGCAAAGAGTTGTTTCAAAAATTTCACCACTACTTGAGCATCATTAGTAGGCAAAGCCTTAGCTTCAACCCATTTCGACAAATACTCCACGACCACGAGAATATACTTATTTCCTTTTGATGATAGAAATGGCCCCATAAAATCGATTCCCCATACGTCAATGATTTCACAAACTTGTATTATGTTTTGGGGCATTTCATCCCTTTTGTGAATTCTTTCCTTGATGTTAACAAGCATCACAAGTCTTGAGCAAGTCTTGGGCATCTCGATATATGGAAGTCCAAAAGAAACCGGCATCAAAGACTTTTTTCACGGTGGAGTTGGCATCATGATGTCCCCCGGTGGGTCCTTCATGACAAGCTTTAAGAATATCTTTAGATTCTTTGCCAAACACACACCTACGAATCACTTGATCCGCGCACACTCGAAACAAATAGGGGTCGTCCCAAAAATAGTAAGATATGTCCTTGAAAATTTGTCGTTTATGTTGGGACGACATACCCTTAATCAAGAACTTCCCCGCATGGTAATTTGTGATGTCCGCAAACCATGGGGTACTATCATCACCACGAAAAGAAATCATATCAAGCGTCTCGAGAGGAAATGTTTCATCAATTTCCTTGTTCTCTCGGTCGCTTTGATGAGGATTCTCAAGTCCAGATAGATGATCGGCTGCGAGATTCTCGGCTCCTTTTTTGTCAAGAATTTTGACATTAAATTCTTGAAGGAGGAGAATCCACCAGAGCAATCTAGGCTTTGCATCTTGTTTATTAAGAAGATATTTGATAGCCGAGTGGTCCATATACACTATGTTTTTAGATAAGACGAGTATGGTCTAAAATTTTCAAAAACATATACAACGGCAAGAAACTCCTTTTCCGTTGTAGTATACTTAGTTTGAGCATCCGTCATAGTCTTACTTGGATAGTGTATAGGCAAGAAATGTTTGGTCTTACGTTTCCCCAAAAGCGCACCTACCACATAATCACTAGAATCACACATTATTTCAAAAGGTAGATCCCAATCCAGGGCAACTAAAATTTGTGATTCGGTTAATTTCTTTTTAAGCATCTCAAAGGCTTTGATGCACTCATCCGAAAAGAAGAATGGAGTCTCTTTTTCCAAAAGATGGATCATAGGCCAAGCTATCTTAGAGAAGTCTTGGATAAAACGTCTATAGAAGCCGACATGGCCGAGAAACTACTAACTCCCTTAACGGTGGTGGGTGGATGTAATTTGGCAATCACGTCGATTTTGGCCCTATCTACCTCAATACCGGCCTTAGAGATCTTATGTCCTAAAACAATTCCTTCTTTGCACATGAAATGACATTTTTCATTGTTAAGCACGAGATTTGTTTCCTCACTGATGAGATGGCATTTATACATGATCTCATCGTTCTTTTCGGGCTTTAAATGCACTAAAATGTCATAAAATACCATATATATGCTTGTGTTTGTTTACTTGTGTGTTTTAGGTATGGATATCGTGAAAAAGACAAAAGATCACAAGATACAAGGAAAAACGAACACGAGAAACGAAGCCGTACAAAGAACCGGGCCCTAATCATGGAATTTTCATCAAATACCCTTGAAGACTTGAAGACAATACAAGATTGATCATCCAAGAATGAAGAAATGACAACTTAAAACCCTTGTATATTAATAATTACAAGTTTGGTCCCTTAAGTTTGTCAAAATTGCAAAAAGGTCCTTCAAGATTGAAGAAATGGCAAGATTAGTCCCTCAACAATTTCAAATTGCCAATAATGGTCCCTCATGAAGTGAAAGACACATTGAAGACCTTTGAAGATCAACATTGTCCAAAATTAGTCCTTAAAGAATCACCAAATGTCAAATTACATCCTTGATAACCTTTAATCAAAAGTTGGTGCCAAAATTGTCAAAGTGGGAAAGTTAATAACAAAGGATTATGTTTTTTAGGCTGAAAATCTTTAAAAGCCAAAAATTCCAAAAGACAAGGACCAAATTCGCCATTTTTGAAACATTTTAAAAAAACAGGCGCCTAACACCTTTGTTTCCCCCTTTTTAGGATCAAACTCAGTTACTATTCATCTTTACCATGCCCAGAAATTACCCAACTTTTTACTTGGGTAAAACCCAATTAAACTTGCACACACTTAATTCACACATACCAAAACCCTTCCCACTCCTAAAAACCTGCATCCCACTCATGTGCACCAAACCCCCAATTCCCCAATCCACCAATCACATCATTCCTTAGCCCCCAAGCTCATGACGTGGCTTAAATCAATGGCCAAGATTATTTGCTTCCTCCCAAAGCAAAATAAACGTTCAAGATCAAGAGAGGACAAAATGCACTCAAAATCATTCAAGGGCACATTTGGGATTTTCTATGTATTAGGGTTTTATGTTTTTATGCTTCTAGGATGTTCTATAGACTCTATAAAAGGAGCTCACAACTTGTGTGAAGCCCTTGTTCCAGTTTCTAGTCTCTCACATGTAATTCCTTTTTAAAGAAATAAAAAGTTTGGTTTTTGAAATATTCAAGTGTAATTCCTTTTTTATTGTTTTTAAAAGTTTGTGTGTTGTGAGGAGATTGATTCTGAGTTCCACTTTTATTTGGTTAAGCAACTTTGATTTTCAAAGTTGTTTAAGGTTTTGAGATTTTGAGAGATTTTGGTAAAATCTTCTCAAAGGTATTTTGGTGTTTATGGTTCATGTTTGTTGATGATTTAAGTGTTATAGAAACATTTTAAGAAGATTAAAAAGGTTTTGGAAGAGTTTTAAAAAGAAAAAAAAAGAATCATATCATATCATATTATTTTTGTTCTTGTTTCTTTGTTTTGTGTTCAAATAGGTTGAAGGCTTGTTGATTTGGTTCAGCTCCAACCCGGGTTGGATTGGAGGAGGATTTTCATCCTCTAGGTTCTTGGATGTAAGAACCTAAGGTATCTTCCTTTTACCTTGAAAAAGTTCAAAAATAGCTAGTTGTATGATCTTAAGTGATTTGGTGATTAAGTGTGTTTATATTGCATGATTTGTGTTCTAGTATGTATGTTTACATGTTAGATGCACTTGGAATCAATTTGGTAGCTTTTGTAAGCATGTTGGTATGTTAAAAGTTGGTTTTTAGATTTTAAAAGGGTGTTTGGCAACAGGTTTAAGCAGGACATCTAGATTTGTTTTGATAATTAAAAGGTGTTAGATTGCTTGTTTAGGGTTGATTAAGGTTTTTAGTAAGTAGTTAATTAGTTTGGAACAAGGTTTGAACAAGTTTGTTGAGTTTAAAAGGTAAAAAGGGTGTTAAAAATCTGCATATTGCTAATTTACTTGATTTATGATGAACTTTGTGCATGATCTTTGATTGTTGATCTTTGATTCTTGTTGTTATTTGTGTGTTACTTGACTCCTTGAGCTTCAATAAGCTCAAGGGTGCCCAATTGATCCAAAATACCATCAAACAAGCACATTGCCAAGTCCTCTTGGCTTGTATCATACTTGGAGAAAGCAAAACAGCACAAACAACCAGACACGTTTCACAAGTTGCGGCGCAAGACCAAAGTGTTGCGGCGCAACACAAGGAGCTGCAGATTTTGGTGTGCCCGTTTCACAAGTTGCGGCGCAAGACAGAAGCATTGCGGCGCAACTGAAGGTGCTGCTGATCTTGGTGATCTCGCAACACTAGTTGCGGCGCAAGACCCCATTAGTTGCGGCGCAACTGGGTGACTTTTATTTTTTTGTAGTGTTTTAATATTATTTTATTAATTAATTTTCAAAATTTTATTTTTCTTTCTTTTTCATTTTTCCTAGGTTCTTTGTCATTGATTAGGACTATTTCCATTTTTAGATTATTTTTATAACTTTTAGATTTATTTTTATAATTATTTTAAGTTTAATTAGGTTTTAATTATTTTAAATCATTTTTAGAGTTTTAAAAATAATTTTAATAGGTTTTAATTTTTAAAAAATTACTTTTTAGTCTTATAATAATATAAGTTGAGTAATTATTCAATAAAATCATATTTTTGACATTTGAATTAATTAAATTTAATTTTAGGGCTTTAATTAGCATTTAAAATTAATTATTTAATTAATAAAAGGTTTTAAAATATCTTTATTGGATTTTTGTCTTTATTTATATTATTTTAGACTTGTTTTAGTCTTTTTAATCTTTTTCTTGATTTTGTTTTTGGTTTTAATAATTTTTAATTTTAGTGGTTTTTCTACGGTTTTACGTTTTCGTTTTTTACGTCATAGTGTAATTACCAAGAAACCGTCATTCCATCTCATCAATATTAATCTCAAATATATACAAGTTAATTCACAACACCATACCTCCTTGGGAAACGAATCTTTCATCTTTTTAAGTGATTGAGGGTCATTAGTGTTGATTTTTCCTAAAATCATCACTCGATACTTACCGCTCATATTTAGTTGCTTGTTTTTCCTAAAGCAAGTTATCTAGATTTTACTACTATCACTTTGGCGCCGCTGCCGGGGAGGTGTGTCGTGTCTTAATTTGGAAAATTTTGTTTTTGATATTATCCATAATAGTATTTGTGTTAAGTGGAACTCCCTTAACACGTATTATCGGTTTTCTCGGTTTTTCTTTGTGAATATTATTAATATATTGTATTAAGTATCACAATCAAAATACAATATCTCCAAAAGTGTGAAAACACAACCTTGATTCGGGATTTCATCACTCGATCATTGTATTCGAATCTCAAACAAAAAGAAAAGGCAAAAATAGATAAATACTTTCGAGAAGCTCGATTTTGAAAGATACGAACTATAAGGTGGGTATAAGGCGGGTATTAGAAAATATACCCTAAGGAAAAAGGCTCTTAAGTGCTTCGCGCCGCCTCGTTTCCCCGCTTGCTTGTGAGTATTTTGAGATTGAAGGCTAATCGAGGGTTTTGCCGCCCAAAGTATTAATACGTATACTATATTTGCTTGGTTTCTTTGTGATTAAACCCTCGTGAACAATTTGGTTTTCACCAAAGTTCTAAAGTCATTCGAAGGCGTTCACTCCACGTGATCGTTTTCATTCCTTTGAGGCTTCTTTAATCAAGAGTTTGATTCGAGGAGAGATTTTGTAGATTGTTGTCTACGAAGATACACCAAAAACCAAAAAAATTAAATATCATCAAAAACACAAAAAAAATTGAAAATCCACAAAACAACCAAAAAGAATCTTCTTTGCTCACCTCCCATTCTTCGTGAAGTTTATGATCACTCGTAATCAAGCTAAACGAGCTCGTAAACGACTTCAAAAGCAAGCAAATCAAGAATCGTTGATTGTTGAAGAACCTCCAATTGTTGAACCTATTATAGAACAAGAAGTCGTAATGGCTAATCGTACTATGATGGAGTTGCTACAAGCACCCACCGAGGGTTTTGGAGAGGCAATTGTTATTCCCGCCATCCTTGCGGAGAATTTCGAGATTAAGACGGGTTTAATGTCGATGCTACAAGCAAACAAATTTCGAGGTCATGAGAAAGACAACCCGCATTACCACATTAGGAATTTCAACCGTCTCACCGCCACTAGCAAATTTAAGGATGTTCCGCATGACGCCATTAAGATGATGTTGTTTCCATACTCGTTGGATGGACCCGCAAAAATTTGGCTCGAGAAAGAACCGCCAAATTCGATTTTGACATGGGCCGATCTCGTTTCTAAGTTTGTGAACAAGTTTTTTCCACCATCGAAAACAACACACTTAAAGAATGAGATTTCACGATTTGTGCAACGTAACAATGAAAGTTTTTCAATGGCATGGGAACGATTTAAGGAGATGTTACATGAATGTCCTCATCATGATTTTTCGGAATTGCATCAAATCGATACTTTTTATAATGGGCTTAATGATCATGAACGAGATTATTTGAATGCCGCCGCGGGTGGTAATTTTTTGTGCAAGACGACAAATGAGGCTTTACAAATCATTGAGAATCGATCTAAGGTTTATAGCCCTCGTAACACACCGAGTGTTGCCAATATGGGTTCGTCATCGTCATCACAATCGTCTCGTAGCATTAACGCCTTACATGATGAAGCTAATGAGGAAAATCGGTTTTTTGATAGATTTGCTAATCTAATGTCCCATTGGAAGGCTCAAGAAGCTTCCAATTCCGCTTCGGTTAAAGCGGTTGCTAAGAGTTGTTTATCGTGTGGAGGAGCTCATGATTTATCCGAGTGCATTACCGCGGATGGTAACACTTCGAGTGCTTATGTAGCAACGGGAACTTACAACCAAAACGGCCAAGGTTCCCGCCAAAATCAAGCTCCACCAAATCAAAATGCTAACAATTATCGAAACAACAACCAAGGTAATTACCAAGGCAACACACGCAATTACAACAAAGGGAATTATCAAAGTGGGAGTGGACAAATCTCTAATCAAAACCAAAACCGTGATTTTCAAAATACTACACAAGGTTTTCAAAATGCTCACACGAAAAATTTGCAAGGAGAATTTTTAGATTATGCAAAAGCAAATGATGCAAAATTTGATAATATGCAACGTGAGATGATTAGCTTAAGGTACGAGTTGAAAAACGAGCTTAAAAATGAACTTGCTAATGAACTTAAAACTCATGCTAATAAAATGGAAGGAAATGTCCAACGTCTTCAACAAAACCAACAAAAGATGGAATTAGGACAACATGAGATTAAGCAAGAATTATTGAAAGCGGATGCTAGGCAATCAAAATTTGAGGACCGAATGGCTAAGATGTTCGAAGCTATCATGTGTAAGCCCTCTTCTTCGGGTGGTCTTCCTAGTGATACCATTAACAACCCGAGGGGAGAATTGAAGGTTGTTACTACACGAAGTGGTAAAACTTTCAAGGAACCAATCTCTCGACCAAGTACTTCTACGGAGAAGGAAATCGAGAAAGAACCCGAGGTGATGGTCGAAAAGGAGCACATTACAATCCCACGAAGTACCGCTCAAACCACACCTATGGTTACACCAATACCAATTGTGGAACCCGAGATTCCAAGGCCGTTGCCTAATGACCAACCCACACCACCTTTACCTTACCCTTCGAGACGAAACAAAGAGAAAGCACAAGAAAGGAACAATTATCAATTTGAGCTATTTATGAAAATGTTTCGTGATTTGCATTTTAACATAAGTTTTGCCGATGCTTTAATCATGATGCCTCGATTCGCCGCAAACTTCAAAAGTATGCTTAACAACAAAGAAAAGTTACAACAAACGTCTAGTTGTTCATCGGTTTTTCTAAGCCGCATACCACAAAAAGTCGGTGATCCCGGTAAATTTTTGATTCCGTGTGCTATACAAGATATGGAGGAATGCTACGCCTTGGCCGATCTTGGCGCTAGTATTAATTTAATGCCTCTCGAGATTTTCAAATCGCTTTCGCTTCCGGCTCTTACTCCTTCGAACATGTCCATCGAGATGGCCGATCATTCTACGATCATGGCATGTGGAGTAGCCGAGGACGTTTTCGTTAAAGTCGGAAAGTTTTACTATCCCGTTGACTTTATCGTTGTAGACATTCCCATCGATCGAAAAGTTCCTCTCATTTTGGGTCGTTCATTTTTGGATACATCACGAGCACTTATCGATGTTCATGCTCGAAAAATCACCCTTCGTTTCAATGAAGAAGAACTTGTCATCAATGCAACACAAAACTCCAATCTTTCTCATGTATATTCTATTGCAACTTTAAACCATGGTGACTCGACCAATGTCGTTTGCAAAGAATTTTCACCAAGAGTTTTAGGGAATGTCTCCAAAAACAATTTACCATTTCCTCCGCCGGTGGAGGTTATGAGTGCAAAGCCTACAAAGAAGAAACCATCAATACTTGAATCGAAAAATCCTTCACATTCATTCTTGAAAAGTGTTGATAAGTTGCCGGTTTCTACGGAAGATCTTTCGGATGATGAATTTATGGACCCCGATGGGGAGGTTTTCTTCGTCGATAAACGTTTTGAGAACTTGCCACCACCAAAACCAAAACGGTTTCAAAATGTGAGAATTTTTAGTGTAACTAACATTGTCTTAGAAACACCGAATATTTTCGACATAATTAACAAGGGTTTTCATAAGGAGAGTTTAAAAGATAAAAAAGGAAAAGATCTTAAATGTGATTTAATTAATTTTTCTACAAATCTAACTCCGTCATCACCGCGTGATTTGAGTGCTACAAACTCGTCTACTCCTTTTGACGATGTTTTGTGTGGTTCTAGTATGGGGGAAGCCCCTTATGTTCCCTCATCCTTGTCCACCGAGGACGAGATATTCGATCCCGGAATTTCATGTAAAGGGAAATCTCGGTCTTCCACTGATGCAATAAATGGAAACTATATCTATTTGCTTGGTGCGAGTCTACCTCGAGTAGCTCAATCGTTTGTCTTACCAATGGTCCCACCTTTCTACTTCTCATCTACTTTCTTCAAACTCTTTGAGTTTATGGCACGTGTTCAAGTGGTGTTAATTTGTTTTCCCAATGGAAACGAGAACGCCATCTTCGACCCCGGTATTTTGCATCATCTAAGGACTTAGTCCTTTATACCGGTTGCTTTTTGGGCCTTGTTTATCATGTAAGCCCCATCAAAAATTGACCACACCATGATATCCCTAAATGTTCACATTTATGGGGATCGAGTCGAGCTCATGACTCGGTAATCAAAAACGAGGTGCCTCGTGGGGGAGATCCCATGCTTATCTTTATGCTTTATGTTCACTAATAAGGGGACTTGTACCCTTCCAACTCGTTGTCTCGTGGTTGTTTGTGATTGTGTTATCTAGATCATCATCATCGTCTACGATTGAAGACTCTCGTGTTCGTTTACGTGAGCCTCCATCATTCGTTTGAAGAAGTTTTTCACGATTCCATGACATATCCTTTATTGTTCTAACAATTATCTTTTAGCATAATTAATAAACGGCTTTAGATATATTGTTGATCACCCTTTCCATGCTAGATCCTAAGCATTCGACTCTTCGTCTCTAGTATGGGGGTGCTCCACCTTTAGACTCGAAACATTGAGGACAATGTTTACTTTTAGTATGGGGGGGTGAATAGGTACTTGCTTTGCTTCGCCCTCACGTTTTCCAATTTTCAATGTTTTGTTTTGCTAATAAGGCTAAAAATGGCCAAATTTTAAAATTTTTCTTAGTTTTCATAAGTGTTTTTAAGACACGAATGTATATTTTCCGATGGGTAGAATAAGAGTTAATTTTTGACTTGATGGGCATTTGGAGCCATTTACATTCCTTAACCCGCTCAATTCAAGTTTTGCTAGACTTTTATATAGGGAGCTTTAAAACGCGAAAGTCTTAATTCATTCGGGTTAAGAACAAGAACTTTTCGCAAGTTCCTATAATTGATTCTAGAAAGTCACTTATCAAGGGAACTATAAAACGCATTCTCTAAACTTGAAAAAGTCCAAGAAAGTGCAAGATCCTATAGGTGGCTTGAAAACCCAAAACTTTGATTTGATATAGTCTTAATGAAAGCTAATCCAAATTTGGCTTAATTTTGACTTGCATGGCTAAGTATTCACGAGTCTCTTTAATTAGAGGTCTTTAAATAGTGAAGAACGAGAAATGATAGAGTTAGACAAGTGATCATGCTAAACGTAGAACATGAAAATGTTCTTTCAAAAACTCATATGTTTTTAATTGTGGCTTTTTCTTCCCATAAGATCAATGCATTAGGAATAAAACATAATTGCAATAAGTAAGGTCGTACGGTTTGAAAAGTTACTTAGCCTCTAGCGCAAGATCGTTTAAAAGTTGCTCGGGGTTGAATAGAGTTCATAGCCAAGGCATAACTTATTGAAGCGGGACGCGAAGATTGGCGATCATCCAAAAAGGCCCTAACAAGGCATGAGGAGCTCTATTTTTGCTAAAGATCCAAAGATGATGTGAAGTATCATTGTTCCAAAATCAATATGAAGGATCGAGACACACGACGAGAAGCTATTACTCCCCTAAAGAATGGAGAAAGTCTATCCAAAAAGACCCTAACAAGGTATGAGGATGAATATATCCAAGTCCGAAAAGGAGGCGGATCGTTGTATATCAAAATCCAAAGTAAAGATTGAAGGAAAATGATGAAGTCGTGGTCCTATATGAAGAATCTCTCAAAAACGTCAAGTGAAGAAATTCCAATTATATGAAGAGAAGACCATAATTTCGAGAACGTCTTCCCAAGATTTGAAGTATGAAGTACATGCCAAATATCGGTCCGAGAAAGGTCTCAAATCGTGAAACGAGTTATGCCAAGATATGAACTTAAGGAGATACACGAGAAGCCGTTTTAAAAGATTTTGTCCTTCGGCTAACTATTGATCAAATCGTGCTACTTTGCTTTCGGACTAATAACTACTCAAATAAGTCAATATGAATCACTTGTGATCCATGACAATTAGATAAAAAAATGCTAGTAACCCATTTCCTTTTATAATAACTAGGATTGCGGGGAGAAAAAGTATTACACAATTTGGACGTATGAGTAGTGTTAGCATTGTGACTTGTACCAACAATGATCTTGTTTTTGCACTTAGCATGGAATGTATGACAATCAAGGATGACGAAATTTACTCTAAGGGACATTAACTTGTTTCTATTCTTAGACCCTAAAAGTCACATTTTGGTGATGAAAATCATACATAATGTCTTTACACATTCTCGTAGTATGTTGCAAGTCTTTTACTCTTCAATAAAGGTTAATAAAATTGAACTTTGGTGATGCTTAGATACTTTATTCTAGCATTGCGTGAGGGCACGGCAATGGCTTAGTATGGGGGAGTGATGAGATGGCATTTATACATGATCTCATCGTTCTTTTCGGGCTTTAAATGCACTAAAATGTCATAAAATACCATATATATGCTTGTGTTTGTTTACTTGTGTGTTTTAGGTATGGATATCGTGAAAAAGACAAAAGATCACAAGATACAAGGAAAAACGAACACGAGAAACGAAGCCGT
The DNA here is from genome assembly GCA_025667525.1 of Glebionis coronaria. NCBI lineage: Eukaryota > Viridiplantae > Streptophyta > Magnoliopsida > Asterales > Asteraceae > Glebionis > Glebionis coronaria. The sequence continues at coordinate 339,162,652 of CM046881.1, read as the reverse complement.
ACAAAGAACCGGGCCCTAATCATGGAATTTTCATCAAATACCCTTGAAGACTTGAAGACAATACAAGATTGATCATCCAAGAATGAAGAAATGACAACTTAAAACCCTTGTATATTAATAATTACAAGTTTGGTCCCTTAAGTTTGTCAAAATTGCAAAAAGGTCCTTCAAGATTGAAGAAATGGCAAGATTAGTCCCTCAACAATTTCAAATTGCCAATAATGGTCCCTCATGAAGTGAAAGACACATTGAAGACCTTTGAAGATCAACATTGTCCAAAATTAGTCCTTAAAGAATCACCAAATGTCAAATTACATCCTTGATAACCTTTAATCAAAAGTTGGTGCCAAAATTGTCAAAGTGGGAAAGTTAATAACAAAGGATTATGTTTTTTAGGCTGAAAATCTTTAAAAGCCAAAAATTCCAAAAGACAAGGACCAAATTCGCCATTTTTGAAACATTTTAAAAAAACAGGCGCCTAACACCTTTGTTTCCCCCTTTTTAGGATCAAACTCAGTTACTATTCATCTTTACCATGCCCAGAAATTACCCAACTTTTTACTTGGGTAAAACCCAATTAAACTTGCACACACTTAATTCACACATACCAAAACCCTTCCCACTCCTAAAAACCTGCATCCCACTCATGTGCACCAAACCCCCAATTCCCCAATCCACCAATCACATCATTCCTTAGCCCCCAAGCTCATGACGTGGCTTAAATCAATGGCCAAGATTATTTGCTTCCTCCCAAAGCAAAATAAACGTTCAAGATCAAGAGAGGACAAAATGCACTCAAAATCATTCAAGGGCACATTTGGGATTTTCTATGTATTAGGGTTTTATGTTTTTATGCTTCTAGGATGTTCTATAGACTCTATAAAAGGAGCTCACAACTTGTGTGAAGCCCTTGTTCCAGTTTCTAGTCTCTCACATGTAATTCCTTTTTAAAGAAATAAAAAGTTTGGTTTTTGAAATATTCAAGTGTAATTCCTTTTTTATTGTTTTTAAAAGTTTGTGTGTTGTGAGGAGATTGATTCTGAGTTCCACTTTTATTTGGTTAAGCAACTTTGATTTTCAAAGTTGTTTAAGGTTTTGAGATTTTGAGAGATTTTGGTAAAATCTTCTCAAAGGTATTTTGGTGTTTATGGTTCATGTTTGTTGATGATTTAAGTGTTATAGAAACATTTTAAGAAGATTAAAAAGGTTTTGGAAGAGTTTTAAAAAGAAAAAAAAAAGAATCATATCATATCATATTATTTTTGTTCTTGTTTCTTTGTTTTGTGTTCAAATAGGTTGAAGGCTTGTTGATTTGGTTCAGCTCCAACCCGGGTTGGATTGGAGGAGGATTTTCATCCTCTAGGTTCTTGGATGTAAGAACCTAAGGTATCTTCCTTTTACCTTGAAAAAGTTCAAAAATAGCTAGTTGTATGATCTTAAGTGATTTGGTGATTAAGTGTGTTTATATTGCATGATTTGTGTTCTAGTATGTATGTTTACATGTTAGATGCACTTGGAATCAATTTGGTAGCTTTTGTAAGCATGTTGGTATGTTAAAAGTTGGTTTTTAGATTTTAAAAGGGTGTTTGGCAACAGGTTTAAGCAGGACATCTAGATTTGTTTTGATAATTAAAAGGTGTTAGATTGCTTGTTTAGGGTTGATTAAGGTTTTTAGTAAGTAGTTAATTAGTTTGGAACAAGGTTTGAACAAGTTTGTTGAGTTTAAAAGGTAAAAAGGGTGTTAAAAATCTGCATATTGCTAATTTACTTGATTTATGATGAACTTTGTGCATGATCTTTGATTGTTGATCTTTGATTCTTGTTGTTATTTGTGTGTTACTTGACTCCTTGAGCTTCAATAAGCTCAAGGGTGCCCAATTGATCCAAAATACCATCAAACAAGCACATTGCCAAGTCCTCTTGGCTTGTATCATACTTGGAGAAAGCAAAACAGCACAAACAACCAGACACGTTTCACAAGTTGCGGCGCAAGACCAAAGTGTTGCGGCGCAACACAAGGAGCTGCAGATTTTGGTGTGCCCGTTTCACAAGTTGCGGCGCAAGACAGAAGCATTGCGGCGCAACTGAAGGTGCTGCTGATCTTGGTGATCTCGCAACACTAGTTGCGGCGCAAGACCCCATTAGTTGCGGCGCAACTGGGTGACTTTTATTTTTTTGTAGTGTTTTAATATTATTTTATTAATTAATTTTCAAAATTTTATTTTTCTTTCTTTTTCATTTTTCCTAGGTTCTTTGTCATTGATTAGGACTATTTCCATTTTTAGATTATTTTTATAACCTTTAGATTTATTTTTATAATTATTTTAAGTTTAATTAGGTTTTAATTATTTTAAATCATTTTTAGAGTTTTAAAAATAATTTTAATAGGTTTTAATTTTTAAAAAATTACTTTTTAGTCTTATAATAATATAAGTTGAGTAATTATTCAATAAAATCATATTTTTGACATTTGAATTAATTAAATTTAATTTTAGGGCTTTAATTAGCATTTAAAATTAATTATTTAATTAATAAAAGGTTTTAAAATATCTTTATTGGATTTTTGTCTTTATTTATATTATTTTAGACTTGTTTTAGTCTTTTTAATCTTTTTCTTGATTTTGTTTTTGGTTTTAATAATTTTTAATTTTAGTGGTTTTTCTACGGTTTTACGTTTTCGTTTTTTACGTCATAGTGTAATTACCAAGAAACCGTCATTCCATCTCATCAATATTAATCTCAAATATATACAAGTTAATTCACAACACCATACCTCCTTGGGAAACGAATCTTTCATCTTTTTAAGTGATTGAGGGTCATTAGTGTTGATTTTTCCTAAAATCATCACTCGATACTTACCGCTCATATTTAGTTGCTTGTTTTTCCTAAAGCAAGTTATCTAGATTTTACTACTATCACTCACAAAGTTGTAACATTTGTTCCAAGTTAGAGAGACACGATGTAAAAGACTCCCCAAAAACCGAGAAATCATCCATGAAGACTTCAATGGTTTTCTCAATCATATCATAAAAAATGGCCATCATACACTTTTAAAACGTCCCCGGAGCATAGCATAACCCAAAAGGCATTCTACGATAAGCAAATGTTCCATAAGGACAAGTGAATGTGTTTTTTTATTGATCACGAGGGTCTATAGGAATTTGGAAATAGCTGGAAAATCCATCCAAAAAGAAATAGAATTCATTTCCCGCTAGTCTCTCTAACATTTGATCCATAAAAGGTCAGGGAAAATGATCCTTCCTAGTGGCATCATTAAGTTTTCTATAGTCAATACAAACATGCCATCCTGTCACGAGCCTAGTAGGAATGAATTCATTATCCTCATTAGTAACAACCATCATTCCTCCTTTCTTTGGAACACAATGCACGGGGCCAAACCATGGCCTATCAGAGATAGGGTAGATCATTCCGGCGTCTAGAAGTTTCATAACTTCCTTTTTGATCACCTCATGAATCTTTGGATTAACCCTTCTTTGATTTTGGATAGCGGGTTTATAATCTTCTCCCATCAAAATTTTATGGGTACAAAATTTTGGTTCAATACCCTTGATGTCGGAAATCTTCCATGCAATGGCCCGTTTCTATTTCATTAAAACCTTGATAAGTTCCTCCTTTTCATTATCTGTCAATCCTTTAGCAATAATCACCGGTAATTTATCCGTCCCCTTAAGAAAAGCATACTCCAAATGAGTGGGAAGGTCCTTAAGCTCAAGTTCGGGTGCTTCTTCAAGAGAAGTTTTCTCTTTTGTTTCATTTTCGTTCACAACTTTAATTTCCATAACTGGTGATTGAAAAGGATCCTCATTCAAAATGTTTCAAGCAAGTCGATATCCCCATCTACATCATGATAATCCTCATCATACGTTGATGGCAAATCCGGTGTGCTAAGAAAAGCATCAACCTCCTCCAAGATAAAATCACTAGCCCCGAATGGAGTAAGGGGTGGAGAAGAAAGGGTAATAATAGAATCCGATAAAGACGGATTGCCACTTTCGGAATTAGCCGAGAACACAAGAACTTCTTGAGAATATTCCTTACAAGCAACATCAATCATATCAACTCGATTGATTGAAACCCCGAAATGCTCATAAGAATACTTAGAAATGTGCCCGATATCAAAGGTAACTGTCTCATCATCAAAACTTAAAGTCATTTTTCCACTTTTCATGTTAATTAAGGCACTAGCCGTACTTAAAAATGGTCTTCCTAAAATCAAAGGCACACGTGAATCTTCAGGGTAATCCACAACTACAAAATCCGTCGGAAAATGAAGCTTCCCTACCTTAACAAAGACAATCCTCGGCTATACCTACCGGAAGGGCGGTCGATCGATCTGCAAGCTCGAGAGTCATCCTAGTAGGTGTGAGCTCGGGAAGTGATAACCTTTTCCACACGGAAAGAGGCGTCAAACTAATGCTAGCGCCAAGATCGGCTAATGCTAAAGATTCTTTTATTTCCAGAAATTCATAAGGGATAAGAAATCTTCCGGTGTCTCCCAACTTTTCGGGTAGCTTTTTGGTGAGAACCACCGAACAATTACCATCAAGAGAATGATTAAGATCTTCAAGCTTCCATTTATCGCTAATTAATTTCTTGAAATTCGAAGCAAAGTTAGGCATATAAAGCAATGCATCTGCGAAACTAACATTAAAGTAAAGTTTCTTAAACATTTTAAGAGATGTAGACATTTGAGCATTGGATCTTTCACGGATCTTCTCTTGGTTAAGTCTAGAAGGGTAGGGTAGTGTGGGTTTAGTCTTCGGAAGCTCGGGTTCTGGAATAGGCAATTGGTCTACCTTTGGTGGATTAGAAATTTCCTTTTCTTTAACTACCTCGGGTTCTTGCTCCACTTCCCTCACCAGAGAGGTACTAACATGTGGAAGCAAAGGTCCGTCTAAAGCCTTACCACTACGTGTGGTAATAGCTTTCATCTCACCCTTCGGGTTTGGAATGGTGTTGTTAGGTAAGCCACCCGAAGAAGAGGAAGGTTTGTTCATTATTGCTTCAAACATCGAAAGTATTTTGTTCTCAAATTTAGCTTGATTTCTGTAACACCCCCAATTTCATGTCATAGCAGCGGAAGGGTCATTGGGTGTTACTATCATGGTTCAACCTCAATATCATACAAAACGCCTCAAAATGAGTCGTTTTAACAAAACATACGTCCATTCATTTGTTTAAAGATAAAACAGTTTACACACGGTCCCAAATAGTTTTAAGTTTACACAACCAACCAAATGATAAAAGTTTCTTAGAATAGACATAGTTTAGAAAAGTGGGCCAAAACATTGATATTAAGCAAGCTGCGTGAAACCACCTTCCTTGAGTGCCTTCTTCATGGACCTGAGATAAAACATGCTATAAAGTCAACAAAAATGTTGAGTGAATCTATAGAGTTTAAATTAAATAAACGAACACAAGTATTCTGAATAAACCTTCCGTGGTTGACAATCATGTGGATCAGACATAATTATCGTTGTTATTTCTATTTGCCTCGTGAAATTGAACGTTAACATATATATTTCAGCCCAACACACCTAGCCAAGTGCGTATATTTCTCTCATACAATTGCATCCGATGTTTCATTACTGGTGCATCACAACACCACGCGAGAGCTACTCGCGACCGGACTGGGTGTCACCCCGATAGATCTATCCATAGTATTAGCGTTCCTTTCGATTAACAATTCACGATTCATGGGTCTTTTAAGGCTAAAACAAACTTATATAACAACTTTCATCTAAGCATACAATCGGGTCCTTTGTGTTCAATTTTAAAACAAAGAGGGTTTACCACAACTTCTCGTTGTACCCTTCATTTATAATAATGTTTTTCCAATAATAAGGGTTCCACAACTTCTCGTCGTACCCCTCTTATTTTAATAAAACAAGCATGTTATCCCCCTCGCGGGTTTTATAAAACAAGTAAACATGTTAAAGCGAGGCTATAGACTCACCTTGGTACGATAGTAGTGACGTGACGATCGCCGACGATTTGTGATGCCCGTTAAACACGAAGACCGCAACCTACCAATTAAGGCGCGTTCGTTAATAAATGACTCAAGTATAAATAATACTTAAATAATATGAAAGTCAATTTCAAATGACCATGAAAATCCCGAAAAATAACAAAAATATAAGTGTACTTCTATACCCTTTTATTCAACACTTATTCTTTTAGACACTTACACCCTCGACATTGACCCGTCATAAGACGCCAAGTCAACGCAAGTCAAACTATCATTTTACTTCCCTCGGACCAGTAGCTAAGTCATTTATATAATGACTTAACACTTGAGTAAGTCACCATGTCCAATAGTGAATACTCAACTCACGCCACACAAGTATTGAACTACGTGTCCAAAATACCACTCAGCATGTACACTCCAAATGTACACACCAATCTAACCTATCTAGACATGTCCGATTTCGACGAAACTTGGTGAAAAACTCACACATAATATGAATAAGACTCAGTTTAAATTTCATTCAAAAATATTACTTCTAAGACCTTCTGCCCGACACACCTTCGTGTTACAAAAACCGGACAGTTTTACGCCTTCGACTTGTAAAACCATTTTGACTTATCTAAACATTTCCGTTTGCAAAACCGACACTCGGGTTTGAAAATAGACTCATGACCTGAGGTTTATCAACTTACAACAGCCCTTGAACATTTTTAAAACTCATTTTATAGTCCCCGAGATTCGTTCCAAATATCGACAACAATTTTCGGATTGTGCCGATACCCGTCTCCCTGTACACAAATACTAAAAGTAGCATAACTTTTCGCTCGTAATGAGTTAGAAGCTCTACTTTAGCTCAAATCGAAGCTAACGAAATTCTCTACGACCCTATATTATTAGTTTACCAAGTTTACCACAGTAACAATTTCAAAAACGGACTTAAAGTTACTGCCTAAAATAGCCTATCTAAAAATCATACCAAAACAATTTTTTGACCCATTCCAACAATTTCTATAGTCCTAATATGATCCTAATATCATAATAACACATCTAATTAACTCATAACACCCTCAAATTTAATCTTACAAAAATTAAATATATAAAAATCTTGCATGCAACCAAAACCCACTATGAATATAATAATATTAACACCATTCATCACCATAAAAGTGGATCAAACATGGTGTTCATCATCAAAAATTGAAATAAAAATTTAGTGAATGCATGTGAAAAAAAATTATACCAATAGAAAGCTCTTGAAATTTCCAAGATGGGTCTTGTTTTAGTTTTTGAAGAATCAAAGTAGAAAATCAAAAATCTTGAGAGATTGGAGGTGAGGGGTGGACGGTTTGGAGAGGAAAAAGGAGAGAGAGATTTGAGTTTTTGTTAGAAATGAATTTTTAAATAAAATGTGTTAGTGGAATTTTTAATAAGTAGTGGGGTGAGGGTAATTTTTGCCATATTTGCATTCTTTTGGTCCCAAAGTGCAAGTAAATAGTTTACAAGGTAGAAAATGTAAATTGTAAATTTTAAAAATATTTACGGGGCTCGGGTTTCGTAAAAATACTTTTCGAAAGTTAAAACGCTTCATAAAAATAATAATAAAGCTTCGGCACGACCTAAAACGCAATTAAATCGAAAACGTCGAAAATATAAAATATCGAGACATTCGATAATGAAACGTAAATTTTTGGGCATCCGTCGGTATCGCGATCACTACTAGTTATCGTCATTCGTTAAAACGTAAAATACGAGAAATAAAGATTAAATATAATAAAAATCATTTTCATGATTATTTGAGAATATAATATCGATACCTAACATATTCCTTGTCGGTTCTCATCTAATCGACATTTTTACGCTAGTTTCAAGTCATAACCTTCTCGGTTAGTCGATAAATTAAAATTCTCATTAAAGTAAACACGTAATACGTAATAGTGGAGATTAAAATAACGACCTTAAATTGACGGATTGTCACATCATCCCCACCAAATTAGGATCTTCGCCCTCGAAGATCAACTTGCGTTCTTGCCCGATCGCTTGTTGAAATCAAAGAGATGAGGGTAATTCTTCCACATTTGGTCTTCTCGTTCCCAAGTAAACTCCGGTCCTCTTCGAGAGTTCCATCAAACTTTGACGATAGGTATTCGGCTTTGCTTCAGTTGCTTGACCTCGCGATCCATGATCTCGATTGGTTCTTCAATAAAGTGCAACTTTTTATCAACCTTAACCTCGTCTAACGGTATAACGAGTTCTTCATCGGATAAACACTTCTTCAGATTCGACACGTGAAAAGTGTTATGAATCCCATACAGTTCTTGTGGTAGTTCAAGTTGGTATGCCACGGGTCCTACTCTAGATGTAACCTTAAATGGTCCGATATAACGAGGACTTAACTTCCCACGTTTTCCAAATCGTACAACACCTTTCCATGGTGATACCTTTAGCATAACCTTATCTCCCACGTTAAACTCCAATGGTTTTCTTCTTACATCCGCATAACTCTTCTGTCGGCTTCGAGCAGACAACAACCTATTCTTAATTTGCACAATCATATCCGTCATCTCCCTAATCAAATCTGGTCCAGTGAGTTGGGCATCACCAACCTCACTCCAGCTAACGGGTGATCTACATTTTCTCCCATACAGTGCTTCAAAAGGTGCAGCTTTAATACTCGCGTGATAACTGTTATTGTACGAGAATTCGGCCAAATGTAAGTGCTTATCCCAGCTACTTCCAAAGTCTATCACACAAGCACGTAGCATATCCTCCAAAGTTTGGATTGTTCTTTCGCTTTGCCCATTGGTTTGTGGATGATAGGCTGTGCTCATATCCAAATTAGTTCCTAACAACTTTTGAAGTGATCTCCAAAATCCAGAAGCAAAACGACTATCTCTATCGGAAATGATTGAAATAGGAACACCATGCTTGCACACGATTTCCTTCAGATAAATATCGGCGAGTTTCTCCAATCCGAACCTCTCGTTGATTGGAATAAAATGAGCGGATTTAGTTAAACGATCGACTATAACCCAAATCGCATCGAACCCAGACGGTGTCCTTGGGAGTTTTGTGATGAAGTCCATCGTAATTCGCTCCCATTTCCAGACTGGAATTTCAGGTTGGACAAGTAATCCTGACGGCTTCTGATATTCAGCTTTCACTTTTGCACATGTTAAGCATTTCGCGACGTATGTTGCAATATCAGCTTTCATATTCGGCCACCAGTATAACTTTTTCAAGTCTTGGTACATTTTGTCCGATCCAGGGTGAATAGAATACTTGGACTTATGAGATTCTAACATAATCAAGTCTCTCAGTCCACCATATAATGGTAACCATATTCGACCTCTCAAACATCTGATACCATCGGGTCTCGTCTCAAATGTTTCACCGTCTCCCCTAAATCTTTTGGCAGCAATATTTTCCTTCTTGCATGCTTCAACTTGTGCGTTCCGAATCTGCTCAGGTAAGTTATTATGAACCGTCACCACCAAAGCACGCACTCGAATCAGTTTCTCCCTTTCCTTTCGACTTAACGCATCAGCTACCACGTTCGCCTTTCCCGGATGATAACGAATTTCGCAGTCGTAATCACTCAATAGTTCAACCCATCGACGTTGCCATATATTCAGCTCCTTTTGATCTAGTATGTATTGTAGGCTTTTATGATCAGTGAATACTGTACACTTCGTACCATACAGATAATGTCTCCAAAGTCGCAGAGCAAAAACCACAGCGCCCAATTCCAAGTCATGGGTAGTGTAGTTCTCCTCATTCTTCCTTAATTGTCTAGAGGCATATGCGATCACCTTTTCACGTTGCATGAGAACAGCACCATATCCTCTGAGAGATGCATCGCAATAAACAACAAAGTCTTCACTTCCTTCAGGTAACGATAAAATCGGCGCACTACAGAGTTTCATCTTCAGGGTTTGGAAAGCTTCTTCTTCATCATCGCCCCACACATACGGTTTATTCTTCTGAGTCAGCTTCGTTAATGGTTTCGATATCAAAGAGAATCCTTCAATAAACCTTCGGTAGTAACCAGCCAGACCTAGAAATTGTCGCACTTCAGTTGGAGTAGTCGGAGCACTCCAATTCTTGATGGCTTCGATCTTTGCAGGATCAACATGTACTCCGCTTTTATCGACCACGTGTCCGAGAAATTGTACAGAATTAAGCCAAAAATCGCACTTTGAAAACTTAGCGTATAACTTTTTGTTCTTCAACAAGTTCAAGATAATCTTTAAGTGTTCGGCATGCTCTTGGAGTAGATTAGAATATCATCTATGAAAACGATCACGAATTTATCAAGATACGGCTTACAAATGCGATTCATTAAATCCATGAATACAGCAGGTGCATTAGTCAAACCAAAAGGCATAACCAGAAACTCATAATGACCATAACGAGTTCTAAACGCCGTAATAGGAATATCTTCCTCACGTATGCGAAGTTGATGGTAACCAGAACGAAGATCAATCTTGGAGAAAACACGAGAACCTTGAAGTTGATCGAATAAATCATCAATTCTTGGAAGCGGATAACGATTCTTGATCGTTAGCTTATTCAGCTCTCGGTAATCAATGCACATACGAAACGAACCATCTTTCTTCTTAACGAATAAGACAGGAGCTCCCCAAGGTGACGAACTCGGTCGTATAAAACCTTTATCAGATAGCTCTTGCAATTGCACAGATAACTCCTTCAGCTCGGATGGGGCTAAACGATATGGCGCACGAGCCACGGGTGCAGCACCAGGAATTAGGTCAATTTGGAATTCTACTTGCCTTGGAGGAGGAAGTCTAGGCAAATCTTCCGGAAACACTTCAGGAAAGTCGCGGATAACAGGTACATCTTCAGCACGTTTCTCCTTCGATTCCTTCTCCACTACTTTAGCTAGGAATAACTCACAGCCTCTTTCGATATACTTACGAGCCTTAATGCACGAAACGATTTTTAGTCGTGAACTACGATGATCACCTTCGATAACCATGGTCTTGTCGTCTAAAGGAATCCTAACTTTCTTTTCTCCACACAAGATAGAAGCGTTATACTTGGATAGCCAATCCATTCCGATAATAATATCAAAACTTCCCAATTCGACAATCATCAAGTCTATTTTAAAAATACGGTTCAGAAGATTAAGAGAACATCCTAGGAGCGCACGATTTGTATTCACTAATTTACCATCAGCTAGTTCTACCTCATAACTCACGTTTAATTCGACCGGTTGATATCGATTAAGGCACTAAAACTTGTAGACACAAAGCTTTTGTCCGCACCAGAATCAAATAAAGCTGTAGCATAACGGTTGTTCAGTAAAAACGTACCAGTGACAACTTTTGGGTTTTGCTTCGCTTCGGCTTCGCCCAACTGATAAGCTTTTCCTTGGTTATCTCCACCACGTGCATTCTTTGGAGGTTGAGGGCATTGGTTCCTCATGTGACCTTTACCTTGGTAGTTAAAGCACGTCACTCCCTTCTTTCCTGGTACCCAACAGTCTTCAGTCTTGTGACCTAACTTGTTGCACTTTCCACACTTAGTACATTCACCAGTATGAGACTTCTTGCAGCGTTGACATCTGGTTCCTTTATCAGCAGTTGCAGCTTCAGTCATCGCATTAGCGTTGCCCCTCCTTCGGTTTTGATTTCTGTTGTGAGATTGACGGTTATCACCACGATCATCATTGTCATTTTCAGCTCTTCTTTTGTTGCCTTCGGAAACACCATCAGCCTTGTCTTGGATGATTTGACCCATTAGTTGGTAGGCCATACGAACAGCTTCATCAATGTTGGCAGGTTTAGATGAGGTCACATCCCCACGGATGTTGGTAGATAAGCCTCGAATATACTGCTCCACCTTCAAGTATCCTGGGTTAACTTTGTTCGGACAAAGTAGAGCTAGTTCATGGAATCTGTTTGTGTATCCATCAATGTCGGTACCCTTCAGTCTCAGCTGATATAATTCCTGTTCTAACCTTTGAATAACACTCCTTGGACAGAATTCCTCAGTCATCCACCCTCTTACTTCCACCCAAGGTGTAGCATAAGCAGCATCCATACCCAATGATGCCATTCTTCCATTCCACCAAGTTAATGCTCGCCCTTGAAGAGTAGCAGAGGCAAACATCACTTTATCTCCTTCCTCACTTTCACTAAATCGAAACACGGATTCCAATTTCTCAAACCATTGCATTAACCCAACAGCGCCTTCAGTACCCTTAAAAGTTGGAGGTTTGCATTTCATGAACGAGGTATAATTGCACTTCTTGTTTTCAGGAATCACCGGTCTATCAGCATTACCAGTTCCAGCACCAACATTGCCAGCTCCAGTATTACCAGTTCCAGTAGCGCCAGTTCCAGTAGCGCCAGTTCCTGTAGCGCCAGCTCCAGTAGCGCCAGCTCCAGTAGCACCAGTTCCAGTAGCGCCAGCTCCACCAGATCCACCAGCTCCACCGGATCCACCAGCTCCACCAGATCCACTAGCTCCACCAGATCCACCGGCTCCATTATTCAAGTTTGCCATAAATGCATTCATAGATATCTGAAATTGATCAGCTACTATAGCACGTAACTGAGTCTCAGTCAACTGTTTTGGCGGCATGATCCTGTTACACAATTCACATCAAAATGAGTATTCATTCAACGCTTGTGATAACAAAACATTAATAACACAGAATAAGAATAGATAGATGAAAAGAAACAAGAATGGATGATAGAACGAAGAATAGAATTTAGACAAGGAACGAAGATTCGCGAGGAATGAGTCAAAGGACAGGGATTTCTATTGTGACAATCAGCGTAGTTTGTAAATCACGTATTAGTATTATAATAATCAAATAATAAACATTTATAAATAAATAAATGTAATCCATTATGCTTCAAGCATAAATAATAATTAAATATGTATAACATATATATATATACTTTGCTTGTTCTCGTCCATTGGCAACTCGGAGGTTTCGCTTGCAGATGTTATAGTCAAAAGATTTCAAAAATTTATTTTTGGAAAATCTTTTCGTTCTCTATAACTTGAGCTCTGATGCCAATCTGTAACACCCCCAATTTCATGTCATAGCAGCGGAAGGGTCATTGGGTGTTACTATCATGGTTCAACCTCAATATCATAGAAAACGCCTCAAAATGAGTCGTTTTAACAAAACATACGTCCATTCATTTGTTTAAAGATAAAACAGTTTACACACGGTCCCAAATAGTTTTAAGTTTACACAACCAACCAAATGATAAAAGTTTCTTAGAATAGACATAGTTTAGAAAAGTGGGCCAAAACATTGATATTAAGCAAGCTGCGTGAAACCACCTTCCTTGAGTGCCTTCTTCATGGACCTGAGATAAAACATGCTATAAAGTCAACAAAAATGTTGAGTGAATCTATAGAGTTTAAATTAAATAAACGAACACAAGTATTCTGAATAAACCTTCCGTGGTTGACAATCATGTGGATCAGACATAATTATCGTTGTTATTTCTATTTGCCTCGTGAAATTGAACGTTAACATATATATTTCAGCCCAACACACCTAGCCAAGTGCGTATATTTCTCTCATACAATTGCATCCGATGTTTCATTACTGGTGCATCACAACACCACGCGAGAGCTACTCGCGACCGGACTGGGTGTCACCCCGATAGATCTATCCATAGTATTAGCATTCCTTTCGATTAACAATTCACGATTCATGGGTCTTTTAAGGCTAAAACAAACTTATATAACAACTTTCATCTAAGCATACAATCGGGTCCTTTGTGTTCAATTTTAAAACAAAGAGGGTTTACCACAACTTCTCGTTGTACCCTTCATTTATAATAATGTTTTTCCAATAATAAGGGTTCCACAACTTCTCGTCGTACCCCTCTTATTTTAATAAAACAAGCATGTTATCCCCCTCGCGGGTTTTATAAAACAAGTAAACATGTTAAAGCGAGGCTATAGACTCACCTTGGTACGATAGTAGTGACGTGACGATCACCGACGATTTGTGATGCCCGTTAAACACGAAGACCGCAACCTACCAATTAAGGCGCGTTCGTTAATAAATGACTCAAGTATAAATAATACTTAAATAATATGAAAGTCAATTTCAAATGACCATGAAAATCCCGAAAAATAACAAAAATATAAGTGTACTTCTATACCCTTTTATTCAACACTTATTCTTTTAGACACTTACACCCTCGACATTGACCCGTCATAAGACGCCAAGTCAACGCAAGTCAAACTATCATTTTACTTCCCTCGGACCAGTAGCTAAGTCATTTATATAATGACTTAACACTTGAGTAAGTCACCATGTCCAATAGTGAATACTCAACTCACGCCACACAAGTATTGAACTACGTGTCCAAAATACCACTCAGCATGTACACTCCAAATGTACACACCAATCTAACCTATCTAGACATGTCCGATTTCGACGAAACTTGGTGAAAAACTCACACATAATATGAATAAGACTCAGTTTAAATTTCATTCAAAAATATTACTTCTAAGACCTTCTGCCCGACACACCTTCGTGTTACAAAAACCGGACAGTTTTACGCCTTCGACTTGTAAAACCATTTTGACTTATCTAAACATTTCCGTTTGCAAAACCGACACTCGGGTTTGAAAATAGACTCATGACCTGAGGTTTATCAACTTACAACAGCCCTTGAACATTTTTAAAACTCATTTTATAGTCCCCGAGATTCGTTCCAAATATCGACAACAATTTTCGGATTGTGCCGATACCCGTCTCCCGGTACACAAATACTAAAAGTAGCATAACTTCTCGCTCGTAATGAGTTAGAAGCTCTACTTTAGCTCAAATCGAAGCTAACGAAATTCTCTACGACCCTATCTTATTAGTTTACCAAGTTTACCAAAGTAACAATTTCAAAAACGGACTTAAAGTTACTGCCTAAAATAGCCTATCTAAAAATCATACCAAAACAATTTTTCGACCCATTCCAACAATTTCTATAGTCCTAATATGATCCTAATATCATAATAACACATCTAATTAACTCATAACACCCTCAAATTTAATCTTACAAAAATTAAATATATAAAAATCTTGCATGCAACCAAAACCCACTATGAATATAATAATATTAACACCATTTATCACCATAAAAGTGGATCAAACATGGTGTTCATCATCAAAAATTGAAATAAGAATTTAGTGAATGCATGTGAAAAAAAATTATACCAATAGAAAGCTCTTGAAATTTCCAAGATGGGTCTTGTTTTAGTTTTTGAAGAATCAAAGTGAAAATCAAAAATCTTGAGAGATTGGAGGTGAGGGGTGGACGGTTTGGAGAGGAAAAAGGAGAGAGAGATTTGAGTTTTTGTTAGAAATGAATTTTTAAATAAAATGTGTTAGTGGAATTTTTAATAAGTAGTGGGGTGAGGGTAATTTTTGCCATATTTGCATTCTTTTGGTCCCAAAGTGCAAGTAAATAGTTTACAAGGTAGAAAATGTAAATTGTAAATTTTAAAAATATTTACGGGGCTCGGGTTTCGTAAAAATACTTTTCGAAAGTTAAAACGCTTCATAAAAATAATAATAAAGCTTCGACACGACCTAAAACGCAATTAAATCGAAAATGTCGAAAATATAAAATATCGAGACATTCGATAATGAAACGTAAATTTTTGGGCATCCGTCGGTATCGCGATCACTACTAGTTATCGTCATTCTTTAAAACGTAAAACACGAGAAATAAAGATTAAATATAATAAAAATCATTTTCATGATTATTTGAGAATATAATATCGATACCTAACATATTCCTTGTCGGTTTTCATCTAATCGACATTTTTACGCTAGTTTCAAGTCATAACCTTCTCGGTTAGTCGATAAATTAAAATTCTCATTAAAGTAAACACGTAATACGTAATAGTCGAGATTAAAATAACGACCTTAAATTGACGGATTGTCACAATTTCCCTCAATACGGTTTTGGTTTTGGTCTAATCTCGTTTGATTTAGCTCAATCTTGTTATTTTACCCCTTAATCGTATTTTGAAAATCGATTTTCAAAGTGTTCATTTGTCCTTGAAGATTATTTTGAAAAGCCTTCAAATTTGCCTCATTTGTTTTGATGTAGCTTGACAAATCATTTTGATTATTGTTTTGAAAACATTGATTGTTTTGATTGCAATGAAATCTATTTCCTTGATTAAAATTCCCTTGGTTACCACAGTTAAAATTATTCCCATTGTTCCCATTGTTGTATCTATTTTGTACCAGTGGAAAACCCAGTGGAGCCACATGGTTTTGACGAGGAGCTTGGCCGTTAGGGCCATAAGTTCCCGTCGCCGTAAAAGCACTAGCTTGATCAAACCCCATGGTTGAACAAGCATAATTCGGATGTGCTCCACCATAAAATACACAAAAATTCTCAACTGCATTAATCGATCCATGAGGATTCTTCTTAATTTCATT
The DNA here is from genome assembly GCA_025667525.1 of Glebionis coronaria. NCBI lineage: Eukaryota > Viridiplantae > Streptophyta > Magnoliopsida > Asterales > Asteraceae > Glebionis > Glebionis coronaria. The sequence goes on along the minus strand of CM046881.1, from coordinate 339,146,210 downwards.
CAAAATCGTGTCAATCTTAGAGTCCAATCTACCAATCTTGGGATTAGATGAACTCACATGAGAAACAACCGGTGTGTTCCGTGAATATTGAACTCTAGATTTATTCTCAATAATACCCCACGCGTCTGTCATGGTTTTTCTTAAAAGATTACCACCCGCGGCGGCATTTAAAGAATCTTGTTCAACCATATTAAGTCCATTATAAAAAGTATTTGTTTGGTGTAACTCCGTGAAACCGTGGTGTGGACATTGTCTCAACAAATCCTTAAACCTTTTCCAAGCATCTCCAAACGATTCATGCACTTTTTGTTCAAATCTAGTTATTTCATTCTGAAAGTGAGTTGTTTTAGATGGTGGAAAGAAATAATTTATGAACTTAGACACTAGATCGTCCTATTTCAAAATCGAACCCGGTGGTTCCTTTTCATACCAACGCTTAGCATTTCCCTTGAGCAAGTACGGAAAAAGCATGAGCTTAATCGCGTCATTCGGCACATCTCTAAACTTGAGAGTCGAGGTGATACGAAGAAAATTACGAATGTGAGAATGCGGGTTATCCGTCTCATTGCCTCGAAATTAGTCGGCACGAATGAGTGATAAAAGACCCGTCTTAATCTCATAATGATCGGCCAAAATAGCCGACACAACGATTGCTTCCCCGTACCCTTCGGTGGGTGCACGGAGCAATTCCTCCATTTTTCGGTTATCGGCCATCTTTACAACAATAGTTGGAAGATCGGGTTCCACTACTCGTTGTTGACGATTTCTATTGCTACGAGGAATGTTCTCAAGTCTATCGTGATTAATCAAAAGTCGATTAGAACGTAATTGCATAAACCAAAGTGACGAGAATTTAGAGGGTTGAAGAAAAGAAATTAGATTAGAAGAAGATTATTTTGGTATTTATTATTTTTCAAATCAATCAAAGATTGATAAAAACAAGGAGTAAGGATAATTACTATGGAAGTAAACTACCATCTTTCGACTTTGAAACGTAGGTGAAAACCTAAACGTCTCGAGGTTAAATAAGTAAAGAATGACAAAAATAAAGTTTATTACTACTTGCGTTGGCAAACCAATAATCGGTCGTCCCTGTCAATATACGCACAAGCAAGCGGGGAAACGAGGTGGCACAAAGCACTTAAAAACCTTTTTCCTTAGACGGCATTTTATAGCTCGTCGCCTTATACCCACCTTATAGTTTGTATAAATTGAGTTCAAACTTTTAATTAGTATTTATCTATTTTGCTTTTTTTTTTGTTTTGGATTCGAATGCAATAGCTAGGTGATGAAATCCCAACTAAGGTTTGCGTTTTCACGCTTTTGGAAGTAGGTAAATTTATTGTTCTACGTAATACAATATATTAGCAACAAAAAACACGAAAAACCGATATTTATATTATTTATAGAAAATAACAAAACTTTCCAAGGATGGAAAGGGTCTTCAAATCAACGATCAACAAATCGTCACGATAGAATCGTACACAATTTCCCCGGCAGCGGCGCCAAAATTTTTGATGTGTGGGAAACGTGTCAGTGTATTTTAATGTAATACGTTATAGAGCAAATTAAGAAAACTACCTTTAGCAAAAACTAATAGTCTAAAATAAGCTAAAGACGGATTAATTAAACATGAGAGTGATCCCGGTTCATTGTACACGAAGAAAATGTGAATTTAAGACTTTCGTTTTAATTTGGACAGTCGACTTGAATTGGTTCGGTTTTTATCTAAAATAATCCTACAAATTATTTGTAAAAGTGAATGAATCGTTTCTAAATTAAATCTAAAAGACGAACTAATACTATATTATTTTTTATTCTATTTTTATATATTTAATTGAAACTAATTTACTCTAACAATATTTTTAATAAAAGTAATTATACTTTATTTTTATTATTTTTATTATTTTTTATTTTAAAAACTAATAAGTAGCCAATTATTTATTAACAGTAATTCTAAATTTATTAAACTTTTTAAACTGAAAAGTATGAATAAAAAACGTTTAATAACGAGTTCAAATAAAATGTATAATAAAAACTTAAAGCATTATTTAAACAAAAAGAGCCTTTAGCTCAGTTGGTAGAGGCGTTGTGCCTGTGAACAAGAGGTCTCGAGTTCGAGACTAGTGAGTAACAAATTTTTGGTATTAAATTTTTGGAACAGTAAATAAAACTATTATTCAAGTATACAACATACTATGAAATATTACACCAATATTTAAACAATCAGTCAAAAAGAAAACAACAATGAACACTCAACCATATGAATTAACTAGAACATCAACAAAAACTATGAATACTCAACACAAGAATTCAGCAGATAATAAAAATCTAAAAAAACAGCTACAACACTACAGCACACTAAATCATTATCAGCAACCTAAGCACTACAAAAACACAGTAAACAAGATCTAAACATAAGCAGCTATCACAGCAATTCAAATTAACAAGCAACAGATCACAATAACTTCAACCTACGACATCTTATAAGACACGCACACAAGCAGATATAACACAAAGGAAAATCAGATAGCAGCCTTAATCGAAATAAAGGTCTAGTAGCAGCATACTGACAGTCAGAATTTATGCAGCATTTACAACCTCATTACATCTATCTCAACTTAATCCCACATTACATCAATCATAGCATTAGAACATAACAAAAATCAAGATCTAAGTATTATTAATGCGCAGAAATCTCAGCATACTTTAAATTAATGCAAATCCATCAGATATAAACCGATTACAAACTAATCCACAAACTCGGAATATAAGCTTATCCAAACTCATGTTAAATAAACAATTAAGAAATTTTCAAAGCTAAATCAAAAATCAATTAAATCTCATCTAAGACAGCTAAACATCAAGTAGAACTCAGCCAATAAAACAAGTAAACACTACTAACTATGTAGAGATTACCACTAGCAGCTTATAATAAGATTACAGAAAAGAAAAATAAGTTTAACCATTATGAAGAATCCGTTGAGATGAAGTCATGAGCTGAGCTGACTTTTTCTTAACACGACCTTAACGCCTTTGAACCTCGAACCATAAACCACCATCAATTAACACCATGTAACATCTCGAACCATGAATGAATCTCGAACCAGCAGATTTAAATGTCTATCTAGTGGGGTAAACATATATCCCTAATCCTACTTTATTAATCACATAAGCTATTTCTTGAGCTTATATGAATAATATACTCATAAAATATGAGTTTAAATATTAGATTGCAAACAAAACATTTAAGTAACAAGATTAAATGGCAAGAAATAAAATGTTATAACTGAAATCGAATTTTTTATTAAATCAAACAGAAATTACAATATTGTTTAAAATCAAATGTAAATGTAAACTAACATTATAACGACTAGTAAAAAGAGGGATGAAAAATACAATGAGAAAGGGGTTTTTTATAGTTGAACCCGAGAGGTAGGGTGAGGTTGTTGGTGATGAGTGGCTCTTTTCTTGACCCTTAGATAAGCATCTTGAACTCTCTTTCTTCCCAAATCTTGATCAAACGGTTGATATACATTCATCCTCACACGGATGCCAACCTGGCACGTTTTGTGCTAGTTTGGATCCGATGTGAAAGGGTTTGATTGGCCCTTTGATAAGATTGCAGTGATTCAGCCAATCAGCTTTGAGATGTGATGCAACCAAGTGCCACGTGGGCACTTAGTACTCGAATCTCTGTGTGTGTACACGCTCCATCTGTTCCTTATTTCTCTGATTAGTGGCGTGTGGATTGCAATCTCTTGTTTAATTGATATGCCCTAATTATTAGGGTTCTTGAGCTGCATATTGTGTTCTTCCCCTTTTCTTTCTTTCCTCTCGTTCTATTTTCTTTGTTTATTTTGATGACTGACTTACTTGTTGACCAAAAGTTTATATAAACTTCCCATCCGTTTCTTTTTCTTAGTTTTGATGGGCCTTTGACCCATAAAATCTTGACCCAAGAAAGTTATATAACTCTTTCTTTCCGTTCCATACTTTGTTTAATGGACCCTTGATGGACTTTTGACCCAAATAAATATATAACTTCAATCTGTCTATTTCTTTTGGGCTTGTATTGGGCTTTCAAGTAATGCATTCCAAAATAACTTTAAAACTTTATTAATAGGTTTTTAGGCCCATTAAGCTCAAGTGGGTCCCACAAAGGCCCAATAATTCTTGATAAATCTTAAGTCCTTGAATAAAAATGATCCCGACTTTTGGCTTTGATGAAATCTTCAATTTCATGTCAGCTTTTGTCGGTTCTTCTTATCTTGGTACTTACACACAAGAAACAATAAAACAAGCATATACAATACCATATTTATATGTTTTATGCATTTTAAGTCCGTATTGTGATATAAATGATATGAGTAATTACACTCATATCAGTCGCCATAGCCATCTCTTGCAATCCGGTACAGCACTCCCGTACCAAGCACATCGTAGTCAGATATCACTTCATCAAGGAACAAGTAGAACATGGTATCGTGGAATTATACTTTGTCAGAACTGAGTACCAGATAGGAGACCTGCTTACAAAATCTCTATCCCAAAATAGGTTTCAGTATCTCGTTGGCCTTCGTGGTATGAAGTATATGACTCCAGAAGACTTGGAGGTATTGGCAAATGAAGCTGCTTGATACTCTCTCATGATGACTTCTAAGCGCATCACAGCTTAGAACTCGAACTTTAACTTATGGAAAGTTCATCACGGATGATAACTTATCCTTCACAACGGGAAATTTATTTTTCTCGGTCATGAGCTAGTCACAAAACAATCAACGTTTTGAGCTCATGAAAAACGGACCGGAAAGGGAAGTGTACGTTTCAGTGCTCTTTCCATAAGAAATAAAAGTGAAGTCTTCTATCATGATTATTTTAAAATCGTTGAACACAAATTTTCAAGAATTTATCAAAAGGTTTTTCTAAATCTTTCAAAATTGTGTGTTCAATACTCCCTTCCTCATAAAATGGTTTTTATATTTCTAAAAAATGTCATATGTTATTTTGATCAATTTTTGAGGGGGAGAGTTTTAAAATCCAAGCCTTCAATGTTATTGGGTACATCTCTGAAATTGTTATATTTTATGTATCCAACACATTCTGAAAATGATATTAAATCTGTAATATGTTAAATATTATATCAGAAAAGGCATCTCATCTCCGTACCTCAACATATTTTTGTGGTGTTGTTTTTCCAAAATATTGTCAAATTTTTGTTTCAAGACCCACATATATTGTTGAGAGGGAGCAACCCGACGATAAAAGTTCCATGATTCAGGCGTGCACACATGTTCCTCTCCCAAATAATGTTCAGAAATTTTCATATTTTAATCAATTGGTATCTCTAATATATTATGTTTTGATATTAGAGATAGGGGAGAAAATGTGAATAAAATGTAATATATCGCAACATGTGATCTTAAAGACTCAATTGTAACTCTTTCCTTCACATGCTAAACTATTTCGTATATCGATGCATGTGTGTAGGGGGAGTATTTCAGAAATGTAAAACTTTCTAAGTGTTAAAAGTTTTGATTTTTATCAAGCACTTTGAATGGTTTTCAATGGTTTTATTGTTTCAATCTATGCCCAAAACAATCTACTATCTATGACGAAACGATGGAGTCAAAAGGTGGTTTAGGATAGGAAACTAAGTCTTATGATCCAACCAGAACTGGAGGGATCTACCCAAGGACATTCCATAGCTAGAAATAGTTGTCCTTAGGAAAGATGGAGTTGAATTAAGCTGAATGCGGACTAATTATTTAAGTTAGCACTAGAACAATCACAACAAGGTGCTAGTAATACGTATTGGTAAGCATTGAAGGTGTTGACTATTCTATGCAACTTAGGCAGAAGCCGGGTTAACACATCTTTTGAAGACAAGTGTCATGAACCTAGTATGCTCAAAAGAAACCGGAGGGATCTACCCATAACTTAGGCACAACCCTTTCCCAACCATTCGAGTTTTTCTCAAAAGAAACTTGTCTCATTGTCACGGATATCAACACGTATCTATTGACTTTCACACTCCGAGTTAGTTAATATTGAAAAGGTGGCAGTATGCTCCAGCCTCCGATAACCAAATGCACTTATCGAGTCTAGAGCCAAAAGATATCAATCTATTATCTCATTAGGACACAATCCAGTCCTATGCATTATACTTGTGATACTGCCAGAACATCTGAGTGATACGATTCACAATGAAGATGGAAATCCTGCTTGAGCCAGCATCAAAAAAGCTTATGGTAGATAACTTGTGCGATTCTACACGAATCAAACTTGTGAGAACTGGAAAGCAACTAAGTTTAGATTCTTAATTTATTCAAACTTGATTCTAGGTTTCTTCGCAAAATTCATGTGATCTTGCCAGAACATTCAGAGTGACACTCTTTACTGCTCACAGTGACGAATGGAAATCCTTCCAGTGTCAACCTCAAACAGCATTGCGGTAGGTAACTCGCAAGATTCTTTATGAATCGAGCTTGTGACAAACTGGAAAGCAACAATGGTGCGATTCTTTTTTAATCAAACTTGTTCCAAGAATTCTGAATTGACGACTCTAATCAGACGGATAACATATCCTTATGATTCACTCTTTAGTTCGCAGTCTTCTTTGAGACGGTCGAGTAAAGGGAACTGGCTAGTACTACCGGGAAACCATGTCAAGGACATTCTTAATCGAATCTACCCGATCACAAGTATGGTATCTAATACCGTCTAACGATCATCACCGACCAGAGGTAAAACGCTACTGAGTTAGGATGAAATGTTTAAAGCCATTTTATCCGTGTCTATATATGTTGTTGCATATCAAGATGGTGGCGTAGATGTGTACTAACTGAAGTCGTCTTCACATGTTCATACTAAAAGATAAAGTCTTCCGCAACTCTGATGAAAATTAGAAGGACTAACTACAACTATATGTGCATGGGAAATTGTTAGCCTTTCAAAATCAACAAAGTGTGAACATGTCGATTCAGAAGTCACAAGATCACAAGATAGAGATAATCAAGATACCTAAGAATGTAATAGGTCATCTTAGTCACAAGGATCACAAGATGAAGATCTCATGCAGTCAAAGTCAAATGACAAAGGCTCAAGATAAAGATCACAAAAGCATGAAGGAACAAAGCCGTTACAAACAAGATCAAGACCAAGATACAATACCAAAGAAGGAAGATCACCTCCACAACAATGTATTCACTCAATGATCTTATGGAATTAAAGATGACACGATAAATTGGGGGAGATTCTTAGCCCTATATTTTATATAGTCGAACAAGAATGTAATAGGTCATTTTAGTCGTAAATGGTCTTGTATTGTAATAGATTAGTCGGGCTTGGTATTTAAGCTAATATTGTCTAAGTTAGGGGTGTAAGCCCAAGTGCAAGCCAAGCCCGACCTAAGAAACAAACCCATGAGCCCACCAAGCTCATGGGTATATAAACCCTCTTCCGTGTGTGGAAGAGGGTGTTGGTCATTATTACTTTCTCTCTCTAGTAAACATTTACCTTCCAAATTCTCTCTAGTTTCTCTCCCTACTTCTCTTCTCTTTCTCTCTCTATATATTATGTTATGAATTGAAGTGGGATTAACATTATCTAAACGGTGTGATGAATCGACATGTCGATTCATTGTGAACTGTTACAATGGTTGGAAGTGTTTAACTGCCATATAACCATTCCTAAATAACAGTCTATAACTGTCTGAATAAGGGATTTAGGATTAACCTATTGGGATGAGGAAGTCGGCCAAACATCTCCCCCTTAATTACAAATGCCATCGTTTGCATTTTCATTTGATCTTTAGAACAACTTTTGAAAAATATTTCTCCAAAACTGTGTCTTGACATTAGGCTTTCTTTTGTTATTTCCTTCGACTTATTGATCTTCCATACTTAAGTTTTCAAGATCTTGATCATGTCCTTCTTCAAATTTCTCTGGTATAGTTTCTTCAAACATTGAGTGTTAATTATTATAGTGTTTTGCAAAGCAAATACTTTCTTTTGTTGGTGTATCCTTGCTAGATTTCCTTTAAGTCTTGTTGAAACTTGTGGATGCAATTAACAAAGTTGGTTCTAAATCTTCTTCCACAAGGTTCGATGCTTCTTGTCTTCGATGTCTTTGATCCTTTTTGTGCAATGTGGGCATAACATCCATATTCATTGCAATAAGAGCATTTTATGTTGCTGAAATCTCTAGTCTTTTTCATTGCTTCATTCTAATCTTGTGAGAAATTTTCTTCTTTTCCATGTTTTCTATTATCGTCATGATTTCGGTTATGTGGTGGAATGTATCTTCCTCTTACTTGATTATCATAGCGATGTCTTTGACCATTATTGTTGTGTTTTGCAAACAATAATTTATCGTGATCTTTAAATGTTCTTCCATTCTTAACCTTTATTCTTTCGACATAGGTTTTGAGTCTTGCTATTGCTTCTTCGAGGGTCATTTTGTTTAAATCCGAATATTTTTCGATCGATGCAACGATTTGAAGGAATTTATCAGGTACATCATTTAAGAGTTTCCTAAATCAGTGTATTTGTTTGCATATGTCGTTATTTTTCCTGCAAAGGTATCAATTGATTCTTCTTCCTTCATCTGTAGCATCTCAAAGTCAGATTTGAGCGTTTGTAGTCTCGCTTGTTGGAGTATTTCCTCTCACATATGCCTTATTTTTAAAGCATTCGAAATTTCTTTTGAGGTTTTATGCCTCGATATTTGAAGCAATTATTCTTCAGGTAAGGATTGATAAAGAAATGCTATTGCAGTATTATCCTTCTTATTGTCGATTTGGGTAGTATCTGTTGGATTTACCATTTCCCATAAACCATTCGCTTCGAGAATGATTTGCATTCGAATTGCCCATAATGAATAATTCGTGGATTTTAGCAGAGGACATTGAAACTAAGGTGTACTTATAGTACTGACCTCTTTCTTTGAACCATTTCCTTCTTTTGTTATATCTTTAGGATATTGACTAAAAACTCCAAATAAAATCTTTTAATACTAATAGTATCGAGAAAAATTCTTTTTCTAGTGAGTACTTTTATTTTAGTACCTTGAAACTAATATAATCTTCTTATAAAACTTTTAAAATTTTGTTCATAACTTTAAAGTCTTGTTATTATTTTTTTACTTAATAATGTAAATCTTAAAATCTTATAATCCTTTAAAAAAAACTTAAAAATTAAATATCTAAAATTTTATATAATTCTTATCATAAAACAAATAAGATAGTTTAATTTTCTTATCATAAACCAAATAAGATGTCTTGAAATTTTCTTATCGTAAACCAAATAAGATGTCTTGAAATTTTGTTATTATAAACCAAAAAAAGATAATTTAATTTTCTTATCATAAACCAAATAAGAAGTTTTAAAATTATAAAAACTTAAAAATTTAAGAAAAACTTTAATTCTAAAAATCTTAAAATTCTAAAAAATTTAAAATTCTAAAAACTTAAAATACTAAAAGATGGGTAAATGGTTTGTTTGAAGTTTTTGGGCTTTTGGACCGTAGTCACCCTTTATGTAGAAAGATAGCCCGGTCCAAGCGTCTATGTATCGGTTAAATACCCAGTCTATTTTTTGTGTTAGCATTGAATACCTAGTGCTTTTCTTTCTCTCCTTTTTTGTGTGTGTTAATAAATAACACCTCTCTCTCTCCTTTCTTGGATATATCGAACCCCGTGTCTCTTTGTAAATATCGATCTCTCTCTCTTTCTTCTTTTCTGAGACCGATCAAGAAACTTCTTAGTCTTCTTTGGTGGTTTAACCACCGATTGAAGATGGCTTATGTTTTCGCCTGTTAACTACGTTTGTGATCGCAATTAATAGTTCCCTTAATTGTTCTTGTGAAAAGAAATTGGGATCTAATTCTTCCTTATAAATTGGGGTTTTCTGGATGATTAGAATCAATTGATGATTGTTAAGAAGGGATTGATTCAATCGAATCTTCAAACACGTGAGTTTGTTCCCTTTCTCGATGATCTATTTTTCTGTCTCGTTGATTTGGTTTTCGAATATGGGTTTGATTGAAAAAACGATGCCTAATCCTTTTTTGGGTTTTGTTTTCTTTCGGTTAATTTGGCAAAAAAGGATCGTGGGAAAAAACCCTTTTTTTGCCGGTGTAAAACCAATCACAAGGGTGATTGCACCTTGGTGGCAGGAGTATGAATCCCTTTTCTATTTAAACATAAATATTGATTTGATTGAATTTGTGTTGTTCGTTGTTTTGCAAAAAATGGCTCTGTTCTTTTATTCGAAATCTGGGCCGAAAAATAATGGTATATGATGATTTGGTTTGATTAACCAAAAGCTCTGATACCAACTGTTGGAATTAATCTGTGTGTATGGATCGTTTAAACTATAATCAGGATATACCGAAATAAAAATTGTATTGATATTAATAAATCTGTTATCATCTGCTTTGTTCTTTACAATCGTATCCTATATATACTTATCTAAACGGTGTGATGAATGGACATGTCGATTCATTATGAATCGTTACAACGGTTGGAAGAGTTTAACTGCCATATAACCTTTCCTAAATAACTGTCTGTAACTGTCTTAATAAGGGATTTGGGATTAACCCATTGGGTTGAGGAAGTCGGCCCAACATTCAAGTGTGATTCAATTTTCACCTGGGTCATTTTAACAACTAAAGAAATTAAAATACGAATTCATTAAACCTGTGAGAATATATCAACATATTACATCCATATTTTCATACAATCAAAAATCAATCAAATATACCCACAACTATATTATCTCAAAAAAATTAAAACCCAAATCTATTAATTAGATAACATACCTTTGATTAACACTAAAGATGATAGCATTGTTATTGAATCATTCATCTCAAAATGAAAACAAAATTTCTTTTCATGGTGAATTAATCATGATAGTCTGATAGGGTTAGGTGGCAGTGGTGTATCTGTTACATTTAAAATCGGTAGGGTGAGTATTTTTTTGGTAAAGCTATTACGACTTTAAATGTTGACTTTCGTTAGAAGGTAGTATATTACTTCTTTTTTGTCCCTTGAGTTTTAAAAAGACGCAACTAGTTTTTTACTTGTTTTTCTTTTTTGCTCCTTGGAGTTTTAAAAGACGCAACCCGTTTTTTAAAGTTTATTTTTCACACTTATATTTGGATGAATTTATTGAATATACACGATTTTTTTCTCAATTTTGACCGTCTTTTGTTCAATTTTGACTTTTTATTAGCCAATAAAATCTCATGATTTTTCATATGTGTCAAAATTAAATCTTTTGATTGGTTCATTTTTTTTCCTACAACCTCCACTTTCATGAAAATTCTATATAAACCTAATTATTTTATTATATAAATGATGTTATACATAATAAATGTATTCCTATTAAAGACAATTAACAATAACAAGAATAAAAAGTTTTAAGACCGATATCAGAAAGATTTTTTGAATGTGAAGACTCAAAAACAAAAAAAATGTTAAGGCCTATGATTTTCGTAGTATCTTTAAGATAGATTCGTCATCTTCAAGGTGTTTGAGAATCATGAACATGTATTTCCCAAGATCAAACAACAATGGAAAACCCCATTAGCACAAACGAGTTAATCAAAGCGAAGCAATATGTGCCTTCTCTTGATTATTATGAACCAAGTATACATTATGTCAAAAATGAACGTTAAACAAAAAGAGAGGAGAATGTATATTTTTTCTTGTATGATTTTGAAATAAGACCGAGTTTCCATTTTTAAGGCTATTCGCATCGAATACCGGTTAGAATCAATCGACTGATTTCGCAGTCGGTCGACTACATTTTGGTGATCGATTAGAATAGGTCGTCGCGTAAAAATCGGTCATACTGACGATCTATTCAAACACAATCTTCTCTTTACCGTTAACTTATATATTTAAAAAAACTTTTTTTAAATTTAAAATTTTAACACTTTACCCCTATAAATACCTAACATTTTAAACCATTTTTCTCACGCTTTAAAACTTTATTTTACATCAAACTATTTATATACCATAAAACAAAATGGGTTCAACCCAATCGTGGAGTCCCGATGAGGAGGTGTCTTTCTGTAAAGCTTGGGTAAATATTTTGGAGACGAACACCATGAAAAAGTCAAAAGACAACAACATTTTGGTCGGAGGTACCTGACCACTTTCATAACAAAATAGGTGATTAAAAAAGAAGTTATTACTTTGTTAATTGCAAATGGAAAAAGACTATTAGGCCAGTATTTACTAACATTGAAACAACTCTGGGATTTAAATATAAAATCCTCTAAGTATTTCATGTTCAATAGAAAGGTGGTTTTGTTGAAGCATGGCCGGAGGATCAAGATTCCTACTAAATAAATAATAGCTGAAGAAAGTTAAGCATTTTCTCTTCCCCAGAGAACTTAGTAGACAAGGAGTCATTGCTTCAGCATCTAGGCGGTCTAGTTGATAAAGAACAAGTCCTAAAGAAGAGATTTCTGTCAGTATGGTTTGACAATACCATACTGAATGATGTCGATCTCCTCTAGGATACTGAAGACACTTCAGTTATCCTGAAGGTTTACATTAGGTGGGAAAGATTTTCTTTAAATTAAACTAGAAAGCAGATCTCATTGGGAATAAGGTTGCTTTTAAAGAAAAATATAAGAACAACTTGTATTCTCTTTCATAGTTAATAGGTACAACTTTGTACTGTTTATCACGTGGGATATTCAACCACCCACTGGATAACAAATGCATGGTTACTTGTGAATATGTAAATCCTAATTGTGTTGCCTATATAAGGAACACATTTAGGAGAGACTTGGTTAACCTTCTTGTACTTGAATGATATAACTCTTCCAAGAAGCCAACTCTCTCCTAACATCAACCTAAGCATGCGGCTATAAACTGATGAACGTTAAGGTTGAGACTTAAACTCATAACCTTGGTTTGTACTTTAAGTAGAGGAGATCACCTCAATATTCTCATTCAACCACTTTGTTAATCCGCAAGCAAAGTGTGTCATAGATTCTTTATTAAGTTTTAATAAAATCTCTATACGTTGAAAAGTAATTTGGTATTGTTGTTTTAATTGTTTACTTTGTTATTGCTTTATTAAAACAACTCAGTTGAACCCAACATGCAAGATATTACTTAAGGTTTGTTGGGAATTATCGTAAAGTACCAAGTACCGTTAATAGAAGTGCAAGTACTATTAGTGATAGTAAGTACTGATAGTGTTAACGCGGTACATGTTAAGTACCGTTAGTATTACTGTAAGTACTGCTAGATAGATTAAGTCAAATATATCTTTAGTAAAGATATGTCATAGTTATAATATGAGTATATCTTATGTGATATACTTAATAGGTTAGAATATTGATAATATATCGTGTGTGATATACTTATCATAATAGAACATTCTAGGGTTCCTTGCACTATAAAAGGAACATAGGTACGATGAGTTATTTGTACCTTTTGCCAAAGTCGATTAATAGAGAATCTAATAGTTAGAGTATATTGTTGTTCTTCTTTGCTTTTATAAGTTAGATTCCGCATAACCTATTTGTAACACCCCCAAATATTCATATTTCAAATCAGCGAAAGAGTCGTTGGTGTTACGGAATAGCACATTACTCAAATCATAGACAACGCTTAAAAATCGCGTCGTTTAATAATAAAGCATTTTCCATTCATAAATATCAAATTACATAGGTCCACATATCAAAGTATGTCTTACAAATTTACAAAACATTCAAATGGAAATTTTTATATAAATGCGGGCCATAAACTCTTGCCTGAGATAAAACATGTTAAAAGTCAGCGAAACGTTGAGCAAGTCCATAGAGTTTAATAATAACCATTAACATAAAACCGGTATATAATCATTACCGAAAAGCATTTTGTGCAATTCTTGGTCGTAGACCATAATATAGGCAAAAAATATTTTTATACGAATCATTGTCGTAAATCATAACATAAGCCTGAAACATTTTTATACGAATCATTGTCGTAAATCATACAATACGTTTTATAACGTTGTTTAAATTATAATAAAAACCGTTATATAAAACAGTTATGTAAAACCAGAACACAGGTATAATAATAACTAAGACCCCATATTGCTAGTCAGGCAATATATTATAATTCAAATCATTTATCATACACTATTCCTGAGACCGCAACCTCAGTGTTACCATTATCATTATTATTATCGGATTATTGTAAGTCGCATGACATTGTTACCTTTCTGGAATATATATCGAGTATCCAGCCCGGAAGTCATTTACCCATTTAAAACAGCGTTTCGTCACAAAAATCACGCTAAGTATATCCCTCTAATACATAAATTCGCTTGCCAATCAATGTGATACAACGTGGATCAGCTGCCAAGACGCGAACTGGGGTGATCTTCCCCAAATAGTACTATTATATGCATAAGCGTCTACCAACTCCCGGTAGTTCACAATTCATGCTAATGGGACTTATAGTGACATAACCTAACTAATAATAATCTATTTCAATCATTCATTGGGTCATCTAATCACTCGGGTCCATATCAATAGACATACAATCAGGACCACTTGTGTTCTATTTTTATTAAAACTAGCATGTTATCTCTCTCGCGGGTTTATAGAACATTTCATAAAACATTTAAAAGAGTGCGAGGCTATGAACTCACGTTGGTTTGGAAAGGCGGGTTATCGGCAATTGGGATGTACGGTGCGTGCCTCGATCCCGGAAAACCTAAACAAATATTACTCGATCTTAGACTATGTCGAAAAATATTTATAAAAATTTGTTATGTTTATGTAATCAAGTCATAATCATGATGATCAAGTGGGGTTTTATCACTTTATACATTATATTAGTTTGAGCCCATGTATATGTTAAGGCCCAATAGGCCCATTAAGAGTCCAATACATTATATTAGTCTATTTATCTATTTAGGACCAGGATCATACTCATATGTTGGGCCCAAGTAGGTTGAGCCCATGAGCAAGTTCAATAGTGCTAAACCAAACTAGTTGGGCCTAGTAGTCCAACAAGGCTAATTTGGTCCATTATGGGTCCATATGTTACAAAGCTCGAGTTTGTCGATTTTTACTTGTTAATGTGTTTATATATCAGTAGATGTTTTATAAAAATCTTACATTAGACGGGTCCAACCATCTAAGTTTTATTTGGCGAAAACACCATCCTTTCGGTTTTAGCCGAAAAGACGTAAAAGTTATATATATAGTTTGTAGTTAGAAACCATTTGAGTTTTATTTTTATAAAATATGATACTTATTTATTATAGTATATAAACATATTTTATAATAGTTATTATCAATTATTTACCTTTACATACTTATTTTATATATTAATTTACTTCAAGTTGTCTTTTAATATTATATAACTTAGTGTAAAATCTAATGTAAAAAGTCATGTTCACCATTTTTGTCATATCTTGAGTTCTATAATGAGTTAGAACCCCAAATTTTTGTTGAAGACACTACATGATATGTTCTACAATTTACTCTACTATGGATCCTTCTCAAACAGCGTCTAAATATAAGTTTTAATTCGTCCAAAACAGATCATTCAGATTAGTACCTCAAAAGTATTTTGGTCATATCTTGCTCATTTTTAACATTTCATTGTGTGGCCAATTAACCACTTGTGTAAAAATCTTTTATCTATCATTATATCAAAAAATACAATCCATTTGATCAACTAAAAATGTAAAAACTTACTGTTTTTAACTGCCTACTTATCTAGTGATGATTTTAACATCTTTTACTTGTAGATTTAGGATCATCAACTTAATCTAATGACATAAAATCCCCATGAAATCACTTGATCATCATTCATAGATCTCTTACATATACATTTGGAAATAAATTGACAAGTACATTTACAAAAATAATAGGATGATAGAAAGAAAACAATCTTTATACCAACCAAAGTGATGGAAATGATGAGATTTTAGATGAACAAGCTTGATCTTTGTACCCAAATCTTTAACTTATAGAGACAACTTTTTATGATCTTCAAATTTATAAACTTCACTTGAGAAATCAGCCCAATAACTCCTTAGAAACTTCCTTTCACAAGTTGTAATCACCTCCAATCATCCTCCTTTTATGTAGTTATCATCCTATGTTGATTATAGATTAAGTTGTAAGTTGAAGTTTTTATAAAAATGGTGGTATGGTGGTTGATGGTGGACGACACAAGATATGAGGGAGGAGAGATTGAGAAAATATTTGGTTAACACATGTAGAAATGAGGTGTGTATGTGAAGAATGGGTTTATATATTTAGTCAAAATCATGGGACAAGTGTCTCATGCACTTGTAAAATTTTGACACCAAAGGGTGTTAAGCCCTTGTTGTATCCGCCCATTATGGGGGTGGGACAAGTGTAATACTTGTTTCATCCCCATTATTTTACGGGTACTCCTCGATTTTAGTTTCCTCGATTTACGTGCCGTCGGGTCGATTTAC
The DNA here is from genome assembly GCA_025667525.1 of Glebionis coronaria. NCBI lineage: Eukaryota > Viridiplantae > Streptophyta > Magnoliopsida > Asterales > Asteraceae > Glebionis > Glebionis coronaria. The sequence goes on along the minus strand of CM046881.1, from coordinate 339,129,738 downwards.
GAAAAACGTTTTTGCAAAATATGAAACTACGGCACAAAACGATTCTAATAAAAATTGTCCCATAAAAACGGAGCACAAAAGCGTAAATACGTAAACCTAGGGTTTTCGATTTAAACATAAAAGACGTTAAATTATGCACATAAACCCTAATTTCTTCCCGTAATATGTGAGTTCAGGAACCAACATAAAAATAAAATTTCAAAATAATATACAAGAATAAATTTACTACCTAAAAATGTCAGACTGTCACAAAACGGAGAATGTAAACGTAAACACGTAACATAGAGCTCTCCGGTTTAGACGTAGACGATGCTAATTTAAGACGTAAACCCTAATTTCTTCCCAAAAGTGAGTGAGTTCATAAATTAACAATAAAATAATGATTTTAAATAATACTTGAGAATAAAATAACGACCTCAAATTGATAGATTGTCACACTATTAGATTTTAGTAAGGGTATCTCATGTGCTCTAGTTTGTTTGCAAGTTATTGTGCAATCCTTAATAGGATATAGATCTATTCAAAGGGATCAACAAGTGGTACCAGAGCTTGTTGCGAAACTCCGAACAAGAGAAAAAAACCCCAATCCTACAGTCACAAAATCGAAACAAATGTCTCAAACCGGTGAACATCCTCACTTGAAGAAATTCCAATCCCTGGTCCTATACCACATGAACAACCTCAAATTATGCAGCCTGCACCAGTGGTTCCACCTCCACCAGCTACACAAAATACACATGATGTAGCTACACAAATAGCTACACCTTCTCCCTATACTCTATCTGTTTTAAAACTCCCTATTCTCAAAAGTGATAACTATGAGACTTGGGCCATGCATATGGAACACTATATGAATCACACATATCATACTATGTGGCAAGTCATTAATAATGGGAATACTCCTAAGAAGTTGCATTGGTTACTTGATGGTACATGTTATGCTTTGCCTACTGTCACTGTTGAAGAGGTACAAGTTGAGATAAGAGAAAGAAAGGCCAGAACTGCATTAGCTATGGAACTCTCAGAAGACATTCTACCTAGCTTTCATCACTTCAAGGATGCAAAAGCTATTTGGGACGCTATCAAACTTAGATTTAGGGGCAATGACATATCTAGAAAGATGAAAAAGATTGTTCTAAAACAAGAATTTGTTAACTTCTCAATTTCTAGTTCAGAGGGTATCCATAGTGGATACAGAAAGTTCAGTAAATTACTTATTCAATTAGCAATTCATGGACTGATAATCCGCATGAAGAAGCTAATCTAAAGTTCTTAAGAAGTGTTCCACAAGAGTGGAAAGTGATGATTGTGCACTTCATCACAAGAGATGATTTGGATGTTACTCCATTTTATCATATCTATAACAATCTCAAAGTATATGAGATGGATGTTAAAGGTATTGAGCCAGCCAAAGCATCAGTACCAAAGTCTAACTTGGCCTTTGTGTTAGAAGGAATCAACAATACATACTCTTATAGTACCGCTGGTTGATCAAGTAGGGGTACTTACTTCCAAAGTACTATTTGTGGACCAATTAGCAGTACTTATACTAAAAGTACAGAAAACAGTCCATCCATGACCCAGAATCTACAAGGTAGATCTTCAGCATTATTCAATAAGAATGATGACCTCTCATTCTTTGTTGGACAAGAGAACATACCAAGATTAACTCTTAATGATCTATTCCAAATAGATGATGCTGACATTAAAGAGATGGATCTCAAATGGCAAGCTGCCATGGGCTCTGTTAGATCCAGTAGACTCTATAAAAGGATTGGGAGAAAGATGAATGTTGATCCTAATGAACCATTAGGGTATGATAATTCAAAAGTTGAATGCTACAACTATGGAACGCTTTTACACTTTGCCAGGGAATGCAAGAGAGAAAAGGCTGAAGGTAGCAGTCATAAGTCCAAGAACAACAATTGTACTAGTCCAAGAGTCACTGAGAGTATTCCAAAAGGAGATAGCAAAAGTCCATGGAGTCCTAAAGGAACTAAAGCTTTGGTTAAACTAGATGGACTGGTAAACTGGATTGAAACATATGAAGAAGAAGAAGAAGAGCATGGTCTGATGGCTCTTTCTCATGAAGACACTGAGGTACATCCCTATTGTAAAGATTGTGTTCTTAAGTTTAATAGTCTTAAAGTAGAACTTGAGGAACAATATCAAAAGGTAAATGCATGTAATGTAGAAGTAAATGCTTTTAAACAAGGTGTTGCTAAGTTAGAACCAAATATAGTTTTGTATCAAAAGGGTCAGCAAAACTATGAAGAGAAAATTAGGATTTTCACTCTTCAAATGAGAGAAAAAGATGTGTCTATCAAAGCTTTTGAAAAACATCTTGTGAAAGTTACATCAAAAAATGAAGTTTTAAAAGCTAGTTTGTATAATGAAAGGGAAGTAATTAATCACTAGAAAAAATCTTCAAAAGGCATGGGTAAGCTGATTAATTCACAAATGGGGTATTATGATAGAACAGGCCTAAGTTACATCGGGGACCAACCTGGGATAACTCTGACTGACAAGGACTTATCAAAAGGGATTTTTGATGGTTCTAGTGATTCAGACATTACTCCTGAAAATGATAGGTATGCTAATGGAATGAAGGCAGTTCCTCCACCCTTATCAGGAATTTACATGCCCCCTAATAATGATAAAAGTATAGAGTTATATGAGTCAAAAGCTGTTTATGGTAAAAAGACTAATGATTCAGAGTCAAACTCTAGTACTTTGACCCAGGATGAGCATGTTGTGACCAAAAAGGTTGCTTATCCACCTTTGATGAGCACTTTTGCGCCTGAAGGACATGTGCCTACAACTAGTTCTGCTCCTAAGCAGGTGAAACCTCCTTGTAATGCATTGGATAACAATACCAAACATCATGGTAGTACCAAAAGGGGTGGGCTAGGTTTTGAAAATACTATGTAAAATTTACCTATTGGATCTTCTTTGAAAAGAAGAGGATGTTATGTGTGTGGTAGCTTAAATAATTTTATCAAAGATTGTACTGTGCATGTAGCTAGAATTGCTAAACAAAAGGCTTCACATAGGGTCACAGAGAAAGGTCATGAGAAAAATGCAGAGGGTAAAAAGGAAATAGGACCAAGAGATGACAAACCTAAGTGGGGTCATGCTTAGAAGGTAAATAAGCTAAACAAAACTAACAAGGTTAGTCACCCTCAAACAAACAAAGACTTTGTACCTAGACCAGTGCTTATGAAACAAGGTCTAGTACCTCTAAAGTTTAGTTCTCTAAGTACCGACATACCAAAACCTACAAGTACTGCTAGACCAAAAGCAAGTACTGTTGGTCAAAAGTCTAGAAAACCACTGTCCCAAAAATCATCTAGAAGTTTGTTTGAGATTCTTAAGTCACCTAGAGGTAAGCCTTGCGTAAAACCAGTGCAAATGTGGGCCCCTAAGGGACAAAAACCATGTTTTCAGCCAATTACTGCTAAAATAGTACTTAAGTAAAAAAGGTCCAAAGGCAATGAACCAACTTATGTCTTTGACTATTTAACTAGAACCATGAAATATAAGAGTGTTTGTAGTCTGACTAGAAAAACTACTTACCAAACACTTAAGTATGTAGGTCCCACGAGATCCGAGCCAAATGTGGCTTGGGTCCCTATTAAAAACTAATGAGGTTTGTACATGAGGTTTTAATGGGTGTTGACTATCTTGACAAAATAGTTCTTACAATTTTCATTTAATAACTGAAAAATTATGTGAAATTGTTCTATTATGTGTCTAATCGTTCTCGGTGTCTAATCGAATTGATTACTAGTCAACGTGTGACTCAGTCGTCTTTTGGTAGAAAACAAATAGATTGGTCGTTGTTGTAAAATAAATGTGCAAAACTTTAAAGTAAATGACGGGTAATTAAAACTAAAACTAATTAAAAAGTAATTGTGCACAAATTAAAACTTTAAAAGTAAATTAATTAATTGACGAGAATTTAAAGGTTGACGAAAAGTAAATTTGACAATTAAATAAAAATGACAATTTGAAAGCTTAAAATAATGCAAACTTAAAAATAAAATTAACACAAAATAATAAAATACCTGTCGGAATACCCTCCATCGGAATCCTGTCGGGATCCGATCGGAATGTATACCGTCGGAATGCAAACTTACCACTACAATCGGAATGATGATCACGGTCGGAATACGATCGGAATGTGTATCCGTCGGAATGATCCGTCGGAATACGATCGGAATCACTCCTATCGGAATGTAGAACAGCCAACCCTATCGGAATATCCAAATAACACCTCCGTCGGAATCCCAATCGGAATACCCATCGGAATCTCAAAACCCTTTTCCGATGTGGGGTGATCGGAATGTTGGTCGGAATCTAAAACCCCTTTCCGACATGGTGATCGGAATACAGTAGGAAAACGCAAATAAGCAAGATAAAATAAGCTATGTCTAATAAGCACTAATCGAAACTTTACCAAAACCCGTATAATAAAAATCTAATAAGCTAAAATTTAAAGACTTTTGAAAACACTTAAATGAAAAATATATTCAAAAACAACTTTTTTTTATAAAATAACTTTTATAAACACTTAAGTAAATTTAAGAAAGACACAAATAAGCTATAAAATTAATAATCTGAAACAATCAAAAGCATTAAAACATAACAATTAATCAAATAAGCATAACAATAAGCACATAAACATAAAGATTAAGCAAAACAAGAAAGGTAGAATGAGAGATTTATAAAAACATGATTAAAAATAAGATTCAATAACAAAATTAAAAGAACTTGAAATTAAAGGCAAGAAATTAAAGGTGCAAGACAAGGAAATTAAATGACAATTAAGTAAATGACATGAAATTAAAGGTGGAAGAACTATGTGTCAAATAGTCAACACCTCCTAATATGTCATTAGGAGGGTATTTATAGGTGATTAGGGAGGTTAGCATGTGTTGCTCCTTTCTTTCTTTTCTCGTCTTTTCGTCTTTTAATTCTTCGACTTTTTCGACTTTGTCTCGGGATTATTTGAACTCGTCTTGTAATTTCTTCATCAATTAAACTTGAGTTCTCCGACTTTATTAAACTTCTGTCTTTAGACTTTTTCTTCGATAAATCTTTAGAATAGGCCTTGGACTTCCGTTGTTTTTGCACTCTTGATCTTTTGACTTCGTATTTTGTCTTTTTCTTCGATAAAAGCCCGTGAAAGCCCATGTTTTCTTCCCTTTTCACATTTTGGTCCTAAATCACAACAAAAACACAAACCACGCATAATTCCGACATTTACAACATAAAATACACGTTTTGGCTTGGTTATTATTATAATTAAGTGGTAAAAGGATAAGTGTTTTCACACTTATTAAATGTCCAGGAGCATCTTATCAATGAATTAAAGGATAAAGGCATTGTGGATACCAGATGCTCAAGGCACATGACTGGGAACACAGATTTCCTTGCTGAATTTGAAGAATTCAGAGGTGGACCAGTAGCCTTTGGTGGAAGTACAGGCGGGATTATTGGAAAAGTAAAAATCAACACATGAAGGTTAGAGTTTGAAGATGTGTTCTTTGTAAAAGAATTGAATGAATTAAATCGTTTCTTAGTATCACAAATGTGTGATAAAAAGAACAAGGTGCTCTTCATAGATACACACTGCTTGGTTCACTCCAAAGATTTTGAGATGCCCAAAGAATGTCAAGTACTGCTTAAAGTACCCAGGCAAGAAAACATGTATACCTTTAATCTTCATACTATTACTCCAACATGTGGTATTACATGTTTGATAGCTAAAGTATCTAATGATGAGTCTAATTTACGGCATAGGAGGGTAGGTCATGTGAATTTTAAGAACCTAAACAAATTTGTTAAGGGAAATTTGGTTAGAGGGTTACCCACTAAATCTTTTCAAAATGATCTCTCATGTACTTCTTGTCAAAAAGGATAAAAAAATAGAACCTCTTGTAAACCAAGACTGTCAATTCAGTGACTAAGCCTTTGCAACTCTTACTTATGGATTTGTTTCGTCCAGTTTATGTTATGAGTATTAGTCACAAGACCTTTTTCCTAGTTATAACTGATGATTATAGTAGATTCAACTAGGATTTCTTTTTACTACATAAGAATGAAACCACAAAATTACTTAAGGACTTTGTCACATTAGTTGAGAAGCAATTCACTAAACAAGTCTTAATGATTAGGCAGATAATGAGACAGAACTTAGGAATGTTATGTTGGATGAATTCTGTAGGTCTAAGGGGATCAAGAGAAAATTTAGTAACACTATAACTCCACAGCAAAATGGAATAGCTGAAAGGAAAAATAAGACACTAATTGAGGCTGCTAGGACTATGTTAGCAGATTCACTTTTTCCTAGTACTTTTTGGGCAGAAGCAATTAATATTGCATGTTATGTTCTTAATAGATTTTTGGTAACTAAGCCTAATAACAAAACACCTTATGAACTTTTGACTGGCATTAAGCCAACCATAAGTCAATTAAGACCTTTTGGGTGTCATGTTTCTATACTGAATACTCTTGCTCAGCTGGGCAAGTTTGATGAAAAATCTGATTCAGGATATGTAGTAGGATATTTATTGTAAAGTAAAGCATATAGGGTTTAGCATTTGTCATTAGGTAGGGTTGAAGAAAATTCCCATGTCAATTTTTTAGAGAATAAGCCCAATGTCCCAGGAATTGGTTATGCATCGATGTTTGATTTGGATTATCTGACCAACTCCATGGATTACTATTCTGTGGAACAAGATTGTCAAACTAACAATGCATGTAACGAGACAAGTGTAACAACTATAGGTAATAAAGAAGTGATTCCTTCTACATCAAACAATCAAGATGATGATGCTGATATGCATGTCTATGTACCAAATTTGCCTACTGTCTCACCTGCAGTTGCAAGCCCACAGAAGAAGCAACCAGATATACCAAATGATGATCAACCCTCACATGATGAACTTCAGAGGCTTATGGATCAAGAAAAGAATGCTACAACACATGCTAAAAATTTCAGAGAAGAACCTTTGGAATCACAAAGTTTAGAAGTAAATTTACAAACCAGCGGTACTTTATCTGCAAGTAGTGCTGACACAGTTTCTACAAAATTTGTTGATTCACTATGTAAAACCCCACTTGGATAAGTGGACCGTTACGTGTATTTATGGCGTGTCATCAGAGCATGTAAGGTAAATGTCTTAAAAACATTAAATGACCATAAGGAAATATCGAAATCAAACATCGGTAGTCCAAAGATAAGCTCATACATGCAAAAGTAAGTACTAAAAGGAAGGACTAAACAATGTCCAAATGAACAAAGTAATGTATGAAGTGCGTAAAGTAAGAAGTCTGGATAGCTTACATCCAAAGGCACCTACTCTCAGAATCATAAGAGCGTCCCAGTGTACCTGCCGTTTGGAACATGAAAAGAAACTGCGGCTGAGTATAACGCCCACTGAACGGATATAAAAGCATGATAAGAAGTACTAAGCTGAACAGATGTAAAGAAATGAAACTAATAATCTGATATGTAACATGCAGCGGAAAAACATTGCATGTCCTGGAAAAACCCGGTTTATAACTTGTAAAATAAACTGATAACTGACAAATCTAAAAACATGCATGTACTGTATTTTAAGTGCCAAGAGCTTATATAGGTCATGTAATGTAACAATAAGAGCATGAATACTTAGAGGGGTGACCTCTAACCAATAAACTAGTGGAGGGACCAGCTCCAATGTGAAGGATATAGAGCACACACCACATTCACCTGCTAAACTGTAAAATGATAAACTAGGATACACCCATATGCCTCACTAATAAATACTAATAAATGGCCAACTGAAACTGGAAAGGACACCATGAGAAATCAATCCCTCGAAGAGGAGTCATGACGCTAGTGCCTCAAGTGTCAAGGTTACGGTACCTATGTAACTAGGTGAAACAGGTCATGCATGTATACAAAGCTCACGCAATTAAACATGGTAATCATGGAAAATCATGTAAAGTTTTATAACATATAACTGGGGGAAAACAAATGGCTGCAAATGGGGAATCCTAATCATGCATAGAAAGAAAAGTCCATACTGAAGGACGGAATATCCGTACCTTGTGTCGAGTAACTGACAGAAGATGAAAAGACGGAAATCGTATTCTGACTTCACGCGATCTACATGAATAAAGGGTCAAGTATGAGTTGTCTGCGTATTACATGAGTTACTGTTTCATGACTTGTTTACTGATTCTTGACGTGTTATACTTGTTCCTGAATTATATGTATTGTTTCTTAATCTGGTATAGTTCTTGTGTTCTTGATAATGTATTCATGCTTTATGTGTTCAAATACATGATATTACCTAAATTAGTAACTTACTAAAAATAGCAACCTTCTAAATATAGTAAGTTTCCAAATATAGAAAGTTTCCAAAAATGGTTTCATGAATAATAAATCATTTAATTATATCCTAAGTATTAATTAATAAAAATAGCCAAATCATGATTAATTTAATATGCTAATTAAATTAATAAAAATAGTTACAACTTGATCAATTATATAAAGTTAAATTAACAAAATGATTAATAAAGTTAAACCAAACATCCCTTGTAATTAGTTCGTGTGTCAAAAAACCTTAGCCGAGTCCTCCCCAAGACACCCTCGTCTCGGGTCAGCCCCAAACCAAACGTCCAACACAGCCACAAGGCTGTGGCCTTGCTGCCGGCAACCAATAGTAGCCACCGGCCCTTTCCAGTTGCCACTGCCGGACACAAAGCTCCCACCGAGAGTCCGTAGCCTCTTGGTTCCCACTGCCTGGTCAACGATTCCCACCGGCCCAGTCGGTTACCCACTGCTTAGCCAAACACTTCCCCTGATGGCTAATCTAAGACCCACTAAGACCCTAGAGGTCTCGGTTGCCACAGACTTCAACCAAATACCCCTTGATGCTTCTTGGTTCCCATTGTTTCCACACAAACATCCCTGATGGGTTTTAGGTTGCGACCGACTACACACAGCCACCACCGAGACCCTTGTGGTCTCAGATGGGCACACCAATAAGCCATCGAGAGTCCGTTGACTCTCGGTTTTCGTGACAAACACCAAACAAATCAACCCCGATAGTAAATACATGTTTTTAAATCATGTAATTAATCGTGTGGTGTCATTAGATTCAAGATTCATGAATACAAGGAAGTAAAAAGAAATATTAAGCTTTGTGAAATACCGTGTATGTAATGGTTATAAGATTTATGAACACGAACAAATGCTTGTACCCGAATTAATGATCAAAATTATCTTCCTTCTTGTTTTTATTGAAAATAGTCGGCGGCCACTATAGGGGAAATAAGTTTTTTTTTGTGTTTTTTGTGTAGAGTGAATATTGAGGAATAATGCGATCCCTGGTGGTTAACTTTTTCTCAATGGGTCGGGCTCATGGCCCTTTTTCTTTTTTTAGTTGCCGTCCAAACCGCCCCAATATAATATATATTTCGTTTTTTTATTTTATACAAAACCCGTGTGCTATTATTTGTATCGTGAGTTCGTGTTCCATGTTCGTGTTTATTTCTTGCCATGTATTATTTATTATACATAGTACTTGTAACAATAAATAAAATTATAATAAATAATATGCTGTAATACTTGTCGTGACTTGCTTAATAACTTTTTTAATTAATCTGATGATATCTTGTAATAATTATGTTCATGGATTTTAAAGCGGGGTTTACAACTCTTCCCCTCTAAAAGATTAATTCGTCCTCAAATTAGAACCATGATAATGTTGCGGGTTTTACAATTCTCCCTCTCTAACTGGAAATAAGGATAAGAAGTTCGTATATACTCCTCCGTTTCCCAAGTGTCTTCCCGCTCGAAATGGTCCCTCAAAAGGTTTTTGACAAATGGAATCATATTTCTCCTCATGACTCGATCCTAACGATCAAGAACTCTCTATGGGTCCTGAACATAAGATAATTCCTTTTGAATCTGATCGAGTGGATACGTGATCATGTGGAGAGAATGATAATTGTAACATCTCAAACGGTGCACACTTGATACTTGCATGCCAGCTGTTGTTGTAAGAGAACTCCACCAAGCAGATGTTATCATCCCAGTTCCCTGGGCATTCTAGTCCACAGGCATGTAACATGTCTTCTAAGGTCTAAATGGTACACTCTGACTGACCATTGGTCTGAGGATGAAAGGCTATGCTGATTTTAAGCTTGGTGCCCCAAGCTTTCTGAAAATCTTTCCAGAAACGTGAAGTAAATCGCGGTTCTCTGTCTGATATAATCTCTAACGGAGTACCATGCAGTCGCATGATTTCTTGTTGGAATAGTCAGTGAATTAACTCATCCTTGTGGATTGGGAGAAAATGAGCAGACTTGGTCAAATGATCAACAATGACCTATATAGCACCATTCCTCTTCCGAGTCTAAGGTAGTCATGTAACAAAATCCATGGTGATTTTGTCCCATTTACACTCGGGAATATCTAATGGTTGTAGTTAACCACTAGCTCGCTGATGTTCTATCTTAACCTGCTGGTAGGTCAGACATTTTGAAACAAAGGTAGCAACATCTTGTTTCTTGCCACTCTACTAGAAATGCTGCTTTAGATCATGGTTCATTTTAGTAGAACCTGGATGAATGGAGAAAGGAGAGCTGTGAGCCTCATTCAGTAAGGATTCTTTGAGTGTAAGATCATCTAGAACATATAACTTGGTACCCTTCCATACAATACCATCATCATCAATACAGAACTCAGTCTGCTAATCAATATTCTGCACGATCGCCCAGATTTCACCATCATCCTTCTATGCAGCTTTAATCCGAGAAAGTAAGTATGGTTCAACTCTCATATTTAGCCAGTAACCATGCTGCCCACAAATAAAAATCTCAATGTCTACCCGCTCCTAATCACGAGTGATTTCTTCTTCCAACTTGATACCATTAATCGTGCCTGACTTCCTATAGAGAGCATCGACCACAACATTCACCTTACATGTATGGTACTGAATGTCGGTGTCATAATCCTTAAGCACCTCTAACCACTGTCTCTGTCTCCTGTTTAGTTCATGCTGCGTGAATATGTAGTTGAGGCTCTTGTGATCAGTGAAGATGTCACATGACTCACCGTAAAGATAGTGCCTCCAGATTTTGAGGGCAAAAACCACTGTTGCTAATGTTGGGAATTAATTTGATGAGACAAAACAAGTATAATGAAACAAGAAGGACTTATATGCAAATATCAAACTTTACAAGAATATGGAGCCCTTTCATACAACAAGGAGGACTTATTAGCAAAAGATGGAGGGACTTCTAATGTAATTAAAGTTTTCTTGTAAGAAAAGTCTTGTATTCTAGTATATATAGAATACAATGACCGTAGGTTTTATTCATCCCATTATTCACAATGTAGTCTTAAAGTTGAGTCGTGTGTTCTAGACGTGTGTAACCTTGTAAACACGTCTAGGTTTGTTACTTGTAATCGTTTGAAGTTTAATACAAGTAATCGTTGGAAAAGAAACACCTTGTTCATAATCAATGTTCTAATTCCGCTATGTTTATCATATGAACATTGATTATCCTAGTAAGCTTAATCGATCCGTGATTTATGGTTTCCACAATTGGTATCAGAGCTTGTTGAGGAACTTTTGATCTTAAAGAACACCAGAACCCTAAAATCACCAAAACCCTAATTTTCTCAGAAACCCTAACAACATCATGTCTGAAGCAATAACCTCCTCCTCCTCAGCCTTACCAAACATCAAGATTCCCATGCTTGATGCAACCAACTTTGACTTATGAAAGTTCAACTTTGAACAATATCTGGGGATCTATGACTACACACTCTGGGAGATTATTGAATATGGAAACACTTTCATTAAAGCTCAAAAGATTCTTAATGCCATTGCTCAAAGAACAGCTGTTGTTGGATGTCCTGAAGAGGATAAGAAAGAAAAACCTGGAGATGGTAGAGCTGTGGCTGCTGATGACATTGCAAAGAAAAGGGTTGACATGAAAGCCCTAAATATTCTGAAAGTCTCTTTGGGACAAGAAAACCAACATAAATATAGAGGCTATGAATCTGCTAAGGATCTTTGGGAAGCTCTTGAAGTTGCATATGGTGGCAATGCAGACACTAAGGAGGAAAAGAAAAAGCAACTTCTGCATGATTATGTTGTCTTCAAAGCTCAACCCAATGAGAAACTGAGTAGTGTGAGAAGCAGATTGCTTGACATTACAAGCAAGTTATCCTTCATGGGGACACAAGTTGGTGATGTTGACATCAATGCTACCTTTCTTAAAAGTCTTGGTGAGGCATGGAAGATTGAGGCAAGATCTATTCTTGCCAACAATACTTACAAGAGCTCCTTGTTTGATGACATCTACAACAAACTAAGACTGTTGGAAGATGAAACTCTTTTAGAGCATGGAAGCAAATCTACCACCAACAACATGGCCTTCTTCTCTCATAGTGAAGGTCAATTCAATCAGAAGGAATCTTATATGCATCCAGTTACTAGATCATCATATGTCAGCGCTGGAACAAGTCCTGTCAACGTCTACTATTTAGACGCTGACACATTCAAGAATGACTCCCCAAGAGTTAAACCTGCTGGTTTGGATTTGGATATTGTTTGTGCTTACATTGCTTCTTTGCCCAATGGTTCAGTGATTACATATGAGGACCTTGAGCAGATAAGTGATGAGCACTTGGAAGAGATGGACATCAAGTGGAACATGGCTCTTGCTAGTATAAGGGCAAATAGGTGGAACATAAGGTTTAAAAGGAAGATGACCTTCAATGCTAAAGACACAGCTGGATTTGATAAATCCAAAGTTGAATGCTACAACTGTCATCGTATGGGGCACTTCATGAGGGAATGCAGATCTCCTAGAAGATCTGATGCTGGTAAACCCTCAAGTCAGGTTGTTAAAGCTCAGGATTCTAAAGCTATGGTTGCAGTTCAAGAATATTGACAAGGGATCGATGTCTACTTATATTTGATCTAATATAAGTACTTTATCACATGGATAGTACAAGACATGGAACACAAGGTTGGGTTATTCTACTTCTACATCAAGAATACCTTATTTATTTTTCTTCAAGATTATTACTTAGAGCTACATTTGGAGAATCTTCAAGATTGCATAAATTGTTTACTTCCCTTTTGATGTGATAAAAAGGGGAAGACATACATGCTACACTTGAGGGGAAGCAATTTGAAGATCATGTACAACTTACAAGAGATACACATAGAGTTTTGCCAACATCAACTAGGGGAAGATTGTTGGGTCAAAAAGTTGATGTGGCAGAAACTCAAAAACGAAGAAAGCATGAGGATATTGTCTAAGCGTTGTCAAGAGCAATCTAAGCGTTGACAAGAGCAAATCCAAGGTTGACAAAGCAAGCATTGTCATGTAGAATCTAAGCATTGTCATGTACAATGTAAGCATTGTTAGAAACGTAGACAAAGAAGCTTATGGAAGCTTCTATTTAGGTAAACATGCAAGATATATTCTGCATAAGTTTATTTATATAGAAGATTTACTTGTTTATTTGATTTTATCTCTTGTAAACCCTAATCCTTACACTATAAAAGGAACCAAGGGTCTTAGGTTTTATTCATAACTTTCATTCACAATGTAAACCTAAAAGCGTGTGTGCACTAGACGTAGGATTCAGTGTATACACGTCTAGTGGTTGTTTATTATTAATATAATGAACAATCCAATTTGTTTTAATTCATGTGTCTTGTGCCCTAAACACCTTGTTAATGGTTGTTGTTCTAATTCCGCTTTGATTATGTTAATCATATGAACAATGATCATTCCTAGTAGCTTTAAAGATCCGGAAACTAAGGTTTCCATAATTGGTATCAGAGCGGGTGGCTCTCGATGCTAGGATCAACAAGGTGTTCGAGTCGAAGAATGGTGAAAAAGATGAAAAACCCGTCTAGGGTTTTATGGTCGAATTTTTCTGAGCAACAGTTTTCAAACTGCGATAATTCCTTCGTTAACCGTTGGATCGTCGCAAAATTTTAGCTGGATGTTGTCAGTATAGGTATCTAAGATCTCACCGGAGCGATCGTTAAGTTCAGGTCTCAAGAAAAAGTTATAGCTCGTCGAAGTTGGCTGCTGGTAAAGGTGTAAGTTTTCTGTTTTTGTCTTTTTATAAAATAAGATTTAGGGTTTTATCCCCTAAACCCTAGATTAAATATAAAGCAGAAAAGTATGGGTTTTGAAGGCTGTTATATGGCATATTGATACAAGATTCGAACTAGGTTGTTTTACAAACCCTATGTTAGGGTTTTGGCGCTTAAATTTATAAACCCTAGAATCGGTTCTTGATAGAAGAGATGTGTTCCTGCTGGTACTTATGGTTGCGTTTGATCAAGAAGCAGGATCTTATTTGTGATGTTTTACTAGCTTTGGTGACTTGGTTCATGGACCAACGATGAACCCTAGTAGAACTTATAATACTTACTGTCAAGAATTAATGATTGCTGCAAACAATATGATAAGTATACTTCACATCTGTATTCAAAGATCTATTATTGTTTGGAAAGTGTATACTTTCTACTTCTCACGTGTACAAGATAAAAATAGCAATTACTTTGGTCTGCTTTATATATTGTTCAAGATGTTCACGTGGGTGTTTGGTCAAATAGCAGCAAGGAACGAAGAATGATAAAGCACAGGGAGTTTGTTCGCTTTATGTTTGAATCAGTCAACATAGTACTACATGCATTAGAAAAAGAACGTGCTACACTTGCAGCAAAAGAAAAGTTCAAAGAGATCACGTGATGTTATTATTTGTGGTTGTGGTCCATGTTTTAAAAGTTGTCAAAGAAAGGGACGTGAGAGTATTCTTTACTGTTGGACGATCGAGTGGAATTTTTGGGAAGGAAAGTGACGTTATGAGTTGTTTTGCCAAAAGACACAAGATGAAAAAGTGAAAGCTAGATGTGGTCCCGTGACTTACTGCAAAGGAAAAAGGAATGGCAGTATATGTTTGTGTCGATTATAGCAACGAGAAAAGAACAGCATCTCCAAAGTAAATTTTGTGATACATGGAGATATTTTTGGAAAATATATACTTCACGTGATATTGATTTTAAGTGAGTTTGAAAGTCAAGAAAGGAAACAAAATATGCTCGTTACTTTATTATGCTCAAAGGAAATAAAGGCAGCAAAGAAAAAGGAAAAGAATATAGACGCATGGGACAAGATCGAGTTTGTATTTCACGTGAATGACAGAACAATAGTTTGTGTTTACGTGGGATCAAGGTTACAAGTTATTAAAGAAGAGATAATGCATGCATGTGTTTTTATGCAAAGATAAAGCTGATCGTGTGATTATATAAAACGATAGGACGCAGCTATGCTCAAGTGTGGTCGAAGGATGTTAAAGTTATTTAGCCACAGATGGTGTCAGTGGCTGAGTCGAGCCGCTGACAAGAATGAAACACACGCTGACAAGGAAGACGTTGACACATGAAAGTTTTTAAGCGCTGACAGCGTGTTGTCCGATATATTGTTCTTAAGCGCTGACAAGTATCGTCCGATATCTGACAGTACATACAGATGATATATTGGATGACAAAGGATCTCGGACAGAACTGACTGTTTAAAATTTTATGGCTCGTTTTTTAAGATTGTGTTTGGTGCAATGACGTTTTATTTGATTATGTGACAAGGCTAACCTTGCGGTTACGTACCGACTTGGATTAGAAGCAGAACGCCGACAGAGGCAGCAGTTGCATAAAAGAAGAGGATGATATTGTAATTAAATGATTTTCATTGCAAATTGGAGGTTTCGATGAAGACAATTGATTATTGCTTCTTTGGTGTTGGAGTTGTTTTTCGTAGGTTTGTATTTTATCATATCTCAAAAGACTCGCCTCTCTTTTGAGATAACTTGCTTGTTCGTTTAAATGTTTGGTGACGAAGACTTGTCAAATTTAACAACTAGATACCTTGCTATCATGATGGTTGAGTTTTTGTACACCTTTGTTTTAGGAAAAACAAGGTATAATGGGGGCAAGTATTAAGTATCACGTTTTAGGAAAAACGCGAAACCGAACAAATGCGAGTTCGTTCTCGAGGAGGTGTGTGGATTAATGTGCCAATAAGTATAACCAAAAGTTTGGGGTAGTGTCGTTTTTGGATAAGAAAAGAAAGAAAACTAAAGACGAACTATGATTACAATTAAACTACGACGAAAGACGTAAAACGCGAACGTAAGTACGTAAAACGTGAAAATTTAAAAATTTTAAGCTAAAAATAAATTAAAAATGAAAAAGTAGTTCAAAATAATATAAATAAGGATAAAAATCCAATAAATATATTTTTAAACCTTTTATTAATTAAATATTCAATTTTTAATGCTAATTAAAGCACAAAAATTAAATATTATTAAGAAAAAGCCCAAAATATTATTTTATTGGACAAATAACTCACATATATTATTTATAAACTAAAAAGTATTTTTCCTAAATTTTAAACACTATTTTTCTATTTTTAAAATTCTAAAAACTATTTTTAAACTAAAATAATTATAAAAAATAATAAAATAATGCCAAAATTAACTGAACAATTTTAAAAATCCTAATTTACTCTAATGAACAGTAGAAAAATGAAAAAGTTTGAAAAATCAAATATTTTTCACTAAAAGACAAAACAGTATACAATTTAAACCTTAATTAACTTAAATTAATTAAAAAAAATTAAATAAAAGGTGAACAGTAAAAACTTTTTATACTAGAACTCTTAAAATATTATTCTAAGTCTAGGAAAATTGTTAAATCTGAAAAATACCAATTTTAGGCACTAAAATACAAAATCAGAAACATTAAAAGTTAATTGAAAATACTATTTAATCAAAAAAAATATAAAATGAACAGTAAATAAAAATCTAATTAATCAGAAAAATCAAAAATAAAATAAGAAAAATAACAAAATTGGTTTGAAGGTCTAATTCCTATTTTTGGTCACTAAAGACAAAAAAGGATGAAGACTGACAATGACATGTTGACCCCTTTTGTCTTTTTGCTTAGCAGGGGAAATGTTTGCACTAGCAGTGGGAAGTGAGTTCCCACTGCCTTCACAAAAAAATGAGGTCTGGGCACTTTTGTGCCTAGATCTTGAGTGTTGCTTGGATTGGAGGGCAACCAAAGGCACCCCCACAACTAGTTGGGTTGTGGGGAGTCAACAAAATATCAAAAACAATAAGCTGATTCACAAAATGAAGCTCAAAAGCTCTAAACAGTTACTGTAATTCAGAAAGAGGGCTTAGGCAGTTTTGCTGAAGTGTTTGGCAGTTGGGTGAGTTTTGGTTGGCCAAAACTCACTCAATCCACTCACAAACTCCCTATAAGCACATACAAATCCTAACTTACCATGATTCCTAACAGCCTCTAAGATTTCTATGGCAAAAATTCACAAAAATCATGCAGTTAAGGCAGTTTACTGATTTTAGGCAATGTTTTACCAAAACTAGCATGCAATACTTCACAAAGCTTTCCAAATCCTACTCAATCAACTAATAAAACTCAAAGCTACCAAAGGGAGTGGGCTTAGACAGATTTAAGACCAAGAGTTTCTCACAAACTCATGCTAAAACCTAAATCCAAACACCCCTTAAAAACAGAAACATGAAATTTTAACAAAGATTTCTAACCTAACTTGCATCAAACCTGATCAAATCATCCCTACATGTTTCAAATCATCCAGCAAACAATATCTAACACTTGTCCCTATCATCCAGAAACATAATCCTAAAAATCACTCTAGCCAAAAACCTTTTTCAAGCAAGTATAGAAGAGAAAGTTTTATACCTTGTGACCCTACATCCAGGGATCACCAAGGCAGCTTTGCCTTTTCCATCAAGCCCGGGCTTGAGCTGACCAAGTTCAGGGAGTGGTTGTTGGTATGAGTAGAGAGATTGATGGATTTCAAAAGAAAACAGCCACCACCTTCAATATGTAAGATTTGTTCCTGCCAAGATATCAAACAAAGAAAAGAGAGTGACCTAGGTAAACAAGCTTATAGGAGTATAAGTCTAGCTTATTGATTAAGCTAGCTTATCTCTTTAAGCTGATAAAAAAATAGCTTTTTCAAACAAATTTTCTTGAAACTTATTTTTGATAAAAGTGAAACCCTTTTTTCATCCAAAAATACTTTCAAACTAATACTGAAATAAAAATAGAATTATGGGAATTCAGATTATGCAACTCAAACTCTTTTCATTTTCATTACTTAAAATTTAAAGATTACAAAATCTGGAACAAAATAATAGAAACACATACGTTTATATTTATACAGATAGAAAGAACTATCTAGAATCTTAAATAAAATATTACAGGGAAATTGCAACCTAAAACCCTAATTGTATGAAATGCCAATTGAGCCCTTTGGTCTTTGTCTTCATTCTTGGTCAAAATCGGAGCCATGTGATATGCCAGCTTTCAGAAATGATCTTGGACGTTGATGAGGTCCTTGGAGGCAAAGGAATGAATCTGGGATGTTAATTTGGTCGAGTTATAGGGTTTGGGGGAAAGAGACTTGTGCAGGGGAGGTACGGGGTGGGTCCTACAGCCCATGTGAGTATGTTTTGTGAGGTGGGAAAAGGTGAGGTCGGGTTTAATTAGGGATCTGCAAGGTTTAAGCCGATACCCCTTTGTTTGGAGTCCAATCGGGTCTGGGGGTGATTAGGGTTTAAGGGGATTAAGGGTGAGTTTAGATCCATTTTGGGTTTAAAATGATTTTAAAAAGATGTTTTAGTGGGAAAAAATGTTGACCAGGTTGAAGGTTTGACTTGGCTTATTTAATAAAACCGGGTTATAATAGGGTATTGGACAGGTTAGGGTTATGGGTTTGGGTAGATGGGTTTGGGTAAATGGGTTTGGGTGATGTGGAGGGTAACGTGTCAAGAGATGGTTGGGTGTGGAGGTTTTGCTGTTTGGCAGACTTGGCCCCCAAGCTTTTCACTTTCTTCCATTTTGTAAATAAATGCCATCCACGCCTGAATTCCCTTTAACAACTTTTGCCAAGTTGTCAAAAGTGGCACAACATGTTTTAAACTTTTTTCCAAGGGCTTTAAATGCACATTCTTCAAATTTCAAGGACTGGTCTTGTAATATCTTCAAACATCAAGGACCATACTTGTACAATTGACATTTGGAGGGTCAATTGTGACAAGTTCTTCAAAGATGAGGGGCCATTTTTGGCAATTCAAACTTGAGGGGTCTTTTTGCAATTTTCCAAACTTGGGCTTGGTTCATTGTGCGTCTTCGTTTCCCGTGTTCATTTTTGATTGATTCTTGTGATCTTTTGCCATTTCCTCAATATCCGTACCTAAAAATACACAAGTAACAAACACGAGCATATATTTGGTATATTTAATGATATTTAATGCATTTTTAAGCCCGATTTGGACGATGAGACTATGTATAAAAGCAGTCTCATCATTCCCCCATACTAAACCATTGCCGTGCCCTCACGCAATGCTAGAATAAAGTATCATGGCATCTCCAAAGTTCATTTTTATTCATTTTATTGAATTGATAAACTAGCTACATTACTACTATTACTACTACTTGCGTTTTGGACATAATGTATGATTTTCATCGCAAAATGGGACGTTTAGGTTCATAGAATAAGAACACGTGAATGCTTCGTTAGAAATAATTTCATCGTCCTCGATTTTCACCTTAATTCCATGCCAAGCGTGCAATGAGATCATTGTCATTATAAGTTAGTAATGCTAACACTACTCATATGCCCTAATCACGTACTTATTCTCCCATTATTCCTAAGTTGTATGTCTTATATTTTATTATGTCTTAATGATCACGAGGATACATTGTTGACTTATGCGATAATAGAGATTTAGGTCTAAAAATAGAGTCCTAACGGTGTAACTAAGACCATCAAATCAATAACCCCTCCTAATAGACAACGATGTTAAAAAATTAAGTTGACAAGAAGAATCGATAAACACGGTTTTATAACGGTTTTGAACATGAGACTTATTACCAAGACTTTTATACGCCCCCTAACGGAAGGGCCTTATTATCTTTGGTTTACCTCCATCTTTTATTCAACTTCGCCATGAAGCTTTTATTATGACTTCGGTCTTGCCTTGCCTTTTATTATCCGCCTCATCGGTGGTTTTATTAGCCAAAGACGTATATCCTCACGCTAAAGCGAATTTTGGATCTTTAAAGCTTCGAAGATTAAGGCTTGATTCACTTTCAATTTTGCATAGATTTTAGGCCTTGTGGGGCTTCAAATTGTTTGCTTGATTTAGGTGAGCACTTGAAATCTTATTATTGGGTGAAGCTTTCGATTATTCGGGTGCCAATACTTCAAAACCGTGACGCTGACGATACCTTAATGTCTTCCCAATTTAATTACACGGAAGCTACTAGAAAAGACTAGAAACCCAACAATCCTAACTAAACCGCTAAGTCAATATTTATTAAGCAAAAAATATTTACATGTGAAGGGAGAATAAGAAAATAACGAGAACACATGAGTTTTTGAAAGAATACGAGTACTCTACGTTTAGCATAGTAACTTATAATTAACTCTATCATTTCTCGTCCTCATTTAAGAGACTTAGCCTAATGTGTAGTTAAGGAATCAAAGCTAAGTGCTCAACACGCACGGTCGAGTAAAAAATTACTCTTATTCTCGCCATCGGAAAACCTACATTCGTGTCTTCAAACACTTATAAAATATGAGAAAAATTTTAAAATTTGGCCATTTTTAGCCTTATTTTGCAACAAAACGATAAACAAAACAATAAACTTTGGAAAGCGTGAAGGTTTGGCAAGGCAAGTATCTATTCACCCCCCATACTAAAGTTAAACATTGTCCTCAATGTTTCGAGTCTAGGGGTGCAAACACCCCCATACTAGAGACGTAGTCGAATGCCTAATCTAGCATGGAAAGGGTGTAACCAATAAATTAATAGCCGTTTATGAAGTGTGCTAAAAACCTAAGGTTAGAACATAAAAGGATATATCATTTGGATATTGGAATCTCCAAAGGCAACGATCGAAGCTCGAGTGCTACGTAAAACGAACACGAGAGGCTTCAATGGTGACGATGTACCTAGTGAATCACAATCACGAACAACCACGGAACAAAGGTTGGAAGAGCACAATTCCCCTCGTTACGTTAACTAAGAAAGCAATAATATGTACATGGATAAGCATGAGAATCCCCCACGAGGCACCTTGTTTTTGATAACCGAGTCAAAAGCTCGACTTGAATCCCCATTAATGTGATCATTTAGGGATAATCATGGTTCGGTCATTTTTGGCGGGACTTACATGTAATCAAGGCCCAAAAGCAACCGTGAATAAAGGCAAAGCCTTTATACCGGGATCAAAGATCGTGTCTTCGTTTTGGGATGATAAACGAAACAACACGACTTCAAGTAACATCGTCCCAAAGGGACACAAGAAAATAGCATAAGAAGAGAAGGGTGGGACATTGGTTGGGCATAAAAATCGAGTCACTCGAGGTAAACTCTCACCGTAAGTGTAGAAAGAAATTCTAGTGACTACTTCGGTAAAAGACCGAGATTTTATCTTAAACGTGATACTGGGGTCAAAAATCTCGTCCTCGGTGGAGAACTGTGAGGAAACAAATGAGGCTTCCCCCATACTAGATCCACACAAAACGTCGTCAAAAGAAGTAGACGCGTTTCTAGCAAGCTCAATTAAGCGAGGTGATGACGGAGTTAACTTTGGAAAATTTTTTAAATCAATTTTAAAATCATTCCCTTTTTCATTTTTTAACTCATTGTTACGAAAACCCAAGTTGATTAAATTGAAAATATTTGGTGTTTCTAAAACAATTCTAGGCACACTTAAAATTTTCACATTTATCTTGAAGGCGGGAGGAGGATTTGAATTTTTGAAATGTGAATCGACTAATAAAACATCCCCCTCCGGGCTAACGCAACGGTCCTCATCAAACTCGAATATAGAAGGTGGATCATCAAGTATACGTTTGATCTCGGAAAAATCACCGTCGGGATCAAAAACGTCTTCTCTTCCTCGTGGAAGAGGTTGAACAATAAAGTCGTTGATAATCGAGTCGCTAGCTTCAACCGTCGTGAAACTAGGAAAAGAAGGCTCTTCGATTGAAGATTTTGCCTTTTTCGTTTCGACCTCGATATCGAAAAACGTATCGATGTGAGCAAGGCCATCGGCGGACTTCTAACATGATAAATCCAAAATCTCACTCGGTGTGGGATTAGGAGTAAAAGGCTCGTCTCGTGACGATTTTGCCTTGACGGTTTCAACTTTGTCCTTCGAAGGGATCGAACGTGGGCTTTCAAACATTTTAGCAAAACTACTAACACGTTCCTTCGGAATTAATTTTCGCTCATCTTGTAAAAACGCGGGTTCAACGATTTCCTTTAAAACCTTTTCACATTTTTCTTTTTTAAAATCATTTAATGGAATTTCTTTGTCAAAATTAAGTGTATATTGACTTAGAAAATCCTCAATAATTTCATCCTCATTAGAAAAATTAGGTTCACAAGGTATTAGATTTAAAACTCCCAAGTATCCTACGAGTTTTTCCTTTGGTTCAAAAACATTTTTCAAAACTTCGTTGGATGACTTTTTTGTTTCCTCTACGGTTTTGCAAGACGATGAAGGTTGCACGACTCTAAAATTCGAGAGATATGGATCAATGCGAGACGTACGAGTCTTAGGAGTCGATAAAGCTTTAACCTCTCCCTCGGAATTAGGATTGGTGTTATTAGATAAAGAATTAAATTTTTCCACTAAGCCCTCGAACATTAAAAGAATTTTATCTCTCTCCCTATCATAATTTTCTCTTTCAATAGCATGATTTTCCTTAATGCTATCCACATATCCTTTCCACATCTCTTCATTTTGTTCATACAAACGTTGTTGCCCTTCAATAAAGGTGTCATAATCGTTTTCCATTTTTTTGAAAGTGTCCCTTTGGGTTGCCATTCGTTTATTACAAGTTTCCTTAAGGCTAGACAATTGTTCTTCCACCATCGTTAATTTCTCATTATTTCGTCTCACAAAATCATTAAAGGCATTATGAAAAAACTCATTATTGCAATTAAAAGACGGATCATACGACGAATAGAACGAAGACGATGGGTGACCTTGGTCTTAAGATTGAAAATTGGGACCATGATCACGTGGAGCGGAGTTATAAAGATAACCCCCTCGACCTCCAATAACCTGACAATAAAAACAATTGGCACCATCGGGCGGGCCTCCACAATTTGGACACGAATAATAACCACCATGATTTGACATGATGCAACGAGAACGGTGTTACGAGAATTAAACGTTATAGAGGGTGAAAGAAGAGAATTATGAAATTACAGGGAATGTAGAAGATTATTTTTGTGTTTTTGGTTTTTTAGTTTTTTTGGTATTTTGAATGTATTACGTAGACAAAAATCTACAAATCTCTCCTCGAATCTATTTTCTCGATTAAAAGAGCCTCAAGGAATGAAAACGATCACGTGGAGTGAACGCCTTCGATGACTTTAGAACGTTGGTGGAACACCAAAACGTTCAAGAGGGTTTAATCTTGAAAACAAGCAAATATATATACTTAGATAATACTTTGGTTGGCAAACCCTCGAATAGCCCTTTTTCTCAAAACACGCACAAGCAAGCGGGGGAAACGAGGCGGCGCTAAGAACTTAAGAGCCTTTTTCCCTTAGGTCGTGAAATACAACCGCCTTATACCCACCTTATAGTTTGTGTTAATTGAAATTAAGCCTCACGAAAGTATTTATCTATTTTGCCTTTTACTTTTGCTTTGGATTCGAATATAATGATCGAGTGATGAAATCCCGAATCAAGGTTGTGATTTCTCACGTATTTGGAGTACTTGTATTTTTATTGTTCTACGTAAATACAATATATTAATAATATTCACAATAAAAACGAAAACCAATATATCTACAATATAGTAAAATGATGTTGTGTGTTTAATTTAGGAAAACTAAACACAATTTATTTGGATACTATAATATAATAAGGAAAAATAACAAAAATGAGTATGTACGATATTCACGCTTTTCAAAATGTGAAAAGCAAAAACGCACCACTCACAAAAACACGATACTAATAATGGCACACTAAAAACACCTCCCCGGCAGCGGCGCCATTTTGATGGTTGAGTTTTTGTACACCTTTGTTTTAGGAAAAACAAGGTATAATGGGGGCAAGTATTAAGTATCACGTTTTAGGAAAAACGCGAAACCGAACAAATGCGGGTTCGTTCTCGAGGAGGTGTGTGGATTAATGTGCCAATAAGTATAATCAAAAGTTTGGGGTAGTGTCGTTTTTGGATAAGAAAAGAAAGAAAACTAAAGACGAACTATGATTACAATTAAACTACGACGAAAGACGTAAAACGCGAACGTAAGTACGTAAAACGTGAAAATTTAAAAATTTTAAGCTAAAAATAAATTAAAAATGAAAAAGTAGTTCAAAATAATATAAATAAGGATAAAAATCCAATAAATATATTTTTAAACCTTTTATTAATTAAATATTCAATTTTTAATGCTAATTAAAGCCCAAAAATTAAATATAATTAAGAAAAAGCCCAAAATATTATTTTATTGGACAAATAACTCACTTATATTATTTATAAACTAAAAAGTATTTTTCCTAAATTTTAAACACTATTTTTCTATTTTTAAAATTCTAAAAACTATTTTTAAACTAAAATAATTATAAAAAATAATAATAATGCCAAAATTAACTGAACAATTTTAAAAATCCTAATTTACTCTAATGAACAGTAGAAAAATGAAAAAGTTTGAAAAATCAAATATTTTTCACTAAAAGACAAAACAGTATACAATTTAAACCCTAATTAACTTAAATTGATTAAAAAAAATTAAATAAAAGGTGAACAGTAAAAACTTTTTATACTAGAACTCTTAAAATATTATTCTAAGTCTAGGAAAATTGTTAAATCTGAAAAATACCAATTTTAGGCACTAAAAGACAAAATCAGAAACATTAAAAGTTAATTAAAAATACTATTTAATCAAAAAAATATAAAATGAACAGTAAATAAAAACCTAATTAATCAGAAAAATCAAAAATAAAATAAGAAAAATAACAAAATTGGTTTGAAGGTCTAATTCCTATTTTTGGTCACTAAAGACAAAAAAGGATGAAGATTGACAATGACATGTTGACCCCTTTTGTCTTTTTGCTTAGCAGGGGATGTTTGCACTAGCAGTGGGAAGTGAGTTCCCACTGCCTTCACAAAAAAATGAGGTCTGGGCACTTTTGTGCCTAGATCTTGAGTGTTGCTTGGATTGGAGGGCAAACAAAGGCACCCCCACAACCAGTTGGGTTGTGGGGAGTCAACAAAATATAAAAAACAATAAGCTGATTCACAAAATGAAGCTCAAAAGCTCTAAACAGCTACTGTAATTCAGAAAGAGGGCTTAGGCAGTTTTGCTGAAGTGTTTGGCAGTTGGGTGAGTTTTGGTTGGCCAAAACTCACTCAATCCACTCACAAACTTCCTCTAAGCACATACAAATCCTAACTTACCCTGATTCCTAACAGCCTCTAAGATTTCTATGGCAAAAATTCACAAAAATCATGCAGTTAAGGCAGTTTACTGATTTTAGGCAATGTTTTACCAAAACTAGCATGCAATACTTCACAAAGCTTTCCAAATCCTACTCAATCAACTAATAAAACTCAAAGCTACCAAAGGGAGTGGGCTTAGACAGATTTAAGACCAAGAGTTTCTCACAAACTCATGCTAAAACCTAAATCCAAACACCCCTTAAAAATAGAAACATGAAATTTTAACAAAGATTTCTAACCTAACTTGCATCAAACCTGATCAAATCATCCCTACATGTTTCAAATCATCCAGCAAACAATATCTAACACTTGTCCCTATCATCCACAAACATAATCCTAAAAATCACTCTAGCCGAAAACCTTTTTCAAGCAAGTATAGAAGAGAAAGTTTTATACCTTGTGACCCTACATCCAGGGATCACCAAGGTAGCTTTGCCTTTTCCATCAAGCCTGGGCTTAAGCTGACCAAGTTCAGGGAGTGGTTGTTGGTATGAGTAGAGAGATTGATGGATTTCAAAAGAAAACAGCCACCACCTTCAATATGTAAGATTTGTTCCTGCCAAGATATCAAACAAAGAAAAGAGAGTGACCTGGGTAAACAAGCTTATAGGAGTATAAGTCTAGCTTATTGATTAAGCTAGCTTATCTCTTTAAGCTGATAAAAAAATAGCTTTTTCAAACAAACTTTCTTGAAACTTATTTTTGATAAAAGTGAAACCCTTTTTTCATCCAAAAATACTTTCAAACTAATACTGAAATAAAAATAGAATTATGGGAACTCATATTATGCAACTCAAACTCTTTTCATTTTCATTACTTAAAATTTAAAGATTACAAAATCTGGAACAAAATAATAGAAACACATACGTTTCTATTTATACAGATAGAAAGAACTATCTAGAATCTTAAATAAAATATTAAAGGGAAATTGCAACCTAAAACCCTAATTGTATGAAATGCCAATTGAGCCCTTTGGTCTTTGTCTTCATTCTTGGTCAAAATCGGAGCCATGTGATATGCCAGCTTTCAGAAATGATCTTGGACGTTGATGAGGTCCTTGGAGGCAAATGAATGAATCTGGGATGTTAATTTGGTCGGGTTATAGGGTTTGGGGGAAAGAGACTTGTGCAGGGGAGGTACATGGTGGGTCCTACAGCCCATGTGAGTATGTTTTGTGAGGTGGGAAAAAGTGAGGTCGGGTTTAATTAGGGATCTGCAAGGTTTAAGCCGATACCCCTTTGTTTGGAGTCCAATCGGGTCTGGGGGTGATTAGGGTTTAAGGGGATTAAGGGTGAGTTTAGATCCATTTTGGGTTTAAAATGATTTTAAAAAGATGTTTTAGTGGGAAAAAATGTTGACCAGGTTGAAGGTTTGACTTGGCTTATTTAATAAAACCGGGTTATAACAGGGTATTGGACAGGTTAGGGTTACGGGTTTGGGTAGATGGGTTTGGGTAAATGGGTTTGGGTGATGTGGAGGGTGACGTGTCAAGAGATGGTTGGGTGTGGAGGTTTTGCTGTTTGGCAGACTTGGCCCCCAAGCTTTTCACTTTCTTCCATTTTGTAAATAAATGCCATCCACGCCTGAATTCCCTTTAACAACTTTTGCCAAGTTGTCAAAAGTGGCACAACATGTTTTAAACTTTTTTCCAAGGGCTTTAAATGCACATTCTTCAAATTTCAAGGACTGGTCTTGTAATATCTTCAAACATCAAGGACCATACTTGTACAATTGACATTTGGAGGGTCAATTGTGACAAGTTCTTCAAAGATAAGGGGCCATTTTTGCCAATTCTTCAAACTTGAGGGGTCTTTTTGCAATTTTCCAAACTTGGGCTTGGTTCATTGTGGGTCTTCGTTTCACGTGTTCGTTTTTGATTGATTCTTGTGATCTTTTGCCATTTCCTCAATATCCGTACCTAAAAATACACAAGTAACAAACACGAGCATATATTTGGTATATTTAATGATATTTAATGCATTTTTAAGCCCGATTTGGACGATGAGACTATGTATAAAAGCAGTCTCATCATATCACTTGAAGGAGTTACATTATCGTGCTCAGTGTCTCACAAAGGATGAGGATTTTGACAAAGAGATCGAGGTCTACTTATATTTTCTGTGTCATATAAGTTCGACGTCACATGGATAGTGCAAGATATAAGGTACAAGCTTGGGAGATTCCACTTCTTCAACAAATAGGTTATATTCGTTTTTCTTCATTCGTAATCTACAATTAGAGTCTACATAGTTCATGATTCATTTACATGCACCACTCAAGGGGAAGCGTTTATTAGTTGTTTATCTTTAGAAGACCCCTATTGGATGAGACAAAAAGGGGAAGAAGATTCAAAGATCAAGATATACAACTTATTTTTATGTGGTGATATGTTTTACAAGAAACCTTAATTTAAGGGGAAGCTTGTTTCATTCGTGAAAGATCAAGATTTGAAGATTGGTTTTGTCATCATCAAATAGGGGAAGATTGTTGGGAATTAATTTGATGAGACAAAACAAGTATAATGAAACAAGAAGGACTTATATGCAAATATCAAACTTTACAAGAATATGGAGCCCTTTCATACAATAAGGAGGACTTATTAGCAAAAGATGGAGGGACTTCTAATGTAATTAAAGTTTTCTTGTAAGAAAAGTCTTGTATTCTAGTATATATAGAATACAATGACCGTAGGTTTTATTCATCCCATTATTCACAATGTAGTCTTAAAGTTGAGTCGTGTGTTCTAGACGTGTGTAACCTTGTAAACACGTCTAGGTTTGTTACTTGTAATCGTTTGAAGTTTAATACAAGTAATCGTTGGAAAAGAAACACCTTGTTCATAATCAATGTTCTAATTCCGCTATGTTTATCATATGAACGTTGATTATCCTAGTATGCTTAATCGATCCGTGATTTATGGTTTCCACAACTAACTCCAAATCATGAGTGGGATAATTCTCCTCATAAGGCTTTCGCTATCGTGATGCATAGGCAATATCTTTCGCATGCTGCATGAGTACACAGCCTAAACCCTTTCCTGAAGTGTCACTGTATATCTGAAATCCACCTGTACCAGATAGGAGAGCAAGAATAGGTGATGATCTAAACGCTGCTTGAGTTCTTCAAAACTCTTCTCTCTCTCTCATCACTCCAGACGAATTTCTCCCCTTTGCACATAATGTTGGTCAGCGATAGTGCCAAACGTGATAAGTTCTCTACAAACCTGCGGTAATATCCTGCCAAACCCAGAAAAATTAACCTCTATGGCAGACGTCGGTCTTAACCATTTAGTGATAG
The DNA here is from genome assembly GCA_025667525.1 of Glebionis coronaria. Lineage (NCBI taxonomy): Eukaryota > Viridiplantae > Streptophyta > Magnoliopsida > Asterales > Asteraceae > Glebionis > Glebionis coronaria. Next base: position 339,100,812 of record CM046881.1, on the reverse strand, counting down.
CCTTAACCTTCGCAGGATCCATGGTGATCCCATCTACAGAAAAAGTGTGGCCTAGGAACGTCACCTTACTCAGCCAGAACTCACACTTGGAAAATTTAGCATAAAGTTTCTTCTGGCTGAGAATCTGTAAAACTATGCGAAGATGATGCTCATGCTCTTCTTTAGACATAGAGAAGATTAGCATATCATTGATGAATACAATAACAAACTTGTCCAAGACCTCGTGAAAGACTCGATTCATCAAATCCATGAACACTGTTGGAGCATTCGTGAAACCGAATTGCATGACAACAAACTCGTAATGGCCATATCTTGTGCAAAAAGTAGTCTTGGATATATATCCTTCTCTTTCACTCGAAGCTGATGGTAACCTGATCGTAAAATGTTTTTGTTGGTAATACGTTTTTTGTATAAAGAAAGTCTCAGTCACTCCAACAATATAGTTATAGGCTCATAGTATAAGTTTACTTGTTATTTACTTTAGCCCGACCCATGAGCATGTTCATGGGCCGGAAGCCCAAGCACACTAAGGGTCTTGGTATATAAACCCCTTTCCACCATGGAAAGGGGTGTTGGTTGTTTACTTTCATTTCACATAATACAAACTTTCTTTCTTTCTCTCTCTAGTTTCTCTCTATAGAAAAACAACAACCCTCTTGATTAGTTCTAAGATTATCATTATTCTACAATTGGTATCAAGTGCCATGGGATGATATAAGGTTTTTGTTGTGTTAGTTTTTAGTTTTTATACTCTTTTAATCAAGATATATCCGTGTTTTCAAATTTTTTTGGTTTTTTTCACCATAAAATATTTCTTACAAATTGCGTACATAGTTGTGATAGGGATTTGTGTTATTCATATTCGTGATTTTCATAAAAAAATTGGAATTTTTGGCTTGATTTTTGGGTAAAATTAAAAAGTACAAAAAACATTTTCTTATTCGGGAAAACAGGGTTTTACAACTTGGAATACTAGGGTTTTGCTGATTCCGAATTGAGTGTGGATATCATATTCCGAATTAACTGCAGAGTTCATATCCCGAATTAGCTACAAGGTGTGTATTCCGAATTAACATCTAGATCTTATTCCGGATTGAGTGTGGTTAGTTAGTTATATTCCGACTTAGTTCAAGAATTATATATTCCGAGTTAGCTCAGTATTTCAGATTCCGAATTACGTCGTTGATTATTCGATTCCGAAGTAGGTCATTGATCAATAAATTCCGAATTAGGTCCTGGATTCACAAATTCCGAATTAGGTCCTTGATTATCATATTCCAAATTAGGTCCTTGATTCACAAATTCCGAATTAGGTCCTTGATTATCAGATTCCGAATTAGGTCCTTGATTTGCAAATTCCGAATTAGGTCATTGATTATCAGATTCCGAATTAGGTCGCTGATGAAACAGATTCCGAACTAGATCATCAACTCACAGATTCCGAACTAGATCATTGACACACAGATTCTGAACTAGGTCCTTGATTCACATTCCGAACTAGATCAAGTTTTGGACTTTGTAATTTTTTTTGGAAGAATTTTACATCAACTCACAACAAATTTCACAACCTTATTTCATTGCTCGATCAAAAGATAATCTTTTTTTCCATCAAGTGTTCAAAAAATGAATCCTCATTCATTTATGCCTACAATGACATCGCTTACCGATAGTTAAATCTTTTTGGGTACCGATACTCGCCCACCGTTGCTCATCAAAGACTTATTTGAAGCATGGAAAGGTCGCATGAAAACTTACATCATGGGTAAACCCAATGGTATACTTATGCTTCAATCCATTGAAAAAGGTCCACTCGATTGGGGAGAAGTTACTGTCAACAATGTGACGCGGCCAAGGTTGTATCATGAGTTACCGGATGCTAACAAACTCATTGCCGATGCAGATGAAAGGGCTGTTCAGACAATACTTCAAGCTCTTCAACCCGATATCTATCGAATGGTAAGTGAACATACAGTGGCAAAGGATCTTTGGGATCGCTTAATTATTTTGTTACAAGGGACTTCACTAACTAAGCAGGAACGAGAGTGTCAATTTTATGACTTGTTTGATAGATTCACATACATTCCAGGGGAAACACTTCATGACTACTACTGGCGTTTCACCACTTTGATGAATGATATGAACGTGTATAATCTAAGTATTGCTTATTTTCAACTAAACACCAAGTTCTTGAACACGTTACCCCAAGAGTGGAGTCAATATGTCACCGATGTTAAAATGATTTGAGATTTGCACAAGTCAAATTTAGATCAACTCTATGCTTTCTTGCAACAACATGTGAAGCACGTGATCCAAAAACGTATCTCTCAGGGATCTTATCAAGAACCATTGGCATTAATGGCAAATCCAACTTTGTCATATCACAACTCTCCGCTTGCTTTGGGACACCAATATTCCTATCAACCATTGTATCAAACTCCAAGCTTTCCACAGTATTCGATCTTGCCACAACCGCCTACATCTTATCAGCAACAATACAAGCAACCAGCAACATCATCACAAGGAGACTCACACCATTTACCTTATGCTTCACAACCATATTCACCTTATCAACCTCCAACAAACCCTGCCATCACTTATCAACAACATGAGGCTCCTCAACCCTATTACTCACAACTTGTTAGTGCTCCCTCAAATCAGTTTGTAGCTCAACCAGCACCAGTATTCTATTGTAATGATGAGATTCCAGTCCCTGAGTTTTGACAAGGGGATAATCCTACTGGTATACTTGCTCAAATGTCTGCTTACATCACTCAAGCGTTGAACAAACGAGGTTACGGAGGACCATCTCCAACAAACAATCAGTTGAGGAACTCTTCTAACTCTCGACAACAAGCTACAATTTAAGATGGTAGAGTAACGGTGCAACCACATCAGGGGAGACCAAGTTCATCTAATGCTGGTGCACGTCCATCTAACACTGCTGTTACAAGGGGTAATAACACTAGCAAAATGAAGATGATCATATGTTATAACTGCAAAGGGGAAGGGAACATGGCTCGAGAGTGTAAGCAGCCCAAGAGGAAAAGGGATAGCACATGGTTTTAGGAGAAGATCTACTTGGTGAATGCTCAAGCCCAAGGACGTGAGCTCGATGAAGAAGAGTTAGCATTTCTCATAGATCCAGGAGTTGTGGACACTGACAGTCTCACAGCAGCCATCACAAACAATGCTGCATATCAATGTGATGATCTTGATGCATACGACTCTGACTGTGATGATATCAATACCGCCAAGGAAGCTCTCATGGCAAATCTTTCACTTTATGGAGCTGACACAATTTATGAGGTACCAAATACTGCCAATGATACTAGTATTGTACCTTATCAAGTTGAGCAAGTGTCTGAGTATCTGGAACAGCCTCTGGTGGTTAGTAACTCAAACGAGGAGACAAACAATGATAGCAATATCAATGCAAGTCCCCAGACTTTGAGTGATACACAACCGGGAGCTATTACGACTACAAATTCGTTTGCTCAACAAGATTTGGTTATGGTTTCGGCATCTATGTTGGCCAAATGAATAATGCGGTCCTTGAAACCCTCAGTGTCAATCCGACATTATCTGCCGAGCTTGCTTTGTATAAAGAAAAGGTTAAAACCTTGGAATTAACTCCAGTGACCACTACCTTGACCAATCCTGAATTTGATAGGTTTAGGAAAGTCCAAATGGATAATTTGCTAGAAATTGAGAGTTTAAGAGCAAATATTTCGAAAGAACTTAAAGAAAAAGAGTCAGTCGTTAATAATTTCCAAAAACTACAAACGGATTTCAAAATTCTCGAGTCTAAAAGGGTTGAAACGGAAATTAAGACGTCTGAGAAAGTTAAAAAGACTGAAGTTTTGCTTTTAAAGAAATACTCTACTTCACATTTAGTACACTTGTTTCATTCTTCTTTTCAATAATTCACTCTATCGCGTATAATAGACCTACCACCTAACTCGGGGTATGCAAAGCAAGCATTTAACCACAACCCACGACTTTATGATGCAACAAAGTTAGGATTGGTCTTAGATCCGATTGTGTTTCCAAATGAATCGGAGAGTATGTCACTACATGAAGAGAATTGGTCAAAAGTAATTTTTACATATCCTGAGTATGATTATGCACAGCTTAATGCGGAGTATGCAAAAACAGATCTTAGAATTCGCATTAATATGCAAAAGGAATTTATCCATACACCAGCTTACATGCCTACTAGAGAAAGCCTTAGTATACTTCCTACACTTGTTAATTCGGACGAACCAAAGGAAATTCCTAAGAATCTTCCACCGGTAAGTACGGTTTTGCTAAGCTTGGAAGAGGTTCAACGACACCTAACCGGATTTGACAAGGTCATCCAGGAATGTACGACTTCAACGGCTCAAACCGCTGGAGAATGGGATTTCGAACACATGAAAACGGTGTTTGAGAAAGAGATCGTTCCGTTTGTTGACAATATTAAAGAGGGATTTTTAGATCTCGGGGATAATATTAACTTTGAAATGGGTGAAGTTCGAAAAGTTTTCTATGAAATGGATGATGCTTATGAACAACATTTAATTGAGAAAGAAAATATTTTGTCCGAATATGACCGATTCTTAGAACATATAGTGTCTCTCGAAGTGATGCAAGTTGCTACTATTGAATTTGCTTTTGTGATGACATCTGCTATGAATAAATGTGATGATGTGCATGATATATCTGTGAATATTGTTGAACCTGTGAATAATGTAGATAATCATTCTTGTCATGAATCGAACGCTGAATTTTTAAAGCTTCAAGATTCTTATAACTCACTTTCAAAACGTTTTGATGAGCTTTAACAACATTGTATATCTCTTGAAATTGAAAATCAATCTAAAAATGAAACTCTTTCAAAAACAAATGATTGTGAAAACTCCGTTGAGACTAGTGACAAGATGATTCAGGTGGTTCAGGCATTAGAGGAAGAAATTATGAGACTTAAGAGAGAATCTGTAGCGGAGAACTTGGAACTAGAGGCTGTAGAGATTAAAATCATGCCCTAGAAGATAGAATTACTTCTATGCTATGGGAGTTTAATAAAGTAAAGCAGGGTTTTTCACAAATTTATGGTTCGTTAGAAGAACGCTTCGCTATTAATGCGGCCGAGCAAAAGTCACTCGTTGACCAACTGAACCATAAGTGTGAGGAAATCTCTTACCTAAATATTCAACTCATAGACAAAAACATGGTTTTGGCTGAATTAAAGGAGACACTTCAACTCAAAGGACAAGAAGTTGTTGATAATCCAGCTACAATCTCTGCCCCGACCTCTAGTGCTACAAAAACCAACAAGGTGGTAATCACTAAGAACCCGTTTAATAAGAACAATCCACTGTCATATAAGTTATATATAGATCATGCAGTTAAGCACGCGGATCTTGCTAGGGATGTGGTAGATGATCTTTATGAACTTGATCCTAGGAATAGCTACTATTACCATGCTCATGCTTACATTGAGAGGGTACAACAATGCTTAGAGCACTTGAAGTACATTGGACAACCGGGTTCTGCACCACTTAAACAACAAACCCCCACCATTGCCATGACTCCATTCAATAAAAATCCAGGATCTAAGCCTGTATTAAACACACCCATCAAGGCTAAATCAAAATTTGTCACTAATATTCCCTTGGCTTCTACAGGAGTAATTGTATCTACTAAGGCTAAAGGATCTCAAGACAAGAAGAATAGGATCAAGCCTTCCACTAGTAGGACTGCGAAGAAGAAAGTAGAAGTTCACCCTAGGAATGTTATTTCAAATTTGAATAAAAAGAATCATGTAACTAAGACTAAAGGCCCGACGTTTGTGCAGCAGCCTAAGAAAAATGTGAATTCTAATTTGCGATGTTGGAATTGTAATGAATGAATGTTTTTCTAAGTATCATGATTTATGCCTTGTTGATCACGTGACTGAAATGTATGCAATTAGGAACAATCTTGAATGGATTCCAACGGGGAAGAAATTCACCCAAGTTGGTTGGCAATGGAAACCCACTGGTAGGACCTTCACTGCTAATGGAACTACGTGCCCTTTAACTAGGATCACATCCACGGAAGTTAGGTCTCAGCGTCCTTTAAATAGGAACACTAGCACTAAGAAATGGAAAAAGCGCCCTTTAACTAGGTCTACATCCACTATTGTGCCTACCAGTGAAGAAGTACCTAAGGTCTTTAGACAACTAGAGTCTAAGCCAGCATCTAGGAAGCAAATTTGGAAGCCTAAGAATTCTTTTGATAGCAAATCTAAGATAACTATATCTGTACCTGCTAACACAGAGGAACTTCTAGATTCTGATACATCGTCTTTGTCTGGTGATATTTTCAGGTGGTCCAAATCATCCTCTGGTACTTGGACTTGGATGCTCAAAGCATATGACCGGAGACCGCTCGATGCTCCGAAATTTCGTCAGCAAGTTTCTAGGAACGGTGAAATTCGGCAACGACCATATTGCGAAGATCATGGGTTACGGTGAATACCAGATTAGGAATGTTACGATTTCAAGGGTATATTACGTGGAGGGACTTGGTCTTTCTGTGGGAAAATTTTGTGATTCAAACCTTGAGGTCGCTTTTCGAGAACATACTTGCTTTATTCGCGATCTCGCAGGAAATGATTTGTTAAAAGGTTCTCGAGGGGAGAATCTCTACACACTATCAATTCAAAACATGATGGTCGCCTCTCCTATATGCCTTCTCTCCAAAGCATCTAAGACCAAGTCATGGTTGTGGCATCACCGGTTATCTCATCTTAACTTTGATGCTATTAACCACTTGGCTAAAAACGAACTTGTTCGCGGTCTTCCAAAACTTAAGTTCGACAAGGATCATTTTTGTTTCCCGTGTTCTTTGGGGAAAAGAACCAAGAAATCAAACAAACCTAAAGCCGAAGACACCAACCAAGAACCAGTGTATCTCTTGCACATGGATATTTACGGGCCAATGCATGCAGCTAGTGTGAGTGGCAGAAAATACATCCTCGTCATGGTGGATGATTTCTCAAGGTTTACATGGGTTAAATTTTAGTAACCAAGGATCAAGCACCAAATTATATTATTACTTTCTTAAAGATGATCCAAGTACGTCTTAATGCTACTGTTCGCCGCATTCACACTGATAATGGAACTGAGTTCGTTAATCAAACTCTACGAGACTATTATGAAGAGGTCAGTATTTCACATGAAACTTATGTTGCTCGCACTCCACAACAAAACGGTGTCATGGAAAGACGTAACCGTACACTTATGGAAGCTGCTAGAACTATGTTGATTTATGCGAATGCTCCTTTATTCTTATGGGCTGAAGCAGTGGCAACCGCATGTTATACACAAAACCGCTCCATCATTCGTAAGCGCCATGGAAAAACTCCATATGAGCTACTTCATGGACATAAACCTGATATTTCATTTCTTCATGTGTTTGGTGCACTCTGTTATCCAAATACTAATAGTGAGAATTTGGGCAAACTTCAACCGAAGGCTGATATTGGAATTTTCACTGGTTACTCACCCGCAAAGAAAGCTTACCAAATTTATAACCATCGTCTTGGCAAGATAGTAGAAACTTTGGATGCCGATTTTGATGAGCTGACAGCGATGGCTTCTGAGAAACACAGCTCTGAACCCGCGCTTCATGAGATGGGAACCGGTACAATTAGTTCCGGATTAACTCCCAACAATCCTACTTCTTCATCATTTACACCACCTACAAGGCCCGAGTGGGATGAGTTATTTCAACCTATGTTTGATGAATTCTTTGATCCACCTATTGATGGTTCTCCAGCACCTACAGCAGTAGCTCCGATTCCCGAAGTTGTTGCTCAAGATAATGGAAATCACTGGCACTATTGAACCAAATGTCCCATCCCCCACCAATTCACAAACTACACCTGAATCATCACCCCAACTCGTTCCTAATAATGTTGAAGAGGATTACCAAATCACGATTTGGAAATTGCTCACTCACAAGAGCTTCCATTCTTTGGTTCACAAATACCTGAAAACCCTACCGGTGCGTCTACCTCAGAGGAAGCTCCTGCAATCGGTCACTCCCAACCACCACGGATTGAAACTTACAACATCAAATGGACAAAGGATCACCCAATCCGCAATATTATTGGTGACATCGATCGACCAGTCTTAACACGCCACCAACTCCAAGAACATGCATTATATTGCTACTTTGATGCATTTCTTTCCGATACTGAACCTAAAAATTGGCAACAAGCCATGACAAAATCATCTTGGATTGAAGCCATGCAAGAGGAACTTAATGAATTTTAACGTCTTGAAATGTGGGAATTAGTTCCTTTACCCAACAACGTTGAAATCCTTACATTGTTGTGAGTATATAAGGTTAAACTCGATGAGTTAGGTGGAGTGTTAAAGAACAAAGCTAGATTGGTTGCTAGAGGTTACAAACAAGCGTTGGGTATTGACTTTGAAGAATCCTTTGCTCCTGTTGCACGATTGGAGGCGATTAGAATATTCCTTGCTTATGTTTCTCACATGAACATGATCATCTACCAAATGGATGTTAAGACGAAATTTCCCAATGGTGAATTAAGGGAAGATGTCTATGTCAGCCAGCCGAATGGATTCGTCAACTCGGAGTATCCTAATCACGTATACAAGCTCAAGAAGGCTCTTTATGGGTTGAAACAAGCTCCACGCGCATGGTACGATCTCCTTTCGTCGTATCTCATCTCGAAAGGCTTCTCCAAAGGCAAAGTGGACCCAACATTATTTATTCTCAAGGAAGACAACGACATGATACTAGTACAAATTTATGTTGAAGATATAATATTTGCTGCCACTAGTCAAAGATAGTCTGACCATTTTGAGAAAAATATGTCCACACGTTTTAAGATGTCGATGATGGGAAAAGTTTCATTTTTCTTAGGGTTGCAGATTTCTCAAAATCCCAGAGGCATCTTCATTAATCAATCCAAGTTTTCTATTGAATCATTAAAGAAGTATCATTTTGAAAATTGTGACCTCGTGGATACTCCAATGGTGGAGAGATCCAAGTTAGATGAGGATAAGGAAAGGATAGCTGTTGATCCTAAAGTTTACCGTGGAATGATCGTCACCCTTCTTTATCTGACTGCTAGCAGGCCTGATTTACAATTTGCTATATGCATGTGTGCCCGGTATCAGGCTCGGCCTACAAAAAAAGTACTTACATGTTGTGAACCTCGGATCTTTCGGTATCTTAAAAGAACACTTCATCGTGGTCTGTGGTATTCGAATGATTCCTCTATTGCACTAATATCATATGCAGATGCGGATTATGCTGGGTGTCAAGATACTAGACGTAGCACTTCTGGCAGTGTGCAACTTCTTGGAGATAGACTTGTTAGTTGGGCATCCAAAAGGCAGAAAAGCGTTACGATATCAAGTACAGAGGATGAATACATTGCTATGTCCGGTTGTTGTACTCAAGTTCTTTGGATGAGATCACAATTAACTGACTACGGTCTTGGATTCAACAAAATCCCGATATACTGTGATAACAAAAGTGCAATTGCCCTTTGTTGCAACTACGTTCAACATTCCCCGGCGAAGCACATTGACATACGCTACCACTTCATCAAAGAGCAAGTGGAAAGTGGAGTGATTGAACTGTATTTTGACAACACTGAGTATCAGCTGGCGGATATATTCACAAAGGCCTTAGATCGAGGACGTATCAAGTTTTTGATCGAAAAGCTAGCCATGAAATCATTCTCACCAACGACACTTAAGGAGTTGGCAGAAGAATCTGTAGAATCGTGGTGGTTAACTATTCTAGAGTATCCTTTTATCGTGATCTTGTATATTATCATATATATTTAAACCACCAAAAGAAAAATACAAAAATATAAAACATACAAAAACCATAAAAATTATAAAATCAAGAAAATCCAAAAATATTTTTCATTTTAAATCGGGCATGTCTTTAGTACGGTAATATTTACGGCCTTAGAAATGTCGATTAAAATTGACCCGGCGCCATAAATAGACTCCGTATAAAAGTTGTACATAATTTTAAACATGCCCATATGGCTTGTAGTTATTTCAGACTACAACCCGCTTTTCGCATTAAAGTTACGTATTTCTTACGAAAACATTGGCTCACAACGGGAATTAATTTTCTCGGGTATGGTTTACTTTAAAACCATAAAAGGGATCAAGTTTACTTTATAACTTTTTCTAACACAAATTTGTGTACGTTTCAGTGCACTTATTTTGTTAAAATAAGAGAAATCTTATTGCCACCAAGAATCGTTCTTTTAAATCATTAAACAGAAAATGCTTTCACTGGTATTCGATTCCTTAAACAAAGACTATAGCTCTTTAAATAGAAAACGGGTCAATGTTTAAGGAGGATAATATATTAAATCATTTTTATATCGTCTTCCAGAATTGTTCTCAGAAAAATAAACGGTTAAATGTTGTTCTTCATGTGTTTGTCAAGTATATCGTGCTTTTGATTAGACCTTAGAGATTTATGGTTTTTAGGCAGACTCATTTAAGTGCGTTGATTTGTTTTGTGTGCTCAATAGTTAAAAGAATATCTAAGTTTCAACGAACGTTAAGTATTCCCTTAATAAACGTTAAACTAAAATTTTAATTTTTATTATTTTTATTTTTTTATTTTTTTTAACTAAAATGAAACTGGAAAGAAAAAGAAGGGCCAAAAATGTTAAGTTTGAAACTCTTGATTTAGGTCAACCGTTTGACCCCGCCCCTTCTCCTCTGTCTTTCGTCTCACTATTCACACACAAACAAATCCCTCCTCTGCCGCCATTGTTAAAGCTAAATCAGACACATTCCTGCTTTGATTTTTATTTCGTTCAAAATATATAAGGTAAATATACTTTATTCCTTCGTCCTCGTTTCTGCTTTGTTCCCCAAATGTCAAATTAGGTTTATAGACTTAATTGGATTGATTAAATTGATTGAATAAAAAGGGGTTTTGTTACGGAAATTCATAGGAGATTGCGTTGATTGTGTTAATGCCCAAAACACTTGCGTTGTTTGTTTTGTATGTTGATAATCAGTTAAAAGCAAAAAGATTCAGACTTAGGTTGGGTATAGATGGATTCCGAACTAGGTTTATCCCATCATATGTCCCAAACATGGATTCCGACTTAAGTCCTAAACAGGATTCCGACTTAAGTCCCAAACAGGATTCCGAACTATGGGTATTCCGACTTAGGTCACAAACGTGTATTCTGACTTAGGTTGAAAACATGTGCATTCTGATTTAAGTCCTACACATGGATCCCGAACTAGGTTGGGGATACGGATTCCAAACTATGTTAGAAATGGTTATTCTGACTTAAGTGTTGATTCGTGGATTCTGAACTATGTGAGAAATCATGTATCCCGACTTATGTTAGAAATGGTTTATTCCGACTTAGGTCAGAATGACTCATTCCGACTTAGGTTAGAATTGGCTTATTCAGACTTATGTGCATCGTCGTGTATTCTGACTTAGGTCAGAAATGGTTTATTCCGAACTAGGTCAGAAATGGCTCATTCTGAATTAGGTTAGAATTGGCTTATTTAGACTTATGTGGATCATACCATATTACGACTTATGTGTTTCATAATCCATTCTGACTTAGGTGCATTATTTGAAGGATTCCGAATTGTGTGTTGAATGATTTATTCCGAATTATGTTTGGAATGATGTATTCCGACTTATGACTTGCATTTTTGTTATGATATGCTTGTTTTGGTTTCTATATTATTTTGGGTAACACTTGTATGGTCTTTTAGGTCTACTTGTTATGTTGTAAAGGAAAATGCAATAGGATGCTTTTAAGGTTTATACTACATGATATATATCTCTTATGTATCAATGTGTATGTTTTATCTTAAGCAGATTTCATGGCTCGCACTCAAGAGCAACAAATTCAACTTGACAATGAACTATTACCAGAAGAAAACCGTCTTCCATTCACTTCCAATAATCAACGATTGAAAGAAGGTTTCATTCCATCACAAGCAGCATTCAGAATAGCTATCAAAATCCTGGATCTCACTCCGATCAAATCTGCACTACGGATTTCAGAAAGTGTTCCTGAAATTTACATGCATGAGTTTTCATCCTCTCTCAAAGCCATCACAAACATAAAGTTTTCCTTCAACATCAATCGTCAGAAGAAGGAATTTTCTCTTAGATAGTTTCGTGAAATCTTTGAATTTCCTCCTCCTAAAGGGAAAACATATGCTCCTAATCCAGACTTAAAACAAATACTAGATCTGATTTTGTCTCTTTGTTATGATGGACAATTGCAAAATAATAGTAGGTTTTTACCATGTATAAAAATTTGTTCGTCTCGATTCAATTCGAATTGATCTCCGGTTAAATGTGTGACTCAGTCGTTCTTGGTAAATAAAAATAAAATGTCGTTGATTATCTATAACTAATTAAAAAGTAAATGCGAAGAGTATTTTAAAAACAAACTAAAGACAAGTACAATTAATAGAAGTAAAACAAGGTGAATACTGAAAACTAAAAATTAAAACGATATTAAAACCAATATTAAAACAAATAATAAAACGTGAATTTAAAGCGACACAATTAATAAAATAAAATAAAAAGACGAAATTAACTATCGACTCGGAAATAAAGTTTACTTAATGAAAAAGGAGAGAATAAAACTAAGATGGTACTTTAAAGCTAAACGAGGCAAAACCTAAAGCGGGTACTAAATAAAAGATAAAACTTGAACTTTACGAAAAAATATTAATTTTAAAATTAGACGAAAAATTGAACTAAAAAAACATAACCTTCAAAATTAAAATCAGAACAACTTTCAGATTAAACTAAACGATTACGGAAAAATATTAATTAATGAACAAGCAGGCAAGGAGGCTGCTCAAGCAGGCAACCTACCTACTCAGTTTGGCGGGGAAAGAAGGAACAAGCAGCCACCCTAGCTAGCATGTCATTCATTTATGTTTATACGGAATAATTGTTGACTTTTTCTTATACGAAATCTTAGTTTCTATTCGTTATCCGGAAAATTAGCCAAATTCCTTATACAGGATATTAGTCATTTGTTATACGGAATAATTAATTCTAGTTCTATTCGGGAAAAAATAATACTGCTTATCCGGAAAAAATTAATATACTTCTTATCCGGAAAAATAATATGCTTCTTATCCAGGATTTGTTCATGGTGTTATCCGGGATAATAAATTTGGAGCATATCCGGAATATAACTAAGAACTTATCCGGAATATTGGGGTTTATAAAAACCCGGATATCAATAAAATGCAAATAAGCTAAAATCTAAAAATAAGCAAAATACTAATAAGCACTTATCTAAAGAATTAACCAAATTAATTTTAAAAAAAACTAAATAAGCCAAAATTTAAAAACTTTTAAAAACACAAAATAACTAAATATTAAAAATCAACTTTTTATAAAAATATTAATCTACCAAATCAACTTATTTATCTAAAAACTTAACCAAATCAACTTTAAGAAGAAGCAAATAAGCCAAAATTTAAAAACTTTTAAAAACACTAAATAATAAAAATATTTAAAAACAACTTTTTAAAAAAATTAACTAATAAGCACTTAAATAAAAATAAGAAAATTAACACAATAAGCACTAAAACACTATAAGTTATAGAATCAAACACATAAAAACCAATAAGCACAATCAATCAAAAACATCAATCAAAAAAGAACATGATTAATAAACTACATGATGATCAAAATTAAACAAGATTAAAAGATTAAAAAAGGAAGAATGAGAACGATTAATTGAAAAGCTTGAAATTAAGATGATTAAAGATTCAAATTACAAGATTGATGAAAAAACTTAAAAAACATTTAGAAAAGCTAGAGATAGAAAGTATTAAGCTACTCCTAATCCTAAACTAATCTACTCCTAAATTGACTAACCACAATCTAATTAACTAACACCCTCCCGAGGGTATTTATAGGAGGAGTACATGTGATGCTTTCTTCATTCTATCTTTTTCTCTCGACTTGATTTAAATTATTTGTCTTTCTCGCCGTCGTCTCGGGATTTGTCGATATAAATTGAACTCGTCTTATAATTTTCTTCTTTAATTAGACTTGGTTCTTCGACTTCATTAAACTTCCGTCTTTAGACTTTTTCTTCGATAATTCTTTAGAATAGGCCTTGGACTTCCGTTCTTTTTGCACTCTTGATCTTTTGACTTCGTCTTTTCTCGTTTTCTTCAATAAAAACTCGTGATAGCCCGTGTTTTCTCCCTTTTTCAAACTTTTATCTTGAAACACAATAAAAACACAAACCACGCATAATTCCGACTTTTACGACATAAAATACACGTTTTGGTCTTGTTATTCTTGGAAATAAGTGGTAAAGGGTTAAGTGTTTTCACACTTATTAAATCCCCTACACTTGGCCATTGCAATGCCCTCGTGCAATGCATTAATTTCAAAGCACAGTCTACATTTTTCAACATAATTAACCCACCTTGGCTTTTATTAAAAAGATAGAAATATATAGAAAACAAGTAAAGAAATCAAAGAATTACATTGGGGTTTTGGCTGTCATGAATGTTTATCATCCTCAAGTTTCACGTTCCCCGTACCAAGCTTAAAAACGAGATCATTGTTATTATAAGTTAGCAAACTAACACAAACTCATGTGGCCCAATTATTCACTTAGACTCCCTTATTCCTAGGTGTATCTCATATATTTTATTGTTGTCTTAAATGATCACGAGGATGCATTGTTGACTTATTTCGATAGTTTATTTAGGCCGAAAATAAAGTAGGACGATTTAATCAATACTTAGCTAAAGGACAAAATCTTTTAAAACTGCTTCTCGGGACCTCATAAAGTTCATATCTTGGCATAACTCGCTTCACAATTTGAGACCTTTCTCGCACCGATATTTGGCAGTGACTTCATACTTCGAATCTTGAGAGACGTTCATGAAATAATGGTCTTCTCTTCATAATAGGAATTTCTTCACTTGAAGTTTTGAGAGATTCTTCATAATTGGACCACGAATTCTTCATTTTTCTCCAATCTTTATTTGGGATTTTGATTTACAATGATCCGCCTCCTTTTAGGACTTGGATCTATTTATCCTCATACCTTGCTAGGGTCTTTTCGGATAGACTTCTCCATGATCTTTAGGGAGTATTTGCTTTTCGTCGTGTGTCTCGCTCGTTCATATTGATATTTGATAAATGATTCTTCACTTCACTTTTGGATCTTTAGCAACAAAATGTAGCCCTCATGCCTTGTTAGGGCCTTTTTGGACTCGCCAATTTTCGCATCCCGCTTGAATAAGTTATGCCTTGGCTATGAACTCTAATCAATACCGAGCAACTTTTAAACGATCTTGTGCTAGAAGCTAAGTAACTTTTCAAATCGTACAACCTTACTTATTGAAATTAAATTTATTAGCAAGCGATGGGAGAAAAATCTTATAATCAACTCACCTAAATTCATGAAAGAATACCAAACTTATAATTCACTCTATCATATCTCGTTCTCTATAATTTAAAATCTCATGGAATGAGACTCGTGGATGCTTAGCCAATTAAATCAAAGTTTTGGGTTTTCAAGTCATCTATAGGATCTTGCAACTTCTTAGACTTTTTCAAGTTTAGAATTCGCATTTTAAAGTTCCCTTGATAAACGACTCTCTAAGATCAGTTATAGGAACTTGCGAAAAGTTCTTGTTCTTAACCCGTGAGAGTTAAGACTTTCGCGTTTTAAAGTTCCCTATATAAAAGCCCTAGCAAAACTTGACTTAAACACGTTAAGGATACTAGCTAGAGTAAACTTAGATAAGTAAACTCGGGTTTAGTCAAAAGATTCACAACGTTTGAAAATTAAAACCACTTTATTTAAATTTATTCTAGCAAAGAAAGGAAAATACTACTATACTACTAGGCCAAAATAGATTAAAATTTTTGAAAAATGTCGAAAAATCAAATTTTCCGGTTAAATAAGGACAAATACAAGGAAAAGCCCACTTAACTTAGCTAGAAGTCCCCCTACACTTAATATAAACATTGTCCTTAGTGTTTAAGCATGTGGGAGTGAACTCCCCTACACTTATGACATTGTGTACGTTGTTTAAATCTTGCTAAGGAAGATAGAACTAAAGTGATTCCTATTTTAATATTGGAAAATATAAAATAGAGAATCAAAAGAGTTTAGGATAAAACTGGGAAGTCGGGTACACGGGATCACGGGTCGTCAAAAGTCATCAAGAATGGATCTTTGAAAGCTCGAATCCCTGCACATGATGAGAAAGAAAACAACAAACACATACTAGGGTCTTTCCCTACACTTATTATAAAAACGGATAAAAAGGATAGATACTCAGGTTGCCTCCCGAGAAGCGCTTGTTTTTGTTAACTGAGTCATGAGCTGACTCGTCCCCGAATTAAATGGTCCATGGGGAAGCCTCGAATGTAATACCGGGATCAAAGACTTTGTCCTCGTTCCCGGAGGAAAATAAAATAATGAGAGGCCGGAGGATAAGTCTTGAACGGCAGAAAAGTCCTCTCAACATACGAAAAGTATGTGAGGTGGCGATCTACGGGAGGTGGGGTGGGTAAAGGAATCAAAATGTCAGCCTCAAAAGACAAATGATTATCACTGAGCGGCAAAGTCGTAAAGGTGTCAATCATGGAATGGTCAATGTCACCCCCTGGGTCAAAGCACTCATCCTCCATAATGGTGTCTAAAGGAGTGGATGAAAGGTTCTCGGGAGGGGAACTTGGGACAATATCTCCATGCAACAAATTATCAAAAATAATATCCCCCTCCATATCATCATCATCAATACCCGGAGTTATTGAGAGAATGTCGATTTCCTCCATAGCTGTATCATTATTCTCAACTGAAGTAATAGACGGAGGTAAAGACTCAGAAATAGGAGCAGAATTCAACGCTTCAATTTTAGCAATAAGACGATGAACTTTCAGTAATTTGTCGCGAAGAATAACGTCTTCCATCTCATCTACAAGACCAAGTTCAGTGGTGAACTTCTCGTATGTCGGAGAGAATAAATCAACATCACCGTTATCGCCCGGAGGAGAAGGAGAAATTTCAAAAGTGAAATTCTCATAGCATGGAGAAAAATCATCATCATTAAGAGCGACCTCGTCCGTAAGCTCCTCAAAAGTCAGCACATCACAAACCTCATCAAAGAATTTGTCGAGACCAAAATCACTAATCTCACTCGATGTATCACTATCCTTAGACGCATTAGAGATATCAAGAGTAGGAGTAGTAATCTTAGAAGATGGGTTGAGATTATAGATATCATCCTCGTCATCATCATAATAGTAGTATGGACGCACAAGAGGAGGATTATAGTCACTAAGATTAGATACTTGTTCTTGTTGCTGTCGCTTTTCCTCCTCCTTTGCTTCGTGTATGCTAGCTAGTTCTTGTTGAACGTATTGAAGTGTATTCAAAATATTGGCTCGTTCTTCTTCACACATTCCAACAGAAGGTTGATGATCGAGGGTGTATTGTGGGGGCTCAAAATTGTGAAACCATAATTATAGCACGTATGTGGCTCATAGTAATTCATCGGTTGAGAAGAATTAGAACACGGATTTGGTTCATAATAATCCATCGTTGAAGAAAAATGAGGACACGGATTTGGCTCATAATAATTCATTGGCTGACAATAAGAAGTATCATGAGGGCCTCCACAATTGTTGCAACATGGGTATTGAGAGAAACCCGGTGCATTTGGTTGATATGGATCGTCCTATATGGGAGAGGGTGAAATAGTGTCATTAGAAGAGAAGAATGAATTGAAATATGAATTGATCGAATTGCACGATAGACAACGGCCAAATTCATAATTAGGGATATCCATTCCACACCGTTCGCATGAACACCATTGACAGGATTGACTACCAGAAGATGGTCTTCCACACCCTACACAGTCAACAAACGAATCCATTAAACACAATAGATAAGCAAGAAGAATATTTTGGTGCAAAACTTTCGAAAAAGAAATGCTTTTTATGATTTTTCAAATGTTTTTGGGATTTTTTTGAATTTTCTTTTATTTTTTAGGATTTTTTTGAAAATTTTTGGCAAGAAAATAACGTTCAAAAGTGAACGGATCCCAAAATCCAACGCGTCTCTCACAAAAAACCGTTAATCTTCACGAAAAGAGCCGGCAGCGGCGCCATTTAATAGTAGGTTTTTACCAAGTATAAAAATTTGTTCGTCTCGATTCAATTCGAATTGATCTCCGGTTAAATTTGTGACTCAGTCGTTCTTGGTAAATAAAAAGAAAATGTCGTTGATTATCTATAACCAATTAAAAAATAAATGCGAAGAGTATTTAAAAACAAACTAAAGACAAGTACAATTAATAAAAGTAAAACAAGGTGAATACTGAAAACTAAAAATTAAAACGATATTAAAACGAATATCAAAACAAATAATAAAACGTGAATTTAAAGCGACACAATTAATTAAAATAAAATTAAAAAACGAAATTAACTATCGACTTGAAAATAAAGTTTATTTAATGAAAAAGGAGAGAATAAAACTAAGATGGTACTTTAAAGCTAAACGAGGCAAAACCTAAAGCGGGTACTAAATAAAAGATAAAACTTGAACTTTACGAAAAAATATTAATTTTAAAATTAAACGAAAAATTCAACTAAAAATACGTAACTTTCAAAATTAAAATCTAAACAACTTTCAGATTAAACTAAACGATTACGGAAAAATATTAATTAATAAATAAGCAGGCAGGCACGCTGCTCAAGCAGGCAACCTACCTGCTCAATTTGGCGGGGAAAAAAGGAACAAGCAGCCACCCTAGCTAGCATGTCATTCATTTATGTTTATACGGAATAATTGTTGACTTTTTCTTATACGGAATCTTAGTTTCTATTCGTTATCCGGAAAATTAGCCAAATTCCTTATACGGAATACTAGTCATTTGTTATACGGAATAATTAATTCTAGTTCAATCCGAGAAAAAATAATACTGCTTATCCGGAAAAAAATAATATACTTCTTATCCGGAAAAATAATATGTTTCTTATCCGGGATTTGTTCATGGTGTTATCCGGGATAATAAATTTGGAGCATATCCGGAATATACCTAAGAGCTTATCCGGAATATTGGCGTTTATAACAACCCGGATATCAATAAAATGCAAATAAGCTAAAATCTAAAAATAAGCAAAATACTAATAAGCACTTATCTAACGAATTAACCAAATTGATTTTAAGAAAAACTAAATAAGCCAAAATTTAAAATTTTTTAAAAACACAAAATAACTAAATATTAAAAATCAACTTTTTATAAAAATATTAATCTACCAAATCAACTTATTTATCTAAAAACTTAACCAAATCAACTTTAAGAAGAAGCAAATAAGCCAAAATTTAAAAAATTTTATAAACACTAAATAATAAAATTATTTAAAAACAACTTTTTATAAAAATTAACTAATAAGCACTTAATTGAAAATAAGAAAATTAACACAATAAGCACTAAAACACTATATGCTATAAAAATCAAACACATAAAAATCAATAAGCACAATCAATCAAAAACATCAATCAAACAAGAACATGATTAATAAACTACATGATGATCAAAATTAAACAAGATTAAAAGATTAAGAAAGGAAGAATGAGAACGGTTAATTGAAAATTTTGAAATTAAGATGATTAAAGATTCAAATTACAAGATTGATGAAAAAACTTAAAAAACATTAAGAAAAGCTAGAGAGAGAAAGTATTAAGCTACTCCTAATCCTAAACTAATCTACTCCTAAATTCACTAACCACAATCTAATTAACTAACACCCTCCTAATGACATATTAGGAGGGTATTTATAGGAGGAGTACATGTGATGCTTTCTTCATTCTATCTTTTTGTCTCGACTCGATTTAAATTCTTTGTCTTTCTCGACGTCGTCTCGGGATTTGTTGATATAAATTGAACTCGTCTTATAATTTTCTTCTTTAATTAGACTTGGTTCTTCGACTTCATTAAACTTCCGTCTTTAGACTTTTTCTTCGATAAATCTTCAGAATAGGCCTTGGACTTCCGTTCTTTTTGCACTCTTGATCTTTTGACTTCGTCTTTTCTCGTTTTCTTCGATAAAAACTCGTGATAGCTGTGTTTTCTCCCTTTTTCATATTTTCATCCTGAAACACAATAAAAACACAAACCACGCATAATTCCGACTTTTACGACATAAAATACACGTTTTGGTCTTGTTATTATTGGAAATAAGTGGTAAAAGGATAAGTGTTTTCACACTTATTACCAAACATATCCAAGTTTAACACCTCTAGGCTTGGACAACCCTGGAAAGCAACTTTTAGTATCATTATCCGATGTTTTACGGGAAAATCCAAAGGTTTCGATTCTATGAGACTTTCTCAGGCTCGTATTTTTATGGAATCTACAAGAGACTTGATACAGGGTTTTTCATTCGGTTCAGATTTAGTTCTCGGTATCTCCTCGAATTGATCACAACTCAAAGTGGAATAATTGTTCTTGGTTACAAAAAGGGTGTTGGTTTGTTTATCTATATTAAACTAATAGCAAATAAATATAAATGGTGTTGAGTAAAGTAAAAGCTTTAAAGATTAAACTAAAATAACGAGTTAAAAATAAATGCTTTGAAAACTTAAAGACAAGATGAGAAACATACTAGAACACTTAATTAATATAAAACTTGCAACTTAGTAAAATAAGAAACTAATCTAAACCCTAATCGGAATATACTTAAAAATGCTTCAATCGGAATGTTGGAAAAAGCACTAATCGGAATATGCAAACAAGACTCGTCGAAACGTTTGGTCGGAAACAGGCCAGATCGGAATGTAAACAACAACCCTAATCGGAATGTCAATATTAACACCCCGATCGGAATATGTAAAGATTGCCACAATCGGAATACACTAAAAGGACATAGATCGGAATATGTAAATTGGGGCTATCGGAATAAATGAAAACAGGGCTAATCGGAATACCCAAAAATGTTCAGATCGGAATATATGGCAAATGGATCCAATCGGAATATCAATTAACCCCCTAGATCGGAATGAACCAAAATAACCTCAATCGGAATCCACTAAAACCCTTTTCCATTTTGACAATCGGAAAGAGTGGGATGGTGGTGGTCGGAATAAGCTGATCGGAAAGGGGTTTAGACCCTTTCTGATTTATATGGGATTCGATAGAAAGCTAGGCAATAAGCTATTTTGAATAAGCTAATTCCCAAAACTGGAACGAATCTAAACTGAAACGGATTAAATAAGCACTAAAAACAACTTTTACTAACTTTAAATAAGCAAACTTATAAATCAAATGATAAAAAGATGAACTTTTTAAGAAAACTTTTAAAAAGTAAATAAGCTAAACTTAGAAATAAGGCAATAAGCACAAAGATCTTAGAGCTTATTCGTAAGAAAAATTAAGTAAGCATAAAAAGATTAACTTTTTAAGCACGAAATCATTAAGAACAACACGGATCAAATGAAATTCGTACCAAAATCAATCTAAAAATCAAAGAAAGGTAGAAAGAGATTAAAGATTAAAAGCTTGAATTTAAACTTGATTAATGAAAGAAACAATACAAAGGTTTAATCTTGAAAGATTAAAAGAAAGAAAGATGAAAACTTAGTGAGAGAAAGTTGAGAACTTTCTCTCTCTAAAACTAGAGAAAATGAAAAACTAAAAACTAACTAGCCTCTAAATTGTGAAGTGAAGTCCTATTTATAGGCGTATTCTTGTGGCTTGTGAATGGGCTTTGTTTTTGGGCTTCTTTTCTTCTTTAGTCTTTGTCTTTACGTTTCTTTAAATAAACGTTTCCGACTTTGGATTTTGAGAAGTGTCGGTGAATAATTCCAACTCGTCTTATAATCTTTCGTTTAATAGACTCGAGTTCTTAGACATATAAGAATCTTCCATCTTTGTCCTTTTTCTTCGATAAATCTTCAAATAGGCGCAATGACTTCAAATCTTTTGCATCTCATGGACAATAGACTTCGTCTTGAGTCTTTTTCTTCGATAAAACCCGTGCAACCCCATGTTTTCTTCAATATTCACCCGGTTGACTCTGAAAACACAATAAACACAAAAACCATGCATAATTCCTAACAAATGATATTAAATATGTGTTTTGGTCTTGTTTTAGCCAGAAATAAGTGGTAAAAGGATGGGTGTTTTCACACCTATCAAATCCCCTACACTTAACCATTGCCATGTCCTTATGCAATGCTTAGTGATAAAGCAAATTTACACTTTTCTCATAATCAATCAACCTTAGCCTTATTAAAATATTACTAAACAAGAATTAAAGTACTAAGAGAAATTAAAAACTTTAAAGCAAATAAAAGGATAGAAAACCATAGCTATATGGAAATAACTTGCAGAGAGATCAAGGACTTACATTAGGGCTTTGGTGCTGCGAAGATTTATCACCCTCAAGTTTCACGTTCCCCAAACTAAGCTTAAAAACGAGATCATTGTTATTATAAGTTAGTAAATCAAACACTTACTCACATGGCTTAATTATATGCTTAAACTCCCTTATTCCTAGGTGTATCTCTTATATTTTATTTTTGTCTTAGAATGATCATGAAGATGCATTTTTGGACTTATTTCGATAGTTTATTTAGGCT
Organism: Glebionis coronaria; assembly: GCA_025667525.1. NCBI lineage: Eukaryota > Viridiplantae > Streptophyta > Magnoliopsida > Asterales > Asteraceae > Glebionis > Glebionis coronaria. Next base: position 339,078,134 of record CM046881.1, on the reverse strand, counting down.
GAAAGCAAAGTAGGACGATTTGATCAATAGTTAGCTAAAGGACAAAATCTCTTAAAACTGCTTCTCGGGATATCAAAAAGTTCATATCTTGGCATAACTCGATTCACGATTTGAGACCTTTCTCGGGCCGATATTTGGCATGTACTTCATACTTCATATCTTGAGAGACGTTCATGAGATAATGGTCTTCTTTTTGTTAATAGAGTTTCTTCACTTGGAGACTTTTGAGGGGTACTCCAACTTTGTTGACCACGACTTCATCATTATTTCTTCAATCTCTAATTGGGATTTTGAGATACAACGATCCGCCTCCTTTTCGGACTTGGATCTATTTATCCTCATACCTTGTTAGGGTCTTTTTGGATAGACTTCTCCATGATCTTTATGGGAGTTGATTGCTTTTCGTCGTGAGTCTTGATCCTTCATATTGATTTTGGGAATAATGCTTTTCACATCACTTTGGATCTTCAGCAATAAAATGGAATCCTCATGCCTTGTTAGGGCCTTTTCGGACTCGCCAATCTTCGCGCCCCGCTTCATAAGTTATGCCTTGGCTATGAACTCTTATCATTACCGAGAAACTTTTAAACGATCTTGGGCTAGAAGCTAAGTAACTTTTCAAATCGTACGACCTTACTTATTGCAGATAGTTTATTAGCAAGTGATGGGAGAATAGGAAAATAATTACACCAAGTGAGCTTGTGCAAGAATACCGACTTATAATTGACTCTATCATTTCTCGTTCTCCACAATTTAAAATCTCAAGTAATGAGACTCGTGGATACTTAGCCTAATAAACCAATTAAGGTCTACATGGTTAAGGATACTAGATAGAATAAACTTGGATAAGTCTATTCGGGTTGAGTCAAAATAATCGCAACGGGCCTAATATGTCAAAGACTTCAAAACTAGCTACACCACTTTATTAATATTTTTGACTTTATTGCGGGATATATACATATGAAAGCAACGATAAAAATTTAAAAATTACGACTAAATGGCCAAAGTTAATAAAAAATTTGAAAAATGTTGAAAAAGATGATTTTCCGGTTAAATGAAGGCATTTTAATGGAAAAGTCCACTTAAAACTTTGATAGAAGTCCCCCCTACACTTAAGATAAACATTGTCCTCAATGTTTAAGCATGTGGGAAAAGTCTCCCCTACACTTATTACATTGTGCACGTTGGTTAACTCAAGTTAAGGAAGAGACGACTAACGTGATCAATTTCAAATGTGAGTATGAAGAAAATTGAATCACGATAGTTGAGAGATAGAACCGGATTTCGGATAACACGGGAGCACGGTTCTTTAAAGGTTCAAAAAGTGCATTCATCCCTGTAATCACATCACCACACAAACACAAAGAACCTATAGAGGTCCCCCTACACTTAGGAGGTTAAAACGGAAAAGGATAGATACTCGGGCTGCCTCCCGAGGAGCGCTTGTTTTTTATAACCGAGTCACGAGCCTGACTCGACCCAAAATTAGTTCATGGGGGACGTGGTGAGAGATGGAATCATCTCCTGAGAGATGTCCTCACCAAAGTACAACTTCACTCGTTGGCCATTCACCTTAAAATTAGGTCCATTAGGTTGAGTGAGCTCGAGAGTACCATATGGAAAAATTTGGGCAATGGTGAATAGGCCGGACCAACGAGATTTCATCTTGCCCGAAAAGATTTTCAACCGAGAGTTGAAGAGTAAAACTTTGTCTCCAACTTGGAACTCTCGGTTCTTAATCTTGGAGTCGTGAATGAGCTTAGTCTTTTCCTTATAGATCAAAGAATTTTCACAAGCCTCATTACGGAGTTCATTCAGCTCATTGAGTTGGATCTTGCGTAGGTCACCGGCTTTGTTGATATCAAAATTAGCCCACTTCAAGGCCCAGTAAGCCTTGTGCTCCAACTCAATGGGGAGGTGGCACGCTTTCCCGTACACGAGACGATATGGTGTACAACCAATCAGAGTCTTGTATGCGGTACGAAAAGCCCACAAAGCATCATCAAGTTTATCAGCCCATGAGGCACGATGCTCTCCCACGGTTCTTTCAAGAATTCGCTTTAATCATCGGTTAGAGATTTCAGCCTGGCCATTAGTTAGTGGGTGGTAGGCGGTGGAGAGACGATGATTTACACCATACTTAGCCATGACTCTTGCGAATTGGTCATTGCAAAAATGAGTCCCACGATCACTAATAATGGCACGAGGCACGCCGAATCTAGCGAATAGCGACTTCAAAAAGTTACAAACCACCCTTGCGTCATTAGTAGGTAAAGCTTTGGCTTCAACCCACTTTGAAACGTAGTCAACGGCTACAAGAATGTATTTGTTTCCTTTAGATGAAGGGAATGGCCCCATAAACTCGATACCCCAAACATAAAAGATTTCACATTCTTGAATGAAATTCTGAGGCATCTCGTCTTTATGTGTGATCTTGCCTTGTTTTTGGCAAGCATCACAACGTTTAACCATTTCGTGAGCATCACGATAAATGGTGGGCCAATAAAATCCCGAGTTTAAACACTTTTTTGGCGGTGTAGTTGGGACCAAAGTGACCACCGGTGGGTCCTTTGTGGCAAGCGTCAAGGATTTCTAAAGCTGACGGTCCATCAACACATCAGCGAATAATCAAATCGGCACATTGTTTGAATAGATACGGGTCATCCCAAAAGTAAGTCTTAATGTCTTTGAAGAACTTCTTCTTTTGTTGGGATGTTAGCCCGTCGACGAGAATTCCACCATCCAAGTAGTTTGCAATGTCCGCAAACCACGGGGTTTCATCAGAAGTCGAGTTGATAGACATTAAGGTCTCCAGGGGAAAAGAGTCATTGATTTCTTTGTTCGGATGATCCCCTTGGTAAGGATCCTCAAGTCTACTGAGATGATCCGTGGCTAGGTTTTCAGCTCCCTTCTTATCACAAATTTCGATTTTAAATTCTTGAAGTAGGAAAACCCAGCGAAGAAGTCTTGGTTTGGAATCTTGTTTAGTTAACAAGTACTTCAACGCGGAATGATCGGTATAAACGATTGTGGTGGAAAGGACAAGATAGGGGCGGAACTTTTCAAAGGCATAGACAACAGCTAAAAGATCTTTTTCGGTTGTCGTGTAATGCAATTGAGCCCCTGTCATTGTCTTGCTAGCGTAATGGATTGGTTGGAAGTGTTTATTCCCTCTTTGGCCCAAAACCGCTCCAATAGCAAAATCACTAGCATCACACATTAACTCAAAGGGAAGCTCCCAATTAGGGGTTACCAAGACCGGTTCCTTAGTAAGCTTATCCTTAAGCAAGTTGAAGGCTTCGATACACTCGTTGGAAAAGATAAAAGGAGTATATTTTTCCAAGAGGTGGGTCATCGGGCGAGCGATTTTAGAAAAATCTTTGATGAAACGACGGTAGAAGCCCGCATGACCGAGGAAACTTCTCACACCCTTCACGGTTGAAGGTGGAGGCAATTTAGAAATAACATCAACTTTAGCACGGTCTACTTAAAGACTGGCTTTGGAGATCTTGTGTCCTAGCACGATGCCCTCTTTTACCATGAAATGGCATTTTTCCCAATTAAGAACAAGGCGAGTGTCTTCACACCGCTTCAGCATACGTTCTAAATTGGCAAGGCAATCAGAGAAAGAATCGCCATAAACCGAGAAATCATCCATGAATACTTCCATAGTTTCTTCAACCATGTCATGGAAGATAGCCATCATACACCTTTGGAACGTCCCAGGGGCATTGCATAAACCAAAAGGCATGCGTTTGTAAGCAAATGTTCTGTAGGGACAAGTGAATGTGGTCTTTTCTTGGTCTTTGGGATCGATGGGAATTTGAAAATACCTAGAGAAACCGTCTAAGAAGCAGTAATAGTCATTACCCGCAAGACGCTCGAGCATTTGATCCATGAAAGGAAGAGAAAAGTGATCTTTTCTCGTGGCATCATTGAGCTTGCGATAATCAATACAAACTCTCCACCCAGTAACAAGAAGAGTGGGAATCAACTAGTTGTGTTCATTGGGAACAACGATTATTCCGCCCTTCTTGGGCACACAATGGACGGGACTTACCCATGGCGAATCCGAAATAGGGTAAATCAAGCCGGCATCTAGAAGTTTGATAACCTCTTGTTTGATGACGTCATGAATGCGAGGATTAACCCTTCTTTGGCTCTGGATTGCGGGTTTAAAGTCATCTTCCATGAGAATCTTGTGAGTACAAAAGTTTGGATCAATTCCGCGGATATCGGAAGTTTTCCAAGCAATTGCCTTCTTATGATCTTTAAGCACGACGATGAGGCGAGATTTTTCTTCTTCTTTTAAGTCCTTCGCGATAATGACGGGCGACTTCTTCTTATCTTCAAGGAACACGTACTCGAGATGGGGCGGCAACTCCTTAAGTTCTAAATTCGGAGGATTTTCGATGGGAGGCGTATTCAAAGTCGGAGCATCGATAGCAATAACCTTGGGAGATTGTGGAGCAATTATGTCTTCTTTAAGAAGGTTCTCAATGAGGCGAAGATCTTCATCCCAATTGGTAGGGGAATCGTCATGTTCTAAGTTCACATCTCCCATGGTGGCTTCCAAATCTTTCCAAAGGAAATCACTTTCTCCAAATAGAGATAGTGATGAATCAATAGAGGAAACGGTCTCAACAATGGGAAGAGAGGTTGGAATACTTTTACAAGCATCTTTGAAGTGTTCTTCACAAGCCTCATCAAGAACGTCAATACAATTAACACTCTCGTATGAATAAGGCTGTTTAGAAAGCTTTCCCATGTTGAAGACGATTTTATCGTCACCCACTCTCATGATAAGCTCACCGGCTTCAACATCGATGAGAGTGCGACCGGTCCACAGGAATGGACGACCAACAATTAATGGCACACGAGGGTCCATATCATAGTCAACGACAACGAAATCGGCAAGAAAAGTGAATTTGTTGACTCCTACAAAGACGTCTTCGTCTATCCCCACTGGATAAGCAACCGTACGGTTAGCTAATTCCAAAGTCATTTTGGTGGGGACTAGCTCAGGGAGAGATAATTGCTTCCAAACACTTAAAGGCATTAAGTTAATACTGGCACCTAGATCGGCTAGGGCCATGCAATTCTCTACTCCCGGGAAGTTGCAAGGGATTAAGAAACGACCCGGATCACCAAGCTTGGTTGGCAATTTCCTTAAGAGCACTGCAGAGCAATTCTCATTAAGTTGGGTGTTAGCAATATCAAGGAGCTTCTCCTTGTCGCTAAGAAGATCTTTGAACATTTTCGCATACTTAGGCATGTGAGCGAGAGCCTCAGCGAAGGAGATGTTGAAATTCAATTTTTTAAACATTTTTAGAAAGTTCGAAACCTAAATATCATCCTTGCTTTTGAGCTTCTCTTTCCTCAACCTTGAGGGATAAGGTATATCGGAAGAAGAGGAAGGTTTTGGGATCGAAGGATCACTCACATCCTTGGGTGAAGGAGGGGTAGAAGTAAGAGGTGGAGAAATTGGGGAAGGAGAAGGATGAGGAATAGGAGCAGGTGACTCGTTTTCCTTAGTCACAATAACCGTTGGAGGTATAGGAAGCTCGGGTTCCTTGGTACCTTTGCCACTGCGAGTGGTGATTGCTTTCATCTCCCCTCTTGGATTCGCAACGGTGTTACTCGGAAGAGTACCGAAAGAAGAGGGTTGATTACCTTGGAAGAAACTAGCCATCATGTTCCTTAAGTCATTCGTTTGACTTGCCAAACTGATTCTCATATCAGCTCGCAGATCGTTTCCTTGTTTCACCATGTCTGCTTTCAAGTTGAGCACTTCTCGCCGGAGATTGTCCACGATCACATCATTAGTCCTCATGTAGGTTCCAATATCTTGGGGTAATGCGGTGGGTTGGTTGGGAGGAGCATTATAGGCGGGTGGTTGATAAGAAGGTTGTTGGTAAACTTGGTTGTTTCTTTGAGGTGGATATGGTTGTTTGTGAGGTGGTATGTATGGTGTACGAGGTTGTTGTTGTTGAGGAGGGCGATTGAGGTTTTGTTGTTGGTTTGGGTTGTTAGGAGGAAAACCGGGCGGGGAAAGAAAGTTGTTTGAGCGATAGCTAAGCAAGTTGCGGTCTCCTTGAGGACGAGCTTGATAAGCGGCCGGAGGATAGGTACCGTATGCTGCATTAACATTCTCAGATGGATAGTCTTGGGTGGCGATACAAGTGGTGTAAGAGTGGGGACCCCCGCATATCTCACATGGTTGGCTAACAGCATTGACTTGAGCGTCGTGAGCGTTTTTAGCATTGATGTTGTTGGTATTGCTAGCGGTTTGGGCGGCAAGCGATTCAAGAAGCGTAGTAATTTTGTCAAATCGCTTATCGTTGTCACTAGTATTAGCACTAGCGGTATTGGTCCGCACACTCTTGGTTTGCACACGAGACTTATTTTCAATAATATCCCAAGAGGCATTGGAAGTCTTAACCAAAATATTACCCCCCGAGGCACTATTTAGTGAATCTTGGTCATTCATGCTTAAACCATTATAAAAAGTATTAATTTGGTGCACTTTGGTAAAACCATGTTGTGGGCATTTTCTCAAAAGGTCTTTAAAACGGTCCCAAGATTCACTAAAAGACTCATCGTACTTTTGTTCAAAATTAATGATTTCATTTCGCAAAGCGGTAGTACGAGAAGGTGGGAAAAAGTAGTTGATAAATTTTGTCTCCAAATCCGTCCATGTATGAATACTTTGTGGCGGTTCCTTTGCAAGCCAATGCCGGGCTTGTCCCTCTAAAGAAAAGAGAAAAAGTTGTAAACGGATTACCTCTTGTGGAACACCATTGAATTTGACCGTATTCGTGAGTTACAAGAACCTTTTGATGTGGTCATGAGGATCATCAATGGTACGCCCCAAGAATGGTTGAGCAGAGACCATGTGGATAAAACTGGATTTGTGCTCAAAGTTGTTGGCTGCAATCGCGGGTATGACAATTGGATCATTGTTTCCCTCCACATGTGCTTGTAACAGTTCAATCATAGGGCGATTGTCCGGTAAAGGTTCATTGTTGTTGTTATTATTGTTGTTGAGAGGTGGGTTGTTTTTGTTATTGTTTTGAGGTGGATTGTTGTTGTTGTTTTGTACACCGGCCATGTTTAAGTCTTCGAGAGGCTCGGGCTCTTGACAAGACGTTAATCGTGTACGCATGCACCTGCAAAAGAACTAACAAAGCAAGCATGAAATATTTTTGGTGTTTAAGGTTTTTTAATTTTTTTTTGTATTTTTGAAAATTTTATATTTTTTAGTATTTTTGAAAATTTTTAAAGCTGAAAATGTAACGTTCACGGCGAACGGATCCCAAAATCCAAGTTCTCACAAAAAAACTGTTAATGTGAACGAGAAGAGCCGGCAGCGACGCCATTTGATACAGGGTTTTTCATTGGGTTCAGATTTAGTTCTCGGTATCTCCTCGAATTGATCACAGATCAAAGTGGAATAATTGTTCTTGGTTACAAAAAGGGTGTTGGTTTGTTTATCTATATTAAACTAATAGCAAATAAATATAAATGGCGTTAAGTAAAGTAAAAGCTTTAAAGATTAAACTAAAATAACGAGTTAAAAATAAATGCTTTGAAAACTTAAAGACAAGATGAGAAACATACTAGAACACTTAATTAATGTAAAACTTGCAACTTAGTAAAATAAGAAACTAATATAAACCCTAATCGGAATATACTTAAAAATGCTTCAATCGGAATGTTGGGAAAAGCACTAATCGGAATATGCAAACAAGACTCGTCGGAATGTTTGGTCGGAAACAGGCCAGATCGGAATGTAAACAACAACCCTAATCGGAATGTCAATATTAACACCCCGATCGGAATATGTAAAGATTGCCACAATCGGAATACACTAAAAGGACATAGATCGGAATATGTAAATTGGGGCTATCGGAATAAATGAAAACAGGGCTAATCAGAATACCCAAAAATGTTCAGATCGGAATATATGGCAAATGGATCCAATCGGAATATCAATAAAACCCCTAGATCGGAATGAACCAAAATAACCTCAATCGGAATCCACTAAAACCCTTTTCCGATTTGACAATCGGAAAGAGTGGGATGGTGGTGGTCGGAATAAGCTGATCGGAAAGGGGTTTAGACCCTTTCCGATTTATATGGGATTCGATAGAAAGCTAGGCAATATGCTATTTTGAATAAGCTAATTCCCAAAACTTGAACGAATCAAAACTGAAACGGATTAAATAAGCACTAAAAGAAACTTTTACTAACTTAAAATAAGCAAACTTATAAATCAAATGATAAAAATATGAACTTTTTAAGAAAACTTTTAAAAAGTAAATAAGCTAAACTTAGAAATAAGCCAATAAGCACAAAGATCTTAGAGCTTATTCGTAAGAAAACTTAAGTAAGCATAAAAAGATTAACTTTTTAAGCACGAAATCATTAAGAACAACACGGATCAAATGAAATTCGTACCATAATCAATCTAAAAATCAAAGAAAGGTAGAAAGAGATTAAAGATTAAAAGCTTGAATTTAAACTTGATTAATGAAAGAAACAATACAAAGGTTTAATCTTGAAAGATTAAAAGAAAGAAAGATGAAAACTTAGTGAGAGAAAGTTGAGAACTTTCTCTCTCTAAAACTAGAGAAAATGAAAAACTAAAAACTAACTAGCCTCTAAATTGTGAAGTGAAGTCCTATTTATAGGCGTATTCTTGTGGCTTGTGAATGGGCTTTGTTTTTGGGCTTCTTTTCTTCTTTAGTCTTTAGTCTTTACGTTTCTTTAAATAAACGTTTCCGACTTTTGATTTTGAGAAGTGTCGGTGAATAATTCCAACTCGTCTTATAATCTTTCATTTAATAGACTCGAGTTCTTCGACATATAAGAATCTTCCATCTTTGGCCTTTTTCTTCGATAAATCTTCAAATAGGCGCAATGACTTCAAATCTTTTGCATCTCTTGGACAATAGACTTCGTCTTGAGTCTTTTTCTTCAATAAAACCCGTGCAACCCCATGTTTTCTTCAACATTCACCCGGTTGACTCTGAAAACACAATAAACACAAAAACCACGCATAATTCCAAACAAATGATATTAAATACGTGTTTTGGTCTTGTTTTAGCCAGAAATAAGTGGTAAAAGGATGGGTGTTTTCACACCTATCAAGACTCGATTTAGATTATGCTTCTCTCTTATCGGAAGAATTTCATTATCAAGCCTTCAGAAACGTTAAGAAGAAATCTGATCACTTTCAGTTTCCACGATTCACAAAGATTATTATCAACTACTTCATGAAAGCCGATGAAGCTATAGATCGACATGGAGGATTCTTCGTAAACTCAGAAGATCATGATTTCTTCATAGTACATATGAGACAAGAAGGACAAAAGATTGTTTACTCATGTACTCCTGCTCCTGTTTCGGATCATATGATGAATGAAAAAATCAAAAAGAGTGCTTCATATAAGACTCTTCTGAAAGAAAATGAAGAACATTCAAAGAAAGTAGAAGTAGGAGAGTTCAATGCAGAGTTCAAAGCACCCAAACCCAAAGGCAAAAGGAAGGAAACTGATTCCTCAGAAGCTGATACACCAACACAAGACAAGGGAAAAAGAACAAAAACAGTGTCTTTATGGGATAAAAAGGCCAAGGTAAAGAAAACACTTCTCTTCGATGAAGACTTGATTGAAGACATTGACGAACAACAACAACCGTTGACTGAGAAACAACAGTCCAAGCAATTGAAGAAGTCTTTAATACAAAGTAAAGGGAGACGGGAGGTAGTGGATCAAAAAAGAAAAAGGAAGTTGAGTTGCCTGACATTGCTGAATTTGGAAATCCAAATAATTTCGAGGACGAACCAGTTCAGGACGACAAAGATGATCAACAATACGAACAACAAGATAGGTTCATTGATGATATTCAACTAGAGAAAACAGATACATGGAACATCCACAAGGAAAAGAGTATTACAAAATCCTTGTCTTTATCAGATCCAGTAGGTAAGTACTTGAACATTGACTCTCTTGAATCTGAAGTTCCTAACACTGACCTTTCAACAAACCCGAACATGGTAAATTTCCCTGTAACTTAGGCCATGACATCAGTACTCAGCACTATTGTAACAACTCATGTGACACCTACACAATCAACTGCTCGTCCAACACCATTGCTGGTATCTCCACCCGTCACCCCAAACTTTATGCAAATCATCGAACAACGCTTGAAGGCTCAAGAGGATAAGACTATTCTAGTTACAGAGCAATTAGAATCTTCAAAGACAGCCTATGCAAAGGAACTCGCTAGTCTTCGTGATGAATTAGCAAGCAAGAAAGATTTTGAAAAAGAAATCGACCAGCTTCGAAAAGAATTAACAAGTCGTCAACAATCTGAAGAGTCAATAAGAGCAAGTCTAGAAGCTACAGCAAACAGGAAGCAAGAATCAGTTAAACGTCTTCGCGCACTCAGAAACAAATACAAAGAAGAGAAAGAAGAACTTGTTCAAGCTAATGCTACACTGATTGAATCAATCGATGAAAAGGTAGAAGAATCTATTGAAACCGTACTCCCTCCTCTGCGAGATGAACTAAAAGACATCGCTGCAAGCAAAATGATGATCAAGTCTTCAGACACTCAACAGTCCGACTTTCTCATAGCTCAAAGACTCACAGACTACGAGTTGAAGAAGCTGTTGCATGCTAAGATGATTCAAATCAGGTCCTACAACCGAACGCCAGAACAACAAGCACTTCACAAAGCTTTAAAGACGGCAATGGATGAAAAACATCGAGATATTTGAAAAACATGGCATCGTCGTCCCATACAGCAGCCTCGATCTAGAAAAAGACGATGAAGATGAGGATGAGTCAGACAAAACCGATGAATCCTCCGAGAATGAAGATGACGATGACGATGACGATGAAGATGACAATGATGATAATGTTTACAATGATGATAAGGGTGATCGTAACGATGATGATGATGACAGCATGGACGAACTAATAAATGATGTAGATGAACCAGAGAATGATGATGAAGAGGAAAAGAATAAAGAAGAGGCAGAGGATGATAACAACAAAGATAAGTCAGATGTTGAAGGGGATCAAACTCCAGGAAAAGGTGACAAGTCTCAAAAGGATAAAGATCAAACAACTTCAACATCCGAGGAAACTCTAGACTCTAAGTCAACTCCAACCGGCAAACGCATGAAACACCGTCATGAGGTTGATGCTAATATGACATCAGGTTCACTTCAATCAAATCTAGTTATCACATCTACATCACCACCACAACAACTACCCATCCGAGAACCCGATCAACCAATACCTGAAACATCTAAGTCTACACCAGTAAAGGACATTCCACGTACTCAGACAATTCGATTAATTTTTCAAAATCGAGCTCCAGAATCTGCGCAAACTCATGATATTCCAGAATCGCGTGAACCGGCATGGGTGGATACAATTAATGTAGATGAAAATGCACCCAAGCAACCTTGGGTCACAGAAGATGCTAGCATTCGTCCGCTAACTCGAGAAGATAAACCTGATTTCTCCTAAATCCTCAACAATTCCATCAACTTCTCAGCATATCTAGTCTACAGGTATGGAACTGACAACATAACTCCAGCGATGGTAACTCGAGCTTTTCATGATCCCACCATCATTCCTACTTCAAGAATCAGTAGAATGGAGGTTGAATACAATGCGAATGAGCTGTTGAAAGGAATGAACCTTACTCAACGAACATGTCGTCACATGCCAGAAAATGCTACTCTCCTGATAGCTGACACTGATAATCAAATTATACGGGATTCCTTTGTCTGCTATGACCTTGAGTATTTGGTAAAAGGCGCAAACAAGTATGTGACTTCTTTAACCTTGGTCAAAGCTGCAACTTGGGGGTCAATACCCTCGATTGAGGAAAAGGTTAATCGTATATGGGTAAGGAAATTAATTCCTGAGTATGATCATTATGCTGAATTAGGTGCATCACATTGGGGAGAAACCATACAGAAAGCTTACAGCTATGCATGTGGCTTCAAGTCAAAGACACCAGTAAAATCCGAGTTCAGAATCAAAGCCATTCTAGGCGTAAGGATTGAACCCAAAGTCGGCTATCATCATATAACAGAGATCAGATTAAAAAGAAAAGACGACAACTACTACACCATCATGGAAAGAGACTTCTCGGATCTTCCTCTTGTTGACATTGAATACATGTTACTGTTGATGACTCAAGACACACTCAAACAACTGGACACTGAAGACTACATTGCCCTGAATTTAGCTCTACGAATGTATACTCGTTGCATTGCAATAAAGAAGAGAGTTGAAGACTTGCAAATTGGCGTTGAGAGTTATCAAAAGAAGCTGAACCTCACTGCTCCATACACTAAGGTTCCTGATATTCATCACGACAAAAGTCCCTACACAAGCACTACAAAACCGAATCCAGGCACTTTCTACTTGAATGGATCCAGTGAGAAGGAATTCCTGAGAATAGCGGAACTTTCCAAGTTTAGTGAAGGGACTCTTCAGCAAGTTCGGGACACATTGATTCAGATCAACAGAACCAAGAAGCATCCCAAACTTACCGTCCAGTGGCACAAAGGGTACGAAACAAGTGCAACCTACCTGATCAACAAGATTAATGACAAGCTGCGGGAAAGAAGCTTAATGAGGAGTCTTGAACGATTCGTTGGTGGTAGACCATATGGAGCGCACCACAAGCTAATGAAACGATCCATCTAATGGGTCCTATCTCAGGTCAACTCCATATTGTCTAATTTGTGAATATGTAAATATCGTGAATATTGTGCTTTTGTGGCTTGCTGTAGTGTGAAAGTATGATAATGTTTCAAGAATTTTTCACGAGATTCTAAATCTTTCAAAACCTATCATACTCACGCACTACAACTTACCCGAAATAATTTGAGGGGGAGCATTGATATGTTCTTTGGCCAAAAACTGATTTCATTTTGTTACCCAAAGACCGGTTAATCCATTCATATCCAAAATATTAATGGTTAACATTTTGGATATGAGGAGAAAAAGGGATTAAGGAGACTTGATGACATATTTGGATAAACATGAAAAAGACTTCAAGTATAAACCAACTTAATATGTGTGTTGCACATGTTAAGGGGGAGCATTTTTTGATGAAGAAAAACACTTAAAGATACAATACTTTGATATTTATATCACAAGTATCTTAAGTGAGTTTTCAAGGATTTTTCATGGTGACAAGTACTTACCCAAAACACACTTAATTTACGACGGTTGTGGTGACAAAAGGGTGGTAAGTTAGGTGCTAGTCCAATGATTCTTCCAAGAACCGGAGGAATCTTCCCAAGGACAATTCCATAGTTAGAAAATAGAATTCCTTAGGAAAGATGGAGAATGGACTGTGAACGTAGCTGAATGCCGACCAAGTACTGATGCTAGCACTGGAACAATCTCAACAAGGTGCTAGTGATGATGTATTGGTAAGCATTGAAGGGGTTGAAGAATGAAAAAGAAATGTAAAGATAAAGGGTGTAAAGAAAGAAGCACTCCTTATAACTTAGGCAGAAACCGAGTCAACTCATCTTGAAGACAAAGTATCATGGACTCAGTGATGCGATGCACAACCCCTCCCAGCCAACTCAAATATCTATCAAAAGATATTTGTTTTAATGTCACGGAGTTCAACACGAGATCTATCGGTTTATTCACTCCGAATAAATTGATATTGAAAAGGTGGCAATCCTCTCCAGCCTCCGCTCACCAAAACAAAATGCACTATTGAGTCTAGAGTCACGAGATCATCAAAAGTCTCATTAAGACACAATTTTAAGAACAAGAAACATTTTTTTATGAGTCCTATGCAATATTCTTGTAATAATGCCAGAACATCTGAGTAATACGAAAGTATTACAATGAAGATGCAAATCCTGCTTGAGCCAACATCAAACAAGCTCATGGTAGGTGACACGTGCGATTCTTTAAGAACTAATCTTGTGATAACTGGAAAGAAACGATTGTTTAACTCTTAGTTGAGATTAAACTTGTTCCAGGGCCTCTATGCATTATCCAAGTGATCTTGCCAGAACACTCAGAGTAGCACTCTTTAGTGTTCACAATGAAGAGTGGAAATCCTTCCAGTGTCAACATCAAACAGCACTACGGTAGGTGACAAGCAAGATTCTATTTGAATCAAGCTCGTGACAACTGGAAAGCAACGACGGTGAAAATCTTATTTAAAATTCACTTGTTCCGGGATTAATGAATTAACGGCGTCAATCATAAGGATATTTAATATCCAAGTGATTCACTCTTTATGTTCGTAGTCAGCTTTGGACGGTCGAATAAAGAGAACGTGTTTACCCACAAAATATTGTCAAGGAGATCTTTAATTAGAGCTACTTGTCACAAGTACGATATTTATTATCGTCCAACGGTCTTCACTGACCGTAGGTAAAATGCTACCGAATCAGAATAAAATGTCAAAGCCATTTTATTCGTGTCTTATTATTTTGCTGCATTTGAAGACGGTGGTGTTGCGGAGTACCAGTTGAAGTCGTCCTCACATACTTATTCTTTCAGCATCAAATATTTCAGCAAATTCAAGAAAGTCTGACCTAAAAGTCTTCCGCTGTATCGACTCTAAAACTTTCAGGAATTCAACAAAGGATAGGTATATGGGATATGAAGTCACGAAGAGGCGAATATCACAAAAAGAAAAAGATTGCACGTGAAAGGCCAAAATAACATGTTCCAAGCAAAAGCCTGATGTTATTCAACACATATTCATAAAAAGAAGAAAAGTTGAAGAAGAAAAGAGAAAGTAGACTACGAGCTCAAGAACGAAGATCTAACATGCTAGATTAGGACTTTGTAAATTTGGAGTGACCTCCCTTTGGGGTAGATTGTTGGAAATACGTTTTTCATATAAAGAAAGTCTCAGTCACTCCAACAATATAGTTACAGGCTCGTAGTATACGTTTACTTGTTATTTACTTTAGCCCGACCCATGAGCATGTTCATGGGCCGGAAGCCCAAGCCCACTAAGGGTCTTGGTATATAAACCCCTTTCCACCATGGAAAGGGGTGTTGGTTGTTTACTTTCATTTCACATAATACAAACTTCCTTTCTTTCTCTTTCTAGTTTCCCTCTCTAGAAAAACAACAACCCTCTTGATTAGTTCTAAGATTGTCATTATTCTACAGTTTTGGAGAAATGCTTAGCACCATGTAACTGGTCGAGTAGATCATCAATACGTAGCAATGGATAATAGTTTTTTATGTGATCTTATTCAGCTCACGATAATCAATGCATAGTCGCATGATGTCGTCTTTCTTCTTAACGAAGTGCACCAGTGCATCCCATGGTGATACACTCGGTCGAATAAAACCTCACTCTATTAACTCATGCAGCTAGTCTATGCGGTAAGGAGCCTTGGAAATAGGATCGGCTCTTGGGATAAGTTCAATACCAAACTCTACTTCACGGGTAGGTGGTATACTCAGAAGTTCCTCTGGAAACACATCGGGAAATTCTGAAACTATAGGCTGATCATGAATAGATGGAACTGGAGTAGTCGTGTCATGAACTATAAATAAGAAACCTTGGCAGCCATGAGCTAACAAGGCACGTGCTTTCATGGAAGAGATGATTTGTACAGACTTTCCTGTTATAAAACCATTATGAATGTACTCTAGGGCTTGAACATTTACGAATATTACTCGGTACGTGTGACAATCAGTTGTGGCATGATGTTTTGCTAACCAGTCCATGCCTAATATCATATCAAATCGCTCATGTTTAAAGGAAGTGCATCAACTGGGCAGATGTTGTCATTGAATTCTAGGGTAAGATCTGTGTACACCTGAGTAATGCATACAGAGTCTCGCATGGGTGTGGATATGTTTAACACAGTACTAGTGGCATGGGTGTCTTATTAATACGTGCTTCATAAGTAGTGGATATAACAGAGTGAGTTGCACCCGTATAAAAAAGAACGCGGGAAGCCTGTCTGTATAAAAATAAGATGCCAGTGATGGTACTTATGGACTTGTTTGCCTGATCTTTGGTAGTGGTGTAAACGCGGCCTGATGCTTCCGGCTTCTAAGAAGCATGCCCTGAGGTACCAACAGTATCTTCCTTCTTGTAGTCTCTCATTATGTGACCCGACTGCACGCACTTGAAACAGCCACTAGAACCACGACGACATGACCAAGGGTGCCTCCTTCCACATGTGGTGAAGATAGGGTTAGTATACTCCGTAGGAGATACCTTGGTTTGCTGCGAACCTGATTTAGAAAATATACGTGTGTCATGATCATCGTGACTGTTAGCCTTATTTAAAGTGATGGTCATATAATATACCATTGTGAAGCTTATGGAAAATGCTATTCAACGGTGTCGAGAGTTCTTAGTTTATGTTATGTATGTAAAGGGAATTAGTCCCGAACACACAAATAAGGAAGGCCTTTCTATACATTACACTTGTAGTATAAAAGGCCCCTAGCACCTCATTTATGTGTGTGTGTTTTCCATTTTTCATAGTTGGTAGAGAGAGAAACATCATGGCTTTCTCTCACTAGGAAATCAAAACTATTTGTTTTTCTCTTTTATTCTTCATCTTAATCTAATCTTTCTTTTTTGGTTTAATCTTCTGCTCTTTATAGTTTATTTAGTCATGTGTTAAGTCATACAAGTGGTATCATTCACCAAGGGATTCATGGATAACTCTTTAGTGTTGTTTTAGTCTTCTTGTTTTTCGTGTGTTTTTTATAAAAAAATCCCATGATTCTAAATTTTTCGTGTTTTTGTTGTTCCAAGTGATCCACATATCTTCTACACAGTTGTGGTAGAGATTTGGGTGCTTTGAATTGGTTAGATTCACATATTTTTTGGAAAAAATCTCATTTTTTATTTCAAGATACGGAACAATATCTACATTGCGACACATTGTTTGAATTTCCATCGCAAAGGGCAAGGGTTTCTGGATTGCGACCCTTATTGCGATACGTATTGTGATAGGGTTTCTGATTGTGATACATATTGCGATAGGGTCTCAGTTAGGTATTACGATAGATTAGTCTTTGTATTATTGCGATACACATTGCGACATAATCATTTGTGTTATTGCGATACACATTGCGACAGACTCACAAGTGTGCATTGCGACAGAATCACTTGTGTGCATTGCGACAGAATATTTGTGTGTATTGCGACAAATATTGTGGTATTGCGATAGATCTTAATTCTGTTATTGCGACGGATTTGCATTTGAGTCATTGCGATAGATAAGGTTTGAGATTTGGTATTGCGAAGGTTTTGAAGTTGAGTCATTGCGATGGTTTACCAACATTGTGAAGACTTGCTTTTCAACATTGCGACATATATCATTTTTTAAACATTGCGAAGACTTGGAGATCACATTTTAGGATATTTTAACTACAACACTCTGCATTCAACGAATTGAGATCTTGTTTTACACACGACTTCTACGATGACGTCTCAACCAGATATTTATGCTTCGAGTACTGAGAATCGTCCACCCATGCTTACCAAGGATAATTACGCTACATGGGCTAGTCGTCTTCTTCATTATGCAAAATGTAAACCTTTGGGAAAGTTGATTGTCAACTTGATTAAAAAAGGTCTGTATGTTCGAAGAACAATTATTGTGCCTGGGGACCCCATGAATGCTAACTCAGTAGCAGACACAAGTCATGAGCAAACGGATGAAGAACTAAATGAAGCTGAATCCAAACAACTCGACGCTGATGATCAAGCAATTCAAGTAATTCTTATAGGACTCCCTGAAGATGTTTATGATGCTGTCGATAATTGTGAAACCGAACACGAGATGTGGCTTAGGATTCATAAAATGATGAAGGGGAGTGAAATTGGTTTACAAGAAAATGAGACTAAGTTGCTTCGTGAATGGGAGAAATTTACGTCTACTGAAGGGGAACAAATTGAACCTTACTATCATCGGTTTTCAACCCTTATGAATCATCTTAGACGAAACAAACATGAACTTGCAAAAATTGCTTCTAACATCAAATTTCTTGATAATCTTCCTTCTGAATGGTCACGATATGTCACTCTTGTCAATCAAACCAAGGATCTTCATGTCGTGGACTACACTCAAGTATATGATTTTGAAGATGAATCAAGATGAAGCTAACGAAGTTAGGGCTGAAAGACGTGCCAAAACAATAGATCCATTGGCTTTTATGGCAAATTCTCTGTCATCTGTGTCATATCCCACGGTACCCTACCATCAACCCTCATCAAGTAACTTCATGCCACAACAACCACAACAATAACTCAACTCTTAAGGATATCAACTTACTGCTGTTGTGAACTACTTACAACGACCCATTGCTTGTTTTGATGACATCACCGACCCTACCCATGCGATTAATAATGGTCTTGCACTACTTGCAAAGGCATTCATATTTACCATTAACCTCAGCAACAAAAATCAGAGAATCTCCTCAAACACTAGAAATAGGCAGATTGCTCAACCTTTCATGAATGCGAATCAAGATCGCAAATTGGTAGTTGCTGGGAACACGGGGACACAGTTTCAAAAATATGGTCAGAATGCTGGGCAAACTGTTGGGAATGCAGGAAATCAGTATGGACAAAATTATTGTCAGAATCCGGGTGTTCCGAATGTGGGCAATCAGAATAGGTTAATTGTTGTGCTAGCGGTTGGTAATCAGATGGGAAATATTATGGCTTCAAGGGATGAGAATACTGGTACGGGAACTGGAAACAAAAATCGTCAGGTTCAGTGCTACAACTGTAGGGGATATGGTCATTATGCTCGAGATTGCACAACTAAAAAGAAGAGGGATGCTGCTTATCTTTAGACTCAGCTTCTAATAGCCCAAAAGGAAGAGGTATGGATTCCACTTCAAGCTGAGGAATTTGATCTTATGGCGTCTGTAGCAGAATATGAAGAGGAAGAAGAAGTGAATGACAACTACATCTTGATGGCAAACTTACAGCAAAAATCTACCTCAAGAATGCATGATGACAGCGCTCCCGTCTATGATTCTGACGGTCCCTCTGAGGTACACCCACGTTTCGATGATAATGATATATATAGTATGTCTAATCAAGAGGAAGATTATACTGAGATACTTAAGCCCTACATGGAGACACACGGGGATCAAACGAATAATAGTAATATTATTTCGAATGAGCCCAGTGTGGACCTTAGTGTAGATCAAGTCGCCCAACCAACAACCCTTCTTGATGCGACACATGCATATTACAAAACATTATTTGATAAGCTTGCTAAGGATGTTGATCATGCTAAGGTGGTTAATAATAAGTTTAGAGAAACCAATGCCAAATTGACCACTGAGCTTGAAAAATATAAAGAAAGGGCGAAAAGTTTTGAAATTCATCAGGCTAAAATTAAAGAACTTGAACAGGCTCTTGCTACATCTGTTTATCAAGAAAAATGTACGACTAAGAATTAAATCCTCTACATTTAAGTAGTGCCAAAAAGATAAGCGATTTAAATGATGAAATCACCTCTCTTAATAAACAGATTTTAAATGAACAATCTATAATTTCTGATCTTAAAGAAGAAAGGAAAAAGCTGAAACATGATTTCAAAATTCGAGGAGATAGGATTCTTGAGGATATTTACAATGCTAAGGATAGGATTAGGGATTTAGACAACCTTTTAATAAAACGTTGTCAATCTATGCAAACTATTAACATGCCCGCACCCACAATGAATGAGATTTATCACACCCGTTATAAATTGGCTTTAGATTGTCGTTTTCCTCCTAATCCTGAATGTCTTAAGCAAGCTCAGGCCACCTAACCAAGTTTATATAATGATTATGTGTTGCTAGATAAGCATGATCCTCCTGTTATGTGTGATTCGGAAGAAACCGTTGAACTTGCCGAAAAGAGTCGTTTACGATTGCAATAGCTTAATAGAGAAGTCACACCCGTTTATTATCCGAAAGTTAATCCTCCAGCAGTTTTTGTTCGGTCTAAAACGAGTACTGAAATGCTTTTGATACCGAGTGAGGAATTGTCGGATGACCCTCCTAAAATGAGTGTCCCACGACGATTTCTAAACGAGCTAAAAGATAACTTCTTTATACTTAAACGTGTTGTTAATTCCAAAATCACTGGAGGAAATTTTACTTCACCCGTTTAGACTTAGTTTCAAAAAATGATAAAAAACGATAATAATCCGATTGTTAATCAACTTGATGCTAGGATAAGCAATTTGGAAAACGCTTTTCTTAAGGAACTAGCCAAATTTGTTGAAGACTTTAAATCTTTGGCTAAGGAGCCTCATGAATCTCTTGATAAAGTTAATGTTTTTGAAAACAATCTTGAACGTCTCTCTAAAGCAAGTGACAGTGGTCATAGTAGTCCCGTTGCGTTAAACATCTCTGTGTCGGATTATGAAACCCTCCAAACTGAGCTTGAACGTAGGAAAGAGAAAATGGAATCTTATGTCATTAAAAAGGATAAAGAATTCACCGATCTTTGGAATAAATTTGTCAAAAAATATGATGAATGCAAATATGACAAGATTTCGTACGATAAAGCTTACAATGAAATGAAACAAAAAATCGAACGGTTGAAAGCTCAGTTGGGAGGTGTTCAGGGAAACAATCTGACTTCTTCTGGGTTAGAGAAGGCCAGTGATGTGAATGTTCAAAAGCTTAAGGCTAATATTGTAGATTTAGAATTTGAAGTTATTTCATATAAGCTGGTTGTAGAAAAAAGTAAGTCTGTCTATCAGAAACTAATTGATAAAATCTGTGAGAACTATAAGTTAAAGGCCTTGTTAAAAGATAAGACTTCTGAGCCTAGCTCGTTTGTGGATACGATGATAAAAAAAACCAGCAACCATGGGACCCACTCGTATTGTTGTAACACCGTTTCCCAAGGTTGCTGGAACGAAGCTGTTGTGATTGACCCAGGAATGTTTCGTGTTAGTCCTCCCTCTCAACCTAGGGTCGATACCTTTGTGTCTATCAAACAACGTAAAGCAAGCGTTAGGATAAAACGACCACTATATCTCAACCACAAGTCACTGATTTAAAAAGTGCTAATTCTAATAGACGTGTGTCCTCTTCTACAGAAATAAACAACTACACTAAGAGCAGAAGGCCACAGCCTAGAAGCAATACTAGGAATGATAGGGTCCCTTTTGCCTCAAGAAGTAGTCGCCCCAAGATCAATAATGTGGAAGTAGAAGAACACCCTAGGAATTTACCGCTTTTTAATCATAATCAGAATTTAAATTCATTTGAATTTAATGACTTTAAGCTTGCTATTCGAAACGAAAAATCTAAAGTTATTTGTGCTAAATGTAATAAATCTTTCTTTACTTTTAGTCATGATGCGTGTGGTTTGACTATGAATGGTTTGAATTATGGTGGTTACACCCAAATTGACAAACTGTCAATCAGTGAAAAACATAGCATGCCTAAGGCTAAAGTGTATATTGAGAAAAGTAAGCATGTAGGGTTCACATAAAGTCTTTCTAAGTCCAGTAGCCCTAGATTTACCTCTAAGTGGTTGCCTACTGGTAGAAATTTTGACAATAGTGGCAAAATTATCGGCACTAGTAGATCTCATACCGACAGTGATGTGTAGGTATGTGATAAGGATTAATTTTCATCTAACCCTACAAGAACCTATTTCTCCGGTTGCCAAAATCTTTTTTCTCTTATCATTGGCAGGCTGTTGAAATTTATCTCTGGGGCGTCGATTCGGGATGTTCTAAGCACATGACTGGGAATTGAAATCTTCTCAAGAACTTTGTATGGCGTTTCATGGGAACTATTCGATTTGGAAATTATCATGTTGCTGCAATTCTATGCTATGGTGATCTTCATTGGGGAAATATAATTATCACCAGAGTCTCTTTTGTTTATGGATTGGGACACAATTTGTTCTCGGTTGGGCAATTTTCTGATTCTGACTTCGAGGTTGCTTTTAGAAGTCATACATGTTTTGTAAGAGATCTTGAAGGAATTGATTTTTTGAAAGGAAATCGTACCACAAACCTTTACACCATTGATCTTTTTCAAATGTATGCTGCTTCTCCAATTTGTCTAATGGCCAGAGCCACATCAACAAAGTCATGGTTATGGCATCAAAGGTTATCTCATCTCAATTTCGATGCCATCACCCAAATCGCGAAAGATGATCTCGTTACCGGTCTTCCAAAGTTCAAATATACAAAAGACCATCTATGTCCTTCATGTGAGCAAGGTAAAAGCAAGAAGAAGCCTCAAAAACCAAAACTTGTTCCCAATTCAACGAATAGGTTACATCTCCTACATATGGATTTGTATGGACCAATGAGAATCAAAAGCATTAATGGAAAGTGGTATGTCCTTGTGATTGTGGATGATTATTCTCGTTACACATGGGTTCATTTTCTTGCTTCAAAAGATGAAGCCCCTGATATAATTATTAATTTCTTGAAGAAAACATCAGTGCTACTTCAAGCACCTGTCATCATTGTAAGAACGGATAACGGCACATAATTCACCAATCAGCAACTGAAAGCTTATTTTTACGAAGTTGGGATTTCTCATTAAACTTCGGTTGTAAGAACTCTAGAGCAGAATGGAGTTGTGGAACGGAGGAATCGTACGTTATTTGAAGCTGCTCGGACGATGCTTCTCTCCTCCAGTGCACCGTTATGCCTTTGGGCCGACGCTATTGCAACTGCATGTCATACGCAAAACTGCTCCATTATTTACACTCGATTCAACAAAACACCATATGAGATCATTAATGGAATAAAACCAGATATATAGTTTCAACATGTCTTCGGTGCATTATGTTATCCAAAAAATGATCGTGAAGATATTGGTAAACTCGAACCTAAAGGTGATATTGGATTTTTCATCGGTTATCATTCAACTGCTTGTGCTTATAGGGGTTATAATCGAAGGAGAATAAAGGTAATGGAGACTATGAATGTTACCTTTGATGAACTCTCGGGTATGGCCTCTCAACATAGAAGTTCACATCCCGAGCTTCAAGGTCAGAGTTCTGGACACGTAAGTTCAAGACTCGCGCTTCAATTTGCACCGTCAGTAATATCATCGTTACAACCTTCGGAACGTGACTTGGAAGTTTTATTTTGGCCAATTTATGATGAATATATGGAGGGTCCTTCGTCATTTGGTGCTACTCAAAATTTCCTGGTTGCACCTGCTACGGTAGTTCACGAACCTCCAATTGCATCTACACCAACGACATCTTCTTCTGCACCATCTACGTCAACCTCAACCATATTGACTCCAATTATTCTAACCACCTCTCAGACTGCTGACATGACTCAACAACATTCTCAGAAAATTCATAATCATGTTCATCCTTAGAATGAAATAGTTGCTAAAAATGCAAAACAATGCGATGCTCAACGAACATTAGTTTGTTAATCCATTTGCGGCTTCCACAAGTATCACTCAGCCTTCCACACCATATGTGGATCCGTCGAGATCGCATCAAGTTACTTGATGAGACTATAATTATACATAGTCTCATCGTCCAAATAGGGCTTAAAACGCTTAAAATATCATCAAAATACCCCAAAATATGCCTGTGTTTGTTCATTGTGTATTTTAGGTACGGATATCGTGAATTCACAAAAAGATCAAAGGAATCAAGCAAAAACGAACACGGGAAACGAAGCCGCACAAAGAACCGGGCCCAAGTTTGGAATTTACAAAATTGTCCTTGAAGTTTTAAAGATTGGCAAGATTGGTCCCTCAAGAATTGAAGACTTGTCAATTTATACCCTTGCAAATCTCATTTATTGCATTTGGGTCCCTAAATTATCAAGTATTTACAAGTTTAGTCCTTGGAGTATGAAGAAATTACAAAAGAAGCCCTTATTACAAGTTTGCAAAATGTAAATGCCAAAAATGACAAGTGGTCCAAACTTATTATCAAAGGAAATGGGTTATATAGCTGTTGAGACTTTGTTTGCAAGAAGTTTGGGAGTTCAGGGGTCCTTTTTTCCAATATCATAACCCATACCCATAAAAAATCCAACTTTAGCCCAATCCCCACCACCAAAACCCTTCTACCCGGCCCAACACCTCACACCACCAGTTTATTTATTAAACTGGTCAAATAGTCAAAACCATTTTCCCACTAAACATTTTTTTAAAAAAAACCCTTAACACTTAAACCGAAACAAAACCCCTTAATCCCAGTTTAATGAAGAGATGAACCCTAATCCTATATTAATCAAACCAAAGGGAAATATGGTAATTTTTTCCAGATTGATGATTCACATTCAACTAAGCAAAACCCACCACCCAGATTTCTTTTCACCCCACTCACGCGGTCCCCACAACTGTCCCCTTCTGCACCATTTTTAGTAAAAGAAGAATCTCGCCTGTAATCCAACAACTCAGGACCAAAACTTGGTCCCAACGTTTGAATAAACGTTCAAGATTACTCCTACACAGCTTGCACATCTCCATCTTCACGTGAAGGCCAATTTGACTGAAATTCAAGACTTTTTCAAAGGGCAAACCTGGAAATCTCCAAGTTAGGGTTTAGTTTTTTTAATATTTTATATATGTATTCTAGATTGTTCTTCTATGTAGTATATATACATGTGGCATGTCACATGTATAACTTGTTCCAGTTTTTCGTAAAAAGTTTAATCCTATTAATGAAAATGAAAAGATTGAAACTTTGCAATTTCTGAGTTCCAATTAGTGTAGCATTTACTTATTGTGCAAATTAATTTAAGTTCAAAAAGGGTTTTCAGTTTTTAAGAAGTTTCAGTTAGGTTCAAAATATTCAAAAAATTATAAAAGTTCCATGAAGTGAAAGTGGATTGAACTTTTGATTTTTCTGAATTAGTGTTTCCAGTATTGGTTCAAAACGTTTTCAATAGCTTTTGTTGAGTTTGTATCAAAAGTTTTCAAAGTTTTGTGGTTTCAAAGATTTCCAAAAAAACCAGTTTTTTATATAAGCTATAAGCCATAAGCCAGCTTAACCAATAAGCTCAGCTTATTGCTCATAGCTCTTGTTATCAGGTTACTTTACTTGTTTGTGCAGGAAGAAAGAAGAACTCCATCCTTCTCATTGCATTTTACATTTTTGAAGATATTTTGGGTGTTTGGGACTGCTGTGGTCCCCACCTCTTTTCTCTACATCAACAGCTTCTATAAGCTCACATATAAGCTCTTTTATCATTCCTTTGGAAGTCTTTCAGCCAGGTATGGGCTTGAACCCCATTGGTTTAATTTCTAAAGTTTCTATGTGATGATTATTTGAAGTTGTGATAAACCTGCTTACTTGTTCTTTTTTTTGTTTGTTAATGCTTATTTAGTTCTTATATGCATGCTAGACTAGGATAAAATCAGTTTAAGTCTTTTTGAAATAGATTTAGTGTGTTAATCTTAGTTTCTGAAAATTTAAGGGGGTGTTTGGATCTGCTTATTGTGTTGATTTTGTAACAGATTTTTGACTTGTAAACATTGTGAGCACACTCCCTTTATTTGTATTGGACCATTGGTTAATTAGTTTTAAAGATTGGTAGACATAGAAAGTAAAATTGCATGATAAAATAGCTTAAATACAGTAAGCCATTTTTCTGTTTGTTTTAAGTATAAATTTTCTCACCAAGTTTTATGATTGTTAGATATAGGTAGCACCTAGGTTTGTAGTAAGTTTTCATGTGATTTGGTAGTGATTTGTGCAAGTTTTGGGAGTTTGAAATTCAGATTTGTGCATAACACATCAGCAAATAGTCCACAACCCATAATAGCCTCCACAGTGACTGATTTTTGCCCATTCTTGTGCTTTATTTTTATTGGACCTTTGTGTTTTATATTTTTCCCTGACTCCCTACACTCCACTGAGTGTAGGGATGCCTTTGGATCCAAGCAAAATAAACCTAATCAAAAGTTATAAACCAAAAACCATGCAGACCAGTTTTTATAACTAGCAGTGGGAACCAATTTCCCACTGCCATTGTTAAAGTTCCCCCTGCTTGGCTACAAGACAAAACAGGTCAAAGTGTCATTGTCAGTTTTCACTTTTTTGTCTTTTATGGGTAAAAATAGGAGTTAGGATTTGATTTTAATTGCAATATTTTTCTTATTTAATTTATGAGTTTCCAGTTTATTTTATTTTTCTTTTACTGTTCATTTTCTATTTATTAGGTTTAATAGCTATTTTAAATTACTTTTAATATTCTGATTTTTGTCTTTTAGTGGAAAAATTAAATATTTTATAGTTTTAAAATTTTTCTTAGATTTAGAAAAATAGTTAAGATTTTTAGTTAAAAATTATTTCACTGTTCACTTTTTAATTATTTTTTAGAATTAAATTTAGTTTAATTAGGGTTTAGTTTCAAACTGTTTTGTCTTTTAGTGAAAAATTTTACATTTTTCAAACTTTTTCATTTTTCTACTGTTCCTTAGTATAATTTAGGATTTTCAAAATTGTCAAATCATTTTTAGCATTAATTTATTATTTTTCATGATTATTTTAGTTTAAAAATAGTTTTTAGCCTTTAAAAAATAGAAAAATAGTTTTGAAAATTTAGGAAAAATACTTTTTAGTCTTTAAATAATATAAGTAACTTATTTGTTCAATAAAATAATATTTTAGACATCTTGTTAATTATATTTAATTTTAGGGCTTTAATTAGCATTAAAAATTGAATATTTAATTAATAAAAGGTTTTACAATATATTTGTTGGATTTTTATTCTTATTTATATTATTTTAGACTTAGTTTAATCTTTTAATTAATTTTTAGGTTTAATTTCGTTACGTTTTACGTATTTACGTTAATTCGTCGTAGTTTAATCTTAATCGTAGCTCGTCTTTACTTTTTCTCTCCTTACCCAAAAATGTCACTAATCCAAACTTGATTTTATATAATTGGCACATTAATCCACACACCTCCTTCGAGAACGAACCCGCATTTATTTGGTTTTACGTTTTTCCTAAAACGTAACGCTTAATACTTGCCACTCATACGCGTTTTTCCTAAAACGTGTACGAAAAACCTACATCAATTTTTGGCGCCGCTGCCGGGGAGGTGTTTTTAGTGTGCCATTATTAGTATCGTGTTTGTGTGAGTAGTGCGTTTTTGCTTTTAAATTTTTGGAAAGCGTGAATATCGTACATACTCATTTTTGTTATTTTTCATTACTATATTATATTATCCAAATAAATCGTGTTTAATTTTCCTAAGTTAAACACACAACAATCTTTTACTATATTGTAGATATCCATTATCGTTTTCGTTTTTCTTGTGAATATATTACTATATTGTACTTACGTAGAACAATAAATATACAAGTACTCCAAAAGCGTGAAAACGCAACCTTGATATGGGATTTCATCACTCGATCATTGTATTCGAATCCAAAGCAAAAGTTTATAGGCAAAATAGATAAATACTTTCGTGAGGCTTAATTTTGATTAACACAATCTATAAGGTGGGTATAAGGCGGTTGTATTTCACGACCTAAGGGAAAAAGGCTCTTAAGTGCTTAGCGCCGCCTCGTTTCCCCCGCTTGCTTGAGCGTGTTTTAAGAAAGAGGGCCAATCGAGGGTTTGCCGCCCAAGTATTATCTACGTATCATATATATTTGCTTGTTTTTAAGATTAAACCCTCTTGAACGTTTTGGTGTTCCACCAACGTTCTAAAGTCATCGAAGGCGTTCACTCCACGTGATCGTTTTCATTCCTTGAGGCTCCTTTAATCGAGAAAGTCGATTCGAGGGGAGATTTGTAGATTTGTGTCTATGTAATACATTAAAAAATCCAAAAAAATTAAAAAACAATCAAAAACCAAAAAAAATTGAAAAATCGAAAAGCCGCTTAGTGCACCCATTCTACGCTTAGTGCACGCGCACTCGATCGAAGGATTATTCCAATTCTAGCGAAGCTTCGAATCGACGCAATCGTAATCGAAGGAATCGACGACGTAGACGAGAATTAGAAACCGGCGTTCCTAATATCGTTGTTGAAGAAACCGTAGAGGAGATGGCCGACAATCGTTCGATGATGGAATTGCTCCAAGCGCCCACCGAGGGTTATGGAGACGCGATTGTAATTCCTGCTATCGAAGCGGAGAATTTTGAGATTAAGAGCGGAATGCTTTCGTTAATCCAAGCTACGAAGTTTCGAGGTCGTGAAGCCGATAATCCTCACGACCATATTCGGAATTTTGATCGTCTTTTGGCCACGAGCAAGTTTAAGAACGTCGACACCGATGTCGTCAAGCTTATGCTTTTTCCGTACTCGCTCGATGGTGCCGCCAAGGATTGGTACGAGAAAGAGCCACCTAATTCGATAGTTACGTGGAAGGATCTCGTTTCCAAGTTCGTTAATTATTTTTTCCCACCGTCTAAGACAACATTTTTCAAGAATGAAATTACGAAATTTGAGCAAAAACCGAATGAATCTTTTAGAGACGCGTGGGATCGTTTTAAGGAATTGCTTAGGCAATGTCCTCACCATGGTTTTTCCGAGTTGCACCAAATCGATACGTTTTACAACGGTCTTAATTTTCAAGAACAAGATTCGTTGAATTCCGCCGCCCGTGGCAACTTTTTGTGTAAAACTCCGAAAGATGCATTGATAATTATCGAAAACCGATCCAAGGTTTACCAACTCCGCAACGCACCGAGTGTTGCCAATGTCGCCAATGTTAGTAGTTCTAATCGCGACATTGAGAGAGTTGATGCGAAAGTCGACAAGTTGACGAATGTGTTTACGTCTTTTCTCGTTGAAATGCAAAAGAAAGACGCTCCCGCTATGGTGAAAGCGGTTGAGGTTTCGTGTACGTTTTGTGGTGGACCTCATAATTATTACGAGTGTGTGGCTACGGATGGCCAAACGTCGAATGTGAGTGCGTTAAATGGAAACAACAATTTTCAAAATCAAAATAACGCGAGTCCATCACAACAAGGCAATTATAACCAAGGCAACAATTTTAATCAAAACCGAAACAATTTTCAAGGAAATAATCAACAAGGAAATTTTTCAAATCAAAATCAAGGTTATAATCAAGGTCGGAATTTGAATTGGCAAAATCGAGATAATAATCAAAACTCGAATTTTTCAAACAACAATCAAGGCAACAATTTTTCAAGTGGTAATCAAGGAAATTTTCAAAGAAGTAATCAAAACCAAGGGAACTTTAATTCTAATCAAAATAGTTCGTCAAACGATTTTCAAAATTACATGAAAACGAATGAGGCTAATATGAGACGATTAGGGGGAGAAATTAGTACTTTGAAAAACGACTTTACAAATACTTTGAAATTGCAAAACACGAAGATTGAGAAAGGACAAATCGACATTAAAAAGATGTTTTCGGCTATTATGAACAAAGCCTAGGGTGCTTCATCTAGTTCGTTACCTAGTGACACCGTTGCAAACCCGAAGGAAAATGTAAAGCCACCTCGTCTCGTGAGAAAGGTCGTGTGATTACCCTAACCTTGATGGATTTTAAGTTGTTCCTTCTTCTCAACCCTCGACTTCTAAGACGTATTATTGTTCTAAAGTCGATGAGGTGAACGTGGAGACCAAGGAAACGAGTGCACACCCTCGTGTACCTCAAATTCCATCCACGATTCAAAAAGAGAGCTTTATCGACCTCACCAAAGTAACCCTTGGAAGAAACTTGTGCATCGATCCTTCTTAAAAAACCCAAAAGGCGTATGCCGAGAAAGGAAGAGGATCCGGGCCAATTTCTATTACCTTGTTATTTTTCCGAGATTGAGGGATGTTTAGCCCTTGCCTATTTAGGTGCTAGCATTAATCTTATGCCTCATTCTCTATGGAAATTGATGAGATTGCCTTCGCTTACCCCCACGAACATGACAATCGAGCTTGCAAATTGTACTCCACTTATACTAATTGGAATAGCCGAGGATGTCTATGTCAAAGTTGGAAAGTTTGTTTTTCCCGCGGATTTCGTTATATCCGATTACGAGTGTGACCCTAAATGTCCCATTATTTTAGGCTGACCATTCTTATCGACGGCTTGAACCGTAATTGACGTTCACGAGGGGAGACTTACTATGAGATATGGGATGAGAAAATGGACTTTTTCGCTAGAAAATCCCAGGTTTTTAATGATCATGAAAAAACCGAGGTTTCAAAACCTAATGAGTCAAATCCTAATGATTTCAAAATGTTCACTTTAGCGGAAAGAATGAGGTTTAATGCATGTTTTGAAAGAATTAAGAAAAACGGTTTTAAAGATGATGATTTTAATGATAAAGAGTACGTGTACCTAATTCAAAAGGGTATGTGTAAATTTATGGATGAAAACTCACTTTGGGATGTATTTAGCGAAACAAGTGAAACACCAATTCCGAAGGGCGACGTTAGTGCCATCACGACAATGACCAAAATGGGCTCGTCTTCACCACCTTCGAAGGACCACGTCTTTGAGGCTTCAACTTCTAACTCCATCGAAGTGACTCCTTTGCCTAGCCCAACACCTGTTGAGGCTAAAGGGTTTATCGAAATCGATCATGTCGTCTTAGAAAAGTCACCTAAGCATAGTCATTCGACTTGTAAGACCATGGTTGTGAGTGCTCACATCGACTCTTTCTTTGATGATGACGATGGCGATTTTGCCAAGATTGATCACGTACTTCGAAATCCACATGCCATTTTTGATTCTCCTAAAAAGAAACATGTGAAGTACGATGATTATGAGTTTGATCCCGAGATTGAGGAAATCATTGAACGAGAGCTAGCTCTTATGCCTTTACTTCCACCTACGAGTGAGGTCGATCTTTCCAAAATCGAGGATGAACTTAATGAGTTGGAACGTCTTATTTTCGACGATGAACCAACTCATGTGACCACCAAAAATCCAATTCTCGAGGAGTTACCTAATCAACACTCCTCAAATGAGAATTACGTTTACCACATTCGTGAGGATTTAACTTATCAACAATCCCCACAAAAGAATGATGGTTTCGTGCTTGATCGTGATCTTTTCGAGAGAGTTTCTAAAA
This sequence comes from Glebionis coronaria, assembly GCA_025667525.1. Lineage (NCBI taxonomy): Eukaryota > Viridiplantae > Streptophyta > Magnoliopsida > Asterales > Asteraceae > Glebionis > Glebionis coronaria. The sequence continues at coordinate 339,047,110 of CM046881.1, read as the reverse complement.
TACTCAAGGAGGGGAATGACAAACCTTGGTTTGACAAGCCTGTCTATGATAAAGAAATCGATGAGATTGACGTTCATGAGGATGACGAGTATGTTGACCCCGAGGGGGCGGTGTTCTTTATTGACAAACGTTTTGAGAACTTATATAATCCACCACCCCCTAACCGCGACTTAAATGTGAGGATTTTTAGCGCGACTAATTTTGAATTTGACACGCCAATTATTTTCGACATTATCAAATCGGGTTTTCATAAAGAGTTTTTAAACGATGAAAAAGGAAAGGATTTTAAAAATGTTTTAAAAGAATTTTCTACATGTTTAACTCCGGCATCACATCGTTTTATGAGTGCTACCACCTCGTCTACTTCTTTTGGCGACGGTTGGTGTGGATATAGTGTGGGGGAAGCCCCTTATGTTCCCTCCCATTTCTCCACCGAGGACGAGATTTACGATCCCGTAATTGCTTGTAAAGGGAAATCTCGGTCTTCCACCGATGCAATAAATGGAAAATCTTTTCGTTTGCTTGGTGTGAGTCTACCTCGAGTAGCTCATTATGTTGACTTACCCATTGCCCCACCTTTCTACTTCTCATCTCTTTTCTTCTACCCCTTTGGGGTTTTGGTTCTAGTTGAAGTAGCGTTGTTTCGTCTTTCACCCGAAAACGAAGACGCTATCTTTGACCCTGGTATACGTATATCGGTTTTTTGAAGTACTCCATGTACTTTTGGGCCTTGTTTATCAGGTAAGCCCCACCAAAAATGACCATACCATGATTATCCCTATATGATCACATTTATGGGGATCCGAGTCGAGCTTTTGACTCGGTTAACAAAAACAAGGTGCCTCGTGGGGGATTCTCATGCTTATCCTTGTAAATATTATCGCTTTCTTAGTTTAACGTAACGAGGGGACTTGTGCTCTTCCAACCTTTGTTTCGTGGTTGTTTGTGATTGTGATTTATTAGGTTCATCGTCATCATTGAAGCCTCTCGTGTTCATTTCACGGATCACTCGAGCTTCGATCGTTTCCTTTGGAGATTCCGATATCCGATGATATCCTTTTATGTTCTAACGTTTATCTTATTAGCATAATTCATAAACGGCTTTTAGGTTATTCGTTTTACTCTTTCCATGCTCGAGATTAAGCATTCGACTTCGTTTCTAGTATGGGGGTGTTTTCACCCCTAGACTCGAAACATTGAGGATAATGTTTAGTTTTAGTATGGGGGGTGAGTAGATACTTCACCTTTCTCACGTCAACACGCAATTCAATATTCATCTTTTTGTTATCGTTTTGTTGCAAATAAGGCTAAAAATGGCCAAATTTTAAATTTTTTCTTATTTTTCATAAGTGTTTAAGACATGAATGTAGGTTTTCCGATGGTGAGAACAAGAGTAATTTTTGACTCGATCGTGCGTGTTGAGCACTTAGCTTCGATTCCTTAACTTTTTAGGCTAAGTCTCTTAAATGAGGACGAGAAATGATAGAGTTATATATAAGTCTCGTAATCGTCACGATCTCATGTGTAGTGATTATTAGCTTATTCTCCCCACGCTTTTGCATAATAAATTGTTAATAAATATTGATTTGGCGATTTAGTCACTATTGTTGGTTTCTAATTTGTTTTAGTAGCTTCCATGTAATTAAATTGGGAAAACATTAAGGTATCGCCAGCGTCGCGGTTTTGAAGTATTGGCACCCGAATAATCGAAAGCTTCACCTAATAATAAGATTTCAAGTGCTCACCTAAATTAAGCAAAAATTTGAAGCTCACAAGGCCGAAAAATCTATGCCCAAATTGAAAGTGAATCAAGCCTTAATCTTCGAAGCTTTAAAGATCCAAAATTCTCTTTAGCGTGAGGATATACGTCTTTGGCTAATAAAACCACCGATGAGGCGGATAATAAAAGGCAAGGCAAGACCGAAGTCGTAATAAAAGCTTCATGGGGAAGTTGAATAAAAGATGGAGGTAAACGAAAGATAATAAGGCCCTTCCGTTAGGGGGCGTATAAAAGTCTTGGTAATAAGTCTCATGTTCAAAACCGTTATAAAACCGTGTTTATCGATCCTTCTTGTTGACTTAATTTTTTGACATCGTTGTCTATTCGGATGAATTATTAATTTAATGATTTTGGTTACACCGTTAAAACTCTATTTTTAGACTAAATCTCTATTCACGCATAAGTCAATGATATATCCTCGTGATCATTAAGAAAAAATAAAATATAAGAGATACCAAGTAGGAATAAGGGAGTTTAGGTTCGTAATTAACACTCATGAGATGTGTTCGTGTTGCTAACTTATAATAACAATGATCTCGTTACACGCTTCGCATGGAATTGGGTGAAAATCGAGGACGACGAAATTATTTCTAACGAAGCATTCACGTGTTCTTGTTCTATGATCCTAAAAGTCACTTAATCGTGATGAATACAATACATCATGTCTAAAACACGTGTAGTAGTTTATTTAAAGTTTATGTCTTCAATAAATGTCATCATAAAATGAATTTTGGAAGTGCTATGATACTTAATTCTAGCATTGTGTGGCTACACGGCAATGGTTTAGTATGGGGGAGTGATGAGACTGTAATTATACATAGTCTCATCATCCAAATAGGGCTTAAAACGCTTAAAATATCATCAAAATACCCCAAAATATGCCTGTGTTTGTTCATTGTGTATTTTAGGTACGGATATCGTGAATTCACCAAAAGATCAAAGGAATCAAGCAAAAACGAACACGGGAAACGAAGCCGCACAAAGAACCGGGCCCAAGTTTGAAATTTACAAAATTGTCCTTGAAGTTTTGAAGATTGGCAAGATTGGTCCCTCAAGAATTGAAGACTTGTCAATTTATACCCTTGCAAATCTCATTTATTTCATTTGGGTCCCTAAATTATCAAGTATTTACAAGTTTAGTCCTTGGAGTATGAAGAAATTACAAAAGAAGCCCTTATTACAAGTTTGCAAAATGTAAATGCCAAAAATGACAAGTGGTCCAAACTTATTATCAAAGGAAATTGGTTATATAGCTGTTGAGACTTTGTTTGCAAGAAGTTTGGGAGTTCAGGGGTCCTTTTTGCCAATATCATAACCCATACCCATAAAAAATCCAACTTAAGCCCAATCCCCACCACCAAAACCCTTCTACCCGGCCCAACACCTCACACCACCATTTATTTATTAAACTGGTCAAATAGTCAAACCATTTTCCAACTAAACATTTTAAAAAAAAACCCTTAACCCTTAAACCGAATCAAAACCCCTTAAGCCCAGTTTAATGAAGAGATGAACCCTAATCCTATATTAATCAAACCAAAGGGAAATATGGTAATTTTTTCCAGATTGATGATTCACATTCAACTAAGCAAAACCCACCACCCAGATTTCTTTTCACCCCACTCACGCGGTCCCCACAACTGTCCCATGCTGCACCATTTTTAGTAAAAGAAGAATCTCGCCAGTAATCCAACGACTCAGGACCAAAACTTGGTCCCAACGTTTGAATAAACGTTCAAGATTACTCCTACACAGCTTGCACATCTCCATCTTCACGTGAAGGCCAATTTGACTTAAATTCAAGACTTTTTCAAAGGGCAAACCTGGAAATCTCCAAGTTAGGGTTTAGTTTTTTTAATATTTTATTTATGTATTCTAGATTGTTCATATATGTAGTATATATACATGTGGCATGTCACATGTATAACTTGTTCCAGTTTTTTTGTAAAAAGTTTAATCTTATTAATGAAAATGAAAAGATTGAAACTTTGCATTTTCTGAGTTCCAATTAGTGTAGCATTTACTTATTGAGCAAATTAATTTAAGTTCAAAAAGGGTTTTCAGTTTTTAAGAAGTTTCAGTTAGGTTCAAAATATTCAAAAAATTATAAAAGTTCCATGAAGTGAAAGTGGATTAAACTTTTGATTTTTCTGAATTAGTGTTTCCAGTATTGGTTCAAAACGTTTTCAATAGCTTTTGTTGAGTTTGTGTCAAAAGTTTTCAAAGTTTTGTGGTTTCAAAGATTTCCAAAAAAGTCAGTTTTTTATATAAGCTATAAGCCATAAGTCAGCTAAACCAATAAGCTCAGCTTATTGCTCATAGTTCTTGTTATCAGGTTACTTTACTTGTTTGTGCAGGAACAAAGAAGAACTCCATCCTTCTCATTGCATTTTACATTTTTGAAGATATTTTGGGTGTTTGGGACGCTGTGGTCCCCACCTCTTTTCTCTACATCAACAACTTCTATAAGCTCACATATAAGCTCTCTTATCATTCCTTTGGAAGGCTTTCAGCCAGGTATGGGCTTGAACCCCATTGGTTTAATTTCTAAAGTTTCTATGTGATGATTATTTGAAGTTGTGATAAACCTGCTTACTTGTTCTTTTTTTTGTTTGTTAATGCTTATTTAGTTCTTATATGCATACTAGACTAGGATAAAATCAGTTTAAGTCTTTTTGAAATAGATTTAGTATGTTAATCTTAGTTTCTGAAAATTTAAGGGGGTGTTTGGATCTGCTTATTATGTTGATTTTGTAACAGATTTTTGACTTGTAAACATTGTGAGCACACTCCCTTTATTTGTATTAGACCATTGGTTAATTAGTTTTAAAGATTGGTAGACATAGAAAGTAAAATTGCATGATAAAATTGCTTAAATACAGTAAGCCATTTTTCTGTTTGTTTTAAGTATAAATTTGCTCACCAAGTTTTATGATTGTTAGATATAGGTAGCACCTAGGTTTGTAGTAAGTTTTCATGTGATTTGGTAGTGATTTGTGCAAGTTTTGGGAGTTTGAAATTCAGATTTGTGCATAACACATCAGCAAATAGTCCACAGCCCATAATAGCCTCCACAGTAACTGATTTTTGCCCATTCTTGTGCTTTATTTGTATTGGACCTTTGTGTTTTATATTTTTCCCTGACTCCCTACACTCCACTGAGTGTAGGGATGCCTTTGGATCCAAGCAAAATAAACCTAATCAAAAGTTATAAGCAAAAAACCATGCAGACCTGTTTTTATAACTAGCAGTGGGAACCAATTTCCCACTGCCAGTTAAAGTTCCCCCTGCTTGGCTACAAGACAAAACAGGTCAAAGTGTCATTGTCAGTTTTCACTTTTTTTGTCTTTTATGGGTAAAAATAGGAGTTAGGATTTGATTTTAATTGCAATATTTTTCTTATTTAATTTCTGATTTTTCAGTTTATTTTATTTTTTTGTTACTGTTCATTTGCTATTTATTAGGTTTAATAGCTATTTTAAATTACTTTTAATATTCTGATTTTTGTCTTTTAGTTACAAAATTAAATATTTTTTAGTTTTAAAATTTTTCTTAGATTTAGAAAAATAGTTTAAGATTTTTAGTTAAAAATTATTTCACTGTTCACTTTATTTTTTAGAATTAAATTTAGTTTAATTAGGGTTTAATTTCAAACTGTTTTGTCTTTTAGTGAAAAATTTTACATTTTTCAAACTTTTTCATTTTTCTACTGTTCCTTAGTATAATTTAGGATTTTCAAAATTGTCAAATCATTTTTAGCATTATTTTATTATTTTTCATGATTATTTTAGTTTAAAAATAGTTTTTAGCCTTTAAAAAATAGAAAAATAGTTTTCAAAATTTAGGAAAAATACTTTTTAGTATTTAAATAATATAAGTAACTTATTTGTTCAATAAAATAATATTTTGGACATTTTGTTAATTATATTTAATTTTAGGGCTTTAATTAGCATTAAAAATGGAATATGTAATTAATAAAAGGTTTTAAAATATATTTGTTGAATTTTTATTCTTATTTATATTATTTTAGACTTAGTTTAATCTTTTAATTAATTTTTAGGTTTAATTTTTAATTTCGTTACGTTTTACGTATTTACGTTCGCGTTTTACATTAATTCGTCGTAGTTTAATCTTAATCGTAGATCGTCTTTACTTTTTCTCTCCTTACCCAAAAAAGTCACTAATCCAAACTTGATTTTATATAATTGGCACATTAATCCACACCTCCTTCGAGAACGAACCCGCATTTATTCGGTTTTACGCTTTTCCTAAAACGTAACGCTTAATACTTGCCACTCATACGCGTTTTTCCTAAAACGTGTACGAAAAACCTACATCATTTCTCATACACTTCCACATGAACACAAATGGACTAAGGATCATCCTCGACACGAAGTGATTGGCGGTCTCTCACGACCAGTCTCGACACGAAATCAGCTGCGTACCGATGGGGATATGTGTATCTATGCACTACCAGTCAGCACAGTGGAACGAGCAAGTGTTAAAGAAGCAATGGCCGAAGCATCATGGATTGAGTCTATGAAAAAAGAGCTCAATCAATTCATCCGGCTTGATGTATGGGAGTTAGTACCACGCCTGGACAATATCGATCCCCTTACCCTTAAATGGTTATTCAAAAACAAGATGGATGAAGAGGAAACGGTCATTAGGAACAAGACTCAGCCAGTTGTGAGAGGTTATAAACAACACGAGGGAATTGATTTCGCAGAATCCTTCGCCCCAGTTGCTCGAATGGAAGCTATTAGGATTTTCTTGGCATACGCTGCACACAAATCGTTTACTGTGTGTCAAATGGACATGAAGACTGCTTTCTTACATGGGCCGTTAAAAGTAGATGTGTACGTATGTCAACCTGAAGGTTTCATCAACACTGAACATCCAAGCCATGTCTACATGTTGAAAAAGCAATTTATGGTTTGAAACAAGCACCGAGGGCATGGACGACGAATTATTATCATTTCTTCTCCAAAATCACTTCAGAAAAGGAACCATTGATCCAACGCTGTTTATCAAGCACTACGGCAACGACATCTTGGTGGTCAAGTCTATGCATTTGATATAATATTTGGTTCTACCAACCCAAAATATTCCATATTATTTGCCGAACTTATGAAAAGTCGCTTCGAAATGTCGATGATGGGGGAAATGACGTTTTTCCTTGGTCTCCAAGTTAACCAATTCCCTCGTGGTATTTTCATAAAGAAGTCCAAATATGTGATCGAAATTCTAAAGAAATTTGGAATGGAAAACTGTGATCCTATTGGTACTCCAATGGACACTAAACACAAGCTTGATTTGGATAAGAAAGGGACATTTGTAGATGCTACAAAATACCGTAGTATGATCGGGTCCCTTATGTACTTAACCTCAAGCATACCGGACAATGTGCATGCTACTTGTTTATGTGCTCGGTAGCAGGCTATGCCAATCGAGAAGCACCTCTAGGACCTTAAAAGGATCTTTCGTTATCTGTGGGGAACTTTCACATGGGTCTCTAGTATACGAAGGATTCTGGTTTTAATCCAACTGGCTTTTCAGATGCCGACCATGAAGGGTGTCATTATACATTCAAGAGCACCTCCGTTGGAGCACAACTCTTAGGCGAGAAGCTAGTGAGCTGGTCCTCAAGAAAGCAAGATTGTCCGGCGTTCTCCACCGCGGAGGCAGAATATGTGTCTTTATCTATGTGCAGTGCTCAAGTACTTTGGATGAGAACACAACTCACAGATTATGGCTTTCACTTTAACAAAGTTACTATTTATTGTGATTCACAATCAGCCATAGCCATATCCTGTATAACACCCCCAAATTACATTGCGCATCGAAAATACATATTTGGGTGCTAAACTCAAACCACGTCATCGAAACACTTTATACAATATCAAAATGAGACATTTAAAGGATAAGATAAAATAAAACTGTCTTTAGTCTAAAGTTTTCAATCCCAATAAAGAAATTTTATAAAATATCATAGTAGCGCTTCAGTCCCTTCAAAATACCATCCCAAAAATACAAACCTTTTTATCAACTATATAATACTCAAAATGATTTTTATAATTTCCTGCAGATAAAAGATAACATTTAATGATGACATGGAAAGAAGACAGTTTCGGACTGAACAATTATATAAGCGACACCGCAACCTTCCCCAGCAAGCTCCTTGATCAACTCATCAGATTACCTGAAATACATGCTTAAACACATCAACAATAATATTGAGCGAGTCTATAGGTTTAACAAAACACATTTGAACACATCATAAAATCAATCATAATCGTTTAATAGCATTGTGGCCATACAATCTATTAATCAGGCATCTCATCTTATATTAATAACTAATGAATTGTATTAGGCTCGTGACACCGACCCCTTAACTTAGTCACTCACGTCAAAGGCCAGCATGACTATATGAATTCCATTGCCCCTACTAGGGTGTCAGTTGCAAGTACACCACATTCTCATTCTCGTAAATTATCCTTCCCAGAGGTTACTCAGCGTAAAGCCCTGGTCTTAGATAGGGTTGTCAGCCCAATAGTACTATCATTTGAATAAGCGACTATTCCCAACTCACAACAAAGATTTAGAACATAGTTAACGGTTCATGAAATTAGGAACTTTTGCAACTTCGGTACTTATACAATTCAAGGCAACAACAGGCAACAAAGGCGACATACGGGTCCAACCATTACTCATGACATGTGTTCATTTTAATTTCAAATAGCATGTATCCCCGTCGCGGGTTTTAAAATCATTAAAACAAGTATAAAGCGAGGCTATAGACTCACCTTGAGTAATAGCTACAGTAAGACGACTTTCAACGATTGATGATGCCCGGCGAACACGGAATTCACAATCTACCAAAATAGAACACGCACCTTTAATAACATATTCAAGAAATATCTCATACTTAATAAAATAAAATAAATAACTCAAGTCAAAATTAAACTCACACCATTCACATTTAAATAATTTCTACACATGTATACCTTTTACACTTTTACTTTATTTATTTCCTTTATTAAAAATCTATCGATATATATATATATATATATATATATATATATATATATATATATATATATATATATATATATATATATATATATATATATATATATATATATATATATATATATATATATATATAAATTAATCGTTCAAGCTGTTTTCCCAACATAAACACGTCAAATGTTACGATACTAATCAGAAACTTCATATACTATATATCGAAAGTACTCCCAAAAGTTGGTTAAAAGATTTTACTTTTAAGGTTCCCTGCCCGACACATCATCGAATTACAAAAACCGGACAGTTTTACGTTATAAACTCATATAGTTTTTTAACCTCTATAAACGACTCCATTTGAAAAACCAACACTCATCTTTGAAAATAGACTCAACATCCTCATGTCTACACTTCTACATCAATCCTAGACTCATTTTAAAATCATTTCTATAATCCCCGAGTTTCGATCCAAATATCGACAACAACTATATATTGTGCTGATACTCGTCTCCCGATACACGAATAATCAAACTATCATAACTTTTCGCTCGTTTGGAGATAGAAGCTCTACTTTATACCAAATCAAAGTTCATGAAATTATCTACAACAGTATTTATTTAACTTATATCATAAACAAACTTAAGTTTTCCAAAAATTACCTTTTAGCTGCTGATTAAAAATACATACTTAAAAATCATTCAAAATCATATTTTTCACCCATTTTAACCTCATTTTTACCACTATAATCATACAAATATTACTACTTCTAATCCTAACACCTTATATCATCCTAGATGATCAAATCAAATAAAACACAACTCAAAATTTTCAACATGCAACAAGTAAAAATTATATACATCATAAACACCTACATAGAACACGTAAACAAGATCAAAATCATAGTTTTTCATCAAAAATAGGTTTTTACAAAAAATGCTTGCATGTGGGTAAATTTTATACCAAAATGATGAGAATGAAGAAACTAGAATGGGTCTTAGTTTAGATTTTAGAGAATCAAGCTTGAATTTTAGATGATGATGGTTTTATATGTTAAGGGGTGACGACATATATGAGGGAGAGAGGAGAGATAGTTGATTTTTGGTGTTTGTGGTGTTTGTGTGTTTATTTTTCCTTTTATATAGGAAAACTTTAGGGTAGTTTTTGCCAGTTGTGATTCTTGTGAACTAAATTACAATTACTTTTTTAAAAAGCGGGAAATGACTATTAGTCAATTTTGAAAATATTTACGGTTCTCGGGTTTCATAAAAATACTTCTCAAAACTTGAAACGCACACAAAATATGATATTATATAGTCCTAGCACGACTTAATACAAAACTAAAAATAAAAACGTCAAAATATTTAACATCGACATAACGAAAAATAAAACGAAAAATTTCGGGCATCCGTTGATATCGTGATCACTAATAATCCTCGCAACTCGTCAAAACGTAAAAATATAATGTTCAACATTCGTTCAATTCAAATCACCAAACATTATAACATTTAATCTCGTCAAAAGTTTCAAAAATATACGTAAAAATTAAATAATGACCACGGGTTCGGGTTATCACATCCTACCCTCCTAAAAGAGAGCGACGTCCCGGCGCTCGACCCGCCTCACACTCGCAATTTCTCACTTCTAAAACCAATATGACCTCTTTTCCTTAAGAAATCCTCACGTCCTTCACACGAGTTCAACTCAATTCTATAATATCACCATACCTAAGAATACAATCATATTTCAACTTTCAAATTTCATCTTCTAATAATTCCAATCTTTCATCATTCATAATCATTTTGCATCACTTCCTTAGTTCCATTTCCTACTTCAATACCTTGATAACTTAACTTACGACCATGTAAAATCTCAAGTTGCACATCCTAATTACTGATATGACGAATATCATCGCATAAAGATTCCATCCTCAATAGATTTCGTTTGTCCTCATAGTAGAATATTTAAATATATCATCATCCCAAGTTTCAATCACATCTACAAAAGTCCAATTTCCATTGTTCAAACTATCCTCTCACTCTGTCCATTGATTTCAAAAAATACGCAATATTCATTCTTGACTCGATTTGTGACAATCCGTCAATTTATGGTTGATATTTTATTCTCAAATATTATTTAAAAACATTATTTTAATGTTATATTATGAACTCACTCATTTCTGGGAAGAAATTTGGATTTACGTCTTGAAGTAGCATCGACTACGTCTAAACCGGAGGATTCACGTTACGTGCTTACGTTTACATACACCGTTTTGGTGATAGTCCGACACTTCAGGAAATAAATTTATCCATGAATATTATTTTGAGATTTTAAATTTGTGTTGGTTCATAAACTCACGAATTTACGAGAAGAGATTAGGACTTACGATTATAATTTAACGTCCTTTACGACTAAACCGGAAACCCTAGGATTACGTATTTACGTTTTTTAACTCCATTTTTGATGAGACAATTTTTATTAGATTCGTTTTGTGCCGTTGATTCATAATTTATAAAAACGTTTTTCATAAAACGACCCAAGGGCACGCAAATCGAGGAAACTAGAATCGAGGAGTACCCGTAAATTAATAGGGATGGGACAAGTTTATACTTTCCCACTCCTATACAAGTGGCATTCAAGAGTACACAACACACTCTTGATGTGTCAAGTTTACTTAAGCAAACAAGGACACTTGTCCTTGTTTCTTTCCAAACCACTAGCTACACAAAACTAGCTAAACCATGAAACCATTTCACATACATGCAAAAACTCCATTTTCTCTCTTCCTCTCTCTCTCTCTATAAACGTCTACCACCACCACAATCACCATCATACACCAAAAATTTAACCACAAATCTTATGTATAAGTTACATATGATGATAACCTATTGAAGACATGAAGATTGGAGGTGATCTTAACAACTAAAAAGGAGTTTCCATGGATATTAGGGGCTGATTTTCAAGAATATAATCATGCACATGAAGATCTCAAGGAGTTCATTTGCCAAGTTAAAGATGTGATAACAATAACCAAGTCTTGTTCATCCAAAAACTCATCATTTCATCACTTTGGTGGTATAGAGATTGTTCTTCCTATCCTTTTGTTATTTTGATTATGTAATCTTGTATTTCCTTTATTTATGTATATGTATTTTATGATGAATGATGATTAAAAATATTATGTGGGGATTTGGTGTTGATAGATTTGATAAACATGGGTAAAAAGATGGAAAAACCACATGTAAAATGGTTAAAATCTTGCTTACAATTACGGCTGTATAAAAACAGTAAATAACCAAATTATAAACTGATAAAATTAAATGGTGGAATCAATTTAAAGTAAGTATTAGATGTCATACACATGTGAGATTTGTCCATGCAATGGAATCATCAAAATGAGTGAGATATGATCAAAACAAAATTTGTATACCAATTTGAATAGTCTGTTTTGTAGGAACTTATAAGGATACTTATACATGGATTGAGCAGTAGCTATAACTTAGTTATTTGTAGCACATAATATGAAGTTTATGTCATCCAAAAATGAGCTTCTATATCCTTATAGAACTCAAGATATGATAAAATTGGTGAAAGTGAAACTAAAAATCAGATTTTGTGAAATTAAAGTTTAATAGTATTATATAAGCACTCAAATAATATAGTATAAACTGTGAAATTAAAACCCACTAACTTATATATTTCATTTATATAAATATGTATAAGGATAAATAAATGGACATTTTATAAAAATGGTAGTTTCGTAAGTTTTATAAGTTATAAAAACTATAAACATGATTTTTACGTCTTTTCGGCTAGTACCGTAAAATTAACGTTTTTCGTCAATTTAAACTTAGACAATCGGACCCGTCTAACGTAAACTTTTTAAAAATTCATATACTGATATATAGGTACTTAATACAAGTAAAAACCGATAAAATCCGAACTATATAACATACGGACATTAACGGGCTAAATTAGCATTATTGGGCTATTAATCCAACTAAATGGGCTAAACATTTATAAATTTACTTATCGAGCTTAATCCACTTGGGCCCAACATGTAAAGTATAATACTGATAATAAAAGTATAAAATGATCTAATTTAAGGTAATGGGCTTATAATAGGCTTATTGGACCTAAAACATGTAAATAGGTAAAACTAGTAAACTAGTATAAAAGTTACCAACACATAACACTAAAATGAGTAAATGAGAATGTATAAACCCACTTGATCATCATCATATGTATAAAATCATCATATGTATACATAATTGTTATTTTGATAAAGTCATTGGACAAAAGTCTAAGACAAATTATTATTTGTCTAGGTTTCCGTGATTGAAGCACGTACCGTACATCCGAATTGCCGATAACCCGCTTGACCACATCAACGTGAGTTCATAGCCTCGCACTCTTTTAAATGTTTTATGAAATGTTTTATAAACCCGCGAGGGAGATAGCATGTTAGTTTTACTAAAATAGGACACCATTTGTCCCGATTATTTGTTTATTGATTTGGACCCGAATGATTGTATGACCCGATGAATGAATATATAACCTGATAAATGAAATGAAATGGATTATTAAAGTTATCTTATGTCACTAAAAGTCCCATTAGCATGAATTGTGAACTACCGGGATTTGGTAGACGCTTATGCATATAATAGTACTATTTGGGGACGATCACCCCAGTTCGCGCCTTGACGGTTGATGCCCGTCGTGCCACATTGATTGGTAAGCGAATTTATGTATGAGAAGATTTACACAAGCGTGATTATTGTGACGACGCACTAATTTAGATGGGCAAATTGAGTTTCGGGCTAGCTACCCGTTGTTTGTTGTAGTAAGGTAACAATGTCATGCGGCTTATAATAATCCAAATAACGAAATACTGCTATACGCACTGAATTATGATATTTTGCCTGAATAGCAATACGGGGTCTTATAATTGATATTATGTTCGTGTTTTGGTTTTAAGTAACCATATTCATATAATGGTTTTTATTTAACTTTATACAATGTTATAAAACGTATTGTATGATGTTTTTACGACTTTGGTTCGTATAATGATTTTGAAGGCAAAAGCCTATATTATGATTTTTATAAGGATTTGTATAAAATGACTTTGGCTATTTTATGTCCTATTACAAGGATTTGTACAAAATGATTTTCGGTAATAATTTTATACCGATGTTATATTAATGGTTTTATTAAACTCTATGAATTCACTCGGCGTTATCGCTGACCCTTTTCTTTTAACATGTTTTGTCTCAGGTACTTGAAGGTAATTCTCGGGAAGACAACAAGAAATCATGGCCTGCACTTAAATAACAATTTCCATTCAAATGCTTTGTAAAACTTGTATGAAAAACTATGACTTGGGACCTATGTAAATCTGATATTTATGAATGGAAATGCTTTATTATTATACGACGCGATTTTTAAGCGTTGTCTATGATGTGAGTAATGTGCTATCCCGTAACACCAACGAGTATTCCGCTGTATTGAAATGTGTAAATTTGGTGGTGTTACAGTTTGGTACCAGAGCTCTCGTTATAGAGAACGAAAGATTTTTAAAACCAAGGTTTTGAATAAAACATTTCAAAATCTTTTAACTATAAACATTTTTCTCAAAATGTCTAAAAATATTTTGACTATAACGGTGCCGAAGAATTCCCGAGTTACCGACAAGGCCAGACTGAGAAGTGTTATTTTAATATATATATATATATAACTTGGTTTATATATATATATATGATTGTAATTTGATTACATGATTGTTTGTGGATTATTTCTATATTTATACGACGTAAATTGTCACTAGAAACCCTAACTCCCCTAGCAAATCAATCGAAGCTATTCCCGTAGGACTTCTAGCTATTCTAGATCTAAACCAAGTTGTGGATATTTATGATCCCAATAAAATGGTTGATATTCGTAGAAATGTTAATAGTAGTTGATTAAGATCTTGAAGAAGAATTGGCGAGATTAAATTTGATATTGATGTCATGAAGATCTTTACTTATAGAGTGGAGTTTGACAAAACGTTACCACCTAGAAAGATGTCATCTGATTCGTTGTCACCTAATTATTAAAATTGAAATCGAAAGGGTGAAGTTGCACTTGAGGCTGTCATTGGAACCGTTACCCAAAAGCCTCATGCCATTAGTACCTTTTAGAGAAATATTGAATGTGTGAGTCATCTCATGCTAGTGACTCATTTGATAACCATTGTTGTAAGAACTATAGGATTGGAAATTAGGTGTTGATCCTATCGAGCTTTTATTGCCCTTTTAAGGTTTAGGAATAAAATTGAAAGTATTGGAGAATGAGGTAGGATATCGCATTGAGTATAAGTTGATTGAAACTTGAATGAAGTAAAATTTAACTTGTATGGAATAAGAAATTGTTAAGAGGAAGTTGTTGAGTCCTGTGATTGAATTATAACGTTTTAAATGATTGTTAGTTCGTGTTAAGGGTTATTCCTAGGCCATTGTCCAATGACGAGATTGCCCAGTGTCCAAGAAATAAAATGAAGAAATCTTCTTCTAAAATTGGGACCAATGGATCTTCCGGGACATGTGGAACCCCCATGACTCTTGTAGATTAGTATTCATTGTGGTATCTTTTAAAAATCCCTAACTTAACTGAGATATCAGTTGGTAGGATGAGTTCTTGGAATTGTATGACATAGTGACGCACAATGTGTTACGGTACAATTTTTGGCTTGTTTGTGATTAATGAAAAGGCTACCTCTGATTGCTAAATCCTACATATATCGATGTTATCTATCTTTTCTTGCTTCTTCCTAATGTTCAAATTAGTGATGCAACCATAGAACAAGTACTCATCTCGAACTGAGTTAGGTTGTGAATTATTCTTTTTGAGCGCCATCGAGGTCATGAACCTCATGATTATTTGGCTAAGCTCATCTCCTATTATATTGTAGTTAGTTCTTGGTGAACAACTTTTCGTCACTCTTTTGTAGATCACTCATTGTTTTTATAAGATAAAATAGTATCCCTTGAGAAAAATTGGGTTTTCATAACCATATGGATTATTTAAAGTGAGACTTATAAATAATCGTTATCAAAATGTAGTTGTTTATTAAATACCTTGGAAAACTTAATTGTTTTCATAACAAAGAAAATCTTTGTAAATTTATTTTTGATTCTTATATAAGAATTAAGCATGAAAATTTTTTTATTATAAACATGATGATAAAATATTGACGAACTGAGTATTGCATCGTTAATCTTGAAATTTTATATAGTTGCGCGCCTACATACAATTTGGAATGGACCATGTAAGGCTGATTAGTAGTCACCATAAAATTGATTAATAAACACTACATTTTCTTTGAAGTTGTGAAAGATTAAATTTTATGAGATCTGCAAGAAGTGCAAAATAGGGACATATTGATAGGGATACCTACATATGTGCCCGTACTATTTATTTTCTGAGTCGAATTTACTCATTTGTAGAACTTGTCTTATTTGACAATTGATATTCCCTTCTTGTCCAATTCTCCCGTAGTGAGATTCTTAGGAAAAGTATCTGATTACCGAGTGTTGATACCCGACTGGATGTATCGACATTCCTATAATTTCTTTTGATTTGATATCGTTTGAATAACCTGGGTAACGATCCGAGGAGCTTTCGAATGCGTACTCAAATTATGAAAACATGGGATATATTCATATTCATTAAATGTTTTCGTTTGTATCCGATTTGAAATTCTCTCGCGTAGATTATGCGTTGACCTTACTCTTTTAAGGTTAGTTATGTTTTCCGATATCCTTGAATTTGTGAAGGATTATGAATTATTATTAGTCTTTTGAGAATTTCACATCTTATCGACGGCAATAAAACTGAAAAGTTGATAGTGCCAGTAGAATGGATTGATTGATTATGACATGACGACATTGTCTTAATTAATGGGAACTCGAGTAGAATTCCCCTAAATGATAAGATGTTGATTATCAAAAGTGATCTAAATAATTCTTGATGGATGACCATATCCTGCATTTAGACTTGAAATTATACCGTGAATGGTTGTGAATTAGTCATAGATATTATAATCTAGAAAGAACCTAATATGAATTTATTAAAAGATGTTTCTGTTATCTGAAACTTTAGAAGGTATTTGTTGGTAAATTACCTAGACTTTTTCCATTAAGGCAAGTTGAAATTGGTATTGATTATATTCCCGGTGCTGCACTTGTGGCATGTGCACTGTACGTCAGCACCATCTAAATTAAACGAATTACCCTACAAATGAGGGAGTTGTAGGAAAAGACTTTTATTCTACCAAGCTCGTCATTATGAAGAGCTATGGTGTTATTATTTCTTATATTTATTGATTACCGTGAACTAGGTAAATTGACGATTAAAAATCTATATCCACTACCCAAGATGATAGATTTGTTCGATAATTTACGAGGTTCTAGCGTATGTTTTAAAAATTTGATCCTCGGCATGGTTATCATCAATTTCGCATCCGCGAAAAAGATTATCTATTCCAATCACTACATCCGGTACTTATAATGAACATTATGAGTTTCACGTGATGACGTTTGGATTGACTGATACACATGTAGCATCCATAAATTTCGTGAATCACGTGTGTAGGCTGTAATTTGATAAATTCATGCTTGTGATAAATAAGGACCATTTGTTTATTTATAAGAATAAGAATGAGTTAATAATTATTTGTAGAATGCCCTGAGTCGGCCGAGTAGTGAAAACTTGTACCTTGAATATTTAACATGTGATGAAAGACTTAATCCTTTACATTATTTGACCGTGTGGTTAATAGAAAATGGAATATATTCACTCTTCCAAAATTGGAACCATTAAGGCTTTGGGTTTTACCAAAAAGAAAATGGAAATATGTTTTGACAAATGTTTTAACAAAGGATTTTTTAGGGATTATTCCCTTATACACAAATCATTTAACTAAACTCCTGTTTAGGGGTAAATGTTTGTGTATACCTCAAGCCAACCTAAGAGGGATTGAGGAAACCGTTAAACCATGACTTAAAATTTGAAACGAGAATTTTTGCTTTTCAACTAAGATAATTTTTACCAAAGAATAAACGAAGGTTTTTCGAACATATACGGATCTTACTAATTATTTCTGATAAATCAACAAAAATTGTGTTAATTAAATTCAAATTTATTATAAACATTTTTATATAATTGGACAAACTGAGAAAATTTAAAAACTTTTTGCGTTTACGTTTCATAAAAGTTAAATATTTATTATTTAATTACTTGTAGTAATTATCGACGCTTTAAACGTCGGATTAAGAAAAAATGATAAAAACAATAGTCGAGAGAGAACTAAGACTTAGAAAATGTGAAGAAAGAATTTTTGAATAAATACGGTCATGATATTTATTCCATCTAGGAGAGTGAACGTAATTACTGACACATTATATAGGAAGGATAAAGAATCAATTAGGATGTGTTTCTTAATAATGACTGTGCAAAACAAATTGCCGAACAATATAAAAATAAACGATGTTTGTAAAAAGGGGTTCGCGGCTAATGTGAACCATCAGAATTGAGAAGCCGATGGTGTTGAATTTTTTAAAGGCTGCTTGTGGTTGCCTGAATATAGAGGATTTTGAGATTTAGTCATATTGAAATCTCGTAAGTATAAGTATTCCATTCATGTCATTTCTGACTAAATGTATCTTTATCTGAAGAAGAGGTACTAATGGCAAATTATGAAGGCAGACATTGCCTCATACATTAGTAAACGTCTAGCTATTGCAAAGGTCATAATCTAAATTTGATTCGATATTTGGTGATCGTCGACAGACTGACCAAATCTGCTAATATCATTCCTGTTAATGATAGACTCTTGATGAAGAAATTGACTCTTTTTTATTTAAAGGAGTTGTGTAAACATGCTGTGCCTGTATCGATCATCTCTATCAAGATCCTCGCTTCGCATCGAATCTCTAGAGATTTGCTCAGAAGTCATTGAGAACGAATCTTGATGAGAGTAATGTGTACCACCCCAATCGAAGGGATGAGGTAAAGTAACGATACAAAATACTATAAGTGTTGTTTTATGTTTGAATGATTGACCTTTGGTAATAAACTGTAAAATCGTTTTCCTTTGGAGAGATTATCATTGATAATTATCGTATTAGGATCAAGATCGAATCTTGTGAGGATATATATTAGAGCATCTGTAAGAAGGAGTTGGGATGAAGACACCCGACATACACCCATTGTGAGTTGGACATGTCTTTTAGGTTTAAGGTTTCCTATGATGGCGAACCTAACCTTACAAAATACTCGACCCGCGAGACCTGAAATGATTGTTGAAATTAGGATCTGATTATTGACTGCCGGTAGTGGGCAGAAGGTTATGTGAATATGAAATGTAGATCTTAAAGTGCCAGATGGGTAGCGAAGTTATGCCAAAAATTCAAACCATGGAAAAATGAATTGATGATCTGAAAGATCATGGGATATAAGTCCCCGTTGTATGGGACCATTGAGATGATGTAAAAGATTGGTTTGAAAGGCATATAAGCTGGATCTACCCTAGGACTTCAAGAGCTGCGTGAATTATGTTTCGTATATCGAACTTGATAAAATGCCTATCAAGTGAAAATCTTACTATTCCTTAATGAAGTTTAGATCGGTGAAAAGTTGCATTCATCAAAAACCCGTGAACATCATGGATAGAGAAAGTAAGTCAAAAATAAGCCTGATCTTATTCCTGTAGTTATGTTTGATGAAACTCGCGTATTGTAATGGATTGCACTTGTGAGAAAAGACCGAATGTGGAGGAAATACCCACAGGGCTTTAACTCTATAAGAAGCGAGTAGTAAGATAAAATGATCTTTGAGGACAAAGATCCTGTTTAGGGGTAAATGCTGTGAAAATCCGTCAATTTATGGTTGATATTTTATTCTCAAATATTATTTAAAAACATTATTTTAACGTTATATTATGAACTCACTCATTTCTGGGAAGAAATTTGGATTTACGTCTTGAAGTAGCATCGACTACGTCTAAACCGGAGGATTCTACGTTATGTGCTTACGTTTACATACACCGCTTTGGTGACAGTCCGACACTTCAGGAAATAAATTTATCCTGAATATTATTTTGAGATTTTAAATTTGTGTTGGTTCATAAACTCACAAATTTACGAGAAGAGATTAGGACTTACGATTATAATTTAACGTCCTTTACGACTAAACCGGAAACCCTAGGATTACGTATTTACGTTTTTGAACTCCGTTTTTTATGAGACAATTTTTATTAGATTCGTTTTGTGCCGTTGATTCATAATTTATAAAAACGTTATTTGTAAAACGACCTGAGGGCACGCAAATCGAGGAAACTAGAATCGAGGAGTACCCGTAAATTAATAGGGATGGGACAAGTTTACACTTTCCCACCCCTATACAAGTGGAATCCAAGAGTACACAACACACTCTTGATGTGTCAAGTTTACTTAAGTAAACAAGGACACTTGTCCTTGTTTCTTTCCAAACCACTAGCTACACAAAACTAGCTAAACCATGAAACCATTTCACATACATGCAAAAACTCCGATTTCTCTCTTCCTCTCTCTCTATGAACGTCTAACACCACCACAATCACCATCATACACCAAAATTTTACCCACAAATCTTATGTATAAGTTACATATGATGATAACCTATTGAAGACATGAAGATTGGAGGTGATCTTAACAACTAAAAAGGAGTTTCCATGGATCTTAGGGGCTGATTTTGAAGAAGATAATCATGCACATGAAGATCTCAAGGAGTTCATTTGCCAAGTTAAAGATGTGATAACAAGAACCAAGTCTTGTTCATCCAAAAACTCATCATTTCATCACTTTGGTGGTATAGAGATTGTTCTTCCTATCCTTTTGTTATTTTGATTATGTAATCTTGTATTTCCTTTATTTATGTATATGTATATGATGATGAATGATGATTAAAATTTTTATGTGGGGATTTGGTGTTGATAGATTTGATAAACATGGGTAAAAAGATGGAAAAACCACATGTAAAATGGTTAAAATCTTGCTTAAAATGACGGCTGTATAAAAACAGTAAGTAACCAAATTATAAACTGATAAAATTGCATGGTGGAATCAGTTTACAGTAACTATTAGATGTCATACACATGTGAGAGTTGGCCATGCAATGTATTCATCAAAATGAGTGAGATATGATCAAAACAAAATTTGTATACCAATCTGAATAGTCTGTTTTGTAGGAACTGTTAAGGATACTTATACATGGATTGAGCAGTAGCTATAACTACGTTATTTGTAGCACATAATATGAAGTTTATGTCATCCAAAAATGAGCTTCTATCTCCTTATAGAACTCAAGATATGATAAAAATGGTGAAAGTGAAACTAAAAATCAGATTTTGTGAAATTAAAGTTTAATAGTATTATATAAGCACTCAAATAATATAGTATAAATGTGAAATTAAAACCCACTAAATTATATATTTCATTTATATAAATATATATAAGGATAAATAAATGGACATTTTATAAAAATGGTAGTTTCGTAAGTTTTATAAGTTATAAAAACTATAAACATGATTTTTACGTCTTTTCGGCTAGTACCGTAAAATTAACGTTTTCCGTCAATTAAAACTTAGACGATCGGACCCGTCTAATTTAAACTTTTTAAAAATTCATATACTGATATATAAGTACTTAATACAAGTAAAAACCGATAAAACCCGAACTATATAACATACGGACATTAACGGGCTAAATTAGCATTATTGGGCTATTAATCCAACTAAATGGGCTAAACATTTATAAATTTACTTATTTGGCTAAACCCACTTGGGCCCAACATGTAAAGTATAATACTGATAATAAAAGTATAAAATGGTCTAATTTAAGGTAATGGGCTTATAATAGGCTTATTGGACCTAAAACATGTAAATAGGTAAAACTAGTAAACTAGTATAAAAGTTACCAACACATAACACTAAAATGAGTAAATGAGAATGTATAAACCCACTTGATCATCATCATATGTATAAAATCATCATATGTATACATAATTGTTATTTTGATAAAGTCATTGGACAAAAGTCTAAGACAGATTATTATTTGTCTAGGTTTCCGTGATTGAAGCACGTACCGTACATCCGAATTGCCGATAACCCGCTTTACCACATCAACGTGAGTTCATAGCCTCGCACTCTTTTAAATGTTTTATGAAATGTTTTATATACCCGCGAGGGAGATAGCATGTTAGTTTTACTAAAATAGGACACCATTTGTCCCGATTATTTGTTTATTGATTTGGACCCGAATGATTGTATGACCAGATGAATGAATATATAACCCAATAAATGAAATGAAATGGATTATTAAAGTTAGCTTATGTCACTAAAAGTCCCATTAGCATGAATTGTGAACTACCGGGATTTGGTAGATGCTTATGCATATAATAGTACTATTTGGGGACGATCACCCGAGTTCGCGCCTTGACGGTTGATCCCCGTCGTGTCACATTGATTGGTAAGCGAATTTATGTATGAGAAGATTTACACAAGCGTGATTATTGTGACGAAACGCTAATTTATATGGGAAAATTGAGTTTCGGGCTAGCTACCCGTTGTTTGTTGTAGTAAGGTAACAATGTCATGCGGCTTATAATAATCCAAATAACGAAATAATGCTATACGCATTGAATTATGATATTTTGCCTGACTAGCAATACGGGGTCTTATAATTGATATTATGTTTGTGTTTGGTTTTAAATAACCATATTCATTTAACGGTTTTTATTTAACTTTATAAAATTTTATAAAACGTATTGTATGATGTTTTTACGACTTTGGTTCGTATAATGATTTTGAAGGCAAAAGCCTATATTATGATTTTTGATAAGGATTTGTATAAAATGACTTTGGCTATTTTATGGCCTATTACAAGGATTTGTACAAAATGATTTTCGGTAATAATTTTATACCGATGTTATATTAATGGTTTTATTAAACTCTATGAATTCACTCGGCGTTATCGCTGACCCTTTTCTTTTAACATGTTTTGTCTTAGGTACTTGAAGGTAATTCTCGGGAAGACAACAAGAAATCATGGCCCGCACTTAAATAACAATTTCCATTCAAATGCTTTGTAAAACTTGTATGAAAAATTATGACTTGGGACCTATGTAAATCTGATATTTATGAATGGAAATGAATTATTATTAAACGACGCGATTTTTAAGCGTTGTCTATGATGTGAGTAATGTGTTATCCCGTAACACCAACGATTCTTCCGCTGTATTGAAATGTGTAAATTTTGTGGTGTTACGCGATTCTTCTCATTTTCTGTTAAAGATCTCTAACACATAAAAGTTAACTTTGGTCACTGGGTTACATATATTATATTCAAAATTTATTTCATTCTCATTTCTTCTTACAACGATTTCCAAAAATTCAAAAATACTGACACTACGATCCGGGGTTATTGATGATTTCATCACTAAATTCCTAGTAATTTCCTTCTTTCTCCTTTCACGGATTGCATCTCGTAACAATCACCTATATAATTTCCTTTGCTCATCTTCCACTTTCATCCAATCTAACAATCACTACAATGAACCACTGTACCATCCATATTATATCATTACATCTTTCTTATATCATATATTGTTTAAATAACTCCATTAGTCTTATATATTCAAATCTGACTATTACTACATTTTCCTAATGTCGTATTACATCTTATCCCAACCAGAATGTACCAATACTTAAACTTGTAAAATTCCTTTAATACTACATATAGCACTTCTCAGCACTCTTAGAATAATTGAATTCTCTTTGATCTGAAAATTCATTCACCATCGTCCTCGTATTCCTAACACATCCTCCTTCAAATAGACAATTACAATAATCGATTTCGTTCCTCTAAAATATTTCATCTCACTTGTCCCTTTTATTAATCTATTTCAAAATTTATGACAACCTGTTGATCTTCTTTCCTTAGTATTCCTTTTCTATTAATTCATCAATTCGATTCTAAAAATTTCATTCTATTCCGTCCACTTTGCTTGTTATTACCAATATTCAAAAATCTCAAAACTCAAGACTCAATAGTCGACTCTCAAATACTTTTATGATTTTTGTAAACCTTTTCCTTCTCCTTCTTACTGAATACTTCAACTACCACACTTGCCCTACAAAATTACACCTCGTGATACAGAGCTATACCACATCTCGTGATTATGATCAGTTTTGATTAAACATTGCTATATACTTGATTCCATAGAAGTAGTATTTTCACAAATCCAAATAGATACCACATCGTCGAAACTCAAAATTATATAATCCCCTTTATACTTCTCTAATTAAGTCAATACGCTACTATTACTTTCTCCTAACATTTGATAATGTTAAGATATCATCACCGCAACTCTTCATTTCCTTCAGATTCCTTCGATACTGACAATACGGGCACAGAACTCAACCTATCCTCAGCGCTCATAAACAACTTTCTTAACTAACAAAAATCATATCTCAAAACTACAACTTGGATGCATGAATGGATTTCACACATTTAGTTCTTATTTGTTAGCTTTATCAATGGTTCAACAATTAGTAAAAACCTTTCGATAAACCTTTGATAATACCCAGCTTAAACAAAGGAATTAACAAGCTTCAGTCAGTATCGACAAATCCTCAATCGCTTCAATCTAGTCAAGATTTCCACGAGTACTTCAGCCATAAATCGCACATTCCAGAATATACTAACATCAGCTAAAATTCATATCCAAAGAATTTCACACATCGTTCCTCTTTCCTTAACAATTTTACAACTGTTATTAAATACTTTCCTCACTTTCCTTAATATTAACAAAACAAAACATCAATCATCAGTAATGGATACCGATTCTTGGTAATCATTTTGCTCAATTTCAAAGCAATCATCTTACTCCAAAAACACCCAGCTTCTTTTCTTGCTTTCATTACTAGGCTTCTTATGACTTACCTTTCCAGTCTTATCAGATTATTCTTGTTGTCTCATCCGCCAATCCATACAATTGATCAAACTACCATACTCAATTTCCTAACAATGTCAAATGACAAAATACACAAGCAGATTACATAACCTTCATTACTAAGCTAACACAAAGCTTCTTTTCCCCCAAGACGACAGTGATCTCTACGATTCCGCAGGATGATTACAAAATGCTCTTAACTACGAATTCACCTTCTCATTCCCTCTCGACTACTACTGGTGAAGTGCACACAAAATACGACCTATTACAGTTTCCTTCCTGCATACCTTCTCATTTTTGACTAAACAAAATCCTTAAATAGAATTTCCACTTATTAATTCTTATGGTCAGTACTTAATGCTCTGCAAAATTTCAAATCAATCATTTCCATCTTTACTTATTATATCCTACAACTATCATCCTCATTCCAGGAATTTCCAACGCAGCTCTAGTTCGGTTAATTACATGATATCACTTAATTCCATATGTTCAGAAAATATCTTCTTAATATATATAATTATTAACAATCCTTCCATCGGTTAATTTCTCATTTTAATTAATGCTCATTCTTGCTGATTTCTCATCCTCAGGTTAACTAAATCTAACATCTTCAGAATTTCATCGTATATATTATTCAAACAATAGGTTAAATCAATGATTGTTAAATAAGAATATGCAGATTACAACCTCTGAATCTCAAGAATTATCAGCATTACCAAACATATAAGCTGCAATAACAGCCACATTCCTTTCTTATCTATTTACCTTAGTTGAATAATTCCTTTATCCATTCCCCTTTACCATAATGAAAACATCCCACGGCTTCCAAGAATACTAATTCCTATATCTACATTCCTTGTTCTTCCCTCCGCAGCTTAACATCCAGCTAGTCCGTACTTGCGACAAGTAGATATACAGTTACCTATATTATGCAAAATACATCGTCTACACATTATAATTCCTCATGCTTACACAATTTACAGTAATAGTATGAATACCATCTTTACTTATCTTAGACTATTAAATTTCGAGTTTATTTCCTGTCAGAAGAAATAAATTTTCATTCTCTGTTGACATTCGCTGCAATACCGTCCTTTTTATCCTTTTCTGCTACACTTAATTTCTAATCAGGATCAAACTTTATATTACCATTTCCTTTCATCTATTTGTATATTTTCAATTTACTACTAATATCTCGATAGATCCATTAGTTACACAAACTTGTCCACATAGTTGCACATTTCCAGTCACCATTAATATTGTACGACAATTTTCATCGCATCCCTTCTCATTTCTAGGAATCTAGCACGCAGACATCCTTTACAATCTTGTAGAACAACAACAACATCTTCAACTGGAACAGCAGCATCTTCAGTCTCGACACTTTGTTTCCTTGCAGCACGGCCAGCTTCAAACTTTCTAACAACTATTTCCACAATCATATAATCTACCCTAGAGGTTGTTATTTTCTGGAGTCATATTTCAAGAAACTTAGTCACGTGGAATCTCCACTAATGACAGAAAATATCTCACTCAATTCCTTCAACTGTTATCACAGATGAAAGAAAAATGATAAGTATACACATCGAGATAGAAAGAAGGATCTTTTCATCAAGATATATCATGGATACCACATGTACAAACAATACAATACTACCTAAATTCACCAAATAAACTTACAAAAGCAAATGATAAAGACACATCAAGATAATAAGGGGTAATAGTAGATTGCATCCATCAAATCTGAGAAAATCGTGACAAGATCTGTGACTACAGTCACTTACCCTTACCAACCTAAACAACAACAATGTTCCATCATAGTACTACATCATGAATTCTAAATAATCCAAATACAACACAATACATAAACTGAAATACAACAGAGATTCATCAGTTCATCGCTCCATAGGATATGGCACATCATTTCCTCCAACTTGGCTCATCCCTGCTTCGTCCTCATCCGGTTCCAACTTGATGCACTTCCCGTCTCGACCATAACACAGTGGAAACTCTAATCCATACTTCAGATACGCTCCTTGGCACGGCGGATTAATCATATAGTAAGAATCAGCATACTCCTCACTGTCCTGAAACTTCCAATATGGTTCAAGATATGGCCTAAGATGAGCTTCATAATCACTTAACCTGCGTATGCTATCTCTTTCTTCCTGATACATCCTAAAGTCAGTTCCATAACTTCTTACCTCAACTCTAATTTTAGTCTTTCCAACTTCACTCTCAGTCCTTAAATTATCACTCTTAGACTCCACAAAGTCATTCTTATCGTCCTTATCATACTCGTCATCTATCCACCATCCACCTTTACCCCACAGGAATAGACTACCCGATTTGCCTACAGCATATCCCTGCCTACTTCTATTAGGTGGTATATCGGCCATTTTCTACAATCACAGAAAATTCAAGAGTACATAAGGTCATTATTCAAAAATATATATGCAATGCATGGTCATGCAAATGCAAATGATTTACGTATGTCAATATATATGTATGTGATGCAATGAAATGCAATGCAACTGATAATTATGCAATACTCACAAGAAGAAATTATGATGAAAGCACTCTGTGTCCTTTCATTAATACCAATACCTTACCATAGTATTTACATAATAAATACTCAGGGATTCAAAATAGTTTTGAGGGGTACATCTATAATAATAAAGCATAACCAAAATAAATAATCTTACCGGAGCCTTGTAGAGAAGTTGCTTTACTTTTATAAAATACTTTCGACAACAAAGTTATAGTTTAGGACATTTTCAAAAATCGACCTAATTCGCTATAACTAAAAAGCTCTAATTACCAATCTATAACACCCCCAAATTACATTGCAGCGGAAATACACATTTGGGTGCTAAACTCAAACCTCGTCATCAAAACACTTTATACAATCTCAAAATGAGACATTTAAAAGATAAGATAAAATAAAAATGTCTTTAGTCTAAAGTTTTCAATCCCAATAAAGAAATTTTATAAAATAACAGAGTAGCGTTTCGGTCCCCAAAAATACCATCCCAAAAATACAAACCTTTTATCAACTATATAATACTCAAAATGATTTTTATAATTTCCTGTAGATAAAAGATAACATTTAATGATGACAGGGAAAGAAAACAGTTCACACTGAACAATTAAAAAAGCGACACCGCAACCTTCCCCAGCAAGCTCCATGATCAACTCATCAAATTCACTGAAATACATGCTTAAACACATCAACAATAATGTTGAGCGAGTCTATAGGTTTAACAAAACACATTTGAACACATCATAAAATCAATCATAATCGTTTAATAGCATTGTGGCCATACAATCTATTAATCAAGCATATCATCCTATATCAATAACTAATGAATTGTATCAAGCTCATGACACCGACCCCTTAAATTAGTCACCCGCGCCAAATGCCAGCATGACTATATGAATTCCATTTCCCCTACTAGGGTATCAGCTGCAAGTATACCACATTCTCATTCTCGTAAATTATCCTTCCTAGAGGTTACTCAGCGTAAAGCCCTAGTCTCAGATAGGGTCGTCAACCCAATAGTACTATCATTTGAGTAAGCGGCTATTCCCAAATCACAACAAAGATCTAGAACATAGTTAACCGTTCATGAAATTAGGTACTTTTGCAACTTCGGTACTTATACAATTCAAGGCAACAACAGGCAACAAAGGCAACATACGGGTCCAACCATTACTCATGACATGTGTTCATTTTATTTCAAATAGCATGTATCCCCCTCGCGGGTTTTAAAATCATTAAAACAAGTATAAAGCGAGGATATAGACTCACCTTGAGTAATAGCTACAGTAAGACGACTTTCAACGATTGACGATGCCCGGCGAACAAGGAATTCACAATCTACGAAAATAGAACACGCACCTTTAGTAACATATTCAAGTAATATCTCATACTTAAGAAAATAAAATAAATAACTCAAGTCAAAATTAAACTCAAACCATTCACATTTATATAATTTCTACACATGTACACCTTTTACACTTTTACTTTATATATTTCCTTGAGTAAATTACAACGTTCGTCCCTGTGGTATGCGTTGACCGACAAGGTTCGTCCCTTGACCAAAAAAAGTGCATCGGTCGTCCCTAAGTGGGAAACGTTATTTATCGTTCGTCCCTCCCTTTTTACAACCCCACTAACTAATGTTATGCTCAAATCCATAAAGGGTAGTGCCGTCTTTTCCTCACCCCTACTACCTCTCTCTACTTCATCTTCCCTACTTATCTCTACTTTTTCATCTTTAACACCATCACCTAAATCTTATCCAAAACCCACAACAAAAATGCATCACCGATTTATCATTCACGTCATATTCACACAAAAACACAGATCCAAAAACCATGTTAAAAAAATACAAATCATAATAATCCCCAAATCGATATCCAGGTCACTAAAATCTAAATCGACCACTTCATATATTCCCGTCATCTTCATAAACACATCACCAACACCGACCTATATACCAGATCCAATCCATCCTCTCAATCATGTTTTAATTAGAAAACGAAACCCAAATCAAGATTAAAAAAAAGATACAAACCCACATTACAAACCGAATAAGCAACATTGGATATGTTCCTCGTGGCCAAATGAATGGATCCTGTTAGTTTTAAAGATCAATTGCTTGTTTTCGAGATGGGTAAAAATGCGGTGATATTGCCGAGGTATAGGATTTATTCGTTGGGATAGTTGTTGTTGATTGAGGTGTGTTCGAGGAAACATATGAATCGACGAGATGCCACTATGGTGATGAGTGCTGGTTATGGTGATAATTGAATGATGTTGATGAACATTAGCGGTTGTGATGCGTAAATAAAATCGAAGAAAGGTTTGGTTGATCTTGTGTTAAACTGATAAAAAAAGAAAATCAGTGGATAAAAAAGGTGGGATGAAAGAATAACAGGGTATGGTGAAGCTGATGAATAATCTAGGTAAATTAATCAGCAAAGTTCTTCAGCTTTTAGGAGAAACTAATGAATGGGGTATTAATATGGTGCGTATGGAACTGATTAAAAAATCAGTGTTTCAGTTTATTTAAACTGCTGAAAGCTATGGCTTTATGGAAACAAGTATATATATGTTTGGTCAGTATTTAATGTTCAGATTCTGAACTAACAAAAAACAGTAAGATCCCAATTTAATCCACTCCTCGTTAATAAGATTCATCAGAAGTCGGTGTGGTGCTTTATGTTATTAATTATTGGAAGGATATTATGGTGACATGTGATAAGGTTTATGTTATGGTCGGAGATCCAAATTCAGTCGATGGTGGAAGGATAAGGTTTCAGTCGGTGGTGGTGGAAGGTTAATGGATTTTTCTGAGTTTATGTTTTTATACTTGTGTTATACTTGAAGGTGAAAGAAGAAGGTTAAGTGGGATGGAAAAGACATGAATACCCCTTGAAGATTGGTGTATAATCATCGTTAGTGGGGTTGTAAAAAGGGAGGGACGAACGATAAATAACGTTTCCCACTTAGGGACGACCGATGCACTTTTTTTGGTCAAGGGACGAACCTTGTCGGTCAACGCATACCACAGGGACGAACGGTGTAATTTACTCTATTTCCTTTATTAAAAATATGTCGATATATATATTAATCGTTCAAACTGTTTTCCCTACTTAGGCACGTCAAATGTTTACGATACTAATCAGAAAATTCACTTACTATATATAGAAAGTACTCCCAAAAGTTGGTTAAAAGATTTTACTTTTAAGGTTCCGTGCCCGACACATCTTCGAATTACAAAAACCGGACAGTTTTACGTTATAAACTCATATAGTCTTTTTAACCTCTATAAACAACTCCATTTGAAAAACCGACACTAATCTTTGAAATAGAGTCAACATCCTCATGTCTACACTTCTACATCAGTCCTAGACTCATTTCAAAATCCTTTCTATATTCCCCGAGATTCGATCCAAATATCGACAACAACTATATATTATGCCGATACTCGTCTCCCGGTACACGAATAATCAAACTATCATATCTTTTCGCTCGTTTGGAGCTAGAAGCTCTACTCTATATCAAATCGAAGCTCATGAAATTCTATACAACAATATCTAATTAACTTATATCATACATGTAACACCCCCAAATTTATACAACTCAGTACAGCGGAAGACTAGTTGGTGTTACGGGATAGCACATTACTCACATCATAGACAACGCATAAAAATCGCGTCGTTTAATAATAAATCCTTTCCATTCATAAATATCAAAGTTACATCGGTCCCAAGTCATTTGATTTAATACAGGTTTTACAAAATATTTGAATGGAAAATATTTTTTAAGTGCGGGCCATGAATTCTTGTCGTCTTCCCGAGAATTACCTTCAAGTACCTAAGATAAAACATGTTAAAAGAAAAGGTCAGCAATAACGCTGAGTGAATTCATAGAGTTTAATAAATTCCATCAATATAACTTTGGTATAAAATTAGTACCAAAAATCAATTCGTACAAATCATTGTAATAGGCCGTAAAATAGCCAAAATCATTTTATACAAATCCTTATCGAAAATCATAATATAGGCATTTGCCTTAAAAATTATTATACGAGCCAATGTCGTAAAAACATCATACAATACGTCATATGACGTTATATGAAAACAAAAACTGTTATATGAATATGGTTATGAAAACCAAAACACGAACATAATATCAATAGTATGACCCTGTATTGCTAGTCAGGCAATACATCGAAATTCGGAGCGTCTATTAGTATTTCGTTAATTTGGATTATTTTAAGCCGCATGACATTGTTACCTTACT
The DNA here is from genome assembly GCA_025667525.1 of Glebionis coronaria. Taxonomy (NCBI): domain Eukaryota; kingdom Viridiplantae; phylum Streptophyta; class Magnoliopsida; order Asterales; family Asteraceae; genus Glebionis; species Glebionis coronaria. Next base: position 339,015,464 of record CM046881.1, on the reverse strand, counting down.
AAACCAACAACGGGTAGCTAACCCGATACTCAATTTGCCCATCTAAAGTAGCGTGTCGTCACAAAGGTCACGCTATGGAAATCTTCTCATACATAAATTCGCTTACCAATCAATGTGGCACGGCGGGGATCAACCGACAAGGCGCGAACTGGGGTGATCGTCCCCAAATAGTACTATTAAATGCATAAGCGTCTACCAACTCCCGGTAGTTCACAATTCATGCTAATGGCACTTTTAGTGACATAACCTAACTTTAATAATCCATTTGATTTCATCTGTCGGGTCCTTTAATCATTTATCGGGTCATACAATAGGGTCATTCAATCATTCGGGTCCAAATCAATAAACAAACAATCGGGACAAATGGTGTCCTATTTTGTAAAAACTAACATGTTATCTCCCTCGCGGGTTTATAAAACATTTATAAAAACATTTAAAAGGGTGTGAGGCTATGAACTCACATTGATATGGGAAGGCGGGTTATCGGCAATTCGAACGTACGGTACGTGCTTCAATCACAGAAACCTAGACAAATAGTACTCGGTCTTAGACGTTTGTCCAATGACTTTATAAAATATCAATTACGTATACATATGATGATTATATATATATATATATATATATATATATATATATATATATATATATATATATGATGATCAAGTGGGTTTACATATCCTCATTTACTCATTTTTGTGTTATGTGTCGATAACTTTTATACTAGTTTTCTCGTTTTACCTATTTACGTGTTTTAGGTCCAATAAGCCTATTATAAGTTCTTTAACTCTTGTTAATCCTTTCCATACTTATATTATCAGTAGTTATACTTTATATGTTGGGCTTATTGGGTTAAGCCCAATAAATAAGTTTAAAAGTATTTTAGTCCATTTTGTTGTATTACTAGTCCAATAACGTTAATTTAGTCCGTTAATGTCCGTATGTTATATAGTTCGGGTTTTACCGGTTTTTACTTGTTATACATGTTTATATATCAGTATATAAGTTTTATAAAGTTTACATTAGACGGGTCCAACCATCTAAGTTTTATTTAACAAAAACGTTAATTTTACGGCAATAGCTGAAAAACTCGTAAAAATCATGTTTATAGTTTTATATCTTATAAGACATAACAAGTTACTATTTTTATAAAATGTCCACTTATTTAACCTTTAACATATTTATATAAATAAAATTTATGAGTTAGTGGGTTTTAACTTTACATTTTATACAATATAATTTTGAGTGCTTATATAATAGTATTATACTTTATTTTTCAAAAATCTGATTTTTATCTTCACTTTCACCAAAACTGCCATATCTTAAGTTCTATATGGGGATAGAAGCTTAAATTTTTATCACATAAACTAAATAATATTTTCTCCATTTAACTCTTCTATAGCTACTGTTGAATCATCCTTTAAGTATTTTCTAAAAATCGTCCAAAACAGTAACCTCAGATTTATACCCTAAACTTGTTTTGATCATATCTCACTCATTACAATGATTCCATTGCATGGCCAACTCTCACATGTGTACAAGACCCATAGCTTACTGTAAATCCATTCTACTTCATCATTTTATCAGTTTACCATATGGTTCTTTACTGTTTTATACCGCCATCAAATTTAATCAAGATTTTAACCTTGTTTCTTATAGTCTTTCATCTTTTTATGCATGTTTATCAACAACAAATCCCCACATAACATTTTTATCATCATATAATCATCATATACATATACAATAGGAAATAAAATACATGTTTACATAATCAAAATAAAAAGAAGTTGAGGAGGACAATCTTTATACCACCATGATGATGTAGGTTGATCAAAACATGGATTTTGATGGAGAAACTTGTGCATAGCCAAGACCATCTTCAAGAACACCATTCTTCATGAATACCTTATGGAAAATCATCCCTACTACTCCATGAAAACTCCTCTTTGGATGTTATAAGCACCACCAATCAATAGGGTTTCAAAGTGGCTTCAACATATGTGTAAATAACACATGATTTTATGGTGGAATCAAGATCAAATTGGGTGTTTTTGGGGAGAAATGGGACGGCATAGGTGAAGATGGAGAGAGAGTTTGTAGCTTGTTTGCATGGTGGAATGAGTGAAATGGTAATGGTTGATGGTTTTGTGTTTGATAAGCTTACTAGTTAAGCTAAACATAACAAGTGTAATACTTGTTTTATGAGGTTTTGACACCTCATGTGTTAGTGGCTTGTTATGGCCGGTTTGAGTGGGGGTGGGACAAGTGTCCCACTTGTCTCATCCACATTTATTTACGGGTACTCCTCGATTTGCGTGCCCTCGCGTCGTTTTACGAAAAATGTTTTTATAAATTATGAATCAACGGCACAAAACGAATCTAATAAAAATTGTTTCATCAAAAACGGAGTTCGAAAACGTAAATACGTAATCCTAAGGTTTCCGGTTTAGTCGTAAAGGACGTTAAAATAAAATCGTAAGTCCTAATCTCTTCTAGTAAATTTGTGAGTTTATGAACCAACACAAATTTAAAACTCCAAAATAATATTCACGGATAAATTTATTTTCTGAAATGTCGGACTGTCACCAAATACGGTGTATGTAAACGTAAGCACGTAACGTAGAATCCTCCGGTTTAGACGTAGTCGATGCTATTTCAAGACGTAAATCCAAATTTCTTCCCAAAAATATGTGAGTTCATATTGTAACATTAAAATAATGTTTTCAAATAAATATTGAGAATAAAATATCAACCATAAATTGACGGATTGTCACAGCATTTACCCCTAAACAGGATCTTTGTCCTCAAAGATCATCTTACTACTCGCTTCTTATAGAGTTTAAGCCATGTGGGTATTTCCTCCACATTCGGTCTTTTCTCACAAGTGTAATCCATTATAATACGCGAGTTTCATCAAACATAACTACGGGAATAAGATCAGGCTAAATGTTGACTTACTTTCTCTATCCATGATGTCCACGGGTTTCTGATGAATGCAACTTTTCGCTGATCTAAGCTCTACTAAGAATAATCAGAATTTCACTTGATAGATATTCCATCAAGTTCGATTTACGAAACATAATTCACGCGGTTCTTGAAGTCCTAGGGTAGATCCCAGCTTATATGCCTTTCAATCCCACCTTTTACATCATCTCAATGGTCCCATACAACGGGGACTTATATCCCATGATTTGTCAGATCATGAACTCATTTTTCCAAGGTTAAAAATTGTGGCATAACTTCGCTACCCATTTGGCACTTCAAGATCTACATTTCACATTCACATAACCTCTTGCCCACTACCGGCTGTCAATAATCAGATCCTAATTTTTAACAATCATTTCAGATTTCGCGGGTCGGGTATTTTGTAAGGTTAGGTTCGCCATTATAGGAAACCTTAAACCTAGAAGACATGTCCAACTCACAATGAGTGTATGTCGGGTGTCTTCATCTCAACTCTTGCTTACAGATGCTCTAATTTCTAAATCTTAACAAGATTCGATCTCGATCCTAACACGATGATTATCAATGATAATCCTTCCAAAGGAAAACGATTATACGGTTCATTACCAAAGGTCAATCATTCAAACACAAAACAGCACTTATATTACCTTGTATCGTTACTTTACCTCGTCCCTTCGATTTGGGGTGGTACATAGTACTCTCATCAAGGTTCGTTCTCAATGATTTCTGAGCAAATCTCTAGAAATTCGATGCGAAGCGAGGATCTTGATATAGATGATCGATACAGGCACGCTATGTTTACATAACTCTTTTGCATTTATCATTAACGAGAATGATATTAGCAGATTTGGTCAGTCTGTCGACGATGACCCAAATCGAATCAAATTCAGATGATGACCTTTGCAATAGCTAGACGTTTATTTAACAAAAACGTTAATTTTACGGCAATAGCCGAAAAAGTCGTAAAAATCATGTTTATAGTTTTATATCTTATAAGACATAACAAGTTACTATTCTTATAAAATGTCCACTTATTTAACCTTTAACATATTTATATAAATAAAATTTATGAGTTAGTGGGTTTTAACTTTACATTTTATACAATATAATTTTGAGTGCTTATATAATAGTATTATACTTTATTTTTCAAAAATCTGATTTTTATCTTCACTTTCACCAAAACTGCCATATCTTGAGTTCTATATGAAGATAGAAGCTTAAATTTTTATCACATAAACTACATAATATGTGCTCCATTTAACTCTTCTATAGCTACTGTTGAATCATCCTTTAAGTATTTTCTAAAAATCGTGCAAAACAGTAACCTCAGATTTATACCCTAAACTTGTTTTGATCATATCTCACTCATTACAATGATTCCATTGCATGGCCAACTCTCACATGTGTACAAGACCCATAGCTTACTGTAAATCCATTCTACTTCATCATTTTATCAGTTTACCATATGGTTCTTTACTGTTTTATACAGCCATCAAATTTAACCAAGATTTTAACCTTGTTTCTTATAGTCTTTCATCTTTTTAAGCATGTTTATCAACAACAAATCCCCACTTAACATTTTTATCATCATATAATCATCATATACATATACAATAGGAAATAAAATACATGTTTACATAATCAAAATAAAAAGAAGTTGAGGAGGACAATCTTTATACCACCATGATGATGTAGGTTGATCAAAACATGGATTTTGATGGAGAAACTTGTGCATAGCCAAGACCATCTTCAAGAACACCATTCTTCATGAATACCTTATGGAAAATCAGCCCTACTACTCCATGAAAACTCCTCTTTGGATGTTATAAGCACCACCAATCAATAGGGTTTCAAAGTGCCTTCAACATATGTGTAAATAACACATGATTTTGTGGTGGAATCAAGATCAAATTGGGTGTTTTTAGGGAGAAATGGGACGGCATAGGTGAAGAGGGAGAGAGAGTTTGTAGCTTGTTTGCATGGTGGAATGAGTGAAATGGTAATGGTTGATGGTTTTGTGTTTGATAAGCTTACTAGTTAAGCTAAACATAACAAGTGTAATACTTGTTTTATGAGGTTTTGACACCTCATGTGTTAGTGGCTTGTTATGGCCGGTTTGAGTGGGGGTGGGACAAGTGTCCCACTTGTCTCATCCCCATTTATTTACGGGTACTCCTCGATTCTAGTTTCCTCGATTTGCGTGCCCTCGGGTCGTTTTACGAAAAATGTTTTTATAAATTATGAATCAACGGCACAAAACGAATCTAATAAAAATTGTTTCATCAAAAACGGAGTTCGAAAACGTAAATACGTAATCCTAAGGCTTCCGGTTTAGTCGTAAAGGACGTTAAAATAAAATCGTAAGTCCTAATCTCTTCTCGTAAATTTGTGAGTTTATGAACCAACACAAATTTAAAACTCCAAAATAATATTCACGGATAAATTTATTTTCTGAAATGTCGGACTGTCACAAAATATGGTGTATGTAAACGTAAGCACGCAACGTAGAATCCTCCGGTTTAGACGTAGTCGATGCTATTTCAAGACGTAAATCCAAATTTCTTCCCAAAAATATGTGAGTTCATATCGTAACATTAAAATAATGTTTTCAAATAAATATTGAGAATGAAATATCAACCATAAATTGACGGATTGTCACAATACACAAACTTAAGTTTTCCAAAAATTACCTTTTAGCTGCTGATTAAAAATACATACTTAAAAATCATTTTAAATCATATTTTTCACCCATTTTAACCTCATTTTTACCACTATAATCATACTAATATTACTACTTCTAATCCTAACACCTTATATCATCCTAGATGATCAAATCAAATAAAACTGAACTCAAAATTTTCAACATGCAACAAGCAAAAATTATATACAACATCATAAACACCTACATAGAACACATAAATAAGATCAAAATCATAGTTTTTCATCAAAAATGGGTTCTTACAAAAAGTGCTTGTATGTGGGTAAATTTTATACAAAAATGATGAGTATGAAGAAACTAGAATGGGTATTTGTTTAGATTTTAGAGAATCAAGCTTGACATTTAGATGATGATGGTTTTATATGTTAAGGGGGTGACGACATATATGAGGGAGAGAGGAGAGATAGTTGATTTTTGGTGTTAGTGGTGTTTGTGTGTTTGTTTTTCCTTTTATATGGGAAAACTTTAGGGTAGTTTTTGCCAATTGTAATTCTTGTGGACTAAATTGCAAATACTTGTTTAAAAAGCGGGAAATGACTATTAGTCAATTTTGAAAATATTTACAGGTCTCGGGTTTCATAAAAATACTTCTCAAAACTTAAAACACACACAAAATATGATATTATATAGTCTCGACACGACTTAATACGAAATTAAAAATAAAAACGTCAAGATATTAAACATCGACATAACTAAAAATAAAACGAAAAACTTCGGGCATCTGTTGATATCGTGATCACTAATAATCCTCGCAACTCGTCAAAACGTAAAAATATAACTTTCAACATTCGTTCAATTCAAATCACCAAGCATTATAACATTCAATCTCGTTAAAAATTTCAAAAATATACGTAAAAATATAATTAAATAATGATCACATGTTCGGGTTATCACATCCTGCAACCTGGTCCAACACTCCAAGACCAAGCACGTAGCTGTCCGATTCCCTTTCATAAAGGAGCACGTGGAAAGAGGTACAATCGAACTGTATTTTGTCTAGACGGACTACCAACTGGCCGACATCTTCACGAAAGCTCTTTCTTAAGACAGATTTGAATTCTTAGTTCGTCGACTTGGTATGCGTAGTTTCACTCCAGATGAACTTGAACATCTTGCACATTCGCAGTAACCTTGTATATATCTATCAGAAAATCAAAATACAAAAATATAAAACCTATAGAAACAAAACAAAAAAAATTAGAAAATCTTTTAAAAATACCAAAAATATTCTTCTTCGACATGTCTCTCAGCATCGATAATGTAAAATGCTTTTACCATAAATAGTACCCTTAAGATCGTACGTACTAGATTAAAACTTTCCTATTATAGTATGATTACGTTCACGTGTTAGAATTTTACGTATTACTTACGTGTTAGAACACGATAAGTATTTGTTACGTACGAACACACAATAATTATTTAACAATAATTAATCACGAACATGCGATCATGAAATCATGAACGTAATTAAATCAGGAACTAATATTAATTACGTATATATATTTATTACGAGCACGAATAAATATATTAAGTCACGGTTAATATTTAACGAGAAAACATAAAACACGAACACAAATAAACACGAACGAACACTTAAATAACGAGGCACGAAAAACGGTACGGGTACCCCATGTGGGCCCCCTACCCGCGGCTACATCAAGAAAGATGGGCCAAGCCCATCAAATTTTACTAAGAAGGGGGTTAAGGTAAAACTTGTTTTCACTTTTCACTTTACAGTAAACTAAACAAAAAACCTAAAAAGATTTTTGGCTCCTTACTTCTTGCTCTCTTTGGCCGCCCCACATAACAACAAGAAAGGGGGTGTTCGTTTGATTTTGATCTTGAATTTTGTACGTATGTTCGTGTGTGTTCATCCTCGTTAGATCCACGCATTCGGTATACCTTTTTAATCCTTTTTCTTTTTGATTTGATTTAATAAAATTAAATAAGAACATGATGTTTTTAAAAACCTAATTAAAAACATAAACTAAACATGTAATTGGTTATGGGGTAAATCAAAAAGGAGGATTTAGGGGTGTTTTTTTTGGTCGACGCCTAAACCGAACCCCAACGGGGTCTCGGTTTGGCTTATAGACCACCACCGAGACCACAAGGTCCCGGTTTGGTGGTGTGGGTCCCACGGTAGCAGCAAACAAAAGGGAATCCCGAAGTGGTTCGGGGTATGGTGTCGATTTTAGGTCCGGTTCATGGTTTCGAGTCATGATCCGGTTCATGGTTTATGTTAATGTGATGTTTTTAATAATCATTTGTTAAAATTAAATTAATAAAATATGACATGATTAATTTAATAAAACATGACTTAGGTTATAATTTAATTATTAGATCATGGAATTATTAACCTAAGTATTTATATTTTCTAGACTTTATAATTAATTAATTATTAAAAACCATGGTTATAATTAATTAATTAACATGACTTCGGTTATATTATTAATAATTAATAATACATGTTTTAACCTAAGTATTTAACCTTATTTAACTAAAAACATGATATATTTAATTAAATACTTTTAACCTATAGTTTATTTAAATTACATGTAATAATTAATAAACTATACCTTATATCATTATGACTTATAAAAATAATCAGAAAACGCTTAAGCTTATATACTTAGCTTATTTAACCAGCTTATATCTAATTATGGAAACTTTCTATTTTTAGAAACTTATTTAATTAAGGCAGCTAATCTATTTATGGAAACTTTCTATTTTTAGAAACTTATTTAATTAAGGCATCTAATCTATTTATGGAAACTTTCTATTTTTTTGAAACTTATCTATTTTAAGCAGTAATTCTATTTTTGGAAACTTTCTATTTTTGGGAACTTTCTATTTTTGGAAAATTTCAGTTTTTGGAAACTTTCTATTTTTAGAAACCTTCTATTTTTGGTAACTTTCTATTTTTGGAAACTTTCTATTTTAGGAAACCTGCTATTTTTAGAATGTTACTTATTATTACACAGTAAGTATAATAATACATGAAATACCAGAAATACTTAATCAGAATAGACAGAATATAAGATAAACACAATTTAAGGCTTAAAACAGTAAAACATGATATGAACATATAAAATAAGCTAAGACATGACATAAAACCAGTTACGTATTTAGTAATCAGATACTTATTCATGTATGTATTTATGTAGCATTAGTGATACCGAAGTAGGACTCTCCTCAGTTCGTCTTCTTCGTTCACTGGACATAAGGTACGGATTCCCGTCCTTTCAGTATGGACTTTCTTTCCTTATTAGGATTCCCCGTATGCAGCCAAATGTTTTCCCGTAGTATAAGTTTATATGTTTGATTTGCCTATGTTTAATTTAGAATACCTATAGCCATATACATGCATGACTAGTTTCACCTAGTTGTGGAGGTACCATAACCATAACATTAGAGGCACTGATGTTATGACTTCACCACGACAGAGTGATTGCTCGTGGCGTCCCTTCAACTTTTGGCCATATTATTATATTTATCATGTGGGGCGTATGGGTGCATCCTAGTTACATGTTTTTAGCAGATTACTCAGTGTGAATGTGGTGTGTACCTTGCATCCTTCACAAGGAGCTGATCCCTCCTACCCAAACCAGTATATTAAATTAGAGGCAGCCCCTCTAATTTGCATGATGAGGTCATCCCTCCAAGTATTCATGCACGGTGGATTTTCATGACCTATATTAGCTAATGGTATATGTTAAATAGTTTTTATAAGATAAACATAAGGCTTTTCAAACTATAAAACCAGTTTTATCAAAACTTAACCAGGTTATCCGGGACTTAGTTTCTTCCGCTGTTATACGTTATATTCTTATCCTATTCATGCTTTATTATAAATCCGTGCACTGAGCGTATTACTCAGCCGTTTTCCTTTTCTATGTTCCTAAAACGGCAAGTACTCAGGGACGCTCGTAGACTTTAAGCGTACGTGCATATGGACTGGAAGCTTTCTAGCCTTTCTTTACTTTATGCATTATCTTTACTTTGATACACTTGCTATGGACATTGTTTAGTCCTTTCCTTTACAGTACTTATGTTTGTGTGTGATGAGCTTTACTTTTGGACTATCGATGTTTGATTCCGGTATTTTCCTTTTATGGTCATGAAATGTTTATACATTTTTCCTTGTATGCTTTGATGACACGCCATAATTACGCGTGACATTCCATTATCAAAATGGGGTGTTACAATTATGGTATCAGAGCCAAGGCTTCGACCTATAGGCTCTCAAAATATGACCTGTGATTAGTGGGTAGTCACTATGGTCTTCCTAGAACTAATAGTTGTTTTGATGCATTCATCATTTTATGCATACATATATATGTCATTGTCGCAGGGTTATGACTAAGTAATGGTTGGTACAGGACTGGCCCTATTTAGTCGCATGTGTTTTATCGAAACTTTTAAATTTGGGACCTAACCATAGGCGTCCCCTCGCTATGTCTTTTGTTTTGGGTGAACTGACCATAGGCGTTCACTCTCGAGCATACAAAAGTTTTCATAAAACTGCATCATACATTCATACACAAATTTTCTTGCATAAAATTTTTCTATGGATTTATTGGTATAAATTTTTTTTCATGTATATATATTTTATGTTTTGATATGTTTAATCATATGTTTTATGTTATATTGTTAGATGGTTCTCACACGCGAACAGGAACAACTTAATGCTGCAATCCAAGCTGCAATGCAAGCTTTGCTTCCTCAACTAAGGAACGACATCAGGGCTGAGGTTCAAGCTGCCAACAATCAGCAGCATAACCAGGCACCTCCTCCTCCTCCTCCAGTGACATTAGCAGTATGGCTGGAGAGATTCAACAAGCTCCGTCCTCGAGCTTTTGAGAAAAAAGATAGCCCTAGTGATGCTGAAAGCTGGTTGGCTCACATCGAGAAGATATTCAATGCTATGGGTTGTGACCCCGCATACAAGGCGAGGTTGGCATGATATCGGTTCGAAGGCGATGTGCTAAATTGGTGGTTAGCGTTGATGCAGTCTGAGGGAGGTGACGATTGGGTTGCTGGTTTGACATGGGCTCAGTTCAAGGACAGGGTGATGGAGCAGTTTTTTCCCAAGGCTGAGCAAGACAAGCTCAAGAGGGAGTACCATGAGATCCGACAGAGAGCTGGGGAGAATAGCAACGAGTTTATGCAGCGCTTTCTTTGCTTAGCTGGTTTCCTTGGTGCAGCAGCAGGTACTCCTGAAGAGCAGGCACACCACTTTAGGTGGGCTCTTCGCACATCGGTCGCAAACAATCTGGTGTGTGCTACGTTCAACACGGTAACACAAGTGGCCTATGCAGCACATAAGCTGGAGATGCTACAGGAGAGAGATGAGTTCGGGGAAGCTGAGAGACCCGACAAGAGGTAAACATTCGTATTCAAGCGGTGATCAATCCGTATTCTTTACATATATGTCAATTATTCATCTCTTTAAACTTTATCTTCCAGGCAGAAAACTGGGGACCGGTCTCAGCCGGCTACTCAGCAGCAGCCTCATCAGCCCAAGGGAAACAGTCAGACTAACGACCGTTCTGCTACGGATAGGCGTGGCGATAATGATAATTACCGTAACAACGCTGGACACTCCAACAGCAGCATGTCCTAATACTTACGCATTTTCTTATGATTTCATGTATAACTCATATTCTGACACTTTAGCAAAACTTCTACCAGGAACCATGGAAATGGTAGGGACCAGAACCAGAGAGGTTCACAAGCTAGCCGTCCAGCTATCACTGGTATTCAATCTTACGATTATCCGCATTATCCTTTGTACCCTATTATCATGTCTTATCTAAAATGTTTTATCAGGTTCTCAGCCAGCCAGAGCACCTGCTGGAGGATATACTCATCCTCTTTGCTCTACTTGCCACCGTAGGCACCCAGGGTCATGTCGTCGTAACACTGACGCATGCTTCAAGTGTGGTCTTCCTGGACATATCATGAAGGATTGACGTAAGGGCGAAATGGAGGGCACATCAGAACATGCTGATTCCAAGCCGCCTCCTACCATCGGGCGTGTCTACACGACATCTGGAGACCAGGCCAACAAGTCTACAGGTACCATCACTGGAATCTTGTATATGTATGGTCAAGCTGCGTGTGTTTTTTTCGATACGGGTGCTACTCACTCGGTCATTTCTACTGCTTATGCTAAGAACATTAGGATGCTCCCCATGCCACTAGAGAATAGACTTACTATTTCCACGCCATTGAGGGACTCTGTATTAATCACCCATGTATACAAGAGTCTTCCCCTAGAATTTGACGATAAGGTTCGTCCTGTTGACGCACTTCCGCTGAACATGAATGACTTCGACATGATGTTGGGCATGGATTGGCTATCCAAGAATCATGCTACCATAGATTTCCATTCATATCGAGTTATCTTCGGTGATGTTAATGCACCAGAGTACATTCATAACGGGTTCGTACCCGGACGGTCTGTACAAATCATATCAACCCTGCAAGCGCGTGCACAACTGTCACATGGTTGCGAGGGTTATCTAGCTACGGTTCACGACATGGATGTTGAATCTCCATCAATTCAGGATCAACCAATAGTGTCGGAATTCCAAGATGTATTTCCAACAGAACTTCCGGGCATACCACCTGCACGAGAAGTGGAATTCAATATCGAGCTTATTCCAGGAGCTGAACCAATCTCCAAGGCTCCTTATAGAATGGCTCCCATAGAGCTGAAGGAGCTGAAGGATCAACTGCAAGAACTTCTAGTACGAGGTTTCATTCGACTGAGCGCATCTCCATGGGGCGCACCGGTCTTATTTGTTAAGAAGAAGGACGACAGTATGCGTCTTTGCATAGACTATCGCGAGCTCAACAAGATTACTATCCGGAATAGGTATCCACTGCCGCGTATAGACGATCTGTTTGACCAACTCCAATGGGCCAAACACTTCTCCAAGATTGATCTTAGGTCAGGCTATCACCAGCTACGGGTTAAGGAGCAAGATATCGCCAAGACTGCTTTTCGTACCCGCTATGGCCACTACGAATTTGTAGTTATGCCATTCGGCCTGACAAATGCTCCAGCAGTGTTCATGGACTTGATGAACAGAATCTTCCATGAATTTCTGGACAAGTTCGTCATTGTCTTCATCGATGACATCCTGATTTTCTCAAAGTCCAAAGAGGAACACGGAGACCATCTTCGTACTGTACTAAAGATTCTTTGCCAGAAGCAGTTGTATGCTAAATTCTCCAAATGTGAGTTCTGGTTAGACAAGGTGGCCTTCTTAGGTCACATTGTATCAGCAGAAGGAATCACTATGGATCCAGCGAAGGTTGAGGCCATTACTAAGTGGTCGAGGCCGACATCAGCGACGGAAGTCCGCAGTTTCTTAGGCTTAGCTGATTATTACCGTAGGTTCGTGGAGAACTTTTCCCGCTTAGCACTACCATTGACCAAACTGATGCGGAAAGGGGAGAAATTCGTCTGGACTGAAGAACGAGAGAAGAGCTTTCAAGACCCGAAGCAGAAGCTAGTATCTGCACCTATTCTTACTCTCCCATCTGGTACGGGTGGATTTCAATTCTATAGTGATGCATCGGGGAAGGGACTTGGCTGTGTTCTCATGCAACATGGGAAAGTGATCGTGTACGCTTCCCGGCAGCTTAAGCCTTATGAAGAAAATTACCCCATGCATGACTTGGAAATTGCTGCAGTCGTGTTTGCATTGAAGATATGCAGGCACTACTTATATGGAGAATCATGTGATATTTTCACGGACCACAAGAGCTTGAAGTATATCTTCACTCAACGTGAATTGAACATGAGGCAGAGAAGATGGTTAGAGCTGTTGAAGGATTATGACATTAATCTACAGTATCATCCCGGAAAAGCAAATGTAGTAGCAGATGCTCTTAGCAGGAAGTCCGGAATGATCAACGACATTAATATTGAGGAGGAAATCATAAGAGACTTGGAGCGACTAGACATCGAGATCATGGTACGTGGACAGCACAATTACTGGGCTAATCTTAGAGTAGAACCCGAGTTACTCTCTAAGATCAAGGAAGCTCAGAAAGATGATGGAGAAATCTGGGCGATAGTACAGAATTTGGAGAAACAGACGAAATTCAGAGTAGATGCAGATGGTATCGTATGGCAGGGCACGAGACTTTGTGTTCCTGATGACCAAGAACTCCTGGAAGCCTTGTTAATTGAAGCTCATAGCTCCCCATTCTCCATACATCCTAGTTCGACTAAGATGTACCATGACATCAAGCAGTATTTTTGGTGGAGTGGTATGAAACAGGATGTGGCCACTTACATCTCCAAATGTCTTACCTGCCAGCAGGTTAAGATCGAGCATCAGCGATCTGGCGGTCTCCTTCAACCGTTAGATATTCCAGAGTGGAAGTGGGACAAAATCACCATGGATTTTGTTACTGGTCTTCCGCCTACCAAGAGGAAGCACGACGCAATTTGGGTTATCGTAGATCGACTTACCAAATCAGCTCATTTCTTACCGATCCGCAAGGAAGATCCGGTAAGTAAACTCGCAGATACATATAGAAGAGAGATCATGAGACTCCACGGTGCACCATCCAGCATCGTCTCAGACAGAGATCCTCATTTCACTTCGCAATTTTGGAAGAGTCTGCAGAAAGCTTGGGGTACACAACTTAAGCTTAGCAGGCTTTTCATCCTCAAACGGACGGACAGTCGGAGCGAACGATTCACACATTGGAAGACATGTTGAGGTCATGTGTGTTGGAATGGACGGGTGATTGGGACGATTACATTTGTTTGGTGGATTTTGCATACAACAACAGTTGGCATGCAAGTATCAAGTGTGCTCCTTTCGAGATGTTGTATGGCAGAAAGTGTCGCGCCCCAATCTGCTGGGATCAGGTTGGCGAGCGAACACTTGAAGGACCGGAAATCATAGAGATGACCAATGAAAATATCGCAGTAGCTAAGCAGAAACTCAGGAGGCACGGTCACGTCAGAAGAGTTACGCCGATAAGCATCGTAGGGACATACATTTTAACGTAGGAGATCACGTCTTCCTTAAGGTTTCGCCGGCACGTGGTGTTAGACGTTTCGGGATTAAAGGGAAGCTCAGTCCTTGTTTCATCGGACCGTTTGATATCATTGAACGAGTTGGTGAAGTATCTTACCGGTTAGCGTTACCTCCGCAGCTTTCGCATGTACACAATGTGTTTCATGTGTCCTTACTCAGAGGGTACCAGTATCATCCCCTTCACATGGTCCAGTATCCACTAGAACAGATATGTGAAGATCTCACTTTCATAGAAGAACCCGAACGAGTTCTTGACAGACAAGAACGAGTCATGAGAAGGAAGACGATTCCATTCGTCAAAATCCTTTGGAGGGATCATACCGAGCGGGAAGCCACTTGGGAAACAGAGGAGTCTATCCGGGCTTCTTACCCTCATTTCATATTTTGAATTCGGGTATGTTCTTCTTTTCCAGTTTACTTTATCTATAATTCGGGGACGAATTATTCTTTTTAGGGGGGAAGAGTTGTAAAACCCGCATGCTTTTACCATGAATAGTACCCTTAAGATCGTACGTACTAGATTAAAACTTTCCTATTATAGTATGATTACGTTCACGTGTTAGAATTTTATGTATTACGTACGTGTTAGAACACGATAAGTATTTGTTACGTACGAACACACAATAATTATTTAACAATAATTAATCACGAACATGCGATCATGAAATCATGAACGTAATTAAATCACGAACTAATATTAATTACGTATATATATTTATTACGAGCACGAATAAATATATTAAGTCACGGTTAATATTTAACGAGAACACATAAAACACGAACACAAATAAACACGAACAAACACTTAAATAACGAGGCACGGAAAACGGTACGGGTACCCCATGTGGGGCCCCCTACCCGCGGCTACTTCAAGAAAGATGGGCCAAGCCCATCAAATTCTACTAAGAAGGGGGTTAAGGTAAAACTTGTTTTCACTTTTCACTTTACAGTAAACTAAACAAAAAACCTAAAAAGATTTTTGGCTCCTTCCTTCTTGCTCTCTTTGGCCGCCGCACATAACAACAAGAAAGGGGTGTTCATTTGATTATGATCTTGAATTTTGTACGTGTGTTCGTGTGTGTTCATCCTCGTTAGATCCACGCATTCGGTATACCTTTTTAATCCTTTTTCTTTTTGATTTGATTTAATAAAATTAGATAAGAACATGATGTTTTTAAAAACCTAATTAAAAACATAAACTAAACATGTAATTGGTTATGGGGTAAATCAAAAAGGAGGATTTAGGGGTGTTTTGTTTGGCCGGCGCCTAAACTGAACCCCAAGGGGGTCTCGGTTTGGCTTATAGACCACCACCGAGACCACAAGGTCCCGGTTTGGTGGTGTGGGTCCCACGGCAGCAACAAACAAAAGGGAACCCCAAAGTGGTTCGGGGTATGGTGTCGATTTCAGGTCCGGTTCATGGTTTCTAGTCACGATCCGGTTCATGGTTTATGTTAATGTGATGTTTTTAATAATCATTTGTTAAAATTAAATTAATAAAATATGATATGATTAATTTAATAAAACATGACTTAGGTTATAATTTAATTACTAGATCATGGAATTATTAACCTAAGTATTTATATTTTCTAGACTTTATAATTAATTAATTATTAAAAACCATGGTTATAATTAATTAATTAACATGACTTAGGTTATATTATTAATAATTAATAATACATGTTTTAACCT
Source organism: Glebionis coronaria (assembly GCA_025667525.1). Classification (NCBI taxonomy): domain Eukaryota; kingdom Viridiplantae; phylum Streptophyta; class Magnoliopsida; order Asterales; family Asteraceae; genus Glebionis; species Glebionis coronaria. The sequence continues at coordinate 338,999,021 of CM046881.1, read as the reverse complement.
AAGTATTTAACCTTATTTAATTAAAAACATGATATATTTAATTAAATACTTTTAACTATAGTTTATTTAAATTACATGTAATAATTAATAAACTATACCTTATATCATTATGACTTAGAAAAATAATCAGAAAACGCTTAAGCTGATATACTTAGCTTATAACCAGCTTATATCTAATTATGGAAACTTTCCATTTTTAGAAACTTATTTAATTAAGGCAGCTAATCTATTTATGGAAACTTTCTATTTTTAGAAACTTATTTAATTAAGGCAGCTAATCTATTTATGGAAACTTTCTATTTTTTAGAAACTTATCTATTTTAAGCAGTAATTCTATTTTTGGAAACTTTCTATTTTTGGGAACATCCTTTTTTTGGGAACTTTCTATTTTTGGAAACTTTCTATTTTTGAAAACCTTCTATGTTTGGTAACTTTCTATTTTTGGAAACTTTCTATTTTAGGAAACCTTCTATTTTTAGAAAGTTATTATTATTACACAGTAAGTATAATAATACATGAAATACCAGAAATACTTAATCAAAATAGACAGAATATAAGATAAACGCAGTTTTAAGGCTTAAAACAGTAAAACATGATATGAACATATAAAATAAGCTAAGACATGACATAAAACCAGTTACGTATTTAGTAATCAGATACTTATTCATGTATCTATTTATGTAGCATTAATGATACCGAAGTAGGAATCTCCTCAGTTCGTCTTCTTCGTTCACTGGACATAAGGTACGGATTTCCGTCCTTTCAGTATGGACATTCTTTCCTTATTAGGATTCCCCGTATGCAGCCAAATGTTTTCTCGTAGTATAAGTTTATATGTTTGATTTGCTTATGTTTAATTTAGAATACCTATAGCCATATACATGCATGACCAGTTTCACCTAGTTATGGAGGTACCATAACCATAACATTAGAGGCACTGATGTTATGACTTCACCACGGCGGAGTGATTGCTCGTTACGTCCCTTCATCTTTTGGCCATATTATTATATTTATCATGTGGGGCGTATGGGTGCATCCTAGTTACATGTATTTCAGCAAATTACTCAGTGTGAATGTGGTGTGTGCCTTGCATCCTTCATAAGGAGCTGATCCCTCCTACCCAAACCAGTATATTAAGTTAGAGGCAGCCCCTCTAATTTGCATGATGAGGTCACCCTCCAAGTATTCATGCACGGTGGATTTTCATGACCTATATTGGCTAATGGTAGAATATGTTAAACAATTTTTATAAGATAAACATAAGGCTTTTCAAACTATAAAACCAGTTTTATCAAGACTTAACCAGGTTATCCGGGACTTAGTTTCTTCCGCTGTTATATGTTATATGCTTATCCTATTCATGCTTTATTGTACATCCGTTCACTGAGCGTATTGCTCAGCCGTTTTCCTTTTCTATGTTCCCAAAACGGCAGGTACTCAGGGACGCTCGTAGACTTTAAGCGTACGTGCATATGGACTGGAAGCTTTCTAGCCTTTCTTTACTTTATGCATTATCTTTACTTTGATACACTTGCTATGGACATTGTTTAGTCCTTTCCTTTACAGTACTTATGTTTGTGTGTGATGAGCTCTACTTTTGGACTACCGGTGTTTGATTCCGGTATTTTCCTATTATGGTCATGAAATGTTTAGACATTTTTCCTTATATGCTTTGATGACACGCCATAATTACGCGTGACATTCCATTATCAAAATGGGGTGTTACAGATAATATGGACGTACTTAGAAATGTCGCTCAATAATGACACGGGTATGTACATAAAGTTGGAATGGGAGTTCAAATGTTTTCAAAACATCTCTTTTCTATTTTCTTCTCATAATGGCTTATAGTCACATGTCAGACTATAACCCGGTCCCCAAAGAAAGGAATGTCTATGACTTATCCTCAACAATGGGAAATTAACTTTTCTCGGTCATGGGCTTACATTAAAACATTCAAAGTTTTAAGCTCATGAACTCAAGTAAAATGTTCATTTATATACATTTTTCCTCAACAACGGGAAATTTAGTTTTTTCGGTTTTGAGATCACTTTTTCAAGATATTTTCAAAAGATATTTTTCAATGTCTTTCAAATTGTGTGCTCATATACTCCCCTATTTTTATCAGATTCTTTTTTCGAGCGGGAGTATAAAAATCTCATAACATAAAGTTCTAAATTTTCATGAAATATTATTCTCTCCATGTTACATCACTAGTCTATAAAAAATTTCACAATTATATGCAATTTTTGAGGGGGAGAATAGTGATTAAGATGTGATCAAAATGTTTCATTTTTGGATAAGATCTTTGATTTAATCGCTTTCTCGTCCTAACATGTGCAAAATGTTTACTTAAATGCTTTCGCATTTTGAAGCACACTTGTAGGGGGAGCGTTTTTGGTGATATAGAAAACTATCAAGATATAAACATTGATTTCATCAACATCTTGATAGCTTTTTCAAATGTTTTTCTGGTTACGATATCTATACCCTTTAACACAATTATTCACGACAATATTGGTGTCGAAAGGTGGTTAGGTACTCGTCCTATGATCCAACCAGAACCGGAGGGATCTACCCAGGGACATTCTATTTAGAAATTAGAAGTCCTTAGGAAAGATGGTGTAGTTATGTGGACTGGAAAAATGCCGACCAAGTACTTAAGCTAGCACTGGAACAATCACAACAAGGTGCTACTTATGACGTATTGGTAAGCATTGAAGGGGTTAAAGAATGAAAAAGAAATGTAAGGATAAAGGGTGAAATAAAATAGCCCTCCATACAACTTAGGCAGAAACTGGGTCAACTCATCCACTATCAGAATTACTTAGTTGATTTCTGATGTTGAAGACAAAGCGTCATGGACCCAGTGATGCAATGCACAACCCTTTCCAGCTTACTTAAGCTTCTCTCAAAAGAAGTTTGTTTTATTGTCACGGAGTTCAACACATTTCTATCAACTTTCTCACTCCGAGATAGTAGATATTGAAAAGGTGGCAGTCTGCTCTAGCCTCCGATCACCAAATAAATGTACACTTATAGAGTCTAGAGCCAATGAGATTCATCAAAAATCTCATTTGGACACTTATTTCATATATCAATTGTTGTTCATATTTAGAATACAAGAGATAATTTACAGAGTCCTACGCTTTATCCTTGTGGTATTGCCAGAACATTCAGAGTGATACTCTTTAGTATTCACAGTGATGAATGGAAATCCTTCTAGTGTTAACATCAAATAGCACTCCGGTAGGTCATATGTAAGATTCACTTGAATTAAACATATGATAACTGGAAAGCAACAGTGGTTTGATTCTTTCTTCATTCGAACTCGTTACAGGTCTCTACGCAATATCTTTATGATCTTGCCAGAACATTCAGAGTAATACTTAGTATTTACTGTGACGAATGGAAATCCTTCCATTGTCATCATCAAACATCACTGCGGTAGGTAACTTGTGAGATTCTATACGAATCAAACTTGTGTCAACTGGAAAGCAACAATGGTTTGGTTCTTAATTGATTCAAACTTGTTCTAGGAAATTAATTGACGACTTAATCAGCAGAATGGAACTGCATGATTCACTCTTTACTATGAACTATCTTTCGAGATGTTCAAGTAATGAGAATGGCTACCACAGCCGGAAATCCTGTCAAGGAAGTTGTTTGAACTTACCTAATCACAGGTACAACACTTGTACTATATAACGGGAAACCAAAGGAATGCAAACGGTGGAGTTATATCAAGATTCGGAATTCAAGGACACATACTCAAGTAATTGAAGAAAGCTTAAGAACATCTAAAGACAAAGACTTCCGCTACTCTGATGATTAAAGGAGATTTTTAACAAGCTTTCAAGACAACGCAAAATGTGAGTATGTGGGGAAATACACAAGAACACAAGTTGGCAAATTTTCAAGATCAAGTCAAGGAAAAGATCAAGACCTAAGATCACAAGTCATGAAAGGAACTATTAAGTAACTCTCAAGACAACGAGCTTCAAAGTCTGCAACATCAAACAAGTGAAGTCACATATTACATGACCACCCCTTAGGGGGAGATTGTTAGCCGTATTTAAAGTGATTGTCATATAATATACCGTTGCGAAGGTCATGGAAAATTCTATTCAACAGTGTCAAGAGTTCTTAGTTTATGTTATGTATGAAAAGGGAATTAGTCCCGCACACACAAATGAGGAAGGCCTTTATATACATTACACTTGTAGTATAAAAGGCCCCTAGCACCTCATTTGTGTATGTGTGTTTTCCATTTTTCATAGTTGGTAGAGAGAGAAACATCATGTCTTTCTCTCACTAGGAAATCACAACTCTTTTTTTCTCTTTTATTCTTCATCTTAATCTAATCTTTCTTTTTTGTTTTAATCTTCTTCTCTTTATAGTTTATTTAGTCGTGTGTTAGGTCATATAGTGACATAACATGAAAAATACTAAAATTTGTGAATTCTATTACCAGAATTTGTTGGTATGGTAGACTGCTGACCCTTGTGTTTTTGGTCACGTCTATGCCTAGCGTCTCTATTGTCATACTGAATGTTAGAATTTGTCACACAACAATTTAGTATTGAGAAGTTTAAATAAGCACCTGTGGCTGCCAGTATAGTTGGAGTTACCATGGTAGTTGTTACAACCGACCCTCCTGTCTGATCTGTTACGGTCATAGGACTGATCATGGTTCTTGTAGCTATGCTGCTGAGTAGCCGGCTGTGACCGGTCTCCTCCTTTCTGTCTAAAGATAAAATTGAATAATGCATGTAATATAATGAAAAGTAAGGACATTATTTGAAATGATTTTGCCTGATGAATAAAGTATACCTCTTCTCAAGTCGCTCCAAATATTCGAACTCATCTCTTTCCTAAAAAATCTCCAAGTTGCGCGCATCATCAGCAACCTGGGCTACATTGGTAACGTAGCACATAGTAGGCGATCAAGTGTAAAGGTGCGAAGACACCATATGAAATGCTTGGCTTGCTCTTCTACAGTACCTATAGCGTCCCCTAGAAACCCAACTAGCCTGAGGTATCATTGCATCAACTCTGTGTTGCTCTCTCCCGCCCTCTGACGGATAGAGTGAAACTCTCTCTTCAGCCTCTCTTGCTCAGAATGAGGAAAGAACTGATCATAATGTCTTGAACTGTGGCCATGTCACTATGAGAAGCCATTCCTCGCCTCCATTAGTCAACTTGTACTCTTTCCACCATGCTAGGGCATCGCCCTCAAATTTGTAGACTACTAACCTGACTTTGAAGACCTCCCCGCAACCCATGGCATCAAATATTTTCTCAATGTGAGAAATCCAGTTTTCTGCATCTGTAGGAATCAGTGCATGCTCAAAAGATCATGGTTTTTGTTTGTTAAACCTTTCCAGCTAAGTTGCTAGGGTAGCTGGTGGAGGAGGAGGAGTTGGATTCCCTTGATGGGATGATCCAACCTGAAACTCTACACGAATTTCTTCATGAATCTGGGGAAGCATGGTTTGCAAAGCTGGTGCTACAGCTGCAACAATTTCCTTATTACTGCGAGTGTTAACTATCTGACTGTTTAAAGAGGGAAATAAAATGATTAAACTGTTAGAAGCATGGAATAAATAACCTAATAGATGCATGAAATATTTTATGAAGGCATAGCCGACAAAAATTGACATGAGAAAGGTAAACGCCTATGGGTCGGTTCACAAAAAAACATTCGACTAGAAAACATAAAATTTGCCATGAGAAAGGGTGAACGCCTATGGGTTGGTTCACAACACAAAATTTTGAATTAGCAAGGGTGAACGCCTATGGGTCGGTTCACAAAACAAAATTCGAACGAATAGCACATGCGACTAAATATGGTCAGTCCTGTACCAACAATTACTTAGTCAAAACTTAGCAGACAACAATGATACGTGAAATAAATGAATAATAATCAACTGTTCGTTTAGGAAGATCTTGGTGAATACCCACTAGTCACAGGTCATGTTTTTAGAGCCTACAGGTCGAAACCAGGCTCTTATACCATCATTGTAACACCCCACTTGGATAAGTGGACCTTTACGTTTATTTATGGCGTGTCATCAAAGCATGTAAGGTAAATTGCTTAAAAACATTAAATGACCATAAAGGAAATACTAGAATCAAACATCGGTAGTCCAAACATAAGCTCACGCATGCAAAAGTAAGTAGTGAAAGGAAATAGCTTCCATCCTGAATGAACCTACTCTCAGAATCCTAAGAGCGTCCCTGTGTACCTGCCGTTTGGAACATGAGATGAAACTACCGCTGAGCATAACACCCAATGAACGGATATAAAAGCATGATAAGAATAAGCTAATAAGATATAAAGAAATGAAACTAATAATCTGGTATGTAACATGCAGCGGAAAAACTGTGTATGTCCTGGAAAAAACCCGGTTTATAACTTGTAAAATAAACTGATAACTGATAAATCTAAAAACATGCATGTACTGTATTTTAAGTGCCAAGAGCATATATAGGTCATGTAATGTAACAACGTGAGCATGAATACTTAAAGGGGTGACCTCGTCATGCTGTTAGAGGGGTGACATCTAACCAAGAAATTGGGTGGGGGGATCAGCTCCAATGTGAAGGATGTAGAGCACACACCACATTCACCTGGTAAACTGTAAACTGATAAACTAGGATGAACCCATAAGCCCCACTAATAAATAATAATAAATGGCCAACTGAAACTGGAAGAACGCCCCGGGAAAACACTCCCTCGTAGAGGAGTCATGACAATGGTGCCTCAAGTGTCATGGTTAAGGTACCTCCGTAACTAGGTGAAACTGGTCATGTATGTATATAAAGCTCAGGCAATTAAACATGGTAATCATGGAAAATCATGTAAAGTTTTATAACATATATATGGGGAAAACATATGGCTGCAAATGGGGAATATTAATCATGCATAGAAAGAAAAGTCCATAGTGAAGGAGAAAATATATCCGTACCATATGTCCAGTAACTGACTAAAGATGAAAAGACGAAAATCCTACTCCGACTTCACGCGATCTACATGAATAAAGGGACATATATGAGTTGTCTGCGTATTACATGAGTTACTGTTTCATGACTTGTTTACTAATTCTTGACGTGTTATACTTGTTCCTGAATTATATGTATTGTTTCTTAATCTGGTATAGTTCTTGTGTTCTTGATAATGTATTCATGCTTCATGTGTTTAAATACTTGATATTGCCCAAATTAGTAACTTACTAAAAATAGCAACCTTCTATATATAGTAAGTTTCCGAAAATAGAAAGTTTCCAAAAATGGTTTCATGAATAATAAATCGTTTAATTATATCCTAAGTATTGATTAATAAAATTAGCCAAATCATGATTAATTTAATATGCTAATTAAATTAATAAAAATAGTTATAAGTTGATCAATTATATAAAATTAAATTAACAAAATGATTATTAAAGTTAAACCAAACATCCTTTGTAATTAATTTGTGTGCCCGATAACCCGAGCCGAGTCCTCTCCGATACACCCTCGTCTCGGGTCAGCCCCAAACCAAACGTCCACCACAGCCGCAAGGCTGTGGCCTTGCTGTCGGCAACCAAAAGTAGCTATCGGTCCTTCCTTATCGCCACTGGCAGCCACAAAGCGCCCACCGAGAGTCCCTAAACTATCGGTTTCCACTTCCTGGTCAACCATTCCTACCGGCCCAGCCGGTTACCCACTGCTTAGCCAAACGCTGCCCCTGCTGGCTAATCTAAGACCCACCATGACCCTAGAGGTCTCAGTTGCCACTGATTACAACCAAACACCCCTGATGGTTCTTGGTTCCCACTGCTTCCACACAAACACCCCTGATGGCTTTTGGGTTGCGGCCGACTACACAAAGCCACCACTGAGACCCTTGTGATCTCGGATGGGCACACTAATAGGCCACTAAGAGTCTGTTGACTCTCGATTTTCGTGACAAACACCAAACCAATCAACCTTGATAGTAAATACATGTTTTAAATATTCTAATTAATCATGTGGTGTCATTAGATTCAAGATTCGTGAAAATAAGGAAGTAAAAATAAAGATAAAACTTTGTGAAGTACCGTGTATGAATGGTTAATAGATTTATGAACATGAACAAATGCTTGTACCCGAATTAATGATCGAAATGATCTTCCATCTTGTTTTTGTTTTGAAAATAGCCGGCGGCCACTATAGGGGAAATAGGGTTTTCTGTGTTTTTTGTGTAAAGTGAATAATGAGGAATAATGAGATTCCTGGTGGTTAACTTTTTCTCAATGGGCCGGGCTCATGGGCCTTTTTCTTTCTCTAGTCGCCGTCCAAACCGCCCCCAATATAATATATTTTGCGTTTTTTGGTTTTAAATGAAACCCGTGTGTTATTATTTTTATCCTGAGTTCGTGTTCCATGTTCGTGTTTCTTTCTTGCCATGTATTAATTATTATACTTAGTACTTGTAATAATAAATAATATTATAATAAATAATATACTATAATACTTGTCGTGACTTGCTTAATAATTGTTTAATTAATCTGATGATTTCTTGTAATAATTATGTTCATGGATTTTAAAGCGGGTTTTACACACTAGAAGACATTCTTTAGTCTATGGGTGATGAAGATGCTTATACCAGTCCAAAGGAAGGAATCTTCTCAAATGCTTCCTATGTTGAGAAGTGTGTAGTGACTGATTTCAATAACTTAGAAACTGAAATACTAGTCAGTCCTATTCCCACTCATAGAGTCAACAACAATCATCCTATAACTCAAATTATTGGAGACCCAAAGTCTGCTGTACAAACCAGGAGACAAGTTAAAGATAGTATTGAAACTCATGCACCTGTGATTTATGTCAAGCAACAACAGAAGACAAATCATAAAGATACACGACATTGTCTATTTGCTTGTATCTTATCATAAGTAGAGCCTAAGAATATTTCTCAAGCTATTGGAGAAGAAAGTTGGGTGGATGTCATGCAAGAAGAACTTATGCAATTTAAACTCCAAAAGGTTTGGATTCTTGTGGATCTCCCTTCTAGAAAGAGAGTATTTGGTACTGGGTAGGTTTTCAAGAACAAAATGGATGAAATAGGTGCTTTTGTGAGGAACAAGGCTAGACTTGTTGCTCAAGGCTATAGACAAGAAAAAGGTATAGACTATGATGAGGTTTTTGCACCAGTGGCAAGGATAAAAGCCATTAGGTTATTTTTGGCCTTTGCATCATATATGGGTTTTATACTCTATCAAATGGATGTGAAAAGTGCTTTTCTTTATGGCACTATTTCCGAGAAGGTATATGTTTCACAACCTCCAGGTTTTTAAGATCCTAAGTTCCCTTACAGAGTCTAAAAAGTTATTAAAGCTCTCTATGGTCTTCATCAAGATCCCAGGGCTTGGTATGCAACTCTTTCCAACTTTCTCTTGGAACATGGATATAGGAGAGGGACCATTGATAAAACTCTTTACATCAAGAATAATGCTAAGGATATCATCTTAGTCCAAGTATAGGTAGATGACATTATTTTTGGTTCAACCAAGAAGTCATGGTATGATGAGTTTGAAGCATATGAAAGGAAGATTTCAGATAAGTTCTATAGGAGAACTTACTTTCTTTTTGGGACTTCAAGTCAAACAAAGGAAAGATGGAATATTTATCAGTCAAGATAAGTATGTTGCTGAAATCTTGAATAAATTTTCAAGTATGGATACATGGAGTATAGGAACACCTTTTGAAGCCAAGAACTATTTGTCAAAAGATGAACATGGTGAAGATGTTGATCTTCATCTATATAGTTCAATGATTGGGTCAGTGATGTATCTTACTGCCTCAAGACCAGATATTATGTTTGTTGTGTGTGCTTGTTCAAGGTTTCAAGTCCATCCAAAGGTTTCACATCTACTTGTTGTGAAAAGGATTTTCAAGTATCTCAAAGGCAACCTAACTTAGGGTTATGGTATCCTAGAGACTCTACTTTTTATTTGGAAGCTTACTCAGATAGTGATCATGCTGGAGCTAATCATGATAGGAAATCCACAACAAGAGGTTGTCACTTCCTAGGCAGAAGACTCATATCATGGCAGTGTAAGAAGCAAACTTTTGTTGCTACCTCTACAACTGAAGCTGAATATGTTGCTGCTGTTCATTGCTATGGACACGTACTTTGGATTCAAAATCAGTTGTTATATTATGCTTTCAACTTCATGAATACCAAAACCTACATTGATTGTAAAACCCGCATGCTCTTACCATGAACAGTAGACTAATAATCGTACGTACAAGATTACAACTTTCCTTATATAACATGAACACGTATCACGAATATTAATTACAAAAATTACGTACGTGTTATTACACGACAAGTATGTATTAATACAAGATAATTATTATCAATAATAATTATAATCACGAACAAGAACTCATGAGCGTAAGACTCACGAACACATAAATATGTATTTACGTATGTTATTATTATGATTACGTACAAGTATTTATAATAACACGATTAATTATAATAATGTAATGTAAATACAAACGTACGAACACATAATTATTAAGCATGAAAAGGTTTGGGTTTCCCTTGTGGGCCCCACCTACCCGCGGACACAAAGAACGGAAACGGGCCATATGGCCCAACCCACTTCACAAAAATATGTCAGGAAGGTTAAACATTATATTTTCATTTATCACATTTTCAAAACAAAGCAAAAACCCTAGCAAACCCTATAATGGCCGTCGGTTCTGTTTATGCTGCCAGTAGCAACCAAAAGGAGAACATGATGTTCTCTTTATGCCGCCAGCAACACCCAAAAGGAGAACATGATGTTCTGATTATGCCGCCAGTAGCACCCTAAAGAGAACATGATGTTCTAATTATGCCGCCGGCAGCAAGCCAAAAGAAGGACGGGGTTTGATTTTAATTATTGATTAGGAATGTGTTCGTGAGATCAAGATTTATCCATTCCACGTGTTTTGGGTAATCCGAAAACCATTCTTTTAATTCTTTTAATTCTTTTTATTCTTTTATGAATATATGAACATGGAGTTAATTAAAACATGAACTAAAACATGTAAAGATCATGGTGGGCAATTTAATTAGGGTGTTTTCGGGTTTGTTGGTTCCGGCCGCCACACGAACCTAGAGTCCCAAGACTCTCCGCATCGCTTTGGTTCTCACCACCAACCAAGACCTAGGTCTTGGTGGTGTTTGGCTCGGTCTACAACAGGGGCAAGACACCCCGACGTGCGTCGGGGGTGTCCTGTGGTTGGTTTGGTCTCGGCAGCAACACAACCCCAACCACCGGCTTAAGCCAGTGGATATTTTAGGAAAGCAGGGGGAACCGTAGGCAGGCAGGGGGAACCACCGGCTACTGCCAGTGGGAACTTGGTGGTCAGCGGCTAGCCGAGAGAAAGGAACCACCGGCTTCAGCCGGTGGCATCTTTACACAAACAGGGGCAACCGGTTCACGCCGGTTTACCACTGTTTTTAGGGATGTTTGGTTCACGGTGTTCACGGGTTTGGTTCACGACACGTTTTAATAAATTAATAACACACGGTTCGATCCATGATTATTTTTACAAGTTTATTTAATTTTACAAGTATATAATTTTACAAGTTAATTAAATTAATTTGGCATGATATAAAATTATGTTAATTTAAACATGGACTTAGGTTTATTATTATTATTAATAATACATGATTTTAACCTAAGTATTTAATTATTTATTTTACACTATAGTATTAACTAATTATTAAACATGAAATATAATTAATTAATAACCATGACTTAGGTTATATTAATACAATAGTAATACATGTTTTAACCTAAGTATTTTATACACTTTAATTTAATTAAATCAAGCTTATATTAAATTAAATCATATAACATATAGTTTATTTAATTTACATGTATTAATTAGTAAACTATACTATTTAATCACATGACTTAGAATATTAATCAGTAAAACTTAAACTTATCTTATTAGCTTAATAATCCAGCTTATTTCTAATTATGGGAACTTTCTGTTTCTAGAAACTTATTTATTTTAAGCAGATAATCTATTTCTGGAAACTTTCTATTTTTAGAAACTTATCTATTTTAAGCAGTAAATCTGTTTTTGGAAACTTTCTATTTTTGGAAACTTTCTATTTTAGGAAACCTGCTATTTTTGGAAAGTTGCTTATTATTACACAAAAAGTATAATAATTCAAGAAATACAAGTAATATTTAATCAGAATATCCAGAATACACGATAAACACAGCATAAGGATAAAATCAGTAAAACAAGACATGAACATATAAAACAAGCTAAAACATGATATAAAACCAGTCACATACTCAGTAATCAGAATACTTATACATGTATCCTATGTATGTAGCATTAGTGAGATCGAAGTAGGACTCTCTTCCGTTCGTCTTCTTCGTTCACTGGACTTAAGGTACGGATTCTCCGTCCTTTCAGTATGGACATTCTTCCTTATTAGGATTCCCCGTATGCAGCCAACTGTTTTCCCCAGTATATGTTTTATATGTTTTGATTGATTATGTTTAATTAGATACCTGAAGCCATATACATGCATGACCAGTTTCACCTAGTTATGGAGGTACCATAACCATAACACTGGAGGCACCAGTGTTATGACTCCACCACGACGGAGTGATAGCTCGTCGCATCCCTTCAGCTTTTGTCCATATTATTATTATTATCAGGTGGGGCGTATGGGTGCGTCCTAGTTTACATGTTTCAGCAGATTATTCAGGTGAATGTGGTGTATGCCTTGCATCCTTCACAAGGAGTTGATCCCTCCTACCCAAACAGTTATATTAATTAGATTCAACCCCTCTAATTGCATGACGAGGTCACCCCTCCAAGTATTAATGCACGTTGATAATTCATGACCTATATTGGCTAATGGTGAACATGCTAAACAGTTTTTATAAGATAAACATAAGGCTTTTCAAACTATAAAACCAGTTTTACTAGGTTATACCGGGTTTTCCAGGACTTATACATTTGCGCTGCTATTAAGCCTTTATTATGTTTCAGTCATTCATACTATGTCATATATCCGTGCAATGAGCGTTTTGCTCAACCGTTATTTTCCTTTCCATGTCCCAAAACGGCAGGTACCCAGGACTCGAGCATTTGGAGGACGTGCATAGTATGGAAGCTGCCATAGACATCTTCTCCTTTTGCCTTCATATACCTAGGCTTGTTTAGTCAAATCTTATTTCCTTTACTTTATTATTTTTTGGGCTTATGTTTGGGAACCGATGTTTGATTCCGGTTTTCCCTATGGTCATGTATGTTTTGTACATATTACCTTGCATGCTTTGATGACACGCCATAATTACGCGTAACGGTCCACTTACCAAAGTGGGGTGTTACATTGATAACAAAAGTACTATCTACATTTTCAAAAATCTAGTCTTTCACTCCAAAACCAAGCATATTGAAATAATAAATCACTTTATAAGAGAAGCTTATGACAAAAAGCTTATTCAGGCTTTTAAGATCCATACAGATAACAATGTAGCTGATTTATTGACCAAGGCATTTGAAACTAAGAGGTTTGAGTTCTTGGTAACACATATTGGTATGCTCAACCAATAAATGTTGCATATGTTAAGGGGAGTGATGAGACTGCTTTTATACATAGTCTCATCGTCTAAAATAGACTTAAAATGCATTAAATATCGTGAAATATGCCAAATATATGCTTGTGTTTGTTACATGTGTATTTTAGGTACGAATATTGAGAAAATGACAAAAGATCACAAGAAACGAGCAAAAACAAACACGGGAAACGAAGCCGCACAATGAACCAAGCCCTAATGGTGATTTTCCAAGAATAATCCTTGAAGATTTGAAGATTGTACAAGAAGGGTCTTCCAATATTGAAGAATTGACACTTTAAACCCTTGTTTATTGATAATTACAAGTTTGGACCTTTAAGTTTGACAAATTTACAAAAAGGGCCCTCCACTTTAAAGAATTGGCAAGAATGTTCGCTCAAATTTGAAGACTTGTCAATATTAGTCCTCCAAGAAGTCAACAATACAAGTCAACACCATAAAGTTTGAAGAAAATGCCAAAATAGCCCTTCCAATATCAAAAAATTGGCAAGAAATACCCTTGAAATTACCTTTGCAAAAGTTTTGGGGCAAATGTCTAAAGAATGAAACTTCAATACAAAGGGATTCGGCTATATACATGTTTTATCCAAAAGTGAAAGAAAGGAAAGAAGTGAGGGACCAAAGATGGTAGACATTGAAACTTACCTTAACCAACCACCATGTGACACCTCACCCACCAAATCCCACCATCCAATCAGAACTCACCCTTTTTCCATGTCATATCCCACTCACCCTAAACCGTTTAACTTAATTAATATTAAGTTAATAAACGCGCCTAACGCATATTTAAATCCTAAATAAGATCAAACCATGCACTATTCACCTATGAACACGATTTAGGCATTTCTTAATCCCTTGTAATTAATCCTTAATCTTGTCCAGAATTAAGATTATGGTGGTTATGAGCATAACCCCACCCTTAAACCTCATGCCACATCACCCCAAAACTCACATGATAAACCCTTGCTACTTACTTTTGGGGAAACTTCCAAAACATGTCAGAGGATCAACGAACTACTTCGAGCTATGTTTCTAAGCTTCATTGGGAGCCTTTGGATCATATTCCACCCCCTTCACACCTCCACAAACGTCCAAGCCATCCTCACATGTATCTAACTTTTCAAGACTTCAAGGGCAATTTGGGATGATCAAGCACTTAGGGTTTATAGTTTTTAAGCTTTCTAGTTTACAAATGTAGCCTATATAAGGCATAGGACGTCCAACATTAGGCTTTGCTCTTGGTTTTTCCTTTATCACAAATCTGTAAATCCTTCTTTCAATTTATGCAAAAGTGTTTGATATTGCTGATGAAATCTAAGTGCCAACTTTAATCTTTGCTTGTTTATGTTATATGGTTGTGATTGTTAAGACTCAAAACCTGTTTTTAAACATTGTGCAAGAAATTGCATAATTTTCTAAAACTTGATATTTTGCTAAGTTCTTGGTTTAAACCCTTGGAATTTTTGGATTGCAAGTGATTATAGCACCCTTATAAGAAGCTTATCAAGGTGTTGTAAGCTTGTGGTTTGGGGATAATCAAGGAGTGGGAACAAGGTTGCATTAATCAAGCTTTTTCCATTTTTTTGTTTCATATGAATTGTTCCTTTAACCTTTTTGAATCTTAGCAGGTGTTATAGGAAACGTGTGTCTTGTTTAGGTAGACACATCAGCTCAAAAATTCGTGAGTGTGCATGTACATTCATGAGGTTTGAGCATTTACCCAAAATCTGATAAAATACTTGATTTTTTGTGATTTTGTGTTCTGCTGTTATAATTGTTGTTCTTGTGGCTTAAATCTGCTTGATACTACATAATATTGATGATATGATGTTAGATTAGGCTTGGTTAATCCTGAAACACAATTTTGCTTTGTTAAATCTTGGATTGCAAAAGTTAAGGGGTGTTTGGGTTTACTGATTTAGGCTTGCAAATTGATTTTGACTAGGTGTTAAGTGTTGTTTATTGAACTTGGTTGAGTGCTATTGACTGCATGTTTTTGGCTTTTGAACATCATTTTCTTGATTGTGCTGTAACTTGTTGAAATCTGCTTGTTTTGACCTAAGATCTTGGTAACACATAGATTCTATGCATGCTTAGGGCTAACAAGTGATTAAATCAAGTTTATATAACTTGTTAAAGAGATTTGAGGGTTTGAATCTGGTCTTGTAGTCAAGTATATCAACAAAGTTTGAAATCTGCTTGCTCTTGTTCATCAGTAACTTTCTTTGGCTTGAATCTTTGTCTAAACCTTGAATCATTGCATGAAACTAGTTAATTTATGTTCATTTGAATTAATCTAAGCTTTTGTGTGCATTTGTTTCAATTTGGTTGGCTTAATCTTGCTAAAACAGCTTATTTGTGTGAAAACTGCTTATGAACATGTCTGTGTGCTATCTGGTGATCTTTTGAATTAACTGTATCAATTGGCTTGTTTTATTTGTGTTTTTGTGATTGCATTTGACTCCTTATAACCCACTGGTTATAAGGGTGCCTTTGTGTGGCTTGAATCCAAAAAAATCCATATAAGACAAAAAGTCAAAATAGTCAAGCAGTGGGAACTCCTTTCCCCTGTTGCTAGCCACTGCTAGTGTAATTTGATCACCATCTTATTCATAAGCTATTCTAGCTTATTTAGACTTGCAACAACTTAGTTTTTGTAATCAATCTTCCTTATTTGACCCATTGAACTAATCTGGAGCTTTTTAGGGTTTGACTAGAAAACCAATCAAGTTGACTTTTACATTAAGTGCTTATTGCTTTTTCCAGCTTATTCATTATGCTTATTTGAAATATTTTTTATTATTAAGCTTAGTTTTGTAATTTAAAACCTTTTGCAAGTTGAATCAGCACTTGAGGTAGCCTAGAACTCAAAAACGACTATTTTGTCGTTTTCTGTAGAGAGCTTTGGCTTATTTCAGGCTTATTTCTTGGGATTTTTCAAAATTTATTTTCACAGATCTCTTAAGAATCCCAAAAGAAGCTTGTGTGGCAAATTAAAGCTTATGGCATTAGCTTCTGGCTTAATGGGCCAAAAAGCTCATTAAGAATAAGTTGTTGACAATTAAGTTGTGATAAGCTCACTTTCAGCTTTTGGGGCTTTAGAGTTTTGTTCTTAAAATTGACTTTTTAGTCATGTAGGTGATTTTGGGCTTATTTGGACAACCTTTTGCTTATTGGACCAAAAAGCCCAATATAGTGGACTGTTTTTCATATTGGCCCATTTGCCCATTAGGGGTATTTTGGTAATTTTAAGTTCATTTCTGTGTTTATTAGGTTAAAATAAACTAGTTTGCAACATTTTATAATTTTTTATAAATTTTGGATTTTTATTAATATTTTATTATTATTTTATTATTAAAAAATAATTTTTAGATTTTTGCAAGTTTTTCATTTTTCCTAGTTCAAATACATTAAGTTAGGAACTTTAAATTTTTAGATTAGTTTTATTGTCATTAGATTAAATTTTAGAATTATTTTAAGTTTTTAGAGTTTTTAATCATTTTTAAATAGTTTTAATTAATTTTAAAATTTCCAAAAAAAGTTTTAAATTTAGTTACGTCATTTTAGAGGTTTACAAGTTAAAAAATCTCATTTTAGGGTTTTTGTTAATTAAATTAATTTTTTAGGCTTTAATTAGCATTAAAAAATTAATATTTAATTAAATAAAAGGTTTGAGTGATTTTTGATTTTTTGTAAACTCTAAATACATTTTTTAAGATTTATTTTAATTTTCTAGGAATTTTTAGGCTAATATTTAAATTTTGTCATATTTTATGGTTTTACGTGCACGACTTTTCGTCTTATTTTAATTCATAATCGTAACCGTCATCCTTTCTCTTTTTATTTTCTCATAAATATAATCACAAGGTTAATCAATTCTTACACAACACACTAGCCTCCTTGGGAAACGAACTTGAACTTAATTTGGTCATTAGTGCTTGGTTTTCCTAAACCGACACTTACTACTTGCCACTTTTATGCCTTTTTCCTAAATGGTCGTATATCATGATGAGACTGCTTTTATACATAGTCTCATCGTCCAAAAAGGGCTTAAAATGCATTAATTATCATGAAAATACCCAAATATATTCTTGTGTTTGTTGCTTGTGTATTTTAGGTACGGATATTGAGAAAATGACAAAAGATCACAAGAATCATGCAAAAACGACCACGGGAAATGAAGCCGCACATTGAACCAAGCCCTAATGAAGATTTTCCAAGAAATACCCTTGAAGATTTGAAGATATTGCAAGAAAGGACAATCCACTTTGAAGAATTGGCAAATTTAGTCCCTCAACAAAGCTAAATTGTCAACCATTGTCCTTCAAAGAACAAGAAAAGACAAGTTTGAGCCTTGAATTATATCAATTTGCAAAAAGGACCCTTGACTTTCAACATTGTACAAGTTTGGTCCCTCAACAAATAAAGATTGTCATTTTATACCCCTAAGAATATCAAAATCAATTTGGGGTCCCTAAAGAATGAAGACTTGTCAAGAAATTCCCTAGAAAAACTATCAAAGTTATAAAAACAGCCCTCAAATCCCAATTGTGAAAAACAAGGACTGGAATTGCAAAAGGAGAAGGACTAACGATGCAAACAGCCAAGGACCTTGATTACAAAGCTATTAAAAGGGGGACATAACGGGAGGGTCCATTCCTGCCAAAAACCTAAAATTACTTAACCTAGCCTACCATTAACTCCATCCACGTCACCATCCACTCACCCCTCCACCAATTAAAACCCTCCATCCATCCACATCATCCTCCACCAACTGATTTAATCAGTTTAATTTAATTTTCCCACCTAAACACGTTTTTAAACTAATCCCCTAAATAAAACAGATTAAAACATCCTTTTTCAACATATAAACCCTAATCCATTCCCAGATCAAATTAACATCAAAACATAGGGGTTTTTCCCCTATAACTCCAGATCATTAATTAACCTAATACTAATCCCATCCCCACCCTTAACCATCCATCACCATCATCCAAGACCCCACCCCCATGTGCCCTGTAGCAAGCAAACAAAAGTAGTGACAACAAATCAACGACCCTTGTGCATTTTGTGTTCCCAAAGATTCAAGGGACGCCCTAGATCGTTTCTACATCACTGGCGACCCACAACAAGCCAAAAGAACATCACATGGAGCCTCTTGACCTAATTCAAAAACAAGCATCTTCACAAGAATATCCGATTCTACTTGAGGGAATTTAAGGGATTAAACAAATTAGGGTTTGAATCTTCTAGAATCTGTAAACCCTATTATATAAAGGGTGTTAGTTCTCTTTCAGTTTTTTGTTCTTGATTTTTCTCCTTTTTTCACAAACCTTGTAAAGCCAGTTTTATGAATGAATATAAAATGGTTTTGAGTTTGATGATGAGAAAGACTAAGTTCCATTTACTTCTCATTGTTTGTTTGTTTGTTTTGAATGAGTTGTCAAAAAACATTTTTAAGTTTCTGATTTCAAGTTTTTCAAGTTCTTAATCCATTTTTCAGTTAAGCTAGAAGGTTTATTGGCCACATAAGCTACTTACTTAAGCTTTTATATGACCATAGAACCCTGATATCTGAGAGATATCAAGATTCAGTGGGTATAACATTGGGTAAGAAGTGTTGTGAGGTGGAAATTTTCTTGCGAAGTTTGCTCTCTTTGATTATTTACACTTTACTGTATCAAAAGCTACAAGCCAAAAGCTTGTAACTTTTGATACTTGTAGCTATTCTTGGTCTTGTGGTGTTGTGCATGTACAAGGAAGCATGACTCATTTTCATTTCATCCTATTTCTCAATTATTCTTGAAGATATTTTAAGCTTTGGGGTCCTACTTTGGATTCCCTCAACAAAGCTCTCTACATAGTTTCAACATCTCCCCTTCATACCCTTTAAGCTTATTTGGAAAAGGCTTTGGCAGGTTACTGCTTAAACCCACTAAATATTACTTTTTGGCTTGAAAATGCATGCTTTGTGATATTTATGTGATTTGATGAGCAACTTGTTATATGATTAGTATGATTGTTGGTTTATGCTTGATCCAGTTTTCTTGACTTGTTTAGATTGCTTTGTACCTGTTTAGTTGAGATTTGAATGCATGTTATGTGTTAAAATCTGATTTTTAGTTTTTAAGTGGTGTTTGGATTAGATGATTAATTGGTTATTAAGTAGAGAACTTTGATGTGTGTAAGTTAGAACCTGTCTAAAATGTGTTTCTAAGTATAAACCTGCAAGTTTTCCATTTGAAACTCACTAATCAATCTTTTGGCTTTAAAATGTTTAATACTAGTTGATTTGGTCTGCCATGTTGGGATAACCTAGATTCCATGCTCAACTAGGGTTTACAAGTTTAAAAACATCATTTGTGTAACCTATTTAGTAGATCTTTGTGTTGGAACTTGGGGTTTTGGTCAAGTGCATCAGCTGAAAAAATCAATAGCTTATTTGATTCATATCAGTAACATGTGTGCTTACTGTGATTGAACTTAGTGTGATTTTTGCTTGTTATTGCTTCCTTTGTGTTCATTGTGACTCATACAAGTCAACTTACTTGTGGGGTGCCTATTCTTGCCAAAAACAAAGCATCCAAAGGCTTTCCTAAGCCAACCAGGTCATCAAGGCTTTTTGTGGGTTTTCCAGACTCATCAGAGAACGTCTTCGTTCTCGGATAATACTATAATTTGAGTTATTTGGTTAATGTAGCTACATTTCATAACTGGGCACGTTTTTGTATTTACTAGGGTTAAAGCTTGTTTGATTTTTATTTTTTTGAGTTTTACAAGTTAGTAAGTTAACAGGTTTTAAGTTTTGCAAAAAGAAAGTAAAAAAAAAGTTTTAACAAAAAAGAGACTGGCCAGGACTCGAACCTGCGCCATCTCTCCCACACACCAACGTGATAACCAGTTGCCCTAGGGTCTTTGACTGGTTATCACTTGGTTTTTCTAATATTTAAGGGTTGCTTGATTAAGGCTTATTAATATAAGCCGTGAGTAAATAAGCTTTTTCTAGCTTATTCACTTAATATTTTTCTGTCTTTTGATTTTTCCCTTGTTTGGCTTAGCAATTAAGACTTTTTGGCATTAAAAATTTATTTTTCACGTTTGTATTTAAATTATTAGGATTATTTTTAGTTATAATTTTAGAAAGTGATTAAAAAATAGAAAAAAGTGTTTTAAAAATCTGAATAAATAGTTTTTAAATTTTCAATAGTATTTTTGAGGTTTACATCAATTAAAGTTTTCAAATTAACTTATTTTTGATTTTGTATAATTTTAGGGTTTTTTATCAACTTAAAAAGGTTTTGGAAACTTTTGATTGGATATTTTTCTTAGTTACATTTTACTTGATTTTAGGTAATTTTTTAGAATTTTTTTATAAACTTTGGATTTTTGACATTATTTTATTATTAAAAATTAAAAGTTAGTTTTTTCTAGTTTTTTCATTTTTCCTAGTTCAAAAGTTAGGAAGTTTACAACTTTTAAAGTATTTTTATTGTCCTTTGATTTATTTTTATAATTATTTTAAGTTTTAATAGTTTTAAATTGTTTTAAATAGTTTTAATTAAATTTATATTTTTCAAAAATAGTTTTAAATTAAGTTAGGGTATTTTAGAGGTTTACAAAGTGATAAATCTCATTTTGGGCTTTTTATTAATTAAATTGATTTTTAGGGCTTTAATTAGCATTAAAAAATCATTATTTGATTAAATAAAAGGTTTGGGTGATTTTTGATTTTTTGTAAACTCTTAATACATCATTTAGGATTTATTTCATTTTTTAGGAATTTTTAGGATAAATTTTAATTTTGGTGCTTTTACGGTTTTACGTGTACGACCTTTTTCGTCTTAGTGTAATCCGTCATCGTAACCGTCATTCTCTTCTTATCCCATTTCTATTTTCTTTTCTCATCATAATCATATAATCACATCACTAATCATCTCACTACACACACACCAAGCCTCCTTGAGAACGATCCCCACTTTGGGTCATAACTTGTGATTTTCCTAAGTCACTTGTTAATACTTGCCCTAATTACGCTCTTTTTCCTAAAAGACGTAAAAACTCAACTATCATATCACTACTATCATTTTGGCGCCGCTGCCGGGGAGGCGTGTTATGTTTTGATTTGAACAATTTTTGTTTTTATATTAGCCATAATATCTATTTGTATTAGTAGCACTCTACTAATACGTATTATCGGTTTTTGTTTTTTGTGTGAATATTACTATATTGTATACGTAGAACAATAAATTCACAAGTACTCCAAAAGTGTGAAAACACAACCTTGATTCGGGATTTCATCACTCGATCATTGTATTCGAATCTCAAACAAGAAAAAAGGAAAAATAGATAAATACTTTCGTGAAGATTAATTTTGACAACCACAAACTATAAGGTGGGTATGAGGCGGGTATTATAAAATATACCCTAAGGAAAAAGGCTCTTAAGTGCTTCCGTGACGCCTCGTTTCCCCGCTTGCTTGTGCGTGTTTAGATAAAAAGGGCTAATCGAGGGTTTGCCAACCAAAGTATTATCTAAGTATCATATATATTTTCTTGGTTTCATTTGATTAAACCCTCTCGAACGTTTTGGTGTTCCACCAACATTCTAAAGTCATCGAAGGTGTTCACTTCACGTGATCGTTTTCATTTCTTGAGGCTCCTTTAATCAAGAGATTTTATTTGAGGAGAGATTTGTATATTTTTGTCTACTTAATACATTAACCAAAATCCAAAAAAGTAAAAACAATCAAAAACCACAAAAAAATTGGAAAAATTAAAATCACCAAAAAGAATCTTCTTTGCTCATCCCCACGTTGTACGTGACGTTTATGCTTACTCGTAATCAAGCAAGACGTGCACGTAAACGAAAAAACCGAAAGGAGACCACACCTAACCTTTCTAGTGAGGAGTCCCCTATTGACGAACCTATCGTAGAAGAAGAACCAACCATGGCTAATCGAACTATGATGGAGTTACTTCAAGCACCCACCGAGGGATATGGAGAGGCTATTGTGATTCACGCCATCCTTGCAGAGAATTTTGAAGTGAAAACGGGTTTGTTGTCGATGATCCAAAACAACAAATTCCGTGGTGATGAAAAGGACAACCCGCACAACCATATCCGCCAATTCAATCGTCTTACCTCCACTTGCAAGTTTATGGATGTTGCTAATGACTCGATTAAGATGATGCTTTTTCCGTATTCCTTAGCGGGGCCCGCTAAAATTTTGTTAGAGAAAGAGCCACCCAATTCTATATTGACGTGGAAGGATCTCTTTTCAAAGTTTGTGAACCAATTTTTCCCGCCCTCTAAGACTACGCATTTGAAAAACGAGATTTCAAAATTTTCACAAGGATTTAATGAGAGTTTTTCTAAGGCTTGGAATCGGTTTAAGGAAATGTTACATGAGTGTCCTCATCACGGATTATCCGACATGCATCAAATTGACACGTTTTACAATGGATTGAATGATCATGAGAGAGATTATCTTAATGCCGCCGCGGGTGGTAATTTTTTGTGTAAAACCGTCGAGGAAGCGTTGTTGATTATTATGAATAGGTCTAAAGTCTATAGTCCTCATAACACATCGAGTGTTCGTAAGGCTTCGTCTTCGGCTTCACCTTCATTGTCCAATACCATCGATGCTTGCCAAATTAAGGCAAATTTGGAGAACAAAATCTTTGATAAGCTTAAAGGTCTTTTAATTGAATTCGAAGTTGGTGAACAAAGTGCTCCCGCTACGGCTAAAGCGGTTGAGGTTTCTTGCATGTATTGTGGTGGAGGTCATGATTTCTCCGAGTGCATTACCAACGGCGGTAACACTTCGAGTGCCTACGCGGCCACGGGAACTTACAATCAAAACGGTCAAGTTACCCGCTCTAATCAAATGACTCCACCGGGTTTTGATCCAAATCAAAATGCTAACAACAACTATCGAAACAATCAAGTTGTTTACAAAAACAATTACAAAGGTAACAACTATGGGAATCAAGGGGCTAATAACAATCAAGTTTCAAACAAAAATCAAAACAATGATTTTCAAAACAACAACAAGGGTTTGCAAATTTTGAAAGATCTTCCAAATGAATTTGTTGAATACGCAAATAAAAATTATGCTAGGTTTGATAATATTCAAAGATCATTACCCTAAGATCCGAGTTTAAGAATGACTTGAAAAAGGAGTTGATAAATGAGTTAGCAAATGAGCTTAAGATCCATACCAACAAAATAGAGGGAAATTTTACTAGGTTACAACAAAACCAACAAAAGATGGAACAAGGGAAACATGAAATAAAACAAGAGATGCTTAAGGCCGATAAGAGGCAATCTATGTTTGAGGATAAAATTTCATCCATGTTTGAGGCTATAATGTGTAAACCGTCTTCGAGTAGTCTTCCTAGTAACACCATTCTAACCCTAAGGGAGAGATGAAAGTGATTACCACACGAAGTGGTAAGACACTTAAGGAACTGACTCCTCAACCAATTACTCCAACGGTGGAGGAAATTGAGGAAGAACCCGAAGTGGGGGTTGAAAAGGAGCATGTCCCAATCCCACGAAGTACCGCTCATGCCACACCTACGGTTGACCCATTACCATCATTGGAACCCGAGATTCCAAAGGATATGCCTATGCCTCTGTGACAACCGTGGTTTTGAGGTTCGTCACTTGGTCTTATAAGGTTAATTTATGTGTGACTATATGATTTGCGTGTTTACATGTTATTTTGCGTGAACGAGGTTGGTGTGGATATCGTTTATGGGTATAAAGTACTCATAAGTAAATCGAGGAACGGTTATTTCATGTTCATGAGCTCACAAATTAGTTACTATGAAATGAAATTGTGTTATTTTGGTGTTTTACGTATACGTATAAGTATTATAGTAAATCGTATTTTTTTTACGATTTGGGGTTTAGCATTTAGAGGTCTCGGGTAAGGTGTTTAGTCATGTGAGTATTTTTCGGGATGGTTTTAAGTCATTTAGGACTTAGTTATAAAGTTTATTTCAAAATTTAAGGTTTTTTTTTTAAAACTGTATATTTTACGTTTTTTTCGGTATACGCGTAAAATTGATTAGTTTTACGGTTTTGAGGTTTTGGAGGTTTTAGGAGCTGAAATAAATTAAGGTAAACTAAGGTATTATTAATAACATAATAATAAGTAATAAAAATAAAAAAATAAATATATATATATATATATATATATATATATATATATATATATATATATATATATATATATATATATATATATATATATATATATATATATATATATATATATATATATATATATATATATATGGGTCGGTTAGGGCCGAATAAAAAGAAAGTAAGAAAAAAAGGAAGGTGGTTTGTATTGGGCTAGGAATCTTGGAGAAAAACTATATAAGGAATTTTATTATATCATAACTCTCATAAATCCTTGGAGAATTATTAGAATCGACGGTCACATCAAAAAAATAGGGCTTCTTCATAAATTTGGGGGTTTTCATAAATCAAAGGTAAATCTTTTCAATTCTTTCTCAATCATCCAATGATGGATTTAGGTTAGGGTTTGAATTAAAATCTGTATATATATGATAATATAATGATTAGATTAATTGGATATAATTATTATACATGGTGATGGTAATTAATTAAGCTAATTGTGTTAAATTCGTTTTTAAAAACTGGGCAGAATTTTATGTCACTTGTTTTGATCATATGTAGAGTTCTACAAACCTTATTTTGCAATCCAAGCATCCCTGAATAGGTATTTGAAGTGGCTTTCAAATGCAATAAACGAGAACTAAATTGGAGGTCGGGAGGTGGGTGAAAAACAGGTTACAACAGTCGGAGGTCAAAACAGTTTGAAAATTAGTCGGGTTTAATTTAACGTTTTAAGGTGATTGAGGTACTCAGATATACATTTGAACCCTCTAATGAGCATGGGAGTTGGTTTATATATTAAATAAGAGGCCTGGAGGAGGGCTAAGCAAATGGGTTAGGGTAAGACCCCCTAATCATAACAAACTTTTTCTATGTTCAAAATCGGTAAAATGCGGATAGGCAGAAGTATATATATATATATATATATATATATATATATATATATATATATATATATATATATATATATATATATATATATATATATATATATATATATATATATATATATATATATATATATATATATATATATATATATATATATATATCGGGGCCTTAACTGTAGCTTTAAGGTTGGGAAAAAAGGGAGGAGTTATCTCACATATGTAAGGGCATAGGGTTTGCTTTACAGAGATCATGGGTATGGTTAGATGGGCGTTTGGCGTATAGTTTGGAGACTTAAAAACCGGGACTGTTTTGGGTAAAATGTTAACGAGACGGATTATGAAGTAAACTAAGTTAAGGGCTTTATAGAGGGGTGTAATGAGATGCTTAGAGCATATAAATGAGGTATATATATGGGAGAATGTTAGATGTCCATCATAGGTTGATAAGCCATTTTAGTGTTTGGTTCATGTTTTGATTGTGTGCTTTTGTTTGTTAGCTTTTTGCTAGTGCACAGATTTTTGGAGAAGCTCAATGAGATGAGTTTCATAGTCCCATGTCTACTAATGATTTTGGCTTCAAGATGGGATGGAAGAGACACT
Organism: Glebionis coronaria; assembly: GCA_025667525.1. Taxonomy (NCBI): domain Eukaryota; kingdom Viridiplantae; phylum Streptophyta; class Magnoliopsida; order Asterales; family Asteraceae; genus Glebionis; species Glebionis coronaria. The sequence continues at coordinate 338,972,746 of CM046881.1, read as the reverse complement.
GTCTTGTTTTTTTATAAATTATGCTGTGAATGTTTTGTGTTTGGTGATGGACTTGTGCATACTTATGTGATTAACTGCTAGTTGATTCATGATTGTTTTATGTTTTGACTTGGTACCAAGGGGATGATGACAAGGCGGGGTCATGGGATTGGTTCATAGGTGTATGGGCGCCTATGGGACCATGGTGATTGGTAAGGCTGGGAGCCTTTGATTTGGTTTGGAATGATTGATCTTGAATGTTAGTTATTAATGCATACTTGTAGCACATTGTCCATATGTTTAGTGGTTTATGGTTGTTCACAGCTTATTATAATCTATTTTCGATTGGAGTCTAAACCTATGACTCTCACCAACATTATTTTCGGTTGGTGTCTCTTTCAGGTGATAAAGTGGTTAAGCGTGAGAACATATGTGGCTAGGATTGGAGTCGCGTAGGAATGCATTTAGAATGAGATCCCCGTTCCTTCTTAGTTTATTTTTTTCTGTTTATTTCAATAAGTTATACTATGAACCTATATGTTGATTTGTTTGTGTTATTTGTTTGTCTTGGGTAAGAGGTAGGACTGTTACCTACTTACATAGACTCCTGCATTGATGAGATATTGTCATGACATTTGTGTCACCTCTTATGACATTTCTAATTCATATAGTTCTCTCTATGGACACGCTATTGTTGTGATGATATCCATGCGTCGCGTCCCATATTCCGCCATGGTGGGATGTGACAGAATGGTATCAAGAGCCAATGGTTATAGAGAATTAGGTTGCCTAGTCTAGTAACCTAGTCTATAGCTTAAGGGTCCCTACATATAGGCGTCATAGGAGTATGTGTGCATTTTATATTAATTAAAGTTTTCTGGATGTTATTGGTTTTTACTTACGATGTTTGTTAAGTTTTGACTAGTATGGGTTGAACCATAGTAGTTCATACTTAGCTACATGTTATTTTCTTTTCGGGGTGTGACTAGTGCTGGTTGAACCATAATCATCCACGCTAGTCATTGTCGTATTTTGCTTAAATTGTACATTATAGTACATAATTTGGTACATGGTAGTTTCTATCTTTTGTTGGGTTATTTTATGTACCTGAGGTATAGTATTTTTCTTTTGATGTTTAAGTCATGTTCCCTAAGAATCATGTGGTGGTTCGAGTTATTAGGAGTAGGTGGATATGAAGGATTTTAAGCTGTTTCCACTCTTATGGGCGACATGACTTATAACTGATTATGTTTTCATTTTGGATTTAGTCTATGTTGTTTTAGCTAGACTATGGATTTATGTATTTCAAGAGTTTGACTATGTTATTTTAATGGATGGAGTTTTGGACTTTTTTTGGTTATGTGGTTATGAGCTTATGTGAGTAGATGGATATATGTGTTATGTGTTGTATTAATTCTTATAAGTGTTATCATAGGAAGGAGTGCATTGGGGAAGGGTAATTGTATAAGTATGGTGGCCAACATCGTTATACAAGTACCACAACTTCAATGGATTCCTAAGTATGATTGCATGAAAGAAGGTTAGTACATGCTTGTATAGTAGATGTTAGACGGATTTAAGTATATGTATCCCGATATGCCTATATATGTATGATCCCCTACAATTATCGATTTTATCCTTAGGAGGGTGGTAGCTCGCTTTTTTATATTAAACCTCCGTTGTAGCGTATTCTTTGAGTTTCGTATTTCATGTGTACGTTTTAAAATGGTGTTCTTGGTTTTAAGTCTATTGAAATAACTTGGGATTTAATTTGAGATAATGCAATCTTTTGTGTTGGGTCTTGCATTTCTTTTGGACAGTATATATTGAAAAAAAGGGACTTGGAAATCTACTATAGAGTTAGATAGTTGGTTGTATTCGGTAAAATAAGGGTAAGGTGTTGGAGTCGTGTTTGAAACAAGATGTAACATAATATTTTTTTTAATCAACACTTATTTATTTCAAATTCTAAAAGACTTTCTTTAAAATAAAGCGAAATAAAATTTCTTTCTACTTAAATAGTTTATATAAGTGAGCTTAATCAATATACATCATTTATAATTATTTATGCAAGACTAAACAAAGTTCATGAAAATTTCACATACATTTATTTCTTTTCATTTAAAAAAGATTACGTTAATTACTAAGAGGATTCTTTAGTTTTTTTTAAAAACAACTAGTAGAAAACTGTTTTGGTCATAACTTGTTCGTTTTTAAAGCTTTTTGGGTGATTCAAAAGCCTAAAATTATGTACTCGGAATGTACTTTTCAAATATTTAGTATGTATAGTCATGGGGTGTCAGTAGCTTGATCGAAATTTTGGTACAAGTGACGGGTTCAAGGTTGAGTTTTGAATAATAGTTTTTTTATGATTTGGGATGCACGAGATACCTAGTCTTTGAGTTGAGTTTTGAGATCGTCTAGAAGGTTGTTTGTAGATTGTTTGAGTCACATAGATGTGGTGAGGAAAGAAAAAAAATATTCTTTTGGAAAAGTCGATCTTGTGCACGGTTTAAATAATATGTCGCGGGGCATAAGATGTTTTGGTTGCCATTAAGTGTTTCTTGGATCATTTTTCGTTGTCATGAGTCATTTGAATTGGTACATGTTTGATTTTTCCTTTTGAGTTTTCGTGGTTTTGGTCTGTTTTAACTCGTGCACGTGAAATGTCGTTAGTTATCCGTGGGTTTGATTCGTTTATCGTATCTAGTGAATTCAGGATGTAGTTTTAGGTTCGTATTGATTGGGAGCGTTGAGGTAGACATATGAAAGACTTGGTCGCGCCCACGATTAAGTAGCTGGCCCTGAGAGAATGGTCGAAATGCCCTTAGTGGGGATGAAAGAGTTAAAAGTTCGTAGACGAACTAATGTGGTCATGAGGTCTCATAGGAGTGCCAAGGGAGATGAATAGAGATTTGTATAATGTATGGATATTGGCACAAGTAACGCGCCATAGAGAGTGTTGGAAGGGGATATATTACCTCAAAGGTATTTATGATTGTTCGTAAGGCATGTAAGTTTTCCGAAAATTTCCTGAGATTTAGTAGGTTTGCCTATTACTGTGAGGTAGAACCATAAATAGAGCAAGTAGGAGAAGTGAGAGGAGTTGTAGTTAGTGCCTTTCCAAGGAAATTGTTGATGGAATGATTTTAAGAGCAAGAGTTGTTAGAAATTGCAACGGATGCAAGGTAAAATTTGAGTTGCTTAGTAGTAGATTGGCTGTGAAAAGCGGTTGAGTGGTCTGATAAGAGGAAGTATTGGTCTTTTAGAATACGTGTAGATTTTCGCGAGTAGAACGAGGTAGAAATTTATTCGTATTGCTTCTAAGAGAGGGTGCAAGGAGGACGTAGTTGAAACTTCTAAGGATCTTGTATGAACGCATTGGGTTTACGGTTATGATTTTGGCTTCACCGAGGCGCTAGCAGTTTTAATGGAGTCAATGAACCGGGGGTGCATGACAATATATAAAAGAGTTGTCATCGGGAGCATCGACGACATCTTGATCTACTCAAATCTAAGAAGGAGAGTGAGGCGAATTATGAGTTGGTTTTAGAGTTGTTAGGAAAGGGAATTATACATGAGATTTTCAAGTGTGAGTTTTAGGATTAAGTTGGTCAGGACGAGTAGTCAGAGATAATGGCATATCGTGGAACCAACAAGGGGCAAAGTGAAGGAGGGTGAGGAAGCATTTTGGAGGCTGAAGAGGTGGATTGGATAATGAGCAGATCTTGGAATTATCGGAAAGGACTAGATGAATTCGCGAAGCATGACGATACGTGGAGCAAGGATTTGGATGTATACGAGAACGACAAAGAAAGGCGGTTGTTTATACGTTGTGGGAACTAAAGATTTGGAAGAACTAGATAGATTTAGTTAGTGGAGCTGGATTGTTATATCTGCCTAGAATGCTAGAGGCATTTGGGGTATGAGACGTAGAGAATGATCTATACAGATCATGAACGTCTCCAACACATATTTAATCATCTTGATTGAACATTTGGAAAAGGTGATGGGTGGAGTTAAGTGATGAAAGAAAATTGCAAGGCCAAGTACCATCTAGGAAAGGCAAGCATGGTTGATGAGACATGGAATAAGAAGAATAAAGTGAAGCTGAGACGAACTTGAACTATATGGATGACGTATTAGGGTGGTTTGGATAAAGGATGTAGGTTGCACGAGTTGAGTTGTCTAAAGCAGAGAACGCGTCAACATGTATGTTGTGTGGATTGGACAATCATATGGAGAAAAGGGACGTAGACTATACTTCCTACATAGATAGGAGTAGCTTAGAAAGGGCGATGTAAGGACGAAGTTGGTGAAAGGGATACATAATGGAGGAATAAGTACGACGAGAGTTGGGTGATAGTCGATAGACTGACTAATTCATCTCATATTTCAAGAGGAATGAGAAGTCACGTGGTTGAGAAGTTGGAAGGATTGCGTACGGATGTGATGGAATAGAGGGTTTCACGTAAAAGTTAGCCTAATATGTATGGAATGCCTTATGAAGGATTATGGCAAGGGAAGAACCGATGGGAAGCAAGCGTAGTATACCGTTGATAGACTAATGTTTGGTATGAGCATACTATAGGGGTAATTGAGAAAGACGCCTAGAGCATTGGCGTGAGATTTGGAGATAGTTGGAGAACGCATTATATTAGGAAGAAATATCCTACAAAGAGAGAGTCACCGATGAGAGGGGCATATTCCCCATTGATGAGGATGTAAGGAATAAAGAGGGAAACACCTAAATTATAGGCTGAAGACGGGATATAAGATGGTATGGAAATTAACATTGTGGAGAGACAATCGAAAAGTAGTATGGAGGAAGAATGATTCGAGGGAACAAGAGGTTGTGAAGATAGTGGGGTGATATTGAAGAGAAACCGTTAGAGCAAGAGGTTAGTAGTCACAAACAATGGAACGTCCACCTAGAGAAAAGGTGTAACACATGTTAGTATGAAGGGTGGTTAGTTACTTGGTGACGAGCATGGGAAAGCAAGGATGAGGTGGTGGTTATGACATGTTTCTTGTGAATATTATGGGAAGCTTTTGGTTATGTAATCCTGCATATACCATTGGATGTGTTTAAGGTTGGGAGAACTTCCGAATGATGGAAAATCCGTAGAGGATAGAAGCCGCTAGGTATGGTGATAGGAATTGTAGTAGAAACTGCTAGAGTTAATTCATAGGAGATGAGGTGGATCACCGTTATAGTGGGATGAAGTTAGAAGCGGCCAACGTATTGGACCGGAGGTGGATCAGAAAACTATAAAGGTGGTGGCAGTGACTAAGTAGAGGTTGAAAATAGCAAAGAACCGACAAGAGAGCTATGCGGACAAGAGGCGTAAGCCGTTGAGATTTGAGATAAAGTTATGCTAAAGGTTTCACCATGGAAAGGGGTGATGCGGTTTGGAAAGAAAAGGGAAGTTAGCACCTAGATTCGTGGGTCCATTTGAAATCCTTGAAAGGATTGGGCTAGTGGCGTATAGGTTGAGATTACCGGAGGAATTGAGTAGTGTGCATGACGTATTTCATGTATCAAACTTGAGGAAATGCTTAGCAAGAACTGACTTGCAAGTACCGTTAGATGATATTAGTATGGATACGTGTCTTCGTTTTATCGAAGAGCTGATAGAGATTTTGGGTCGTGAAGTTAAGACGTTGGATAAAAAGGGTAATATACCGTAGTTATGGGTAGATGGAATTTGGAACGTGGACTAGAGTTCACGTGGGAACGAGAAGGATTTATGAGGAGCAAGTATCCTCAGCTAATTGATAATGACGATCCTAAGGAGTAAATCTCGGGACGAGATTTCTATTAGGAGGGAGTGATGTGACAACCGTGGTTTTGAGGTTCGTCACTTGGTCTTATTTTAAGGTTAATTTATGTGTGACTATGTGATTTGCGTGTTTACATGTTATTTTGCGTGAACGAGGTTGGTGTGGATATCGTTTATGGGTATAAAGTACTCCTAAGTAAATCGAGGAACGGTTATTTTATGTTCGTGAGCTTACAAATTAGTGACTATGAAATGAAATGGTGTTATTTTGGTGTTTTACGTACACGTATAAGTATTATAGTAAATCGTATTTTTTTTTACGATTTGGGGTTTAGCATTTAGAGGTCTCGGGTAAGGTGTTTAGTCATGTGAGTATTTTTCGGGATGGTTTTAAGTCATTTAGGACTTAGTTATAAAGTTTATTTCAAAATTTAAGATTTTTTTTAAAACTGTATATTTTACGTTTTTTATCGGTATACGCGTAAAATTGACTAGTTTTACGCTTTTGAGGTTTTGGAGGTTTTAGGAGCTGAAATAAATTAAGGTAAATTAAGGTATTATTAATAACATAATAATAAGTAATAAAAAAGGAATATATATATATATATATATATATATATATATATATATATATATATATATATATATATATATATATATATATATATATATATATATATATATATATATATATATATATATATATATATATATATATATATATATATATATATATATATATATATATATATATATATATATATATATATATATATATATATATATATATATATATATATATATATATATATATATATATATATATATATATATATATATATATATATATATATATATATATATATATATATATATATATATATATATATATATATATATATATATATAGGTCGGTTAGGGCCGAATAAAAAGAAAAAAAAAAGAAAAAAAGGAAGGTGGATGGTATTGGGCTAGGATTCTTGGAGAAAAACTATATAAGGACTTTTATTATATCATAACTCTCATAAATCCCTAGAGAATTATTAGAGTCGACGGTCACATCAAAAAAATAGGGTTTCTTCATAAATTTGGGGGTTTTCATAAATCAAAGGTAAATCTTTTTAATTCTTTCTCAATAATCCAATGATGGATTTAGGTTAGGGTTTGAATTAAAATCTATATATATATATGATACTATAATGATTAGATTAATTGGAGATAATTATTAAACATGGTGATGGTAATTAATTAAGCTAATTGTGTTAAATTCGTTTTTAAAAACTGGGCAGAATTTTATGTCATTTGTTTTGATCATATCTAGAGTTCTACAAACCCTTATTTTTCGATCCAAGCATCCCTGAATAGGTATTTGAAGTTGTAGGATCTTATTTTTCTAAGGATTTAGCAAGTATAGATTATCTATTGAATGGATGGATAAATGGAAGAACTTTAGAGAGAGAAAGAAGAGAGAGAAAGGAGAGAGTTAAGAAAGATGGAAAATATGATTAGTGAATGGAAGTAAACCAACAACCCCTCCTAACATGCTAGGAGGGGGGTTTATATAGCCCACCCTACATGTGGGCTATATGGGCTATATTGGATCACGAGCCCAATATCGTTGGAGTGACCGATCCTTTCTAAATACGTAAAAACGTATTTCCAACAATCTCCCCCAAAGGGAGGTCACTCCAAGTTACAATGTCCTAAATATTCTAAAGCTCGTGATCTATGCTAATAATGATGTGACCGAGACTTTCCTTGGAAAAACGTATTTCCAACAATCTCCCCCAAAGGGAGGTCACACCATTTTATAAAATCTTAAACCTAGCATACTATGCTTGAGTCTTCGACCTTGTTCTTGTGAATATGCTGATGAGATCTTTGACTTTAGTCTTGAGCATGTTCTCTTGCCTTGACCTTGTGCATTCATCACTTGTGATATTCGCCTCTTCGTGACTTCATGTTCCACATACTTATACCTTTATAATTCTTGAAAGCTTCAGAGTTTGATACAGCGGAAGACTTGACCTTCAGACTTTCTTGAATTCGTTGAAGTACTGAGTGTATGCAGTATAAGCATGTGGGGACGACTTCTTCTTGGATTCCGCAACGCCACCGTCTTCAAATGCCGCAACATAAGTAGACACGAAAGAAATGGCTTTGAACATTTCATTCTAAATCGGTAGCATTTTACCTCTGGTCGGTGAAGACCGTTGGACGATATTAGATATCGTACCCGTGACGGATAGTTTCAATTAAGTAACTTCCTGACAGGATTTCGCGGGTAAACCCGTTCTCTTTATTCGACCGTCCAAAGCTGACTGCGAACATAAAGAGTGAATCATTTGGATAATAATATCCGCATGATTTGAAGCCGTCAATTCATGTTCCTGGAACAAGTGAAATTCAATTAAGAACCGCACCATCGTTGCTTTCCAGTTGTCACGAGCTTGATTCGTATAGAATCTTGCAAGTTACCTACCAAGTGCTGTTTGAGGTTAACACTAGAAGGATTTCCACTCATCACCGTGAACACAAAGGTATCACTCTGAGTGTTCTGGCAAGATCACTGAGATATTGCGTAGAGGCCTGGAACGTGTTTAAATTCAGTTAAGAATTAAACAGCCGTTGCTTTCCAGTTATCACAAGTTTGATTCATAAATAATCGCACAAGTCGCCTACCATGAGCTTTTTGATATTCGCTCAAGAAGGATTTCCATCTTCATTGTAAATACTTTCGTATTACTCGGATGTTCAGGCAAGATCATGAAGATTTTGCGTAGGACTCTTAAAATCTTTCTTACTTTTCACAGTGTATGAAGAAGCAAGGAATTATGAAAGTGTGTCCTAATGAGATATTTAATTATCTCAAATGGCTCTAGACTCGATCGTGCACTTTGGATTTTAGTGATCGGAGGCTGGAGAGGAGTGCCACCTTTTCAATACCAATTTATTCGGAGTGAATAAATCAATAGATAACGTGTTGTCTCCGTGTGATTAAAACAAATATCTTTTAAGAGATATCTGAGTTAGCTGGGATGGGTTGTGCTTTGCATCACTGGGTCCATGATGTCTGTCTTCAATATCAAGAATCATTAAACAATGATCTTAATAGCATATGTATTGACCCGGTTTCTGCCTAAGTTGTAAGGAGGGCTTCTTTCTTTACACCCTTTATCTTTACAATTCTTTTTCATTCTTCTACCCCTTCAATGCTTACCAATACGTCATCACTAGCACCTTGTTGTGATTGTTCCAGTGCTAACTTAAGTACTTGGTCGGCATTCAGCTACGTTCACAATCTTTCTCCATCTTTCCTAAGGACTACTATTTCTAGCTATGGAATGTCCTTGGGAAGATTCCTCCGGTTCTAGAGGAATCATTGGACTTTAACCTATCCTACCATCCTTATGTCACCACAATCTTCACCGTCGTGAATAGAGATGTTTTGGGTAAGTGTATGTCACCATGAAATCCATTTTGATAGTGCAAATCCATTTTGCTCCCCCTTAACATATGCCACAATATCCGAAAACATTTCGCACATGTCGGGATGAGCTAGCACGTTAAGTCAAACCATTTGTGATTAATCATTTCCCATATTAAATCATATTTTCTCCCCCATATTAAAAATATTAACCCAATCGATGTTTTTAATATCAATTGATTTAATAGCATTTTAAGAAAATTTTGGGAAGAAAAATGCAAAGCCAATTATCTTCATGAATTACACAAGCTCCCCCTCAAATTAATGAGGGTGTACTTGAAACGTAAATAAAATACCTTTTAAACACAAGTGTAAGGTATTTATCACGTGCAAAGATCATATATGATAATGTATTCACAAGATTAGCAATTTATGAGGTTGGACCTGAATAATGGAGAACATCATATGAAAGAAGCACATGGTTCTTGTTCACGAATGTTGGTCGCCTCATCATGTCAGAAGTTATCTCTTTACTCCATGTGTACGATTGATATCTTTGTCTTGACACCAACATGTGAACTTGGCACTTTTAGCGTCAAAGATTCTGATTGCTGGACAATTGCTCCCCCTCAATTGTTGACCCGTGTTCTATTGAAAGAGCTGTAGTCGCCGTTTGAGTAGTCGCATCGTCGAGTATGTAGATATCAATTGTAAATTGCTACGGTTGGTAGAGATGATAACTTCATAAAAACAAGATTTCTCTTGTTTTAACAAATAAATGCACTGACACGTACATATATCCGTGTTAGATTGTGTTATAAAGTAAACACAATCCCTTACATGGTTGTAAAGTAAACCATGCCCGAGAAAATGAATTCCCGTTGTTGAGTCAAAGCTTTCCGGTGAAATGCTTGACTTGATTATGAAAAGCGGGTTACTATCTGAAATAATAGCAAACCATTTTGAGCATGTTTTAAAACATTTGAACTTCTGCTCGAACTTTATTTACAACCCCGTGTCATTATTGAATGACATTTCTAGTATCGTAAATATTATCGATTCCAGAAGACATGCTCTTTTTATCAAAACAATTTTTTTGAACACACAATTTTGAAAGATTTAGAAAACCTTTTTGAGAAATTCTCGAAAAATTGTGTTCAACGTTTTGAAAACCAATTACTTGAGCTTAAGATGTTGAATATCTTAAAAAAACGAGCTCAAGTCCGAGAAGTTGTAAACTTCCCATTGTTAAGGATAAGTTACCATCGGCGATAAACTTTCCTTTTAATTGAAGAACGAGTTCTAAGCTGACATTTACTTAGAGGTCGTTTTCATGAGCTTGAAAAACTTTGAATGTTTTAACGTAAAGCTCATGACCGAGAAAGGTGAATTTCTCGTTATGAGGAAAAGTTCTCTTATTTAAAAGATTCACTTTCCTTTCTGAGCTTAAAACCTGGAATGTTTTAATACAAGCTCATGACCGAGAAAGGTGAATTTCTCGTTATGAGGAAAAGTTCTCTTATTTAAAAGATTCACTTTCCTTTCTGAGCTTAAAACCTGGAATGTTTTAATACAAGCTCATGACCGAGAAAATTTAATTTCCCGTTACGAGGATAAGCTATCTTTAAAGATAAGCTTTCCTAAAATTGAAGTCCGAGTTACAGTCTGATATTTAACTGTAAGTCATTGTGCATGAGCTTAAAAACTTCGAATGTTTTTAATATAAGCTCATGCCCGAGAAAAATTAATTTCTCGTTGTGAGGATAAGTTTATCATCGGTGATAAACTTTCCTTAATTTGAAGATCGGGTCATCATCTGACATTTAATGATGAGCCTTATACACGAGCTTAAAACCTTTGAATGGTTTTAGGATAAGCTCGTGCCCGAGAAAACTTAATTTCTCGTTTTGAGGGTAAGTTATCGTTGCGTGGATAAACTTCGCTGTCTCTGAAGTCCGGGTCATCGTCTGTCATTTAACGAGGAGCCATAGTGCATGAGCTTAAAAACTTGGAATGTTTTTGATATAAGCTCATGCCCGAGAAAAATTAATTTCTCGTTGTTAGGATAAGTTTATCATCGGCGATAAACTTTCCTTTCTTTGAAGATCGAGTTATAGTCTGTGATGTGACTATAAGTCCTTGTGCACTGTAAATTTAACTGGAAATCCCTTGAGACACTTGTTTCTTAGATATCAGCTTTTTAAGCAACCAAACTCTGAGAGTGTCCTTAATTGAATGGTATACAATGATTGGACCGCTTCGTTCTTTTGGAACATCCTCTTTGGTACCTGCATTTTCATTAGGAATTTGCATGCTTGGATAAGGGTTAGCGATATCTATCTTAGAAGCAAGTGGGGGTTCACAGTTGGCCTTACTTGTGCCAGAGGTGTTCTGAGGAGATGATTCACTTGTCTTAGCTGGTAAACGTTTCCTTTTATAGAAAACCTTAAGTTCAGGCTTAGGTGATGCATCCTCCTTTTCAATTTCCTCCCTAGTAGGCTTAATAGAATTGGAGGCTATCCTAGTTAAAGGGCACTCGTTTTCTACAAGGGTGAAAGTTCTACCAGTGGGGCGCCACATTTTACCAATGGGTTTGATTTTGGCAGCCCACTGGGATTTAAGTCTAGCACGGGAGTTCACCTCATTAAGTAGTTTCTTGATACAAGAATCATGATTTGCCGTAAAGACACATTTTATACATGTTTTACAAGTAGCATATTTAATGTCCGAGTAAGATCTAGAATTCCTAGATGATTGATTGATGCTCCTAGGATGTGACATGCTACGGTTAGCAGTGTTGGGTAAACTAGAAGGCATCTGACTAGGTTTGAAATTCCTATCTCTTACTTGTGTCTTTTGCTTAGCTTCCCTAAGACCAAAAGTATGGCGAACGTCATTTGAACTAGTTCCAGACGTATTCTTAGGACTATGTCTAGGGAAATTAGAGGCAATCATGTGATTATGTCTTGCAAAAGCTGTTTTAGTCACATTGGGCCTAGATGGTGGAGTGACTGTTCTAGAAAGATGAACCATATCAACTTGGGAGGCAAACCGCGGTCTCGAGGATTGTGATCGCTTGGATCTAAATGCAGTAGGTTGTCTGACAGTCGGTTGTCTGACGAACTGATTTGTAGGCGGTTTCCCCAAGATTGATGGTTTTTCAAGCTTAATGTTCACACTAGTTCCTTTGGTTTTCCTCAATTCGTTTTTTAACGCAGCTATAGCAAAGACCTTTTCCTGTACTTGAGCTTTTAAAGTCTCATTCTCTTTGAGCAATTCATCTTGAGATGCCAACTTAGATTCAAGCAACTTAATTTGTTTCAAAAGATTATCTTTTTCAGCTTTAGAATCTAGAGCAGTTTGATCCAATTTTCGTTCAAGAATAACGTTTGACTTTTCAAGTTTTTCAAAATATGTTTCAAATTTCTCCGTTTTCTTCGAAAATTCAATTTTGGCATCCTCAAGCTCTTTGGATTGCTGAGCTAAAATCGTTTCAAGCTCTTTAATCCTAGAATCAGAAGTATTTAAAGAAGCAGTCATAAGACACTTATCATGATGTTTAACATTTTGAACACTTTCTCCCCCATTATGACTCACATCGGATGAATCAAAACTGGTATCGCTATCACTCTTTTTCATCCCATGTTTGGCATAATTAGGTTCAGAAAGCCCAACATGCTGTATATTGTTGAAACTTGGCACCTGAACAGTTGGTGCTTGTGACTCGCTGCTTGTTTCATGCGTTCCTCCTGATTCCATGTCATTGCTTACCGGGACGACCAACTTGGCCCCCATTTCTTTCATCGGGCAGAGCTGATCATCTATTGACGATAGCGTGAAACGTGTCTGTTTCTCATGTTCATGAGGTATTGTTGCATGCAATGATTTAGACGACTCCTTGATGCTCTGAATCCGACCCTCTTTCAAACGCATCTCGTTGTAATTAACTAACCTGACCTCAATACACTTCTCAAGTATATTGATGTGATTGAGTAAACCACTTCTAAAGGTTTCAGTCTGCCAACCCGTATATGCGTTGAAAAGCTGGTGAAGAATTTGAGTCGAATAATCATAAGGAGGTACCATTCTTGAGGCAAAGAAATCTTTAAAGTGAGTACGAAGGAGTTCTAGACATATCTTTACTTTAACCTCATGAAGATTTTCCTTTTCAAGTTGCAACCGTAACTCATCCAAATTATTGAAAATCTTCTCTTTAAAATTATCCACTTTGCCAAATAATATTTGAACCGTGGCTGGAAGTTCAGGCATGTTGTGCGGATAAAGAAGTGCAAGATGTGTCTTGAGCGTGTGAAAGATTTCCAATGTCTTTTGGCGCAATTTGATCTCTTTGAGTTGCATGTGTTGTAGTTCTCCCTCGTGCACTGTCGAACTCAACGATTCCATTGATGTTTGATGAAAGGTAAGTGGCAACAGGAGAGAATAATTCGACGAGAAAGTGATTTCTCGGGTTTTTACAAACCAACGACAAAACGAGATATTGATGCAATGTTTTGACGCAATTGTGTCACTTGTCACGTTTTTCACAACACTTTGTCCCGACTAAATCTTAATATCACAAAATTTATTAAAAATAAAAGTTTGAATAAAATTGAAATAGGTAAAAATAACTTAGATATAAAGTAAAAAAATTCACACAACCACTTAACATCAATATTAAAAAAAAAAAAAAAAAAAAAAAAAAAAAAAACGTGTGGTATTCTAACAAATGTCACTTCCCAAAAAATTGATCTAACACGTAAGACACTACTTATGTTTGTTTAACACACGTTGACAAGAATGGAACAAACCGGGCCCCCAACTTTTTAATACAAGTCCACAACCCTAATTTAACTCACTCTTAACCCTAATCTCAAAAACTCCGCCCCCCATCTTCCTATTTTCTCTCAACATAACCAAATCTCATCCCACAAAATCGATTTTCAACTCATCCACAAAATCAATCCCATATCCTAAATCCAAAACACTGATAAGAAACCGAATACTATTGATAAGAAATCGAAGACGAGAGTTAAAGCACAAGACTTCAAGATCCTTCAAAGGATCTCGGGTAGGTTAACTTTGATTGCATGTGGGTTTTTCAGTCAAATCGAAACAAAGAAGGGATGGCAACAAATTTGTTGTTGTTCTATCTTGAAACTTCGAATATTAAATGGGTTTGACCCAAAATTAGATCGATGATGATTTTGTAGGGAAACTGAGATCGAATTTTGAAGTCGTGTGGGTTTCGAAGGAAAAAATAAAATTATAGAAACTGTGGATTTGATTGTATTGTCGAGTCGAAATGGTTGAGGAGTTGGGTCAGGAGTGAGTAGTTTGAGTCTAGGTTGAGTCTGTTTGGGCAAGGCAGTTTTCGAGTCTGATCTTGATTATGGTGTTGTCGAGTCGAGTCGTGATTTTTGGTGATTGAGACTGTCAGTTGAAAAAGTCAAAACTGTTGATGACAGTTGATGATATCTTGTTTTTGTTGTGTTTTGGATGTTGGAGTCGAGAGTTAAGTAAATAGAAGTTCGTGAATCGAGTGTCGTTTTTGTTCGAAGATGTCGAGTTTGGTCGAGAGTCTAGTTAAACAGTTGGTAAAATCAATTTAATCTATCGCAATACAAAAAAAAAAAATTCCATCGCAATGTGTGAAATATTTTCCATCGCAATATCAACAAACATTCATCGCAATACACAAATTATTTTCCATCGGAATGTGTATAAAAATTTGGCAGAGTTTTGTCTCAATGATCCTTGATCCCGTCGCAATCACGATCGCAAAGTACGATCGGAATACGCGTAGGAATAAGGGAATCTGAATAACTTGATCGCAAAGTAGAACCCGAGGGTTATTGCGATCGATATGGACAGTTATCGGAATATTGCAACAAGCTATCGGAATATGAGAAAAACAAAATGAAAGAAAAGCATCGAAATTGAGAACCCTGTTCCGACACACAACGTTGATAAAAAAGAAAAAGGACAAAAAATGGACAATAACAGAAAACTAAAATTGGATAATTAAAGTGATATAATATAACTACTAAAAAAGGATTAAAATTTGAAAATGGATTAAAATTTTAAGACAAAACACAACTGAAAATAATGAAAAGTTAATTAAAAGTGGATTAAGATTTGAAAATGGATAAATTTAGAAGAAACGTTTAGTAGAAAAAATTTTTAAAGGATTTTTTGCAAAGATAATATAAAAGTAAGCTTAAAGGAAAAAAAATAGACGAAAGAAATGGAGAAAAAATTTTGTAAAAGAAAGAAACTTTACCACCAAATCAATAAATAAAAACGTATTAATCCAAAGAATCAACCATGCTCTTGATACCAATTGTAGGATCTTATTTTTCTAAGGATTTAGCAAGTATGGATTATCTATTGAATGGATGGATAAATGGAAGAACTTTAGAGAGAGAAAGAAGAGAGAGAAAGGAGAGAGTTAAGAAAGATGGAAAATATGATTAGTGAATGGAAGTAAACCAACAACCCCTCCTAACATGCTAGGAGGGGGGTTTATATAGCCCACCCTACATGTGGGCTATATGGGCTATATTGGATCACGAGCCCAATATCGTTGGAGTGACCGATCCTTTCTAAATACGTAAAAACGTATTTCCAACAGAAGTGGCTTTCAAATTCAAGAAACGAGAACTAAATTGGAGGTAGGGAGGTGGGTCAAAAACAGGTTACAACAGTCGGAGGTCAAAACAGTTTTGAAATCAGTCGGGTTTAATTTAATGTTTTAAGGTGATTGAGGTACTTAGATGTACATTTTAACCCTCTAATGAGCATGGGAGTTGGTTTATATATTAAATAAGAGGCTTGGAAGAGGGATAAGAAAATGGGTTAGGGTAAGACCCCCTAATCATAATAAACTTTTTCTATGTTCAAAATCGGTAAAATGCGGATAGGCAGAAGTATATATATATATATATATATATATATATATATATATATATATATATATATATATATATATATATATATATATATATATATATATATATATATATATATATATATATATATATATATATATATATATATATATATATATATATATATATATATATATATATATATATATATATATATATATATATATATATATATATATATATATATATATATATATATATATATATATATATATATATATATATATATATATATATATATATATATATATATATATATCGGGGCCTTAACAGTAGCTTTAAGGTTGGGGCAAAAGGGAGGAGTTAGCTAACATATGTAAGGGCATAGGGTTTCCTTTACGGATATCATGGGTATGGTTAGGTGGGCGTTTGGCGTATAGTTTGGAGACCTAAAAACCAGGACTGTTTTGGGTAAAATGTTAACGAGATGGGTTATGAAGTAAACTAAGTTAAGTGCTTTATAGAGGGGTGTAATGAGATGCTTTGAGCATATAAATGAGGTATATATATGGGAGAATGTTATATTTCCATCATAGGTTGATAAGCCATTTTAGTGTTTGGTTCATGTTTTGATTATGTGCTTTTGTTTGTTAGCTTTTTGCTAGTGCACGGATTTTTGGAGAAGCTCAATCAGGTGAGTTTCATAGTCCCATGTCTACTAATGTTTTTGACTTCCAGATGGGATGTAAGAGACACTGTCTTGTTTTTTATAAATTATGCTGTGAATGTTTTGTGTTTGGTGATGGACTTGTGCATACTTATGTGATTAACTGCTAGTTGATTCATGATTGTTTTATGTTTTGACTTGGTACCAAAGGGATGATGACAAGGCGGGGCCTTGGGATTGGTTCATAGGTGTATGGGCGCCTATGGGACCATGGTGATTGGTAAGGCTGGGAGCCTTGGACTTGGTTTGGAATGATTGATCTTGAATGTTAGTTGTTAATGCATACTTGTAGCACATTGTCCATATGTTTAGTGGTTTATGGTTGTTCACAGCTTATTATAATCTATTTTCGGTTGGAGTCTAAACCTATGACTCTCACCAACATTATGTTGACGTGTTTTAGTGTCTCTTTCAGGTGATAAAGTGGTTAAGCGTGAGAACATATGTGGCTAGGATTGGAGTCGCGTAGGAATGCATTTAGAAGGAGATCCCCGTTCCTTCTTAGTTTATTTTTTTCTGTTTGTTTCAATAAGTGATACTATGAACCTATATGTTGATTTGTTTGTGTTATTTGTTTGTCTTGGGTAAGAGTTAGGACTGTTACCTACTTACTTAAACTCCTGCATTGATGAGATATTGTCATGACATTTGTGTCACCTCTTATGACATTTCTAATTCATATAGTTCTCTCTATGGACACGCTATTGTTGTGATGATATCCATGCGTCGCGTCCCATATTCCGCCTTGGTGGGGTGTGACAGCCTCAACCCACACCACCTTTTCCCTACCCATCGAGACTTAGAAAGGAGAAACGTCAAAAGCGCGACAATTACCAATTTGAGCTTTTTATGAAGATGTTTCGTGACGTGAATTTCAATGTGAGTTTTGCCGACACTTTGGACATGATGCCTCGATTTGCCGCTAACTTTAAGAGTATGTTAAACAACAAGGAGAAATTGCAAAAATTGTCTAGTTGTTCCTCGGTTTATCTAAACCGCATACCTCAAAAAGTCGGTGATCCCGGTAAATTTTTGATTCCATGTGCTATCTAAGATATGGAAGAATGCTATGCCTTGGTCGATCTTGGTGCTAGTATTAACTTGATGCCACTTGCAATCTTCAAGTCGCTCAATCTTTCTAATCTTACTCCTTCACTAATGTCTATCGCATTAGCCGATCATTCCACGATTCCCACATGTGGATTGACCGAAGACGTTTTTGTGAAATTGGGAAAGTTCTATTATCCGGTAGACTTTATCGTTGTCGATATTCCTACGGATCCTCAAGTTCCTCTTATTTTATGTCGTTCGTTTTTAGATACGTCTATGGCATTGATTGATGTGCATGCTAGAAAGATCACCTTACGTTTCAACGACGAGTAACTTGTTATAAACGAAACTCAAAATTCTCTAATTTCTCATATTTATTCCGTCGCGACCATAAACCTCGTTGATATGATCGACGTTGTTTGCGAGGAATTTTCACAAGAAGTTTTAGGTTTTAGTGACGATGAAAATAGTAGCAATCCCACTATGCTGATCCCATTCTTGATAGTTCGACACCATCCTTCACTCCATTTGAAGGTGGTGGTTTTACGTTGGAAGAATTTGATGTTCCACGTACTTGTGACGAAGACCTCGACAACGATGATGTCTTCTCGATTATCAAGGATTTTCTTAACGATTTCCCATTTCCTCCACCCGAGGAGGTTATGAGTATCGAGCCCAAATCTTCAATTGAGGAACCACCAATCCTTGAGTTGAAAGATTTACCTCCTCACCTTGAATATGTATTTTTGGAGGAGGACGACAAGTTGCCGGTTATTATTACGAAAGATCTTTCGAATGATGAAAAAAGCGCACTTGTCGATGTTCTAAAGGACCACAAAGGGGCAATTGCGTGGAAATTATCCGATATTAAGGGGATCGATCCTAAATTTTGTACCCACAAAATCTTAATGGAGGAGGAGTACAAACCCGCAATCCAATGTCAAAGGAGGGTGAACCCCAAAATTCACGACGTCATCAAAAAGGAAGTCCTTAAACTCCTTGACGCTGGAATGATTTACCCTATTTCCGATAGCCCTTGGGTGAGTCCTATTCATTGTGTCCCTAAGAAGGGAGGAATGACCGTTATGTTAAACGATGCCAACGAGCTAATTCCAACACGAATAGTGACCGGTTGGAGGGTGTGTATCGACTATCGTAAGTTGAATGACGCCACTCGTAAAGACCATTTTCCATTGCCCTTCATAGACCAAATGTTGGAGCGTCTTGCGGGAAACGATTTCTATTGCTTTTTAGATGGTTTTTCGGTTACTTCGAAATCCCCATCGATCCTCGTGATCAAGAAAAAACTACGTTTACGTGTCCATATGGAACGTTTGCTTATCGTAGAATGCCATTCGGACTTTGCAATGCACCGGGAACCTTTCAAAGGTGCATGATATGATCGAGAAGACGATTGAAGTCTTTATGGATGATTTTTCCGTGTTTGGTTGTTCGTTCACTTCGTGTTTGTCGAATCTTGAGAGAATGTTGAAACGTTATGAGGAAACTAACCTTGCGCTTAATTGGGAAAAATGTCATGTTATGGTTAAGGAAGGAATCGTCTTAGGGTACAAGGTTTCGAAAGCGGGGATTGAGGTAGACAAAGCTAAGGTAGACGTCATCGCCAAATTACCTCATCCCAAAACCGTCAACGGAGTAAGGAGTTTTCTAGGCCACGCGGGCTTTTATCGTCCATTCATCAAGGATTTTTCAAAGATTTCTCGACCTATTACACATCTCCTCGAAAAAGATGCTCCTTTTGTCTTTAACGAAGATTGTGTACGAGCCTTTGAAATCCTTAAGAGGAAACTTACCGAAGCTCCCATTCTTGTTGCTCCCAATTGGAAACTCCCCTTTGAGCTCATGTGTGATGCAAGTGACTACGCCATTGGGGCCGTATTGGGGCAACGTCATGAAAAGCACTTCTTGCCTATTCACTATCCTAGCAAGACGATGACCGAGGCTCAACTAAAATACACTACAACGGAAAAGGAATTCCTTACCGTGGTGTATGCATTTGAGAAATTCCGACCTTACCTCGTCTTGACTCGATGCATAGTGTATACGGATCATTCGGCTATCAAGTATCTCATGGCTAAACAAGATGCAAAGCTGAGATTACTTTGTTGGATTCTCCTCCTACAAGAAGTTGATTGCGAAATTCTTGACAAAAAAGGAGTCGAGAATCTAGCGGCCGATCATCTTTCTCGTTTTGAAGATCTTCATCAAAGTGTCTACGAGCCAAAGGAAATCACCAAAACATTTCCTCTCGAGACACTTGGTGTAGTGAATTCTAAGATTGACTCATCCACCCCATGGTTTGCGTACATCGCAAATTACCATGCGGGCAATTTCATCATAAAGGGTACGACGACTCAACAAAATTGAATATTCTTTCGTGACGTCAAGTTCTACTTTTGGAACGACCCTTACCTCTTTCGGACTTGTGCGGATCAAATCATTCGACGTTGTGTCTTTGGTACCGAAGCTTCTAATATCCTTAGAGCTTGTGACGAGGGACCCACGGGTGGTCACCACGGTACTAATATTATGGCTAAGAAGGTCTTTGATGCCGGTTTCTTTTGGCCTACTATTTACCGAGATGCACACGCACTTGTGAAGTCGTGTGACTCATGCCTACGACAAGGAAAAGCCTCACAAAACGATGAAATGCCACAAAACATCATCCAAGTGTGTGAGATCTTTGACGTTTGGGGAATTGATTTATGGGACCGTTATCATCTCGTGGTAATAAGTACATCCTTGTCGTCGTTGACTACCTATCTAAGTGGGTGGAAGCTAAAGCTTTGCCCATGAACGATGCTCGTGTGGTAGTCAAGTTTTTGAAAAACTTGTTTTCTTGGTTTGGAACCCCTCGTGCGATCATAAGCGATCGTGGAACCCATTTTTGTAATGACCAATTCAAAAAGGTCCTAAGGAAATATGGGGTTACACATCGGCTTTCTATGGCTTATCACCCAAAAACGAGTGGGCAAGTCGAGGTTTCAAACCGAGCGTTGAAAAGGATCTTGGAGAGATCGATTGGAGAAAACCGACAATCGTGGTCGGATAAGTTGGACGATGATTTATGGGCCTTTCGGACCGCTCATAAGACACCCATCGGGTGCACTCTTTATAAGCTTGTGTATGGGAAGAATTGTCATTTGCTAATTGAACTCGAACACAAATCTTATTGGGCCCTTAAGCATTGTAATGATGATATTGAGACCGCGAGAAAACACCAGAAAATACAATTAAATGAATTAGATGAATTGAGAGACATTGCTTATGAAAATTCATTGATTTATAAAGAAAAAACTAAAAAGTTTCATGACTCAAAAAATTTAATACCGGGTTTTTAACATTGAAGATCGAGTGTTTCTTTTTAACTCACGTTTGAAAAAATTTCCGGCAAGTTGAAATCCCGTTGGTCCGGTCCATTCACCATTACCCAAGTTTTTCCTTATAGGACCATCGAGCTAGCTCAAAATGATGGCCCCAATTTCAAGGTGAATGGACATAGGTTGAAGCACTACTTTGGTGGGGAAGTTCCCTCTTTGAACTACCTCGACCAAGTCACCTTCCCCAATGATAATTAATATGAGGGGATCGAGTCGAGCTCAAGACTCGATAATAAAAAACAAGGTGCCTCGTGGGGGAGTCCCATGCTTATCCCATGTACATATTATCGCTTTCTATTGTAGTAACGTGAGGGGATTTATGCCCTTACAACCTTTGTTCCGTGGTTGTTTGTGATATGTGGTTTTTAGATGATCATGATCTTCACGATTGGATCCTGTCGTGTTCGTTTTATTGGATCACTCGATCGTTTGATTTGAAGAATTTCTCAATATCCATGATATATCCTTATATGTTCTAACCTTTGGTTTTTAGAACACTTCATAAACGACTTTATATTTAACGGTTACACCCTTTCCATGCTAGATTAAGCATTCGACTACGTCTCTAGTATGGGGGTATTCTACCCTTAGACTCGGAACATTTGAGGACAATGTTTAACTTTACTATGGGGGGTGAATAGATACTTTTTTGGCCAAACCTTCACGCTTTCCAAAGTTTATCCTTTTGGTTATCGTTTTGTTGCAAAATAAGGCTAAAAATGGCCAAAATTTAAATTATTCTCATGTTTTATAAGTGTTTGGAGACACGAATGTAGATTTTCCGATGGCGAGAATAAGAGTAATTTTTTACTCGACCGTGCGTGTTGAGCACTTAGCTTCGAGTCCTTAACTTTACATTAGGCTAAGTCTCTTAAATGAGGACGAGAAATGATAGAGTTAATTATAAGTTACTATGCTAAACGAAGAGTACTCTTATCCTTTCAAAAACTCATGTGTTCTCGTTGTTTGCTTATTCTCACTTCGCTTGTATATATATTTTTCTTAATAAGTATTGGCTGAGCGGTTTAGTCTTCATTGTTGGTTTCTAGTCTTTTCTAGTAGCTTCCATGTACATAAATTGAGAAAACATTGAGGTATTGCCAGCGTCACGGTTTTGAAGTATTGGCAACCCGAATAATCGAAAGCTTCACCTGATAATAAGATTTCAAGTGCTCACCTAAATCAAGCAAACAATTTGAAGCTCACAAGGCCGAAAAATCTATGCGAAATTGAAAGTGAATTATGCCTTAATCTTTGAAGCTTTAAAGATCCAAAATTTGCTTTTAGCGTGAGGATATACGTCTTTGGCCATAATAAACACCTCATGGCGAGGTTAAATAAAAGGCAAGGCAAGACCGAAGTCATAACAAAAGCTCCATGGCGGAGTTGAATAAAAGATGGAGGTAAACCTGTGATAATAAGGCCCATCCGTTAAGGGGCGTATAAAAGTCTTGGTAATAAGTCTCATGTTCAAAACCGTTATAAAATCGTGTTTATCGATGCTTCTTATTGACTTAAATTTTTGACATCGTTGTCTATTAGGGGGGTTATTAATTCGATGGTCTTGGTTACACCGTTTTGAGTCTATTTTTAGACCTAAATCTCTATCATCGCATAAGTAAAAAATGTGTAACACCCCCAAATGTTCATACTTTAGTTCAGTGGAAGAGTCGTTGGTGTTACGGGATAGCACGTTACTCAAATCATAGACAACGCTTAAAAATCTCGTCGTTTAATAATAAAGCATTTTCCATTCATAAATATCAAATTACATAGGTCCCAAGTCATAGTATTTCATAAAATTTTACAAAACATTTGAATGGAAATATTATTTGAATGCGGTCCATAAATTCTTGTCGTCTTCCCAAGAATTACATTCAAGTACCTGAGATAAAACATGTTAAAAGAAAAGGTCAACAAAAACGCCGAGTGAATTCATAGAGTTTAATAAACCAATAATATATCATCGGTATATATATAATCGTTACCGAAAATCGTTTTATACAATTCCTTATCGTAGGCCATAAAAATAGGCCAAAGTCATTTTATACAAATCCTTGTCATAATTCATAATATAGGCTTTTGCCTTCAAAACCATTATACGAACCATTGTCGTAAAACATCAAACAATACATTTTATAACATTGTATAAGGTGTAATAAAAACTGTTATATGAAAATGGTTATTTAAAACCAAAACACAAACATAATATCAATAATAAGACCCCTTATTGCTAGTCAGGCAATATATTATAATTCAGTAATTTCGTTATTTTGGATTATTATAAGCCGCATGATATTGCTACCTTAGTATAACAAACAACGGGTAGCTAACCCGAAATTCATTTGCCCATCTAAAACAGCGTGTCTTCAAAATAATCACGCTTATATAAATCTTCTCATACATAAATTCGCTTACCAATCAATGTGGCACGACGGGGATCAACCGTCAAGGCGCGAACTGGGGTGATCTTCACCAAATAGTACTATTATATGCATAAGCGTCTACCAAATCCCGGTAGTTCACAATTCATGCTAATAGGACTTTTAGTGACATAACCTAACTATAATAATCCATTTCATTTCAGTCATCGAGTCATATAATCATTCATCGGGTCATATAATTATTCGGGTCTATATCAATAGGCAAACAATCGGGACAGCTGGTATCCTATTTTATTAAAACTAACATGTTATCTCCCTCGCGGGTTTATAAAACATTTCATAAAAACATTTGAAAGAGTGCGAGCTATGAACTCACGTTGATTAGGAATGGCGGTTATCGACGATTTGGGTGTACGGTACGTGCTTCAATCACGGAAACCTAGACAAATAATACTCGTCTTAGACTCTTTTCCAATGACTTTATAAAAACAATGGCTATGTATATATGATGATATCATAAGTATGATGATCATCAAGTGGGATTTTATATCTTCATACACATTATAGTGTTATGTGTTAGTCAAATTTTTTACTAGTTATACTAGTTTTCATCCATTTACATATTAAGGCCCAATAAGCCCATTATAAGCCCATTACATTATATTAGTCCATTTATACTTTTAATACCAGGCCTTTAATCATATGTTGGGCCCAAGTGGGTTAAGCCTATGAGTAAGTCCATTAGTGTCTAGCCAAACTAGTTGGGTCAATAGTCCAATAAGGCTACTTTGGCCCGTTAATGTCGATATGTTATAAAGCTCGGGTTTTATCGGTTTTTACTTGTCCAATGGACTTATACATCAGTATATGAGTTATAAAAAGTTTACATTAGACGGGTCCGACCGTCAAAGTTTTTATTGACGAAAACGTTAATCTTTCGGTTTTAGCCGAAAAGACGTAAAACTTATGTGTACAGTTTTATAACTTATAAAACATATCAATTTGCAATTTTATAAAATGTCACATTTACTTATCAAAGTATATAACGTATTTATAAGTATTATATAAGTTAGTTAGTTTTAGGTATACATTTTATATTAGTTTTACTTGAGTGCTAATTTTATAATATATACTATGATTTTCCAAATCTGATTATGAAACTCACTTTCACCATTTTTACAATATCTTGAGTTCTACAAGGAGATAGAAACTCATTTTTGGCCAGCACAAACTACATAATTTTAGTCATGTTTTCAACATCTTAACATGTAGCTTTTAATCATTTTAACCAAATTTATCAACACAAGATCCCAACATAACACTTTGATCATCATATATCATCATATACATATATATTAAGAAAGAAAATACAAATTTACATTTACAAAATAGCAAGGAAATGGAAGGAATGATCTTGTTACCAACCAAGATAGTGAAAGTTAAGATCAAGCCTTGACTTTTGATTACAAAACTTGTGGTAAACCAAAATCAACTTCAAGATCACCCAACCTTATGTACACCTTGTGGAAAATCAGCCCCTAGACACCAAGGAAACTCCTTTGTAAATGTTATGATCACCTCCAATGAATAAGGCTCCAAAAGGACATCATCTTATGCAAGAATAACACAAGATTTGTGTTTGAATTTTGATCAAATGGTGGTTTATGGTGGTGAAGTGGACGGAAAGAATGGAGAGAGTGAGAGAGATTGTGTGTTTTGCATGAGATAGAAATATGTTGCTAGTTTAGTTGTAGCTGGTTTTGATGTTACAAATGGTTTGGTGAATAAACTAGGACAAGTGTCCTAGTTTGTTTAATAAGTTGACACATCCTTGATGTGTTGGCTAAGCTTGTCGTCCCATATGTGGGGGTGGGGAAAGATTTATCTTGTCTCATCCCCATTTATTTACGGGTACTCCTCGATTCTAGTTTCCTTAATTTGCGTGCCATCGGGTTGTTTTACGAAAAACTTTTTTAAAAATTATGAATCAACGGCACAAAACGAATCTAATAAAAATTGTCTCATCAAATACGGAGTTCAATAACGTAAATACGTAAACCTAGGGTTTCTGGTTTAGTCGTAAAGGGCGTTAAATTATGCACGTAAGTCCTAATCTCTTCTCGTAAATTTGTGAGTTTATAAACCAAAACAAATTAAAAATTCCATCAGAATACTCAAGGATAAATTTATTTCCTAAAATGTCGGGCTGTCACCAAAAACGGTGTATGTAAACGTAAGCACGCAACGTAGAATTCTCCGGTTTAGACGTAGTCGATGCTACTTGAAGACGTAAACCCAAATTTCTTCAAAAAAATGAGTGAGTTCATAATAAAACATTAAAGTAATGATTTTATATAATAATTGAGAATAAAATATTGACCATAAATTGACGGATTATCACAACATTTACCCCTAAACAGGATCTTTGTCCTCAAATATCAATTTATCTTACTACTCGCTTCTTATAGAGTTAAAGCCATGTGGGTATTTCCTCCACATTCGGTCTTTTCTCTCAAGTGCAATTCATTACAATACGCGGGTTTCGTCAATTCATTACAATATTGCGGTCAATCGAATTTTCATATTCACATAACCTCCTACCCACTACTGGCAGTCAATAATCAGATCCTAATTTCAACAATCATTTCAGGTATTGCGGGTCGGGTATCTTGTAAGGTTAGGTTTGTCATCATAGGCAACCTCAAACCTAAAAGACATGTCCAACTCATAATGGGTATATGTCGGGTATCTTCATCCCAACTCCTACCTATAGATGCTCTTCATATAGATCCTCAAAAGATTCGATCTTGATCCTAATACGATAATTATCAATGATAATCTCTCCAATGGAAAACGATTATACGGTTTATTACAAAAGGTCAATTCTTCAAGCATAAAACAACACTTCTAGTGTTTTGTATCGTTACTTTACCTCGTCCCTTAGATTGGGGTGGTAAACAGTACTCTCATCAAGGTTCGTTCCCAATGACTTCTGAGCAAATCTATAAAAATTCGATTTGAAGCGAGGATCTTGATAGAGATGATCGATACAGGCACACCATGCTTACACAACTTCTTTAAATACAAAAGAGTCAACTTCTCCATCGAGAATCTATCATTAACGGGAATGATATTAATAGATTTGGACAGTCTGTCGACGATGACCCTAATCGAATCAAATTCAGATAATGACCTTTGCAATATTTAGACGTTTACTAATGTAAGAGGCGATGTCCGCCTTCATAATTTGCCATCATTACAACTTCTTCAAATAAAGATACATTTAATTAGAAATGGCATGAATAGGATACTTAATCTTATGAGATTACAATATGACTAAATCTCAAAATCCTCCATATTTTGGCCTTTTAAACATTTCACGCCATCGGCTTCTCAATTCTAATGGTTCACATTAGCCGTAAACCCCTTTTATTATCTATATTATCCTTTTTACAAGCATCATCTATTTCTAAATTGCTTGGGCAAATTATTTTGCAGTCATTACTAAGGAACACATCCTAATTGATTCTTTATCCTTTCTACATAACGTGTCAGTAATTACATTCACCTTCCCCGATGATATAAATATCATGACCGTATTCATTCAAAATTTCTTTCTTCATATTTTCTAAGTTTTAGTTTCGTCTCAACTAACATTTTTATCAGTTTTTCTCAATCCGACGTCTAAAGCGTCGATAATTATTACAAGTAATTAAATAATAAATATTTAATTTTTATGAAACGTCAAGGTAAAATTTTTTTAAAATTTCTCAGTTCGTCCAATTATAGAAAAAATTTCAAAATAAATTTGAATTTAGTATACACGATTTTTGTTGATTTATCAAAAACAATTAATAAGATCCGTAAATGTTCGAAAAATATTTGTTTATACTTTGGTCAAAATTTTCTTAGTTGAAAAGCAAAAATTGTTGTTTCAAATTTCAAGTCATGGCTTAAATGGTTTTGTCAATTCCTCTTAAGTTTTCTTGAAGGTATACACAAATATTTACTCCTAAGGGATTTTAGTTAAGTGATCTGGGTATGAGGGAATAATCCCTTAAAAATCTTTGATAAAATAGTTGTCAAAACATATTTGCACTTTCTTTTTGGTGTAACCCAAAGCCTTAATGGCTCTAATCTTTGAAGAGTCAATATAGATTCCATTATCTTTTAATCACACGGTCAAATAATGTGAAGGATTAAGCCTTAAATCTCATGTTAAATATTCAAGGTACAAGTTTTCACTACTCGGCCAATTCAGGGCAGTCTATAAATGATTATTAACTCCTTCCTATTCTTATAAACAAACAGATGGTCCTTAATGATCACAAGCATGAATTTATAAATTACAGCCTACACACGTGTTTCACCAAATTTATGGATCCCACATGTGCATTGGTCAATCCAAAAAACATACCATGAAACTCACAATGTTCATTACAAGTTCTGAATGTAGTGATTGGAATAGATAATCTTTTTCGCGGATACGAAGTTGATGATAACCATGTCGTAGATCAAATTTCTGAATATACGCCAAAACCTTGTAAATGATCGAACAAATCTTCCATCTTGAGTAATGGATATAAATTTTGATCGTCAATTTATTCAGTTCACAGTAATAAATAAATATAAGGAATGATAACACCATAGCTCTTCATAATGACAATCTCGGTAGAATAAAAGCTTTCTCCGACAACTCTCTCAGTTGTACGGTAATTCTTTTAATTCAGATGTTGCTGACGTACAGTGCACACGCCACAGGTGCATCACCGAGAATATAATCAATACCAAATTCAACTTGCCTTAATGACGAAAGCCTAGGTAATTCACCAGCAATTACCTAAGAAAGTTTCAATTAACGAAAACATCTTTTAATAAATCCACCTTAGGTTCTTTCTAGATTATAAGATCTATGACTAGTTCATAACCATTCATGGTATAATTTAAAGTCTAAATACAGGATATGATCATCCATCAAGAATTATTTAGATCACTTTTGATAATCAACATCTTATCTTGTTGGGGAAATTCCACTCGAGTTCCCATCCATTAAGACAATGACATCATGTCATAATCAATAAATCCATTCTACTGGCACTATCGACCTTCCAGTTTCATTAACGGTGATAAGATGTGAGCTTCTCAAAAGACTAAAAATAACTCATAATCCTTCACAAATTCAAGGATATCTGAAGACATAACTAACATTAAAAGAGTAAGGTATACACATAATCTACGCGAGAGAATTTCAAATCAGATATGGACGAAAACATTGACGAACATGGATATATCCCATGTTTTCATGAATTGAGTACGCATTCGAAAGATCCTCGGATCGCTACCCAGGTCATTCAAATGAAATCTTAATCAAAAGAAATGATAGGAACGCAAATACATCCAGTCAGGTATCAACACTCGATAATTAGATACTTTTCTAAAGAATCTCACCACGGGAGAACTGGACAAGGAGGGGATATCAATTGTCAATTAAGACAATTTCCATAGATGATTAAATTCAATTAAGAAGAATAAATAGTACGGACACATATGCAGGTGTCCCTAACAATATGTCCCTATTTTGCATTTCTTGAAGATCTCATAAAATTTAATCTTTCATAACTTCAAAGAAAATGTAGTATTTATTAATCAATTTTATGGTGACTACTAATCAGCCATGCATGGTCCCTTCCAAATTGTATGTAGGCGCGCAACTATATACAATTTTAGGATTAATGATGTAATACTCAGTTCGTCAAAATTTTATCATCATGTTTATAATAAAAATATTTTCATGCTTAATTCTTGAATAAGAATCAAAATGAATTTACAGAGATGTTTTTTGTTATGGAAATAATTAAGTTTTCCAATGTGTTTTACGAACAACTTTATTTCGATAACGATTACTTATAAATCTCACTTTGAATAATCCATATGGTGATGAAAATTCAATTTGTTTCTCAAGGGATACTGTTTTAACTTATAAAAACAATGAGTGATCTGCAAAAGAGTGATGAAAAGTTGTTCACCAAGAACTAACTAAAATATATCAGGAAATGAGCTTAGTTAATTAATCATGAGGTTCATGACCTCGATGTCACTCAGGAATACAAAGAGAAGAATCTACAACGCAACTCAAACCGAGATGAGTGCTTTTTCAATGGTTGCATCACTAATGCGAACATCAGGAAGAAGCAAGAAAAGATAGATAACATCGATACATGTAAAATTTAGCAATCAAAGGTAGTCTTTTCATTAATCGCAAACAAGTTAAAAATTATACCGTAACACATTACGTGTCGCCATGTCATACAATTCCAATGACTCATCCTACCAACTGATGTCTTAGATAAGTTAGGGATTTTAAAGATACCACAATGAATACTAATCTATATGAGCCATTAGGTGTTCCACCTGTCCCGGAAGATCCATCGGTCCCAATTCAGAAGAAGATTTCTTCGATTTATTTATTGGACACTGGGCATCCTCGTCATTGGAAAATGGTCTATGAACAACCCTTAACACGAACCAACAATCATTTAAAACATTATAATTCAATCACAGGACTCAACGACTTCCTCTTAACAATTTCATATTCCATACGAGTTAAATTTTTACTTTATTCCAGTTTCAACCAACTCATACTCAATGCGACATCCTACCTCATTCTCCAATACTTTCAACCTTATTCTTAGACCTTGAAAGGGCAATAAAAGCTCAATATGAACAACACTTAAATTCCAATCCTATAGCTCTTACAACAATAGTTATCAAATGAGTCACTAATATGAAATGACTCGCACATTCAATTAGACTTCTCGGAAAGATACTAGTGGCATGAGGCTTTTGGGTAATGGTTCCAATGACAGCCTCAAGTGCAACATTTACCTTTTCGATTTCAAATTTAAGAATTGGGTGACACCGAATCAGATGACACCTTTCCAGGTGGTAAGGTTTTGTCAAACTCCACTCCATAGGGAAAGATCGTCATGACATCGATATCAGATTTAATATCGCCAATTCTTCTTCAATATCATAATAAACTAATACCAACATTTCTATGAATATCAAACATTCTGTTGGGATCATAAATATCCACAACTTGGTTCAGATCTAGAATAGCTAGAATTCCTACGGAAATAGCTTTGATTGATTTGCTAGGGGAGTTAGGGTTTCTTGTGACAATCTAGGTCGTATAAATACCTCGTATAAATATTAAAATAACACTTCTCAGTCTGGCCTTGTCGGTAACTCGGGAATTCTTCGACACCGTTATAGTCAAAAGATTTTTAAACATTTTATTCAACATAATTATTTAAAATATTTATGGTTAAAAGATTTTGAAATGTTTTATTCAAAACCTTGGTTTTAAAAATCTTTCGTTCTCTATAACGAGAGCTCTGGTACCAAACTGTAACACCCCCAAATATTCATACTTTAGTTCAGCGGAAGAGTCGTTGGTGTTACGGGATAACACATTACTCAAATCATAGACAACGCTTAAAAATCGATTCGTTTAATAATAAATCATTTTCCATTCATAAATATCAAATTACATAGGTCCCAAGTCATAGTATTTCATACAATTTTTCAAAACATTTGAATGGAAATATTATTTGAATTCGGCCCATAAATTCTTGGCGTCTTCCCGAGAATTACCTTCAATTACCTGAGATAAAACATGTTAAAACAAAAGGTCAGCGAAAACGCCGAGTGAATTCATAGAGTTTAATAAACCATTAAGATATCACTGGTATATATATAATCGTTACCGAAAATCATTTTATACAATTCCTTGTCATAGGCCATAAAAATAGGCCAAAGACATTTTATACAAATCCTTGTCATAATTCATAATATAGGCTTCTGCCTTCAAAACCATTACACGAACCATTGTCGTAAAACATCATACAATACATTTTATAATGTTGTATAAGGTGTAATAAAAACCGTTATATTAAAATGGTTATGTAAAACCAAAGCACGAACATAATATCAATAATAAGACCCCGTATTGCTAGTCAGGCAATATATTATAATTCAATTTGTATATCAGTAATTTCGTTATTTTGGATTATTATAAGTCGCATGACATTGCTACCTTACTATAACAAACAACAGGTAGCTAACCCGAAATTCATTTGCCCATCTAAAACAGCGTGTCGTCACAATAATCACGCTTATATAAATCTTCTCATACATAAATTAGCTTACCAATCAATGTGGCACGACGGGGATCAACCATCAAGGCGCGAACTTGGGTGATCTTCACCAAATAGTACCATTATATGCATAAGTGTATACCAAATCCTGGTAGTTCATAATTCATGCTAATGGGACTTTTAGTGACATAACCTAACTATAATAATCCATTTCATTTCAATCATCGAGTCATATAATCATTCATCGGGTCATATAATTATTCGGGTCTATATCAATAAGCAAACAATCGGGAAAGCTGGTGTCCTATTTTATTAAAACTAACATGTTATCTCCCTCGCAGGTTTATAAAACATTTCATAAAAACATTTAAAAGAGTGCGAGGCTATGAACTCACGTTGATTGGGAAAGACGGTTATCGGCGATTTGGATGTACGGTACGTGCTTCAATCATCGAAACCTAGAAAAATAATACTCGTCTTAGACTCTTGTCCAATGACTTTATAAAAACAATGTCTATGTATATACTATGATATCATATGTATGATGATGATCAAGTGGGATTTTATACCTTCATACACATTATAGTGTTATGAGTCAGCCAAAATTTTGACTAGTTATACTAGTTTCCATCCATTTACATATTAAGGCCCAATAAGACCATTATAAGCCCATTACATTATATTAGTCCATTTATACTTTTAATACCAGGCCTTTACTCATATGTTGGTCCCAAGTGGGTTAAGCCCATGAGTAAGTCCATTAGTGTTTAGCCAAACTAGTTGGGTCAGTCCAATAAGGCTACTTTGGCCCGTTAATGTCCATATGTTATAAAGCTCGGGTTTTATTGGTTTTTACTTGTCAAATGTACATATATATCATTATATGAGTTATAAAAAGTTTACATTAGACGGGTCCGACCGTCTAAGTTTTTATTGACGAAAACGTTAAACTTTCGGTTTTAGCCGAAAAGACGTAAAACTTATGTGTATAGTTTTATAACTTATAAAACATATCAATTTGCAATTTTATAAAATTTCACATTTACATATAAAAGTATATAACCTATTTATAAGTACTATATAATTTAGTGGGTTTAAGATATACATTTATATTAGTTTTACTTGAGTGCTAATTTTATAATATATACTTTTATTTTCCAAATCTGATTATGAAACTCACTTTCACCATTTTTTTTCATATCTTGAGTTCTACAAGGAGATAGAAGCCCATTTTTGGGCAGAAAAAACTAAATAATATGTGCCACAACTAACTCCATTTTAGCTACTGCTCATTCATCCTCTAAATGTCTCTAATAATTCATCCAATACAGAGTATACAGATTAGAACCTTAATAATGTTTTGATCATATCTCACTCATCTTATGGATTCCATTGAGTGGCCAACTCTAACATATGTAAAAGTCATATACCTTACTGTATATTAAATTATCCAAGTCATTTTAACAAGTTATAATATGGTTATTTACTGTTTTATACAGCCTACAATTTTAGTCATGTTTTCAACATCTTTACATGTAGGTTTTAATCATTTTAACCAAATTTATCAACACAAGATCCCCACATAATACTTTGATCATCATATATCATCATATACATATACATTAAGAAAGAAAATACAAATTTACATTTAAAAAATAACAAGGAAATGGAAGGAATGATCTTGTTACCAACCAAGAGAGTGAAAGTTAAGATCAAGGCTTGACTTTTGATGACAAAACTTGTGGTAAACCAAAATCAACTTCCAGATCACCCAACCTTATGAACACCTTGCGGAAAATCAGCCCCTAGACACCAAGTAAACTCCTTTGTAGATGATAGGATCACCTCCAATCAATAAGTCTCCAAAAGGACATCATCTTATGTAAGAATAACACAAGATTTGTGTTTGAATTTTGATCAAATGGTGGTTTATGGTGGTGAAGTGGACGGCAAGAATGAAGAGAGTGAGAGAGATTGTGTGTTTTGCATGAGATAGAAATGAGTTGCTAGTTTAGTTGTAGGTGGTTTTGATGTTACAAATGGTTTGGTGAATAAACTAGGACAAGTGTCCTAGTTTGTTTAATAAGTTGACACATCGTTGATGTGTTGGCTAAGCTTTCCGTCCCATATGTGGGGGTGGGGAAAGATTTATCTTGTCTCATCCCCATTTATTTACGGGTACTCCTTGATTCTAGTTTTCTCGATTTGCGTGCCCTTGGGTCATTTTACGAAAAATGTTTTTATAAATTATGAATCAACGGCACAAAACGAATCTAATAAAAATTGTCTCATAAAAAACGGAGTTCAAATACGTAAATACCTAAACCTAGGGTTTCTGTTTTAGTCGTAAAGAACGTTAAATTATGCACGTAAGTCCTAATCTCTTCTCGTAAATTTGTGAGTTTATAAACCAACGCAAATTAAAATTTTCATCATAATATTCAAGGATAAATTTATTTCCTAAAATGTCAGATTGTCACCAAAAACGGTGTATGTAAACGTAAGCACGCAACGTAGTATAACATTAAAGTAATGATTTTAAATAATACCTGAGAATAAAATATCGACCATAAATTGACGGATTGTCACAAAATGTATCCTCGTGAACATTCAAGACAAGAATAAAATATAAGAGATACAACTTAGGAAAATGGGAGGATAAGTACGTGATTAGGGCATATGAGTAGTGTTAGCATTACTAACTTATAATGACAATTATCTCGTTGCACGCTTAGCATGGAATTGGGGTGAAAATCGAGGACGACGAAATTATTTCTAACAAAGCATTCACATGTTCTTGTTCTATGAACCTAAACGTCCCATTTTGCGATGAAAATCATACATTATGTCTAAAACGCATGTAGTAGTAATAGTAGTAGTGTAGCAAGTTTATCATTCAATAAAAGTGCATAAAATGAATTTTGGAGGTGCTACGATACTTTATTCTAGCATAGCGTGAGGGCACGACAATGGTTTAGTATGGGGGAGTGATGAGACTGCTTTTATACATAGTCTCATCGTCCAAAATGGGCTTAAAATGAATCATATATCATGAAATATGCCAAATATATGCTTGTGTTTGTTACATGTGTATTTTAGGAACGGATATTGAGAAAATGACAAAAGATCACAAGAAACGAGCAAAAACGAACACGGGAAACGAAACCACACAATGAACCAAGCCCTAATTGTGATTTTCCAAGAATAACCCTTGAAGATTTGAAGATTTTACAAGAAGGGTCCTCCAATATTGAAGAATTGACACTTTAAACCCTTGTTTATTCATAATTACAAGTTTGGGCCTTCAAGTTTGTCAAATTTACAAAAAGGGCCCTCCACTTTGAAGAATTGGCAAGAATGGTCCATCAAATTTGAATACTTGTCAATATTAATCCTCCAAGAAGTCAACAATACAAGTCAACACCATAAAGTTTGAAGAAAATGCCAAAACAGCGCTTCAAATATCAAAAATTGGCAAGAAATACCCCTGAAATTACGTTTGCAAAAGTTTTTGGGCAAAATTCTAAAGACGGAAACTTAAATACAAAGGGATTCGGCTATATACATGTTTTATCCGCAAATGAAAGAAAGGAAATAAGTGAGGGACCAAAGCTGGCAGATATTGAAACTTACCTTAACCAACCACCATGTGACACCTCACCCACCAAATCCCACCATCCAATCAGAACTCACCCTTTTGCCATGTCATATCCCACTCACCCTAAACCGTTTAACATAATTAATATTAAGTTAATAAACGCGCCTAACACATATTTAAATCCTATATCAGATCAAACCATGCACTATTCACCTTTGAACATGATTTAGGCATTTCTTAATCCCATGGAATTAATCCTTAATCTTGTCAAGAATTAAGATTAAGGTGGTTATGAACATAACCCCACCCTTAAACCCTATGCCACATCACCCCACAACTCACATGATAAACCCTTGCTACATACTTTTGGGGAAACTGCCAAAACATGCCATAGGATCAACGAATTGCATCCAGCTTTGTTTCTAAGCTTCATTGGGAGCCTTCAGATCATATTCCACCCCCTTCACACCTCAACAAACGTCCAAGCCATCCTCACATGTTTCCAACTTTTCAAGACTACAAGGGCAATTTGGGAAGATCAAGCACTTAGGGTTTATAGTTTTAAGCTTTCTAGTTCACAAATGTAGCCTATATAATGCATAGGACGTCCAACATTAGGCGTTGCTCTTGGTTTTTCCTTTTTTCACAAATCTGTAAATCCTTCTTTCAATTTATGAAAAAGTGTTTGATATTGCTGATGAAATCCAAGTGCCAACTTTAATCTTTGCTTGTTTATGTTATATGTTTGTGATTGTTAAGACTCAAAACTTGTTTTTAAACATTGTGCGAGAAATTGCATAATTTTATAAAACTTGATATTTTGCTAAGTTCTTAGTTCAAACCCTTGGAATTTTTGGATTGCGAGTGATTATAACACCCTGATAAGAAGCTTATCAAGGTGTTGTAAGCTTGTGGTTTGGGGATAATCAAGGAGTGGGAACAAGGTTGCATTAATCAACCTTGTGATTTCATTTGACTCCTTATAACCCACTAGTTATAAGGGTGCCTTTGTGTGGCTTGAATCCAACAAAAATCCATATATGACAAAAAGTCAAAATAGTCACTGCTAGTGTAATTTGATCACCAGCTTATTCATAAGCTATTCTAGCTTATTTGGACTTGCAACAACTTAGTTTTTGTAATCAATCTTCCTTATTTGACGCATTGAACTAATCTGGAGCTTTTTAGGGTTTGACTTTTAGGTTTGACTAGAAAAACAAACAAGTTGACTTTTACATTAAGTGCTTATTGCTTTTTCCAGCTTATTCATTGTTCTTATTTGAAATATTTTTGATTATTAAGCTTAGTTTTGTCATTTAAAACCTTTTGCAAGTTGAATCAGCACTTGAGGTAGCCTAGAACTCAAAAATGACTATTTTGTCGTTTTCTTTAGAGAGCTTTGGCTTATTTCAGGATTATTTCTTTGGCTTTTTCAAAATTTCTTTTCATAGATCTCTTAAGTATCCCAAAATAAGCTTTTGTGTCAAATTAGAGCTTATGGCATTAGCTTATGGCTTAATGGGCCAAAAAGCCCATTAAGAATAAGTTGTTGACAATTAAGCTGTGATAAGCTCACTTTCAGCTTTTGTGCCTTTAGAGTTTTGTTCTTAAAATTGAATTTTGAGTGAAGTAGGTGATTTTGGGCTTATTTGGACAACTTTTTGCTTATTAGGCCAAAAAGCCCAATATAGTGGACGGTTTTTCATATTGGCCTATTTGAAGGCCCATTAGAGGTATTTTGGTAAATTTAAGTTCATTTATGTGTTTATTAGGTTAAAATAAACTAGTATGCAACTTTTTAGAATTTTTTATAAATTTGGGATTTTTATTAATATTTTATTATTATTTTATTATTAAAAATTAAAGTTTAGATTTTTGCAAGTTTTTCATTTTTCCTAGTTCAAATACATTAAGTTAGGAACTTTAAAATTTTTAGATTAATTTTATTGTCATTAGATTAAATTTTAGAATTATTTTAAATTTTTAGAGTTTTTAACCATTTTTAATAAAATTTAAAAATTTCAAAAATAGTTTGAAATTTAGTTAAGTCATTTTAAAGGTTTACAAGTTAAAAAAAACTCTCATTTTGGGCTTTTTAATAATTAAATTGATTTTTTGGGCTTTAATTAGCATTAAAAAATTAATATTTAATTAAATAAAAGGTTTGAGTGATTTTTGATTTTTTGTAATCTCTAATTACATTTTTTAG
Source organism: Glebionis coronaria (assembly GCA_025667525.1). NCBI lineage: Eukaryota > Viridiplantae > Streptophyta > Magnoliopsida > Asterales > Asteraceae > Glebionis > Glebionis coronaria. Next base: position 338,935,142 of record CM046881.1, on the reverse strand, counting down.
GATTTATTGCAATTTTCTAGGACCTTTTTTGGGTAATTTTTAAATTTTGTCATATTTTACGGTTTTACGTGCACGACTTTTCGTCTTAGTTTAATTCATAATCGTAACAGTCATCCTTTCGCTTTTTCTTTTCTCATAAATATAATCACAAAGTTAATCAATTCTTACACAACACACTAGCCTCTTTGGGAAACGAACTTGCACTTAATTTGGTCATTAGTGCTTGGTTTTCCTAAACCGACACTTAATACTTGCCACTTTTACGCCTTTTTCCTAAAAGGTCGTATTTCACTACTATTAGGGAGGTAATAACTGTACAAATATTATGATAATTTTATTGTATTGTGTTTGTATTTGTTTTGGGTGTGATTCCAGATTATTAGATCAAGATATAAGGGGTTACAACGATAGTGGATTACATGTACCGGTTTTATCTTTGAGGTACCGTTTGGAAACCAAGTACCGCGAGGCAATATTGAAGTACCATTTATGTCCATGTACCGCTATATAACCGTTGTACCGTTTGAGGGTTTCTTTTGTAAAATTGGGCTTTCTTAGTACTTGGGTTTACTTCTCATATATAAACCAACTCCAGTTATATAATTGATTCACCTAATCTTTTATTTCTACACCTCGATTCTATAATTTTAATCTTCATCTTCGATAATCAAAAACAACAATAGCTGCTCTTCAAGTGATCTCTAATCACAATCAGGTTTCTAAACTCATTCAGAACACTGATTCTCATTGTTTTCACGAGATGCTTGATTTTCTCTTTCGACGTCACATACAATATGCACTTACTGTAAGTCCTACTGTGTCTATTCCTCTTGTTAAACAATTTTGAAATACTGTTGTTGTTGGTACATGATATAATCAACCCTATATTAGAGCTAGGGTTAATGGTAGGAATATTTATGTTATAGAACTACTGTTCAGGGCATCTTTAAGGCTTAATGATGCTAATGGGACTAGTATGTTGACTAACACAGAGATACATGATGGCCTTGCAGCCATGGGATATGAGGGTGGTAGGGAGAGTCTTACTTTCTTTAAGGGGTTATTTTTACCTCAATGGAGATTGCTTTTTCATACCATTATTCATTTTTTCAGCTCTAAAAGCACTTCTTTTGATCGAATTCTTGTTGCTTTAACATCAGCTGGTATTTGTTTGGCAAATAACATAGTTTTTATCTTTTCTAAATTGATTTTAAAAGGTAAGAATAGGAACTTAGATGCCTGTAAGAAATTTTTGATGTATGCTAGATTTATTCAGGCACTAATTCAAGACCAAATCCATGACCTCACTACCTCATCAAACATATGGGATGTCCCTACTTTCTCTACGAGAACCTTTTCTTTCTTGTCTAAGAAAGGTAGTACATTTAAAGGGATTGTAACACCATTGTTTGCCCACATGTTAGCAGTGGATGCTAACACAGAGGGTGAGGATCCTAGTTCAGCTAGTGAACCTTAGCAAACTCCCTCTCACCAAAGTCCCCAGCCCTCTAAATAACTTCAAACTTCTTCCTGTCATCATGATGATGCTGAACCTATCTCAGATAAGATGATCCACATACCTGCTTCTAGTGGTTCTCCACAAGCTAGAGCTAAAGAGGTGGTGGATATTGCAATTTTAATTGATTTGTGTACAAGTTTATCTAAACAGGTTCAGGATTCGCAAGAAGCAAAGCTTGTACAAGATAAAAGAATTATAGATCTAGAAGCCAAGCTCACAACTCAAAGGAACAGAGCAAATCCTTGGATCAGGCAGCATAGTGCAATTCAAAAGGTTCAGATTAAGAAGCAAAAGTAAAGGGCCTTCAAGAGAAAGCAACTATATGCAACCTAACAGGGGAGGAATTTAGATGAAGCATGACCTTCTATTGATAGTCCAGCTAATTTTTGGGATGGAACAAATTTTGGTGAAAAGTCTTTTGAAGCTAATGATGGTTTTGAACATTATGTGGATGAAATCAACATGGAGGATCAACCATTGAATCCGTCAATAGTTGAAGAAGATGTTGCTAAAGAGCAACCACAACCACAATCACCACCACCAATAGAACAGACGTTTCAAGAAGCCAATTGGAATATGTTCTATGAGAAGCATGAGCAAATTGATCAAATATTTCTTGCTACTACAACTCCACAATCACAAAAGAAACCGTCAACCCAAGTACTGTCAGCTTCAAAGAAGGATGATGGGTCAGACAAGACAGAGGAATTGGAGATTGAAAAGACACCTTCGAAAAGGATTAGGTATCTGAGGAGACCTTGGTGATTGATGATAGAAATGTGTCTACTATTGGTGAAGTAAATACTGCTGGTAATCCAAGTACTGCTGATGACCCAAGTACCGTCAAGCCAAGTGCAAGCACCTCTCCAGATGCAAGTACTTCTAGTCAACAAACTTCACTACCATCTTCTAAGGAGAGTATCACTCCACCATTTGGAGAAGATGACACGTTAAAAAATCTTTTGCTTGGTCTTAAGGAGAAAAGTTCAGGTGAAAAGGCTAAACTAGAAGAAATGGAAATGAAGGCACAAGAAGAAGTTGTGATAGCTCAAGAGACTTCAACAACAGAGCCACAACAGAAAAAGATTGATGAATCACAAGAACAAAAAGATCAATTTGTGGAACAATCAAGTCTTGCTAGTAAAGTCCAAGGTAAAGGCAAGAAGGTACAAACCTCACAGCCTAATACAAAAGGTATTGTTATACCATGTCAACAACCTAATAAGGGAGAAGATAGAAGATCTTCAAGGTTTTTAAAGAAGTTGCCTAAGATTGACCCAAAGGACAAAGGCAAGAAGAAGTTACAGTCTGAATATGAAAAATAAGATGAAAGTGATTCAGATGATGACGTAAATATAGCCATGAATAAATTTCATCTAATGGAGCATGATGAAGGAGTAGCTTGGAGATTACAAGCCAGAATCCATGAAGAACAGCAACAAGAAGAACTTGAAGCTAAACAAGCACTGCTTGAAGCACAAAAGATACTGCAAGAATTGAATGCAAAGGAGTATGATAAGAGTTCAAGCTTAAATAAAAGCAAGTGAATTCTAGCTGAATCAATGATAACTGAAGAGAGAGATGCTTATTATAGGAAGAAAAAGCAAGGTTGATTGATGACTTAGTCAGAGAACAACAAAGGTTCTTTGTAGAGAAAAGAAGATTGGAGAGATTTAAACCTCCAACTACTGGTCAACTAAGGAATCAAATGATGTCTTACCTTAAGAAGGTGAAGCACTTTACTCATGCACAGCTAGTCAGGAATAATTTTGATGAAATCAAGGCTTTGTATGAACAACACAAAAGGAGCGAATTGAACTTTGTTGAGATTGGATCTGAAGCTTATAGGAAAGCTGTTGAAGAAGCTATGAAACATTTGCAACAACAAAGACAATTTGCAAGTACCCCCAGGCTTGATGATGCAAGTACTGCCAGACCAGAAGGAGGTTCTCCACCTATCAAGTCAACGGTACATACTGATTTGGAGGTAGATTTTGTTGAGACAGATTATTTAACACCCCCAAATCATATGCACAGCGGAAATACAATATTTGGGTGCTAAGAAGTTATCATCAAACACTAGTTATATCGAACGACTCAAAAGAGACGTTGAAAATTTTACATTAATAAAAATGTACAATAACAAAGTCTAAGTAAATTCCAACCCAAAAAGTTACAACAGAGTTGCGTTTATGTCCCCACTAAATCTCAACCAAATTACCATGTTCATACTTTTTAGACAAAATAAGACTTAATTGTTTAAGTAAAAGGGAGGAAACCAAATAGACCACAAAAGCCACAACAACATTCCCTTGCATGCTCCTCCACATCCTAGCCTCGGTTACCTGAAACACATGCTTAAAAGGGTCAACAAATAATGTTGAGCGAAATCTATAGGTTTTACAATAACAGTTGAACATAAGTGTATAGAATTAATTCACGATCATTCATAGAGTTGTCGATCAAACAATCAATTATTCAAGGTTATTATCTTTAGCAATAGCTAATAATTGTGTTTAAGCTCATGACACCGATCCGTTAACTTAATCACCCGCGTCCGTAGACCGACATGATCACATTGAAACCAGTGCCCCTTCTAAACGCATCAGTGGCAATTATACCTTATTTCTTATACAAAATATCCGTACGCATAGGGTACTCAGCGTACAACTCTCGTATCAAATTGGGTCGTCAACCCCGTAGTACCACAAATTGTATAAGCGGCTATTTCCAATTCACACAAGAACTGGACAAATAATTAACGGTTCATGAAATTAGGGACTTTTGCAACTAGGTTCTCAACACAATTCAAGGCAACATTTGGGTCCAACAATCATTCATGACTTATGTTCATTTTCATTTAAATAGCATGTATCCCCCTCGCGGGTAAAAACTTTTGAAATAAGTAATGAACGAGGCTATAGACTCACCTTATAGAGAAGTATTAGTCGAAGTATTGGAAGACGATCACCGACGATTAAGATACCCGGGAAATTCTATCACAACACCTAGCTAATAAACGCGTAATGAGTCAACTCATTTTTATACTATTAGGTACTGAATAAAATCAAATAATGTCAATTGTGACTTCTAAAAACTCACGCCAAAATCCGAACAAGTGATAATTACTAGACACGTACCATTTTTCTACTTTACTAAAAGTATTACTCATTTTGCAATTATGTCGGTACATACCAAATGTACGGGCTGTTTTCCTATACTTAGACATCACCATAAATTATGAGAAAATTTGTATAATTCATTTATAACCTATAGAAAGTCCATATTAGATTTCATAAAAAGTTCTCACTTCTAAGACTCACTGCTCGTCACATTACTAAACTCAAATTTTCGGACAGTTTTGTACCTTTACGTTGTAAGACCTTTTTTACTCATTTAAATTATACCACTTGTAAATTTGACTCCTAAGTCTAAAAATAGACTCAAAAACCCAGGTTTAGAGCTAAATAACAACTCTCAACCAGTTTTAAAACTCTAGTTATAGTCCCCGAGATTTGACCTAAAATCGAACACAATTTCGGATTATGTCAACTTTCATCTCCCGGTACACGAAAACTTCAAATTAACATAACGTTTGACTCGTTTGAAGTTAAAAGTTATATCTTATATCGAAACGAAGATAAAAATAAGCTCTACAACTACATCTAATCCTTAATACCTGGACATAGACTTAAGACCACTAAAACTAGTCTTAACATTCAGATTAAAAATGACACTTTAAAACTCATAACAAATCACCATTCCAATCATTTCTAATGATTCATAGACCTATTCTAACATCATATCAATAATCTAAAACATCCTAAACATCCTATATCACTTGGATTAACAATCATTTACAAAAACCCATTTCAAAAACTACACATGCAATATGATTTACTTAATTAAAAACATCAAAAACATGATGACAAACACATATCCATAACAAATTAGGATCAAAATAAAAAATAAAACACCACCCCATATGGGCCGTGAGTTTTGGGGAACAAAAACACCAAAGAAAATGTTTTTCCATCTTGTTTTTATAGTCAATTATCATCATAAACATGTAATCTAAACATGCATATAGTTTAATTAGATCAAAACCCCATTTTTAAAAATCATAAATTTTTGGAAAAATCAAGTTAATGCATGTTGGATTTTAATGGATGAAAAGACTTACAATGGGATTATAAGAGTGGGTCTTCGATTAGTTTAATTAAAAACTAAAAAAAAATTGATGGTGGTGGTTGCTTGGTGGGTGGCCGACGGTCAAAGAGAGAAATAAGGGAGGGGTGAAATTGTTTTTGAAAGAAAAATGAGTGTGTGAGTTGTGGTGTTTGTTTTTGTAGAAATGGAAAGGACCAATGTGCAATTTTTGTTATTTTTTGGTCTTTTTGCCAAAACTAGTTTCTAAAGAGCGGGAATCGACTTACTAGTCGGTTTTGAATTTTTGTGGGAGTCGGGATTTGTCCCGGCTTCCTAAAACATATTTATATGCCTATAATCAAACCAAATAAAATAAATTCTGAATCGACATACCACGTAAATAAATATAAAAATCTCAAAAATTCGAATATCGATCAATCGATAATAAAATATAAATTTTTGGCATCCGTCGGTATCGCATTCACTATCGATTCTTTTTAAATCGTCAAACATAGAAATTTAGCCTCGTTTATTTCTTTCAACTTAAAACGTCAAATAATTCCACGATAAAAATCCTCAAAATTTTCAAAAATATACGTAAAATAGGATTAAATAATGACCTCGGTTTTTGGGGTGTTAAATTCTCCCCTCTTTAGGAGAACGACGTCCCGGTGTTCGCCTCCTCTTATACTCGCAATTCGTACCACTAGAACAAATGAGGGTACTTCTCTTCGAAGAAATCTTCACGCTCCCACGTGAATTCCGGTCCACGTCTAGAATTCCATCGTACCTTACTATGCTTCAGCTTCTTGATCTCTTGATCCATAATCTCCACTAGTTCCTCAATAAAATTCAACTTATCGTCAAGTCGTATCTCATCCGTAGGAATCACCAAATCTTGGTCCGCTAAGCACTTCTTCAAGTTCGACACGTGCAACGTATTATAATAGCACTAAGCTCAACTGGCAACTCCAATTTATAAGCAACCGGTCCAATTCGTTTAACAATCTTGAATGGTCCAATATACCTCGGACTCAACTTTCCTCTCTTCCCAAAACGAATCACACCTTTCCATGGCAATACCTTAAGCTTAACTGTGATACCCTAGAACCGAGGTCACTAACATTACCCTAAATTACGCTTATTTTTGAAATTTTTAATAAATTTTAATTGCTATATATTTTAGTATTTTGGTTGAAACCGATGTTCGAGGTTATAATTTTGACGATTGACGATTTAAGAAGGACGATGACGAATACGATCCCGATGGATGCCCAAATTTCTATAATTATTGTCGTTTTATCGATATTGTAATTTTTCGCGAATTTTACTTACGGTTCGTGTTAAGTCGAGTCGGGTGAGTTTTATTGCTTTCCGGGTACATTTAAAGTGTCCTAAAAGTATTTTGGAGTGTTTGGGATGATTCCCGACTCCCGTAAAATTTTCTAAAATGACTAGTAAGTCAATCCAATAAAGTTTTAGAGTCGTTTTTACTTGAGGCCAAAAGAAAGCTTAAATTTCACCTTTGGTCCCTCCCATTTCACAAAAAGGAAACAAACACTCACACACATAACATTTCAAAGAAAAAAAAATCAAACCCACCCTTTTTGCTCTCTCTAGGCCAACGGCCAAACACACCAACACCACCACCACTTTAATTTTTCTTGGGTTTTGATTATTTCCAATCAAATACCACCTTCTAAAATCCTTTAGTAAGTGTTAATCCATGGTTACTTCAAACATGCATTAACAAATTTTTTTCCAAAAATTAAAGATTTTTCAAAAGTCCATTTGGATGTTAATTGGGCATTTGCATGTTTAATTCATGTTAGAATGATGCTAGAACACCAAACAAATCAACCAAAATCAATTTGGTTGATGGGTTTTGATCAACCAAACCCCACGGCTCAAAGGGGGGTGTTTGGGGATCGTGGTGGTTAATGTTTTGATGTTTGATTTTGTGTTTAATCATATGTTTACATGTTTTTAGATGGGTATATCCAATTGCATGTTTGTCTTTATGATTTGGTTTTATGAGGATATTGATCAATAGGGGTATAGGACTGAAAATGATGTTTGGATATGATTAGGAGTACTTAGGATGATGTCTAGTGTTGGTAAATGGGTTTGAAAACGAGCGTTGGTATGATTTTGGTATAGGTAATTTTAGGCAGAAAGTTTGAGGTGTTTTCGTAAAAATTATTTTGAAAACAGGTCTTGTGACAAGGATAGAGTTGTAGAGCATCTTCTTAGCTTCGATTTGGTATAAGATAGAGCTTACGACTCCTAACGAGTCAAAAGTTACGACGTTTTGAAATTCGTGTACCGGGAGATGAAAACCGTCATAATCCGAAATTATGCTTGGTTTTAGGTCAAATCCCGGGGACTATAGGTTTAGTTTGGTAAATGTTCAAGGGTTGAATTTTGGTCTCAAACCTGCACATTTGATTTTATTATAAGACTTAGGTGTCAAATGGGTCAATGGAGTATTTTAAACGGGTCAAATGAGTCCGACTTGGTCAAAGTACAATTTCAGTCCGAAAAATGTAGTTTTGGAAAAGTGTTGAATATCGAGTCGTAAAAGCGAAAACTTTTGTTGGGATTAAATATGTGTTTTCTACAGGTCTTAAAGCATTTTTGGGAATTTTCTCAAATTTTATATAAAGGGTTAAGTATAGTAAAACAGTCCGTACTTTCGGTAAGTATCGGCGAAAATGTGTAAAAATGGTTAACGTTAATAATAAGGACAAATGGTATAAAACGAGTAATACTTGTTTGTTTTATTTTGGCGTGAGTTGTAATTATCACAAGTGACTAATATGTATGTATTTTATACAGTACCATAAGGTTTATAAATGAGATTACTCATTACGCGTTATTTGGTTTGATAGGTGTTGATTTACCCGGGCATCCACATCGTCGTCAGTAACCGTCACTCGAACTATCGACTACTTGTTATATAAGGTGTGAATTTATAGCCTCGCTTATTATTATTTCAAACTGTTTTACTCGCGAGGGAAATGCATGCTAGTTTTCAAAATGAACATATGTCATGAATGATTGTTGGACCCGAATGTTGCCTTGAAATTGTGTTGAGTCCTAGTTGCAAAAGGCCCTAAATTCATGAACTATTAACTATTGTTTAGTCCTAGCGTGGATTAGAAATAGCCGCTTATACAAAGTGATAGTACTATGGGGTTGACTACTCTATCCGAGACGAGGGCTAGTACGTTGATACCCCCTGCGGACGGATAATTTGTGATAAGAGATAAGGTATAATTGCAACTGATGCCTTAGTAGGGGCACTGGTTTCATCTGAATCACGCCGGTAATTATTACGCGGGTGATTGAGTTAACGGTTTAGTGTCATGAGCTTAAACACAATTGTCAGTACCTTGAATATAGATTGTTTGATCGACAAGTCTATGAATGATCGTGAATGGTTTTTATTTCACATATGTTCAAAATGAATTGTAAAACCTATGAATTCCACTCAACGTTTTCGTTGACCAAATTTAGCATGTGTTTCAGGTAACCGCTGAAGTGTAGCATGGAGCGTGCATTGGATGGATGTTGTGTGTGGAGCTTGGAGTCTAATTGTTTTTCCGCCCAGTATTACTTAAACATTTTTAAACTTTCATGTCATGTTGTTGTGAAAACTGTAACTTTTGGGATTGAGATTCATGGGGACCGAAACGCAAAACTCTGTTGTATCATTTGGGGTTGGAAAACCGTAGACATGTAACTTATCAACAATTTTTAATTTAAGTTTAAAGTTGACGTCTCTTTGGAGTCGTTCGATATATCTTGTGTGCGATGATAACTGCCTAGCACGCAAATGTTGTAGTTCCGCTGCGCATAGCATTTGGTGGGGTGTTAGAGATTGGTAATCAGAGCCATGAGTTATAGAGAACTAGGTCGTTTTGAAAATTCCTAAACTATAACTTTTGGTGTCGTAAGAAATTGTCCAAGCGCACACAACTATCCTGCATGGCTCCGGTAAGGTTTATTTTTGTATTCATGGCATTTGACGTATACTTTTGAGTTGAAGTATATATGTGGGTATTTATTATGTAAATATGGAAATTACTATATGTAAACGTTAAATTATACGTGGAATACCCGACACCGTAATTCTTGTATTGCTTATGCATGAGCATCATATTATCGCATTTTGGGCATGTGTACCACCTTTGCGTTGCATTTGCATGCATGTATTTATAAATATTGCATAGTTATCTTACGTACCCTCCAAAATTCTCTGTTATTGCAGGAATGGCCGAGGTATCGCCGAACGGTAATGGAGACGATTATGTCGTAGGTCACGAAGGGGGACCGTTTCCTCCGAACCCGCCGGATAATGACAATGGATGGATCGCTCCAGAAGAAGCGGTAGAGCCGGGAAATGATAGTGACAAAAGTGACGTGGACAACTTCAGTATCAGTAGCGATGGTAGGGAGGATTCTGAGGAAGAGCCCGAGGAACCGGTGGATGATGGAATTCCCGAGAATGCTGTCGGTCAGACCGAACCTGATTTATTTCAATCTCCAAATTCGCCAAAGGGTTATGAAGTGCCTCCGACCGATCGATATGAGCAGCAACCTTTTCGTCGCCCGATGGACAATTGTAAGGACTACCTGAAGACAGTGCCAGGGTTTGTTCGAGTAAGTAATGGGAGTGGTGCAGAATCCAGCAATTCATCTAAATCACAATCTATTCATGAAAATATCGCGAGGGTCTACTTTCCGAGACCAAGACACTACTGGGATCCCGAGGTTCATTTGAGGAGGATGGATAGGTTGATGTATGAGCGGTTTGTGGTGGAGACCAGGGTAATTAAGAGGTTTGATAAGAATGAGAGGGAACACCAAAGATTATTGGCAAGAACTTCAAGAATTGAGTATGATGGAAATGCAAACAAGAGTGATATCAACAGTCTAAGATCGATGATCGCGAACTTGAGCGCCAATCTTGATCGAGTTAGGGAAGATCAAGCGAGATTGTCTAGGATGCAGAGTTGGGAGCATCGAGTGAGAGCATCATTGCCCCCAGATTGGAGATTTGTGGACGACTTGGAAATGGAAGCTAATGACTTCATGATCCAGCCACCTGCCAGAGGTGCTTGTATCACTGTGGGAAATCATGTAGCGGTTGAGTGTGGGTCTACGTCAGGGACGAAGAAGGCGACCGAATGTGGGCCAAATGACAAAGGAAAGAGGAAGATGGATGAAGTGGACGAGGAAGATAGCGACGAGGAACCCGAGGAAGATGATGATGAACCGCCATCCAAGAGGCCGTGTGGATCACCACATGTCTAGTTGCTTGTCTTGTATTTTATATTTGATCGTTCTAATAGAACTATTTTAGACTTTTGTATGATGGCATTGTGACGAAAAACTTGAGGACTTAAGTTTTATGTTGAATGGTTGTAGTGGCAATACTTGTCACAATTTTGGTTGATTATCAATAAAATGCATGTTTACCTTTCATGATCTGTGATATGTCTTTAATTTGATCTTTTGTGATGTGAATTGATGAATATTAGTAACTCTGTTGCGATGTGTCGTTGTATTTATATTATGTCTTGAAAGAGAAATCCATCTTAATCTTGATGTGTATACTTACATTGTTTTTCTATTTTCCATGTCTTTGTAGAGAGGTGTATTTGATAACGCACCATGCCTCCAAAGCTAACAGCCGACCGTGTGAACATGATGATTCAGGAAGCCATTGCGAATGCGCTAGAAGCAGATCGAGCAGGGAGGAACCCAGACCAGGGCAGAAATCTGGGGAGACAGCAAGCCCCAAGAGAGTGTACTTACTCTAGTTTCATAAAATGTGGTCCCACGCAATTTCGTGGAACTGGTGGAGCTCTAGAACTCAGGAGATGGTTAGAAAAGGTCGAAAGTACTTTCGAGATTAGTGGTTGTTCAGAAGCGAACAAGGTCAAGTTTGCGGCTGCTACTTTTCTTGACGATGCATTGAGTTGGTGGAACACCCAAGTAGCCACTATTGGGTTAGCAGTAGCGAATGCAAGAACATGGACTGCTACTAAAGCTCTTTTGACCAAGAAGTTCTGTCCGGAAGAGGAGTTAGGTCAATTGGAAGATGAGTTGAGGCACCTGACTTTGAAAAACAATGATATCACTGCTTACACCAGGAGGTTTAATGAACTAAGCCTTTTGTGTCCAGACACCTTTGCCGATGATAACAAGAAGATGAAACAGTACATCAAAGGTCTGTCCAGTAATATCAAGGGTGAGACGACTTCGTCTAAACCTGGGTCGTTTGATGAAGCGGTCCAGATGGCTCACGCGTTGATGGATGTCAAACTCCAAGACAAAAAGAACTTCATTGCTGAAGGAAATAAGAGGAAGTGGGAGGCGGCGCAGAGCAATCAATCCCAGGGTCAAAGCCGAGGTGGAAACCGAAACAACAATGGTCAGAACCGCAATCAGCAGTTCAACCAGCGAAGGAATGAAGGGATGAGAGCTGTGACAAACCCCAGAGGAGCGAAGGTGAATCGCCACTGTGGTCAATGCAACTTGTACCATGTAGGGAGTTCCCCGTCTGCGTGCGGCAAATGTGGAAAAGCGGGTCACAGGATGTCTGATTGCCAAACAAAGGGGGTAGCCACTGGGACGAATGCTACGAGAGTGATGGGTTGTTTTGGATGTGGAGAAAGAGGCCATAAGCAAGGAAATTGCCCGAAGGCAGGAAACAAGTAAGGAGGTAACAATGCTGCTGCCGTGAATCAAGTAGGGACGGCTGATAAACCACAGGGTCCTAACGTGGTTACCGGTACGTTTTTGCTAGACGCTTGTTATGCTAGTATTTTGTCTGATTCTGGTTCCGACAAGAGTTTCGTAGATGTTAAATTTAGTCGTCATATCGATAGAAAACCGGTATTGGTAGCGACTAGTTATAACGTGGAATTAACCGATGGGAATATCGTTAGTACGAATTCTATACTGAAAGGGTGTACCTTGAAGTTAGGAAATTACGCTTTTGAAATCGACTTAATGCCTATAGAGCTAGGATCGTTTGATGTGATCGTGGGAATGGATTGGCTGATGGCGCACAGTGCCGTAATCGTCTGTGGAGAGAGGTTAGTTCAGATCCTGTTGAGGAATAAAGTCTTGACTGTGAAGGGAGACGAATGCACTTCTCGTTTGAAAGTGATTTCTTGTTTGAAAATGATGAGGTATGTAGAAAATGGATGCGATGTGTTTTTGGCACAAGTTTCGAGTGATGGTGATTTAGAGGCGAGGATTGAAGAGGTACCTGTAATCTGCGAATATCCGGAAGTTTTTCCAGACGAGTTGCCGGGTTTACCACCCACCCGTGAGGTCGAGTTTCGAATCGATTTGGTGTCGGGAGCTGCGCCGGTTGCGCGTGCACCCTATCGATTAGCACCATCCGAGTTAAAGGAGTTATCGGATCAACTGAAGGAGTTGATGGATAAAGGATTTATTAGGCCGAGCTCATCACCATGGGGAGCGCCAGTGTTGTTTGTGAAGAAGAAAGATGGGTCATTTCGGATGTGTATTGACTATAGAGAACTCAACAAGCTGACGGTTAAGAATCGGTATCCATTACCGAGGATTGACGATTTGTTTGATCAACTGCAAGGTTCCTGTGTATACTCAAAGATCGACTTGAGATCAGGGTATCATCAACTGCGTGTGAGAGAGGAGGATATTCCTGTAACTACCTTTCGTACGCGGTATGGACACTTCGAATTTCGAGTGATGCCGTTTGGGTTGACAAACACGCCTGCTGTATTCATGGACCTTATGAATCGCGTATGCAAGCCGTATCTAGATAAGTTTGTCATTGTTTTTATTGATGATATTCTTATTTACTCTAAGAGTAAGGAGGAGCACGAGAAGCACCTGAGAAAGATATTGGATCTGCTGAAGAGAGAGAAGCTGTATGCGAAGTTCTCGAAGTGTGAGTTTTGGTTAGAGTCTGTGCAATTCCTTGGTCACGTAATTGATAGCAAAGGAGTTCGCGTGGATCCTGCCAAGGTCGAAGCGATCAGGGAATGGTCGGCACCGACAACGCCGACTGAAGTTCGACAATTCCTTGGTTTAGCTGGGTATTATCGGAGATTCATTGAAGGATTTTCCTTGATTGCGAAGCCATTGACAAAGCTTACCGAAAAGAATAGAGTGTATGAATGGGGAGATGAGGAAGAATTCGCATTCAAAACGCTCAAGGACAAGTTATGTTCCGCGCCGATATTGTCATTACCTAAAGGAACCGAATACTTTGTAGTGTATTGTGACGCATCTCGTAAGGGTTATGGAGCTGTGTTGATGCAGCGCGAGAAGGTGATTGCTTACGCGTCGAGACAACTGAGGAAGAATGAGGAGAACTACACGACGCACGATTTGGAATTAGGAGCTGTAGTTTGTGCATTGAAATTGTGGAGACATTATTTATATGGGACGAAGTGTGTTGTATTCACTCACCACAAGAGTTTGCAGCACATTTTAGATCAGAAGGAGTTGAATATGCGACAGAGACGATGGGTAGAATTACTGAGTGACTATGACTGTGAAATTCGCTACCATCCTGGCAAGGCGAATGTTGTAGCGGATGCACTTAGTAGGAAGGATCGAGAGAAACCTTTGAGAGTCAGAGCATTGGTGATGACTGAGAGTGTTGATTTAACCGAAACTATACTGAAGGCTCAAGAGAGGGGATTAATGAAAGATAATGTTGATGCTGAGAACTTGGGAAGAATGTTGAAACCTCTTTTTGTGATTAGGTCAGACGGACTGAGATATTTCGAGAATCGGATTTGGTTACCGTTGTGTCCATCCGAAGAAGGAAAGCCTGGAGTACGAGATTTGGTTATGAACGAGTCTCATAAGTCGAAGTACTCGATACATCCTGGATCAGATAAAATGTATCATGATCTGAAGAAAGTTTATTGGTGGCCGAATATGAAGGCGGATATTGCTCGTTACGTTAGTAAGTGTTTGACTTGCGCGAAGGTTAAAGCAGAACATAAGAAGCCATCTGGGTTGTTGGTACAACCAGAGATCCCAGAATGGAAATGGGAGAAAATCGCTATGGATTTCGTGACGGGTTTACCCAGAACTCCTAGTGGATGTAATATGATTTGGGTAATAGTGGATAGATTGACGAAATCTGCTCATTTCTTACCTATGAAGAAGACGAACAGTATGGAAAAGCTGGCCAGTGTGTACGTGAAGGAGATCGTTTGCAGACTTGGAGTACCGTTATCGATCATTTCGGATCGCGATAGTAGGTTTACTTCGGAATTTTGGAAATCCCTTCAACGTGCGATGGGCACTGAATTGAATTTAAGTACGGCTTATCACCCGGAGACTGACGGCCAGAGTGAACGGACTATTCAGACGATGGAGGACATGCTCCGAGCATGCGTGATTGATTTTGGAGGAAGTTGGGAACGCCACTTGCCTTTAGTGGAGTTTTCGTATAATAATAGTTATCATGCGAGCATCAAGGCTGCACCGTTCGAAGCATTGTATGGAAGGAAGTGTAGATCGCCTGTGTGTTGGAGTGAAGTAGGAGAAAGTCAATTGACTGGACCCGAAACGGTTTTAGAGACGACTGAGAAGATTGTGCAAATCAAGAACCGACTACTTGCTGCGAGAAGCCGACAGAAGAGTTATGCCGATAACAGAAGAAAACCGTTGGAATTTGAAATCGGAGATATGGTTATGCTTAAGGTTTCGCCGTGGAAGGGTGTAATTCGTTTTGGGAAGAAAGTAAAGTTGAGTCCGAGGTATATTGGACCATTTAAGATCGTTAAACGAATTGGACCAGTAGCGTATAAGTTAGAGTTGCCGAGCGAGCTTAGTGCTATTCACGACACGTTTCACGTATCGAACTTGAAGAAGACTTTGGCGGATAAGGAATTGGTGATTCCTTTGGACGAGATTCAGCTGGACGACAAAATGCATTTTGTGGAAGAACCCGTGGAAATTATGGACCGAGAGGTCAAGAGGCTGAAGCGTAGTAGGATTCCCATTGTGAAGGTTCGATGGAATTCTAGGCGTGGACCGGAATACACTTGGGAACGTGAGGACTTTTTCAAGGAAAGATATCCTCATCTGTTCCAGCGGCACGAAATGTGAGTATAAGAAGAGGCGAGCGCCGGGACGTCGCTCTCTTTAAGGAGGGGTGGATGTGATACCCTAGAACCGAGGTCACTAACATTACCCTAAATTACGCTTATTTTTGAAATCTTTAATAAATTTTAATTGCTATATATTTTAGTATTTTGGTTGAAACCGATGTTCGAGGTTATAATTTTGACGATTGACGATTTAAGAAGGACGATGACGAATACGATCCCGATGGATGCCCAAATTTCTATAATTATTGTCGTTTTATCGATATTGTAATTTTTCGAGAATTTTACTTACGGTTCGTGTTAAGTCGAGTCGGGTGAGTTTTATTGCTTTCCGGGTACATTTAAAGTGTCCTAAAAGTATTTTGGAGTGTTTGGGATGATTCCCGACTCCCGTAAAATTTTATAAAATGACTAGTAAGTCAATCCCGTAGAGTTTTAGAGTCGTTTTTACTTGAGGCCAAAAGAAAGCTTAAATTGCACCTTTGGTCCCTCCCATTTCACAAAAAGGAAACAAACACTCACACATATAACATTTCAAAGAAAAAAAAATCAAACCCACCCTTTTTGCTCTCTCTAGGCCGACGGCCAAACAAACCAACACCACCACCACTTCAATTTTTCTTGGGTTTTGATTAATTCCAATCAAAGACCACCTTCTAAAATTCTTTAGTAAGTGTTAATCCATGGTTATTTCAAACATGCATTAACAAAATTTTTTCCAAAAATTAAAGATTTTTCAAAAGTCCATTTGGATGTTAATTGGGCATTTGCATGTTTAATTCATGTTAGAATGATGCTAGAACACCAAACAAATCAACCAAAATCAATTTGGTTGATGGGTTTTGATCACCCAAACCCCACGACTCAAAGGGGGGTGTTTGGGGATCATGGTGGTTAATGTTTTGATGTTTGATTTTGTTTTTAATCATATGTTTACATGTTTTTAGATGGGTATATCCAATTGCATGTTTGTCTTTATGATTTGGTTTTATGAGGATATTGATCAATATTTAGGACTGAAAATGATGTTTGGATATGATTAGGAGTACTTAGGATGATGTCTAGTGTTGATAAATGGGTTTGAAAACGAGCGTTGGTATGATTTTGGTATAGGTAATTTTAGGCAGAAAGTTTGAGGTGTTTTCGTAAAAATTATTTTGAAAACAGGTCTTGTGATTAGGATAAAGTTGTAGAGCATCTTCTTAGCTTCGATTTGGTATAAGATAGAGCTTTCGACTCCTAACGAGTCAAAAGTTACGACGTTTTGAAATTCGTGTACAGGGAGATGAAAACCGTCATAATCCTAAATTATGCTTGGTTTTTGGTCAAATCCCGGGGACTATAGGTTTAGTTTGGTAAATGGTCAAGGGTTGAATTTTTGTCTCAAACCTGCACATTTGAGTTTATTATAATACTTAGGTGTCAAATGGGTCAATGAAGTATTTTAAACGGGTCAAATGAGTCCGACTTGGTCAAAGTACAATTTCAGTCCGAAAAATGTAGTTTTGGAAAAGTGTTGAATAACGAGTCAAAAAAGCGAAAACTTTTGTTGGGATTAAATATGTGTTTTCTACAGGTCTTAAAGTATTTTTGGGAATTTTCTTAAATTTTATATAAAGGGTTAAGTATAGTAAAACAGTCCGTACTTTCGGTAAGTATCGGCGAAAATGTGTAAAAATGGTTAACGTTAATAATAAGGAAAAATGGTTTAAAACGAGTAACACTTGTTTGTTTTGTTTTGGCGTGAGTTGTAATTATCAAAAGTGACTAATATGTATGTATTTTATACAGTACCATAAGGTTTACAAATGAGATTACTCATTACGCGTTATTTGGTTTGATAGGTGTTGATTTACCCGGGCATCCTCATCATCGTCAGTAACCGTCACTCGAACTATCGACTACTTGTTATATAAGGTGTGAATTTATAGCCTCGCTTATTATTATTTCAAACTCTTTTACCCGCGAGGGAAATGCATGCTAATTTTCAAAATGAACATATGTCATGAATGATTGTTGGACCCGAATGTTGCCTTGAAATTGTGTTGAGTACCTAGTTGCAAAAGGCCCTAAATTCATGAACTATTAACTATTGTTTAGTCCTAGCGTGGATTAGAAATAGCCGCTTATACAAAGTGATAGTACTATGGGGTTGACTACCCTATCCGAGACGAGGGCTAGTACGTTGATACCCCCTGCGGACGGATAATTTGTGATAAGAGATAAGGTATAATTACAACTGATGCCTTAGTAGGGGCACTGGTTTCATCTGAATCACGCCGGTAATTATTACGCGGGTGATTGAGTTAACGGTTTAGTGTCATGAGATTAAACACAATTGTCAGTACCTTGAATATAGATTGTTTGATCGACAAGTCTATGAATGATCGTGAATGGTTTTTATTTCACATATGTTCAAAATGAATTGTAAAAACTATGAATTCCACTCAACGTTTTCGTTGACCAAATTTAGCATGTGTTTCAGGTAACCGCTGAAGTGTAGCGTGGAGCGTGCATTGGATGGATGTTGTGTGTGGAGCTTGGAGTCTACTTGTTTTTCCGCCCAGTATTACTTAAACATTTTTAAACTTTGATGTCATGTTGTTGTGAAAACTGTAAGTTTTGGGGTTGAGATTCATGGGGACCGAAACGCAAAACTCTGATGTATCATTTGGGGTTGGAAAACCGTAGACATGTAACTTATAAACAATTTTTAATTTAAGTTTAAAGTTGACGTCTCTTTGGAGTCGTTCAATATATCTTGTGTGCGATGATAACTGCCTAGCACCCAAATGTTGTAGTTCCGCTGCGCATAGCATTTGGTGGGGTGTTAGAGATTGGTAATCAGAGCCATGAGTTATAGAGAACTAGGTCGTTTTGAAAATTCCTAAACTATAACTTTTGGTGTCGTAAGAAATTGTCCAAGCGCACACAACTATCCTGCATGGCTCCGGTAAGGTTTATTTTTGTATTCATGGCATTTGACGTATACTTTTGAGTTGAAGTATATATGTGGGTATTTAATATGTAAATATGGAAATTACTATATGTAAACGTTGAAATTATACGTGGAATACCCGACACCGTAACTCTTGTATTACTTATGCATGAGCATCATATTATCGCATTTTCGGCATGTGTACCACCTTTGCATTGCATTTGCATGCATGTATTTATAAATATTGTATAGTTATCTTACGTACCCTCCAAAATTCTCTGTTATTGCAGGAATGGCCGAGGTACCGCCGAACGGTAATGGAGACGATTATGTCGTAGGTCACGAAAGGGGACCGTTTCCTCCGAACCCGCCGGATAATGACAATGGATGGATCGCTCCAGAAGAAGCGGTAGAGCCGGGAAATGATAGTGACAAAAGTGACGTGGACAACTTCAGTATCAGTAGCGATGGTAGTGAGGATTCTGAGGAAGAGCCCGAGGAACCGGTGGATGATGGAATTCCCGAGAATGCTGTCGGTCAGACCGAACCTGATTTATTTCAATCTCCAAATTCGCCAAAGGGTTATGAAGTGCCTCCGACCGATCGATATGAGCAGGAACCTTTTCGTCGCCCGATGGACAATTGTAAGGACTACCTGAAGACAGTGCCAGGGTTTGTTCGAGTAAGTAATGGGAGTGGTGCAGAATCCAGCAATTCATCTAAATCACAATCTATTCATGAGAATATCGCGAGGGTCTACTTTCCGAGACCAAGACACTACTAGGATCCCGAGGGTCGTTTGAGGAGGATGGATAGGTTGATGTATGAGCGGTTTGTGGTAGAGACCAGGGTAATTAAGAGGTTTGATAAGAATGAGAGGGAACACCAAAGATTATTGGCAAGAACTTCAAGAATTGAGTATGATGGAAATGCAAACAAGAGTGATATCAACAGTCTAAGATCGATGATCGCGAACTTGAGCGCCAGTCTTGATCGAGTTAGGGAAGATCAAGCGAGATTGTCTAGGATGTAGAGTTGGGAGCATCGAGTGAGAGCATCATTGCCCCCAGATTGGAGATTTGTGGACGACTTGGAAATGGAAGCTAATGACTTCATGATCCAGCCACCTGCCAGAGGTGCTTGTATCACTGTGGGAAATCATGTAGCGGTTGAGTGTGGGTCTACGTCAGGGACGAAGAAGGCGACCGAATGTGGGCCGAATGACAAAGGAAAGAGGAAGATGGATGAAGTGGACGAGGAAGATAGCGACGAGGAACCCGAGGAAGATGATGATGAACCGCCATCCAAGAGGCCGTGTGGATCACCACATGTCTAGTTGCTTGTCTTGTATTTTATCTTTGATCATTGTAATAGAACTGTTTTAGACTTTTGTATGATGGCATTGTGACGAAAAACTTGAGGACTTAAGTTTTATGGTGAATGGTTGTAGTGGCAATACTTGTCACAATTTTGGTTGATTATCAATACAATCCATGTTTACCTTTCATGATCTGTGATATGTCTTTAATTTGATCTTTTGTGATGTGAATTGATGAATATTAGTAACTCTGTAGCGATGTGTCGTTGTATTTATATTATGTCTTGAAAGAGAAATCCATCTTAATCTTGATGTGTATACTTACATTGTTTTTCTATTTTCCATGTCTTTGCAGAGAGGTGTATTTGATAACGCACCATGCCTCCAAAGCTAACAGCCGACCGTGTGAACACGATGATTCAGGAAGCCATTGCGAATGCGCTAGAAGCAGATCGAGCAGGGAGGAACCCAGACCAGGGCAGAAATGTGGGGAAACAGCAAGCCCCAAGAGAGTGTACTTACTCTAGTTTCATAAAATGTGGTCCCACGCAATTTCGTGGAACTGGTGGAGCTCTAGAACTCAGGAGATGGTTAGAAAAGGTCGAAAGTACTTTCAAGATTAGTGGTTGTTCAGAAGCGAACAAGGTCAAGTTTGCGGCTGCTACTTTTCTTAACGATGCATTGAGTTGGTGGAACACCCAAGTAGCCACTATTGGGTTAGCAGTAGCGAATGCAAGAACATGGACTGCTACTAAAGCTCTTTTGACCAAGAAGTTCTGTCCGGAAGAGGAGTTAGGTCAATTGGAAGATGAGTTGAGGTACCTGACTTTGAAAAACAATGATATCACTGCTTACACCAGGAGGTTTAATGAACTAAGCCTTTTGTGTCCAGACACCTTTGCCGATGATAACAAGAAGATGAAACAGTACATCAAAGGTCTGTCCAGTAATATCAAGGGTGAGACGACTTCGTCTAAACCTCGGTCGTTTGATGAAGCGGTCCAGATGGCTCACGCGTTGATGGATGTCAAACTCCAAGACAAAAAGAACTTCATTGCTGAAGGAAATAAGAGGAAGTGGGAGGCGGCGCAGAAGAATCAATCCCAGGGTCAAAGCCGAGGTGGAAACCGAAACAACAATGGTCAGAACCGCAATCAGCAGTTCAACCAGCCAAGGAATGAAGGGATGAGAGCTGTGACAAACCCCAGAGGAGCGAAGGTGAATCCCCACTGTGGTCGATGCAACTTGTACCATGTAGGGAGTTGCCCGCCTGCGTGCGACAAATGTGGAAAAGCGGGTCACAGGATGTCTGATTGCCGAACAAAGGGGGTAGCCATTGGGACGAATGCTACGAGAGTGATGGGTTGTTTTGGATGTGGAGAAAGAGGCCATAAGCAAGGAAATTGCCCGAAGGCAGGAAACAAGCAAGGAGGTAACAATGCTGCTGCCGTGAATCAAGTAGGGACGGCTGATAAACCACAAGGTCCTAACGTGGTTACCGGTACGTTTTTGCTAGACGCTTGTTATGCTAGTATTTTGTTTGATTCTGGTTCCGACAAGAGTTTCGTAGATGTTAAATTTAGTCGTCATATCGATAGAAAGCCGGTATTGTTAGCGACCAGTTATAACGTGGAATTAGCCGATGGGAAAATCGTTAGTACGAATTCTATACTGAAAGGGTGTACCTTGAAGTTAGGAAATTACGCTTTTGAAATCGACTTAATGCCTATAGAGCTAGGATCGTTTGATGTGATCGTGGGAATGGATTGGCTGATGGCGCACAGTGCCGTAATCGTCTGTGGAGAGAGGTTAGTTCAGATCCTGTTGAGGAATAAAGTCTTGAAAGTGAAGGGAGACGAATGCACTTCTCGTTTGAAAGTGATTTCTTGTTTGAAAATGATGAGGTATGTAGAAAATGTATGCGATGTGTTTTTGGCACAAGTTTCGAGTGATGGTGATTTAGAGGCGAGGATTGAAGAGGTACCTGTAATCTGCGAATATCCGGAAGTTTTTCCAGACGAGTTGCCGGGTTTACCACCCACCCGTGAGGTCGAGTTTCGAATCGATTTTGTGTCGGGAGCTGCGCCGGTTGCGCGTGCACCCTATCGATTAGCACCATCCGAGTTAAAGGAGTTATCGGATCAACTGAAGGAGTTGATGGATAAAGGATTTATTAGGCCGAGCTCATCACCATGGGGAACGCCAGTGTTGTTTGTGAAGAAGAAAGATGGGTCATTTCGGATGTGTATTGACTATAGAGAACTCAACAAGCTGACGGTTAAGAATCGGTATCCATTACCGAGGATTGACGATTTGTTTGATCAACTGCAAGGTTCCTGTGTATACTCAAAGATCGACTTGAGATCAGGGTATCATCAACTGCGTGTGAGAGAGGAGGATATTCCTGTAACTGCCTTTCGTACGCGATATGGACACCGAAATGGGCTAAAAGTCGAAACAGTCCCTTAATGGGCTCAAATAGGCCCAATAAGAAAAATGTTGTCCAAATAAGCCCAAAATCTCCTATCTGAATTAAAATTCGATTTTAAGAACAAAACTCTGAAGGGCCAAAAGCTGAAAATGTGTTTAAGCTAGCTTATTTCAAAGCAGCTTATTCTTAATGGGCTTTTTGGCCCATTAAGCTATAAGCTGATGCCATAAGCTCAATTTTGACATACAAGCTTCTTTTGAGTTACTTAAGAGATTGTAAAAAGAAAATTGGAAAAAGCACAAGAAATAAGCCTGAAATAAGCCGACTCTCTTCACAAAATGATAAAATAGTCGTTTTTAAGTTCTAGACCACCTCAAGTGCTGATTCAACTTTCAAAAGCTTTTAAATGACTTAATTAAGAAAAATAATCAAAAAGTTTTCAAATAAGCACAAGCAATAAGCCAGAATAAGCAGATAAGCACTTGTTTAAAAGTCAACTTAATGAGTTTTCTAGTAAAAAGTCAAAGTCAAAGTCTAATAAGCTCCAGATCAAATAAATGGGTCAAATGAGAAAGATCTATCACAAAAGATAAGTTGTTGCAAGTCTGGATAAGCCAAATTGGCTTATGAATAAACTGAATGATGTTTTACACTAGCAGGGGCTAGTTTTGGAGGTTGAGCAGTGGGAACTTTTCCCCCTGTTTGACCTTTTTGACTTTTTGTCTTATATGACTTTTTGTTGGATTCAAGTTAAGCAAAGGCACCCAAATGATCAGTTAATCATAAGGAGTCAATATCAATCACAAGAACACAATTTCAAACAGCCAATCAGTGCAGTTAATTCAAAACATCACCAGATATGACACATACATGAACAATAAGCAGTTTGGGTTCAATAAGCACTTTTAGCAAAAATAAGCCAACCAAATTGCACCAAAAGCATACACAAGCTATAATTAATTCAAATAAACAAATTTAAACAGGTTTCATGCAATGGTTCAAGGTCTAGATCAAGATTCAAGCACCAAAAAGTTACTGATGAACTAAGAACATGCAGTTATGAACACTTGCTGATATACTTGACCACCCAGCCAAATTCAAACACTTAAATCTCTTTAACAGGTTATGTTAGGTATGATTTATCACTTTTTATCCTAAGTCTAGGCCTAGAACTAGGTGTGCACCGAATCACAGTCCAAAATATCAACACATCAAGATTTTATAAGCAGATGTTTGATTTAGGTGTTCAAAAGCATAAAACTTGCAGATTATCACTCTATTGCACTTCTTAAGCAAGAACTAGCAACATACAACAGCAAACACTTAACCAATAACACATATACATCAATATGCAGTTCACCCAAACACCCCTTTATATTTTCAAATCAAGATTTTCAAATCAAAAGTTGGATTTAGGTTAGCACATGCATACATAAGCATCAAAACATCAAACTTAAACATAAACATAAACAACAAGATTTGGAGCCCAAGAACAACACATACACAAGCAGAACTCAAATATCACAAATATCCAAATTTTTGACAGATTTTGAGATTAAGGGTTCAAACCTTTGTTGATCCCAAACTTAGATCGATTTAGCTTTATGTATACGAGATTAGATCAAGTTATACACTTAGAGAAACCTTTGTATATGTATATGACAATCTAAGTGCTATGCGGAATTAACACTTAAACAAGAACACAAAGATGTAAACAAACTTTCACTTTGATTAATGATAACAAACTTGCTTACAATGAAGTGTTTAACGTATGAAAACTTATGTTGAACATTAACCTAAAGGTCTTCTTTTATAGATATAAGAAGCCTTGTACAAGAGTCTACGTATAAACTATTCTAGGTAAAGATAAATATAGAAAATACAATGTTGAACTTATCCTTACTAGAAACAAACTAGAAACAATATACGCGTAGACTATATCTTCCCATCAGTGCTTGTCTTCAATGTATCAACGCTTGACTTCTTCTTGTCAACGCTTGATCTGTCAGCGTTTGTTTTCTTCCTGTCAACGCTTGTTTTACTGTTGTCAGCGCTCAAGTAGACTGGCTATATTTTATTCACAACAATCCTCCCCTAAACTTAATATTTACTCTAATAATCAAGTTTCTGAATAAACATTAAGAACTAGGAGGAATCTTACAAACTTGCTCATATTGGTAATAAATATGTCTGATCAAATCTTTGGCTACGTCACTTGAATAATCAATCTCCAGCTGTGTAGTCTTCATCTTCTCCAAGACTTCCTTGGACAGGGAATACTGAGCATCAACAAGAAGATACTCAGCAAACTTTGTAGAACTCAAGTAATATACACCAGCAGTTGAATACAAACGCCATTGAAGACCACATAGATCATCTTCAAGATCCTTCCAAATAGCAGGATCTTCATCTCTTGGTCCACACATTCTCTTGAATGTTGACCAAAGTTTTATTCCATTGACTGAAGTTGGAGCTTTAGTCTCATACTTGGCCTCTAACAATCTCCATAGATCTACCAAGTCTTCTCTATCAAAACTTGCAAACAAAGATATAAGAGTGGTAAAAGTGTGAACCTCTTTCCCATACCTGCCAATCTTCCAGAACCCACATTCATCTTCTTCATAGCTTATAATAGGGTTCCTGGAATCAAGAGGTAACACTTGCACCATATCTAAAGCTTCTAATGGTGAGAGCATGAGGCTCTTTCTTATAACAGCTTCACTTGGATTTAACCTATCCATATCTTTGGGAAACTCAAGAGGGACTCCCTTCTTCACAGGTCTGGGAACAATCATTGCCTTCTTAAGCTCCATCTCTTCTGCAAGTTCTTCTTTCCTTTCATCAGAAAGAAGTCTTAGAGTGTTTTCTTCCTGCACTCTTACCCAAATGGGATAAGCTTTGAACTCCAACTCTTCAAATGTCAATCCAATCAGTTTCTTATAAGTCCATCCTGTTCCATGACATCTGAGTAGCATGTAGTACAACTCCCTTCTATCCCTTTTCAAATTTGAGAGAACATTGCTTGCTTTGTGTTTCAGAATGACCTTGCAATCCTTTTGTACTCTGAGAAGAATCTCCAAACCCCATATTTGATCCCATATTTGATCTGAAATAGTCAAATGTGGATTCTCAATACACCTATCTTCCCAAGCATGGTACATCTGAACAACTTCTGGCATGTCAAAATCAACTTGCAACTTCAACTCATTCAACTTCTCTTTTGCCAACTCATCACCATACTCAAGTCTTTCTGGTTGTTCTATAATCATTACACTTGAGTCTGAACTGGCTTCATCACTTCCTTCTTGCTCTTCTGAAGTGACAACAAAAGGTGATTCACCCACCTTCTTTCTTTCTTGTTCCATAATTTGTGCAGCCAACCTTCTATCAAACTCAATCTGTGTTGCATTCTTTGGAACATCTACTTGTACCATAATAACCTTACTCTTATCTAATGGATCAATGGTGGGAAGATAGATGGTAATACCTGTGAAGAAACTTCTTTGATGATGGATCATGACTGGAATACATCAACCTCATCTGCAGGCCTGTCAACACTCACTTTTGCTTTGTTAGCGCCCAAGTTACTCATGTCAGCGTTCAAATCTTGCTTGTCAACGCCCAAAGTACATGTCTCAGCGCCTCTTGTAATTTCCACCAACATGGCTGTAAATGACAAATTTAAGTTTGTAGGAGAGACTAGAGACGTATCAAAACCTTTATGTTTCTTCAAACTAGTTAGCGCCTCAGCAACACCCAAAGATTTACCATCATGGGAGCCCTTATCACTCACATTTATATGTTCATCCTCCCCTTTGGAAGATTCCTCCATCCCTCTCCTTATGCTAGCATTTTCCAAAACAACAATCCTCTCCCTCAACTGTTTGAGTTCAAGGCCTTGTGTACTGACAATATGTACCAAGTCTACATTTTGCTTTTGCAAGCTTATGCAGACAGCCGTCAATTCCATTAAGGTCATTGGTTCCAATCTGCCCTCCTCTAAAATGGGTATTTGACCTCCAAAGTTAGATTCATTGGGCATGGATGAGGTCTTAATGATGGTAGGACTGTCTTGGCCAGCTTCTAAGCCAGAACCAATAGTCCCAGCCTCATCCATAGCACCAACCACACTTGTGGTGGTGGTTCTCTCTGCTACATGGCTAGGACCACTAGAGGAGAACACTCCAGTAGTCCTTTGGCATTTTTGTAACCTATATTGTGTTTGGGGAGAAGATGATGTGGATTGGGTGGATGTGGGTTGGTTAAGGGGTGTTTGGGTCTGTGAAGGATTGATGTCAACGTTTGGAATAGGCATGTCAACGCCAACATTTAATGTGTCAGCGTCGAAGGGTTCTTGGTCAAGTTGCATGTGTTGTGGTGAAGGTAATGGTTCAGGTATTGGGTCAAGTTGAGGTTGTGGGTCTGGTTGGGGTCGTGCTGCTTCAATGACAGCAACCATAGCTGGGGTTAGGGGTAAGTCACGATGTGGGGGTGAGTTCATCTTTGTAAAAATTGCTTTCTTTTGCACAGGGATCTCATAAAAATCATCATGATCCCTTGTGCAATAACTTTGGACATCAAAAACCATTTGTAAAAATCTGGGATAAGCTAAAGTCATTTTGTTCCCTTTATTTTTACACATGCCCTCAAAAATCATCTTGGAATAATTAAACTTTTTCCTAGTAGCAATGCACACAATAGCACTTGCAATAGATCTATTGATCTCATTGTGTGCAGTACACTTGGGACTCAAACATTGCAAGAGGACATGTATTAGGTACTTCCAGGCTGGGGGAAACTCCTGTTTATGATATTTGTTTAAAGTTCCCTCATCAGGGAAAGGATAACCCAAAGCCCTTAGTCCTTGTTCTATTTCATTAATGGGGAGGGTGGTTATACCAGCAGCATCATCAAGATGCAAAGCTTGGCGAACCAAAGCTTCAGTAACCACACATGTGCGCCCATGAACAATAGATGATAATGTAGTCACTCTATTAACTGTGGAGGAACTAACATTGTTCCAAAACTGTTTAATATGTGTGACAGGAATGAGTGGAGCATGAGAAAGAGCATACGTAATTGGGGATGCATTCAAATACGCCACCATTTGTGTATATTGGGGAAACAGAGTGTCATCAACGTCCAAGTATGCTACCATGTTGTGTTGACTCCTGAATCCCAATTCCAAATCAGATGGTTTAAATTTTGGTGCCATTGTTGAAAGCTGTTTGAAAGATTGATAAAGATGAAGTATAGGAGAAAATATTGTTAGACAAGAATGATAGGTACCATGTTTAGAATAGGAGCCAAATATATAGGAGAGAAAAATGCATGTGATTGGTCAAAAATTAGGCAACTATTTTCAAAAATACAATCCTGAAAATATTGAAAAGAAATAAGTTTATCTCATGCATTAATTGAAAGTTATCTACTCCCAAAATTACGGCGCAAAAATTCGTCAAAAAGTAACAACTGGGTAGGTCCCATTGAGTGTCAACGGTCAAAAATAACCCATCAACGCCCAACGGCTATATTCTTGTCAACGTTTACCAAAGCCATGTCAGCGTCTAAATTGGTCACAACAACGCTTGGAAAAATACTTGTCAACGCCCAAAAATAAAAATTTATCAAAATTAAAAATGAACTTAAAAAGTAATTTATCCTAGAGAAGATAACCTATAAGTTGATAATTATCATAGGGCGGCAAGCACTGTCCAGTTATGCACACTTGCTTATGCAAGATAGACATAGCAGTCCTCTAGTGTCCCTTGCTAACCAAAACTCTTAACAACTAAGTTACCTCATAAAATTCATTGTTACTCCCAGGTAAAACCCATGATAAAATCATTCCCAAGTCTCCCAATAGACCACAACCAATTCTAGGCCAAAAATGTCTTGGCAGCATGCATAGTATATCAACTTTGCATGCTACAGTGCCTCATGATTTAGTAAAACTAACTCATACTCACCTGTGGACACAATCTAGAATTGTGATAAGAGTATCATAAGGATACCCAAAAGTCCTAAAGGTTCCTAAAACCTCCCCTTAAACTGTGATACAAATGTTGCCAAAAATATGCATGAACATAAAAAATTTAGGTCAAGATAGGAATAGAAAATTCCAACCATCATCCATAAATAAAAACATGCTCAAATGATTCTCCAATGATCCATAAGCAACTCTATATCCAATGGTATAATGCTAACACCACCTGCACATTTAGATTGAAAACCACAAAA
Source organism: Glebionis coronaria (assembly GCA_025667525.1). NCBI lineage: Eukaryota > Viridiplantae > Streptophyta > Magnoliopsida > Asterales > Asteraceae > Glebionis > Glebionis coronaria. The sequence continues at coordinate 338,906,411 of CM046881.1, read as the reverse complement.
CTAACATTGTTGCTGACAACGCCCCGATAACACTTGTCAGCGTTAAGAAAAGCTTTGTCAGCGCTAGACAAATATATTGCTGACAACGTCACAATAACACTTATCAGCGTTAAAGCAACCTTTGTCAGTGTTAGAAAAATATAGTGGAAAATCTAAATCCTCAAAAAGACCAATAACAATGCATTATCTTGTACATATTTTTACAAAAAGACCCTAAATCACATATTATGTGAGATTGATCATTCCAATACTTGTTACCAAGTATTGAAATCTTCCAGCATCAAAAGGTTTAGTTAGTAAATCAGACACATTTTCTTCTGTGTCAACCCTATCTGGTTGTATTAAACCCTTTTCAAAACAATCTCTTATAAAATGGTGTCTAATTTCTATGTGTTTGGTTTTAGAATGATGTACATGATTCTTAATAATGCATAAAGTGCTGTTATTGTCAACAAATATCTTGGTATGCATGAAATTATACCCATAGTCTAACAGCTGGTTCTGAATCCATAAGACTTGTCCACAACAAGCAACTGCAGCAACATACTCTGCTTCAGTGGTAGAATTAGCCACCACTGTTTATTTCTTGCATTGCCAAGATATCAACCTGCTCCCAAGAAACTGACATCCACCAGTTGTGGATTTTCTATCAAACTTATCACCTCCATAGTCACTGTCTGAATATGCAATAAGATCCAAAGGTGAATCTTTTGGGTACCACAAGCCAAGACTGGGATAACATCTTAGATACCTAAGGATTCTCTTGACAGCATAAAGATGACATTATTTGGGAGTCACTTGATGGCGTGCACAAGCACACACAACAAACATGATGTCAGGTTTGGAGGTTATGAGATACATCAATGAACCAATCATTGATCTATAGTGCCTCACATCCACATCCTTTCCATCTCCAATATTTCCCCAAGGGTGTTCTCTATCCATAGGAGTAGTAGCCCTCTTTTCATGTGGAGAAAAACCAAACTTCTTCAAGATCTCAGCCACATATTTATCCTGGGAGATGAAGATACCATCTTCTTTCTGCTGAACTTGTAACCCAAGAAAGAAGTTCATCTCCCCCATAACACTCATCTTGAATTTGTTTGTCATGAGCTTGGAAAAGTCTTCACTCATCTTTGGATTTGTGGATCCAAAGATAATATCAGCAACATAGACCTGAACAAGTAGAATATCCTTACCATTCTTCTTTGTAAACAATGTCTGATCTATGGTGCCCCTCTTGAATCCATTGTCCACCAAATAAGTGGATAATGTGCCATACCATGCTCTTGGGGCTTGATGAAGTCCATACATAGCCTTCTTGACTCTATACACCTTGTCTGGATTCTCTGGGTCTTCAAAACCATGAGGGTGCATCACATATACCTCCTCAACAATTGTTCCATAGAGGAAGGCACTCTTCACATCCATTTGATAGACAGTGAAGCCCATGCATGAAGCATAGTCTAGAAATATCCTTATAGCTTCAATCCTTTCAACTGGTGCAAAGACCTCCTCATAGTCTATCCCTTCCTCTTGTGTATATCCCTGAGCCACTAATCTTGCTTTGTTTCTGACAATAAATACCTCTTTCATGTCTCTTGTTTCTTAGAACCCATCTTGTCCCAATAGGTCTGACATACCTGGGACAATCAACTAGCTCCCAAACATCCTGAATTACAAATTGGTGAAGCTCATCCTGCATTGCTTCCACCCAACTTGGTTCTTTGAGAGCATCAAATATCTTCTTGGGTTCCTGTTGTGACAGAAAACAGACAAACAAACATGCTTGCACAAGAGGGGTATCAACCTTCTTGTGAATATTGGCAATAAATCCACTAAGACTTTGATGAGATCTTCTAGTCTGAACATGAGTCATAATATCACTAATGATTTGAGAAGTAGGGTGATTCTTCATAGTGTAAGTAAGAACTCCTCCCTCAAATAGTCTGGTATCTTCAATCTCATTATCCAAGTTGCCAATATCTTCATCAGATTCTCTTTCATCAATAATAGGATGAACCTCTTCATATGAATCGGAAGGTTCACCTTGTTCAAAATTAGAAGAGAAAAGATGCTCAAAAGTGTTGTCAACACCTGAACCTTGGTTGTCAGCGTTTGGGTTGTCAACGCCTGAAATGGTGTTGTCAACGCTTGAGCCATCAACGTCTGAATTTGTCCTGTCAGCGCTAGATTTGCCTTTGTCAGTGCCTAAAGGACCATGCATGTTGTTAACTGGTGATACTTGGGGACCATCATTATCCTTTCTAGCAGCAGCAGAAGCAAAAGCATCTGTCCATATGGGAATTGTGACATACTCTTGGATGGGAGATGACTTGTCTGCTTGTGATCCAACCTCTTCATTAACCTGTGTACCTGAAACATCAACCACTTGTTCTTCCACAACATTTGAAGTTACCTTCACAATGTCTGGATTAGTGACAGGCATATAATTTAAAGTCCTAGATAGAGGTTCTAGGTCAAACAACCAATTTGGACTACTTTTAGGATCACTAGGTTTACTCTCTAAAAACCTAACATGTACCCTCTCAAGAATACGTTTTTCCTTCTTAAGGTAAACCCTATATCCCTTGCTCTGCACTGAATACCCCATGAAGTAGCCTTCATCACCTTTTGCACCAAATTTACCTAAGGCATCACTAGTATCAAGAACAACTACATGACAGCCAAAAGGTTTAAGAAAACCAATATTAGGTTTCCTTCCCCAAAGTAATTCATAAGGTGTTTTGTTCTGTATCTTGTTGACCAATGCTCTATTTTGAACATAGCATGCTGTATTCACAGCCTCAGCCCAAAAAGCTATAGGGAAATGAGCATCAGCCAACATGGTTCTGGCTGCTTCAATTAGGGTTCTATTCTTCCTCTCAGCAATCCCATTTTGTTGTGGGGTTCTGGCAACACTAAACTGCCTAGTAATCCCTTTCTTGGCACAAAAATCATCTAAAAGTTTATTTCTAAACTCACCACCATTATCACTCCTAAGCATTTTAACTTCATTACCAGTCTTCTTCTCAATCTGAGTGATAAAGTCAATTAAAGTGTCAACAGTGTCACTCTTCATAGCCAAAAAGAAAGTCCAAGTAAACCTAGAAAAGTCAACTGTGATGACAAAGCAGTATGATTTACCATTCAAACTTTCTATATTGGTTGGACCAAATAGGTCCATATGAAGCAAGTGAAGTGGTCTAGTACTAGAGTGCACCTGTTTAGACTTGAATGAGACCTTGTGTTGCTTGCCTTTAAGACATGCAACACAAGAGTGGTCATTGTGGAAAGCCTTTTCAGGCAAGCCATCAACCAAGCCAAGTCTCACAAGCATGTTTATATTCTTAAAGTTTATGTGCCCTGGTCTCCTGTGCCATAGATTACTCTCATCTACTGAAGCTTTTGCATAAAAACATGACATATTATTATTCATCCTAATACCATTAAGATTCACATTATAGATGTCTTTATGTCTAGGTGTTCTATAGTCAATATATTTCTCATCAGGGATCTTATAATCCTTGCTTAACACCAAGCATTGAGTATAAGTAAACAGAACTTTATTTTTGTTATCACAAACTTGTGATACACTAAAGAGATTGTAATCAAGTTCCTTTACCAGAAACACGTTTTCAAAACGCAAGTTCTTGGTGAGAAGTGTTCCTTTGCCTGTGATAGTTCCATATTCGCCTCCAAAGTAAACCTTATCACCATCCTTAATGGGAGTGAAGTTAGTAAGATAATCTTCCTTCCCTGTCATGTGCCTTGAGCATCCACTGTCCGAATATCCATAATCAATGACCTGTTTTTGAATGCCCTGCACATAAAGAAAACAAGTTAGTTTTCTTTGAGAACCCAAGCCTTAGCAGACTTGGATTCATCTGGTTGTTCAACAAGAACAGACTTAGTTCTTATAACAACCCCTTGTTCATCCCTCTTTGGATGAAATACCCAGTTAACCCCAATAGGTTTTGTAATGACCTTTGAAATGTAATTAAATCTGTTGCAGGTCATAGAAATCCCATTATCATTAGGGTTTTGATCTTTCTTAGGTCTCCATGTCAAGCTTGAAGAAGCTTTAGACCCTTTACCACGTGGTTGCAAATATTTTGTTAGAAGTATTTAAAGTGATGGTCAAAGAAGTGAAGTCACATATTATATGACCACCCCTTAGGGGGAGATTGTTAGAAGTATTTAAAGTGATGGTCATATAATATACCATTGCGAAGCTCGTGGAAAATGCTATTCAACAGTGTCGAGAGTTCTATGTCATTATTATGCATGAAACGGGAATTAGTCCCGAATACACAAATGAGGAAGGCCTCCTATTCATGTAAGCCTTAGTATAAAAGGCATAACCATCCTCATTTGTGTGTGTGTCTCCCATTGTATCTTTTCTCTTCTTCTTGTTTTAGAGAGAGAAACTCTCCTTAATTTCTCTCACTAGAATCATCTACCTTGTATCTTTCTAATTCTTCTTCATCTAATCTAATATTCCATTCTTAGTTTTAATCTTGATCTTATTCATCTTTATTTCTTGTTCTTATAAGTCGTGTGATTAGTTCTTACAAGTGGTATCATTCGCCAAGGGATTCGTGGATAGCTCGTTGGTGTTCTTCAAGTCGTATACCTTCCTTAATCGTGTAGTAGTGATTTGGGCATCTTGGTTTTGGCTTAAAAACAAGTCTTTTGGATCAAAAGTTGAGAAATTTCTTGTTTTTTCATCTTTCCGAAATTCTTGCAAGTTTCACCATCGGAAAGTACAAAGGGAGTGTGGCCAGATCGCAATAACCTCTAGGTTCTACTTTGCGATCTAAAGAGTTCGATACCTATTCCGATCTGGACATTCCGATCGTTCTTTGCGATCTGGGATTCCGACGGTTTTTTAGGTACTTTGAGACGCTACTCTGCCAAATTGATCTTAGCCACATTCCGATCTGAAGATTCCGATCTGAACATTCCGATCTAAGCATTCCGACAGGTCATCATTGCGATCTAGGATTCCGATAGTAGGACATTCCGATAGAAGCACATTCCGATCTAGGATTCCGATCAACACATTCCGATCTAGGATTTCGATCTTCACATTCCGATCTAGGATTCCGATCTGCACATTCCGATAGAGCGATAGAGGGACATTCCGATGGATCATTCCGATCAACATTCCGATGGAAATTCTGTTTGAGTAATTTTTAGACTTAGCCACTATCTAGACTAGTCTCGGAACATACTTTACACGAAGATCAAAAAAAAAAAAAAAAAAAAAAAAAAAAAATTTGGCGGGAAAACCATAGTAAAATTTAATTTTTCCTAGACCATTTTTAGGCCATTTAAGCTTCAATTTCAAATTTTGGCTATGCGAAAAAAATTTTCGACCAAAAATTCAAATTTTCGGAACAAAATTCAAATTTTCAGGCCAAATTTCAAATTTTTAGGTTTTATTTTTATTAAAAATTTCATTTTTTTCAAGTTTTTCCCTACTAGTTATTGGCTATTTCTAACTCGATTTCACATTTTAGTGTTTCAAAATTTTTTCGGATTACCGTTTTGTCGGACTGAGGAATTTTTTTGTCGGGCTGGAAAATTTTGGCAAACTTTGATTTTGTTGACACCCCAACACACGCTTTCTACGAATTGAGATCCTGTTTTTCACACGACTTCTACTATGAGTTATCAACAAGATAGGGATGCTGCGGGTTTTGAGCATCGTGATAGACATGTAAGAAAGAAGAGGAATGTTGCCCATCTCCAGTCTCAGCTTCTTATAGCACAAAAGGAAGAAGCAGGAATTCCACTTCTAGCTGAAGAGTTTGATATCATGGCATCTGCAGCAGCATATGATGAGGCAGAAGAGGTGACTCCCGACTCCATCTTGATGGCTAATTCACAGCAATCATCCACATCGGTAGTTCAACTTGACAGAGCTCCTGTGTATGATTCAGACGGTTCCTCTGAGGTACACCCACGTCTCAATGCTAATGAGTTATATAATATGTCTAATCAGGAGGAAGAGTATACTGAGTCACTTGAGCCTTCCACTGAGACACACGGGGTTCAAACGAATAATAGCAATATTATTTCTAATGCACCCAGTGTGGACCTTAGTGGGGATCAAGTAGCGCAACCTACAACCCTTCCTGACGAGACGCATGCGTATTATAAATCATTATTTGATAAGCTTCCCAAGGATGTTGCTCATGCGAATGTGGTTAATAATAAGTTTAGAGAAACTAATGCCAAATTGACCACTGAGCTTACGGGATATAAGGAACGGGAGAAAAGTTTTGAGATTCATCATGCTAAAATCAAGGAACTTGAACAAGCTCATGCTACATCGGTTTATCAAGAAAAATGCACCACTAAGAAATTAAATGCCTTACATTTAAGTAGTGCAAAAAAGATAAGCGAATTGAATGATGAAATCACCTCTCTTAATAAACAGCTTTCAACTGAAAAATCTATCGTTTCTGACTTAAAAGGAGAAATAAAAAAGCTGAAACATGATTTCAAAATTCGAGAAGATGGGCTTCTTGAGGATTTTTGCAATGCTCAGGATAGGATTAGGGACTTAGACAACCTTTTGGTAAAACGTGGACAATCTATGCAGACGATAAATATGCTCGCACCTAAAGTGAATGAGATAAATTACACCCGTTACAAAATGGCTTTAGGTTGTCCTCTTCCTCCCAATCCAGAATACCTTAAGCAGGTTCAGGCCACAAATCAAACTCTATATAATGGTAGTGTGCTCGTGTCTGATGAGCATGATCCTCCTAGTGTGCATGATTCTGAGGAAACTACTGAACTTGCTGAAGAAACTCGTTTAAGAATGAAAAAGCTTGATAAAGAAGTGACACCTGTTTACTATCCAAAAGTTAATCCTCCAACGGTTTTTGTTCGATCTAAAACTAGTACCGAATTGCTTTTGCTACCTAGTGAGGAATTGACAGAGGATCCTCCTAAACCAAGTGTTGCACGACGATTTCTTAACGAGCTCAAAGATAATTTTGTCATTCTCAAACGGGTTGTTAACGCCAAAATGACTGGAGGAAACTTTACATCACCCGTTCATGTCGAGTTACAAAAAGTGCTTCATACAGAAATCAATCCCATTATTAATCAAGTTGATGCGAGGATAGGCAATCTTGAGAACGCTTTTCTAAAAGAACTAGCCAAATTTGTTGAAGACTTCAAATCTTTGGCGAAGGAGGCTGATGAATCTCTTGATAGAATTAAAGTTTTGGAAAGCGACCTCGCATGTCTCTCGAAATCAAGTGACAGTGGTGATTGTGTTGATAGTAACCCCGTTGCGGTAAACATCTCTGTGTCAGACAATGAAACCCTCCAAAATGAGCTTGATCGTACGAAAGAGAAAATGGAGTCTTATGTCATCAAAAAGGACAACGAATTCACCGATCTTTGGAATAAATATGTCAAAAAATGTGATGAATGTAAGGATGACAAACTCTCGTATGATAAAGCTTACTATGAACTGCAACAAACAATCGAACAGCTAAAAGCTCAGTTAGGAGGTGAATATCATGACAGTGAGCCTTCAACAAATGTTAATCAAAAAGAGTTCACGATTCTTCAACACCGATATGATTTTCTTCAGAAACATTGTCATTCTCTTGAACTTGCTTTGCAAACCAAAGTTGGAAAAGTTCCTGATGACAATAATTTACAAGTAAAACTCTCTGAATCATTTCGTGAATTGAATGAAAAGAGTAAGGATATTTCTGATCTGAAAGCTCAGTTGCAAGACAAAGACATCGCGATTGCTGAGTTGCAGAAACTTGTTGGAAAGATGGGTGGGAAAACTGTGGAAGCTAAGGTTGTAAAATCAGTTGTTAGACAACCCAATGCGTACAAAGTACCAAAGCCATCTATCTTAGGAAAACCGCCTTCTAATGTTTCTAGGTTACCTCCTAATACCGATGTGCCATCGACTGTACCAAAACCAGCCATCTCACTCTATGTTCCTCCATTTAGAAAACCCACTCTTGCTAAACACAACTCTGTGAATGCACCTTGCACTACTCCTAAGAGTAATCCCAAGTGTGTGACTCTTACGCCCACAAAGGAATCTAATGGTTCAAATGACGTTGGTCAAACCAAAAACCTAGGGGATGGTAAGCAAAAAGGGAACATTCAGAAAGTAAACCATGTGTATTCAAAACCTAGTAAACCAACAACCGCTAGAGTTCAACACACACCTAATGGTAATCAACCAAAACCTAGGACCCCTTCCCAACAACCTAGGAATTGGCAATCACCAATAGGTAGCCGTGTTTCGAACATAGTGCCTGAACGGTCAGCAAATCCTAGGTACACAAGACCTTTCGAGAATCCCAAACTCACTGTATGCCCCACGTGTAAAAAGGGCATCCACCATGGAAATCATGCTCATTGCATTCTGCAATACCTCTATGAGGTAAACTCTCGTGCTTTCACACAGAGAAAGAATGCAGAATCCCATAAGACAACAAGGAGACTCCCACCCGTCATAAAGAAAAGCAATGACAATAAATCCTCAAGGCGGATCAATGCAGGACCTAGTTTCTCTCCAAAGAAGTCTTCCGCTGTGCAAGAGAACACTAATCCTAGATCTAGTATTCAGTGGAAACCCACGGGTAGGATCTTTAAGAAAGTCGGTCTTAAGTGGATTCCCATCAAGAAGAGTGATGACACCTGCTCCAGCACTAATGCGAGTGTCTTGAATATAGAAAATGCTTTTGTTACTCCTAACACTAGTATTTGTGCAAATTCTTCTTCTGTCATTGCAGGTACTTCAACGGATTCTGAATCCATTTCTTCAAAGGGTTCCAATTATGTACATTCAACATCACCCTCTTCTGCTGTACAAAGGTCTATTTTGGATTATTTTAAAAAACATTGAAAATCAAAATACAAAAATATAAAACCTATAAAAACAAAACAAAAAAAGAAAAAATCTTTCATAAATACCAAAAATATTCTTCTCGACATGTCTTTCAGTTTCGATAATATGGACGTACCTAGAAATGTCGCTCAATAACGACACGGGTGTGTACATAAAGCTCGAATGAAAGTTCAAATGTTTTTCAAAACATGTCATTTCCCCTTTCTTCATATGATTTGCAGTTACCTCAGATTGTGACTCGTGCCTCAAAGAAAGGAAAGTTGATCACGGATGATAACTTATCCTTAACAACGGGAAAATAAAATTTCTCGGTCATGAGCTTCCGATAAAAACATTCCATGTTTTAAGCTCATGTAAACGACTTACAGTTAAATGTCAGACTGTAACTCGAACTTCAAATAAAGGAGAGTGTATTTTTAAAGATAACTTATCCTAATAACGGGTAGAGCAATCTATCTCGGGTTGAGCTTGTCACAAAACATTCAACGTTTTGAGCTCAACATAATGGCTTATAGTCACATGTCAGACTATAACCCGGTCCCTAAATAAAGGAAAGTCTTTGACTTATCCTCAACAACGAGAAATTCATGTTTCATCACTAGTTTCACAAAAATTTCAATTTCATGCAATTTTTGAGGGGGAGAATAGTGATTAAAATGTGTTATCTTGAATAAGGTCTTTGATATAAGTGCTTTCCCTTCCTAATATGTGCAAAAATTTCTCCTTTTATGATGCACATATGTAGGGGGAGCGTTTTTGGTGATATAGAAAACTTTCAAGGTGTAAACATTGATTTCTTCAACACCTTGACTGCATTTTCAAATGATTTTTCTGGTTACGATATCTATACCCTTCAACACATAAATTCACGATGGTATTGGTGTCAAAAGGTGGTTAGGTATTCGTCCTATGATCCAACCAGAACCGGAGGGATCTTCCCAGGGACAATCCATTAGAACTTAGAAGTCATCAGGAAAGATGGAGTAGTTGAGTGTACGGGAATAATGCCGACTAATGACTTAAGCTAGCACTGGAACAATCACAACAAGGTGCTAGTTATGACGTCTTGGTAAGCATTGAAGGGGTTGAAGAATGAAAAAGAAATGTAAGGATAAAGGGTGTAAAGAAAGAAGCCCTCCATACAACTTAGGCAGAAACCGGGTCAATACATCTATTATCAGAATAACTTTGATGATTTCTGATACTGAAGACAAAGCATCATGGACCCAGTGATGCAATGCACAACCCTTCCCAGCCTACTCAAGCTTCTCTCAAAAGAAGTTTGTTTTATTGTCACGGAGTTCAACTTATTTCTATCAACTTTCTCACTCCGAGATAGTAGATATTGAATAGGTGGCAGTCTGCTCCAGCCTCCGATCACCAAATAAACGTGCACTCATAGAGTCTAGAGCCAACGAGATTCATCAAAAAATCTCATTAGGACACTTATTCCATAGATCAATTGTTGTTCATCATTAGAACACAAGCGATGATTTACAGAGTCCTACGCTCTATCCTTGTGGTATTGCTAGAACATTCAGAGTGATACTCTTTAGTATTCACAGTGATGAATGGAAATCCTTCCAGTGTTAACATCAAACAGCACTGCGGTAGGTCATATGTAAGATTCACTTGAATCAAACATATGTTAACTGGAAAGCAACAGTGGTTTGATTCTTAATTGATTCAAACTCGTTCCAGGTCTCGACGCAATATCTTTATGATCTTGCCAGAACATTCAGAGTAATACTATTCAGTATTTACAGTGACGAATGGAAATCCTTCCAGTGTCATCATCAAACAGCACTGCGGTAGGTAACTTGTGCGATTCTATATGAATCAAACTTGTGTCAACTGGAAAGCAACGATGGTTTGATTCTTAATTGATTCAGACTTGTTCCAGGAAAGTGAATTGACGACTTAATCAGCAGAATGGAACTGCATGATTCACTCCTTACTTTGAATTATCTTTCGATATATTCAAGTATTGAGAACGGCTACCACAGCTGGAAATCCTGTCAAGGAAGTTCTTTGAACTTACCTGATCACAGGTACAGTATTCGTACTGTATAACGGGAAACCGGTGGAATGCAAACGGTGGCGTTATCTCAAGAGTCGCAATTCAAGGCCACATATTCAGGATTATTGAAGAAAGCTCAAGAACATCTAAAGACAAAGACTTCTGCTACTCTGATGATCAAGGGAGATTGTTTACAAGCTTTCAAGTCAACACAAAACATGAGTATGTGGAGAAAGACACAAGAACACAAGCTGGCAAAGCTTCAAGATCAAGTCAAGGAAAAGATCAAAGATCCAAGATCACAAGTCATGAAAGGATCGATGAAAGAACTCTCAAGACAACGAGCTTCAAAGTCTGCAACAACAAAGAAGTGAAGTCACATAATACATGACCACCACTTAGGGGGAGATTGTTAGAAGTATTTAAAGTGATGGTCAAAGAAGTGAAGTCACATATTATATGACCACCCCTTAGGGGGAGATTGTTAGAAGTATTTAAAGTGATGGTCATATAATATACCATTGCGAAGCTCGTGGAAAATGCTATTCAACAGTGTCGAGAGTTCTATGTCATTATTATGCATGAAACGGGAATTAGTCCCGAATACACAAATGAGGAAGGCCTCCTATTCATGTAAGCCTTAGTATAAAAGGCATAACCATCCTCATTTGTGTGTGTGTCTCCCATTGTATCTTTTCTCTTCTTCTTGTTTTAGAGAGAGAAACTCTCCTTAATTTCTCTCACTAGAATCATCTACCTTGTATCTTTCTAATTCTTCTTCATCTAATCTAATATTCCATTCTTAGTTTTAATCTTGATCTTATTCATCTTTATTTCTTGTTCTTATAAGTCGTGTGATTAGTTCTTACATATTTAGGTTTGGTTACGTTTCTGTCAGCGTTGGATTTGGTCTTGTCAACGCTGAAATTACCCTTGTCAGCGTTGAACCTAAGGTTTGCTACAGAAACCCATTGCCTGTTAGACCAAGTATTGGTCTTTTGAAATGGTCTTTGTCCATGAGTGTCAGACCCTCTAGTGAAGAGTGGGGCTGGTCTAACAACTTTTGGACTTTGGTGCACACAAGGTTTGGGTCTGACAACGTTTGACTTTTTAACAGCGTTGACCTTGGAAGCGTTGACACACTTATATGCTAAATGTGAAAAGCTACCACAAGTGTAACAGGCTTTTCTAGACACAACCCTAGGTCTAGAAGAGAAGAATCCTGTTCCATCATCACTAACTTGGATTTTAGGTGACCTAGTATTCCTATACATCTCTGCATACTTAATGCTAGGTTTTCTAACAGTGTTTGAGCCAAGGTCAACAGCCTTACCAGTGATTGGGTTTGTTACCTTAATAGGGGTTTACTCATTAGGACTTTCACATAACAAGCCACCCTTAACAAATAGGGTAGGGTTGGCTTTCTTCCATTCATTTAAGTCAGTCAACTTCTATTGATACTCTTCAACTGGGGTAACAACTCTTGGTGGAGGAATAAATTCCTCTTCTTGGAGTTCTGGTAGACCAGTCCAAGATAGGTCCTTTCTTTGGACACCATAGAAGTCACCAGCTGGTGGTGGAACCACAGTATAGTCTTTCATCCCAATCCCTGTCATGTCCTTAGGATCCCTTTGTTTATTAACACATTCTCCTAGGTTTTGTGTGGCCTTATCAAATCTCTGAATTTTAAGGCCAACATTATCCTTATTCTTAATGGCTTCATCTAACTTAGCCTGTAACTCACTATTAACCCTTACCATGATGTTCCTAACATCATTACTAGCATCTAACTCATGTTTTAAGATATTTATTTTATCTTTTAAGTCAAATTCCATTTTCTTGTACTCAGAAACTGTTTTCTCAGTTTGAGTGAGAGCTAATTGATAGTTAGACAGTTTGCATCTCTCAGTACTCACATCATCTAACAACCTTACCACCTCTTTGTTAAGTCTCTCAGTATTTAACCTACAACCTTTACTAAAAAAAGCATCATCGTATACCTCATTATCTGATGAAGAAGAGGAGTGTGCCATGAGAACATATTGAACATGCTCTTCTTCTTCTTCTATCTCAGCAACCAAAGCTTTATCCTCGTCCCCATCTTTAGCCAAATAGCTCCAATCTCATCCCATACCATCAATTTCTTGCACTGCAACCATGGCCTTAGGATCCTGAGCCTTAATAATTTGGCTTGAGGGTTTGCCAGCATCAGATCTTCTAGGAGGTCTGCATTCCCTCACGAAGTGCCCCATACGATGACAATTGTAGCATTCAACCTTGGATTTGTCAAATCCAGCAGTGTCCTTTGCATTAAAGGTCATCTTCTTCTTAAACCTTCTATTCCACCTGTGTACTCTTATACTAGCAAGAGCCATGTTCCACTTATATCCATCTCTTCCAAGTGCTCATCACTTATTTGCTCAAGGTCCTCATATGTAATCACTGAACCATTGGGTAAAGAAGCAATGTAAGCACATACAGTATCCAGATCCAAACCAGCAGGTTTAACTCTTGGTGAGTCACTTTTGTATTTGTCAGCGTCTGAATATGAGGCGTTGACAGGACATGTTCCAGCGTTGACACATGTTGATCCAGTAACTGGATGCATGTAAGAGTCCTTTTGATCAAATTGGCCTTAACTGTGTGAGAAGAAGGCCATGTTGCTATTGGTAGACTTACTTCCATGCTCCAAAAGAGTTTCACTCTCCAACAGCCTCAGTTTATTGTAGATATCATCAAAAGTAGAACTTTTATGAGTGTTATTGGCAAGAATAGATCTTGCCTCAATCTTCCATGCATCACCCAGGCTTTTCAGAAAAGTGGCATTAATGTCAACATCACCAAGTTGTGTCCCCATGAAGGACAACTTGCTTGTAATGTCAAGAAATCTGCTTCTCACACTGCTAAGCTTCTCATTAGGTTGAGCCTTGAAAACAGCATACTCATGCATGAGTTGCTTCTTCTTCTCTTCCCTTGTATCATTATTTCCACCATAAGCAACTTCAAGAGCTGCCCAAAGGTCTTTTGCAGAATCATAACCTCTATATTTATGCTGATTATCTTGTCCCAAAGAGAGTTTCAGAATGTTTAGGGTTTTCATATCAACCCTTCTCTTTGCTATGTCTTCAGCAGACACAGCTTTACCATCACCAGGTTTTTCTTTCTTATCTGCTTCTGGACATCCATCAACAACTGTTCTTGTAGCAATGGCAACAGCAACCTTTTCAGCTCTATTGTATGTTTTTCCATACTTAATTATCTCCCAGAGAGTGTAGTCATAGATCCCCAGATATTGCTCAAAGTTGAATTTCCACAATTCAAAGTTGGTTGCATCAAGCATGGGAATCTTGATGCTTGTAAAGGTGAGGAGGAGGGGGTTACTTCTGGATTTGACATGATGTTTTTAGGGTTTTGAGAAAATTAGGTCTTTGGTGATTTTAGGGTTCTTGTATTCTTTAAGATCAAAAGTTTCTCAACAAGCTCTGATACTACTTGTTGATCCCAAACTTAGATCGATTTAGCTTTATGTATATGAGATTAGATCAAGTTATACACTTAGAGAAAGCTTTGTATATGTATATGACAATCTAAGTGTTATGCGGAATTAACACCTAAACAAGAACACAAAGATGTAAACAAACTTTCACTTTGATTAATGATAACAAACTTGCTTACAATTAAAGTGTTTAACGTATGAAAACTTATGTTGAACATTAACCTAAAGGTCTTCTTTTATAGATATAAGAAGCCTTGTACAAGAGTCTACATATCAACTATTCTAGGTAAAGATAAATATAGAAAATACAATGTTGAACTTAACCTTACTAGAAACAATATACGCGTAGACTATATCTTCCCATCAGTGCTTGTCTTCAATGTATCAACGCTTGACTTCTTCTTGTCAACGCTTGATCTGTCAGCGTTTGTTTTCTTCTTGTCAACGCTTGTTTTACTCTTGTCAGCGCTCAAGTAGACTGGCTATATTTTATTCCCAACAACCTCATGGATGTACATCCACACCCACGTTTGTTTGAGCTGATGTGCTATCAAGAACAAGCACAAGCTTCCAATATCAAGCTGCTAAGATGGAACAAACTTAGAAGCAAAAAATATAAAATAAAAAGGTGACAAAATCTTGATTAATGCAACCCTTGTACCCCACACTATCCCCAAGTTATAAGCCTCACAACACCTTGATAACACAATATCAGGATGCTATGATCCACTTATAGCCCAAGAATTCCAAGGTGTACCAAGGAACTTAGCAAAATATCAAGGTTTTAAAACTTTGAGCAA
This sequence comes from Glebionis coronaria, assembly GCA_025667525.1. NCBI lineage: Eukaryota > Viridiplantae > Streptophyta > Magnoliopsida > Asterales > Asteraceae > Glebionis > Glebionis coronaria. The sequence continues at coordinate 338,891,187 of CM046881.1, read as the reverse complement.
TTTCTTGCACAAAGCTTAAAGAAAACGTTTTGAGATTCAGTTTTAGCAAACATATAATAATAACAAGTAACTAGAAAGATTGGCACTTGGATTTCTTCAAAGATTCAAACACAATTCATTAAACATGAAAATGGATTTACAGAACTTGAACAAAGGAAAAACCAAGAGCAGGGCTCAATGTATGAGGCCCTATGCCTTATATAGGCTACAAGGGGTTCTAGAAATGCATAAAAACGTAACCCTAATGCTTGGTGAAGTCCCCAATTTGCCCTTACAGATTTGAGATTTGCTTAAACATGTGATGAAGTATTGGCAGTTTGTGTGAGGTGTCCAAGGTAGAATTGCATCCAAAGGTTTATATGAAAGCTTAGGATTGAAGCTAAATCTTGGCGTTGGATCCTTGGTACTATTTTGGCTTCTTCCCAAAAGGTGGTATAGAAGGGGTTTTACATGTGATCATGGAGTGACGTGGCAACGGTTTTAGTGATTGGGTTATGATTAAGTCTAGCTTAATCATAATTCTGGAAAGTTTTGTGGCTTAATTACAAGACAATTAAGAAAATCAAAATTGTGTTCTTGGTGAATAGTTGAGTGTTTAATCTGGTTTAGGATTCAAAAATGTGTTAATCGCGTTTAATAAATAAATAATTAAGTTAGTAATTAAACGGGTGTTGGTGGATTGTGACATGGCAGAATGGTGAGAGGGGATTGGTTGTTTTGAGTTAATGGGGCACGTGGCAGGGTAATAGTGGTTAAGGTAAGTATGTATGTCGGCCAGATTAAACCCCTCACTTCTTCCTTTCTTGCTACTTTGGTTTAAACATGCCAAAATCCAGATTCCTTTGTTAGCAAAGTTTCTATTTTCATACTTTTGCCCCAAATACTTTTCCAAAGTATTTTCATGGATATTTCTTTCCATTTGTTGATTCTTGAAGGGTTGTTTTGGCATTTTCTTCATGGATAATGGCCTTGACTTGTATGATTGACTTTTTGGAGGACTAATATTGACAAGTCATAATTGGTGAGGGACCATTCTTGCCAATTCTTCAAAATGGAGGGCCCTTTTTGTAAATTTGACAAACTTAAGGACCAAACTTTTAATTATGAATATACAAGGGTTTAAAGTGCCAATTCTTCAATATTGGAGGACCCTTCTTGCATAATCTTCAAAATTTCAAGGGTTTTTCTTGGAAAATCTTCATTTGGGCTTGGTTCATTGTGCGGCTTCGTTTCCCGTGTTCGTTTTGCATGTTTCTTGTGATCTTTTGTCATTTTCTCAATATCCGTACCTAAAATACACAACTAACAAACACAAGCATATATTTGGCATTTTTGATGATATTTAATGCATTTAAAGCCCTTTTTGGACGATGAGACTATGTATAAAAGCATTCTCATCACTCCCCCATACTAAACCATTCCTGCGCCCTCACGAAATGCTAGAATAAAGTATCGTATCACCTCCAATATTCATTTTAATTCACTTTTATTGAACGATAAACTAGCTACACTACTACTATTACTTCTACTTGCGTTTTAGACATAATGTATGATTTTCATCGCAAAATGGGACGTTTAGGTTCATAGAATAAGAACACGTGAATGCTTCGTTAGAAATAATTTCGTCGTCCTCGATTTTCACCCCAGTTCCATGCTAAGCGTGCAACGAGATCATTGTCATTATAAGTTAGTAATGCTAACACTACTCATTTGCCCTTATGACGTACTTATCCTCCCATTTTCCTAAGTTGTATCTCTTATATTTTATTTTGTCTTGAATGTTTCACGATGATACATTGTTTGACTTATGCGATGATAGAGATTTAGGTCTAAAAATAGAGTCCTAACGGTGTAACCAAGACCATCGAATTAATAACCCCTCCTAATAGACAACAATGTCAAAAAATTAAGTCAACAAGAAGGCTCGATAAACACGGTTTTATAACGGTTTTGAACATGAGACTTATTACCAAGACTTTTATACGCCCCCTAACGGAAGGGCCTAATTATCATAGGTTTACCTCCATCTTTTATTCAACTTCATCATGAAGATTTTATTATGACTTCGATCTTGCCTTGCCTTTTATTTAACCTCACCATTAGGTGTTTATTGTGGCCAAAGACGTATATCCTCATGCAAAAAGCGAATTTTGGATCTTTAAAACTTCAAATATTAAGGCTTGATTCACTTTCAAATTTGCATAGATTTTTCGGCCTTGTGAGTTTCAAATTGTTTGCTTGATTTAGGTGAGCACTTGAAATCTTATTATTGGGTGAAGCTTTCGATTATTCGGGTTGCCAATACTTCAAAACCGTGACGTTGGTGATACCTTAATGTCTTCCCAATTTAATTACATGGAAGCTACTAGAAAAGACTAGAAACCAACAATCAAGACTAAACCGCTAAGTCAATATTTATTAAGCAAAAAATATTTACAAGCGAAGGGAGAATAAGCAAACAATGAGAACACATGAGGTTTTGAAAGAGTACAAGTACTCTACGTTTAGCATAGTAACTTATAATTAACTCTATCATTTCTCGTCCTCATTTAAGAGACTTTGCCTAATGTAAAGTTATGGAATCAAAGCTAAGTGCTCAACACGCACGGTCGAGTCAAAAATTACTCTTATTCTCGACATCGGAAAATCTACATTCGTGTCTTCAAACAGTTATAAAATATGAGAAAAATTTTAAAATTTGGCCATTTTTAGACTAATTTGCAACAAAACGATAAACAAAAAGATAAACTTTGGAAAGCGTGAAGATTTGGCAAGGCAAGTATCTATTCACCCCCATACTAAAGTTAAACATTATCCTCAATGTTTCGAGTCTAAGGGTTGGAAAACCCCCATACTAGAGACGTAGTCGAATGCATAATCTAGCATGGAAAGGGTGTAACCGTTAAATTTAAAGCCGTTTATAAAGTGTGCTAAAAACCTAAGAATAGAACATCAAAGGATATATCATGGATATTGAGAAATTCTTCAAAGCAAACGATCAAGTGCTCCCATAAAACGAACACGAGAGGCTCCAATCGTGAAGATAATGATCATCTAAAATCCACAATTCACAAACAACCACGGAACAAAGGTTGGAAGGGCACAAATCCCCACACGTTACTACATTAGAAAGTGATAATATGTACATAGGATAAGCATGGGACTCCCCCACGAGGCACCTCATTTTTTATTACCGAGTCATGAGCTCGACTTGATCCCCTCAATACTAATTATCATTGGGAAAGGTGACTTGGTCGAGGTAGTTCAAGGATGGAACTTCCCCGCCAAATTAGTGCTTCAACCTATGTCCATTCACCTTGAAATTGGGGCCATCATTTTGATCTAGCTCGATGGTCCCATATGGAAAAACTTGAGTCACGGTGAATGGACCGAACCAACGGGATTTAAACTTGCCGTAAAATATTTTCAAACGAGAGTTAAAAAGCAACACTTGATCTCCAATGTTAAAAACCCGGTTATTAATTTTTGAATCATGAAACTTTTTAGTCTTTTCATTATAAATCAATGAATTTTCATAAGTAATATCCCTTAATTCATCCAATTCATTTAATTGCATTTTCTGGTGTTTTCCCGCGGTCTCCATATCATCATTACAATGCTTAAGGGCCCAATAAGCTTTTTGTTCAAGTTCAATTGGCAAGTGACAATTCTTACCATACACAAGCTTATAAGGAGTGCACCCGATGGGCGTCTTATGAGCGGTCCTAAAGGCCCATAAAGCATCGTCCAACTTATCCGACCAAGATTTTCGGTTTTCCCCAATAGATCTCTCCAAGATCCTCTTTAAATCTTGGTTTGAAACCTCGACTTGCCCACTCGTTTGTGGGTGATAAGCCGTATAAAGACGATGTGTAACCCCATATTTCCTTAGGACCCTTTCGAATTGGTCGTTACAAAAATGGGTTCCACGATCGCTTATGATCGCACGAGGTGTTCCAAACCGAGAAAACAAGCTTTTGAAATACTTGATTACCACATGAGCATCATTGGTGGGCAAATCCTTAGCTTCCACCCACTTAGATAGGTAGTCAACGGCGACAAGGATGTACTTATTACCACGAGATGATGGGAACGACCCCCTAAAATCAATGCCCCAAACGTCAAAGATCTCACACAATTGGATGATATTTTCTGATATTTCATCGTTTTGTGAGGCTTTTCCTTGTCGTTGGCATGAGTCGCACGACTTCACAAGTGCATGTGCATCTCGGTAAATAGTAGGCCAAAAGAAACCGGCATCAAAAACCTTCTTAGCCGTGAGATTAGCACCGTGGTGACCACCCGTGGGTCCCTCGTGACAAGCTCTAAGGATGTTAGAAGCTTCGGTGCCAAAGACACAACGTCGAATAATTTGATCCGCCCAAGTTCGAAACAAGTAAGGGTCGTTCCAAAAATATAACTTGACGTCACGAAAGAATTTTCGTTTTTCTTGAGTCGTCATACCCTTGATGATGAAGTTGCCCGCATGGTAATTTGCGAAGTCCGCAAACCATGGGGTAGAAGAATCAAGATTAGAATTCACTACACCAAGTGTCTCGAGCGGAAATGTTTCGGTGATTTCCTTGGGCTCGTAATACTTGGTGAGGATCTTCTAAACGAGAAAGATGATCGGCCGCTAGATTCTCGGCTCCTTTTTTTTCAACGATTGTGTGATAAAATTCTTGAAGGAGGAGAATCGAACGATGTAATCTTGGCTTTGCATCTTGTTTAGCCATAAGATACTTGATAGCCGAATGATCCTTATACACTATGCATTTAGTCAAGACGAGATAAGGTCGGACTTTCTCAAATGCATACACCACGGAAAGGAACTCCTTCTCCGTTGTAGTGTGTTTTAGTTGAGCCTCGGTCATCGTCTTGCTAGCATAGTGAATAGGCAATAAGTGCTTATCATGGCGTTGCCCCAATACGGCCTAGCGTAGTCACTAGCATCACACATGAGCTCAAAGGGGAGGTTCCAATTGGGAGCAACAAGAATGGGAGCTTCGGTAAGTTTCCTCTTAAGGATTTCAAAGGCTCGTACACAATCTTCATCAAAGACAAAACGTGCATATTTTTCGAGGAGATGTGTAATAGGTCGAGAAATCTTCAAAAAATCCTTGATGAATCGACGATAAAAGCCCGCGTGGCCTAGGAAACTCCTAACTCCCTTAACGGGTTTGGGATGAGGTAATTTGGCGATGACGTCTACCTTAGCTTGATCTACCTCAATCCCCGCTTTCGAAACCTTGTGCCCTAAGACGATTCCACTTTTAACCATAAAATGACATTTTTCCCAATTAAGCACAAGGTTGGTTTCCTCACAACGCTTTAACATTCTCTCATGATTAGACAAACACGAAGTGAACGAACTACCAAACACGGAAAAGTCATCCATGAAGACTTCCATCGTCTTCTCGATCATATCATGAAAAATAGCCATCATGCACCTTTGAAAGGTTCCCGGTGCATTGCAAAGTCTAAATGGCATTCTACGATAGGCAAACGTTCCATATGGACACATAAACGTAGTTTTTTCTTGATCACGAGGATCGATGGGAATTTGGAAGTAACCGGAAAAACCATCTAAAAAGCAATAGAAATCGTTTCCCGCAAGGGCAAGGGAAAATGGTCTTTACGAGTGGCGTCATTCAACTTACGATAGTCGATGCACACTCTCCATCCGGTCACGAGTCTAGTTAGAATTAACTAGTTGGCATCGTTTGGCACAATGGTCATTCCTCTCTTTTTAGGGACACAATGAATAGGACTCACCCAAGGGCTATCGGAAATAGGGTAAATCATTCCCGTGTCAAGGAGTTTTAGGACTTACTTCTTGATGACGTCATGAATTTTGGGGTTCACCCTCCTTTGACATTGGATTGCGGGTTTGTAATCCTCCTCCATTAAGATTTTGTGGGTACAAAATTTGGGATCAATCCCCTTAATGTCGGATACTTCCACGCAATTGCCCCTTTGTGATCCTTTAGAACATCGACAAGTGCGGTTTTTCATCATCCGAAAGATCTTTCGTAATAATAACCGGTAACTTGTCGTCCTCCTCCAAAAATACATATTCAAGGTGAGGAGGTAAATCTTTCAACTCGAGGATAGGTGGTTCCTCAATTGAAGATTTGGGCTCGATACTCATAACCTCCTCGGGTGGAGGAAATGGGTAATCGTTAAGAAAATCCTTGATAATCGAGAAGTCCTCATCATTGTCGAGGTCTTCGTCACAAGTACGTGGAACATCGAATTCCTCCAACGTAAAACCACCACCTTCAAATGGAGTTAAGGTTGGTGTCGAGTTATCAAGAATGGGATCTAACATAGTAGGATTGCAACTATTTTCATCATCACCAAAACCTAGAACTTCCTGTGAAAATTCCTCGCAAACAACGTCGATCATATCAACGAGGTTTACAGTTTCAACGGAATAAACATGAGAAATTGGAGAATTTTTAGTTGCGTTTATAACAAGTTCCTCGTCGTTGAAACGTAGGGTGATCTTTCTAGCATGCACATCAATTAAAGCCATAGACGTATCTAAAAATGAACGACCTAAAATGAGAGGAACTTGAGGATCCGTGGGAATATCGACAATGATAAAGTTTACCGGATAATAGAACTTTCCCACTTTCACAAAAACGTCTTCCGCCAGTCCACATGCGGGAATCGTGGAATGGTTGGCCAACTCGATAGAAATTACTGAAGGAGTAAGATTAGGAAGATTGAGAGACTTGAAGATTGCAAGTGGCATCAAGTTAATACTAGCACCAAGATCGGCCAAGGCATAACATTCTTCCATATCTTGGATTGCAAAAGGAATCAAGAATTTACCGGGATCACCGACTTTTTGAGGTATGCGGTTAAGATAAACCGATGAACAACTAGACAATTGTTGCAATTTCACCTTGTTGTTTAACATACTCTTAAAGTTAGCGGAAAATCGAGGCATCATGACCAAAGCATCGGCAAAACTCACATTAAAATGAACGTCACGAAACATTTTCCTAAAAAGCTCAAATTGATAATTGTCGCGCTCTTGACGTCTCTCCTTTCTAAGTCTCGATGGATAGGGCAAAGGTGGTGTGGGTTGAGGCATAGGCATAGCCTTTGGAATCTCGGGTTCCAAATGTGGTAATGGGTCAACCGTAGGTGTGGCATGAGCGATACTTCCTGGGATTGGGATATGCTCCTTTTTGACCACAACCTCGGGTTCTTCCTCAATTGCATCCTACGTAGGAGCAATTGGTTGAGGAGTCGGTTCCTTAAGTGTCTTACCACTACGTGTGGTAATCACTTTCATCTCTCCCTTAGGGTTGGATATGGTGTTACTAGGAAGACTACTCGAAGACGGTTTGCACATTATAGCCTCAAACATAGATGAAATTTTATCCTCAAACATGGATTGCCTCTTCTCAGCTTTAATCATCTCTTGTTTTATTTCATGTTGCCCTTGTTCCATTTTTGTTGGTTTTGTTGTAACCTAGTTACATACCCTTCCATTTTGTTTGTATGGATTTTAAGGTCATTTGCTAACTCGTTTTTCAACTCCTTTTTCAAGTCATTCTTAAACTCGGATCTTAGGCTAATGATTTCTCTTTGAATGTTGTCAAACCTAGCATCGTTTCCATTAGCGTATTCAACAAATTCATTTGGAAGATCTTTCAAAGTTTGCAAACCCTTGTTGTTGTTTTGAAAATCATTGTTTTGATTTTTGTTTGAAACTTGATTGTTATTAGCCCCTTGATTCCCATAATTTCCTTTGTAATTGTTTTTAAAGCCAAGTTGATTGTTTCGATAGTTGTTGTTAGCATTTTATTGGGAGCAAAACCCGATGGAGTCAATTGATTGGAGCGGGTAACTTGACCGTTTTGGTTGTAAGTTCCCATGGCCGCGTAGGCACTCGAAGTGTTACCACCGTTGGTAATGCACTCGGAGAAATCATGACCTCCACCACAATACATACATGAAACCTCAACCGCTTTAGCCGTAGAGGGAACACTTTGTTCTCCAACTTTGAATTCAATTAAAAGACCTTTAAGCTTATCAAAGATTTTGTTTTTCAAGTTCGCCTCAATTTGGCAAGAATCGATGGTACTGGACAAAGAAGGTGAAGCCGAATAAGAAGCCTTACGAACACTCGATGTGTTACGAGGACTATACACCTTAGATCTATTCTCAATTATCAACAACGCTTCCTCAACCGTTTTAGACAAAAAATTACCACCTGCGGCGGTATTTAGATAATCCATTTCATGATCATTTAATCCATTGTAAAACGTGTCAATTTGATGCAAGTCGGAAAAACCGTGACGAGGACACTCATGTAACATTTCCTTAAACCTATTCCAAGCCGTTGAAAAACTCTAATTAAATTCTTGTGAAAATTTTGAAATCTCGTTTTTGAAATGTGTAGTCTTAGAGGGCGGTAAAATTGGTTCACAAACTTAGAAACGAGATCCTTCCACGTCAATATAGAATTAGGTGGCTCTTTCTCTAACCAAATTTAAGCGGGCCCCGCTAAGGAATACAGAAAAAGCATCATCTTAATCGAGTCATTAGCAACATCCTTAAATTTGCAAGTGGCGGTAAGACGATTGAATTGGTGGATATTGTTGTGCGGGTTGTCCTTTTCATCACCACGGAATTTGTTGTTTTGGATCATCGACAACAAACCCGTTTTCACTTCAAAATTATCCGCAAGGATAGCGGGAATAACAATAGCCTCTTCATAACCCTCGGTGGGTGCTTGAAGTAACTCCATCATAGTTCGATTCGCCATGGTTGGTTCTTCTTCTACGATAGGTTCGTCAATAGGAGAATCCTCACTAGAACGATTAGGAGTAGGTGTTAACTCCTTTAGGTATTTTCGTTTACGTACACGTCTTGCTTGATTACGAGTAAACATAAACGTCACGTACAACGTGGGGATGAGCAAAGAAGATTCTTTTTGGTGTTTTTAATCTTTGCAATTTTTTGTGGTTTTTGATTGTTTTTAATTTTTTTGGATTTTTGTGATTGTATTAAGTAGACAAAAATCTACAAATCTCCTCCTTAATGAAATCTCTTGAATTAAAGAAGCCTCAAGGAATGAAAACGATCACGTGAAGTGAACGCCTTCGATGACTTTAGAACGTTGGTGGAACATCAAAACGTTCAAGAGGGTTTAATCAAATGAAACCAATAAAATATATATGATACTTAGATAATACTTTGGTTGGCAAACCCTCGATTAGCCCTTTTTATCTAAACACTCACAAGCAAGCGAGGAAACGAGGCAGCGCGAAGCACTTAAGAGCCTTTTTCCTTAGGGTATATTTTATAATACCCGCCTTATACCAACCTTATAGTTTGTGTTTTTCAAAATTAAGCTTCACGAAAGTATTTATCTATTTTGCCTTTGATTTCTTGTTTGACATTCGAATACAATGATTGAGTAATGACCTCCCAATCAAGGTTGTGTTTTCACACTTTTGGAGTACTTGTGAATTTATTGTTCTACGTATACAATATAGTAATAATATTAACACAAAAAACGAAAACCGATAATACGTATTAATAGAGTGCTACTAATACAAACACTATTTATGGTTAGTATAAAAACAACAATTGTTCAAATCAAAACACAACACGCCTCCCCGACAGCGGCGCCAAAATTGATGTAGTGTTTTTGTTACTCTTTAGGAAAAGAGAGCAAAAGTGGCAAGTATTAAGTGTCGGTTTTGGAAAACCAAGCACTTATGACTAATGAAGTTCAAGTTCGTTTCCCAAGGAGGCAAGTGCGTTGTGTTAAGAGATGATTAATGGCTTGTGATTATATTGATGAGAAATGAAAAGAAGAAAAGAGATCAGAAGAGAATGACGGTTACGATTATGAATTAAACTAAGACGAATAGTCGTGCACGTAAAACCGTAAAAAGTGACAAAATTAAAAATTTACCCTAAAAATTCCTAGAAAATTGCAATAAATCCTAAAAATGTAGTTAGAGTTTAAAAAAAATTAAAAAATCAATCAAACCTTTTATTTAATTAAATAATAATTTTTTAATGCTAATTAAAGCCCAAAAAATCAATTTAATGAACAAAAAGCCCAAAATGAGATTTTTTCACTTGTAAACCTCTAAAATGACATAACTAAATTTAAAACTATTTTTGAAATTTTAAAATTAATTAAAACTATTTAAAAACAAATTAAAATCTATTAAAACTTAAATTAATTCTAAAAATTAATCTAATGACAATAAAAATATTCTAAAAATTGTAAAATTCCCAACTTAATGTATTTGAACTAAGGAAAATTAAAAAACTTGGAAAATATAAATTTCAATTTTTAATAATAAAATAATAATAAAATATTAATAAAAATCCAAAATTTATAAAAAATTCTAACAAGTTGCAAACCTACTTATTTTAACTTAAATAATACTTAAATGAAGTTGAAATTACAAAAATATCCCTAATGGGCCTTGAAATGGGCTAAAAGTCCAAACAGTCCCTTAATGGCTTCAAATAGGCCCAATAAGAAAAATGTTGTCCAGATAAGCCCAAAATCTCCTATCTGACTTAAAATTTGATTTTAAGAACAAAACTCTGAAGGCCCAAAAGCTCAAAATGTGTTTAAGCTAGCTTATTTCAAAGCAGCTTATTCTTAATGGGCTTTTTGGCCCATTAAGCTATAAGTTGATGCCATAAGCTCAATTTTGACACACAAGCTTCTTTTGAGTTACTTAAGAGATCTGTAAAAAGAAAATTGGAAAAAGCACAAGAAATAAGCCTAAAATAAACCAAGACTCTCTTCACAAAATGCTAAAATAGTCGTTTTTGAGTTCTAGACCACCTCAAGTGCTGATTCAACTTTCAAAAGCTTTTAAATGACTTAATTAAGCAAAATAATCAAAAAAATTTCAAGTAAGCACAAGCAATAAGCCAGAATAAGCAGATAAACACTTGTTTAAAAGTCAACTTAATGAGTTTTCTAGTAAAAAGTCAAAGCCAAAGTCTAATTAGCTACAGATCAAATAAATGGGTCAAATAAGGAAGATCTATCACAAAAAATAAGTTGTTGCAAGTCTGGATAAGCCAAATTGGCTTATGAATAAGCTGAATGGTGTTTTACACTAGCAGGGGCTAGTTTTGGAGGTTGAGCAGTGGGAACTTTTCCCCCTGCTTGACCTTTTTAACTTTTTGTCTTATATGACTTTTTGTTGGATTCAAGTTAAGCAAAGGCACCCAAATGATCAGTTAATCATAAGGAGTCAATATCAATCACAAAAACACAATTTCAAACAGCCAATCAGTGCAGTTAATTCAAAACATCACCAGATATGACATAGACATGAACAATAAGCAGTTTGGGTTCAATAAGCACTTTTAGCAAAAATCAGCCAACCAAATTGCACCAAAAGCATACACAAGCTATAATTAATTTAAATGAACAAATTTAAACAGGTTTCATGCAATGGTTCAAGGTCTAGATAAAGATTCAAGCACAAAAAAGTTACTGATGAACTAAGAACATGTAGTTATGAACACTTGCTGATACACTTGACCACACAGCCAAATTCAAACACTTAAATCTCTTTAACAGGTTATGTTGGGTATGATTTATCACTTTTTATCCTAAGTCTAGGCCTAGAACTAGGTGTGCACCAAATCACAGTCCAAAATATCAACAAATCAAGATTTTATAAGCATATGTTTGATTTAGGTGTTCAAAAGCATACAACTTGTAGATTATCACTCTATTGCACTTCTTAAGCAAGAACTAGCAACATACAACAACAAACACTTAACCAATAACACATATACTTCAATATGCAGTTAACCCAAACACCCCTTTATATTTTCAAATCAAGATTTTCAAATCAAAAGTTGGATTTAGGTTAACACATGCATACATAAGCATCAAAACATCAAACTTAAACAGAAACAACAAGATTTGGAGCCCAAGAACAACACATACACAAGTAGAACTCAAATATCATGTAACACTCTCAATTTTCGTATCGGTATAACGGAAGGGTCTTTCAGAGTGTTACGGGATAGCACAATAACTCCAATAATAGACAACACATAAAAATGGTTGTTCAAGGTTTAACATACATTCATTCGATTTAAAAAGTTTAAAAGTGTACAACAGGTCCCAAATAATACAGGTCATTAAGTTTACAAAACATAGATCGAATGAACATTTTTAATATTAAGTGGGCCATCAGAGTCGATCTCCATCCGGATTACCTTCAAGCACCTGAGATAAAAACATGCAAAAATCATATTAGCAAATGCCGAGTGAATTCATAGAGTTTAATGAAAACTGTTATATAAAACAATCATTTAAAATCAGAACACAAGCATAATATCGGAAGTAAGTCCTTATATTGCTAGTCAGGCAATATATAAATCAAGCATACATCTTAAACCGTCCATGAGACCGTAGTATCTATATTACCATGATAGGTAATATATTCATCGTTAATAGCGTCGTTATTATGTATAGGATACATTTTTATTTGGATTATATACGTTTTATAGGATTATTATTAGCCGCATGACATTGTTACCTTACTATGAAAACAGCGGGCCGCGAACCCGACAAACAATTTGCCCATCTAATTTAGCGTGTCGTCACAAATATCACGCTATGGAATCTTCTCATACATAAATTCTCTTACCAATCAATGTGGTACGACGGGGATCAACCGTCAAGGCGCGAACTGGGGTGATCGTCCCCAAATAGTACTATCAAATGCATAAGCGTCTACAAAATCCCGGTAGTTCACAATTCATGCTAATGGGACTTTAAGTGACATAACCTAACTACTAATAATCCTTTTTGTCTCGTTTATAGGGTCATAGCATCATTCGGGTCCATATCATTAAGCATACAATCGGGACTACTTGTGTTCTATTTTTATCAAAATCTAGCATGTTATCTCCCTCGCGGGTTTACAAATCATTTTATAAAACATTTAAAAGAGTGCGAGGCTATGAACTCTCGTTGTTAATGAAAGGCGGATTATCGGCTACGGGCGTGCTTCGGTCACGGAAACCTATATAAATAATAATCGGTCTTAGACTTTGTCCATTGACTTTTATCAAAATAACAATATACATATGATGATTTTGTACATATGATGATGATCAAGTGGGTTTATACATCCTTGTTTACTCATTTTAGTGTTTACGTTTTGGCAACGTTTTACTAGTTTACTAGTTTTACCTATTTACACGTTTTAAGTCCAATAAGCTTTTATAGGTTCTTTAACTTGTTTTAATCCCTTTTATACCTATATTATCAGTATATATTTTCCATGTTGGGCCCAAATGGGTTAAGCCCAATAAGTTTTTTTTACAAGTTTTTATCTTATTTAGTCCAATTATTAGTCCATTATGCTTAGTTAGCTCGTAAATGTCCGTATTTCTTATAGTTCGGGTTTTATCGGTTTTTAATTGTATTAGTTACTTATACATCAGTATATGACTTTTATAAACTTTACATTAGACGGGTTTGGTCGTCTATGTTTTATTTGGCGAAAAACGTTAATTTTACGGCAATAGCCGAAAAAGTCGTAAAAATCAAGTTTATAGTTTTTATTACTTATAAATATTATGTCACCACCATTTATATAATTTATCCATTTAATTAACCTTTTATATATTTATATAAATAAGTTTTATAAGTTAGTGGGTTTTTATTATACATTTTATAAAATAAAATGTGAGTGCTTATATAATAATAATAAACATTAATTCTTAAAAATCTGATTTTTATCTTCATGTTCACTATTTTTAACATATCTAGAGTTCTATAATGAATTAGAAGCTCATTTTTGGGTGACATGTTCTTCATATTATGTGCTACATTTAACTTAGTTATAGCTACTGCCCATTTTAAGTTTATCATGCCTTAACAGTCCTTACAAAACTGCTTATTCAGATTAGACCACCTAACTTGTTTTGATCATATCTCACTCATTATTTTGATTCCATTGCAGGGCCAACTCTCACATGTGTATAACATCTTGTACTTACTGTAAATGGATCAAACCATGCAATTTTATCAGTTCATCTTTTAGTTACATACTGTTTTTACACAGCCAACTAAATAATCAAGATTTTAGCCTTATTTCTTATAGTTATCAACCTTTTTAAGCATATCTATCAACACTTGATCCCCACACAACATTTTTATCATCATATATATACATCATATATATATACAAAATGAAAGAAAATACATTTGTTCTTTATAAAATAACAAGAGAAAAATGGAGAGGATAATCTTCTTTACCAACCAAGTGTTTTCCTTGTTTTTGGAAGACAAGAACTTGATGAACACAACAAGTATCTCCAAGATCATCAAATATCAAGAACATATGTTGGAAAATCAGCCCTAGGAAACAAGCAAATTACCTCCAATGATGTTAATATGGCCACCAAATGATCAAGGCTTCAAGATAACTCCTTAATAGAGCTAGTAAACATGTGTTTCATGGCTAGAAGAGATCAAATGGGGTGTTTGTTGCTTAATTTTGGACGGCAAGGGTGAGGGTATTTGAGAGAGTTTGATGTTGAATTGCATGTATGAAATGGTGGAATGAGAAAACTAGTAGCTAGTTTTGAAAGTTAGTGGGAAGGTAAAATGCTTAAGATGTAAGCTAGCTTACACATGTAATGTGTTAGCTTAACTTGATGCCACCTTAGTGTGTGGTGTCAAGTGTGCCGTCCGAACCAAGCTAGTGGGGTGGGACAATGTGTTTTGTCCCATCTCACTAGTTTACGGGTATTTCTCGATTCTAGTTTTCTCGATTTGCGTGCCCTCGGGTCGTTTTACGAAAAACTTTTTTATAAATTATGAATTAACGTCACAAAACGAATCCAATAGAAATTGTCTCATCAAAAACGGAGTTCAAAAACGTAAATACGTAATCCTAAGGTTTCCGGTTTAGTCGTAAAAGACGCCAAATTATGCACGTAAGCCCAAATTTAAATCCGTAAATTGTGAGTTCGTCAACCAGCACAAAAATAAGTTTCAAAATATTATACGAGAAAATAATTCACTACCTGAAAATGTTAGATTGTCACAGCTTTTCCTCCTAAAAGGGATCAACGTCCTCGTGATCCATTTCATTTGGATGTCCGTTTCTTATTGAAACCGAAGAGGTGCGGATATCTCTTCCACATTTCATCCTCTCGTTCCCAAGTATACTCCGGTCCATGCTTTGAATTCCATCGGATCTTGACAATAGGTATCCGACTTTGTTTTAGTTGCTTTATCTCACGGTCCATAAATTCTACGGGCTCTTCGATAAAATGCAACTTCCCATCTATTCAAACCTTACCTAACGGAATTTTCTCATCACTCACTGCTAGACATTTCTTCAGATTAGATACATGGAATGTGTTGTGAACACCATGAAGTTCTGGGGGTAACTCTAGTTTGTAAGCCACCGGACCTACTCTAGATAAAATCTTAAAGGGTCCAATATAACGGGGAGTAAATTTTCCTCGCTTTCCAAATCTTATAACGCCTTTCCATGGCGATAACTTCAACATTACTCGGTCACATACTTCAAACTCCATTGGCTTCTGCCGCACATCCGCGTAACTTTTCTGTCTACTTCGGGCAGTCAACAACCTCTTCTTAATCTGAACTATCATCTCCGTAGTCTCCCGGATCAATTCCGGTCCCGTGAGCTGGGTATCACCAACTTCACTCTAACATACAGGAGATCTACACTTCCTACCATACAAAGCTTCAAACGGTGCAGCCTTAATACTAGAATCGTAACTATTGTTATACGAAAATTCTGCTAACGACAAATATTTATCCCAATTCTTACCAAAGTCTAACACACAAGCTCTCAACATATCTTCCAGTGTTTGTATCCTCCTTTCACTCTGCCCATCAGTCTGGGGGAGATAAGTAGTGCTCATGTCGAGATTCGTTCCCAAAGATCTTTGGAGAGATTTCCAAAAATTCGATGCAAATCTAGGATCTCGATCTGAAATGATCGATACAGGCACTCTATGCTTGCATACAACATTATCAAGGTATATACGAGTCAGCTTCTCCAGTGAGAACAGCTCTTTAACCGGAATGAAGTGTGCTGATTTGGTCAGTCTGTCGACAATAACCCAAATCGAGTTGTTTCCAGATGATGTTCTAGGAAGCTTGGTGATAAAGTCCATCGTAATTCGCTCCCACTTCCATTCAGGAATCTTTGGTTGTTGAAGTAGTCCTGATGGCTTTTGATGTTCGGCTTTAACTCTAGCACAAGTCAAGCATTGAAGAACATACATAGCTATGTCAGCTTTCATATTCGGCCACCAGTACAACTTCTTCAAATCATGGTACATCTTATCAGATCCCGGATGAATGGAATACTTAGATTTATGGGATTCTAACATAATCAAATCTCTTAAGCCTCCAAACTTAGGTATCTACATACGACCTCTTAAGCATTTCACTCCATCAGCTCTAACCCTAAAGGATCTCCTTCTCCTCGGAACCCTTCATTAACAAAATTCTCCTTCTTACAAGCTTCTATTTGCGCATTTCTAATTTGCTCAGGCAAATTATTGTGCACGGTCAAGACTAGAGAACACACCCTGATAGGCTCTCTATCTTTCCTACTTAACGCATCGGCAACAACATTGGCTTTTCCTGGGTGATATTTTATATCACAATCATAGTCACTTAACAACTCTATCCATCTTCGTTGCCTCATGTTCAATTCCTTCTGGTCAAGAATATACTGTAGGCTTTTGTGATCGGTGAATACCGTACACTTGGTGCCATACAGATAATGTCTCCACAACCTAAGAGCAAAGACTACATCTCCTAACTCAAGATCATGAGTAGTATAATTCTCCTCATTCTTCCTTAATTGCCTAGAAGCATAAGCTATCACTTTCTCTCGCTGCATCAAAACAGCTCCATAACCTCTAAGAGATGCATCACAATACACTACAAAATCTTCACTCCCGTCGGGTAAGGATAAGATTGGCGCACTACATAATTTTTGCTTCAATGTCTGAAATGCTCCATCTTCATCACTTCCCCAAACGAAAGGTTTATTCTTCTGGGTAAGCTTAGTCAAGGGTTTAGCTATCAAAGAAAATTCTTTAATGAATCGCCTATAATAGCCAGCCAATCCTAAGAACTGTCGCACTTCCGTTGGCGTTGTCGGTGCATACCAATTCTTAATAGCTTCAACCTTTGTAGGATCAACATGAATTCCGTCTTTGTTAATCACATGACCAAGAAATTACACAGAATCTAACCAGAAATCACACTTCAAAAACTTAGCATACAACCTTTCATCCTTCAACAAATTCAAAACAATCCTCAAATGTTCTCTATGTTCATCTTCATTCTTAGAATAGATTAGAATATCGTTAATAAACACAATCACAAATTTATCCAAGTAGGGCTTGCACACTCGATTCATTAAATCCATGAAAACCGCAGGTGCGTTAGTTAACCCAAATGGCATTACTTGAAATTCATAGTGTCCATAACGAGTTCTAAATGCAGTTATAGGAATATCTTCTTCACGGACGCGAAGTTGGTGATATCCTGACCGCAAATCTATCTTAGAATACACACTAGATCCTTGCAGTTGATCAAACAAATCATCAATCCTAGGTAAAGGATATCGATTTTTAATTGTCAATTTATTCAGTTCCCTATAATCAATGCACATACGAAAAGATCCATCCTTCTTCTTAACGAACAAGACTAGAGCTCCCCAAGGCGACGAGCTCGGTCGAATAAAACCTTTATCAGACAACTCCTTAAGTTGCTCAGATAACTCCTTTAATTCAGAAGGGGCTAATCTGTAAGGCGCACGTGCCACCGGTGCAGCACAAGGAATTAAATCGATTCGAAACTCTACTTGCCTCATCGGTGGAAGTCCGGGTAAATCTTTAGGAAATACCTCAAGAAATTCACAAATAATAGGTACATCTTCCAATCGTTTCTCCCTAGACTCATTCCCGATCACTTGAGCTAAAAATAACTCGCAACCGTTCCTGATGTACTTTTGGACTTTAATACATGAAACGATTTTCAAACGGGATTCACCTCGATTACCATCAAATTACTAACGTCCTATTCCTAAGAGGAATCTTAACTTTCTTCTCTCCACATAAAATAGTAGCATTATTCAGCGACAACCAATCCATACCAATAATAATATCAAAACTACCTAATTCTATCAAAACATCAAATCAATCAGAAAGGAATGGTTCAAGAGATTTAGAGAGCATCCTTCTAATAGCTTATTAGTTTTCACTAATTTACCATTAGCCAATTCCATCTCGTAACTGGTACTTATCTCAACAGGTTTAATATCAATAAGGGTACTAAATTTAGTGGATACAAAGCTCCCGTCGGCACCCGAATCGAATAAAGCAACAGCATAATGATTGTTGAATAAAAACGTACCGGTAACGACATTCGGATCCTCTTTCTTCACCTCAATTGTTCCAAGTTGGTAGATACCACCCTGGGGGTTTCTTCCAGGTACAATTGCTTTCAACTTGGGGCATTTTGATTTCCTATGACCTTCCTCATTACAGTTGAAGCAAATGGTTCCCTTCTTACACCTTTCAACCTTGTGTCCAAGCTTTCCGCAATTTCGGCACTTCCAGTAGTCGCCAACATGCCTCTTGTTGCCACACTTAGGACATCTATCATCGTTGCGCGGTGTGTTGTTGGTAAGAGCATTTGCATTCCCCTTTCTCTTGTTCTGACGGCGATTGAAATTCTTCCTATTATCACCTCTATCTACACGCTCACTGTCTCCCTTCCTTTTCTCACCTACACGGGCTTCATCTTCCTTATCCTGAATTATCTGTCCAATGAGTTGGTAGGCCATTCGAACAACATCATCAATGGTCAGTGGTTTCGATGATGTCACGTCCCCCCGGATATTCCTGGTCAACCCTTTAACATATTGCTCAATTCGGATCTCTTCGGGTTCAACCAATCGAGGACATAGCAAGGCCAACTCATGGAATCGGTTCGTGTAACTATCAATGTCCACACCTTTCATTCTCAAATGAATCAACTCTTGTTCTAACCTAATGATCACACTACCAGGACAAAACTCCAAAGTCATCCACTTCTTAGTTTCAGCCCAAGGAGTAGCATTAGCAGCATCAAGACCCATGAAAGCAATTCTCCCGTTCCACCAAGTCAACGCACGACCTTTAAGAGTAGCCATAGCAAAAGTCACCTTATCTTCCTCCTTACACTTACTAATCCGAAACACCGATTCAATCTTCTCAATCCACTGGCTTAATCCTACAGCACCTTCAGTTCCATTAAAAGGTAGAGGTTCACACTTCATGAACGTCACATAAGTACAGCCACCGACTTCGAGTGCATTAGTTCCAAGTGCTCCTACATTTCCTCCAGCATTAGCATTCACATTATTAGCATTCACATTCACATTAGTACCGCCAATTCCACTACTGCCAGCTCCACTACCGCCAGCTCCACTACCGCCAGCTCCACTACCGCCAGCTCCACTACCGCCAGCTTCACTACCGCCAGCTTCATTTCTAGCATTTGCCATAAATTCAGTCATAGATGCGGTAACTTGCTCTGTAATAATCCTACGTACATCATCCTCAGTCACAGCCTTCTTGGGCGGCATAGTTCTATAATTTCACAATTTTAAAGTATTAAGCATTCATCCAACAAAGGATTCATATAATATGGATCGAATTCATAATCAAGATACAAATAAGGCACAATATGGAATTCAAGACAAGATACATATTTCATTCGATCTGAAACAAAAGTATTGTCTTAGTACATCCCATATCAAAGTTCTAGCACTATATTCACTCAAAATTCGTGCCAAGTCTATTACTAACAAGTCGGTTCAGTCAAAGCTACAAAAGCACAAAAGATATAAAGGTCACTACTAAACACAGACTGGTCTACTGAGAACCGCCAGATGGTCCATCATCCATCGTCTTCTGAATCTTCGTCGGACGATCACTAGACACTTCTTCAGCTGGGCGCTTACGGATCACTCCTCTTTCAACCATGTCAGCATAAAATCTACTGTTCCATCCGACAGATATATTCAGCTCCTTTTCGGCTTTCTCACGCATCGCACGAGCCACACTCAACTGAATCTCCATAGAATTCACCTTTCTCTTCATAGCAGCATACTCACCACTTTCCAATACCGATAACCTCCTAAAAGCCTCATTCAAACCACGCTCAACATCACTCAAATCCAAACTAAGCAATTCCCGCTCTTTCTCGCCAACCTTAGTCTTCGACTCCAAATAAGCAACCTGAGTCTGAACAACACCTAATCCAACCTCTGTCATACAACTCCTAACACGGGAAGCATCTAAATCACGTCTCAAGGCCCATGGTGCAAGACCATCAATATGAGTAGCCTCTCGAGCACTAGACGACTCTCCTATCTCACGTCTTCGAGTAGCAATACCATCAGTACCGTCAGGTGCATCGTCATCCTCATCCTCCTCTGATTCAGAATCAGATTCAGACGATTCAGACATTTCATCCCTATGTAACTCATCCTCAGAATCAGACAAACAAACTTGTGGGGGCAAAGGCTCGCCCTCTGGAACATCATACGGATAAATAAGCTCATCTTCCTCATCATCATCAACCTCAACGTCTATACCTACATCCTCCTCGACATCCTCGTCGTCAATCTCATCATCTAAATTATCTATCCCAATCTCATCATCATTCTCAATATCGACATTCTCAATATCCACATTCTCAATATCCACATTCTCAATATCCACATTCTCAATCTCATTCTCTACCAAGTCAACCTGAGGGGCAATCTGATCTCCTAGTCCTAACTCGAGCTTGGGATCCTCAAATGGTTCCTACTCATCATCGGTATCATAATCTACTATGTCTAAATAAGGATCATCATCTACATTAGGTTCGGGAATAGCATGGTTTTCTACTGGAATATTAGGGTCAGCCATGACAATCTGCATTTATATATATCTCGTATTAGGATAACATACTAGTTAAACAATTACATAATGAAACCACGATATATACATATATATAAATTAAATTATATATATCAAAATATATATATCTTCTCAATAGGGCTTGTTGGTAACGTCGGAGATCTCTGGCACCGTTATAGTCAAAAGATTTTTCAAATATTTTCTCAAATGTTCATTGTCAAAAGATTTTGAAAAGTTTTGTTCAAAACCTTGGTTTTTAAAATCTTTTGTTCTCTATAACGAGAGCTCTGGTACCAAACTGTAACACTCTCAATTTTCATATCGGTATAGCGGAAGGGTCTTTCAGAGTGTTACGGGATAGCACAATAACTCCAATCATAGACAACGCATAAAAATGGTTGTTCAAGGTTTAACATACATTCATTCGATTTAAAAAGTTTAAAAGTGTACAACAGGTCCCAAATTATACAGGTCATTAAGTTTACAAAACATAGATCGAATGAACATTTTTAATATTAAGTAGGCCATCAGAGTCGATCTCCATCCGGATTACCTTCAAGCACCTGAGATAAAAACATGCAAAAATCATATCAGCGAATGCCGAGTGAATTCATAGAGTTTAATGAAAACTGTTATATAAAACAATCATTTAAAATCAGAACACAAGCATAATATCAGAAGTAAGTCCTCATATTGCTAGTCAGGCAATATATAAATCAAGCATACATCTTAAACCGTCCATGAGACCGTAGTCTCTATATTACCATGATAGATAATATATTCATCGTTAATAGCGTCGTTATTATATATAGGATACATTTTTATTTGGATTATATACGTTTTATAGGATTATTATTAGCCGCATGACATTGTTACCTTACTATGAAAACAGCGGGCCGCGAACCCGACAAACAATTTGCCCATCTAAGTTAGCGTGTCGTTACAAAAATCACGCTATGGAATCTTCGCATACATAAATTCGCTTACCAATCAATGTGGTACGACCGGGATCAACCGTCAAGGCGCGAACTGGGGTGATCGTCCCCAAATAGTACTATCAAATGCATAAGTGTCTACCAAATCTCGGTAGTTCACAAATCATGCTAATGGGACTTTAAGTGACATAACCTAACTACTAATAATCCTTTTTGTCTCGTTTATAGGGTCATAGCATCATTCGGGTCCATATCATTAAGCATACAATCGGGACTACTTGTGTTCTATTTTTATCAAAATCTAGCATGTTATCTCCCTCGCGGGTTTACAAATCATTTTATAAAACATTTAAAAGAGTGCGAGGCTATGAACTCACGTTGTTAATGAAAGGCGGATTATCGGCTACGGGCGTGCTTCGGTCACGGAAACCTATATAAATCATAATCGGTCTTAGACTTTGTCCAATAACTTTTATCAAAATAACAATATACATATGATGATTTTGTACATATGATGATGATCAAGTGGGTTTATACATCCTTGTTTACTCACTTTAGTGTTTACGTTTTGGCAACGTTTTACTAGTTTACTAGTTTTACCTATTTACACGTTTTAAGTCCAATAAGCTTTTATAGGTTCTTTAACTTGTTTTAATCCCTTTTATACCTATATTATCACTATATATACTTTACATTTTGGGCCCAAATGGGTTAAGCCCAATAAGTTCTTTTTACAAGTTTTTATCTTATTTAGTCCAATTATTAGTCCATTATGCTTAGTTAGCTCGTAAATGTCCGTATTTCTTATAGTTTGGGTTTTATCGGTTTTTACTTGTATTAGTTACTTATACATCAGTATATGACTTTTATAAACTTTACATTAGACGGGTTTGGTCGTCTAAGTTTTATTTGGCGAAAAACGTTAATTTTACGGCAATAGCCGAAAAAGACGTAAAAATCAAGTTTATAGTTTTTATTACTTATAAATATTATTTCACCACCATTTATATAATTTATCCATTTAATTAAACTTTTATATATTTATATAAATAAGTTTTATAAGTTAGTGGGTTTTTATTATACATTTTATAAAATAAAATGTGAGTGCTTATATAATAATAATAAACATTAATTCTTAAAAATCTGATTTTTATCTTCATGTTCACCATTTTTAACATATCTAGAGTTATATAATGAATTAGAAGCTCATTTTTGGGTGACATGTTCTTCATATTATGTGCTACATTTAACTTAGTTATAGCTACTGCCCATTTTAAGTTTATCATGCCTTAACAGTCCTTACAAAACTGCTTATTCAGATTAGACCACCTAACTTGTTTTGATCATATCTCACTCATTATTTTGATTCCATTGCATGGCCAACTCTCACATGTGTATAACATCTTGTACTTACTGTAAATGGATCAAACCATGCAATTTTATCAGTTCATCTTTTAGTTACATACTGTTTTTACACAGCCAACTAAATAATCAAGATTTTAGCCTTATTTCTTATAGTTATCAACCTTTCTAAGCGTATCTATCAACACTTGATCCCCACACAACATTTTTATCACCATATATACATCATATACATATACAAAATGAAAGAAAATACATTTGTTCTTTACAAAATAACAAGAGAAAAATGGAGAGGATGATCTTCTTTACCAACCAAGTGTTTTCCTTGTTTTTGGAAGACAAGAACTTGATGAACACAACAAGTATCTCCAAGATCATCAAATATCAAGAACATATGTTGGAAAATCAGCCCTAGGACACAAGCAAATCACCTCCAATGATGTTAATATGGCCACCAAATTATCAAGGCTTCAAGATAACTCCTTAATAGAGCTAGTAAACATGTGTTTCATGGCTAGAAGAGATCAAATGGGGTGTTTGTTGCTTAATTTTGGACGGCAAGGGTGAGGGTATTTGAGAGAGTTTGATGTTGAATTGCATGTATGAAATGGTGGAATGAGAAAACTAGTAGCTAGTTTTGAGAGTTAGTGCGAAGGTAAAATGCTTAAGATTTAAGCTAGCTTACACATGTAATGTGTTAGCTTAACTTGATGCCACCTTAGTGTGTGGTGTCAAGTGTGCCGTCCAAGCCAAGCTAGTGGGGTGGGACAATGTGTTTTGTCCCATCTCACTAGTTTACGGGTATTTCTCGATTCTAGTTTTCTCGATTTGCGTGCCCTCGGGTCGTTTTAC
Source organism: Glebionis coronaria (assembly GCA_025667525.1). NCBI lineage: Eukaryota > Viridiplantae > Streptophyta > Magnoliopsida > Asterales > Asteraceae > Glebionis > Glebionis coronaria. Next base: position 338,867,041 of record CM046881.1, on the reverse strand, counting down.
GAAAAACATTTTTATAGATTATGAATGAACGTCACAAAACGAATCCAATAAAAATTGTCTCATCAAAAACGGAGTTCAAAAACGTAAATACGTAATCCTAAGGTTTCCGGTTTAGTCGTAAAAGACGCCAAATTATGCACGTAAGCCCAAATTTTAATCTGTAAATTGTGAGTTCGTCAACCAACACAAAAATAAGTTTCAAAATATTATACGAGAAAATAATTCACTACCTGAAAATGTTAGATTGTCACATATCACAAATATCCATATTTTTTTACAGATTTTAAGATTAAGGGTTCAAACCTCATGGATGTACATCCTCACCCACGTATGTTTGAGCTGATGTGCTAGCAAGACCAAGCACAAGCTTCCAATATCAAGCTGCTAAGATGGAACAAAGTTAGAAGCAAAAAATATAAAACAGAAAGGTGACAAAATCTTGATTAATGCAACCCTTGTACCCCACACTTGATTATCCCTAAGTTATAAGCCTCACAACACCTTGATAACCTAATCTCAGGATGCTATGCTCCACTTATAGCCCAAGAATTCCAAGGTTTACCAAGGAACTTAGCAAAATATTAAGGTTTTACAACTTTGAGCAATTTCTTGCACAAAGCTTAAAGAAAACGTTTAGATTCAGTTTTAGCAAACATATAATAATAAGTAACTAGAAAGATTGGCACTTGGATTTCTTCAAAGATTCAAACACTACTCATTAAACATGAAAATGGATTTATAGAACTTGAACAAAGGAAAAACCAAGAGCAGGGCTCAATGTATGAGGCCATATGCCTTATATAGGCTACAAGGGTGTCTAGAAATGCAAAAAACGTAACTCTAATGCTTGGTAAAGTCCCTGATAGGTGTGAAAACACCCCAATTTCCCCTTGCAGATTTTAGCTCTGCTTAAACATTTGATGAAGTATTGGCAGTTTGTATGAGGTGTCCAAGGTAGAATTGCATCCAAAGGTTTATATGAAAGCTTAGGATTGAAGCTAAATCTTGGGCGTTGGATCCTTGGTACTGTTTTGGCTTCTTCCCAAAAGGTGGTATAGCAGGGGTTTTACATGTGACCATAGAGTGACGTGGCAAGGGTTTTAGTGATTGGGTTATGATTAAGACTAGCTTAATCATAATTCTGGAAAGTTTTGTGGCTTAATTACAAGACAATTAAGAAAACCCAACTTATGTTCTTGGTGAATAGTTGAGTGTTTAATCTGGTTTAGGATTCAAAAATGTGTTAACCGCGTTTAATAAATAACTAATTAAGTTAGTAATTAAACGGGTGTTGGTGGATTGTGACATGGCAGAATGGTGAGAGGGGATTGGTTGTTTTGATTTAATGGGGAACGTGGCAGGGTAAGAGTGGTTAAGGTAAGTATGTATGTCGGCCAGATTAAACCCCTCACTTCTTCCTTTCTTGCTACTTTGGTTTAAACATGCCAAAATCCAGATTCCTTTGTTAGCAAAGTTTCTATTTTCATACTTTTGCCCCAAATACTTTTCCAAAGTATTTTCAGGGGTATTTCTTGCCATTTGTTGATTCTTGAAGGGTTGTTTTGGCATTTTCTTCATTGATAATGGTCTTGACTTGTATGATTCACTTTTTGGAGGACTAATATTGACAAGTCATGATTGTTGAGGGACCATTCTTGCCAATTCTTCAAAGTGGAGGGCCCTTTTTGTAAATTTGACAAACTTTAAGGACCAAACTTGTAATTATGAATATACAAGGGTTTAATGTGTCAATTCTTCAATATTGGAGGACCCTTCTTGCATAATCTTTAAAAGTTCAAGGGTTTTTCTTGGAAAATCTTCATTAGGGCTTGGTTCATTGTGCGGCTTCGTTTCCCGTGTTCGTTTTTGCATGTTTCTTGTGATCTTTTGTCAGATTCTCAATATCCGTACCTAAAATACACAAGTAACAAACACAAGCATATATTTGGCTTTTTTGATGATATTTAATGCATTTAAAGCCTATTTTGGACGATGAGACTATGAATAAAAGCAGTCTCATCAGTACACTCCCTTGGAACTTGCGGTCCAGCATTGTTTCCAACATTGTTTCCAGCACCTTGCACTCGGTTAGCACGATCCTCAGAGAGAGCTGTAGCGATCGCCTGCTAAATCATATTGTTAACAGTAGTAGTAGTAGTCAACTTTGGAGGCATATTGAAGGGCTTGTCAAGTAATGATTCACAAATGACCGAAAATGCCTCTTCATTCCTTCTGTACAATCATAGTTAAAAAGAACATGATAAGTATACACATCAAGATCAAGAAGGATTTATTTTTAGGACATAATATAAGTATAACATGTACATCAACAACTACAAGTATTCATCAATTATATCATAAAAGAGCTAATAAAGACATAACATAGATCATAAAGGGTAAACATCGGTTGCATTGATATCAACAAAATTGTTACTAGTCATGTCACTATAATCTATCACCGACTAAACCAAAAGGATATTAAGGTTCATAACAAATCCATAGTACACAAGTATAAACAAGTTTGATTAAAATGAGGAAATAGAAAATGAAATACTAAAAACAAGAACTAATCACGAGGCGATCTACATGATTTATTGGGTTACGGCTCATCATCATCACCGTCTTCTTCGGGATCTTCTTCGAGTTCCTACTCATCACTATCTTCTTCATTGCTCACTATCCTCTTACCTTTGTCATTAGGGTCACACTCTACCACTCTCTTCCTCCTTGAGGTTGATCCATTTTATGGTTCTGCTTGGTTCCCACAAGTAATACACTCATCCCTAGTGGGCGGTTGAACCATAAAGTCATTGGTAGCATACTCATAATCGTCAATAAACCACCATTCTTGCGGGAGAAATGGTCTCACACGATACTCCCAGCTTTGCATCCTTTGCAACTTATCTTGATCCTCTCTAGATTGCTCAAGGCTAGCACTCAAATTCCTGATCATAGACCTCAAACTATCCATTTCACTTCTAACCATCATCCTGTCATGCTCAAATCTTGCAGTCCGTGTCAATAGTTTCTGAAAATCTCTTTCATTTTCATCAAACATCTTAATCACTCGAGTTTCCACAACATAGCGCTCATACATTAGCCTATCCAAATTATTCAAGAAATAGGTAGTATCTTCATACGACCTTGGTCCACAACCTCCAGTATTTTGCCCTGGACCCTTGACGGTTTATAATGTCAATATTCAAAAGTATATACATGCATGTGCATGAGCATGCAAACGCAATGTAGTATATATGCCAATATATGCAATAATATAATAGACATTGAAATGCAATGCTAAAAATTTATGATAAAAAGTATTCAACATACTTCCAACAAAATCTCGATACAATACCATCGTACTTACACAATAAATACTTGGGAAATCATTTGAATTATAGGGGATACATCTAAAATAAATAAAGCAATGCTAAAAGTAATCTTGCGAAATAGTTGTGTGCTTTTGAAAACATTTGAGAGACCAAAGTTATAGTTTAGGACATTTTTAAAAATCGACCTAGTTCTCTACAATTCGTGGCTCTGATTACCAATCTTTAACAACCCAAAATAATATGCGCAACGGATATACAATATTTGGGTGCTAAGAAGTTATCATCACACACTAGTTATATCGAACGACTCAAAAGAGACGTTGAAAAATTTACATTAATAAAAATGTACAATAACAAAGTCTAAGTAGTTTTCCAACCCAAAAAGTTACAACATAGTTGCGTTTAGGTCCCCACTGAATCTCAACCAAATTACCATGTTCATACTTTTTAGACAAAATAAGACTTAATTGTTTAAGTAAAAGGGAGGAAACCAAATAGACAACAAAAGCCACAACAACATTCCCTTGCATGCTCCACCACATCCTAGCCTTGGTTACCTGAAACACATGCTTAAAAGGTTCAACAAATAATGTTGATCGAAATCTATAGGTTTTACAATCACTTGTGAAAATAAGTGTATAAAATTCATTCACGATCATTCATAGAGTTGTTGATCAAATAATCTATTATTCAAGGTTATTATCTTTAGCAATAGCTAATAATTGTGTTTAAGCTCATGACACCGATCTGTTAACTTAATCACCCGCGTCCGTAGACCGGCATGATCACATTGAAACTAGTGCCCCTTCTAAAGGCATCCGTTGCAATTATACATTTTTTCTTATACAAAATATCCGTACACAGAGGGTACTCAACGTACAACTCTCGTATCAAATTGGGTCGTAAACCCCGTAGTAACACAAATTGTATAAGCGGCTATTTCCAATTCACACAAGAACTAGACAAATAATTAACGGTTCATGAAATTAGGGACTTTTGCAACTAGGTACTCAACACAGTTTAAGGCAAAATTTGGGTCCAACAATAATTCATGACTTATGTTTATTTTCATTTAAATAGCATGTATCCCCCTCTCGGGTAAATATTTTTGAGATAAGTAAAGAGCGAGGTATAGACTCACCTTATGTAGAAGTATGAGTCGAAGTATTGGAAGACGATCACCGACGATGAGGATGCCCGGGAAATTTGATCACAACACCTAGCGAATAAACGTGTAATGAGTAAACTCATTTATATACTATTAGGTACTGAATAAAATCAAATAAAGTCAATTGTGACTTCTAAAAAATCACGCCAAAAACTGAACAAGTGATAATTACTAGACTCGTACCATTTTTCTACTTTACTAAAAGTATTACTCATTTTGCAATTCTGCCGGTACATACCAAATGTACGGGTTGTTTTCCTATACTTAGACATCACAATAAATTATGAGAACATTTGTAAAATTCATTTATATCATGTAGAAAGTCCATATTAAATTTCATAAAAAGTTCTCACTTCTAAGACTCACTGCTCGTCACATTACTAAACTCAAATTTTCGGACAGTTTTGTACCTTCACGTTGTAAGACCTTTTTGACTCATTTAAATTATACCACTTGTAAATTTGACTCCTAAGTCTAAAAATATACTCAAAAACCCAGGTTTAGAGCTAAAGAACAACTCTAAACTATTTTTAAAACTCTAGTTATAGTCCCCGAGATTTGACCTAAAATCGAACACAATTTCGGATTATGTCGACTTTCATCTCCCGGTACACGATAACTTCAAATTAACACAACTTTTGACTCGTTTGTCGTTAAAAGCTCTATCTTATATCGAAACGAAGATAAAAAGAAGCTCTACAACTACATCTAATCCTTAAGACCTGGGCTTAGACTTAAGACCACTAAAACTATCCTTAACATTCTGATTAAAAATGACACTTTAAAACTCATAACAAATCACCATTCCAATCATTTCTAATGATTCATAGACCTATTCTAAAATCATATCAATAATATACAACATCCTAAGCATCCTATATCACTTGGATGAACAATCATTCACAAAAACCCATTTCAAAAACTACACAAGCAATATGATTTACTTAAGTAAAAACATCAAAAACATGATGACTAACACATATCCATAACAAATTAGGATCAATACCAAAAGTCAAACACCACCCCATATGGGCCGTGGGGTTTATGGAACAAAAACACCAAGAAACATGTTTTTACATCTTGTTTTTATAGTCAATTATCATCATAAATATGTAATCTAAACATGCATATAGTTTAATTAGATCAAAACCCCATTTTCAAAAATCTTAAATTTTTGAAAAATCAAGTTAATGCATGTTGAATTTTAATGGATGAAAGGACTTACAATGGGTTTATAAGAGTGGGTCTTTGATTAGTTTTATCAAAAACAAAAAAAAATTGATGGTGGTGTTGGCTTGGTGGGTAGCCGACAGTCAAAGAGAGAAAGAAAGGAGGGGTGAAATTTTTTTTGAAAGAAAAATGATTGTGTGAGTTGTGGTGTTTGTTTTTGTAGAAATGGAAAGGACCAATGTGTGATTTTGGTTATCTTTTGTCCTTTTTGGCAAAACTAGTTTCTAAAGAGCGGGAGTTGACTTACTAGTCGGGTTTATTTTTCGTGGGAGTCGGGATTCGTCCCGTCTTCCTAAAACATATTTATATGCATATACTCACACCAAATAAAATAAAATGGTTCTGAATCGACTTAACACGTAAATAAAAATAAAAATCTCGAAAAAGAATATGGATCAATCGATAATAAAATATAAATTTTAGGCATCCGTCGGTATCGCGTTCACTATCGATTCTTCTTAAATTTTGAAACATAGAAATTTAGCCTCGTTTATTGGTTTCAACATAAACCGTCAAATGATTCCACGATAAAAGTTCTCAAGAATTTCAAAAATATACGTAAAATAGGATTAAATAATGACCTTGGTTTTTGGGGTGTTACAAATTAAAAGGAAGGAACCTCCAAAGGTAATAAAAGAAAAAGTTGAACCATGACAAGGCAACTAGCAAAGAAGAAAGGTAAATCTATAGATGATGATAAAGATAGTGACGAGAGCTGCAGGATGTACTTGAAGATAGTTGAATTTGAAGATCAATGTATATATAGAAATCTTAGGAAAGACGTCATCAATAGCAAGATGGACATGTGCTACAAATCAAGGAATTCAAGCTCATGGAATAACCTGGACAGATTGAACATTTAGGATGTTCAGGTTATTGGAAGATATTCTTCATATACTTGATAGACAAGAAATTCAAGATCTTCACATGTTTGTCCAAGGAGGGAGTGAAGGAAAAGAAGATGTCTTACTATTACTTCATGAATTTGAGTTTATGTATGAGCCACACAATGTTGATCAAAAGATATCGAAAGACCTAAAGAATCAGGTTCCTACTTACTGGAGATATTATAGATCATGTGGAATACATACTTTGGATGTAGATGACGTTACCTATTATATGCTTCAAGAAAAGAGATATCATTTTGGAAGGAGAATGCTAGAAATAATGTTTGATATGCAACTATAAGTTTCAGAAGAATCCAATAGTGCCTTGGAGTTAATCAGAATGACCAAACAACAGCTTAAGGATTTGGAGAGAGAATAGGAAGCTGATAAAGAACCTTAAGTGTTTGACTTTCAGTCACACTTCACAAATGGTTCTGAGTTCACCATGTCTAACAAACCTAAGAACGGGCTAGTCCATAAGCAAATGGTTTGTGGTAAAGACTTCTCAAATTCGTTGACAGCTGGTAGTTTGCAAATAACTACATGGTCATTAAGTCACCATGATTAAATGCAAAGAGTTAGCTAGTCTTAGGGAAAACGATTCTAGGTAAAGACTCTATCAAATCCATTAAGTGGTTGACGGTTTACCAAAAATTATAGGGTTATCAATAAACCTTATTCTTGAAAAATAAAGTATTGACTATTCCAGAGTGTACGGTTGACTGGTAAAGAATAAATCAAATCCTTTGGTAGTTGATGATTTGCTAAAAATCATGATGCTAATACAGATTGGTTTGTTGTTAACTATTTTATTTCAGGTGAGAAGACACAAGAAAGACTGTTGTTTTATAAAATAAACATTGATGACATGTTTAAGGAGATTCATGCTTATCAAGGAGTTTATGAAGAAGAGTTTTATCATCATCAAATGGGGAAAGACTATTGAGATAAAATCTTAAAGGTGACATAAACTAACATTTGAAGACAACATAGTTGCTGCAAAGAATGCTCAAGACACAAAATATCATATTTTGAAGATAAAGATGATAGTCATGAAGATTTAGAGTTCATTATATCAGAAGAAGATCTGCAAAAAGGTTTTTGGATACATTCAGTTGGTACACAGAATCAAGATTACCAAGTTCAATCCAAGTTTGAAGTGAAGTTTGAAGACATGTATTCGTATACATTCAACAACATAGAAAAACAAGAAGACAACGAGTTATCATTCATGTTTATGGGAGGATTGTTGGGAATTATTGTAAAGTACCAGCTACCGTTAGTACAAGTGCAAGTATTGTTAGTGTTAGTAAGTACTGATAGTGTTAACGAGGTACATGCTAAGTACAGTTAGTATTACTGTAAGTACTACTAGATAGATTAAGACGAATATATCTTTAGTAAAGATATGTCATAGTTATAATAGGAGTATATCTTATGTGATATATACTTAATAGGTTAGAATATTGATAATATATCGTGTGTGATCTACTTATCATAATAGAATATTCTAGGGTTCCTTGCACTATAAAAGTAACCTAGGTCCGATGAGTTATTTGTACCTTTTGCCAAAGTCAATTAATAGAGAATAGAATAGTAAGAGTATATTGTTGTTCTTCTTTGCTTTTATAAGTTAGATTCTGCATAACTGATTAGATTTTAGTAAGAGTATCTCAAGTGCTCTAGTTTGTTTACAAGCTATTGTGGAATCCTTAACGGAATATAGATCTATTCAAAGAATCAACAAGGTTGATAAGTAAAAATATTGACCTACAAATTGACCAACAAGTGGTATAAGAGCAGTTTGATTTATAAAACATACTTACTTTTATAAAACTGCTCACTTAAAAAATTTTTAGGTCAAGATCCAATATGGTTCAAGTAATACCACAAACCCTATAAAATAGGGGTGGCACATTAAATGTTACTCATATCCTAGAAGTGGAAAATTTCACAAATTAGAAAAATGGTTTATTGTCTACATAGTTGGAATAGAACCTCAATTCCTTGGATTTATTCATAATGGTCCATTTGTTCCAATGGTTGGGGACAATATAAAACCTGAACCACATTAGACTGTTGATGAGAGAAAAGCTGCTAATCTTGACCAGCGACTCAAAAGTCTCATCATGTCTGTGCTTCCAGATGACCAAATGAATTCCGTTGTGAACTGTATGACGGATAAATCTACCTCGGATGACTTGATACTTTATCATGAGGGGCCCCCTGATGTGAAAGAAACGAAGATAATGGATTTAAAGGTAACCTATAACACTTGTAAACATAAAGAAGGGGAGACTCTCACTCAAACTTTCACTAGATACAAGGCTCTGATGAATGAATTAGTAAATGATGTTGTTGAACTTTCAAAGTTAGAAACCAATATTTTTTTGTAAATCTTTTTCCAAAAAAGTGGCTCAATTTCTGCCAAAGTTTGATAAATGCCAATCACATTAAAGATTGTGACTTGGCCTCTCTCTTTAGAAAACTAAAATATGAAGAGAACCTTGTTGATAGGATCTATCAAGGCACCAACAAGAGTAAATCATTGACTATTGCTACACCCTTGTCTAAAGCCTTCTTCAGTGAAGCTGTCATTCAAGACTATCAAGATAGTCCTGATGATAAAGAAGACACCAGATCGTCCGAGGAGTATTTGAAAGACCTCGAAAAGGAATTTCATGAGAGAGATATTTTGGCAAAATCTAGAAGGTTCTTGAAGAAGGGATGGAAGTTCTCCAGCAACACAAAAGCCATAGTTGACACTGTGTGTTTCAAATGTAGTAAACCTAGTTGCTTTTCCTAGGATTTTTATTCTAAAACATCCATTCCTTCGTACTCTTCATTAGTCCAGTCTCGACCATCTGTTCAATCACCTTTTCAGCAAAAGCAAATCGCTTCATCTTCCTTTCAGCAACACAAAGCTGAACTAAGGTAAGTTAAGGACTTTGAGGCAAAATACAGAGACATCAAAGCCAAACTTGCCCTCCTAAGCACTTAAGGGTCATCATCCAAACCACAAAAAGTAAAAAGAACAAGGGCTTAATTTCTAAAGCATATAAATGGGATGAGGAAGATTTTCTTTAGATGATGATGAAATGGTAAATGTCAAGGCACTGATGGCCCTTGTTGATGATGAAGACACAAATTCAAATGTTGTGGCCAAGGAGAGTGATCGTAATGGTGAATGGGTCAATATCACAATAAAAAAGAGTGACCTCGGGAAGCCTATTTGGTACCTAGACAGTGGTTGCTCAAGGATATGACTAGTACTAAAAGTTATCTACACAAGTATAACGATGGACCATGTTACAAAGTAGTATTTGGTGATAACTCACCATCATCTACTGAAGGTTTTGATTTAGTGAAATGCAATGGTAAAGTTTCTACAAAAGTGGCATATATAAACGTATTGAAACACAACCTCATCAGCATCAGACAACTATGTGATGCCAAATACCGAGTTCTGTTTGATGATAAAAAAGGTACAATTTTCAACTCCAATCATGAAATTGTGATGATAGCTCTTAGAGTCAGAGATGTGTATGTCATGAACATGAAATCTACTCAGGACACATGCTTTTTTGCTAGAGCTTCAAATATCACAAACTCGCTTTCGCATAAGAGGCTTTATCACAACAACTTAAAAACAATCACTCAGCTGGCAAAACAAAATCTTGTTAGGTCTTCCTTCACTAGTCTACTCAAAAGACAAACCATGCTCAACGTGTGAAAAAGGAAAGCACTATGGGGCCAGTTTCAAACCAAACGAAACCTTCTCTATCAAAGAAAGTCTTCACCTTCTTCACATGGATTTATTTAGCCCAGTTTCACCAAGGGCCATTAAACATGAAAAATGTACACTTGTCATTGTTGATGAGTTCTCCAGATATACCTGGGTATATTTTCCAAATAAGAAAACTCATGTACCAGAAACCATCATGTCCTTCATCAAAAGATTTGAAAATCAATAGGACACTCATGTCAAATAACTCAGAACTGACAATGGTATTGAATACAACAAATACTTACTAATCAAGTTCTGTGATGACAAAGGAATTTCATAAAATTTCTCATCTCAATACAAACCTGAACAAAATGGTGTGGCTGAAAGAAGGAACAAAAGTTTGATTGAAGCAGCAAGGACAATGCTTGTTGGATCCGCCCTCTTTAAGCATTTTTAGACTGATGTTGTAGCCACTACTTGCTACACTCAAAATAGATCCATCATTGTGAAGAGACACATGAAGACTCCCCAAGGAGTCCTTAAGCAAAGAATTCCAAACATCACATTCTTACATGTGTTTGGGTGTGTAGTATTCATTCATAGTCACAAGAATCACCTTGGAAAGTTTGATGAAAAATCTGATGATGGTTATTTCCTTGGATACTCATTAGTATCAAAGGCTTATAGAGTCTTCAACATAAGTAGACAATGTATTGAAGAAACCTTTCACATCACCTTCAATAAAATTTCTGAAGCTATTAAATTTGAAAATCAGTAAGTGGATGAACTTCATATTCATGAATCTCATAACTATCCACCTAACGAATTCCAACATTATGAGTCCTCTCAGAAGTTCCAAACTAACTGTCCATCAGTCCTTCACATTGATCCATTTGAAGACAGGTCAAGTCCCTCAACTGAAGGGAATCCTTCAATAATCCACACTGATGGAAATCAATCAATGGATCAAAATAATCAACATGCTCGGAAAAATTATCAAAATGATTAGTCAAATTAATTCACCAACAATGAACACTCTGAGCCTTGTGTCCAAAATTGTCTTGTTGTTTCAAGAGAAATTGTTCAAGTGAACTTTATTCTGAACAAGAAGATAGTCCATAAATGATTGAACCCTTGTCTATTGAATATCCTTCATTAACCACTAGAGACAGTTCACTTCCATTTCAGGAACTTCCTAGTTCTAGTTCAAATACCAACCCATTTCTCACTCTCCAGCTCTAGAAAGTTCCCGGACTAGAAATAGTCACATTCAGCTGGTGAACATAGTGGGAAATCCTGGTGCTGATAGACTTACAAGAGCTATGGCTTAAAAACTAAGTGTTGCTTCACTTGGAGAATGTTTCTTCACATACATTCTTTTAGAAGTAGAACCTCAAAAGAGTTTTGAAACTCTCACTCACCCTAGATGGGTAGAAGCCATGCAAGAGAAACTAAATCAATTTGAAAGAAACAAAGTCTAGAAATTAGTTCCTCTTCCTCATGGAAAATAGACAACTAGTACCAAATGAGTGTATAAAATCAAAAGGGATGAAACCAATGTTGTGGTTAAAAATAAGGCCATGCTGGTGGCTCAAGGATACAATCAAGAGTATAGTGTTGATTTTGATCAGACAATTGCTCTAGTTGCTCGTATGGAAGACATACAAATTTTCCTTGCTTATGACACATACATGAACTTCACAATATACCAAATGGATGTCAAAAGTTCATTCCTTAATAGTGATCTAAAAGAAGAAGTTTATGTTACCCAGCCACCTAGCTTTCAGAGTAGTGAATACCCCAATCATGTCTACAAGCTTTACAAAGCTTTGTATGGACAGAAGCAAGGCCCAAGGACATGGTATGAAACTCTTTCAACCTTCCTCATTGAAGATAAATTTGTCAGAGGTAAAATAGTAGCACCTTGTTTATCTATAAAACTAAATTGACACCATCCTAGTGCAAATTTATGTGGATGACATAATCTTTGGTTCACCAAGCTAGAAACTTTCCAAACAATTTGCTAATCTTATGACCAGAAAATTTGAGATGAGTATGATGAATGAACTCACCTACTTCCTTGGTCTTTAGATAAAACAATCTGACCAAGGCATCTCCATCAATCAAGAAAAATATGTTAAGGATTTATTGAAGAAGTATGACATTAACTGTGCTTCAGTAAAAACCCAATGGTACCCTCTAACAACTTAGGTCCTGATCACAATAGACAATCAGTCGATGAGACTCAGTATAGAGGTATGATTGGCTCCTTAATGTATTTAACATCTAGCAGGCCTATCATTCAAATCTCTAGCTGCTTTTTTGCAAGATTGTAGCGACCCACTTTGACAAGTAGATCGTTATGAAACACTCATGGCGTGTCAACAAAGCATAATAAAGGCATAACGTCATAAAGACATAAAAGACCAAAAGAAAAGCCAGAATCAAACAACGACTCACCACATAAACTTAACATAATCAAGAAATAAAGAAGGCTAAAGGACAAAACATATGTCCAACCAAAGCATAAGTATTAAAATGCATAAGGGAAGAAAACTAAGGCAGCTCTCCTCCTAAGCACATGCTCACGATGCCTAATATCGTCCTTCGAACCTGCCGTATGAGACATGAAAAAGAAGATACGGCTGAGCAATACGCTCAGTGAACAGATATAATGACATGATAAGAGTAACTTAAAATGAGTAATAAACAATGAAAGCAGCGGAAAATGTGTATGTCCTGGAAAACCTGGAAGATGATTTATAAAAAAAAGGAATATCTTGAAAAGTCATAAGTATATGCATGCAATATAATTTAAATGCCCACGAGCTCATATATGTCATAACTTATTATCAACGTGCATGAATACATAGAGGTGTGACCTCGTCATGCAATTACATGGGTGACCTCTAATAAATAATAATCTGGGTGAATGGATCATCTCCAATGTGATAGGGTATAGAGCACACACCAAACCAATCACCCTGTACTTGTAAACCTGTAAAACATGTAACTAGGATGCACCCATACGCCCCACAAATAATAATAATGGCCAACATGTAACATAGAGGGACACCACGAGAAATCACTCTCGTCGCGGAAGAGTTATGACACAGGTGCCTCATATGTCATGGTTATGGTGCCTCCATAATTAGGTGGTCATGGTCATGCATATATATATATATATATATATATATATATATATATATATATATATATATATATATATATATATATATATATATATATATATATATATATATATATATATATATATATATATATATATATATATATATATATATATATATATATATATATATATATATATATATATATATATATATACATATATATATATATATATATATATATATATATATATATATATATATATATATATGTGTATATATATATATATATATATATATATATATATATATATATATATATATATATATATATATATATATATATATATATATATATATAGATCGGGCAAATTAAAATGATAGCATGGCAAACAATGAAAAGTTTTTATGATTTGAAAAAATAGGGAAAACAGAAGGCATAGCAAATGAGGAATCCTAATCATGCATAGAAGCAATGTCCTTACTGAAGGACGGAATCAGAAAACGAGGAATATCCGTACCTTATGTCCAGTAATCGGCAAAACGAGATGAACAGCGGAAAACGTACTACTCCGACTTCACGTAAGCTACATGATAAAGGACGTGTATGAGTTGCTTGTTCATGTATAAATTACTTGTTCTTGTTTTATCTTGTATATCTTAATATTGTACGTTCATGTGTTCTTGATTAATGTATTACATATTTCTTGTGTTATTATACTTAGTATTTCCATAATTAGTAACTTTCCAAAAATAGCAGGTTTCCACATATATTAACTTTCCAAAAATAGTAAGTTTCAGTAAATAGTATGTTTTAAAATAGTAAGTTTTCATAAATAGTTAGTTTCTAAAAATAGTAAGTTTCCATAAATAGTAAGTTTTCATAATTAATAATAAGCTCGTTTAATATACCATAAGTAATAATATCTTGTTCATCAAATAAGCTAGTTTTATAAGTCATTATTTAATATGTATTTTAAATAATCTAATTACCATAAGTCATGGTTAATTATAATTATCATATTAATAAGTCATGGTTTATTAATAAAGTCCATTTTAATAATACCTTTTATATGTCATGAAAATAATAATTAATTATTAGTCAATACTATGTCTTGACTTATATTTAATAATTATTTAATAATATATCATGGATTTAATTAATTATTAAATAATAACTTGCCATATATTTTATAATTAATTATTATATTTTAGTATGTCGTAAATATAATTAACTATACAGTAAGCCTTAAACTTGATAATTAATTTAATTATAATAAGCCCTTTTGTAAAAGCCAAACATAATTAAGCAAATTCATTAAGCCATGATTAATTATACAATTAGTTTAAGGAATTTACATTTTGATAATCCCGAGGTCAATAAGTCAAAATAATAATCCTAACACCCCTTGGTCATCTAGGTTTAACCGAGCCCCAAAACAAACATCACCGAGACTTAAAAGTCTCGGTTGTTCGAACCACAACACCACTGCAGCCCCTGTTGCGGTTGGCCAGCTCCTGTTCCCACTGTCCAGCCATGGTTCCCGCCAGCGGCACACTTTTTCCCACCGAGACCCCTATCTCGGTTGCCACTGTTTGGACGGTTTTCCGACCGTGGCCCTGTTGAGGGTTGCGGCTGCTAGAACAAACCAACCACCGAGCCTTAAGGTCAGTGCCAATTAACCTACCGAGAGCACCTAAAATAGCTTCTCGGTTTACGTGACCAACAAAAATCCCAATTTCATTTTCTTGCTTTTAATCAATAATAACATGTGTACATAATTAAATTAATTCATAATGATTTCTTGTAAGAATAAAATAAGAAAAGGGTTTTAGGTAATTACCGAAAAGTGGATCAAGTAAAGATAAACATAATACTACCTGAATGATCAAGATCAAAATTGTTTCCCTCTACCTTTTTCTTTTTCTTGATGGCGGCTACATAGCCCCATTAGGGTTTTCTAATTTTTTTTGTTAACTTGTAAAATGAAAAGGAAATGAAGAGTTTTGCTAGTTTAATTAGTTAACGTGTCGGGCTTGGGCGTTATTCTCTTGCTAGGCTTATTTAGTTATATGGATCCAAATTATTATTTATTTCTTGTCATACTTTAAAATCTGGTGTATTCGTAAGTTCTTGATTAATACCTTCGTGTTGTATCTTTTCGTATTTAATTTCGTTATTTACTTGTCGTGACTTATTTAATAATATGTAATACTAGTCGTGATTTAATTATTTACTTTTAGTGTTGTAAACTAAATATACTTTATTGGTTGTCGTAAATTCATGTTTTTTAATTCCATGCCGTATCTTTTCGTGTCGTTTTAAATATACGTAAATACTTATCGTGCATTAATTAATTATTAAAAGTTTTTATTTAATGGTATTTTTTTGCGGGTTTTACAACTCTTTCCCTCTAAAATAATAATTCGTCCTCGAATTAGAAACATTATGGCTGAATATAACATACTCGGATCATGGGAGAAAATTAGGCTAAGAAGTCCGGATGGACTCCTCGGTTTCCCAAGTGGCTTCCCGCTCGGGATGGTCCCTCCAAAGGATCTTGACAAAAGGAACAGTCTTTCCTCATGACCCGATCTTGACGATCAGAATAGATTATGGTTACTCAACGTAAGATATCCTCATGAATCTGATCGAGTGGATACGTGGTAACGTGCATAGGATGGTACTTGTACCTTCTAAGCAAAGATACGAGAGACATATTGTGAATGTAGTACGTGAACAATTGTGAACGTGATACGTGAACAATTTTTAACGTGATACGTGAACATATGGTAAATGTGATAAATGAAACATATCGTGAATGTGTGATAACGGAGGAGGTAACGCCAAATGATACGAGACGAGACGTGAAACGTGACGTAAAACGTCTTGTCTGAGGATGGAAAAGTGTGCTAAACTGGAGCCTGGATTCCCAATATTTCTGCAACCCTTTCCAGAATGAGACGTGAACATGGATCGTGAGATGATATGAGAATATGACCGCGAACAAGGTCGTGAACGCGAAAGCGAGACGTGAATCGGAACGGAACGTAAATGCGAACTTGAACGTGTATTTGAAATGATTGATGATGGAACATCCTGAAATTATACGATCTCCTGTTGAAAAATTTCTATTAACCTGCTAACAGCGTAATCCTTGCGGATGGAAAAAAATGTGCAGATTTGGTCAAACGATCGACAACGACCCAGATTGCATCATGTATCATCTGATTCTGTGGCAATCCGGTAACAAAGTCCATGGAGATTTTGTCCCACTTCCATTTAGGAATTTCTAATGGTTGTAACAAACCACTAGTACGCTGGTGTTTTATCATAACCTACTTACAGGTTAGACGCTTAGATGTGAAAGTAGCTACATCTTGTTTCATACCGCTTCCACCAAAATGTAGTTTGGGATCATGATACATTTTTATGGAATTCGGATGAGTAGCCAATGACGAACATTGAATCTCGGTCAATAAGACCTCTCTTAGCGTAGGATCCTCTGGAACACATAATCTAGTGTAGGATTCTCTCCCTTACGCGTAAGCTTGGTCATGGTACAACTAACCGTGAGAAACTTTCAAAATTCTGTGGTAGTAACTAACTAAATCCAGAAACCACGCACTTCAGTCAAAAACGTCTATTTTGGCCATTCGGTGATAGCGTCCACCTTCGCCGGATCCATGGTAACCCTTTCTGCTGAAACAATATGGCTCAGCAATGCCACTTTACTCAACCAAAACTCATATTTGGAAAACTTAGCATACAGTTTCTGCTATCGAAGAATCTGTAGTACCGTGCGAAGATGATTTTCATGCTCTTCTCAAGACTTAGAGAGAATCAGGATGTCATCGATGAACACAATAACGAATTTGTCTAATAATTCATGGAAAACTCGATTCATCAAGTCCATAAATACAGTTGGAGCATTCGTGAGACCAAAAGGCATAACCACGAATTTATAATTACCATAACACGTGCGAAAAGCAGTCTTGGGAATGTCTTGCTCTTTCACTGACAACTGATGGTAGCCTGATCGTACATCGATCTTGGAAAAGTGCTTAGCACCCAGTAGTTGATTATACAAGTCATCAAGACGTGTAAGGGGATAATTATTACAAATGGTGATCTTGTTCAATTTATGGTAGTCGATACATAATCTCATGCTGTCGTCCTTCTTCTTTGATAATAAAACCGGTGCACCCCATGGTGATACACTCCCGCGAAGAAAACCTCGTTCCAACAACTCTTGTAGCTGATCCTTCAACTCCTTTAACTCAATAGGAGCCATGTGATAAGGAGCTTTGAAGACTGGTTCTTCTCCCAGAACAAGTTCGATGCTAAATTCCACCTCGCGGATGGGAAGTATACCGAGAAGCTCTTCTAGAAATACATTCGGAACCTCGAAAACAATCGGCTGATCGTGGATTTAAGGAACTTTAAAAATCGCGTCATAAATGATAGGTAAAAAATCTTCGTAGCCATGGGATAATAAAGCAAGTGCTTGTATAGCAGAAATAATTTATACATATTTTCCTGGTAGAAAACCATGATGAATGTATTCCGGAGCCTAACTATCGCCGAATATGACCCGATATGAATGGCAATCAATCGTAGCATGATATCCTACTAACAAGTCCATACTCAGAATCATATCGAACTTGCACATGTCCAACGGAAATGTGTTAGCAGAATGGATCTTGTCGTCAAACATAAAGGAAAGCATTTATACACCTGGGTGATACGAATGGCGTATTTCATGGGCGTTGATATATGTAATACATGATCAAGAAAAAAAGGTGCCATATGAATACACGAAGTAAACGTGGCAGATCTCACTGAATGTGTTTAGCCTATATCAAACAGAGCGAACACTACGTGTCTAAACATGAAAAATCGCCAGTCATGGTACCTTAAATTTTAGTGGCCTGATCTACACGTGGCACAACAGGATGGGTATACCCCCTGGAGGGTACCCTGAATTACTAAGGCCTGGTTCAGATGATATAAATGAGTCATGTGTCTTGACTCGTGTCTTGAGAAAATATACGCGTGACATGTGTCATGATTGGTGTCCTGCCACGTGTATTTAGAGGATATATGTGAGACGCGTGCCTTGACTGGTGTCTTGACATGTGTCATGAGGAAATATACGGGAGACATGTGTCTTGACTGGTGTCTTGACATGTGTCTTCAGAAAATATTCGTGAGACATGTCTCTTGATTGGAGTCTTGACATGTGTCTTGAGATGTGAAAACAAATAAAGTAGAAAGTTTTGGTTATAATACCAGAATTGGCAAATCGGTTGGACTGCTTGTAACACCCCAGAAATCAATGTCACTATTTAATCCTATTTTACGTATATTTTTGAAATTTTTAGAATTTTTGTTGATAATATGTTTGACGATTTAAGTTGAAACCAATGTTGGATGTAACACCCCCACAATTGCTATGCGCAGCGGAACTACAACAATGGGTGCTACACAGTATTCATTGCACACAAGATATATCAAACGACGCTAAAAAGACGTCAACTTAAAACTTGAAATTTAAAATTGTTAGATGATACATGTCCGCAGTTTTTCCAACCCCAATTTGGTACAACAGAGTTTAGCGTTTCGGTCCCCATGAATCTCAACCCAAAAACTTCAGTTTTACAACAACATAACATTAAACTTAAAATGTTTAAGTAGAAAAGGAGGGAAAAACAAGCGGACTCCAAGCCATACACACAACATCCATCCCAAGCATGCTCCATCCTACACTTCAGCGGTTACCTGAAACACATGCCAAAATTTTGGTCAACGAAAACGTTGAGTGGAATTCATAGGTTTTACAATCCATTTGAACGTATATATAATAAAAACCATTCGTGATCATTTATAGTCTTGTCGAACAAACAAACTATAATCAGGATACTGACAATTGTGTTTAAGCTCATGACACTAATCCGTTAACTCAATCACCCGCGTAATAAATACCGGCGTGATTCAGATGAAACCAGTGCCCCTTCTAAAGGCATCAGTTGCAATTATACCTTGTTTCTCATACAAAATAATCTACCGCAGAACTTACTAAAAGTACAGCTTCTCGGCTAGCATTGGGTCGTTAACCCCGTAGTACTACAAATTGCATAAGCGGCTATTTCCCCCTACTCGAGGGCAGGACAATAGTTAATAGTTCATGATTTTAGGGACTTTTGCAACTTTGGTACTCAACACAATTTCTAAGGCAACTTTCGGGTCTAACAATCATTCATGATATACGTTCCTTTTAAAAACTAGCATGCATTTCCCTCGCGGGTAAAACAATTTGAAATAAATATAAGCGAGGCTATAAATTCACACCTTAGATATTAAGTAGTCGGTAGTTCGAGGGATGATCACTGACGATGTTACGGATGCCCGGGTAAATCAACACCTATCACAAATAACGCGTAATGAGTATTCTCATTTAAATACTTACGGTACTGTATAAAATACATATATACTAGTCACTTAGGACAAGTATAACTCACGCCAAAAACAAAATAACAAGTATCACTCATTTTATACCATTCGTTCTCATTATCTACGTTGTCCATTTTTACTCATTCTCGCCGGTACTTGACTAAAGTATGGGCTGTTTTACCTTATTTAACCATACTTATAAAATTTTGAAAAAATTCTCAAAAATCCTATAAGACCTGTAGATAACATGTTTTTAAGCCCATTAAAAGTTTTTACTTTTACGACCCGTTACTCGACGCTTTTCCAAATCTACATTTTACGGGCTGAAATTGCACTTCGACCAATTTTGACCTCTTTGACCTATATGAAAAGTACCTTTGACTTCTTTGACTCCTAAGTCAACATATAGACTCATTTGTACAGGTTAGGGACCAAATTTTGACCCTTGACCATTTACCAATTTATACTTGTGACCCTCGGGATTTGACTAAAACTTTACACAAATTCGGATTATGAAAGTCCTCGTCTCCCGGTACTCGATCTTAAAAACCTCATAACTTTTAGCTCGTTTTGAGTCACGGGCTCTACCTTATACCAAATTAAAGACAAAGAGACCCTCTATAACTACATTTAGTTTTCAAGACCTGGAAAAAAAATGATTTTTATGAAATGACCATAAAGTTTCTGCCTAAAATTTGCTACTCCAAAATCACGCTTAGACTCGATTCCAAACCTTCTAACCACCTCTAGGCAACATCCTAAGCCTCCCTAAACATATCCAAACACCAATAATCAGTCCTACCCCTATTGATAAACCAATCTCAAAATCAAAAATCAAAGAAATCAAACATGCAATCCATTAAACCTATGTATAACATCACTAAACACATAACCAAACACTAGGATAAGCTCAAAATTCAACAACCACCATGGCTCCCCAAACACCCCTTGTGCCGTGGGGTTTGCGTGCCCCAATCACCACAACCAAATTGATTTTGGTGGGTTTTCTTGGTGTTTATACTTCCGTAACACATAATTTAAACATGCATTACAACATTTAGCCTCAAAAACGAATTTGGATCATCATGAAAAATTTTGGAAAATTTTGGTTAGTGCATGTGGGATTTGAGCACATAGAAATGTAGGGAATGACCAAATTAGATGTGGTCTAACCTTAGTTTTTATGAAAATCAAGTGAAAAAAATTTTTGATGGATTTCTTTGGTGGGTTGGGGTTAGCTGTCGGCTAGAGAGAGCAAGAGAGGGAGTGTTTGATTATTTTTGGTGAAAATTTTCTATGTGTTTGTGTTTGTGTCACTTTTGGCCTTTTTGGTGGATTGGGAGGGACCTAGTTGCAATATTTGGTTTCTTTTGGCCTTAAGTTGAAAACGTCCTCAAAACTTTGCGGGTTCGACCCATTTGTCAATTTTGAAAATTTTACGGGAGTCGGAAATCTTCCCGAACGCTCCAAAATATTTTTGGGATACTTTAAATGTACTCGGAAGGCTATAAAACTCACCCGACTCAACTTAACACGAACCGTAAATAAAATTCTCGAAAAATTACATTATCGATAAATCGTCAATAATTATATAAAATTGGGCATCCCTCGGGATCGTAATCGTCATCGTTCTTCTTAAATCGTCAAACGTAAAAATTATAACCTCGAACATCGGCTTTAACCAAAATACTTATAAATATAGAAATTAAAATTTATTAAAAATTTCAAAAATTAGCGTAATTTAGGGTAACGTTAATGACCTCGATTCTAGGGTGTCACATCCACCCCTCCTTAAAGAGAGCGACGTCCCGGCGCTCGCCTCTTCTTGTGCTCACATTTCGTTCTACTGGAACAGATGAGGATACCTTTCCTTGAAAAAGTCCTCACGTTCCCAGGTGTATTCCGGTCCACGCTTAGAATTCCATCGGACTTTCACAATAGGAATCCTACTACGCTTCAACCGCTTGACCTCCCGGTCCATAATTTCCACAGGTTCTTCCACAAAGTGCATTTTGTCGTCTAGTCGAATCTCGTCCAAAGGAATCACCAATTCCTTGTCCGCCAAACTCTTCTTCAGGTTCGATACGTGAAACGTGTCATGAATAGCACTAAGTTCGGTCGGCAATTCTAACTTGTACGCTACTGGTCCAATTCGTTCAACGATCTTAAACGGTCCAATATACCTCGGACTCAACTTTCCTTTCTTCCCAAAACGAATTACACCCTTCCACGGCGATACCTTGAGCATAACCATATCCCCAACTTCAAACTCCAACGGTTTCCTTCGGTTATCGGCATAACTCTTCTGTCGGCTTCTCGCAGCAAGTAGTCGGTTCTTGATTTGCACGATCTTCTCTGTCGTTTCTAATACCATTTCGGGTCCAGTCAATTGGCTTTCCCCTACTTCACTCCAACACACAGGCGATCTACACTTCCTTCCATACAATGCTTCGAACGGTGCTGCCTTGATACTCGCATGATAACTATTATTGTACGAAAATTCCACCAGAGGCAAGTGGCGTTCCCAACTTCCTCCAAAATCAATCACGCATGCTCGGAGCATGTCCTCCATCGTTTGAATAGTTCGTTCACTCTGGCCGTCAGTTTCCGGGTGATAAGCCGTGGTTAAACTCAATTCAGTGCCCATCGCACGTTGAAGCGATTTCCAAAATTCCGACGTAAATCTACTATCGCGATCTGAAATGATCGATAACGGCACTCCATGTCTACAGACGATCTCCTTCACGTACACGCTGGCGAGTTTTTCCATGCTGTCCGTCTTCTTCATAGGTAAGAAATGAGCAGATTTCGTTAACCTGTCCACAATTACCCATATCATATCACATCCACTAGGAGTCCTAGGTAAACCCGTCACGAAATCCATAGCGATTTTCTCCCATTTCCATTCTGGGATTTCTGGTTGTACCAACAATCCAGATGGTTTCTTATGTTCTGCCTGAACCTTCGCGCAAGTCAAACACTTACTGACGTAACGAGCAATATCTGCCTTCATATTCGGCCACCAATAGACTTTCTTCAGGTCGTGGTACATTTTGTCCGATCCATGATGTATCGAATACTTCGACTTATGCGACTCATTCATAACCAATTCTCGAACTCCAGGCTTTCCTTCCTCAGATGAACACAGTGGTAACCAAATCCGATTCTCAAAATATCTCAGTCCGTCTGACCTAATCACGAAAACAGGTTTTAACATTCGCCCCAAATTCTCGGCTTCAACATTCTCTTTCATTAATCCTCTCTCCTGAGACTTCAGTATAGTTTCGGTTAAGTCAACGCTCTCACTCATCACTAAAGTCTAACCCTCAAAGGTTTCTCCCGTTCCTTCCTACTTAGTGCATCCGCTACAACATTCGCCTTCCCAGGGTGGTAGCGAATTTCGCAGTCATAATCACTCAGTAGTTCAACCCATCGTCTTTGTCGCATATTCAATTCCTTTTGATCTAAAATGTGCTGCAAACTCTTGTGGTCAGTGAATACAACACACTTTGTCCCATACAGATAGTGTCTCCACAACTTTAACGCAAAAACTACAGCTCCTAATTCCAAATCGTGCGTCGTGTAGTTCTCCTCATTCTTCCTTAATTGCCTCGACGCGTAAGCTATCACCTTTTCACGTTGCATTAATACCGCTCCATAACCCTTTCGAGACGCATCACAATACACTACGAAGTCTTCGGTTCCTTCAGGCAATGATAAAATCGGTGCGGAACATAACTTATCCTTAAGCGTTTTGAAAGCAAGTTCTTCCTCATTTCCCCATTCATACACCCTATTCTTTTCGGTAAGCCTTGTCAATGGTTTTGCAATCAACGAAAATCCTTCAATAAACCTTCGATAATACCCCGCTAAACCCAGAAATTGTCGAACTTCAGTCGGCGTCGTCGGTGCTGACCATTCCCTGATCGCTTCGACCTTGGCAGGATCTACACGAACTCCCTCACTATCAATCACATGACCTAGAAACTGCACTGAATCCAACCAAAACTCACACTTAGAGAATTTTGCATACAGCTTCTCCTTCCTTAACAACTCCAAAATCTTTCTTAGGTGCTTCTCATGCTCCTCCTTACTCTTAGAGTAAATAAGTATATCGTCGATGAAAACAATAACAAACTTATCTAGATACGGCTTGCACACGCGATTCATAAGGTCCATGAATACAGCAGGTGCGTTCGTCAACCCAAACGGCATCACTCGAAATTCAAAGTGTCCATACCGCGTACGAAAGGCAGTTACAGGTATATCTTCCTCTCTTACACGCAGTTGATGATACCCTGATCTTAAATCGATCTTTGAGTACACACTGGAACCTTGCAATTGATCGAACAAATCGTCAATCCTCGGCAATGGGTACCGATTCTTAACCGTCAGCTTATTGAGTTCCCTATAGTCAATACACATCCTAAACGAACCATCTTTCTTCTTCACAAACAACACTGGCGCTCCCCAAGGTGATGAGCTCGGCCTAATAAATCCTTTGTCCATCAATTCCTTCAATTGATCCGCTAACTCCTTTAACTCAGATGGTGCTAAGCGATAAGGTGCACGTGCAACCGGCGCAGCTCCTGGCACTAAATCAATTCGAAACTCGACCTCACGGGTAGGCGGTAAACCTGGCAACTCGTCTGGAAAAACGTCCGGATACTCGCAAATAACTGGTACCTCTTCGATCCTCGCCTCTACATCACCATCGCTCGAAACCTGTGCCAAAAACACATCGCATCCGCTCTCTACGTACTTCATCATTTTCAAACACGAAATCACCTTCAAACGAGAAGTGCATTCGTCTCCCTTTACCGTCAAAACCCTATTCCTCAACGGAATCTGAACCAATCTCTCGCCACAGACGATCATAGCACTATGCGCCATTAGCCAATCCATTCCCACAATCACGTCAAACGATCCTAGCTCTATAGGCATCAAGTCGATTTTAAAAGCGTAATTTCCTAACTTCAAGGTACACCCTTTCAGTATAGAATTCGTACTAACAATTTTTCCATCGGCTAACTCAACGTTATAACTAGTCGTTAATAACACCGGTTCTCTATCAATATGACGACTAAATCTAACGTCTACAAAACTCTTGTCAGAGCCAGAATCAAACAAAACACTAGCATAACAAGCGTCTAGCAAAAACGTACCGGTAACCACATTGGGACCCTGTGGTTTATCAGCCGTTCCCACTTGATACACAGCAGCCGCATTATTACCTCCCCGCCTGTTTCCTGCCTTCGGGCAATTCGCTTGCACATGACCCCTTTCTCCACAACCATAACATCCCCTCATCCTAATAGCATTAGCCCCAGTGGCTACTCCTCCCGTTCGACAACCAGATGTCCTATGACCTGCCTTCCCACACTTGCCGCATGCAGGCGGGCAATTTCCAACATGATACAAATTGCACTTACCACAATGGGGATTTACTTTCACACCTCTAGGATTCGTCACTGCCCTCATCCCTTCGTTCCTTCTCTGATTAAACTGCTGATTACGGTTCGGCCCCTGGTTGTTTCGATTTCCACCTCGGTTCTGGCCTTGGGATTGATTACTTTGTGCCGCTTCCCATTTCCTTTTGTTGCCTTCAGCAATGTAGTTCTGCTTGTCCTGAAGCATAACGTCCATCAATGCGTGTGCCATTTGAACCGCTTCATCAAACGTTCCAGGTTTTGACGAAGTTGTTTCACCTTTAATATTGCTGGATAAACCCTTAATATACTGCTTCATTTTCTTGGCATCATTGGCAAATATGTCCGGACACAAAAGACTTAACTCGTTGAACCTCCTAGTGTAGGCAGCTATATCGTTGTTCTTCAAGGTCAAATGTCTCAACTCGTCCTCCAATTGCCCCAATTCCTCCTCTGGGAAAAACTTCTTAGTCAACAAAGCTTTTGTCGCATTCCACGTCCTTGCATTCGCTACAGCCTATCCAACCGTAGCTACCTGAGTATTCCACCAACTTAACGCATCATCAAGAAACGTAGCAGCTGCAAACTTCACTTTATCCGCTTCTGCACAACCACTGATTTCAAACGTACTTTCAACCTTCTCCAACCATCGTCTAAGTTCTAAAGCTCCACCCGTTCCACGGAACTGCGTGGGACCGCACTTCATAAAACTAGAATAGGTACACACTCTCGGGGCTTGCTGTCTCCCCGCGTTCCTTCCTTGGTCCTGATTTCTCCCGGCTCGGTCCGCTTCCAACGCATTTGCTATAGCTTCCTGAATCATGGTGTTAACACGATCGGCAGTCAACTTTGGAGGCATTGTGTTATCGAATATCTCTTTCTGCAAGACAGGGAAAATAGAAAAACAATGTAAGTATACATATCAAGTTTCCCAGACATAATATACATACAACGACACATCACTACGGAGTTACTAATATTCATCAATTCACATCACAAAAGATCAAATTTAAGACATATCACAGATCATGAAAGGTAACATAGATTGTATTGATAATTAACCAAAATCGTGACAAGTATTGCCACTACAATCGTTCACCACAAAACTTCAAGTACTTGAGTTTCTCGTCATAATACCATCATACAAAGGTCTAAAACAGTTCTATTACAATGATCAAAGAAAATACAAAACAAGTAACTAGGCATGTGGTGATCCACACGGCCTCTTGGATGGCGGCTCGTCGTCGTCTTCCTCGGATTCCTCATCACTAACGTCCTCATCCACATCATCCATTTTTCTCTTTCCTTTATCATCCGGCCCACATTCCGTTTCCTTTTTCGTCCCTGATGTGGATCCACACTCAATCGCCACCTGATTTCCCACCGTAATACAAGCACCTCCAGTAGGCGGCTGAATCATGAAGTCGTTCGCCTCCATCTCCAAATCGTCCACGAATCTCCAATCCGGGGGCAATGACGCTCTCACACGATGCTCCCAACTCTGCATCCTCGACAACCTCATTTGATCCTCCCTCACACGGTCAAGACTAGCACTTAAATTTGCAACCATTGATTTTTAAACTGTTTATGTCACTTTTATTCACATTCCCATCATACTCAACTCTTGCAGTCCTTTCCAACAGTCTTTGGTGTTCCCTTTCAGTCTTATCAAACTTCTTAATCACCCTAGTCTCAACTACAAACCGCTCATACATCAACCTCTCCATCCTACTCAAACGACGTGCGGGATCCCAGTAGTGTCTCGGTCTCGGAAAGTAGACCCTTGCAATATTCTCATGAATCAATGGCGACTTGGATGATTTACTGGACTCTCCACTGCTCCCATTACTTACTCGAACAAATCCTGGCACTGTTCTCAAATAGTCCTTACAATTGTCCATTGGGCGATTAAAGGGTTGCTGCTCATAACGACCGGTCGGTGGTACCTCATAACCCTTCGGCGAATCCGGGGATTGAAACAAATCGGGTTCGGTCTGGCCTACGGCATCCTCGGGAATGCCATCATCCATTAGCTCCTCGGGTTCTTCCTCAGAATCCTCACTCTCGTCACTACTCATGCTAAAATTATCCACCTCACTTTCGCCATTGTCGTTTTCCGGCCCTATTTCGTCTTCTGGAGCGATCCATCCATTATCATTGTCCGGCGGGTTCGGAGGAAACGGTCCCCCTTCGTGACCTACGACGTAATCGTTTCCGTTATCATTAGGCGGTACCTCGGCCATTCCTGCAATAACAGCGAATTTCGGAGGGTACATAAGTAATTATACAATAATTATAAATACATGCATGCAAATGCAATGCAAAGGTGGTACATATGCCCGAAATGTAATAATATGATGCTCATGCATGATTAATACAAAAATTACGATGTCGGATATTCCACGTAAAATTCAACGTCTACATATAGTAATCTCCATACTTACGTAATAATTACCCACATACATACTTTACTCAAAAGTATACGTCAAATGCCATAAATACAACAATAAATCTTACCGGAGCCATGCAGGATAGTTGTGTGTGCTTGTACCCTTTCTTACGACACCAAAAGTTATAGTTTAGGATTTTCAAAACGACCTAGTTCTCTATAACTCGTGGCTCTGATACCAATCTGTAACACCCCCACAATTGCTATGCGCAGCGGAACTACAACAATGGGTGCTACACAGTATTCATTGCACACAAGATATATCAAACGACGCTAAAAAGACGTCAACTTAAAACTTGAAATTTAAAATTGTTAGATGATACATGTCCGCAGTTTTTCCAACCCCAATTTGGTACAACAGAGTTTAGCGTTTCGGTCCCCATGAATCTCAACCCAAAAACTTCAGTTTTACAACAACATAACATTAAACTTAAAATGTTTAAGTAGAAAAGGAGGGAAAAACAAGCGGACTCCAAGCCATACACACAACATCCATCCCAAGCATGCTCCATCCTACACTTCAGCGGTTACCTGAAACACATGCCAAAATTTTGGTCAACGAAAACGTTGAGTGGAATTCATAGGTTTTACAATCCATTTGAACGTATATATAATAAAAACCATTCGTGATCATTTATAGTCTTGTCGATCAAACAAACTATAATCAGGATACTGACAATTGTGTTTAAGCTCATGACACTAATCCGTTAACTCAATCACCCGCGTAATAAATACCGGCGTGATTCAGATGAAACCAGTGCCCCTTCTAAAGGCATCAGTTGCAATTATACCTTGTTTCTCATACAAAATAATCTACCGCAGAACTTACTAAAAGTACAGCTTCTCGGCTAGCATTGGGTCGTTAACCCCGTAGTACTACAAATTGCATAAGCGGCTATTTCCCCCTACTCGAGGGCAGGACAATAGTTAATAGTTCATGATTTTAGGGACTTTTGCAACTTTGGTACTCAACACAATTTCTAAGGCAACTTTCGGGTCTAACAATCATTCATGATATACGTTCCTTTTAAAAACTAGCATGCATTTCCCTCGCGGGTAAAACAATTTGAAATAAATATAAGCGAGGCTATAAATTCACACCTTAGATATTAAGTAGTCGGTAGTTCGAGGGATGATCACTGACGATGTTACGGATGCCCGGGTAAATCAACACCTATCACAAATAACGCGTAATGAGTATTCTCATTTAAATACTTATGGTACTGTATAAAATACATATATACTAGTCACTTAGGACAAGTATAACTCACGCCAAAAACAAAATAACAAGTATCACTCATTTTATACCATTCGTTCTCATTATCTACGTTGTCCATTTTTACTCATTCTCGCCGGTACTTGACTAAAGTACGGGCTGTTTTACCTTATTTAACCATACTTTTAAAATTTTGACAAAATTCTCAAAAATCCTATAAGACCTGTAGATAACATGTTTTTAAGCCCAATAAAAGTTTTTACTTTTATGACCCGTTACTCGACGCTTTTCCGAATCTACATTTTACGGGCTGAAATTGCACTTCGACCAATTTTGACCTCTTTGACCTATATGAAAAGTACCTTTGACTTCTTTGACTCCTAAGTCAACATATAGACTCATTTGTACAGGTTAGGGACCAAATTTTGACCCTTGACCATTTACCAATTTATACTTGTGACCCTCGGGATTTGACTAAAACTTTACACAAATTCGGATTATGAAAGTCCTCGTCTCCCGGTACTCGATCTTAAAAACCTCATAACTTTTAGCTCGTTTTGAGTCACGGGCTCTACCTTATACCAAATTAAAGACAAAGAGACCCTCTATAACTACATTTAGTTTTCAAGACCTGGAAAAAAAATGATTTTTATGAAATGACCATAAAGTTTCTGCCTAAAATTTGCTACTCCAAAATCACGCTTAGACTCGATTTCAAACCTTCTAACCACCTCTAGGCAACATCCTAAGCCTCCCTAAACATATCCAAACACCAATAATCAGTCCTACCCCTATTGATCAACCAATTTCAAAATCAAAAATCAAAGAAATCAAACATGCAATCCATTAAACCTATGTATAACATCACAAAACACATAACCAAACACTAGGATAAGCTCAAAATTCAACAACCACCATGGCTCCCCAAACACCCCTTGTGCCGTGGGGTTTGGGTGCCCCAATCACCACAACCAAATTGATTTTGGTGGGTTTTCTTGGTGTTTATACTTCCATAACACATAAATTAAACATGCATTACAACATTTAGCCTCAAAAACGAATTTGGATCATCATGAAAAATTTTGGAAAATTTTTGTTAGTGCATGTGGGATTTGAGCACATAGAAATGTAGGGAATGACCAAATTAGATGTGGTCTAACCTTAGTTTTTATAAAAATCAAGTGAAAAAAATTTTTGATGGATTTCTTTGGTGGGTTGGGGTTAGCCGTCGGCTAGAGAGAGCAAGAGAGGGAGTGTTTGATTATTTTTGGTGAAAATTTTCTATGTGTTTGTGTTTGCGTCACTTTTGGCCTTTTTGGTGGATTGGGAGGGACCTAGTTGCAATATTTGGTTTCTTTTGGCCTTAAGTTGAAAACGTCCTCAAAACTTTGCGGGTTCGACCCATTTGTCAATTTTGAAAATTTTACGGGAGTCGGAAATCTTCCCGAACGCTCCAAAATATTTTTGGGATACTTTAAATGTACTCGGAAGGCTATAAAACTCACCCGACTCAACTTAACACGAACCGTAAATAAAATTCTCGAAAAATTACATTATCGATAAATCGTCAATAATTATATAAAATTGGGCATCCCTCGGGATCGTAATCGTCATCGTTCTTCTTAAATCGTCAAACGTAAAAATTATAACCTCGAACATCGGCTTTAACCAAAATACTTATAAATATAGAAATTAAAATTTATTAAAAATTTCAAAAATTAGCGTAATTTAGGGTAACGTTAATGACCTCGATTCTAGGGTGTCACATTGGAGGTCTTAATTTTAACGTTTTACGATTTAAGAGGAACCGATGACGATTACAATACCGAAGGATGCCCAAAATTTATCTTTTATTATCGATTGATCGATATTTGGATTTTTCGAAGTTTTTATTTTTATTTCGTGTTAAGTCGAGTAAGAACCGTTTTATTCCATTTTGGGTGCGTTTGAACCATTTAAAATCATTTTGGAGTAGCCGGGATGAACCTCGACTCCCGCAAAAATTTTTATGTTTGATTAAGTGGGTTTTGATCTATTTTTCTTCAATGCATGTTCTTAATATGTGTTTACAAATGAAGGGAAACAATTAATCAAGTTAGAAACAAATTTTTCCTGGTGTTTTTGTACATTAAACCCCACAACAAGGGGGGTGTTTGTTTGATTTTGATTTTTGATTTATTTTGGTTATTTGGATGTGTTTAAATACATGTTTAGATGGTTTTAAATCTTGTTGGTTAGATTGCATGTACTTTTATGAAATGGATTTTTGTGTGAATGAATCATTCAAGTGATTTAGGATGTTTTGAGGTGTTAGAGTAGTTTACTGATGATTTTAGGATCATAGGAGTAGTTTGAATGGGTTGAAAATGGGTAGAAATGTGATTTGCAAAGTGTCATTTTTAATCAGATTTTTCAAGGCTATTTTTCATAGAGTTAAGTTTGAGTCCAGATTTCTATTATATGATTAGAGTTGTAGAGATTCTTTTTAGCTTCGTTTTGATATAAGATAGAGCTTGTAACTCCAAACGAGTCAAAAGTTACGTTAGTTAGAAAATTTTGTGTACCGTGAGATGAAAGTCGACATAATCCGAATTTATGTTCGATTTTAGGTCAAATCTCGGGGACTATAAGTAGAGATTTAAAAATGATTGAGGGCTGTTCTTTAGCTCAAAACTTGAGTTTGTGAGTCTATTTTCAAACTTAGATTTTGGGTTTGTAAACAGAAATGGTTAATTGAGTCAAATTGGTTTTACAATGTAAGGTTGTAAATCTACCCGGATTTTCAAGGTTGGAAATGTATTGGGCAGAGTGACTTAAAAGTGATATCTTTTTATGAAAATTTTTATGGGATTTTTACATGATGTAAGTGAAGTCTACAGCGAGTTTCGTAAGAATTCGTGATGTTTAAGTATGAGAATTCAGTCCGTATATTAGGTATGTATCGGCTGAATTGTAAATCGGGTAATAGCTTTAATAACGTGTAACAATGAATGTGTCTAGTAAATATCACTTGTTTGGGATTTTGGCGTGAGTTTATATCAACATTTGGTGTTCTTAATTTTGTACATACGGTACTTGAAGGTACTTTAAGGTGTTGATTCATTACGCGATTTGTTTGTTAGGTGTTGTAATTGAATTCAAGGGGCGTCCTCATCGTCTTCCGTCTACGTCTTCGTTAATTCAACCACTAGTACTTAAGGTGAGTCTATAGCCTCGCTCTTACTGTATTTTAAATGATTTTACCCGCGAGGGGGATACATGGTATTTAAATGAAAAAGGAACATAAGTCATGAATGATTGTTGGACCCGAATGATGTTTTCAATTATGTTGAGTAGCTAGTTTCCAAAGACCCTAAATTCATGAACCCCTAACTATTGTTTGATCCTAGTGTGGATTGGAAATAGCTGCTTGAACAATTGGTAGTACTATTGGGTTGAAGACCCTATCCTAGACGAGAGCTAGTACGTTGAGTACCCTCTGTGGTTGGATAACTTGTGTCAAGAAAAAGGTATGACTGGCAACGAATACCTAAGAGGGGCAATGGTTTCACTTAAATCACGCCGGCATTTGGCGCTGGTGATTAGTTTATGGGGTCGGTGTCATGAGCTTAAACATAATTAAATAGCTTATTGTATGATGAGTAATACCCAATAATAGTTTGTAATGATCTGCATACTATTGAATGATCGTGAATGAATTTTATACTTATGTTCAATTATGATGTTGTAAAACCTATAGATCTCGCTCAACATTATTTGTTGACGATTTTAAGCATGTGTTTCAGGTAACTGAGGATGATAGTGGTGGAGCATGCAATGGATGTTGTTATGGCTTGTGGATGGTATAACTTGTTTTCCTCCCTTTTCACAAAGACAATTTGTATTTTCTTGTATGTTTTGTAAACAATGGGGTTGGTTTTAAACGGGTTGAAATTTGTGGGGACCTAACGTTACTCTGGTACATTTTGGGGTTGGAAACTTTTAGACAATTTATTTTTTTGTTGTAATTTAACATGTTTTTAAATTACTTATGTTTAAAATGTCTCTTTTGAGTCGTTCAATATGGCTTGTATGGGATGATTCTTTGACTAACACCCAATTTGTGATATTTCGCTGCACAAGATAAATTAGGGGTGATAGAGATTGGGAATCAGAGCAACAATTTATAGAGAACTAGGTCGTTTTTAAAAAAATGTCCTAACCTATAACTTTGGAGTCGTAAGTATTTTTTTTTCCAAAGCACACAACTATCCCGCATGGCTTCGGTAAAATTTCTTTTAGCATTGTTTTATTTTGAGATGTATCCCTTTTGAAACTGAAATGATTTCTTGAATATTTATTAACTAATTACTATGGTATTATATGGAGGTATTGTGAACGTACGCGGAGTACTTGAAATCGTAATTTCGCATTGCATTTGCATGGGTTTCATTTTGTTGCATATTGGCTTACGTACTACATTTGCATTGCATGTGCATGCATGTATATATAATTTTGGGATAATGACCTTATATACCCTCGAACTTTCTGTATTTTGCATAAATGGCAAAGATACCACCAAACGATAATGGAGACGAGTACATTGTAGGGGCTGAAGGTGGACCTAATGCTCCTAACCCGTAAGGCGAAAATGGATGGATTAAACTAGATGAAGTTGAAAGGAATGAGGTTAGAAAGGATGAGACTGACAGTGATGAGGACCGGGAAGAGGATCCTGTGGAGGAAGAAGTTCCTGTGGCTGTAGTTGGACAGACTGAGCAACAACTTGTTCGTTCTCGTTCTGCTACACCTACATGTGATGCTTATTGGAGGGGTTTTCTAGTAGTTGCTCGTGATAGTAGTGATGATGATCAAGCTAATTCTAGTACTGTGGTTAATGTTCGTTCTCTCCACGAGAACATAGCAAGGGTCAACTGTCCTGGACCAAGGATCTACAATAACACAGAGCATTGTTTGAAGAAGTTTGATCGACTGTTATACGAGAGGTATGTCGTAGAGACAAGGGTGATTAAGAGGTTTCAGAGAAATGAGAAGGCTTTTCAGAGATTTTATTCAGGTGTGAAGAGGGCTAACAAAACTATGGATCGTGAAAGGATGGATATGGCAAAGCTAAAAATGATTGTAGAGAAATTGTGTGCTGAGTTTGAAGTAATCAAGGGAGATCGTGTCATGTTTGATCCTCTTTGATGTTGGGAGTGTTGATCCCAAACTTAGATCGATTTAGCTTGTGTAAACGAGATTAGATCAACTTAAACACGTAGTGAAACTTTGTTTTTGTATAAAACAATTTAAGTGTTATGCGGAATTAACACTCAAACAAGAACACACAAACAGTTGTAAAACAAACTTTCACTTGATTGATAATAACGAACTTGCTTACAATGAAAGTGCTAAACGTATGAAAAACTTATATGAAACATAACCTAAAGGTCTTCTTTTATAGACATAATAAGCCTTGTACAAGAGTCTATGTATCAACTATTCTAGGTAAAGATAATTATAGAAAATACATTGTTGATCCTATCTTTACTAGAAACAAACTAGAAACAAAATACGCGTAGACCATATCTTTCTATCAGTGCTTGTCTTCAACCTATCAACGCTTGACTTCTTCCTGTCAAAGCTTGATCTGTCAGCGCTTGTTCTCTTCTTATCAACGCTTGTTTTCTTCTTGTCAGCGTTCAAGTGTACTGACTACATTTTATTACCAACAATACTCCCCTAAACTTGATATCTACTCTAGTAATCAAGTTTCTGAATAAAAATTAAGAACTAGGAGGAATCTTACAAATCTTATCATATTGGTAATAAACATGCCTAATCAAATCTTTGGCCACGTCACTTGAATAGTCAATCTCCAGTTGTGTTGTCTTCATCTTGTCCAAAACTTCTTTGGACATGGGATACTGAGCATCTACAAGAAGATACTCACCAAACTTTGTAGAGCTCAAATAATACACACCAGCAGCTGAATACAAACGCCATTGAAGACCACTGATATCATCCTCAAGATCCTTCCAAACAGGATCTTCTTCATCTAGAGCACACATTCTCTTGAATGTTGACAAATCTTTATTCAATTGACCGAAGTAGGTGCTTCAGTCTCATACTTGGCCATCAACAACCTCCAAAGGTCTGCCAAGTCTTCCTTATCCATACTTGCAAAGAGAGACATAAGAGTAGTAAATGTGTGTACCTCTTTCCCATATCTGCCAATCTTCCAAAACCCACTTGCATCTTCTTAATAACTAATGATAGGGTTTCTGGCATCAAGAGGTAACACTTGTACCATATCTGAAGCTTCCATGGGTGAGAGCTTAATGCTACTTCTAAGAACGGCTTCACTGGGAACCACTTTATTTAGATCTTTAGGAAACTCAAGTGGGACTCCCTTCTTCAAAGGCCTTGGAACAATCACTGCCTTCTGAATCTCCATCTCTTCTGCAAGTTCTTGTTTCCTTTCATCTGAAAGAAGTCTAAGAGTGTTCATTTCCTGCACTCTTGCCCAAATGGGATAAGCTTTGTACTCCAATTCTTGAAAGGATAATCCCTGTAATTTCTTGAAGGTCCAACCAGTTCCATGACATCTGAGTAACATGTAGTAAAGCTCTCTTCTATCCCTCTTCAGTAGTGAGAAAACATTGCTAGCCCTATGTTTCCGAATGACCTTGCAGTCTCTTTGAACTCTTAGAAGAATCTCAAATCCCCAAATTTGGTCTGAAATTGTCAAATCTGGATTCTCCATTATCCTATTCTCCCAAGCATGGTACATCTGAACTACTTCTGGCATATCAAAGTCTACTTGCAATTTTAACTCTCTAAGCTTCTCTCTTGCCAAGTCATCACCATATTTAAGTCTTTCTGGTTGTTCAATTATCATCACACTTGAATCTGAACTTTCTTCATCACTTCCTTCTTATTCCTCAGAAGTGACAACAAATGGTGATTCACCAACCTTCTTCCTTTCTTGTTCCATGAGTTGTGTATCCAACCTTCAATCAAACTCCACTTGTGCTGCATCCTTTGGAACTTCTACTTCTACCATAATTCCTTTACCCTTATCTAATGGATCAATGATGGGTATGGATGATGGTAACACCTGTGAAGACACTTATTTGATGATAACTGATGACTGGAAGACATCAACCATATCTGTAGGTCTGTCAACGCTCAAATTCCTTGTGTCAACGCCAAATTTACTCGTGTCAGCGCTTGGTGTGTCAGCGTTCAAATTTTGCTTATCAACGCCCAAATTACTTGTCTCGGCGCCTCTTGTAAACTGCTCCAACATAGCTGTAAAAGAGAAGTTCAAATTTGTAGGAGTAACCAAAGATGTGTCAAAACCTGGTTGCTTCTTCAAATCAGTGAGGGCTTCAGCAACACCCAAATATTCTCCATCATGTGAGCTTTTGTCACTCACATTAATCGGCTCATCCTCCCCTTTGGAAGATTCCTCCATTCCACGCCTAGTGTTAGCATTCTCCAAAATAACAATCCTCTCCCTCAATTGCTTGAGTTCAAGGCCTTGTGTACTGACTGTTTGTACCAAGTCTGCATTTTGCTTTTGCAAGCTAATGCAGACAACCATCAATTCCATCAATATGTATGGTTCTAATCTGCCCTCCTCTAGAATGGGTATGTGACCTCCCAAAGTAGAGTCATGAGGCATGGATGAGGTCTTAAAGATGTTAGGACTGTCTTGGCCTGCATTTAAACCAGTACCAATAGTCCCAGCCTCATCCATAGCACCAACCACACTTGTGGTGGTGGTTCTCTCTGCTACATGGCTAGGACCACTATAGGAGAACACTCCAGTAGTCCTTGGGTGTTTAATCAACCTATATTCAGGGGGTGTAGAAGATGATGTGGATTGGGTGGTAGTTTGAAGGTTAAGGGGTGGTTGGGTCTGTGAAGGAAAGGTGTCAACGTTTGGATTACTCATGTCAACGCCAACATTTAATGTGTCAGCGTTGAAGGGTTCTTGGTCAATTTTCATGTGTTGAGGTGAAGGCAAAGGTTCTGCTATTGGGTCAAGTTGTGGTTGTAGGTCTGGTTGGGGTTGTGCTGCTGCAATAACAGCAAGCATACCTTGGGTAAGGGGTAAGTCATGGTGGGGGGTGAGTTCATCTTGGTAAAAATAGCTTTCTTTTGTACAGGGATCTCATAAAAATCATCATGATCCCTTGTGTAGTAATGTTGCACATCAAAAACCATTTTCAAAAATCTGGGATAAGCCAAAGTCATCTTATTCCCTTTGTTTTTACACATGCCATCAAAAATCAGTTTTGAAAAATTAAACTTTTGCCCATTTGTAATACACACAATTGCACTAGCAATGGATCTATTAATTTCATTATGTGCAGTACATTTGGGACTCAAACATTTAAGGATGACATGTATGAGGTACTTCCAGACTGGGGGAAACTCTTTTTTATGATATTTGTTTAAAGTACCCTCATCAGGGAAAGGATACCCCAAAGCCCGAAGTCCTTGTTCTATTTCATTAATGGGAAGGGTGGTTATACCATCTGCATCATTAAGATGCAAAGCCTGGCGAACCAAGGCTTCAGTAACCACCCAAGTACGCCCATGAACAATAGCTAATAATGTAGTCACATTATTAATTGTTGAGGAACTGACAGTGTTCCAAAACTGCTTAATATGAGTGACAGGGATGAGAGGAGCATGAGAAAGTGCATACCTAATTGGAGATGCATTCAAATACGCCACCATCTGGGTGTATTGTGGAAACAAAGTATCATCAACCTCCAAATAAGCAATCATGTTGTGCTGACTCCTGAATCCCAATACCAATTCACTTGGTTTAAACTTTGGTGCCATTGTTGAAGAAAGCTGTTTGTGAATTATTGAGAAAGATGAATTATAGGAGAAAAAGTGTTAGACAAGAATATGAAGTACCCGGTTTAAAAATAGGAGCCAAATAAATAGGCGAGATAGGCACATGTGATTGGTAATAAATAAGGCAAGTATTTTCAAAATATAATGATTGTCAACGGTCCCAAAATTCGTCAAAAATAAAAACTGGGTTGGTCCCAATGAGTGTCAACGATCAAAAATAACCCATCAACGCCCAACGGCTATATTCTTGTCAACGTTTGCCAAAGCCATGTCAGCGTTTAAATTGGTCACAACAACGCTTGGAAAAATGTTTGTCAGTGTCCAAAAATAAAAGTAATAAAAATGAAAAAGGACCTTAACAAAGTAATTTATCCTAGTGAAGATAACCTATAAATTGATAATTATTATAGGGCGGCAAGCACTGTCCAGTTATGCACACTTCCTTATGCAAGATAGACATAACAGTCCTCTAGTGTCCCTTGCTAACCAAAATTCTTAACAATTAAGTTATCTCATAAAATACCTTGAAACTCCCAGGTAAACCCATTATAAATCATTCCCAAGTCTCCCAACAGACCACATCCAATTCTAGGCCAAAAATGTCTTGGCAGCATACATAGTATGTCAACTTTGCATGCTACAGTGTCTCATGATTTAGTAAACTAACTCATACTCACCCGTGGACACAATCTAGAATTGTGATAAGAGTATTATAAGAATACCCAAAAGTCCTAAAGGTTCCTAAAACCTCCCCTTAAACTGTGATACATATGTTGCCCAATAATATGCATGTATATAAAAAATTTTGTCAAGATAGGAATATAAATGTTCCAACCATCATCCATAAATTAAAACATGCTCAAATGATTCTCCAAGGATCCATAAGCAACTCTGTATCCAATGGTACAATGCTATCAACGCCTGCACACTTAGATCAAAAACCACAAAACTAACATGTTGCTGACAACGTCATGATAACACTTATCAGTGTTAAGATAACCTTTGTCAGCGTTAGACAAATATAGTGGAAAATCTAACTTTTCAAAAAGACCAATAACAATGCATATCCTATACATACTTTTACAAAAAGACACCAAAACACATATTAAGTGAGATTGATCATTCTAATACTTGTTACCAAGTATTGGAACCTTCCAGTATCAAAAGGTTTAGTTAATAAATCAGACACATTTTCTTCTATGTCAACCCTATCTGGTTGTATTAAACCTTTTTCAAAACAATCTCTTATAAAATGATGTCTAATTTCTATTTGTTTTGTTTTAGAATGATGTACATGATTTTTAATAATGCATAAAGTACTGTTATTGTCTACAAAAATCTTGGTATGCATGAAATTATACCCATAATCCAACAACTGGTTTTGAATCCATAAGACTTGTCCACAACAAGCAGCTGCTGCTACATATTCTGCTTCAGTTGTAGAATTGGCCACCACTGTTTGTTTCTTGCATTGCCAAGATATCAACCTACTCCTAAGAAACTGACATCCACTAGTTGTGGATTTTCTATCAAATTTATCACCACCATAGTCACTGTCTGAATATGCAATAAGCTCCAATGGGGAATCTTTTGGATACAATAATCCAAGATTTGGATAACATCTAAAGTACCTAAAGATTCTCTTGACAGCATGAAGGTGACACTCTTTGGGAGTCACTTGATGGCGTGCACATACACACACAACAAACATAATGTCAGGTCTTGAGGCTGTGAGATACATCAATGAACCAATCATTGATCTATAGTGCCTGACATCCACATCTTTTCCATCTCCAACTTTTCCCCAAGGGTGTTCTCTATCCATAGGAGTACTAGCCCGCTTTTCATCTAGAGAAAATCCAAACTTCTTCAAGATTTCTAGCACATATTTATCCTGAGAGATGAAGATACCATCTTCTTTCTGCTGAACTTGTAACCCTAGAAAGAAGTTCATCTCCCCCATTGCACTCATCTTGAATTTGTCTGTCATAAGCTTGGAAAAGTCTTCACTCATCTTTGGGTTTGTGGAGCCAAAGATGATATCATCCACATAAACCTGAACATGTAAGACATCCTTACCAGTCTTCTTTGTAAATAAGGTCTGGTCTATGGTGCCCCTTTTGAATCCATTTTCCACCAGATAGGTGGACAATGCGCCATACCATGCTCTTGGGGCTTGATGAAGTCCATACATAGCTTTCTTGACTCTATACACCTTGTCTGGATGCCCTGGATCTTCAAAACCAAGAGGCTGCATTACATAAACCTCCTCAACAATTGTGCCATAAAGGAAAGCACTCTTCACATCCATTTGATAGACAGTAAAGCCCACGCAGGAAGCATAGGCTAGAAATATCCTTA
Source organism: Glebionis coronaria (assembly GCA_025667525.1). Classification (NCBI taxonomy): domain Eukaryota; kingdom Viridiplantae; phylum Streptophyta; class Magnoliopsida; order Asterales; family Asteraceae; genus Glebionis; species Glebionis coronaria. Next base: position 338,826,798 of record CM046881.1, on the reverse strand, counting down.
TAGACTCAATCCTTGCAACTGGTGCAAAGACCTCCTCATAGTTTATCCCTTCCTCTTGTGTATATCCTTTAGCCACTAAACGTGCATTGTTTCTGACCACAATGCCTCTTTCATCTTTCTTGTTTCTAAGAACCCATCTTGTCCCAATAGGTCTGACATATCTGGGACAATCAACCAACTCCCAAACATCCTGAATAGCAAATTGGTGAAGCTCATCCTGCATTGCTTCCACCCAACTTGGTTCTTTGAGGGCATCAAAAATCTTCTTGGGTTCCTGTTGTGACAGAAAACAGGCAAACAAACACGCTTGAACAAGAGGGGTATCAACCTTCTTGTGTATATTGGCAATAAATCCTCCAAGATTCTGATGAGATCTTCTAGTCTGAACAGGAGACATCATATCTCCAATAATTAGAGAAGAGGGATGATCCTTCATAGTAGAAGTAAGTACTCCTCCTTCAAAAAGTCTGTTGTCTTCAATCTCATCATCCAAGTTACCAATATCTTCTTCAGACTCTCTTCCATCAATATCTGTATAAACCTCTCCATTTCTGCTTGAAGGTTCACCTTGTTCAAAATTGGAAGAGAAAATATGGTCAAAAGAGTTGTTAACGCCTGAACCAAGGTTGTCAGCGTTGGATCCATCAACGCCTGAAATGGTGTTGTCAACTTTTAAGCCATCAACGCCTGAATTTATCTTGTCAGCGCCTGAAAGACCATGCATGTTGTTAACTGGTGATACTTGGGGACCACCATTTTCCTCTCCAGCAGCAGCAGCAGCAGCAAAAGCATCTGTCCATATGGGAATAGAGACATACTCAAGTATGGGAGATGACTTGTCTGCTTGTGATGCAACCTCTTCATATTAACCTGTGTACCTAAAACATCAACAACTGGTTCTTCCACAACACTTGAAGTTACCTTCATAATTTCTGGATTAGTAACAGGTATATAATTCAAAGTCCTAGATAGAGGTTCCAAGTCAAACAACCAATTTGGACAACTTTCAGGATCACTAGGTTTACTCTCTAAAAACCTAACATGTACCTTTTCAAGTATAAGTTTTTCCTTCTTAAGGTAAACCCTAAATCCTTTACTCTACACTGAGTAACCCATGAAGTAACCTTCATCACCTTTAACACTAAATGTACCTAAGGCATCACTAGTATCTAACACAACTACATGACAACCAAAAGGTTTAAGAAAACCAATATTGGGTTTCCTTCCCCAAAGTAACTCATAAGGTGTTTTGTTATGTAACTTGTTGACCAATGCTCTATTCTGAACATAACAAGATGTATTCACAGCCTCAGCCCAAAAAGCAATGGGAAAGTGAGCATCAGCCAACATAGACCTGGCTGCTTTAATTAGGGTTCTATTCTTTCTCTCAGCAACCCCATTTTGCTATGGGGTTCTAGCAACACTAAACTGTCTAGTAATCCCTTTCTTGGCACAAAAATCATCCAATAATTTATTTCTAAACTCACCACCATTATCACTTCTAAGCATTTTAACTTCATTACCAGTCTTCTTTTCAATTTGGTTAATAAAGTTAATTAAAGTATCAGCAGTGTCACTTTTCATGGCTAAAAAGAAAGTCCAAGTAAACCTAGAAAAGTCATCAGTGATGACAAAGCAGTAAGATTTACCATTCAAACTCTCTATATTAGTTGGACCAAACAGGTCCATATGTAGCAAGTGAAGAGGTTTAGAACTAGAGTGCACCTGTTTAGACTTAAATGAGACCTTGTGCTGTTTGCATTTAAGGCATGCAACACAAGAGTGGTCATTGTGGAAAGCCTTTTCAGGCAAACCATCAACCAAGACATGTCTCACAAGTCTGTTTATATTTTTAAAGTTAATGTGCCCTAGTCTCCTGTGCCATAGATTACTCTCATCAACTGAAGCTTTAGCATAAAGACATGACAAGTTAGTATTCATCCTAATTCCATTTAGATTCACATTATAAATGTCCTTATGCCTAGGTGTCCTATAATCAATAAATTTCTCATCTGGCATTTTAAAATCCTTGCTCAACACCAAGCATTCAGTATCAATGAAAAGAACCTTATTTTTGTTATCACAAACTTGTGATAAACTAAAAAGATTATAATCAAGTTCTTTTACCAGAAACACGTTTTCAAAACGCAAATTGTTAGTGAGAAGAGTTCCTTTGCCTGTGATAGTTCCATATCCGCCTCCAATGTAAACTTTATCACCATCCTTAATGGGAGTGAAGTTTGTGAGATAAGCTTCCTTCCCAATCATGTGCCTAGAGCATCCACTATCCCAATAGCCATAATCATTCACCTGTTTTTGAATCCCCTGCACATAAAGAAAACAAATTAGTTTTCTTTGGGAACCCAAGCCTGAGCAGACTTGGATTCATTTGGTTGTTCAACAAGAACAGACTTAGTCCTCATAACAACCCCTTGTTCATCCCTTTTTGGGTTTAACACCCAATTAACCCCAATTGGGTTTGTGATGACCTTTAAAATATAATTAAATCTGTTACAGGTCATAGAAATCCCATTAAAATTAGGGTTTTGATCTTGCTTAGGTCTCCATGTCAAGCTAGAAGAACCTTTAGACCCCTTTCCCTGTGGTTTCAAATATTTACCATTATTTGGTCTGGCAACGTTTCTGTCAGCGTTTGATTTGGTCTTGTCAACGATGAAATTACCCTTATCAGCGTTGAACCTAGGGTTTGCTACAGGAACCCATTGCCTATTAGACCAGGTATTGGTCTTTTGAAAAGGTCTTTGTCCATAAGTGTTAGACCCTTTAGTAAAGAATGGGGCTGGTCTAACAACTTGTGGACTTTGCTCCACAAAAGTTTTGGGTCTGACAATGTTTGACCTTTTGTTAGCGTTGACCTTGGAAGCGTTGACACACTTATGGGCTAGATGTGAAAAGCTACCACAAGTATAACAGGCTTTTCTAGACATAACTCTAGGTCTAGAAGAAAAGAAACCTGTTCCATTATCACTAACTTGGCTTTTTGGTGACCTAGTATTCCTATACATTTCTGCATATTTAATGCTAGGTTTTCTAACAACGTTTGAGCCAAGGTCAACAGTCTTGCCAGTGATTGGGTTTGTTACTTTGATAGGGGTAGACTCATTTGGGCTATCACAAAGCATGCCACCCTTGACAAACAAGGTAGGGTTGGCTTTCTTCCATTGGTCCAAGTCAGTCAACTTTTGCCTATATTCTTCTACTGGGGTAAGGACTCTTGTGGAGGAATAAATTCCTCTTCTTGGAGTTCTGGTAAACCAGTCCAAGATAAGTCCTTTCTTTGGACACCATAGAAGTCCCCAGCTGGTGGTGGAACACCAGCATACTCTTTCATCCCAATCCCAGTCATGTCCCTAGAATCCCTTTGTTTACTAACACATTCTCCTAGGGTTTGTGAGGCCTTATCAAATCTCTGAATTTTAAGGTCTACATTATCCTTATTTTTGATAGCCTCATCTAACTTAGCCTGTAATTCAGCATTGAGTTTCTAATATCAGTACTAGCATTTAAATCATGTTTTAAGATATTTATTTTATCTTTTAGGTCAAACTCCATTTTCTTATACTCAGCTACAGTCTTTTCAGTTTGAGTAAGAGCAAGTTGATAGTTAGAAAACTTGCATCTCTCATTACTCACATTTGATAACAGTCTTAAAACCTCTTTGTTAAGTCTTTCAGTATTTAAACGACAACCCTTACTACAAAAAGCATCATCATATACCTCATTGTATGATGAAGATGAGGAGTGTGCCATGAGAGCATATTAAACATGCTCTTCTTCTTCTTTCTCAGCAACCAAAGCTTTATCCTCTTCCTCATACTTAGCCAAATAGCTCTAGTCCCATCCAACACCATCAATTTCTTTCATTGCTACCATGGCCTTAGGATCCTGAGCCTTAACAATTTGGCTTGAGGGTTTTCCAGCATCAGATCTTCTTGGAGATCTGCATTCTCTCATAAAGTGCCCCATACTATGACAATTGTAACACTCGGCCTTGGATTTATCAAATCCAGCAGTGTCCTTAGCATTAAAAGTCATCTTCTTCTTGAATCTTCTATTCCATCTGTTTGCTCTTATACTTGCAAGAGCCATGTTACACTTTATATCCATCTCCTCCAAATGCTCATCACTTATTTGCTCAAGGTCCTCATATGTAATCACTGAACCATTGGGAAATGAAGCAATGTCTGCACACACAATATCCAGATCAATACCAGCAGGCTTAACTCTTGGAGAGTCAATTTTGTATGTGTCAGTGTCTGAATGTGAGGCATTGACAGGATATGATCCAGCGTTGACACATGTTGATCCAGTAACTGGGTGCATGTATTAATCCTTCTAATCAAATTGACCTTCACTATGTGAGAGGAAGGCCATGTTACTATAATACCAGTGAAAGTGCCGTATGATGCTAAGTTATTGTCTCAAGAGCTGTTCAGTATGAGCATCTCTCTTAAGTTTTGGCTCACTAGTGGATGTGATATCCCGAGCCCAACATCATTTATTTAATCCTATTTTACGAATATTTTTGAAATTTTTAAGAAATTTCGTTTGTTATATGTTTGACGGTTTAAGTTTAAACTGACATTTAAGGTCGTAATTTTAACATTTTACGACTTAAGAAGAACCGATGACGACTACGATACCGACGGATGCCCGAAATTTATCTTTTGTTATCGATTGATCGATATTTGATTTTTTCGATATTTTATTTTTATTACGTGCGAAGTCGAGTCGGAACCATGTGTATATTCGTTTTGTGTGCGTTTGAACCATTTAAAAGCATTTCGAGTGTTCGGGACGACCCCCGACCCCCGTAAATTTTCAAAATCAACTAGTAAGTCATTTTCCGCTACTAAATTGTGTCGTTTACACATGAGGCTAAAAGAAAACCAAAATGACCAAACAAGTCCCTCAAACCTTACAAAAGGAACGAAATGAAAACACACACACAAAAACACTTCCAAAAATTTTGTTCTCTCCTTCCTCCCCTCTCTCCTAGCCGACGGCTTCCACCACCATACCACCACCACCCATAAATTTTCTTGGGTTTTTGGAGAATCCAATCAAAGACCAATCTTCCAGTTCACCTTGTAAGTAAATCCCACAAACAAAAACACATATGCAATCAAGAAATCTTTCCAAATATTTATGATTTTTAAAAAATGGGTATTGATCTAATTAAATGGTACACAAGTTTAATTTATGTGTTTATAATGTTAAATCATCAATAAAACGAGTTGGGGGGGCTGTTTTCTTGGGTGTTTTGGCTACACCAAACCCACGGCCAAATGGGTTTGGTGGTGGATTTATGGTGTTTGATGAAATGTGTCATGGGTTTGTGTTTATAAAGTTGTTTTTGATGTTTTTAAATGAGTTAAACATGTTGCATGCTTGATTTGGTAAATGGGTTTTAGAGTGTATTTGACATCCTAGGTGTTAGGGACTGATTAAGGTGTTTAGGAATGGTCATGAGTGGTTAAGTTAGGGCTAGGTGTCGTTAGAATGGATTGGAATGATGATTTGTTATGATTTTGGAAGAGTGATTTTAGACCAGATTGTTCAAGCATATTTTTCGTGGGTTTAACTTTGTAAACAGCTCATAAACATAGGATAGAGTTGTAGAGCTTTGTCTTATCTTCGTTTTGGTATAAGGTAGAGCTTACGACTCCAAACGAGTCAAAAGTTATGATATTTTGAAAGTTCGTGTACCGGGAGATGAGAATCAACACAATCCGATTTTGTGTTTGGTTTTTGGTCAAATCCCGGGGACCATAGATAGAGTTTGGTAAATGATTGAAAGTTGATTTTTGGTTTCAAACCTGCATTTGTGAGTCTATTTTTAGACTTAGGTGTTGGATTGGTCGATGGTGTATTTTAAATGGGTCAAACAAGTCCAACATGGTCAACGTGCAAAATCAGTCCTAAAAGTGTGTGTTTAGAAATGTGATGTGTAACGAGTCATAGAAGTGAAAACATTTCGTGGGAATAAATATGGGTTTTATACATGTCATGAGGTATTTTTGTGAATTTTCTTGAATATTATACAAGTGCTTAAGTCGTAGAAAACAGCCCGTACTTTTGGTAAGTACCGGCAAATTTATAAAATGAGAATCACTTTAAATACATAGGTAAATGGTATATGTCTAGTAACAACTACTTGTTTGGTTTTGGCGTGAGTTTTCATAAGCATTAAGTGTTTCGATTTGCGTGTGTTTAGTACAATTATGTACGCGGTGTATTGATTTGGTTTTCGTACTTTGACTTTTAGGTCAAGTGTTTGATTTTCCCGGGCATCCACGTCGTCGGTGACATTTCTCGTTACGTCTTCGCTAGAACCACTACTACGCAAGGTGAGTCTATAGCCTCCCTCTTTACTTATTTCAAATGTTTTTACCCGCGAGGGGGATACATGCTATTTAAATGAAAATGAACATAAGTCATGAATGATTGTTGGACCTGAATGTTGCCTTGAATTGTGTTGAGTACCTAGTTGCAAAAGTCCCTAAATTCGTGAACTATTAACTATTGTCTTTCCCTTGTGTGGGTTGGAGATAGCCGCTTATACAATTGATAGTACTATAGGTTTGACGACCCTATCCGAGACGAGAGCTAGTACGTTGAGTACCCTCTACGGACGGATAACTTGTGATAAGAAATAAGGCATAATTGCAACTGATGCCTTTAGAAGGGGCACTGGTTTCATTTTAATCATGCCGGTAAATGTACGCGGGTGATTGAGTTAACGGACTAGTGTCACGAGCTTACACAAAATTATTAGCTATTGCTAAGTATAATATCCTTGAATAATAGATTGTTTGCGCGACAATGCTATTGAATAGTCATGATTGGTTTTAATACTTATGTTCAACCTATGATTTGATAAACCTATAGATTCGCTCAACCTTTGTGTTGACGGTTTTAAGCATGTGTTTCAGGTAACCAAGATTGATAGCAGCGGAGCATGCGAGGATGGAAGTTGTTGTGGCTTGGCGGTCTACTTTGTTTTTCTTCCCTTTTTGCACTTAAATATTTTATATTATGTCATGTGAACGAAAAATGTACTTTTGGGTTGAGATTCAATGGGGACCAAAACGAAAACTCTGTTTTGTATTATCTTGGGATTTGGAAAACTGTAGACTTTGATGTTTTAATAATTTATGTTTACACTTTTACGTCTCTTGAGTCGTTTAATATAGCTTATGTGTGATGATAACTACGTAGCACCCAAATGTTGTAGTTCCGCTGCGCATAGCATTTGTGGGGGTGTTATAGATTGGTAATCAGAGCCATGAGTTATAGAGAACTAGGTCATTTTGAAAAATCCTAGACTATAACTTTTGGTGTCGTAAGAAATTTTCCAAGCATACAACTATCCTGCATGGCTCCGGTAAGATTTCTTTAGCATTCTTTATATTTTAGATGTATCCCTCAAAATTGACATGAATTCCCTAGTATTTAGTAAGTAAATACTATGATATATATTGAGATATATTTTTATGTACGTTGAGTACTTATTATCGTAATTTACAAATTCTTGTAAGATTATCTTATATGTTGCATGTATTTGGCATAACGGGCTACATTGCATTACATGGAAACACTTCTTTGTAATCCTACGTGTATGTAGGAATGATTGTATGTATAAGTATATATATACTGTGGTATTTGGAGGCATTGCACGCAAAGCAATGGTGCTCGTGTGATTATCGTACATTTAAAATGCGGTTTTGTTGAGAATTCAGCCTCACCGCTAATTATCAATCCTGATAATTAATTATTGTTCGAATAACCCAGTGTGAACCTCGTTTGATATTCTAGATACGTAAATAATTCTTCGTAACATATTGTATATTGACTAGAGTGATCTTGATTGTCGTTATCGCACCGTGATGTGTCATTTTGGGACATCTTCTTTTTGGAACGTAAATTACTATCGTATTACTGTATTTCCTTCATTCCTTATGGGTTTGATATATTGGTTGGCGTAACTATAACATAGACGAAGTATAATCAACGATGCGTACACCGTAGCGGCGAATCATATGTGTTTATTATAAACTGTGGTTGAGGCGTATCGCCATTTAATCGTTTTTATCATTCTACTTGAATTTAAAGATGTGTTTTAAAATAGACTAGCGTTGTGATCTATCGCGATAACTTGAAATTTGTTTGGTTTGTGTTAATTTTGTGGTGTACGATTTCGAGACTCATTCGAGGCCGATTACAACACTTAGTTGACATACGTATTCTCGCTTCGTTTATTTCATTTTGTTTTTGTTGTTTCATTATTTTGAATTCGATATTATACATGACGAGGTCCGGAATTTGTACGAGTTAAACAAGCATTGAATTTTGTAAATTGAATGATTTAAACATAAAGTGTTTTACATATTAAATAAATGGTGAATGAAAATTTTGGATAAAAATGACATACGGTGTGTCTTGTAACAAGTAAAAGTAAGTGTAGAGAAGAAATGGACAAAGTGAAATTATTTTTCCTTCAACCTTGGTTGGTATATCATAATAAGTAATTTATATTACTCGTAAATATCCTTGTTTTTATATATTAATAATTTGATACTAGAAGCTAGTGATGGATTTGTTAAGAATTTGTTTAATATAATTTGAAAAAGGAGTTTATAATAAAATTTACAATATGACTGTTGAGTATATGTAACTTAGATTTAGTATGAATTAATTTTTGGGTCAATATAGCAAACTTTTGGCGTATCTTGTCATATAAAACATAAGTAGAAGAATTGGTCATGTATTTTGGAGCTAAAAACTTTCTAAAATTGGTTTTATTTTAAACATAAGGTTATGTTTACGTCTGCATTGGTGTAAACTAGAACACGTTACTTGTTGTAGTGAATGAACTGGGATAAAATCAGAATATACACTATAAGTGAGAAATTCTAACGCTTGAAATAAATTTTTAAACATTGATGGAATGCCATTGGAAATCATTTGTTTATTTAATTGTCGTTATAGAGAATCACTATGCATAATTCGATGATGCTTGTTTAAAATCGTTTGAAAAATCTTTTGTTTTATTCCCTTGCGAGATGTGTTAATGTAAAAAATAAAAAAATAAATAAACCGTTTGATAATGGGCTAAGGATTAAAAGTTGAATTTTATAAATTTTGGAAATAATTGAAATAAGCACTTTGATTATTTATTTTATTATTGTTATTGAGATTCGAGTGTCGACTAAAATCAGTAAGTATCCGAGATAATACTACGTGAAACATCTTTAGCATTTGAGTCGAATTGCGTGAATATAATTTAACAAATCAGTATTAAGAAAGACATGTGTATAATAAGAAGTCAAGGTTAATTTTAAGAGTCAATTGGACTAGTTTGAGTCGTGTTTGATACGTGTATATATGTGATAAGGTAAGCCGTAATAATAATAACGTAAAACTTTGAAAATTCTTACTATGTACGTTTTTGGTACTTAAGATATGAACATTAACGAGATTTTGACACAAGTATGGAGATTTTCAAACCTAATGAATTGTCGATTATGATAACCGAGTCACCGCATCTACTAATGTTAATAATTTCCGAGAGATTGAAATTTTTCCAGAAATAAAAACTTTGTATAGATTGAAACATAAAAGGTCTGAAATCTTTAATGGGGTAACACAAATTAAAAATGTGCAAATGTTCGGTTTTACAATATACAAGGTAACAGTAACTAGAAAATGCAAATGGATTACCCAAAAAATGAATATTTGTATTATTTTCTTAAGATGTATATATAATGTTTTGAGTCACGATGTTTTGAGTCTGTATCTAAAGTTGAGTCGTCATGCGACTGTTCATTTTAATATTTTCTATGATATGAAACCATTATTATTATATTTATGTTAAAACTACTATTTCGCTAGTACTTGATGATGAGGGTATGTCACCCGGTATATTTTGTCCTGTTCATGGACGTTGTGACTTTTCTTCTTTCGATTAATGGAACCTAAAATTCTGTATTTACTTGAATGATGCTATAAATCTTCATTAAATTGGTTATTTATTTATATTGAACAAAAGCGAGGAGGCGAAGCCGCTTTACCGAATTGTAGAAGTGAAAGAACTCGATCTTCCTGGTGAAATTGTTTCTATTCGACCAAGTGATTATTCTTCTCTCCCCGTATACCCTTGGTGGAATGTGTGTCCAACTCGAGACGGTGGGAATCATGATCGTTGTTCTATTTTTGACGCTTGTGTTAATATTCAATTTTTGCTCCATGTATTCGTAGATCGTTGTTGTTCCGAGACTTTTGTCATATATTTGACGTATTTTCATTTCTAATGTAGTTAATTTTAGTTGGCAATTATATTGCTCGTTTACCTCGTTCGATCTCATTGATTTTCGATTTTTATTACTTGTCGTGCTTGCAATGATCTTTAATCTTGAACCACCTTACCGTTATTTTGTGAATAGTCTATTTTGAAAATATGTATGAGTGTGTCAAATGGTTCGTTCAACCTAATGCGAATGGTGTCGGTTTATTTATTTAATTATATATTTATTTTTCTTATAAATAGGCAAAGTAAAAGTATGTTTTCAAAGTGGATGAAAAATGTTTGATGTGTTCCTTAAAACGATGGTAGCAATAATATCCCATTTCAAATTTCATTTCAAACGATTTAATTATTTTGAGGTATAGGTCGAAAACTTTCATAGTCGTGTTTGGTGTGTAATAGTAATGTTTGTGTCGTCACTCGATCCTCAATTATGCACAGCTTAGCTAACAATGCATAATTAGGTAAGAGTCCTATTTTGTTGGTTGTCGTTGCTTGGTCCTTAAGTATGCATGATCTAGCTAATTATGCATAGTTTAGGAAGCGCAATGTAGTTTCAAATCAATTGGTCGTCTTTAAAACTTGTAGTGCTTTGATAAATGTTTGGACGAGAACGCTTTTAAAACGGTGGATCCTTTTGCAAATAATCGTATTCTCCTTGATTCCTAAAGATAATTTTTGAATTTTTCTTGTGTTCCTTGAAATCTTTCTTTTCGTTTGGCGTTGACTTAGTACGTCACCGTGACCGAGTAAATTTGGAAAAATGTTTTTTATGTGTTGTGTGTAACGTGTGAATTTTATCGGAATCGCTAGGGTGTTGATGAAATACCAAAGGGACTCGTACCGACACTGAGAAGGAATTTTAACAAAAATAGAAGACTTCCGAAGTAGAGGAAATCCGAGTTCGAGTAACTCTTAGGGAAATAACGAAGACTTCTCCTACATCAAATGTATCATACTTTATTGATTATTCTTTTCTTGTTCTTTTGTTATGTCAAATGACACGCGATAAACTGCTGAAGTTTACCAACTGTGCATTCGTAGTTGGAAGACAATTCTATTTGCCGCCTTCATTTATTCAAAGTAAGGAATCCTCTTTGCTTGACTCGATTTTCTTTGATCATTGATGGTTAAATGAAGGATAGCCAAAGTTGATGTTTTTGTGCTAAACCCTTGCCTTTTATGTATTTATGTGGTAAGTGATCTGGTCGAGTGATTGAAAGTTGTGAGAACTTGAGACGACATTGTCCAGTGACGTCCGATCATGGAGAACACGTGCCATGTAATATATTTTTTTTAACTGTGAACGATGATGCTTATTGAGATTTTTACCACGGTTGGGACGAAAGTGAGATGGTGTTCTTGTAATATCTTTTGTGTATGAATCCATGGGTGAGCGCCCTGCGATGACATATGTATGTATTTTATTTCTTTTTGTATATGCATCCATAGCTGGAAAGCTCGTAAACCTTCTTTAACTTGCAATCTTCTTCTGACTGGACTCATCCGAGATCCCGTCAAATATTCTTATTTTATCATGGCTTGGCTGATTAGCAAGCGTGGGTTAACTTGATTGAACAGATTGACTTGGGATGTTTTGGCTATGTTGCAAACATGTCGTGATACGGCTTTATGTGCTTCATAATGGCTTTTGTGTTTGATTGGTTTGTGATGTCTTCGAGAGAGTTATGTATACGTCGAATGATTTCCGTATCGATGAATTCGTTTTTGACGAACTAGGGTTGTATGTACGTAATATTGCGATAAGGTGATTTTGTTCGGCTAGTATTAATTACTTCGTCTTGTATATTATGAACGTTTTCGATGGGGTTATGTGCGACCCGTGTGATTTTTCCTTCATGATTAATTGTTTTTATGATACGATGAACCAAGTGAAAGGACAATTCGAAAGTTGGAAAACATGCTCCAAGCGTGTGTGGTTGATTTTAATAGTAGTTGAGATTGACACTTGTCGTTGGTAGTACCATGATTAGCATTGAAGCTGCAGCATTTGAAGAAATATGTTGATGAAAATATAGATCGCCAGTAGGATAGAATGAAGTAGGAAAAAGTCAGTTAAATGGACTTGAAATGATTCGAGAGGCCACGGAAGAGATGATGTAGAATAAGAATCACTTGCTAACCGCGAGAAGCTTTGAAAAGAGACGTGTTGATAACCGTAGGACGAAATTGGGAAATTTAAGTGGAGACCATGGATCGATATGTTAAGAGATTGAAGCAAGGTATAATACTCATCGTGAAGGTGTGATGGAATCCGAGACGCGAACCGAAGTCCACATCGGAATGTGAAGACCTCTTTAGGAAGTAGTACCCTCATCTTTCTAGTAGTACGGAATGCGAGCATAAGAACCGAAGAGCGTCGGGACGTCGCTCCCTTAAGGAGGGGAGGATGTAATACCAGTGAAAGTGTCGTCTGATGCTATGTTATTGTCTCAAGAGCTGTTCAGTATGAGCATCTCTCTTAAGTTGTGGCTCACTTGTGGATGTGATATCCCAAGCCCAACGTCATTTATTTAATCCTATTTTATGAATATTTTTGAAATTTTTAAGAAATTTCGTTTGTTATATGTTTGACGGTTTAAGTTGAAACCGACGTTTAAGGTCGTAATTTTAACATTTTACGACTTAAGAAGAACCGATGACGACTATGATACCGACGGATGCCCGAAATTTATATTTTGTTATCGATTGATCGATATTTGAGTTTTTCGAGATTTTATTTTTATTACGTGTTAAGTCGAGTCGGAACCATGTGTATATTTGTTTTGTGTGCGTTTGAACCATTTAAAAGCATTTCGAGTGTTCGGGACGACCCCCGACCCCTGTAAATTTTCAAAATCAACTAGTAAGTCATTTTCCGCTACTAAATTGTGTCGTTTATGAATGAGGCCAAAAGAAAACCAAAATGACCAAACAAGTCCCTCAAACCTTACAAAAGGAAGGAAATGAAAACACACACACAAAAACACTTCCAAAAATTGTGTTCTCTCCTTCCTCCCCTCTCTCCTAGCCGATGGCATCCACCACCATACCACCACCACCCATAAATTTTCTTGGGTTTTTGGAGAATCCAATCAAAGACCAATCTTCCAATTCACCTTGTAAGTAAATCCCACAAACAAAAACACACATGCAATCAAGAAATATTTCCAAAAATTTATGATTTTTCAAAAATGGGTTTTGATCTAATTAAATGGTACACAAGTTTATTTTATGTGTTTATAATATTAAATCATCAATAAAACGAGTTGGGGGCTGTTTTCTTGGGTGTTTTGGCTACACCAAACCCACGGCCAAATGGGTTTGGTGGTGGCTTGATGGTGTTTGATGAAATGTGTCATGGGTTTGTGTTTATAAAGTTGTTTTTGATGTTTTTAAATGAGTTAAACATGTTGCATGCTTGATTTGTTAAATGGGTTTTAGAGTGGATTTGACATCCTTGGTGTTAGGGACTGATTAAGGTGTTTAGGAATGGTCATGAGTGGTTAAGTTAGGGCTAGGTGTCGTTAGAATGGATTGGAATGATGATTTGTTATGATTTTGGAAGAGTTATTTTAGACCAGATTGTTCAAGCATATTTTTCGTGGGTTTAACTTTGTAAACAGGTCATAAACATAGGATAGAGTTGTAGAGCTTTGTCTTAGCTTCGTTTTGGTATACGGTAGAGCTTACGAATCCAAACGAGTCAAAAGTTATGATATTTTGAAAGTTCATGTACCGGGAGATGAGAATCAACACAATCCGAATTTGTGTTTGGTTTTGGGTCAAATCCCGGGGACCATAGAAGTGAAAACTTTTCGTGGGAATATATTTGGGTTTTATACAGGTCATGAGGTATTTTTGTGATTTTTCTTGAATTTTATACAAGTGCTTAAGTCGTAGAAAACAACCCGTACTTTTGGTTAGTACCGACAAATTTATAAAATGAGAATCACTTTAAATTCGTAGGTAAATGGTATAAGTCTAGTAAAAACTACTTGTTTGGTTTTGGCGTGAGTTTTCTTAAGCATTAAGTGTTTCGATTTGCGTGTGTTTAGTACAATTATGTACGCGGTGTATTGATTTGGTTTTCGTACTTTGACTTTTAGGTCAAGTGTTTGATTTTCACGGGCATCCACGTCGTCGGTGACATTTCTCGTTACGTCTTCGCTAGAACCACTACTACGCAAGGTGAGTCTATAGCCTCGCTCTTTACTTATTTCAAATGTTTTTACCCGCGAGGGGGATACATGCTATTTAAATGAAAATGAACATAAGTCATGAATGATTGTTGGACCCGAATGTTGCCTTGAATTATGTTGAGTACCTAGTTGAAAAAGTCCCTAAATTCGTGAACTATTAACTATTGTCTTGCCCTTGTGTGGGTTGGAGATAGCCGCTTATACAACTGATAGTACTATGGGGTTGACGACCCTATCCGAGACGAGAGCTAGTACGTTGAGTACCCTCTGCGGACAGATAACTTGTGATAATAAATAAGGCATAATTGCAACTGATGCTTTTAGAAGGGGCACTGGTTTCATTTTAATCATGCCGGTAAATGTACGCGGGTGATTGAGTTAACGGATTAGTGTCACGATCTTAAACACAATTATTAGCTATTGCTAAGTATAATATCCTTGAATAATAGATTATTTGCGCGACAATGCTATTGAATAGTCATGATTGGTTTTAATACTTATGTTCAACCTATGATTTGATAAACCTATAGATTCGCTCAACCTTTGTGTTGACGGTTTTAAGCATGTGTTTCAGGTAACCAAGATTGATAGCAGCGGAGCATGCGAGGATGGAAGTTGTTGTGGCTTGGCGGTCTACTTTGTTTTTCTTCCCTTTTTGCACTTAAATATTTTATATTATGTCATGTGAACGAAAAATGTACTTTTGGGTTGAGATTCAATGGGGACCAAAACGCAAACTCTGTTTTGTATTATCTTGGGATTTGGAAAACTGTAGACTTTGATGTTTTAATCAATCTTTAATTTATGTTTAAACTTTTGCGTCTCTTGAGTCGTTTAATATAGCTTATGTGTGATGATAACTACGTAGCACCCAAATGTTGTAGTTCCGTTGCGCATAGCATTTGTGGGGGTGTTATAGTTACCATTGTTAGACATACTTCCATGATCCAAAAGAGTTTCATTCTCCAACAGCCTCAGTTTGTTGTAGACATCATCAAAAGTAGAACTTTTGTGAGTGTTGTTGGCAATTATAGATCTTTCCTCAATCTTCCATGCATCACCAAGGCTTTTAAGAAAAGTGGCAATAATTTCAACATCACCAATTACTGTCCCCATGAAGGACAGCTTGCTTGTAATGTCAAGAAGTCTGCTTCTCACACTACTTAGCTTCTCATTAGATTGAGCCTTAAAATTAGCATACTCATGTAAGAGTTGCTTCTTTTTCTCTTCCACAGTATCAGCATTACCACCATAGGCAACTACAAGGGCTACCCAAAGGTCTTTTTCAGACTCATAACCTCTGTATTTGTGCTGATTTTCTTGTCCCAAAGAGAGTTTCAGAATGCTTAGGGTTTTCATATCAACTCTTTTCTTTGTTATGTCCTCAGCAGACACAGCTCTACCATCTTCAGGTTTTTCTTTCTTATCTGCTTCAGAGCATCCTTGAACAGCTGATCTTGTAGCAATGGAATCTGCAATCTTTTGAGCTTTATTGAATGTGTTTCCATATTCAATTATCTCCTAGAGAGTGTAGTCATGGATTTGCAGATATTGCTCAAAGTTGAACTTCCACATTTCAAAATTGCCTAGATCTAGCATGGGAATCTTGATGTTGTGGTTTGAGGAGGAGGAGGAGGTTACTTCTGGAGTAGACATGATGTTTTTAGGTTTTTGTGAAAATTAGGGTTTTTGGTAGTTAGGGTTCTTGTGTTCTTTTAGATCAAAGTTTCTCAACAAGCTCTGATACCACTTGTTGATCCCAAAAATAGATCGATTTAGCTTGTGTAAACGAGATTAGATCAAGTTAAACACGTAGAGAAACTTTGTTTATGTATAAAACAATTTAAGTGTTATGCGGAATTAACACTCAAACAATAACACACAAATAGTTGTAAAACAAACTTTCACTTGATTGATAATAACGAACTTGCTTACAATGAAAGTGTTAAACGTATGAAAAACTTATATGAAACATAACCTAAAGGTCTTCTTTTATAGACATAAGAAGACTTGTACAAGAGTCTACGTATCAGCTATTCTAGGTAAAGATAATTATAGAAAATACATTGTTGATCCTATCTTTACTAGAAACAAACTAGAAACAAAATACGCGTAGACCATATCTTTCTATCAGTGCTTGTCTTCAACCTATCAACGCTTGACTTCTTCCTGTGTCAGCTCTTGTTCTCTTCTTATCAACGCTTGTTTTCTTCTTGTCAGCCTTCAAGTGTACTGGCTACATTTTATTCCCAACAGTGAGGCTCGAGTACGACCTTTCTTGATGAATACATGGAAGTTTCGAAGTGATCCAAAGTATAAGAACACGCATTTCATGGTCGAACCACCAGAAGTTGGCTAGTACTATACTTTTGAGGATAAGTTGTATTTAGCTCAGCGTATGGTTCCATCAGGTGAAGGCTCTACTTCGAAGGGAAAGAGGAAGGTAGGAGAGGGAACTACTTCGAAGGGTAAGGAAAAGATGGAGGATTTTAAGGAAGAGCCAGAAGAAGAAGAAGATGATGACATGGACGAACGCCCATCAAAGAAATCATGTGGATCATCACGTGATTAGTTACTGTATTCATTTTTATTCCTTGTTGTAATGGAACTATTTCAGACTTCTGTATTATGGTATTATGGTAGAACTTGATAACTTTAGGTTTTATTTGGTGAATGATTGTAGTGGCATATGTTGTCACAATTTTGTTGATATCAATGCAATCAATGTTTACCTCTCATGATCTATGATGTCTCTTTACTAGCTCTTTTGTGATTTGGTTGATGAATATTTGTAGCATTCGTTGATTGTGCTTGTTGTATTTATATTATGTCTTGAAAAATCGTTCTTAATCTCTATGTGTATACTTACTTTGTTTTCTTTACCTATCATTCTTGAGACGTGTACGGGAAGGAGTTTGTGGGAATTGTTCTGTTATCACCAAACCATTGTGTGACTAATTATTAATCATGCCTCCAAAGTTGACAACTAATCGGGTGAACACTATGATTCAAGAGGCGATTGCTAATGCTCTTGAAGCGGATCGTGCATCTAGAATTCAAGGCCAAGGTGGCAATGTTGGTGGAAATGCTGGAGGACAACAAGTCCCAAGGGAGTGTTCTTATGCTAGTTTTATGAAGTGCGGACCTACGCAATTTCGTGGGACTGGAGGAGCGTTAGAACTTCATCATTGGGTGGAGAAGATTAAGAGTACGTTTGAAATTGGTGGGTGCTATGAGGCTAATAAAGTGAATTTCGCGATTGCTACTTTTCTTGATGACGCTTTGAGTTGGTGGAACAATCAAGTAGCTACTGTTGGGCTGGTAGTGGCCAATGGGAGGACTTGGGATGGTACAAAGGAACTTTTGACTAAGAAGTTTTGTCCCGAAGAGGAATTGGGTTAGTTAGAGGATGAACTGAGGTATCTAGTGTTCAGAAACAATTACATCACTACATACACAAGGAGATTTAATTAGTTTAGCTTGCTGTGCCCCGATACTTTTGCGGATGACCGCAAAAAGATGAAGCAATACATCAATGGATTGTTTAAGCAACATAAAGGGTGAGACTACTTCGTCAAAGCAGAAATCTTTTGATGAAGCTGTCCAAATGGCTCATGCTCTAATGGATGTGAAGGCGCAAGACAAGAAAGATAGTGTGGCTGACGGTAACAAGAGAAAATGGGAGACGACTTAAGCAAGTCAAGCACAAGGTCAGAATCGTAGTGGATACCACAATAAAACTTAAGGAGCTAACAGGAACCAGCAGTTTAACCAGAGGAGGAATGATGGAGTGACAGCTGCCACAGTTCCAAAAGAAAACAAGGTCAATCCGAAATGTGACCCTTGTAGTTTGTATCACGTGGGGAATTGCCCTCCTGCGTGTAACAAGTGTGGAAAGGCAGGGCATAGGGTGTTGGAATGTCGAGCAAGAGGCGTGGGGACAGGTGCAAATTCCACAAGAGTGATGGTATGTTTTGGATGTGGTGAGAAGGGACACAAACAAGGAAACTGTCCTAAGGCTGGAAATCGATAAGGTGGAAACGCTGCTGCTCCGGCTTATGCTGTAGGAAACGTGCACAAGCCTCAAGGTCCTAACGTGGTGAACGATACGTTTTGCTACATACTGGTTATGCTAGTATATTGTTTAATTCTGGTTCAGATATGAGTTTTTGTAGATGTAAAAATTCGGTCGCCTTATCGATTAAGAACCGATAGAGTTGGCAACTAAGTGTAATGTGTAATTAGCCGATAGAAAGATGGTTAGAACTAATTCTATACTAAAAGGGTGTTCCTTGAAGTTAGGAAATTATGTGTTTGATGTAGAATTGACCCTTTTAGAATCAAGATCGTGCGATGTAATTTTTGAGATAGACTAGTTAGTTTCGCGTGGCGCTTGTGCTGTGTTGTTATGAAGAAGGGCGGATAATTCAAATTCTGTATCAGTTATAGGGAGCTAAATCAAATGAGTTAACACACATGTGTTATTTCATTCTTATAACTGATTGGTTCTGTAATCTTTGAGTACATACACGAGGTATTCGGGTTATCACCAACTGAATTGAATCGTATTCGTATTTGAAGATCGACTTGAGATCAGGACTATCACCAACAATGAGTTAGACAGGAAGATATTCCTATAACTGATTTTCCATACTTAGTGTAATTGTTGTGAGTTTCAGGAGATGTCATTTAGTCTTAAGAATGCGACGGCTGTATTTGTGGGATGGGAGAACCGTGTAGATGGGTGCAAGTCGTAAATGGGATAAGTTCGTCATTATGATTATTTATGGTATCCTTATTTATCCCAAGGGAAAAGAAGAAATTGAGGAGCATTTGAAAACAATTTTGAAATTGTTGGAGAAAGAGAAGCAATACGCCAAATTTCTCGGAGTGAACCATTATTCGCGCTTAGATTGAGGCATTTTGGTTGGGTTTGGTACGATATTCTTTGGCATGTGATTGACAACAAAGATCTTGTGGAGATCCTGCCAAGACTGAGACAATCAAGGACTGGTCAGTACCAACAACGTCGACTGAAGTCAGATGATTTCTTGGTTTAGTTGGTTATTATTGGTGATTCATCGGAGAATTTTTGTTGATCGCGACGCCGATGACTAAGTTTACTAAGAAGGATCGGGATGTGAATACATCTGTTACTATGGTACTTAGTAGGAAGGAAGGGGAAGGCCTCTTAGAGTTAGAGTTTCGATGACGGCGAAGAGTGTGGATTTGATTGAAATGATTTTGAAGATGTATATGAAGGAGATCGTGTGTCGACGTGGACTACATTATCGATTGTTTTGGAGCGCGACAGTAGATCTGCTTCTGAGTTTTGAATACTTCTTCAGTATGCGTTAGGCACTGGGTGAGATTGAGTGAGACCTATCAACTCGAGACCGATGGCAAGAGCGAAAGGATTATTCTTCAAAAGTCTGAATGTGTGTTATGGTTATGGAAGATGTGTTCGATCGTGTTAATGGAATTGGTGGAAATAGGAATGTCGTTTGTCGTCAGCGGAATCTTGAAGCAACAAATATCATGTGAGTATTAAGGCAACGCTATTTTGAAATTTCGAATGGACGAGAAATGTAGATCGTCGGTATGTTGGAGTGAAGAAGGATGAAGCTAATTCGCTGGACCATAGATGAATTGGGAGACTATTGAGAAGGTGGTGTGAATCAAGAACCATTTCTTTGCTGTAAGAGACCGACGGAACAAGTTCGTTTTTTCTTATGGGATAGGAAATTGTGTTTTGTAATTCGTTTGGAAAGAAAGGGAAGTTGAGTCTAATGTTTATCGAATCATTGAAGATCGTTAAATGAATTGGACGGTAGCTTATAAGTTGGCCTTACTGAATGAGCTTAGTGCTATTCATGACGCGTTTCATGTGTTGAAATTGGATAAGTGCTTAGCGAATAAGGATTTGGAGATTCCTTTGGATGAGATTCAACTCGACGATAAGTTACAGTAGTGGAGGAACCGGTGGAGATTATGGAAGGGACTCTCATAGAATTTCTTGTGACGATGAAATTCTAGGCGTAGACTGAATTTACGTGGGAATGTGAGGACTTCTTTGGGGAAAAGTATCCTCATTTGTCCTAGTGGTACGAAATGTGAGTATAAGAAGAGGAGAACTCCGGGACGTCGTTCCTTTAAGGAAGGGAGGATGTAACACCTCACAAATCAACGTCACTGTTTATTCCTATTTTACGTATATTTTTGAAATTTTTAGAATTTTTGTTGATAATATGTTTGACGGTTTAAGTTGAAACCAATGTTGGAGGTCTTAATTTTAACGTTTTATGATTTAAGAGGAACCGATGACGATTACGATACTGACGGATGCCCAAAATTAATCTTTTATTATCTACTGATCGATATTTGGATTTTTCGAAGTTTTTATTTTTATTTTGTGTTAAGTCGAGTCATAACCGTTTTATTCCATTTTGGGTGCGTTTGAACCATTTAAAATCATTTTGGAGTAGCCGAGATGAACCCCGACTCCCACAAAAATTCAAAACCTACAATTTGGTTGAATTCCCGCTCTTTAAATACTTGTTTGCAAATAAGGCCAAAAGAAAGCTAAAATTGCACAAAGGTCCCTTTTTTTCTTGTTTTTGGAAAAACTAATCTAAGACCATTATTCCTTTTACCTTTGTATGTATTCCTAACTAATTTATTGATACATACATCATCTTTGATTTTTCAAATTTTTTTTATTTTTGATTAAGTGGGTTTTGATCTATTTTTCTTCATTGCATGTTCTTATTATGTGTTTAAAAATGAAGGGAAACAATTAATCAAGTTAGAAACGAATTTTTCTTGGTGTTTTTGTACATTAAACCCCACGGCAAGGGGGATGTTTGTTTGATTTTGATTTTTGATATATTTTGGTTATTTGGATTTGTTTAAATACATGTTTAGATGGTTTTAAATCTTGTTGGTTAGATTGCATGTACTTTTTATGAAATGGGTTTTTGTGTGAATGAATCATTCAAGTGATTTAGGATGCTGTTGAGGTGTTAGAGTAGTTTATTGATGATTTTAGGATCATATGAGTAGTTTGAATGGGTTGAAAATGGGCAGAAATGTGATTTGCAAAGTGTCATTTTTAATCAGATTTTTCAAGGAAATTTTTCATAGATTTAAGTTTGAGTTCGGATTTCTAATACATGATATAGTTGTAGAGATTGTTTTTAGCTTCGTTTTGATATAAGATAGAGCTTGTAACTCCAAACGAGTCAAAAGTTACGTTAGTTAGAAAATTTTGTGTACCGGGAGATGAAAGTCGACATAATCCGAATTTATGTTCGATTTTAGGTCAAATCTCGGGGACTATAAGTAGAGTTTTAAAAATGATTGAGGGCTGTTATTTAACTCAAAACTTGAGTTTGTGAGTCTATTTTCAAACTTAGATTTTGGTTTTGTAAACGGAAATGGTTAAGTGAGTCAAATTGGTTTTACAATGTAAGGTTGTAAATCTTCCCGTATTTTTAAGGTTGGAAATGTGTTGGGAAGCGTGACTTAAAAGTGATATATTTTTATGAAATTTTTTATGGGCTTTTTACATGATGTAAGTGAAGTCTACAACGAGTTTTGTAAAAATTCGTGATGTTTAAGTATGAGAATTCAATCCGTACAATAGGTATGTACCGACAGAATTGTAAATCGGGTAATAGCTTTAATAACGTTTAACAATGAAGGTGTCTAGTAAATATCACTTGTTTGGGATTTTGGAGTGAGTTTATATGAAAATTTTGTGTTCTTAATTTTGTACATACGGTACTTGAAGTTACTTTAAGGTGTTGATTCATTACACGATTTGTTTGTTAGGTGTTGTAATTGAATTCAAGGGGCGTCCTCATCGTCGGTGATTGTTTTCCGTCTACGTCTTTGTTAATTCAACCACTACTACTTAAGGTGAGTCTATAGCCTCGCTCTTACTGTATTTTAAAATGATTTTACCCGCTAGGGGGATACATACTATTTAAATGAAAAAGGAACATAAGTCATGAATGATTGTTGAGCCCGAATGATGTTTTGAATTATGTTGAGTAGCTAGTTGCCAAAGACCCTAAATTCGTGAAACGTTATCTATTGTTTGATCCAAGTGTGGATTGGAAATAGCCGCTTGAACAATTGGTAGTACTATTGGGTTGACGACCCTATGCTAGACGAGAACTAGTATGTTGAGTACCCTCTTCGGTTGGATAACTTGTGTCAAGAAAAAGGTATGACTGGCAACGAATACCTAAGAGGGGCAATGGTTTCACTTAAATCACGTCGGCATTTGGCGCGGGTGATTAGTTTATGGGGTCGGTGTCATGAGCTTAAACATAATTAAATAGCTTATGCTATGATGAGTAATACCCAATAATAGTTTGTAATGATCTGCATACTATTGAATGATCATGAATGAATTTTATACTTATGTTCAATTACGATTTTGTAAAACCTATAGATCTCGCTCAACAATATTTGTTGATGATTTTAAGCATGTGTTTTAGGTAATCGAGGATGGTAGTGGCGGAGCATGCAATGGATGTTTTTGTGGCTTGTGGATGGTCAAACTTGTTTTCCTCCCTTTTTACAAAGACAATTTGTATTTTCTTGTATGTTTTGTAAACAATGGGGTCGGTTTTAAACGGGTTGAAATTTGTGGGGACCTAACTTTACTCTGGTACATTTTGGGGTTGGAAACTTTTACACAATTTATGTTCTGTTGTAAAGATGTTTTTAAATTACTTATGCTTAAAACGTCTCTTTTGAGTCGTTCAATATGGTTTGTGTGGGATGATTCTTTGACTAACACCCAATTGTGATAGTCCGCTGCGCAAGGTAAATCGAGGGTGTTTGACTGCCGACCCCTATATTTCTGGTCACGTCCGTTATCGGATTCCTGTTGTTATTGCCAGAGTATTTGTTGTCACAGTAGTTGTCAATACCTCCTTGTCTGTCAGTTCCATGACGGTCATTATCATGACCGTGATTCATGTAACTAATCAGCTGAGTGACTGGTTGGTGGATGAATAACTGACGTGTGACATATAAATGAGAAGGTAAGGACATTAGATGGGATGGAAACGTCTGGTGGATGAAGTATATTTTTCGTATTTCGCTCCAGTCCATCGTACTCATCTCTGTTCTGTAGAATCTGCAAGTCGCGAGCAACATCATCAACTTGAGCAACATTGGTAAGTGGAATACGCTTGAGATGATCGAGGATCGACTAGCGATTACACATGGAATACGTTAAATAGAGTAGACATGGAATACGTTACATGGAGTACACTTGGATACACATGAGATGATCGACGAGTGTCAACCATCTGACATGATCAAAGTAAGGTAAATGAATAAATGGTTAAAAGACTACACTGAAAGGAACAATATGATAGCCTAGTTAATCTAGTGTAGACATATCTCCACTTACATAAAGAAGCACCAAAGCATAATTAAACGAAATCGAAAAATGACCAACATGAAAGCATGATTAATGAAAACCAACCATGACTATCATGAAAGCATGATAAAAGGGAATCCATCAATGTCTAGCATGAAAGCATAATCAACATGAAAACATAATCAACATAAGGGAGCATCAAAACATAATCATCATGAAAACGAAATCAACATGAAAGTATGAAAACATAATTTACATAAAGTAACATAAAATCATAATTAAAAGAGATTTAACATTGACTAGTGTGGACGACTATGGTTCAATCCACAAAATTCGAAAGAAAGACAAGTGACTGAGTATGGACGACTATGGTTAAACTCATACTAGCAAAAATTTCAAGGGAAAATATCATGATTAAATACTGACAACATGTGTCTAAGTAAGGACAAATATGGTTCAATCCATACTAGTCAAAATTCAAAAGGGAATAAACATGGGACTAAGTATGGACGACTATGGTTCAATCCATACTAGTCAAAAATTGAAGAAAAAAAATCATAAATAGGAATCAATAACGTGTGACTAAGTATGGAAGACTATGGTTCAATCCATACTTAGTAAAATTGCAAAAGAAAACATCATGATTAAAAACCAATAAAGTTTCTGGAAATACTAACACATGGAAAATAACAAACGTCAGTTTAGGAAGATCCTGGTGACTACCCAGTAGTCACTACAATTTTTAGAGCCTACATGTCGAAGCCTTGGCTCTGATACCATAATTATAAGGACCCACTTTGACAAGCAGACTGTTATGTCACATTTATGGCGTGTCATCAAAGCAAAATAAAGGCATAACGTCATAAAGACATAAAAGACTAACAGAAAAGCCGGAATCAAACATCAGCTCTCCACATAAACTCAACATAATCAAGAAATAAAGTAGGCTAAAGGACAAAACAAATGTCCAACCAAAGCATAAGTATTAAAATGCATAAGGGACGAAAACTAAGGTAGCTCTCCTGCTAAGCACATACTCACGATGCCCAATATCGTCCTTTGGTACCTGCCATATGAGACATGAAAAAGAAGATACGACTGAGCAATACGCTCAGTGAACGGATATAATGACATGATAAGAATAACTGAAAATGAGTAATAAACAATGAAAGCAGCGGAAAATGTGTATGTCCTGGAAAACCTAAAAGATGATTTATAAACAAAAGGAATATTTTGAAAATTATTAAGTTTATGCATGCAGTATAATTTAAGTTCCCACGAGCTCATATACGTCATAACATATCATCAACGTGCATGACTACACAGAGGGATGACCTCGTCACGAAATTAGAGGGGTGACCTCTAATAAATAATAATCTGGATGGATGGATCAACTCTAATATGATGGGGGTGTAGAACACATACCAAACCAATCAAACAATACTTGTGAACCTGTCAACCATGTAACTAGGATGCACCCATACGCCCCATAAATAATAATAATGGCTAACATGTAACATGGAGGGACACCGCGAGAAATCACTCTCGTCGTGGAAGAGTCATGACACAAGTCCTTCATATGTCATGGTTATGGTACCTCCATAACTAGGTGGTCATGGTCATGCATATATATATAGCTCGGGCAATATAAAATGATAGCATGGCAAACAATGAAAAGTTTTTATGATTTGAAAACTAGGGAAAACAGACGGCATAGCAAACGGGGAATCCTAATCATGCATAGAACAGATTTCCTTACTAAAGGACGGAATATACGTACCTTTTTTCCAGTAATCGGCAAACGATGAAATTCTAGGCGTGGACTGAATTTACATGGGAATGTGAGGACTTCTTTGGGGAAAAGTATCCTCATTTGTCCTAGTGGTACGAAATGTGAGTATAAGAAGAGGAGAATGCCGGGACGTCGTTCCTTTAAGTAGGGTAGGATGTAACATGATGTATATAAATCGTACACATTTTAGGAAAAACGCGTATATGGCAAGTATTAAGCGTTACGATTTAATTAAAATCCGTAAAACCGAATAAATGCGGGTTCGTTCTTGAAGGAGGTGTGTGTATTAAGAGTTCCAATTATGTAAAATCAAAGTTTGGATTAGTGTCGTTTTTGGGTAAAGAGAGAAAAATTAAAGACGAGCTACGACTACGATTAAACTACGACGATTTGACGTAAAATGCGAACGTAAATACGTAAAACGTGACAAAATTAAAAAATAAACCTAATAATTAATTAAAATTAAAACTAAGTCTAAAATAATATAAATAAGAAAAAAAATCCCATAAATAAATTTTAAAACCTTTTATTAATTAAATATTCAATTTTAAATGCTAATTAAAGCCCTAAAATTAAATATAATTAAGAAAAAGCCTAAAATATTATTTTATTGAACTAAAAACCCACTTATATTGTTTAAAGACTAAAAATTATTTTTCCTAAATTTTGAAAACTATTTTTCTATTTTTAAATCACTAAAAACTATTTTTAAACTAAAATAATGATTAAAAAATTAAAATAATGCTAATATTAATTTGACTTTTTGAAAAATCCTAAATTATACTAATGAACAGTAGAAAAATGAAAAATTTTGAAAAGAGTAAATTTTTTCACTAAAAGACAAAACAGAAATAATAAAACCCTAATTAAACTAAAATTAATTCTAAAAATTAATAAAAAAAAGTGAACAGTGAAATATTTTTGAACTAAAAATCTTAAATACTTTTCTAAATCTAAGAAAATTTTTGAAGCTGAAAAATATTAAGTTTTTACACTAAAAGACAAAAACATTAGATTAAAAATTGATTTAAAATGCAATTAAATCTAAAAAATAAAAGATGAACAGTAACAAGAAAATAAACTTAGTAGAAAATCAGAATTAAAATAAGAAAAATTACAAAATTGAAATCAGTGAAAAATTCCTAAATATTACCACTAAAGAAAAAATAATTAAGATCTGATGTTGACACTTTGGTAAATTTTGTCTGCTTGTGTAGCAGTACCAACAATAACACTAGCAGTGGGAACTTGGTTCCCACTGGTAGTTATAAAAATTGGGTCTGGATGGTAATAAGCTTAGGAAAGCTTATTTGTTTGCTTTTTCTTGGACAATAAGGCACCCCTACACTCAATAGAGTGTAGGGATTCTAAAAATGCAATAAACACACAGGCTTACTAACAAAAATCAAACAAAAATCCCAAAATGGGGTTACTGTTAATCAGAAAGGTGGTCTTGGGCTATTTGCTTATGCAATTGGTCTTTTTGGTGAGCTTTGGCTCACCAAACCTTGCTCAATTATTTTAAAAATCACAAAAAACCAAGACCTATCCCTAAATCCTACCCAGATCTAATCAGCTGCAAGAATTTGATGGCCAAATTACACTAAAACAGACAGACTAATGACTTACTGATTTTTTGGCTACTTACTACCAATTTAACAGCAAACTCCTTTAAAAACATTCCAAACTCAGAACAAACTACAAATATCCTACTACTACCACTAAAAGGTGTGTTTGAGCAGTCTTTTAAACCAAAGGCTTGTCAAACACTTGGCTTAAACCCTTATCCAAAACAACCCTTAAACTTCTGAAAATGGACTTAACAAAAAACCATGGAGCAAATCTTGGACAAACTGATATTAACCTATCTAGACATGCATATTAAACTAACATGAAACTAGCAAACACACAAAACCATAAGACTTCTCATAAAACTAAAAAATAGAAGCAGGGTTCAAGCCAAAAACTACCTGGCTGATGCCTTCTGCTAGATCTTTCTTGGGCTTATGAAAGGCTCATGAAAATGTAAAGATGCTTGTTGGAGGAATTCAAGGTGGACCCTAAGCCTAAATATCTTCAAAAGTAGTAAAATAAGAAATGAATGCAAGTGAGAAGGTTGAAATGATGAGATTTCTTGCTTCTTAATCCTGCACAACCACAACCAACAGAAAACAAGTTCAAGTCTCAAAAGCTACAAGCTGTTAGCTTGTAGCTTATCATACAGTAAGATGTAAGTAGAAAAATATAACTCATAAAACTGATTTTTTTGAAAAAAAACAACTTGAAACCAAATTTACTTGAAACCAAATTTACTTGAAACCTTATGAATCAAACTGATTGTGAACAACTCTAATCAACAAACCAAGCTCTTTGATTCCACTTTCACTTCATCATTGAGCTTGGTTTTGTGTTTCATGAAAAATCTTTAAAGGAACAAAAACGTTTCTTGACAAAACTTTGGTAATCTTAAAAGCTAAATTTCCATCACAAGTAACCTTAACTTAATTTAAAATGCAGAAATAAAGGAACTCAGTTTGTAATATGGATTTTAAATACTTTAACTATTCATTATAAAAAGATATTACAAAAACTGGAACAAAGCTAAATGTCACAGGCGACATAGCTTTTATAGTACTCAAAAGAACTATCTAGAATGAAATACAAATATGAAACCCTAGAAGACTAAATTCCCAAGTTTGTCCCTGGTATTTAGTCTGAATTTTCAGTCAAATTGGCCTCTTGTGATTGATGTCGACATGCCATCTATGAGAAGTGATCTTGGACCATTTATTTTGGCTTTGGGAGGAAGGAATGTATATGAGTTGTTGATGTTGTCTCCTTATGGGGTTGGGGGAAAGGGACAGGAGCAAGGATGTCAGATTGAACACATGGGGGTAGTGGGGTCGGATTTTATGGTTGCATTTGGTTAAGGATGGGTTAAAATAAGATTCTCGAAACTATGGGGGTAAAACCCTTTGTTTTGATGTTAGTTCGTCATTAGGGTTCATGTGATGGATTAGGGGTGTTTAGTGGTAGGGAGGATGAATAGTGGGTGTTTCCCTCCCTAACTATATTTATTAAACAGATTTAAATCTGTTATATTAATAATAATCAGGGTAGTGGGGAGTGACATGGCGTTGGTGAGGTGGCAGGAAGGGGGTGACGTGGCGTGTGGTGATAGGGTGAGGGGATAAGGTTGTCAGGGTAGGTTAAGTTTAATGGGGGGTTGGTTAAATAGTTTAGGGTTTTGGTAGGAATGACCCCTCCCTTAACAACACCTCTTTATTCAACTTTGCATACTTGGTCCTTTGGACTTTAAGGACTATTTTTGTATCTTTTTCCAATCTTCAAGGGCCTTCTTTGTAAATTCTTCATTCTTCAAGTATATATCTTGTATAAATTGATTCTTGGAGGACCAAAGTTGACAAATCCCAAAAGATGAGGGACCAAACTTGACATTCTTCAAAACTTCAAGGGAAATTTTGGAAATTCATGATTCGGGCCCGGTTCTTTGTGCGGCTTCGTTTCCCGTGTTCGTTTTTGCTTGATTCTTGTAATCTTTTGGTGAATTCACGATATCCGTACCTAAAATACACAATGAACAAACACAAGCATATATTTAGGTATTTTATGACATTTTAACCGTTTTAAGCCCGATTTGGACGATGAGACTATGTATAATTACAGTCTCATCACTCCCCCATACTAAACCATTGCCGTGTCCCCACACAATGCTAGAATTAAGTATCTTAGCACTTCCAAAATTCAATTTATGATGAAATTTATTGAAAACATAAACTTAAATAAACTACTACACACGTTTTAGACATAATGTATTGTTTTCATCACAATTAAGTGACTTTTGGGATCATAGAACAAGAACACGTGAATGCTTCGTTAGAAATAATTTCGTCGTCCTCGATTTTCACCCAATTCCATGCTAAGCGTTTGTAACACCCCCACAAATGCTATGCGCAGCGGAACTACAACATTGGGTGCTACACAGTATTCATTGCACACAAGATATATCAAACGACGCTAAAAAGACGTCAACTTAAAACTTGAAATTAAAAATTGTTAGATGATACATGTCCACGGTTTTTCCAACCCCACTTGGTACAACAGAGTTTAGCGTTTTCGGTCCCCATGAATCTCAACCCAAGAATTTCAGTTTCACAACAACATTACATTAAAACTTAAAATTGTTTAAGTAGAAAAGGGAGGAAAAACAAGCAGACTCCAAGCCATACACACAACATCCATCCCATGCATGCTCCATTCTACACTTCAGCGGTTACCTGAAACACATGCCAAAATTTGGTCAACGAAAACGTTGAGTGGAATTCATAGGTTTTACAATCCATTTGAACGTATATAAAATAAAAACTATTCGTGATCATTCATAGACTTGTCGATCAAACAATCTATATTCAGGATACTGACAATTGTGTTTAAGCTCATGACACTAATCCGTTAACTCAATCACCCGCGTAATAATTACCGGCGTGATTCAGATGAAACCAATTAAAGGCATCAGTTGCAATTATACCTTATCTCTCATACAAGATAATCTACCGCAGAACTTAGTCAACGTACAGCTTCTCGGCTAGCATTGGGTCGTTAGCCCCGTAGTACTACAAATTGTATAAGCGGCTATTTCCCCCTACTCGAGGGCAGGACAATAGTTAATAGTTCATGAATTTAGGGACTTTTGCAACTTGGTACTCAACACAATTTCTAAGGCAACATTCGGGTCTAACAATCATTCATGATATACGTTCCTTTTAAAAACTAGCATGCATTTCCCTCGCGGGTAAAACAATTTGAAATAAATATAAGCGAGGCTATAAATTCACACCTTATATATTAAGTAATCGGTAGTTCGAGAGATGATCACTGACGACGATACGGATGCCCGGGTAAATCAACACCTATCAACAAATAACGCGAAATGAGTAATCTCATTTTAAATACCTTACGGTACTGTATAAAATACATAGATACTAGTCACTTAGGACAATTATAACTCACGCCAAAACAAAACAACAAGCATCACTCATTTTTACACCATTCGTTCTTATTATTTACGTTATCCCTTTTTACTCATTTTCGCCGGTACTTACCGAAAGTACGGGCCGTTTTACTATACTTAACCATTCTCATAAAATTTGACAAAATTCTCAAAAATCCTATAAGACCTGTAGATAACACATTTTTAATCCCAATAAAAGTTTTTACTTTTACGACTCGTTACTCAACGCTTTTCCAAAACTACATTTTCCGGGCTGAAATTGCACTTCGACCAACTTTGACCTCTTTGACCTATATGAAATTCACCTTTGACTTCTTTGACTCCTAAGTCAACTTATAGACTCAATTACACAGGTTTGTGACCAAAATTTGACCCTTGACCATTTACCAATTCATACTTGTGGTCCTCGGGATTTGACTAAAACTATACATAAATTCGGATTATGAAAGTTCTCGTCTCCCGGTACTCGATCTTTAAAACCTCATAACTTTTAGCTCGTTTTGAGTCACGGGCTCTACCTTATACCAAATTAAAGATAAGAAGACCCTCTATAACTACATTTAGTTTTCAAAACCTGTAGGAAAAATAATTTTTATAAAAAGGCCTTAAACTTTCTGCCTAAATTTGGCTATACCAAAACCATGCTTAAACTCGTTTCCAAACCTACTAATCACTTCTAGGCTTCATCCTAAGCTTCCTTAATCACAACCAAACACAAATTTCAGTCCTAACCCCTATTGATCAATCAACCTCATAATCCTAACATCTAAAAACAAACATGCAATCACTTAAACCTATTTAAAACATCACTAAACACAATACCAAACATAAAATAAATGCTCAAAATCATCAACCACCATGGCTCCCCAAACACCCCCTTGTGCCGTGGGGTTTGGGTGACCAAATCACCACAACCAAATTAATTTTGGTGGGTTTTATTGGTGATTATACTTCCATTGTACATGAATTTAACATGCATCCACACAATTGACCTCAAAAACCAATTTGAATGTTCTTGAAAATTTTTGGAAAATTTTTGTTAATGCATGTTTAATTAAACCATGGATTAACACTCACCAATGGATTCTAAGAGGTGGTCTTAAGTTAGATTTTGTGAAAACTCAAGAAAAATGGTGGATTGGTGGTGGTTTTTGTGTTTAGCCGTCGGCTAGAGGGAGAGAAAGAGAGTGTGTTTGATTTGTTTTTGTTAAATGTGTTTGTGTGTTTTGTGTTTGTGCCATTTTGTGGTATTGGGAGGGACCAAACTGCAAATAAAGGTTTCTTTTGGCCTTAAGTTAAAAACGTCCTTAAAACTTTGCGGGTTCGACTCACTAGTCAATTTTGAAAATTTTACGGGAGTCGGAAATCATCCCGAACACTCCAAAATGTTTTTGGGATACTTTAAATGTACTCGGAAGGCTATAAAACTCACCCGACTCAACTTAACATGAATCGTAAGTAAAATTCTCGAAAAATTACATTATCGATAAATGGTCAATAATTATGGAAATTTGGGCATCCCTCGGGATCGTAATCGTCATCGTCCTTCTTGAATCGTCAATCGTAAAAATTATAACCTCGAACATCGGCTTTAACCAATATACTTATATATATAGAAATTAAAATTTATTAAAAATTTCAAAAATATACGTAAAATAGGATTAAATAAATGACGTTGGGCTCGGGATATCACATCCACAAGTGAGCCACAACTTAAGAGAGATGCTCATACTGAACAGCTCTTGAGACAATAACTTAGCATCATACGGAACTTTCACGGGTGTTACATCCTCCCCTCCTTAAGGGAGCGATGTCCCGGCGCTCTCTGGTTCTTGTACTCGCATTTTGTACTACTAGGAAGGTAAAGGTACTTCTTCCTAAAGAGGTCTTCATGTTCTGTTCCGAGCTCCGGTTCACGTTTCGGGTTCTATCACATTTTCACCATGGGTATTACACCTTGCTTCAGTCTCTTACCATCTCGATCCATGATCTTCACTTCAATTTCCCAAATTCTTCCTACGGTTATCAACACGTCTCTTTTCAAAGCTTCTCGCGGTTAGCAAGTGATTCTTAATCTACACCATCTCTTCCGTAGCCTCTCGAATCATTTCAAGTCCATTCAACTGACTTTTTCCTGCTTCATACTATCCAACTGGTGATCTACCTTTTCATCCCATAATCCTTCAAATTCGACACATGAAGAGTATTGTCATTTCCACGGAGTTCATCCAGCAGTTCCAACTAGTAGGCAACTGGTCCAACATACCTTTGGACCCACCTTTCTTATTCTCCAAAACGAATCACGCCCTTCCACGATCTCAACTTCCACCAAAATCAAACACATACGCTCGGAGCACGTCTTCCAACTTTCGAATCGTCCTTTCACTTGGTTCATCGTCTCATAAAAACAAATAAATCATAAAGAAAATCACACGGGTCACACATAACCCCATCGGAAAGCGTTCAAAATATAAAAGACGAAGTAATTATTACTAGTCGTTACAAAATCACCTTGTCGCAATATTAGGTACATACAAACCTATTTCATCAAAAACAAATCCATCGATACGGTAATCATCCGACGTATACATAACTCTCTCGAAAACGTCACAATCCAATCAAACACAAAAGTCACTATGAAGCACATAAAGTCGTATCACGACATGTTTGCGAAACAGCCAAACCATGCCAAGTAAAATAAGTTCAATCAAGTTAACTCATGCTTGCTAATCAGCCAAGCCATGATAAAATAAGAATATTCGACATATTTCTCGGATGAGTCCAGTCAAAAGAAAATTGCAAGTTAAAGAAGGTTTACGAGCTTGCCATCTATGGATGCATATCCAAAAAGAAATAAAATACATACATATGTCATCGCAGGGTGCTCACACACGGATCCATACCCAAAAGATACTATAAGAATACCATCTTACTTTCGTCCAAACGTGGTCAAAATCTCAATAAACATCGCCGTTCACAGTTAAATATAAAAAGAAATATATTACATGGCACATGTTCTCCATGATCGGACTTCATTGGACAATGTCGTCTCAAGTTCCCACAACTTACGATCACTCGACTAGATCACATACAACATAAACACATAAAAGACAAGGGTTCACCATAAAAACATCAACTATGGCTATCTTATCGTTTAACCATTGATAATCAAGGATGGTTGAGTCACGTAAAGAGGATTCCTCACTTAAATAAACGAAGACGACAATTGGAATGGTCTTCCAATTACCGATGCACAGTTGGTAAACTTCAACAATTTATCATGTGTCGCTTGACATATCAAAAGAACGAGAAAAGAAAATATATATAAGGTACGATACATTCGATGTAGGAGAAGTCTTCGTTATTTCCCTTAGAGTTATTCGAACTCTGATTTCCTCTACTTCGGCATTTTTCCATCTTTATTAAAAACTCTTCTCCCGGTGACGATACGAGCCCCTTTGGTATTTCATCAACACCCTCGATTCCGATGAAATTTGCACGTTACACACAACTCATAAAAAAAAAACATTTTCCAAAAACTACTCGGTCACAGTGACTTACCAAGTCAACGCCAAACAAAAAGAAAAGATTTCAAAGAACACAAGAAAATTCAAAAATTGTCTTTAAGAATCAAAGAAATTACGACTACTTGCAAAAATGATCCACCATTTTAGAAAGAAACGTTCTCATCCAAACATTTATCAAAACACTACAAGTTTCAAGATGACCAATTTGTTTGACACGATAGTGCCCTTCCAAAACTATGCATAATTAGCTAGATCATGCATACTTAAGGATCAAGCAACAACAACCAACAAAACAGGACTCTTCCCGAGTTATGCATAGTTAGCTAAGCTGTGCATAATTGAGGATCGAGTGACGACACAAACATTTTGTTACATACCAAATATGACTACGAAAGTTTTCGACCTAGCCTTCAAAATAATTAAATCATTTGAAATGAAATTTGAAATGGGAAAATATTGCTACCATCGCTTTAAGAAACACATCAAACATTTTTCGTCCACTTTGGAAACATACTTTTACTTTGCCTTTTTGTGAGGAAAATAAATAAATAATTAAATAAAGAAATCGACACCATTTGCATTTAGTTCACCAAAACATTTGACACACTCATACCTATTTTCACAATAGACTATTCACAAAATAACGGTAAGGTGGTTCATGATTAAAGATCATTGCAAGCACAACAAGTAATAAAATTAAGATCAATGAGATCGAACGAGGTAAACGAGCAATATATTTGCCAACGGAAATTAACTACATTAGAAATGAAAATACTTCAAATGTATGACAAAAGTCTCAGGATAATAACAGCGATCTACGAATACATGGAGTGAAAGTTGAATATCAACACAAGCGTCAAAAATAAAACAACGATCACACTTCCCATCGTCTCGAGTTGCACACCCATTCCACCAAGGGTATACGGGGAGAGAAGAATAATCACTTGGTTAAATAGAAACAATTTCACCAGGAAGATCAAGTTCTTTCACCTCTTACAATTTGGTAAAGCGGCTACGCCTCCTCGCTTTTGTTAAATATAACTAAACAACCACTCTAATGAAGATTTATAGCATCATACAAGTAAATACAGAATTTTTAGGTTCCATTAACCGAAAGAAGAAAGTTACGGCGTCCATGATCATGACAAAATACACCGGGTGACATACCCTCATTTTCAAGTACTAGCGAAATAGCGACACAAAAATAAATATAATAATATTGGTTTCATACCATAGACAATATTAAAATGAACAATCACATGACGACTCATGTTTAGATACAGACTCACAAAATCAAAGAAGGGATGTCGGACGATCGAACCATCGTGACTCAAAATATTATATATGCATCTTAAGAAAATAATATAAATATTCGTTTGTTGGGTAATCCATTTGCATTTTCTAGTTATTGTTACCTTATATATTGTGAAACCGAACATTTACACATTTTTAATTTGTGTTACACCATTAAAGAATTTATACCTTTCATCTTTCAATCTTTGCAAAGTTTTTATTTCTGGAAGTTGTAATCTCAAGAAAATTATCAACATTAATAAAGGCGGTGACTCGGTTATCATTTTTGATAAAATCATTAGGTTGAAAATCTCCATACTTGTGTCAAAATCCCATTAATATCCATATTTTAAGTACCAAAAACATACGTAGTAAGAATTTCCCAAGTTTTACGTTTTTATTATTACGACTTATATTATGACAAATATACACGTATCCAACATGACTCAAACTAGTCCAATTAACTCTTAAAATCAACCTTTGACTTTTGTTACACACATGTTTTTCCCCAAAACTGTTTTGTTAAATCATATTCGCGTAATTCGACTCAAATGATAAAGAGGTTTCACGTGGTATTATCTCGGATACTTACTGATTTTAGTCGAGACTTAAATCTCAATAATAATAATATAATAAACAATCAAAATGCTTATCTCAATAATTTTAAAATATATAAAATTCAACTTTTAATCCTTAGCCCATTATCAAATGATTTTAAAATTAACACATCTCGTCGCGGAATAAAACAAAAGATTTTTCAAACGATTTTAAACAAGCATCATAAAATTACACAAATTGATTCTCTATAACGACAATTAGACAAACAAATTATTTCCAATGACGTTCCATCAAGATTTTATAATTCATTTCAAGCATTATAATTTCTCACTTATAGTGTATATTCCGATTTTATCCCATTTTATTCACTACCACAAGTAACGCGTTCTAGTTTACACCAATGCATACGTAAACACAACCTTATGTTTTAAAATAAAACCAATTTTACAAAGTTTCTAGCTCCAAAACACATGCCCACATCTTCTCCTCATGTTTTATATTACAAGATACGTCAAAAGTTTACTATATTGACCCAAGAATTAATTCATACCAAATTCGAAGCTACATATACTCAACAGTCATATCACAAATTTTATTATAAACTCCTTTCTCAAATTAATTTAAACAAATTCTTAACAAGGCCATCACAATCTTTTAGTATCAAATTTTAATATATGAAAACAAGGATTTTTACGAGTAATAATAATTACTTATTACGATTTACCAACCAAGGTTGAAGGAAAATAATTTCACAATGTCCGTTTATTCTCTACACGAATTTTACTTGTTACAAAACACATCATACGTCATTTTTATCCGAAAGTTTCATTCACCAAATATTAAATATATAAAACACTTTATGTTTAAATCATTCAATCAACAAAGTTCGATGCTTACTTAACTTGCACAAATGTCGGACCTCGTCATGTAAAATATTAACTTCAAAATAATGAAACAACAAAACAAAATGAAATAAATGGAACGAGAATACGTATGTCAACTAAATGTTGTTATCGGCCTCGGATGAGTCTCAAAATCGTACTCCACAAAATTAACACAAAAACCAACCAAATTCCAAGTTATCGCGCTTGATCACAACGCCAGTCTATTTTAAAACACATCTTTAAAATTCAAGTAGAATAGTAAACAACGATTAAATGGCAACACGCCTCAACCACGTTTCATAATATACACACATGATTCGCCGCCCCAATGTACGCATCGTCGATTTTACTTCGTCTATGTTATAGTTACGTGAACTAACATATCAAACCCATTAGGAATAAAGGAAATAAAGTAATACGTAAGTAAATTACGTTTCAAAAAAAAAATGTCCAAAATGACACATCACGGTGCGATAACGACAATCGAGATCGACCTAGTCGATATAAAATATGTTACGAAGCATCATTTACGTATCTAGGATATCAAACGAGGTTCATATTCGGTTATTCGAACAATAAATTAATTATCAAGATTGATAATTAGCGGTAAGGCCGAATTCTCAACAAAACCGCATTTTAATGTACGATAATTACCCAAGGACCATTGCTTCGCGTGCAATGCCTTTAAATACCATAGTATATACATACTTATACATACAACCATTCCTACATACACGTAGGATTACAACGCGGTGTTGCCATGTAATGCAATGTAGCCCGTTATGCCAATTACATGCAACATATACAATAATCTTACAAAAATTTGTAAATTACGATGATAAGTACTCAACGTACACAATAATATATCTCAATATATATCTCAAAGTATTTACTTACTAAATACTTAGGGAATCCATATCAATTTCGAGGGATACATTTAAAATATAAAGCAAT
Source organism: Glebionis coronaria (assembly GCA_025667525.1). Taxonomy (NCBI): domain Eukaryota; kingdom Viridiplantae; phylum Streptophyta; class Magnoliopsida; order Asterales; family Asteraceae; genus Glebionis; species Glebionis coronaria. The sequence goes on along the minus strand of CM046881.1, from coordinate 338,788,826 downwards.
GCTAAAGAATTCTTACCGGAGCCATGCAGGATAGTTGTGTGCTTGGACAATTTCTTACGACACCAAAAGTTATAGTTTAGGATTTTTCAAAATGACCTAGTTCTCTATAACTCATGGCTCTGATACCAATCTGTAACACCCCCACAAATGCTATGCGCAGCGGAACTACAACATTGGGTGCTACACAGTATTCATTGCACACAAGATATATCAAACGACGCTAAAAAGACGTCAACTTAAAACTTGAAATTAAAAATTGTTAGATGATACATGTCCACGGTTTTTCCAACCCCACTTGGTACAACAGAGTTTAGCGTTTTCGGTCCCCATGAATCTCAACCCAAGAATTTCAGTTTCACAACAACATTACATTAAAACTTAAAATTGTTTAAGTAGAAAAGGGAGGAAAAACAAGCAGACTCCAAGCCATACACACAACATCCATCCCATGCATGCTTCATTCTACACTTCAGCGGTTACCTGAAACACATGCCAAAATTTGGTCAACGAAAACGTTGAGTGGAATTCATAGGTTTTACAATCCATTTGAACGTATATAAAATAAAAACTATTCGTGATCATTCATAGACTTGTCGATCAAACAATCTATATTCAGGATACTGACAATTGTGTTTAAGCTCATGACACTAATCCGTTAACTCAATCACCCGCGTAATAATTACCGGCGTGATTCAGATGAAACCAGTGCCCCTTCTAAAGGCATCAGTTGCAATTATACCTTATCTCTCATACAAGATAATCTACCGCAGAACTTAGTCAACGTACAGCTTCTCGGCTAGCATTGGGTCGTTAGCCCCGTAGTACTACAAATTGTATAAGCGGCTATTTCCCCCTACTCGAGGGCAGGACAATAGTTAATAGTTCATGAATTTAGGGACTTTTGCAACTTGGTACTCAACACAATTTCTAAGGCAACATTCGGGTCTAACAATCATTCATGATATACGTTCCTTTTAAAAACTAGTATGCATTTCCCTCGCGGGTAAAACAATTTGAAATAAATATAAGCGAGGCTATAAATTCACACCTTATATATTAAGTAATCGGTAGTTCGAGAGATGATCACTGACGACGATACGGATGCCCGGGTAAATCAACACCTATCAACAAATAACGCGAAATGAGTAATCTCATTTTAAATACCTTACGGTACTGTATAAAATACATAGATACTAGTCACTTAGGACAATTATAACTCACGCCAAAACAAAACAACAAGCATCACTCATTTTTACACCATTCGTTCTTATTATTTACGTTATCCCTTTTTACTCATTTTCGCCGGTACTTACCGAAAGTACGGGCCGTTTTACTATACTTAACCATTCTCATAAAATTTGACAAAATTCTAAAAAATCCTATAAGACCTGTAGATAACACATTTTTAATCCCAATAAAATTTTTTACTTTTACGACTCGTTACTCAACGCTTTTCCAAAACTACATTTTCCGGGCTGAAATTGCACTTCGACCAACTTTGACCTCTTTGACCTATATGAAATTCACCTTTGACTTCTTTGACTCCTAAGTCAACTTATAGACTCAATTACACAGGTTTGTGACAAAAATTTGACCCTTGACCATTTACTAATTCATACTTGTGGTCCTCGGGATTTGACTAAAACTATACATAAATTCGGATTATGAAAGTTCTCGTCTCCCGGTACTCGATCTTTAAAACCTCATAACTTTTAGCTCGTTTTGAGTCACGGGCTCTACCTTATACCAAATTAAAGATAAGAAGACCCTCTATAACTACATTTAGTTTTCAAAACCTGTAGGAAAAATAATTTTTATAAAAAGGCCTTAAACTTTCTGCCTAAATTTGGCTATACCAAAACCATGCTTAAACTCGTTTCTAAACCTACTAATCACTTCTAGGCTTCATCCTAAGCTTCCTTAATCACAACCAAACACAAATTTCAGTCCTAACCCCTATTGATCAATCAACCTCATAATCCTAACATCTAAAAACAAACATGCAATCACTTAAACCTATTTAAAACATCACTAAACACAATACCAAACATAAAATAAATGCTCAAAATCATCAACCACCATGGCTCCCCAAACACCCCCTTGTGCCGTGGGGTTTGGGTGACCAAATCACCACAACCAAATTAATTTTGGTGGGTTTTATTGGTGATTATACTTCCATTGTACATGAATTTAACATGCATCCACACAATTGACCTCAAAAACGAATTTGAATGTTCTTGAAAATTTTTGGAAAATTTTTGTTAATGCATGTTTAATTAAACCATGGATTAACACTCACCAATGGATTCTAAGAGGTGGTCTTAAGTTAGATTTTGTGAAAACTCAAGAAAAATGGTGGATTGGTGGTGGTTTTTGTGTTTAGCCGTCGGCTAGAAGGAGAGAAAGAGAGTGTGTTTGATTTGTTTTTGTTAAATGTGTTTGTGTGTTTTGTGTTTGTGCCATTTTGTGGTATTGGGAGGGACCAAAGTGCAAATAAAGGTTTCTTTTGGCCTTAAGTTAAAAACGTCCTTAAAACTTTGCGGGTTCGACTCACTAGTCAATTTTGAAAATTTTACGGGAGTCGGAAATCATCCCGAACACTCCAAAATGTTTTTGGGATACTTTAAATGTACTCGGAAGGCTATAAAACTCACCCGACTCAACTTAACACGAATCGTAAGTAAAATTCTCGAAAAATTACATTATCGATAAATGGTCAATAATTATGGAAATTTGGGCATCCCTCGGGATCGTAATCGTCATCGTCCTTCTTGAATCGTCAATCGTAAAAATTATAACCTCGAACATCGGCTTTAACCAATATACTTATATATATAGAAATTAAAATTTATTAAAAATTTCAAAAATATACGTAAAATAGGATTAAATAAATGACGTTGGGCTCGGGATATCACATCCACAAGTGAGCCACAACTTAAGAGAGATGCTCATACTGAACATCTCTTGAGACAATAACTTAGCATCATACGGCACTTTCACGGGTGTTACAGCGTTTAACGAGATCATTGTTATTATAAGTTAGCAACACGATCATATCTCATGGGTGTTAATTACGAACCTAAACTCCCTTATTCCTACTTGGTATCTCTTATATTTTATCTTAATGATCACGAGGATACATCATTGACTTATGCGTGAATAGACATTAAGTCTAAAAATAGAGTTTTAACGGTGTAACCAAAATCATTAAATTAATAATTCATCCTAATAGACAATGATGTCAAAAAATTAAGTCAACAAGAAGGATCGATAAACATAGTTTTATAACGGTTTTGAACATGAGACTTATTACCAAGACTTTTATACGCCCCCTAACGGAAGGGCCTTATTATCATAGGTTTACCTCCATCTTTTATTCAACTCCGCCATGGAGCTTTTATTATGACTTCGGTCTTGCCTTGCCTTTTATTATCCGCCTCATCGGTGGTTTTATTAGCCAAAGACGTATATCCTCACGCTAAAGAGAATTTTGGATCTTTAAAGCTTCAAAGATTAATGCTTGATTCACTTTCAATTTGGGCATAGATTTTTGGGCCTTGTGAGCTTCAAATTTTTTCTTAACTTAGGTGAGCACTTGAAATCTTATTATTAGGTGAAGCTTTCGATTATTCGGGTGCCAATACTTCAAAACTATATTTCCTAATTTAATTACATAGAAGCTACTAAAAAAAATTAGAAACCAACAATAGTGACTAAACCGCTAAATCAATATTTATTAACAAGTTATTATACAAAAGTGTGGGGAGAATAAGCTAATAATTACTACACATGAGATCGTGACGATTACGAGACTTATAAATAACTCTATCATTTCTCGTCCTTATTTAAAAGACTTAGCTTAAAAAAGTTAAGGAATCGAAGCTGAGTGCTCAACACGCACGGTCGAGTCAAAAATTACTCTTATTCTCACCATCGGAAAACCTACATTCGTGTTTTAAACACTTATGAAAAACAAGAAAAAATTTAAAATTTGGCCATTTTTAGCCTTATTTTGCATAAAATGATAACAAAAAGATGAATATTGGATTGCGTGGTGACGTAGGCAAGGTGAAGTATCTACTCACCCCGCCAATCTAAAACTAAACATTGTCCTCAATGTTTTGAGTCTAGGGGTGAAAACACCCCCATACTAGAGACGAAGTCGAATGCTTAATCTCGAGCATGGAAAGGGTAAAACGAATAACCTATAAGCCGTTTATGAATTATGCTAATAAGATAAACGTTAGAACATAAAAGGATATCATCGGATATCGGAATCTCCAAAGGCATCGATCGAAGCTCGAGTGATCCATAAAACGAACACGAGAGGCTTCAATGATGTCGATGAACCTAATGAATCACAATCACAAAGAACCAGGGAAAAAAGGTTGGAAGAGCACAAGTCCCCTCATTACATTAACTAAGAAAGCGATAATATTTACAAGGATAAGCATGAGAATCCCCACAAGGCACCTTGTTTTTTATAACCGAGTCAAAAGCACGACTCGAATCCCCATAAATGTGATCATTTAAGGATAATCATGGTTTGGTCATTTTTGGTGGGGCTTACATGGTAAACAATGCCCAAAAGCAACCGGTGTAAAGGACTAAGTCCTTTGATGATGCAAAATACCGGGATCGAAGATGGCGTCCTCTTTTTCATGGGATAAACAAACCAACACCACTTCAACATGTGCCAAAACCCCAAAGGGGTAGAAGAAAATAGATGAGAAGTAGAAAGGTGGGGCAATAGGTAAGTCAACATAATGAGCTACTCGAGGTAGACTCACACCAAGCAAATAGATAAGTTTTTCATTTATTGCATCGGTGGAAGACCGAGATTTCCCTTTACAAGCAATTCCGGGATCGTAAATCTCGTCCTCGGTGGAGAAATGTGAGGGAACATAAGGGGCTTCCCCCACACTAGATCCACACCAACCGTCGTCAAAAGGAGTAGACGAGATGGTAGCACTCATAAAACGCGGTGATGACGGAGTTAAACTTGTAAAAAATTCTTTTAAAACATTTTTAAAATCCTTTCCTTTTTCATCGTTCAAAAACTCTTTATGAAAACCCGATTTGATAATGTCGAAAATATTTGGCGTGTCAAATTCAAAATTAGTCGCGCTAAAAATCCTCACATTTAAGTCTTTGGTGGGAGGGGGTGGCGGATTATATAAGTTCTCAAAACGTTTATCAATAAAGAACATCGCCCCCTCGGGGTCAACATTGTTGATCCCAAACATAGATCGATTTAGCTTTATGTATACGAGATTAGATCAAGTAATACACTTAGATAAACCTTTGTATATGTTTATGATAATCTAAGTATTATGCGGAATTAACACTTAAACAAGAACACACAAGATATAAACAAACTTTCACTTTGATTAATGATATCAAAGTTGCTTACAATGAAAGTAGTTTACGAATGAAAACTTATATTGATCATTAACCTAAAGGTCTTCTTTTATAGACATAAGAATCCTTGTACAATAATCTACGTATCAACTATTCTAGGTAAAGATAAATATAGAAAATACATTGTTGTTCCTATCTTTACTAGAAGTAATCTAGAATACAATAAACGCGTAGAGTATATCTTCCCATCAGTGCTTGTCTTCAATGTATCAACGCTTGACTTTATCTTGTCAACGTTTGAGCTGTCAGCGTTTGTTTTGCTCCTATCAACGCTTGTTTTACTCTTGTCAGCGCTCAAGTGGATTGGCTATAATTTATTCCTAACAATCCTCCCCTAAACTTGATATCCACTCTAATGATCAAGTTTATGAATAAACATTAAGGACTAGGAGGAATCTTACAAACCTTCTCATGTTGGTAATAAATAAATCTGATCAAGTCTTTTGCCACATCACTTGAATAATCAATTTCCAGCTGAGTGTTCTTCATCTTCTCCAAGATATCCTTGGATATGAAATACTGACCATCCACAAGTAGATACTCAGCAAACTTTGTAGCACTCAAATAATAAACACCAGCAGCTGAATATAATCTCCATTGAAGACCACTGAGGTCATCTTCAAGATCCTTCCAAATAGCAGGATCCTCATCATTTGATCCACACATCCTCTTGAATGTGGACCACAGTTTTATTCCATTGGCTGAAGTTGGTGCTTCAGCCTCATACTTGGCCTCTAACAACCTCCATAGGTCTACCAAGTCTTCTCTGTCAAAACTTGCAAACAAAGATATAAGGGTGGTAAAAGTGTGAACCTCTTTGCCATACCTGCCAATCTTCCAAAATCCACATTCATCTTCTTCATAGCTCACAATTGGATTTCTGGAATCTAGTGGTAACACTTGTACCATATCTGAAGCTTCTAATGGTGAGAGCTTGATGCTCTTTCTTATGACAGCTTCACTTGGATGTAATGGATCCATATCTTTGGGAAACTCAAAAGGAACTCCCTTTTTCACTAGTCTGGGAACAAACATTGCCTTCTTGAGCTCCATTTCCTCTGCAAGTTCTTCTTTTCTTTCATCAGAAAGAAGTCTGAGAGTGTTTGCTTCCTGCACTCTAACCCAAATGGGATAAGCTTTACATTCCAACTCATCAAATGTCAATGCCCTCAACTTCTGATAAGTCCACCCTACTCCATGACATCTGAGCAACATGCAGTATAACTCCCTTCTATCCCTTTTCAACTCTGAGAGAATATTGCTTGCCTTGTGTTTCAAAATGACCTGGCAATCCTTTTGTACTCTAAGAAGAATCTTCAAACCCCATATCTGATCTGAAATGGTCAAGTGTGGATTCTCCATACATCTTTCTTCCCAGGCATGATACATTTGAACCACCTCTGGCATATCAAAGTCAACCTGCAATTTCAACTCTCTCAATTTCTCCTTGGCCAACTCATCTCCATACTCAAGTCTTTCTGGCTGTTCTATGATCATAACACTTGAGTCTGAGCTAGCTCCATCACTTCCTTCTTGCTCTTCTGAAGTGACAACAAATGGTGACTCTTTCACCTCCTTTCTGTCTTGTTCCATGTTTTGTGCAGCCAACCTTCTATCAAACTGAATTTGAGTTGTATTCTTTGGAACAACCTCTTCTACCATAATACACTTACCCTTATCTAATGGATCAATTGTTGGTAAGGTAGATGGTGATACCTATGAAGAAACCTCTTTGATGATGGATGACGACTGGGATACATCACCCTCATTTGCAGGTCTGTCAACGCCCAATTTTGCTGTGTCAGCGCCCAAAATATTTCTGTCAGCGTCCAAATTCTCCTTGTCAACGCTCAAATTTCCTGCCTCAGCGCCTTTTGCAATTTCCTCCAACATGGCTGTAAATGATAAATTTAAGTTTGTAGGAGAGACTAAGGACGTATCAAAACCTGTCTGTTTCTTGAAACTTGTTAGGGCCTCAGCAACATCCAAAGATTGACCATCATGGCTGCCCTTATCACTCACATTTATTTGATCTTCCTCCCATTTGGAAGATTCCTCCATCCCTCTCCTTGCACCAGCAGTCTCCAAAATAACAATCCTCTCCCTCAATTGCTTGAGTTCAAGGCCTTGTGTGCTGACAACTTGTACCAAGTCTACATTCTGCTTTTGCAAGCTCATGCAGACTGCCGTCAATTCCATTAGGGTCATTGGTTCCAATCTGCCCTCTTCTAAAATGGGTATTTGACCTCCCAAGTCAGATTCATTGGGCATGGATGAGGTCTTAATGATGTTAGGACTTTCTTGGCCAGCTACTAAGCCAGAACCAATAGTCCCAGCCTCATCCATATCACCAGCCACACTTGTGGTGGTGGTTCTTTCTGCTACATGGCTAGGACCACTAGAGGAGAACACTCCAGTAGTCCTTTGGCGTTTTTGTAACCTATATTGTGGTGGTGTAGATGATGATGTGGATTGGGTAGATGTGGGTTGGTTAAGGGGTGTTTGGGACTATGAAGGTTGTGTGTCAACGTTGGAAATAGGCACATCAACGCCAACATTTAACGTGTCAGCGTCGAAGGGTTCTTGGTCAATTTGCATATGTTCAGGGGAAGGTAATGGTTCAGGTATTAGGTCAATTTGAGGTTGGGGGTCAGGTTGGGGTTGAGCTGCTGCAATGACAACAAGCATAGCTTGGGTTAAGGGTAGGTCACGATGTGGGGGTGAGTTCATCTTCATAAAAATTGCTTTCTTTTGCACAGGGATCTCATAAAAATCATTTTGATCCCTTGTGCAGTATCCTTGAACATCAAAAACCATTTGTAAAAATCGGGGATAAGCTAAAGTCATTTTGTTCCCCTTATTTTTACACATGCCCTCAAAAATCATTTTAGAATAATTAAATTTTTGCCCAGTTGCAATACACACAATAGCACTTGCAATAGATCTATTGATCTCATTGTGTGCAGTGTATTTGGGACTCAAACATTGTAGGAGGACATGTATGAGGTACTTCTAGGCTGGGGGAAACTCCTGTTCATGATATTTATTTAAAGTTCCTTCATTAGGAATAGGATAACCCAAAGCCCTTAGTACTTGTTCTATATCACTAATGGGAAGGGTGGTTATACCATCAGCATCATCAAGATGCAAGGCTTGGTGTACCAAAGCCTCAGTAACCACCCAAGGTCTCCCATGAACAATGGAAGTTAATGTAGTCACTCTATTAATTGTTGAAGAACTGACATTATTCCAAAACTGTTTAATATGTGTGACAGGAATGAGTGGTGCATGAGAAAGGGCATTCCTAAAAGGAGATGCGTTCAAATACGCCACCATTTGTGTGTATTGGGGAAACAGAGTATCATCAGCTTCAAGATACGCGATCATGTTGTGTTGACTTCTGAACCCCAATTCCAATTCTGATGGTTTAAACTTTGGTGCCATTGTTGAAAGCTGTTAAAATGATTGATGAAGATGAAGTTGATAAGAGAAAATTGTGTTAGACAAGAATTATAGGTACCCTGTTTAAAATAGGAGCCAAATTTATAGGAGAAGAAAATGCATGTGATTGGCCCAAAAATAGGCAAGTATTTTCAAAACACAATTATGAAAATATTGAAAAAGAATAATTTTATCTCATGCATTAAATGAAGTTTATCTGCTCCCAAAATTACGGCCTAAAAATATGTCAAAAAGTAACAACTGGGTAGGACCCATTGAGTGTCAACGGTCAAAAATAACCTATCAACGCCCAACGGCTATATTCTTGTCAACGTTTGCCTTAGCCATGTCAGCGTCTAAATTGGTCACAACAACGCTTGGAAAAATACTTGTCAGCGTCCAAAAACAAAAATGTTTAAAAATGAAAAATGACCTTAACAAAGTAATTTATCCTAGAGAAGATAACCAAAAAGCTGATAATTATTATAGAGCGGCAAGCACTGTCCAGTTATGCACACTTGCTTATGCAAGATAGACATAACAGTCCTCTAGTGTCCCTTGCTAACCAAAACTCTTAACAACTAAGTTACCTTATAAAATTCCTTGTTACTCCCAGGTAAATCCCATAACAAAATTATTCCCAAGTCTCCCAACAGACCACAACCAATTCTAGGCCAAAAATGTCTTGGTAGCATGCATAGTATATCAACTTTGCATGCTACAGTGCCTCATGATTTAGTAAAAGTAACTCATACTCACCTGTGGACACAATCTAAAATTGTGATAAGAGTATCATATGGATAACCAAACATCCTAAAGGTTCCTAAAACCTCCCCTTAAACTATGATACATAAGTTGCTAAAAATATGCATGAACATAAAAATTTATGTGAAGATAGGAATTAAAAATTCCAACCATCATCCATAAATAAAAACTTGTCCAAATGCTTCTCCAATGATCCATAAGCAACTCTGTATCCAATGGTATACTACTAACACCACCTGCACATTTAGATTGAAAACCACAAAACTAACATTGTTGCTGACAACGCCCCGATAACACATGACAGCGTTGAGGGAAGCTTTGTCAGCGTTAGACAATTATATTGCTGACAACGTTACAAAAACACTTATCAGCATTCAAGCAACCTTTGTCAGTGTTAGAAAAATATAGTGGAAAATCTAAATCATCAATAAGACTAGTAACAATGCATCATCATGTACATACTTTTACAAAAAGACTCCAAAACACATATTAAGTGAGATTGATCATTCCAATACATGTTACCAAGTATTGAAACCTCCCAAAATCAAAAGGTTTAGTTAGTAAATCTGACACATTCTCCTCAGTGTCAACCCTATCTGGTTGTATTAAACCTTTTTCAAAACAATCTCTTATAAAATGGTGTCTAATTTCTATATGTTTAGTTTTAGAATGATGTAAAGGATTCTTAATGATGCATAAAGTGCTGTTATTATCAACAAATATCTTGGTATGCATGAAATTATACCCATAGTCCAACAGCTGGTTCTGAATCCACAAAACTTGTCAACAACAAGCAGCTGCAGCCACATACTCAGATTCAGTTGTAGAATTAGCCACCACTGTTTGTTTCTTGCATTGCAAAGATATCAACCTGCTCCCAAGAAATTGACATCCACCAGTTGTGGATTTTCTATCAAACTTATCACCTCCATAGTCACTGTCTGAATATGCAATCAGTTCCAATGGTGAATCCTTTGGGTACCACAAACCAAGACTAGGATAGCATCTCAGGTACCTAAAGATCCTCTTCACAGCATAAAGGTGACATTCTTTGGGAGTCACTTGATGGCGTGCACAAGCACACACAGCAAACATGATATCAGGTCTGGAGGCTGTAAGGTACATCAATGATCCAATCATAGACCTATAGTGCCTGACATCAACATCTTTCTCATCTCCAATCTTTCCCCAAGGGTGTTCTCTATCCATAAGAGTAGTAGCCCTCTTTTCATGTGGAGAGAAGCCAAACTTCTTCAAGATCTCAGCCACATATTTATCCTTGGAGATGAAGATACCATCTTCTTTCTGCTGAACTTGTAAACCAAGAAAGAAGTTCATCTCCCCCATAGCACTCATCTTGAATTTTTCTGTCATAAGCTTGGAGAAATCCTCACTCATCTTTGGATCAGTAGACCCAAAAATGATGTCATCAACATACACCTGAACAAGCAACACATACTTACCTTTCTTCTTTGTAAATAGTGTCTGATCTATGGTGCCCCTCTTGAATCCATTGTCCACCAAATAGGTAGACAAAGTACCATACCATGCTCTAGGGGCTTAATTAATTCCATACATAGCCTTTTTGACTCTATACACCTTGTCTGGATTCTCTGGATCCTCAAAACCAGGAGGCTGCATCACATAGACCTCTTCAACAATAGTTCCATAAAGGAAGGCACTCTTGACATCCATTTGATAAACAGTGAAGCCCATGCAGGATGCATAGGCTAAAAAGATCCTTATAGCTTCAATCCTTGCAACTGGTGCAAAGACCTCCTCATAGTCTATCCCCTCCTCTTGTGTATATCCCTGAGCCACTAACCTTTCCTTGTTTCTGACTACAATTCCTCTTTCATCTATCTTGTTTCTTAGAACCCATCTTGTCCCTATAGGTCTGACATATTTGGGACAATCAACCAGCTCCCAAACATCCTGAATTGCAAATTGGTGAAGCTCATCCTGCATTGCTTCCACCCAACTTGGTTCTTTGAGAGCATCAAATATTTTCTTGGGTTCCTGTTGTGACAGAAAACAGGCAAACAAACATGCTTGCACAAGAGGTGTATCAACCTTTTTGTGTATATTGGCAATAAACCCACCAAGACCTTGATGAGATCTTCTAGATTGAACTGGAGTCATAATATCACCAATGATTTGAGAAGTGGGGTGATCCTTCATAGTGGAAGTGAGAACTCCTCCTTCAAAAATTCTGGTGTCATCAACCTCATTCTCCATGTTGCAAATATCTTCTTCATCAGACTCTCTTTCATCAACATGAGGATGAACCTCTTCATATATATTGGAAGGTTCACCTTGTTCAAAAATGGAAGAGAAAAGATGTGCAGAAGTGTTGTCAACGCCTGAACTTTGTTTGTCAGCGCTTGGGCTAACAACGCTTGAACTGTTGTTGTCAACGTCTGAACCATCAACGTCTGAATTGGTCTTGTCAGCGCTAGATTTGCCTTTGTCAGCGCCTGAAGGACCATGCATGTTTGTATATGGTGGTACTTGGAGACCACCATTATCTTTACCAGCAGCAACAAAAGCATCTGTCCAAATGGGAATTGTAACATATTCTTGGATAGGAGATGACTTCTCTGCTTGTGATCCAACCTTCTCATGAACCTGTGTACCTGAAACATCAACAACTTGTTCTTCCACAACCTTTGAAGTTACCTTCACAATGTCTGGATTAGTGTCAGGCATATAATTTAAAGTTCTAGATAAAGGTTCCAAGTCAAACAACCAATTAGGACCACTTTCAGGATCACTAGGTTTATTTTCTAAAAACCTAACATGTACTCTTTCAAGTATACGTTTTCCTCTTTAAGATAAACCCTATATCCCTTGCTCTGCACTGAATACCCCATGAAGTAGCCTTCATCACCTTTTGCACTAAATTTACCTAAGGCATCACTAGTGTCTAAAACTACTACATGACAACCAAAAGGTCTGAGAAAACCAATATTAGGTTTTCTTCCCCAAAGTAACTCATAAGGGGTTTTGTTCTGAATTTTGTTAACCAATGCTCTATTTTGAACATAACAAGCTGTATTAACAGCCTCAGCCCAAAAGGCTATAGGAAAATGAGCATCAGCCAACATTGTTCTGGCTGCTTCAATTAGGGTTCTATTTTTCCTCTCAGCAACCCCATTTTGCTGTGGGGTTCTTGCAATACTAAATTGCCTAGTAATTCCTTTCCCGGCACAGAAATCATCACTCCTAAGCATTTTAACTTCATTGCAGACTTTTTCTCAATCTGAGTGATAAAATCAATTAAAATATCAGTTGTGTCACTCTTCATAGCTAGAAAGAATGTCCAAGTAAACCTAGAAAAGTCATCTGTTATAACAAAGCAATATGACTTACCATTGAAACGTTCTATATTGGTTGGACCAAAGAGGTCCATATGAAGCAGATGAAGAGGTCTAGAACTCGAATGCACCTGTTTGGACTTAAATGAGACCTTGTGCTGCTTGCCTTTAAGACATGCAACACAAGAGTGGTCATTGTGGAAGGCCTTCTCAGGCAAACCATCAACCAAGCCAAGTCTCACAAGCCTATTTATATTTTTAAAATTTATGTGCCCCTAGTCTCCTGTGCCACAAATTACTCTCATCTACTGAAGCTTTAGCATAAAAACAAGACATATTGTTATTCATTCTAATCCCATTCAGATTGACATTGTATATGGCCTTATGCCTAGGTGTTCTATACTCAATATATTTCTCATCAGAGATTTTATAATCCATGCTTAACACCAAACACTCAGTATCAGTAAACAGAACTTTATTTTTGTTATCACAAACTTGTGATACACTAAAAAGATTGTAATCAAGTTCTTTTACTAAAAATACGTTTTCCAAACGCAAGTTCTTGGTGAGAAGGGTTCCTTTGCCTGTGATAGTACCATATCCGCCTCCAAAGTAAACCTTATCACCATCCTTAATGGGAGTGAAGTTGGTCAAATAGTCTTCCTTCCCTGTCATGTGCCTTGAGCATCCACTATCCCAATATCCATAATCATTGACCTATCTTTGAATGCCCTGCACATAAAGAAAACAAATTAGTTTTCTTTGGGAACCCAAGCCTTAGAAGACTTGGATTCATCTGGTTGTTCAATAAGAACAGACTTAGTTCTCATAACAACCCCATTTTCATCCTTCTTAGGATGAAATACCCAGTTAACCCCAATAGGTTTTGTAATGACCTTTGAAATGTAATTAAATCTGTTGCAGGTCATTGAAATCTCATTATCATTAGGGTTTGACCTTTATTGGGTCTCCATGTTAAGCTTGAAGAAGCTTTAAACCCCTTACCCTATGGTTGCAAATATTTAGGTCTTGTCACGTTTCTGTCAGCGTTGGAATTGGTCTTGTCAACGCTGAAGTTTCCCTTGTCAGCGTTGAACCTAGGGTTTGCTACAGAAACCCATTGCCTATTAGACCAAGTATTTGTCTTTTGAAATGGTCTTTGTCCATGAGTGTTAGACCCTCTAGTATATAATGGGGCAGGTCTAATCACTTGTGGACTTTGCTGCACACAAGGTTTGGGTCTGACAACATTTGACTTCCTAACAACGTTGACTTTGTTCCTGTCAGCGCTGAATTTGTTCTTGTCAGCGCTGGCTTTGGGAGCGTTGACACACTTATATGCCAAGTGTGAAAAGCTACCACAAGTGTAACAGGCTTTTCTAGACACAACCCTAGGTCTAGAAGAGAAGAAGCTTGTTCCATCATTGCTAACCTGGCTCTTAGGTGACCTAGTATTCCTATACATCTCTGCATACTTAATGCTAGGTTTTCTAATAGTGTTTGAGCCAAGGTCAACAGTTTTACCAGTGATTGGGTTTGTAACCTTAATGGGAGTTGACTCATTAGGACTTTCACATAGCAAGCCACCCTTAACAAATAATGTAGGGTTAGCTTTCTTCCATTCATTCAGGTCAGTCAACTTTTGTTGATACTCTTCAACTGGGGTGACAACTCTTGGTGGAGGAATGAATTCCTCCTCTTGGAGTTCTGGTAAACCAGTCCAAGATAGGTCCTTTTGTTGGACACCATAGAAGTCACCAGCTGGTGGTGGAACCACAGAGTAGTCTTTCATCCCAATCCAAGTCATGTCCTTAGGATCCCTTTGTTTACCCGCACATTTCCCTAGGGTTTGTGTTGCCTTATCAAATCTTTCTATTTTAAGGCCAACATTATCTTTGTTTTTAATGGCTTCATCTAATTTAGCCTGTAACTCACCATTAACCCTTTCCATGATGTTTCTAATATCCATACTAGCATTTAACTCATGTTTTAAGATATTTATTTTATCTTTTAAGTAAAATTCCATTTTCTTGTATTCAGAAACTATCTTCTCAGTTTGAGTGAGAGCTAGTTGGTAATTACACAGTTTGCATCTTTCAGTACTCATATCACTTAATAATCTTAACACCTCTTTGTTAAGTTTCTCAGTGTTTAACCTACAACCTTTACTACAAAAAGCATCATCGTATACCTCATTATCAGATGAAGAGGAGGAGTGTGACATGAGAGCATATTCAACATGCTCTTCTTCTTCAATTTCAACAACTAAAGCTTTATCCTCTTCTACATCCTTAGCCAGATAGCTCCAATCCCATCCCATACCATCAATTCCTTGAACTACAACCATGGCTTTAGGATCCTGAGCTTTAACAATTTGACTTGAGGGTTTACCAGCATCAGATCTTCTAGAATATCTGCATTCCCTCATGAAGTGCCCCATACGATGACAGTTGAAGCACGCAACTTTGGATTTGTCAAATCCAGCTGTGTCTTTGGCATTGAAGGTCATCTTCTTCTTAAACCTTCTGTTGCATCTGTTTGCTCTTATACTAGCAAGAGCCATGTTCCACTTAATGTCCATCTCTTCCAAGTGCTCATCACTTATCTGCTCAAGGTCCTCATATGTAATCACTGAACCATTGGGCAAAGAAGCAATATAAGCACATACAGTATCCAAATCCAAACCAGCAGGTTTAACTCTTGGGGAGTCACTTTTGAATGTGTCAGCGTCTGAAAAGGAGACATTGACAGGACTTGTTCCAGCGCTGAGACATGATGATCCAGTAACTGGATGCATGTAAGAGTCCTTCTGATTAAATTGACCTTCACTATGAGAGAAGAAGGCCATGTTACTGTTGGTAGACTTGTTTCCATGCTCTAAAAGAGTTTCATCTTCCAACAGCCTTAGTTTATTGTAGATGTCATCAAACCTGGAACTTTTGTAAGTATTATTTGCAAGAATAGATCTTTCCTCAATCTTCCATGCCTCACCAAGAATTTTAAGAAAGGTAGCATTAATGTCAACATCACCAAGTTGTGTCCCCATGAAGGACAATTTGCTTGTAATGTCAAGCAATCTGCTTCTCACACTACTCAGTTTCTCATTGGGTTGAGCCTTGAAGACAGCATAATCATGCATGAGTTGCTTCTTCTTCTCTTCCTTAGTGTCTGCATTGCCACCATATGCAACTTCAAGAGCTTCCCAAAGGTCTTTAGCAGATTCATAGCCTCTATATTTATGCTGGTTCTCTTGTCCCAACGAGAGTTTCAGAATATTTAGGGTTTTCATGTCAACCCTTTTCTTTGCTATGTCTTCAGCAGACACAGCTCTACCATCTTCAGCCTTTTCTTTCTTATCTTCTTCATAACATCCAGCAACAACTGCTCTTCCAGAAATAGCATCAGCTATCTTTTGGGCTTTATTGAATGTGTTTCCATATTCAATAATCTCCCAGAGTGTGTAGTCATAGATCCCTAGATATTGCTCAAAGTTGAATTTCCACAATTCAAAGTTGGTTGCATCAAGCATGGGAATCTTGATGTTTGCTAAAGGTGAGGAGGAGGAGGTTAGTTCTGAATTTGACATGATGTTGTTAGGGTTTTTGAGAAAATTAGGGTTTTGGTGATTTTTAGGGTTCTTGTGTTCTTTAAGATCAAAAAGTTCCTCAACAAGCTCCGATACCACTTGTTGATCCTAAACTTAGATCGATTTAGCTTTATGTATATGAGATTAGATCAAGTAATACACTTAGAGAAACCTTTGTATATGTTTATGATAATCTAAGTGTTATACGGAATTAACACTTACACAAGAACACACAAGATATAAACAAACTTTCATTTTGATTAATGATATCAAACTTGCTTACAATGAAAGTAGTTTACGAATGAAAACTTATATTGATCATTAACCTAAAGGTCTTCTTTTATAGACATAAGAAGCCTTATACAATAATCTACATATCAGCTATTCTAGGTAAAGATAAATATAGAAAATACATTGTTGTTCCTATCTTTACTAGAAGTAATCTAGAATACAATAAACGCGTAGAGTATATCTTCCCATCAGTTCTTGTCTTCAATGTATCAACGCTTGACTTTATCTTGTCAAAGCTTGAGCTGTCAGCGTTTGTTTTGCACCTATCAACGCTTGTTTTAATCTTGTCAGCGCTCAAGTAGATTTGCTATAACTTATTCCCAACAAACATATTCGTCATCCTCATGAACGTTGATCTCATCGATTTCTTCATCAAAGATAGGCTTGTCAAACCAAGGTTTGTCATTCACCTCCTTGAGTATCTTAGAAACTCTCTCGAAAAGATCACGATTAAGCACGAAACCATCATCCATTTGTGGGGATTGTTGATAAGTTAAATCCTCACGAATGTGGTAAACGTAATTCTCATTTGAGGAGTGTTGGTTAGGTAACTCCTCGAGAATTGGATTTTGGGTCACATGAGTTGGTTCGTGATCAAAAATAAGACGTTCCAACTCATTTAGTTCATCCTCGATTTTGGAAAGATCGACCTCACTTGTAGGTGGAAGTGAAGGCATAAGAGCTAGCTCTCGTTCAATGATTTCCTCAATCTCGGGATCAAACTCGTAATCATCGTACTTCACATGTTTCTTTTTAGGAGAATCAAAAATTGCATGCGGATTTCGAAGTACGTGATCAATCTCGGCAAAATCACCATCGTTATCATCAAAGAAAGAGTCGATGTGGTCTTACAAGTCGAATGACTATGCTTAGGTGACTTTTCTAAGACGAGAGGATCGATGTCGATAAAACCTTTCGCCTCAACGGGTGTTGGGCTAGGAAAAGGAGGCACTTCGATGGAGTTAGAAGTTGAAGCCTCAAAGACGTGGTTCTTCGAAGGTGGTGAAGACGAGTCCATTTTGGTCATTGTCGTGATGGCACTAACGTCGCCCTTCGGAATTGGTGTTTCACTTGTTTCATCGAATACATCCCAAAGTGATTTTTCATCCATAAATTTACACATACCCTTTTGAATTAGGTATACGTATTCTTTATCATTAAAATCTTCATCTTTAAAACCGTTCTTCTTAATTTTTTCAAAACATGCATTAAGCCTTATTCTTTTCGCTAAAGTGAACATTTTAAAATCATTAGGTTTAGAAACATTAGGATTTGAAACCTCGGTTTTCTCATTAAACACTTGGTATTTACTCGTGAAAAAGTCCATTTTATCCTCCCCATATCTCATAGTAAGTCTCCCCTCGTGAACGTCGATTACGGTTCGAGCCGTCGATAAAAATGGTCGGCCTAAAATAATGGGACATTTAGGGTCACACTCGTAATCGGATATAACGAAATCCGCGGGAAAAACAAACTTTCCAACTTTGACACGGACATCCTCGGCTATTCCAATTGGTATATGTGGAGTACAATTTGTAAGCTCGATAGTCATGTTCGGGGGGGGGGGGGGTAAGTGTAACACCCCCAAATTTATACAACTCAGTTAAGCGGAAGACTAGTTGGTGTTACGGGATAGCACATTACTCACATCGTAGAAAACGCTTAAAAATTGCGTCGTTTAATAATAAAGCATTTCCATTCATAAATTTCAAAGTTACATAGGTCCCAAGTCATATTATTTAATACAGGTTTTACAAACATTTGAATGGAAATTATAATTTAAGTGCGGGCCATGAATTCTTGTCGTCTTCCCGAGAATTACCTTCAAGTACCTGAGATAAAACATGTTAAAAGAAAAGGTCAGCGATAACGCCGAGTGAATTCATAGAGTTTAATAAAATCCATCAATATAACATTGGTATAAAATTATTACCAAAAGTCATTTCGTACAAATCATTGTAATAGGCCATAAAATAGCCAAAGTCATTTTTATACAAATCCTTATCGAAAATCATAATATAGGCATTTGCCTTAAAAATCATTATACGAGCCAATGTCGTAAAAGCATCATACAATACGTCTTATGACGTTGTATAAAGTTAAATAAAAACCGTTATATGAATATGGTTATATAAAACCAAAACACGAACATAATATCAATAGTATGACCCTGTATTGCTAGTCAGGCAATACATCGTAATTCGGAGCGTATAGCAGTATTTCGTTAATTTGGATTATTATAAGCCGCATGACATTGTTACCTTACTAAACCAAACGACGGGTAGCTAACCCGATACTCAATTTGCCCATCTAAATTAGCGTGTCGTCACAAAGGTCACGCTATGGAAATCTTCTCATACATAAATTCGCTTACCAATCAATGTGGCACGACGGGGATCAACCGTCAAGGCGCGAACTGGGGTGATCGTCCCCAAATAGTACTATTATATGCATAAGCGTCTACCAAACCCCGGTAGTTCACAATTCATGCTAATGGGACTTTTAGTGACATAACCTAACTTTAATAATCCATTTTATTTCATCTATCGGGTCCTTTAATCATTTATCGGGTCATACAATCGGGTCATACAATCATTCGGGTCCAAATCAATAAACAAACAATCGGGACAAATGGTGTCCTATTTTATAAAAACTAACATGTTATCTCCCTCGCGGGTTTATAAAATACTTCATAAAAACATTTAAAAGAGTGCGAGGCTATGAACTCACGTTGATGTGGGAAGGCGATTATCGGCGATTTGGATGTACGGTACGTGCTTCAATCACGGAAACCTAGACAAATAATACTCATCTTAGACTCATGTCCAATGACTTTATAAAAATAACAATTATGTATACATATGATGATTATATATATATATATGATGATCAAGTGGGTTTACATATTCTCTTTTACTCATTTTAGTGTTTACGTATTGGTAACCTATTTACGTGTTTTAGGTCCAATAAACTTATTATAAGTTCTTTAACTTGTATTACTCCATTTTATAATTGTATTATCAGTATTTACACTTTACATGTTGGGCCCAAATGGGTTAAGCCCAATAAGTAATTTTTATAAGTGTTTAACTTATTTAATTAAATTATTAGTCCAAATATGCTAACTTAGCTCGTTAATGTCCGTATGTCATATAGTTCGGGTTTTATCGGTTTTTACTTGTAATAGGTACTTATACATCAGTATATGACTTTTAAAAACTTTACATTAGACGGGTTTGATCGTCTAAGTTTTAATTGGCGAAAAACGTTAATTTTACGGTAATAGCCGAAAAAGTCGTAAAAATCATGTTTATAGTTTTTATACTTATAAATCTTATTCAACTACCATTTTTATAAAGTGTACATTTTAATTAACCTTATACATATTTATATAAATGAAATTCATAAGTTAGTGGGTTTTAATTTCACATTTTATACTATATTATTTGAGTGCTTATATAATAGTATTAAACATTAATTCTTCAAAATCTGATTTTTAGTTTCATCTTCACCATTTTTATCATATCTAGAGTTCTACAATGAGTTAGAAGCTCATTTTTGGATGGCATGAACTTCATATTATGTGCTACAAATAAGTTAGTTATAGCTTCTGCTCATTCTATGTTTAACTATCCTTAAAAGTCCCTACAAATTAGACTATTCAGATTAGCATACTCATCTTGTTTTGATCATATCTCACTCATTTTGATGACATCTAATACTTACTGTAAATTGATTCCACCATGCCATTTTATCATTTTATCATTTGGTAACTTACTGTTTTTATACAGCCATCATATTTAGCAAGATTTTGACCTTGTTACCTATGGTTTTCCATCTTTTTACCCATGTTTATCAAATCTATCAACACCAAATCCCCACATAATATTTTTAATCATCATTCATCATCCATCATCATATAAATATACATAAATAAAGATAATACAAGATTACATAGTCAAAATAACAATAGGATAGGAAGAACAATCTCTATACCACTATTAGTGAT
This sequence comes from Glebionis coronaria, assembly GCA_025667525.1. Lineage (NCBI taxonomy): Eukaryota > Viridiplantae > Streptophyta > Magnoliopsida > Asterales > Asteraceae > Glebionis > Glebionis coronaria. Next base: position 338,767,996 of record CM046881.1, on the reverse strand, counting down.
GAAAAGATGAGGTTTTTGATGAACAAGACTTGGTTTTGGGTAACCAATCTTATGAGATATCAACACCACTTCTAGGATCACCAAGTATTTGTAGATTTCTCCAAAAATCATCCCTTGTTCTTCATGAAAACTCCTTGAGAAATCAGCCCCAAACTCCCTTGAAAACTCCTTTTTACATGTTAAGATCACCTCCAATCTTCATAACTTCAATGGGTTTTCATCATATGTAAATTATACATATGATTCCATGGTTAAATTTGATCAAATTAGGGTTGTTTTGGGTGAATATGGGCGGAATAGAGAGAGTGAGGGAGGAGAGTATGAGTGGTTTGCATGAGATGGGATGGAGAAATGGTTTTGCTAGTGGTTTTGACAAGTTCGTGGCTTCAAAAGGAAGCTAAGCTACTAGTGTAACTTAAGCTAGTGTAAAGATGCCACATCTTTGATGTGGTGTCCTAGATTGGGCCTTCCCTTTGTAGTGGGGTGGGATAAATTAGTTTTGTCCCATCCCGCTAATTTACGGGTACTCCCCGATTCTAGTTTCCTCGATTTGCGTGCCCTCGGGTCGTTTTACGAAAAACGTTTTTATAAATTATGAATCAACGACACAAAACAAATCTAATAAAAATTGTCTCATCAAAAACGGAGTTCGAAAACGTAAATACGTAATCCTAAGGTTTCCGGTTTAGTCGTAAAGGACGTTAAATTAAAATCGTAAGTCCTAATCTCTTCTCGTAAATTTGTGAGTTTATGAACCAACACAAATTTAGAATTCCAAAATAATATTCACGGATAAATTTATTTTCTGAAATGTCAGACTTTCACCAAAAACGGTGTATGTAAACGTAAGCACGTAACGTAGAATCCTCCGGTTTAGACGTAGTCGATGCTACTTCAAGACGTAAATCCAAATTACTTCCCAAAAATAAGTGAGTTCATATTATAACATTAAAAATAATATTTTCAAATAAATAATTGAGAATAAAATATCAACCATAAATTGACGGATTGTCACAGCATTTACCCCTAAACAGGATCTTTGTCCTCGAAGATCATCTTACCTTACTACTCGCTTCTTATAGAGTTAAAGCCATGTGGGCATTTCCTCCATATTCGTTCTTTTCTCACAAGTGTAATTCTTTACAATACGCGAGTTTCATCAAACATAACTACGGGAATAAGATCAGGCTTAATGTTGACTTACTTTCTCTATCCATGATGTTCACGTGTTTTTGATGAATGCAACTTTTCGCCGATCTAAACTTTACTAAGAAACAATCAGATTCTCACTTGATAGACATTTCATCAAGTTAGATCTACGAATCATAATTCACGCAGCCCTTGAAGTCCTAGAGTAGATCCAGCCTATATGCCTTTCAGACCAATCTTTTACCTCATCTCAATGGTCCCATACAACGGGGACTTATATCCCATGATCTTTCAGATCATCAATTTATTTTTCCATGGTTAAAATTTTTGGCATAACTTCGCTACCCATCTGGCACTTCAAGATCTACATTTCATATTCACATAACCTCTTGCCCACTACCGGCAGTCAATAATCAGATCCTAATTTCAACAATCATTTTAGGTCTCGCGGTTCGAATATTTTTTATGGTTAAGTTCGCCATCATAGGAAACCTTAAACCTAAAAGACATGTCCAACTCACAATGGGTGTATGTCGGGTGTCTTCACATCAACTCCTGCTTACAGATGCTCTAATATAGATCCTAACAAGATTCGATCTCGATCCTAATACGATAATTATCAATGATAATCTCTCCAAAGGAAAACGATTATACGGTCTATGACCAAAGGTCATTCATTCAAACATAAAACAACACTTATATTACTTTGTATCGTTACTTTACCTCGTCCCTTTGATTGGGGTGGTACATAGTACTCTCATCAAGGTTCGTTCTCAATGATTTCTAAGCAAATCTCTAGAAATTTGATGCGAAGCGAGGATCTTGATAAAGATGTTCGATACAGGCACACTATGTTTACATAACTCTTTTGCATTTATCACTAACGGGAATGATATTACTAGATTTGGTCAGTCTGTCGACGATGACCCAAATCGAATCAAATTCAGATGATGACCTTTGCAATAGCTAAACGTTTACTAATGTATGAGGCGATGTCTGCCTTCATAATTTGTCATTAGTACAACTTCTTCAGATAAGGATACATTTAGTCAGAAATGACATGAATAGAATACCTAATCTTATTAGATTCCAACATAACTAAATCTCAAAATTTTCATATTTAGGCAACCACAAGTGGTCTGTTAAGCATTTAACGCTATCGGCTTCTCAATTCTAATGGTTCACATTAGCCGCGAACCCCTTTTATTATCTATATTATCCTTTTTATATAATGTGTCAGTATCTATATTCACCTTTCCTGGTGAAATAATTATCATAACCTAAATTCACTCAAAATTTCTTTCTTCATATTTTCTAAGTTTTGGTTTTGTCTCCACTATTATTTTTATCAGTTTTACTTAATCCGACGTCTAAAGCGTCGATAATTATTACAACTAATTAAATAATAAATATTTAATTTTTATGAAACATAAACGTAAAATTTTTAAATTTCATAGTTCGACCAATTATAAAAATGTTCAAAATAAATTTGAATTTAATTAACAAGTTTTTTGTTGATTTATCGAAAATAATTAATAAGATTCGTAAATGTTCGAAAAATTCTTTGTTTATACTTTGGTCGAAATTTTCTTAGTTGAAAAGCAACAATTGTCGTTTCAAATTCAAGTCAAGGTTTAAATGGTTTCCTCAATCCCTCTTAGGTTGTCTTGAGGTATACACAAACATTTACCCCTAAACAGGAGTTTAGTTAAATGTTTTGTGTATAAGGGAATAATCCCTTTAAAATCCTTTGTTAAAACATTTGTCAAAACATATTTCAATTTTCTTTTTGGTACAACCCAAAGTCTTAAAAGGGCTCTTAATTTTTGAAGAGTCAATATATATATATATATATATATATATCTTTCCATCATTAATCAAATGGTCATTTTATGTAAAGGATTAAGTCTTAAATCACATGTTAATTACTCGAGGTACAAGTTTTTATTGTTCGGCCAATTCAGGGCAATCTATAAATAATTATTAACTCCTATCTATTCTTATAAACAAACAAATAGTTCTTAATGATCACACGCATGAATTTATCAAATTACAGCCTACACACGTAATTCACCAATTTTATGAATACTACATGTGTATTAGTCAATCCAAACGTCATCACGTGAAACTCATAATGTTCATTACAAGTATCAGATGTAGTGATTGGAATAGATAATCTTTTTCGCAGATGCGAAGTTGATGATAACCATGCCATGGATCAAATCTTTAAAACATACGCTAGAACCTTGTAAATGATCGAACAAATCTTCCATTTCGAGTTATGGATATCGTTTTCGATTGTCAATTTACTCAGTTCACAGTAATCTATAAATATAAGAAATGATAACACCATAGCTCTTCATGATGACGAGCTTGGTAGAATAAAATCTTTCTCCGACAACTCTCTCAGTTGTACGGTAATTCCTTTAATTCAGATGGTGCTGACGTACAGTGCACAAGCCAAAGGTGCAACACCAGAAATATAATCAATACCAATTTCAACTTGCCTTAATGGCGAAAGTCTAGGTAATTCATCAACAAATACCTCCTAAAGTTTCAGATAACAAAAACATCTTTTAATAAATTCATATTAGGTTCTTCTAGATTACAATATCTATAACTAGTTCACAACCATTCATGGTATAATTTCAAGTCTAAATGCAGGATATGGACATCCATCAAGAATTATTTAGATCACTTTTGATAATCGACATGTTATCTTTTAGGGGAATTCTACTCGAGTTCCCATCGATTAAGACAATGTCGTCATGTCAAAATCAATCAATCTATTCTACTGGCACTATCAACTTTTCAGTTTCATCACCGATGATAAGATGTGAACTTCTCAAAAGACTAATAATAATTCACAATCCTTCACAAATTCAAGGATATATAGAGACATAACTACCATTAAAGAGTAAGGTCAACGCATAATCTACGCGAGAGAATTTTAAATCAGATACAGATGAAAACATTTAACGAATATGAATATATCCCATGTTTTCATAATTGAGTACGCATTCGAAAGCTCCTCGGATCGTTACCCAGGTCATTCAAATGAATCAAATCAAAAGAAATGATAGGAACGTCAATACATCCAGTCGGGTATCAACACTCGGTAATCAAATACTTTTCCTAAGAATCTCACTACGGGAGAATTGGACAAGAAAGAATTGTCAATTGTCAAATAAGACAATTTCCCTAGATGAGTAAATTCAACTTAGAAGAATAGATGTTACAGGAACATATGTAGGTGTCCCTAACATTATGTCCTTATTTTTCACTTCTTACAGATCTCATAAAATTTATTCTTTCAAAATCTTCAAGAAAATTTAGTGCTTATTCATTAGTTTTATGGTGACTACTAATCAGCCTTGCATGGTCCATTCCAAATTGTATGTAGGCGCGCAACTATATACAATTTCAAGATTAACGATGCAATACTCAGTTCGTCAAAACTTTATCATCATGTTCATAATAAAAACATTTACATGCTTAATTCTTAAATAAGAATCAAAATAAATTTACAAAGATTTTCCTTGTTATGAAAACAATTAAGTTTCCAAGGTGTTTTATCAACAACCTCATTTCGATAATAAATCTCACTTATAGATCTTATTTTGAATAATCCTTATAGTGATGAAAATTCAATTTTTCTCAATGGATACGGTTTTATCTTATAAAAACAATGAGTGATCTGCAAAAGAGTGATGAAAGCTTGTTCACTAAGAACTAACTACAATATGATAGGAAATGAGCTTTGGCCAAATAATCATGAGGTTCATGATCTCGATGGAACTCTAAAAGAATAATTCACAACATAACTCAATCAATATGAGTACTTGTTCAATGGTTGCATCACTAATGCGAACATTAGGATGAAGCAATAAAAGATAGATAACATCGATAAATGTAGAATTTAGCAATCAAAGGTAGTCTTTTCATTAATCACAAACAAGTCAAAATTGTACCGTAACACATTACGTGTCACTATGTCATACAATTCTCAGAACTCATCCTACCAACTGATGTCTCAGTTAAGTTAGGGATTTTTAAAAGATACCACAATGAATACTAATCTACAAGAGTCATTAGGTGTCCTGCCTGTCCTGGAAGATCCATCGGTCCCAATTGAGAAGAAGATTTCTTCAATTTATTTCTTAGACATTGGGCATCCTTGTTAGTGGACAATGGCCTAGGAACAACCCTTAACACGAATCAAAAATCAATTAATACCTTATAATTCAATCACAGGACTTAACGACTTCTTCTTATTAATCTCATATTCCATTTAAGTTAAATTTTACTTTATTCAAGTTTCAATCAACTTATACTCAATTCAATATCCTACCTCATTTCCCAATACTTCAACTTTATTCTTAGGCCTTAAAAGGGCAATAAAAGCTCGATATGATCAACACTTAATTTCCAATCCTATAGCTCTTACAACAACAATTATCAAATGAGTCACTAGTATGAGATGACTCATACATTCAATTAGACTTCTCGGAAAGGTATTAGTGGCATGAGGCTTTTGGGTAATGGTTCCAATGACAGCCTCAAGTGCAACATTCACCCTTTCGATTTTAAATTTAAGAATTGGTTTACAACGAATCAGATGACATCTTTCCAGGTGATAACGTTTTGTCAAACTTAACTCTATAAGGAAAGATCATCATGACATCGATATCAGATTTAATCTCGCCAATTCTTCTTCAATTTCACAATCAACTAATATCTATATTTCTACGAATATCAACCATTTGTTGGGATCATAAATATCCACAACTTGGTTTAGATCTTGGATAGCTAGAATTCCTACGAGAATAGCTTCGATTAATTTACTAGGGGATTTAGGGTTTCTTGTTACAATCTACGTCGTATAAATACCTCGTATAAATATCAAAATAATCATCAAACAATCATGTAATAAAATTACATCATATATATATATATATATATATATATATATATATAATCCAAGTTATATATATATTAAAATAAAACTTCTCAGTCTGGCCTTGTCGGTAACTCGGGAATTCTTCGACACCGTTATAGTCAAAAGATTTTTAGACATTTTTAGAAAAATGTTTATAGTTAAAAGATTTTGAAATGTTTTATTCAAAACCTTAGTTTTAAAAATCTTTCGTTCTCTATAACGAGAGCTCTGGTACCAAACTGTAACACCCCCAAATTTATACAACTCATTTCAGCGGAAGACTAGTTGGTGTTACGGGATAGCACATTACTCACATCATAGACAACGCTTAAAAATCGCGTCGTTTAATAATAAAGCATTTCCATTCATAAATTTCAAAGTTACATAGGTCCCAAGTCATATATTTAATACAGGTTTTACAAACATTTGAATGGAAATTATAATTTAAGTGCGGGCCATGAATTCTTGTCGTCTTCCCGAGAATTACCTTCAAGTACCTGAGATAAAACATGTTAAAAGAAAAGGTCAGCGATAACGCCGAGTGAATTCATAGAGTTTAATAAAATCCATCAATATAACATTGGTATAAAATTATTACCAAAAGTCATTTCGTACAAATCATTGTAATAGGCCATAAAATAGCCAAAGTCATTTTTATACAAATCCTTATCGAAAATCATAATATAGGAATTTGCCTTAAAAATCATTATACGAGCCAATGTCGTAAAAGCATCATACAATACGTCTTATGACGTTGTATAAAGTTAAATAAAAACCGTTATATGAATATGGTTATATAAAACCAAAACACGAACATAATATCAATAGTATGACCCTGTATTGCTAGTCAGGCAATACATCGTAATTCGGAGCGTATAGCAGTATTTCGTTAATTTGGATTATTATAAGCCGCATGACATTGTTACCTTACTAAACCAAACAACGGGTAGCTAACCCGATACTCAATTTGCCCATCTAAATTAGCGTGTCGTCACAAAGGTCACGCTATGGAAATCTTCTCATACATAAATTCGCTTACCAATCAATGTGGCACGACGGGGATCAACCGTCAAGGCGCGAACTGGGGTGATCGTCCCCAAATAGTACTATTATATGCATAAGCGTCTACCAAATCCCGGTAGTTCACAATTCATGCTAATGGTACTTTTAGTGACATAACCTAACTTTAATAATCCATTTTATTTCATCTATCGGGTCCTTTAATCATTTATCGGGTCATACAATCGGGTCATACAATCATTCGGGTCCAAATCAATAAACAAACAAACGGGACAAATGGTGTCCTATTTTATAAAAACTAACATGTTATCTCCCTCGCGGGTTTATAAAACATTTCATAAAAACATTTAAAAGAGTGCGAGGCTATGAACTCACGTTGATATGGGAAGGCGATTATCGGCGATTTGGATGTACGGTACGTGCTTCAATCACGGAAACCTAGACAAATAATACTCGTCTTAGACTTATGTCCAATGACTTTATAAAAATAACAATTATGTATACATATGATGATTATATATATATGATGATCAAGTGGGTTTACATATTCTCTTTTACTCATTTTAGTGTTTACGTATTGGTAACTTCTTACTAGTTTACTAGTTTTACCTATTTACGTGTTTTAGGTCCAATAAACTTATTATAAGTTCTTTAACTTGTATTACTCCATTTTATACTTTTATTATCAGTATTTACACTTTACATGTTGGGCCCAAATGGGTTAAGCCCAATAAGTAATTTTTATAAGTGTTTAACTTATTTAGTTAAATTATTAGTCCAAATATGCTAACTTAGCTCGTTAATGTCCGTATATCATATAGTTCGGGTTTTATCGGTTTTTACTTGTATTAGGTACTTATACATCAGTATATGACTTTTAAAAACTTTACATTAGATGTGTTTGATCGTCTAAGTTTTAATTGGCGAAAAACGTTAATTTTACGGTAATAGCCGAAAAAGTCGTAAAAATCATGTTTATAGTTTTTATACTTATAAATCTTATTCAACTACCATTTTTATAAAGTGTCCATTTTATTTAACCTTATACATATTTATATAAATGAAATTCATAAGTTAGTGGGTTTTAATTTCACATTTTATACTATATTATTTGAGTGCTTATATAATAGTATTAAACATTAATTCTTCAAAATCTGATTTTTAGTTTCATCTTCACCATTTTTATCATATCTAGAGTTCTACAATGAGTTAGAAGCTCATTTTTGGATGGCATGAACTTAATATTATTTGCTACAAATAAGTTAGTTATAGCTACTGCTCATTCTATGTTTAACTATCCTTAACAGTCCCTACAAAACAGACTATTCAGATTAGCATACTCATCTTGTTTTGATCATATCTCACTCATTTTGATGATTCCATTGCATGGCCAACTCTCACATGTGTATGACATCTAATACTTACTATAAATTGATTCCAACATGCCATTTTATCAGTTTATCATTTGGTAACTTACTGTTTTTATACAGCCATCATATTTAGCAAGATTTTAACCTTGTTACCTATGGTTTTCCATCTTTTTACCCACGTTTATCAAATCTATCAACACCAAATCCCCACATAATATTTTTAATCATCATTCATCACCATATAAATATACATAAATAAAGAAAATACAATATTACATAATCAAAATAACAAGAGGATAGGAAGAACAGTCTCTATACCACCATTAGTGATGAAAAGATGAGGTTTTTGATGAACAAGACATAGTTTTGGGTAACCAATCTTATGAGATATCAACACCACTTCTAGGATCACCAAGTATTTGTAGATTCCTCCAAAAATCATCCCTTGTTCTTCATGAAAACTCCTTGAGAAATCAGCCCCAAACTCCCTTGAAAACTCCTTTTTACATGTTAAGATCACCTCCAATCTTCATAACTTCAATGGGTTTTCATCATATGTAAATTATACATATGATTCCATGGTTAAATTTGATCAAATTAGGGTTGTTTTGGGTGAATATGGGACGGAATAGAGAGAGTGAGGGAGGAGAGTATGAGTGGTTTGCATGAGATGGGATGGAGAAATGGTTTTGCTAGTGGTTTTGACAAGTTAGTGGCTTCAAAAGGAAGCTAAACTACAAGTGTAACTTAAGTTAGTGTAAAGATGCCACATCTTTGATGTGGTGTCCTAGCTTGGGCCTTCCCTTTGTAGTGGGGTGGGATAAATTAGTTTTGTCCCATCCCGCTAATTTACGGGTACTCCCCGATTCTAGTTTCCTCGATTTGCGTGCCCTCGGGTCGTTTTAAGAAAAACGTTTTAATAAATTATGAATCAACGACACAAAACGAATCTAATAAAAATTGTCTCATAAAAACTGAGTTCGAAAACGTAAATACGTAATCCTAAGGTTTCCGGTTTAGTCGTAAAGGACGTTAAATTAAAATCGTAAGTACTAATCTCTTCTCGTAAATTTGTGAGTTTATGAACCAACACAAATTTAGAATTCCAAAATAATATTCACGGATAAATTTATTTTCTGAAATGTCAGACTGTCACCAAAAACGGTGTATGTAAACGTAAGCACGTAACGTAAAATCCTCCGGTTTAGACGTAGTCGATGCTACTTCAAGAGTAAATCCAAATTACTTCCCAAAAATAAGTGAGTTCATATTATAACATTTAAAATAATATTTTCAAATAAATAATTGAGAATAAAATATCAACCATAAATTGACGGATTGTCACAGTAAGTCTAGGCAATCTCATCAATTTCCATAGAGAATGAGGAATATGATTGATGCTAGCACCTAAATCGGCAAGGGCTAAACATCCCTCAATCTCGGAAAAATCACAAGGTAATAGAAATTGGCCCGGATCCTCTTCCTTTCTCGGCATATGCCTTTTGGGTTTTTTAAGAAGGATCGATGCACAAGTTTTTTCAAGGGTTACTTTGGTAAGGTCAATAAAGCTCTCTTTTTGAACCGTGGATGGAATATGAGGTACACGAGGGTGTGCACTCTTTTCCTTGGTCGCCACGTTCACCCTATCGACTTTAGAACAATAAGACGTCTTAGATGTCGAGGGTTGAGAAGAAGGAACAACTCGAAATCCTTCAAGGTTAGGGGTAATCACACGACCTTTCTCACGAGACGAGGCGGCTTTATATTGTTCCTTTGGATTTGAAACGGTGTCACTAGGTAACGAACTCGACGAAGCACCCGAGGACTTGTTCATAATAGCCGAAAACATCTTTTTAATGTCAATTTGTCCTTGCTTGTAACACCCCCAAATTTATACAACATAGTACAGCGGAAGACTAGTTGGTGTTACGGGATAGCACATTACTCACATCATAGACAACGCATAAAAATCGCGTCATTTAATATTAAATCATTTCCATTCATAAACAACAAAGTTACATCGGTCCCAAGTCATTATATTTCATACAAAGTTTTACAAAGCATTTTGAATGGAAAAATATTGTTTAAGTGCGGGCCATGAATTCTTGTCGTCTTCCCGAGAATTACCTTCAAGTACCTGAGATAAAACATGTTAAAAGAAAAGGTCAGCGATAACGCCGAGTGAATTCATAGAGTTTAATAAAATCCATCAATATAACTTTGGTATAAAATTAGTACCAAAAATCAATTCGTACAAATCATTGTAATAGGCCGTAAAATAGCCAAAAATCGTTTTATACAAATCTTTGTAATAGGCCATAAAATAGCCAAAGTCATTTTATATAAATCCTTATCGAAAATTATAATATAGGCATTTGCCTTAAAAATTATTATACGAGCCAATGTCGTAAAAACATCATACAATACGTTTTACAACGTTGTATAGATTAAATAAAAACCGTTATATGAATATGGTTATGAAAGCCAAAATACAAACATAATATCAATAGTATGACCCTGTATTGCTAGTCAGGCAATACATCGTAATTCGAAGCGTCTAATAGTATTTCATTAGTTTTGGATTATTATAAGCCGCATGACATTGTTACCTTACTAAACCAACAACGGGTAGCTAACCCGATACCAATTTTGCCCATCTAAAGTAGCGTGTCGTCACAAAGGTCACGCTATGGAAATCTTCTCATACATAAATTCGCTTACCAATCAATGTGGCACGACGGGGATCAACCGTCAAGGCGCAAACTGGGGTGATCGTCCCCAAATAGTACTATTAAATGCATAAGCGTCTACCAACTCCTGGTAGTTCACAATTCATGCTAATGGGACTTTTAGTGACATAACCTAACTTTAATAACCCATTTAATTTCATCTATCGGGTCCATTAATCATTTATCGGGTCATACAATCGGGTCATTCAATCATTCGGGTCCAAAATCAAAAATCAAACAATCGGGACAAATGGTGTCCAAAATTTTATAAAAACTAACATGTTATCTCCCTCGCGGGTTTATAAAGCATTTATAAAACATTTAAAAGAGTGCGAGGCTATGAACTCACGTTGATATGGGAAGGCGGGTTATCGGCAATTCGGTCGTACAGTACGTGCTTCAATCACGGAAACCTAGACAAATAATAATCGGTCTTAGACGTTTGTCCAATGACTTTATAAAAATACCAATTATGTATACATATGATGATTATATATATATATATGATGATCAAGTGGGTTTACATATTCCCGTTTACTCCTTTTAGTGTTATATGTCGATAACTTTTATATTAGTTTACTAGTTTTACCCGTTTACGTGTCTTAAGTCCAATAAACTTATTATAAGTTATTTTAACTTATTTTAATCCATTTTGTACCTATATTATCATTATGTATACTTTCCAAGTTGGGCCTAAATGGGTTAAGCCCAATAGATTCTTTTTACAAGTTTTTATCCTACTTAGTCCATTTATTAGTCCAATATGTTATTTAACTTGTTAATGTCCGTATGCCCTATAGTTCGGGTTTTGTCGGTTTTTACTTGTTATACATGTCTATATCAGTACATAGGTTTTATAAAGTTTTCATTAGACGGGTCCAACCATCTAAGTTTAATTTAACAAAACGTTAATTTTACGGCAATAGCCGAAAAAGTCGTAAAAATCATGTTTATAGTTTTATAACTTATAAACCTTAACAAGTTTCCATTTTTATCATTTATACACTTATTAAACCTTTTATATATTTATATAAATAAGTTTTATAAGTTAGTGGGTTTTTATTTTACATTTTATATATTAAAATGTGAGTGCTTATATAACAGTATTATTCTTTAATTTCCAAAAATCTGATTTTTAACTTCATCTTCACCAAAACTGCCATATCTTGAGTTCTAGATGGAGATAGAAGCTCAAATTTTTATCACATAAACTACATGATATGTGATACATTTAACTCTTCTATAGCTACTGTTGAATCATCCTTTAAGTATTTTCTAAAAATCGTCCAAAACAGTAACTTCAGATTTATACCCTAAACTTGTTTTGATCATATCTCACTCATTATTTTGATTCCATTGCATGGCCAACTCTCACATGTGTACAAGACATTTAGCTTACTGTAAATGGATCCTACTTCATTATTTCATCAGTTCATAACATGTTTCTTTACTGTTTTATACAGCCATGTAAATTAATCAAGATTTTAACCTTGTTTCATATGGTTTTTCACCTTTTTAATCATGTTTATCAACAACAAATCCCCACATAACATTTTTATCATCATATAATCATCATAAATATATACAATAGGAAATAAAATACATGTTTACATTATCAAATTAACAAGAAGATGAGGAGGACAATCTTTATACCACCATGATGATGTAAGTTGTGATCAAAACATGGATTTTGATGGAGAAACTTGTGGATATCCATGACCATCTTCAAGACCACCATGCTCCATGGACTTCTTGTGGAAAATCAGCCTCATGACACCATGAAAACTCCTCCATGGATGTTATAAGTACCACCAATCAATAGGGTTTTGAAAGGGCTTCAACATATGTATGAATAACATAGGATTTTGTGATAAACTTTGATCAAAAGTGGTGTTTTTAGGGTGGATATGGACGGCACCTTCAAGCTAGAGAGAGAGAGTTTGATGTGGTTTGCATGAGTGGAAATGGTAAAATGAAACCATTAGCTAGTTTTCTTTAGTTAGTGGGAAGCTTAGCTTTCAAATGAAGCTAAGTAGGACAAGTGTTGTCTTAGCTAGTAAAATGTGGTGTGGTGGTGTAGTTTGGGCCGGTTTTGAAGTGGGGTGGGACAAGTGTCCCACTTGTCTCATCCCATTTATTTACAGGTACTCCTCGATTCTAGTTTCCTCGATTTGCGTGCCCTTGGGTCGTTTTACGAAAAACGTTTTTATAAATTATGAATCGACGTCACAAAACGAATCCAATAAAAATTGTTTCATCAAAAACGGAGTTCAAAAACGTAAATACGTAATCCTAAGGTTTCCGGTTTAGTCGTAAAGGACGTTAAAATAAAATCGTAAGTCCTAATCTCTTCTCGTAAATTTGTGAGTTTATGAACCAACACAAATTTAAAACTCCAAAATAATATTCACGGATAAATTTATTTTTTTGAAATGTCGGACTGTCACCAAAGACGGTGTATGTAAACGTAAGCACGTAACGTTGAATCCTCCGGTTTAGACGTAGTCGATGCTACTCCAAGACGTAAATCCAAATTTCTTCCCAAAAATATGTGAGTTCATATTGTAACATTAAAATAATGTTTTTAAATAATATTCGAGAATAAAATATCGACCATAAATTGACGGATTGTCACAGCATTTACCCCTAAACAGGATCTTTGTCCTCAAAGATCATCTTACCTTACTACTCGCTTCTTATAGAGTTAAAGCCATGTGGGTATTTCCTCCACATCCGATCTTTTCTAACAAGTGTAATCCATCATAATACGCGAGTTTCATCAAACATAACTACGGGAATAAGATCAGGCTAAATGTTGACTTACTTTCTCTATCCATGATGTTCACGGGTCTCTGATGAATGCAACTTTTCGCCGATCTAAGCTTTACTAAGAACAATCAGATTTTCACTTGATAGATATTCCATCAAGTTCGATATACAAAACATAATTCACGCAGTCTTTGAAGTCCTAGGGTAGATCCAGCTTATATGCCTTTCAATTCCAACTTTTACATCATCTCAATGGTCCCATACAACGGGGGCTCATATCCCATGATTTGTCAGATCATGAACTTCATTTTTCCAAGGTTAAAAATTGTGGCATAACTTCGCTACCCATTTGGCACTTCAAGATCTACATTTCACATTCACATAACCTCTTGCCCACTATCGGCAGTCAATAATCAAATCCTAATTTCAATATCCATTTCAGATCTCGCGGGTCGGGTATTTTGCAAGGATAGGTTCGCCATCATAGGAAACCTTATCTAAAAGACATGTCCAACTCAAAAGGGGTGTATGTCGGATGTCTTCATCTCAATTCCTACTTACAGATTCTCTAAGATTTAGATCCTAACAAGATTCGATCTTAATCCTAATACGATAATTATCAATGATAATCTCTCCAAAGGAAAACGATTATATGGTCCATTACCAAAGGTCAATCATTCAAACACCAAACAGCACTTTTATTACCCTGTATCGTTACTTTACCTTGTCCCTTCGATTTGGGATGGTACATAGTATTTTCATCAAGGTTCGTTCTCAATGATTTCTGAGCAAATCTCTAGAAATTCGATGCGAAGCGAGGATCTTGATATAGATGATCGACACAGGCATGCTATGTTTACATAACTCTTTTGCATTTATCATTAACGGGAATGATATTAGCAGATTTGGTCAGTCTGTCGACGGTGACCCAAATCGAATCAAATTCAGATGATGACCTTTGCAATGGCTAGACGTTTACTAATGTATGAGGCGATGTCTGCCTTCATAATTGCCATTAGTACAAATTCTTCAGACAAAGATACTTTTAGTCATAAAATGAAATACATATAATACTTACTCTTACAAATTCCAACATAACTATTTCTCACAATTTTCCATATTTAGGCAACCATAAACGGCCCTTTAAAACATTTAACGCTATTGACTTCTCAATTTTTTTTTTAATGGTTCACATTAGCCGCGAACCTCTTTTAGTATCTATATTATCATTCTTACAAACATCGTTTATTTTTATATCGTTCGGCAATTTATTTTGCACCTTCATTATTAAAGAACAAGTCCTAATTGGTTCTTTATCTTTTCTACATAATGCGTCGGTATCTATATTCACTTCTCATGATGATATAATTATCATGTTCACAATTCACTCAGATATTCTTTCTATATTAAGCGGCAGTAATTACGTTCACTTTCCTGATGAAATAAATATTATAACCGTATTTATTCAAAATTCTTTCTTCATATTTTCTATGTTGCAGTTTCGTCTCAACTATTATTTTTATCAGTTTTTACTCAATCCGTCGTCTAAAGCGTCGATAATTATTATAATTAATTAAATAAATATTAGTTAATTTTTATGAAGCGTAAACGTAAAAGTTTTAAATTTCTTAGTTCGACCAATTATATAAAATGTTCAAAATAAATTTGTGTTTAATTAACAAGATTTTCGTTGATTTATCGAAAATAATTAATAAGGTTCGTAAATGTTCGAAAAACCTTTGTTTATACTTTGGTTAAGTTTTCTTAGTTTGAAAAGCAAAAATTGTCGTTTTAAGTTTTCAAGTTATGGTATAAATGGTTTTACTCAGTCCCCTTAAGTTATCTTGAGGTATACACAAACATTTACCCCTAAACAGAAGTTTAGTTAAATGGTTTGTGTATAAGGGAATAATCCCTTAAAATTCTTTGTTATAACATTTGTCAAAACATATTTCCATTTCTTTTTGGTAAAATCCCAAGTCTTAAATGGGCTCTTAATTTTTTTGAAGAGTCAATTTATATTCCATTATCTATTAATCACATGGTTACATCATGTAAAGGTTCAAATCTTTAATCACATGTTAAATATTTAAGGTACAGGTTTTTTTTTTTATCGTTCGGCCAATTCAGGGCAATCTATAAATAATTATTAACTCATTATTATTCTTATATACAAACATATAGTCCTTAATGATCACAAGCATGAATTTATCAAATTACAGCCTACACACGTGATTCACCAAATTTATGAATACTACATGTGTATTAGTCAATCCAAACGACATCATGTGAATCTCATAATGTTCATTACAAGCACCGGATGTAGTGATTGTGATAGATAATCTCTTTCGCAGATGCGAAGTTGATGATAACCATGCTATGGATCAAATTTGCTAGAACCTTGTAAATGATTGAACAATTCTTCAATTTCGAGTTATGGATATCGTTTTCGATTGTCAATTTACTCAGTCACGGTAATCTAATATAAGGAAAGATAACACCATAGCTCTTCAGGATGACAGGCTTGGTATAATAAGATCTTTCTCCGACAACTTTCTCAGTTGTACGGTAATTTCTTTAATTTAGATAAGATAAATATCTTTTACTAAATACATATTAAGTTCCTTCTATATTATAATATCTATTACTAATTCACAATCATTCACGGTATTATTTCAAGTCTTAATACAGGATATGGTCATCCATCAAAAATTATTTAGATTACTTTTGATAATCAGCATCTTATCATTTAGGGGAATTCTACTCGAGTTCCCATTAATTAAGACAATGTCGTCATGTCATAATCAATCAATCCATTCTACAGGCACTATCAACTTTCCAGTTGCATTGTCGTCGATAAGATGTGAACTTCTCAAAAGGCTAATAATAATTCATAATCCTTCAAAATTTTCAGGGATATCTGGAGACACAACTACTATAAAGAGTAAGGTCAACGTATAATCTACGCGATAGAAATTTCAAATCAGATACAGACGAAAACATTTAACGAATATGAATATATCCCATGTTTTCATAATTTGAGTACGCATTCGAAAGCTCCTCGGATCGTTACCCAGGTCATTCAAATGAAATCAAATCATAAGAAATGATAAGAACGTCGATACATCCAGTCGGGTATCAACACTCAGTAATCAGATACTTTTCCTAAGAATCTCACTACGGGAGAATTGGTCAAGAAGAGAATATCAATTGTCAAATAAGACAATTTGCACAGATGAGTAAATTCGACTCAGAAGAATAGGTGTTACAGGCACATATGTAGGTGTCCCTAACACTATGTCCTTATTTTTCACTTCTTGCAGATCTCATTAAAATTTAATCTTTCACAATCCTCACAGAAAATGTAGTGTTTATTCTTTAGTTTTATGGTGCCTACTAATCAGTCTTGCATAGTCCATTCCAAATTGTATGTAGGCGCGCAACTATATACAATTTCAAGATTAACGATGCAATACTCAGTTCGTCAAAATTTTATCATCATGTTTAAAATAAAAACATTTTCATGCTTAGTTCTTAAATAAGAATCAAGAATAAATTTACAAAGATTTTCTTTGTTATGAAAACAAATAAGTTTTCCAAAGCGTCTCATAAACAACTTCATTTTGATATCAATCACTTATAAATCTCACTTTGAATGATCCTTATTGTGATGAAAATTAAATTTTCTCAAAGGATACCGTTTTAACTTTATAAAAACAATTAGTGATCTGCAAAAGAGTGATGAAGAGTTGTTCACCAAGAACTAACTTCAATATGATAGGAAATGAGCTTAGCCAGATAATCATGAGGTTCATGACCTCGATGGCACTCACGAAGAATGATTCACAACGTAACTCAAATCAAGATGAGTACTTGTTCAATGGTTGCATCACTAATGCGAACATTAGGATGAAGCAATAAAAGATAGATAACATCGATACATGTAGAATTTAGCAATCAAAGGTAGTCTTTTCATCAATCACAAACAAGTCAAATTGTACCGTAACACATTACGTGTCACTATGTCATACAATTCCCAGAACTCATCCTACCAACTGATATCTCAGTTAAGTTAGGGATTCTTAAAAGATACCACAATGAATACTAATCTACAAGAGTCATCAGGTGTTCCACATGTCCCAGAAGATCCATCGGTCTCAATTCAGAAGAAGATTTCTTCAATTTATTTCTTGGACACTAGGCATCCTCATTAGTGGACAATGGCCTAGGAACAACACTTATCACAAACTAACAATCAATTAAAACCTTATAATTCAATCACAGAACTTAACGACTTCTATTTATAATCTCATATTCCATACGGGTTAAATTTTACTTTATTCAAGTTTCAACAAATTTTATACTCAATTCGATATCCTACCTCATTATCCAATAATTAAAACCTTATTCTTCGGCCTTGTAAAGGCAATACGATCTCAATATGAATCAACACTTAATTTCCAATCCTATTAGCTCTTACAACAACAATTATCAAATAAGTCACTAGTATGAAATGACTTGATCATTCAACTAGACTTCTCGGAAAGGTATTAGTGGCATGAGGCTTTTGGGTAATGGTTCCAATAACAGCCTCAAGTGCAACATTCACCCTTTCGATTTCAATTTAAGAATTGGATGACAACGAATCAGATGACATCTTTCCAGGTGATAACGTTTTGTCAAACTCCACTCTATAAGAAAAGATCGTCATGACATCGATATCAGATTTAATCTCGCCAATTTTTATTCAATATCGCAATCAACTAATATCTACATTTCTACGAATATCAACCATTTGTCGGGATCATAAATATCCACAACTTGGTTTAGATCTAGGATAGCTAGAATCCTACGAGAATAGCTTCGATTAATTTACTAGGGGATTTAGGGTACATTGTGACAATCTACGTCGTATAAATACCTCCTATAAAAATCAAAATAATCATCAAACAATTATGTAATCAATTTACATCATATATATATATATATAATCCAAGTATATATATATTAAAATAACACTTCTCAGTCTTGGCCTTGTCGGTAACTCGGGAATTCTTCGGCACCGTTATAGTCAAAAGATTTTTAGACATTTTAAAAAAATGTTTATAGTTAAAAGATTTTGAAAAGTTTTATTCAAAACCTTAGTTTTAAAAATCTTTCGTTCTCTATAACGAGAGCTCTGGTACCAAACTGTAACACCCCCAAATTTATACAACATAGTACAGCGGAAGACTAGTTGGTTTTATGGGATAACACATTACTCACATCATAGACAACGCATAAAAATCGCGTCGTTTAATATTAAATCATTTCCATTCATAAACAACAAAGTTACATCGGTCCCAAGTCATTATATTTCATACAAAGTTTTACAAAGCATTTTGAATGGAAAAATATTGTTTAAGTGCGGGCCATGAATTCTTGTCGTCTTCCCGAGAATTACCTTCAAGTACATGAGATAAAACATGTTAAAAGAAAAGGTCAGCGATAACGCCGAGTGAATTCATAGAGTTTAATAAAATCCATCAATATAACTTTGGTATAAAATTAGTACCAAAAATCAATTCGTACAAATCATTGTAATAGGGCGTAAAATAGCCAAAAATCGTTTTATACAAATCTTTGTAATAGGCCATAAAATAGCCAAAGTCATTTTATATAAATCCTTATCGAAAATTATAATATAGGCATTTGCCTTAAAAATTATTATACGAGCCAATGTCGTAAAAACATCATACAATACGTTTTACAACGTTGTATAGATTAAATAAAAACCGTTATATGAATATGGTTATGAAAACCAAAATACAAACATAATATCAATAGTATGACCCTGTATTGCTAGTCAGGCAATACATCGTAATTCGAAGCGTCTAATAGTATTTCATTAGTTTTGGATTATTATAAGCCGCATGACATTGTTACCTTACTAAACCAACAACGGGTAGCTAACCCGATACCAATTTTTCCCATCTAAAGTAGCGTGTCGTCACAAAGGTCACGCTATGGAAATCTTCTCATACATAAATTCGCTTACCAATCAATGTGGCACGACGGGGATCAACCGTCAAGGCGCGAACCGGGGTGATCGTCCCCAAATAGTACTATTAAATGCATAAGCGTCTACCAACTCCCGGTAGTTCACAATTCATGCTAATGGGACTTTTAGTGACATAACCTAACTTTAATAATCCATTTAATTTCATCTATCGGGTCCATTAATCATTTATCGGGTCATACAATCGGGTCATTCAATCATTCGGGTCCAAAATCAAAAATCAAACAATCGGGACAAATGGTGTCCAAACTTTTATAAAAACTAACATGTTATCTCCCTCGCGGGTTTATAAAGCATTTATAAAACATTTAAAAGAGTGCGAGGCTATGAACTCACGTTGATATGGGAAGGCGGGTTATCGGCAATTCGGTCGTACGGTACGTGCTTCAATCACGGAAACCTAGACAAATAATAATCGGTCTTAGACGTTTGTCCAATGACTTTATAAAAATACCAATTATGTATACATATGATGATTATATATATATATGATGATCAAGTGGGTTTACATATTCTCGTTTACTCCTTTTAGTGTTATATGTCGATAACTTTTATATTAGTTTACTAGTTTTACCCGTTTACGTGTCTTAAGTCCAATAAACTTATTATAAGTTATTTTAACTTATTTTAATCCATTTTGTACCTATATTATCAGTATGTATACTTTCCAAGTTGGGCCTAAATGGGTTAAGCCCAATAGATTCTTTTTATAAGTTTTTATCCTACTTAGTCCATTTATTAGTCCAATATGTTATTTAACATGTTAATGTCCGTATGCCCTATAGTTCGGGTTTTGTCGGTTTTTACTTGTTATACATGTCTATATATCAGTATATAGGTTTTATAAAGTTTTCATTAAACGGGTCCAACCATCTAAGTTTAATTTAACAAAACGTTAATTTTACGGCAATAGCCGAAAAAGTCGTAAAAATCATGTTTATAGTTTTATAACTTATAAAACTTAACAAGTTTCCATTTTTATCATTTATACACTTATTACACCTTTTATATATTTATATAAATAAGTTTTATAAGTTAGTGGGTTTTTATTTTACATTTTATATATTAAAATGTGAGTGCTTATATAATAGTATTATTCTTTAATTTCCAAAACTCTGATTTTTAACTTCATATTCACCAAAACTGCCATATCTTGAGTTCTAGATGGAGATAGAAGCTCAAATTTTTATCACATAAACTACATGATATGTGCTACATTTAACTCTTGTATAGCTACTGTTGAATCATCCTTTAAGTATTTTCTAAAAATCGTCCAAAACAGTAACTTCAGATTTATACCCTAAACTTGTTTTGATCATATCTCACTCATTATTTTGATTCCATTGCATGGCCAACTCTCACATGTGTACAAGACATTTAGCTTACTGTAAATGGTTCCTACTTCATTATTTCATCAGTTCATAACATGTGTCTTTACTGTTTTATACAGCCATGTAAATTAATCAAGATTTTAACCTTGTTTCATATGGTTTTTCACCTTTTTAATCATGTTTATCAACAACAAATCCCCACATAACATTTTTATCATCATATAATCATCATAAATATATACAATAGGAAATAAAATACATGTTTACATAATCAAATTAACAAGAAGATGAGGAGGACAATCTTTATACCACCATGATGATGTAAGTTGTGATCAAAACATGGATTTTGATGGAGAAACTTGTGGATATCCATGACCATCTTCAAGACCACCATGCTCCATGGACTTCTTGTGGAAAATCAGCCTCATGACACCATGAAAACTCCTCCATGGATGTTATAAGTACCACCAATCAATAGGGTTTTGAAAGGGCTTCAACATATGTATGAATAACATAGGATTTTGTGATAAACTTTGATCAAAAGTGGTGTTTTTAGGGTGGATATGGACGGCACCTTCAAGCTAGAGAGAGAGAGTTTGATGTGGTTTGCATGAGTGGAAATGGTAAAATGAAACCATTAGCTAGTTTTCTTTAGTTAGTGGGAAGCTTAGCTTTCAAATGAAGCTAAGTAGGACAAGTGTTCTCTTAGCTAGTAAAATGTGGTGTGGTGGTGTAGTTTGGGCCGGTTTTGAAGTGGGGTGGGACAAGTGTCCCACTTGTCTCATCCCATTTATTTACGGGTACTCCTCGATTCTAGTTTCCTCGATTTACGTGCCCTCGGGTCGTTTTACGAAAAACGTTTTTATAAATTATGAATCGACGTCACAAAACGAATCCAATAAAAATTGTTTCATCAAAAACGGAGTTCGAAAACGTAAATACGTAATCCTAAGGTTTCCGGTTTAGTCGTAAAGGACGTTAAAATAAAATCGTAAGTCCTAATCTCTTCTCGTAAATTTGTGAGTTTATGAACCAACACAAATTTAAAACTCCAAAATAATATTCACGGATAAATTTATTTTTTTGAAATGTCGGACTGTCACCAAAGACGGTGTATGTAAACGTAAGCACGTAACGTTGAATCCTCCGGTTTAGACGTAGTCGATGCTACTCCAAGACGTAAATCCAAATTTCTTCCCAAAAATATGTGAGTTCATATTGTAACATTAAAATAATGTTTTTAAATAATATTCGAGAATAAAATATCGACCATAAATTGACGGATTGTCACATTGCTCAATCTTCGTGTTTTGAAGTTTCAAAGTATTTGTAAAGTCGTTTTTTAAAGTACCAATTTCTCCCTCTAATCGTATCATATTAGCCTCATTCGTTTTCATGTAATTTTGAAAATCGCTTGACGAACTATTTTGATTTGAATTAAAGTTCCCTTGGTTTTGATTACTTCTTTGAAAATTGTTTTGATTCCCACTTGAAAAATTGTTTCCTTGATTGTTGTTGTTTTGAAAACTCGGGTTTTGATTGTTATCTCGATTTTTCCAATTCAAATTATGACCTTGATTATAACCTTGATTTTGATTCGAAAAATTTCCTTGTTGATTGTTTCCTTGAAAATTGTTTCGGTTTTGATTAAAATTGTTGCCTTGATTATAATTGCCTTGTTGTGATGGATCCGCGGTATTTTGATTTTGAAAATTGTTGTTTCCATTTAACGCACTCACATTCGACGTTTGGCCATCCGTAGCCGCACACTCGTAATAATTATGAGGTCCACCACGAAACGTACACGAAACCTCAACCTCTTTCACCGTAGCGGGAGCGTCTTTCTTTTGCATCTCAACGAGAAAAGACGTAAACACATTCGTCAACTTGTCGACTTTCGCATCAACTCTCTCAATATCGCGGTTAGAATTACTAACATTGGCGACATTGGCAACACTCGGTGCATTGCGGAGTTGGTAAACCTTGGATCGATTTTCGATAATTATCAATGCATCTTTCGGAGTCTTACACAAAAAGTTGCCACCGGCGACGGAATTCAACGAATCTTGTTCTTGAAAATTAAGACCGTTGTAAAACGTATCGATTTGGTGCAACTCGGAAAAACCATAGTGAGGAAATTGTCTAAGCAATTCCTTAAAACGATCCCACACGTCTCTAAAAGATTCATTCGGTTTTTGCTCAAATTTCGTAATTTCATTTTTGAAAAACGTTGTCATAGACGGTGGGAAAAAATAATTAACGAACTTGGAGACGAGATCCTTCCACGTAGTTATGGAATTAGGTGGCTCTTTCTCGTACCAATCCTTGGCGGCACCATCGAGCGAGTACGGAAAAGCATAAGCTTGACGACATCGGTGTTGACGTTCTTAAACTTGCTCGTGGCTAAAAGACGATCAAAATTCCGAATATGGTCGTGAGGATTATCGGCTTTACGACCTCGAAACTTCGTAGCTTGAATCAACGAAAGCATTCCGCTCTTAATCTCAAAATTCTCCGATTCGATAGCGGGAATTACGATCGCGTCTCCATAACCCTCGGTGGGTGCTTGGAGCAATTCCATCATCGAACGATTGTCGGCCATCTCGTGTAAGGTTTCTTCAACAACGATATTAGGAACGTCGCTTTCTAAATCTCGTCTACGTCGTCGATTCCTTCGATTACGATTGCGTCGATTCGAAGCGTCGCTAGAATTAGAATAATCCTTCGATCGAGTGTGCATGCACTAAGCGTAGAATGGGGGGTAGCAAAGAAGATTCTTTTTGGGGTTTTTCGACTTTTCAATTTTTTTGGTTTTTGATTGTTTTTTAACTTTTTGAATTTTTTTTGTATTACGTAGACTCAAATCTACAAAATCTCCCCTCGAATCAATTTCTCGATTAAAGGAGCCGCAATGAATGAAAACGATCACGTGGAGTGAACGTTCTCGATGACTTTAGAACGTTGGTGGAACACCAAAACGTTCAAGAGGGTTTAATCTTGAAAACAAGCAAATATATATGATACGTAGATAATACTTGGGCGGCAAACCCTCGATTAGCCCTCTTTCTCAAAACACGCACAAGCAAGCGGGGGAAACGAGGCGGCACTAAGCACTTAAGAGCCTTTTTCCCTTAGGTCGTGAAATACAACCGCCTTATACCCACCTTATAGTTTGTGTTAATTGAAATTAAGCCTCACGAAATTATTATCTATTTTGCCTTTAAACTTTTGCTTTGGATTCGAATACAATGATCGAGTGAATGAAATCCCGAATCAAGTTTGCGTTTTCACGCTTTTGGAGTACTTGTGTATTTATTGTTCTACGTAAGTACAATATAGTAATATATTCACAAGAAAAATGAAAATGATAATGGGATATCTACAATATAGTAAAGATTGTTGTGTGTTTAGTTTAGGAACACTAAACACAATTTATTTGGATATTATACTATAATAGAGAAAAATAACAAAAATGAGTATGTACGTTATTTACGCTTTCCAAAAAGTGAAAATAAAAAACGCACTACTCACAAAAACACGATACTAATAATGGCACACTAAAAATACCTCCCCGGCAGCGGCGCCAAAAATTGATGTATATAAATCGTACACGTTTAGGAAAAACGCGTGTGGCAAGTATTAAGCGTTACGATTTAATTAAAAACCGTAAAACCGAATAAATACGGGTTCGTTCTCGAAGGAGGTGTGTGTATTAAGAGTGCCAGTTATGTAAAATCAATGTTTGGATTAGTGTCGTTTTTGGGTAAAGAGAGAAAAATTAAAGACGAGCTACGACTACGATTAAACTACGACGATTTGACGTAAAACGCGAACGTAAATACGTAAAACGTGACAAAATCAAAAATTAAACCTAAAAATTAATTAAAATTAAAACTAAGTCTAAAATAATAAATAAGAATTAAAATCCCATAAATAAATTTTAAAACCTTTTATTAATTAAATATTCAATTTTAAATGCTAATTAAAGCCCTAAAATTAAATATAATTAAGAAAAAGCTTAAAATATTATTTTATTGAACTAAAAACTCACTTATATTGTTTAAAGAGTAAAAAGTATTTTTCTAAATTTTCAAAACTATGTTTCTATTTTTAAATCACTAAAAACAATTTTTAAACTAAAATTATGATTAAAAATATTAAAAAATAATGCTAAAATTAATTTGACTTTTTGAAAAATCATAAATTAAACTAATGAACAGTATAAAAATGAAAAAGTTTGAAAAAAGTAAAATTTTTCACTAAAAGACAAAACAGAAATAATAGAACCCTAATTAAACTAAAATTAATTCTAAAAATTAATAAAAAAGTGAACACTGAAATATTTTTGAACTAAAAATCTTAAAATACTTTTCTAAATCTAAGAAAATTTTTGAAACTGAAAAATATTATGTTTTTACACTAAAAGACAAAAACAGTAGATTATAAATTGATTTAAAATGCAATTAAATCTAAAAATAAAAGATAAACAGTAACAAGAAATTAAACTTAGTAGAAAAATCAGAATTAAAATAAGAAAAATTACAAAATTGAAATCAGTGAAAAATTCCTAAATATGACCACTAAAGAAAAAATAATTAAGATCTGATGTTGACACTTTGATAGATTTTGTCTGTTTGTGTAGCAGTACCAATAATAACACTAGCAGTGGGAACTTGGTTCCCACCGGTAATTATAAAAATTGGGTCTGGATGGTAATAAGCTTAGGAAAGCTTATTTGTTTGCTTTTTCTTGGACAATAAGGCACCCCTACACTTAACAGAGTGTAGGGAGTCTAGAAATGCAATAAACACACAAGCTTACTAACAAAAATCAAACAAAAATCCTCAAATGGGGTTACTGTTAATCAGAAAGGTGGTCTTGGGCTATTTGCTGATGCAATTGGTCTTTTTGGTGAGCTTTGGCTCACCAAACCTTGCTCAATTCTTTTACAAATCATAACAAACCAAGACCTATCCCTAAATCCTACCCATATCTAATCAGCTCCAAGAATTGGATGGCCAAATTACACTAAAACATGCAGAATAATGACTTACTGATTTTTTGGCTACTTACTACCAATTTAACATGCAAACTCCTTTAAAAACCTTCCAAACTCAGAACAAACTACAAATATCCTACTACTACCACTAAAAGGTGTGTCTAAGCAGTCTTTTAAACCAAAGGCTTGTCAAACACTTGGCTTAAACCCTTATCCCAAACAACCCTTAAACTTCTGAAAATGGACTTAACAAAGAACCATGGAGCAAATCTTGGACAAACTGATATTAACCTATCTAGACATGCATATTAAACATAAACAAGCGAAATTCAAAGCTTAAACTAACATGAAACTAGCAACCACACAAAACCATAAGACTTCTCATAAAACTCAAAAAAATAGAAGCAGGGTTCAAGCCAAAAACTACCTGGCTGATGCCTTCTGCTAGATCTTTCTTGGGCTTATGAAAGGCTCATGAAAATGTAAAGATGGCTTGTTGGAGGAATCAAAGGTGGACCCTAAGCCTGAACATCTTCAAAAGTAGTAAAATAAGAAATGAATGCAAATGAGAAGGTTGAAATTATGAGATTTCTTGCTTCTTAATTCTGCACAACCACAACCAACAGAAAACAAGTTCAAGTATCAAAAGCTACAAGCTGTTAGCTAGTAGCTTATGATACAGTAAGATGTAAGTAGAAAAATAAAACTCATAAAACAGATTTTTTGAAAAAAAACAACTTGAAACCAAATTTACTTGAAACCTTATGAATCAAACTGATTGTGAACAACTCTAAACAACAAACCAAGCTCTTTGATTCCACTTTCACTTCATCATTGAGCTTGGTTTTGTGTTTCATGAAAAATCTTTAAAGGTACAAAAACGTTTCATGACAAAACTTTGGTAATCTTAAAAGCTAAATTTCCATCACAAGTAACCTTAACTTAATTTAAAATGCAGAAATAAAGGAACTCAGTTTGTAATATGGATTTTAAATACTTTAACTATTCATTATAAAAAGATATTACAAAAACTGGAACAAAGCTAAATGTCACAGGCGACATAGCTTTTATAGTACTCAAAAGAACTATCGAGAATGAAATACAAATATGAAACCCTAGAAGACTAAATTCCCAAGTTTGTCCCTGGTATTTAGTCTGAATTTTCAGTCAAATTGGCCTCTTGTGATTGATGTCGACATGCCATCTATGAGAAGTGATCTTGGACCATTTATTTTGGCTTTGGGAGGAAGGAATGTATATGAGTTGTTGATGTTGTCTCCTTATGGGGTTTGGGGGAAATGGACAGGAGCAAGGATGTCAGATTGAACACATGGGGGTAGTGGGGTCGGATTTTATGGTTGCATTTGGTTAAGGATGGGTTAAAATAAGATTCTCGAAACTATGGGGGTAAAACCCTTTGTTTTGATGTTAGTTCGTCATTAGGGTTCATATGATGGATTAGGGGTGTTTAGTGGTAGGGAGGATGAATAGTGGGTGTTTCCCTCCCTAACTATATTTATTAAACAGATTTAAATCTGTTATATTAATAATAATCAGGGTAGTGGGGAGTGACATGGCGTTGGTGAGGTGGCAGGGAGGGGGTGACGTGGCGTGTGGTGATAGGGTGAGGGGATAAGGTTGTCGGGGTAGGTTAAGTTTAATGGGGGGTTGGTTAAATAGTTTAGGGTTTTGACAGGAATGACCCCTCCCTTAACAACACCTCTTTATTCAGCTTTGCATACTTGGTCCTTTTGGCTTTTCACAGTTAGTCCTTCCCCATTTGCAAGTTTAGTCCTTTGTTAACAAATTGGACTTTAAGGACTATTTTTGTATCTTTTTCCAATCTTCAAGGGCCTTCTTTGTAAATTCTTCATTCTTCAAGTATATATCTTGTACAAATTGATTCTTGGAGGACCAAAGTTGACAAATCCCAAAAGATGAGGGACCAAACATGACATTCTTCAAAACTTCAAGGGCAATTTTGGAAATTCATGATTCGGGCCCGGTTCTTTGTGCGGCTTCGTTTCCCGTGTTCGTTTTTGCTTGATTCTTGTAATCTTTTGGTGAATTCACGATATCCGTACCTAAAATACACAATGAAAAAACACAAGCATATATTTGAGTATTTTATGACATTTTTAACCGTTTTAAGCCCGATTTGGACGATGAGACTATTTATTTTTGATTAAGTGGGTTTTGATCTACTTTTCTTCATTGCATGTTTTTACTATGTGTTTAAAAATGAAGGGAAACAATTAATCAAGTTAGAAACGAATTTTTCTTGGTGTTTTTGTACATTAAACCCCACGGCAAGGGGGTGTTTGTTTGATTTTGATTTTTGATATATTTTGGTTATTTGGATGTGTTTAAATACATGTTTAGATGGTTTTAAATCTTGTTGGTTAGATTGCATGTACTTTTTATGAAATGGGTTTTTGTGTGAATGAATCATTCAAGTGGTTTAGGATGTTGTTGAGGTGTTAGAGTAGTTTATCGATGATTTTAGGATCATAGGAGTAGTTTTGGGTTAATAATGGGTAGAAATGTGATTTGCAAAGT
The DNA here is from genome assembly GCA_025667525.1 of Glebionis coronaria. Classification (NCBI taxonomy): domain Eukaryota; kingdom Viridiplantae; phylum Streptophyta; class Magnoliopsida; order Asterales; family Asteraceae; genus Glebionis; species Glebionis coronaria. The sequence goes on along the minus strand of CM046881.1, from coordinate 338,739,073 downwards.
GTCATTTTTAATCAGATTTTTCAAGGCAATTTTTCATAGATTTAAGTTTGTGTTCAGATTTCTAATACATGATAGAGTTGTAGAGATTGTTTTTATCTTCGTTTTGGTATAAGATAGAGCTTGTAACCCAAAGAGTCAAAAGTTACGTTAGTTAGAAAACTTTGTGTACCGAGAGATGAAAGTCGACATAATCCGAATTTTTGTTCGATTTTAGGTCAAATCTCGGGGACTATAAGTAGAGTTTTAAAAATGATTGAGGGCTGTTCTTTAGCTCAATACTTGAGTTTGTGAGTCTATTTTCAAACTTAGATTTTGGTTTTGTAAACGGAAATGGTTAAGTGAGTCAAATTGGTTTTACAATGTAAGGGTGTAAATCTTCAAGGATTTTCAAGGTTGGAAATGAGTTGGGAAGCGTGACTTAAAAGTGATATCTTTTTATGAAATTTTTTATGGGATTTTTACATGATATAAGTTAAGTCAACAGCGAGTTTCGCAAAAATTCGTGATGTTTACGTATGAGAATTCAGTCTGTACAATAGGTATGTACCGGCAGAATTGTAAATCGGGTAATAGCTTTAATAACGTGTAACAATGAAGGTGTCTAGTAAATATCACTTGTTTGGGATTTTGGCGTGAGTTTATATGAACATTTAGTGTTCTTAATTTTCTACATACGGTACTTGAAGGTACCTTAAGGTGTTGATTCATTACGCGATTTGTTTGTTAGGTGTTGTAATTGAATTCAAGGGGCGTCCTTATCGTCGATGATTGTTTTCCGTCTACGTCTTCGTTAATTCAACCACTACTACTTAAGGTGAGTCTATAGCCTCGCTCTAACTGTATTTTAAAATGATTTTACCCGCGAGGGGGATACATACTATTTAAATGAAAAAGGAACATAAGTCATGAATGATTGTTGAACCCGAATGATGTTTTGAATTATGTTGAGTAGCTAGTTTCCAAAGACCCTAAATTCATGAAACGTTAACTATTGTTTGATCCTAGTGTGGATTGGAAATAGCCGCTTGAACAATTGATAGTACTATTGGGTTGACGACCCTATGCTAGACGAGAGCTAGTACGTTGAGTACCCTCTGCGGTTGGATAACTTGTGTCAAGAAAAAGGTATGACTGGAAAAAAATACCTAAGAGGGGCAATGGTTTCACTTAAATCACGTCGGCATTTGGCGCGGGTGATTAGTTTATGGGGTCGGTGTCATGAGCTTAAACATAATTAAATAGCTTATGCTATGATGGGTAATACCCAATAATAGTTTGTAATGATCTGCATACTATTGAATGATCATGAATGAACTTTATACTTATGTTCAATTATGATTTTGTAAAACCTATAGATCTCTCTCAACAATATTTGTTGACAATTTTAAGCATGTGTTTTAGGTAACCGAGGATGGTAGTGGCGAAGCATGCAGTGGATGTTGTTGTAGCTTGTGGATGGTCTAACTTGTTTTCCTCCTTTTTTACAAAGACAAATTGTATTTTCTTGTATGTTTTGTAAACAATGGGGTTGGTTTTAAATGGGTTGAAATTTTTGGGGACCTAACATTACTCAGGTACATTTTGGGGTTGGAAACTTTTACACAATTTATGTTTTGTTGTAATTTAAGATGTTTTTAAATTACTTATGCTTAAAACGTCTCTTTTGAGTCGTTCAATATGGCTTGTGTGGGATGATTCTTTGACAAACACCCAATTGTGATATTCCGCTGCGCAAGGTAAATCGAGGGTGTTTTACTGCTGACCCCTATATTTCTGGTTACGTCCGTTATCGGAGTTCCTGTTGTTATTGCCAGAGTATTTGTTGTCACAGTAGTTGTCACTAACTCCTTGTCTGCCAGTTCCATGACGGTCATTATCATGACCGTGATTCATGTAACTATTCAACTGAGTGACCGGTTGGTACTGGTTCCCACTCTTATGACTGAAACGACAAATAAGTGATGTGTGACATATAAATGAGAAGGTAAGTACATGAGATGGGATGGAAACGTCTGGTGGATGAAGTATATTTCTCGTATGTCGCTCTGGTCCATCGTACTCATCTCTGTTCTATAGAATCTCCAAGTCGCGAGCAACATCATCAACTTGAGCAAAATTGGTAAGTGGAATACGCCTGAGATGATCGAGGATCGACTAGCGATTAGACATGGAATACGGTAAATAGAATAGACATGGAATACGGTACATGGAGTACACTTGGATACACATGAGATGATCGATGGGTGTCAACCATCTGACATGATGAAAGTAAGGTAAATGATTAAATGGTTAAAAGACTACACTGAAGGGAACAATATGATAGCCTAGTTAATCTAGCGTAGACATATCTCCACTTGCATAAAGAAGCACCAAAGCATAATTAAACGAAATCAAACCATGACCAGCATGAAAGCATGATTAATGAAAACCAACCATGACTATCATGAAAGCATGATAAAAGGGAATCCATCAATGTCTAGCATGAAAGCATAACCAACATGAAAACATAATCAACATAAGGGAGCATCAAAACATAATCAGCATGAAAATGAAATCAACATGAAAGTATGAAAACATAATGGTCGGCCTAAAATAATGGGACATTTAGGGTCACACTCGTAATCGGATATAACGAAATCCACGGGAAAAACAAACTTTCCAACTTTGACATAGACATCCTCGGTTATTCCAATTGGTATATGTGGGGTACAATTTGCTAGCTCGATAGTCATGTTCGTGGGGGTAAGTCTAGGAAATCTCATCAATTTCCATAGAGAATGAGGCATATGATTGATGCTAGCACCTAAATCGGCAAGGGCTAAACATCCCTCAATCTCGGAAAAATCACAAGGTAATAGAAATTGGCCCGGATCCTCTTTCTTTCTCGGCATATGCCTTTTGGGTTTTTTAAGAAGGATCGATGCACAAGTTTCTTCAAGGGTTACTTTGGTAAGGTCAATAAAGCTCTCTTTTTGAACCGTGGATGGATTTTGAGGTACAGGAGGGTGTGCACTCTTTTCCTTGGTCGCCACGTTCACCCCATCGACTTTAGAACAATAAGACGTCTTAGATGTCGAGGGTTGAGAAGAAGGAACAACTCGAAATCCTTCATGGTTAGGGTTAATCACACGACCTTTCTCACGAGACGAGGCGGTTTTATATTGTTCCTTCGGATTTGCAACGGTGTCACTAGGTAACGAACTCGACGAAGCACCCGAGGACTTGTTCATAATAGCCGAAAACATCTTTTAATGTCAATTTGTCCTTGCTCAATCTTCGTGTTTTGAAGTTTCAAAGTATTTGTAAAGTCGTTTTTCAAAGTACCAATTTCTCCCTCTAATCGTATCATATTAGCCTCATTCGTTTTCATGCAATTTTGAAAATCGTTTGACGAACTATTTTATTTGAATTAAAGTTCCCTTGGTTTTGATTACTTCTTTGAAAATTGTTTTGATTCCCAGTTGAAAAATTGTTTCCTTGATTGTTGTTGTTTTGAAAACTCGAGTTTTGATTGTTATCTTGATTTTTCCAATTCAAATTATGACCTTGATTATAACCTTGATTTTGATTCGACAAATTTCCTTTTTGATTGTTTCCTTGAAAATTGTTTCGGTTTTGATTAAAATTGTTGCCATGATTATAATTGCCTTGTTGTGATGGATCCTGTTATTTTGATATTGAAAATTGTTGTTTCCATTTAACGCACTCACATTCGACGTTTGGCCATCCGTAGCCGCACACTCGTAATAATTATGAGGTCCACCACAAAACGTACACGAAACCTCAACCGCTTTCACCTTAGCGGGAGCGTCTTTCTTTTGCATCTCAACGAGAAAAGACGTAAACACATTCGTCAACTTGTCGACTTTCGCATCAACTCTCTCAATATCGCGGTTAGAATTACTAACATTGGCGACATTGGCAACACTCGGTGCATTGCGGAGTTGGTAAACCTTGGATCGATTTTCGATAATTATCAATGCATCTTTCGGAGTCTTACACAAAAAGTTGCCACCGGCGGCGGAATTCAACGAATCTTGTTCTTGAAAATTAAGACCGTTGTAAAACGTATCGATTTGGTGAAACTCGGAAAAACCATGGTGAGGAAATTGTCTAAGCAATTCCTTAAAACAATCCCATGCGTCTCTAAAAGATTCATTCGGTTTTTGCTCAAATTTCGTAATTTCATTTTTGAAAAACGTTGTCTTAGACGGTGGGAAAAAATAATTAACGAACTTGAAGACGAGATCCTTTTACGTAGTTATGGAATTAGGTGGCTCTTTCTCGTACCAATCCTTTGCGGCACCATCGAGCGAGTACGGAAAAAGCAAAAGCTTGACGACATCGGTGTCGACGTTCTTAAACTTGCTCGTGGCTAAAAGACGATCAAAATTCCGAATATGGTCGTGAGGATTATCGGCTTCGCGACCTGGAAACTTCGTAGCTTGAATCAACGAGAGCATTCCGCTCTTAATCTCAAAATTCTCCGCTTCGATAGCGGGAATTACGATCGCGTCTCCATTACCCTCGGTGGGTGCTTGGAGCAATTCCATCATCGAACGATTGTCGGCCATCTCGTCTAAGGTTTCTTCAACAACGATATTAGGAACGTCGGTTTCTAAATCTCGTCTACGTCGTCGATTCCTTCGATTACGATTGCGTCGATTCGAAGCGTCGCTAGAATTAGAATAATCCTTCGATCGAGTGTGCATGCACTAAGCGTATAATGGGGGTAGCAAAGAAGATTCTTTTTGGGGTTTTTCGACTTTTTAATTTTTTTGTTTTTGATTGTTTTTTAATTTATTTGGATTTTTGTGTATTACGTAGACTCAAATCTACAAATCTCCCCTCGAATCGATTTCTTGATTAAAGGAGCCGCAATGAACGTGGAGTGAACGTTCTCGATGACTTTAGAACGTTGGTGGAACACCAAAACGTTCAAGAGGGTTTAATCTTGAAAACAAGCAAATATATATGATACGTAGATAATACTTGGGCGGCAAACCCTCGATTAGCCCTCTTTCTCAAAACACGCACAAGCAAGCGGGGGAAACGAGGCGGCGCTAAGCACTTAAGAGCCTTTTTCCCTTAGGTCGTGAAATACAACCGCCTTATACCCACCTTATAGTTTGTGTTAATTGAAATTAAGCCACACAAAATTATTATCTATTTTGCCTTTAAACTTTTGCTTTGGATTCGGATACAATGATCGAGTGATGAAATCCCGAATCAAGTTTGCGTTTTCACGCTTTTGGAGTACTTGTGTATTTATTGTTCTACGTAAGTAGAATATAGTAATATATTCACAAGAAAAATGAAAATGATAATGGGATACCTACAATATAGTAAAGATTGTTGTGTGTTTAGTTTAGGAACACTAAACACGATTTATTTGGATATTATACTATAAAAGTGAAAAATAACAAAAATGAGTATGAACGTCATTTACGCTTTCCAAAAATTGAAAATAAAAAACCCACTACTCACACAAACACGATACTAATAATGGCACACTAAAAATACCTCCCCGGCAGCGGCACCAAAAATTGATGTATATAAATCGTACACGTTTAGGAAAAACGCGTGTGGCAAGTATTAAGCGTTACGATTTAATTAAAACCCGTAAAACCGAATAAATACGGGTTCGTTCTCGAAAGAGGTGTGTGTATTAAGAGTGCCAATTATGTAAAATCAATTTTTGGATTAGTGTCGTTTTTGGGTAAAGAGAGAAAAATTAAAGACGAGCTACGACTACGATTAAAGTACGACGATTTGACGTAAAACGCGAACGTAAATACGTAAAACGTGACAAAATTAAAAATTAAACATAAAAATTAATTAAAATTAAAACTAAGTCTAAAATAATATAAATAAGAATAAAAATCCCATAAATAATTTTTAAAACCTTTTATTAATTAAATAGTCAATTTTAAATGCTAATTAAAGCCCTAAAATTAAATATAATTAAGAAAAAGCCTAAAATATTATTTTATTGAACTAAAAACTCACTTATATTGTTTAAAGACTAAAAAATCTTTTCTAAATTTTCAAAACTATTTTTCTATTTTTAAATCACTAAAAACAATTTTTAAACTAAATTAATGATTAAAAATATTAAAAAATAATGCTAAAATTAATTTGACTTTTTGAAAAATCCTAAATTATACTAATGAACAGTATAAAAATGAAAAAGTTTGAAAAAAGTAAAATTTTTCACTAAAAGACAAAACATAATTAATAAAACCCTTATTAAACTAAAATTAATTCTAAAAATTAATAAAAAAGTGAACAGTGAAATATTTTTAAACAAAAAATCTTAAAATACTTTTCTAAATCTAAGAAAATTTTTGAAACTGAAAAATATTGAGTTTTTACACTAAAAGACAAAAACAGTAGATTATAAATTGATTTAAAATGCAATTAAATCTAAAAACTAAAAGATGAATAGTAACAAGAAATTAAACTTAGTAGAATAATCAGAATTAAAATAAGAAAAATTACAAAATTGAAATCAGTGAAAAATTCCTAAATATGACCACTAAAGAAAAAATAATTAAGATCTGATGTTGACACTTTGGTAGATTTTGTCTGCTTGTGTAGCAGTACCAACAATAACACTAGCAGTGGGAACTTGGTTCCCACCGGTAGTTATAAAAATTGGGTCTGGATGGTAATAAGCTTAGGAAAGCTTATTTGTTTGCTTTTTCTTGGACAATAAGGCAACCCTACACTCAATGTAGTGTAGGGAGTCTAGAAATGCAATAAACACACAGGCTTACTAACAAAAATCAAACAAAAATCCCCAAATGGGGTTACTGTTAATCAGAAAGGTGGTCTTGGGCTATTTGCTGATGCAATTGGTCTTTTTGGTGTGTTTGGCTCACCAAACCTTGCTCAATTCTTTTACAAATCACAACAAACCAAGACCTATCTCTAAATCCAACCCAGATCTAATCAGCTGCAAGAATTGGATGGCCAAATTACACTAAAACAGGCAGACTAATGACTTACTGGTTTTTTGGCTACTTACTACCAATTTAACATGCAAACTCCTTTAAAAACCTTCCAAACTCAGAACAAACTACAAATATCCTACTAGTACCACTAAAAGGTGTGTCTAAGCAGTCTTTTAAACCAAAGGCTTGTCAAACACTTGGCTTAAACCCTTATCCCAAACAACCCTTAAACTTCTGAAAATGGACATAACAAAGAACCATGGAGCAAATCTTGGACAAACTGATATTAACCTATCTAGACATGCATATTAAACATAAACAAGCATAATTCAAAGCTTAAACTAACATGAAACTAGCAAACACACAAAACCATAAGACTTCTCTTAAAACTCAAAAAATTAGAAGCAGGGTTCAAGCCAAAAACTACCTGGCTGATGCCTTCTCTTAGGTCTTTCTTGGGATTATGAAAGGCTCATGAAAATGTAAAGATGGCTTGTTGGAGGAATCCAAGGTGGACCCTAAGCCTGAATATCTTCAAAAGTAGTAAAATAAGAAATGAATGCAAATGAGAAGGTTGAAATGATGAGATTTATTGCTTCTTAATTCTGCACAACCACAACCAACAGAAAACAAGTTCAAGTATCAAAAGCTACAAGCTGTTAGCTTGTAGTTTATGATACAGTAAGATGTAAGTAGAAAAAAAACTCATAAAACTGATTTTTTGAAAAAAAACAACTTGAAACCAAATTTACTTGAAACCTTATGAATCAAACTAATTGTGAACAACTCTAAACAAAAAACCAAGCTCTTTGATTCCACTTACACTTCATCATTGAGCTTGGTTTTATGTTTCATGAAAAATCTTTAAAGGAACAAAAACGTTTCATGACAAAACTTTGGTAATCTTAAAAGCTAAATTTCCATCACAAGTAACCTTAACTTAATTTAAAATGACGAAATAAAGGAACTCAGTTTGCAATATGGATTTTAAATACTTTAACTATTCATTATAAAAAGATATTACAAAACTGGAACAAAGCTAAATGTCACAGGCGACATAGCTTTTATAGTACTCAAAAGAACTATCTAGAATGAAATACAAATATGAAACCCTAGAAGACTAAATTCCCAAGTTTGCCCCTGGTGTTCAGTTTGAATTTTCAGTCAAATTGGCCTCTTGTGATTGATGTCGACATGCCAGCTATGAGAAGTGATCTTGGACCGTTTACTTTGGCTTTGGGAGGAAGGAATGTATATGAGTTGTTGATGTTGTCTCATTATGGGGTTTGGGGGAAAGGGACAGGAGAAAGTATGTTGGATTGAACACATGGGGGTAGTGGGGTCGGATTTTATTGTTGGGTTTGGTTAAGGATGGGTTAAATTATGATTCTTGAAACTATGGGGGTAAAACCCTTTGTTTTATGTTAGTTCATCATTAGGGTTCATGTGATGGATTAGGGGTGTTTAGTGGTAGGGAGGATGAATAGTGGGTGTTTCCCTCCCTAATTATATTTATTAAACAGATTTAAATCTATTATATTAATAATAATCAGGGTAGTGGGGAGTGACATGGCGTTGGTGAGGTGGTAGGGAGGGGGTGACGTGGCGTGTGGTGATAGGGTGAGGGGATAAGGTTGTCGGGGTAGGTTAAGTTTAATGGGGGGTTGGTTAAATAGTTTAGGGTTTTGGCAGGAATGACCCCTCCCTTAACAACACCTCTTTATTCAGCTTTGCATACTTGGTCCTTTTGGCTTTTCACATTTAGTCCTTCCCTATTTGCAAGTTTAGTCCTTTGTTAACAAATTGGACTTTAAGGATTATTTTTGTATCTTTTTCCAATCTTCAAGGGCCTTCTTTGAAAATTCTTCATTCTTCAAGTATATATCTTGTATAAATTGATTCTTGGAGGACCAAAGTTGACAAATCCCAAAAGATGAGGGACCAAACTTGACATTCTTCAAAACTTCAAGGGCAATTTTGGAAATTCATGATTCGGGCCCGGTTCTTTGTGCGGCTTCGTTTCCCGTGTTCGTTATTGCTTGATTCTTGTAATCTATTGGTGAATTCACGATATCCGTACCTAAAATACACAATGAACAAACACAAGCATATATTTGGGTATTTTATGACATTTTTAACCGTTTTAAGCCCGATTTGGACGATGAGACTATTTATTTTTGATTAAGTGGGTTATGATCTATTTTTCTTCATTGCATGTTCTTACTATGTGTTTAAAAATGAAGGGAAACAATTAATCAAGTTAGAAACGAATTTTTCTTGTTGTTTTTGTACATTAAACCCCACGGCAAGGGGGGTGTTTGTTTGATTTTGATTTTTGATATATTTTGGTTATTTGGATGCGTTTAAATACATGTTTAGATGGTTTTAAATCTTGTTGGTTAGATTGCATGTACTTTTTATGAAATGGGTTTTTGTGTGAATGAATCATTCAAGTGATTTAGGATGTTGTTGAGGTGTTAGAGTAGTCTATCGATGTTTTTAGGATCATAGGAGTAGTTTGAATGGGTTAAAAATGGGTAGAAATGTGATTTGCAAAGTGTCATTTTTAATCAGATTTTTCAAGGCAATTTTTCATAGATTTAAGTTTGTGTTCAGATTTCTAATACATGATAGAGTTGTAGAGATTGTTTTTATCTTCGTTTTGGTATAAGATAGAGCTTGTAACTCCAAAGAGTCAAAAGTTACGTTAGTTAGAAAATTTTGTGTACCGGGAGATGAAAATCGACATAATCCGAATTTTTGTTCGATTTTAGGTCAAATCTCGGGGACTATAAGTAGAGTTTTAAAATGATTTAGGGCTGTTCTTTAGCTCAAAACTTGAGTATGTGAGTCTATTTTCAAACTTAAATTTTGGTTTTGTAAACGGAAATGGTTAAGTGAGTCAAATTGGTTTTACAATGTAAGGGTGTAAATCTTCAAGGATTTTTAAGGTTGGAAATGAGTTGGGAAGCGTGACTTAAAAGTGATATCTTTTTATGAAATTTTTTATGGTCTTTTTACATGATATAAGTGAAGTCAACGGCGAGTTTCGTAAAAATTCGTGATGTTTAAGTATGAGAATTCAGTCTGTACAATAGGTATGTACCGACAGAATTGTAAATCGGGTAATAGCTTTAATAACGTGTAACAATGAAGGTGTCTAGTAAATATCACTTGTTTGGGATTTTGGCGTGAGTTATATGAACATTTAGTGTTCTTAATTTTGTACATACGGTACTTGAAAGTACTTTAGGGTGTTGATTCATTACGCGATTTGTTTGTTAGGTGTTGTAATTGAATTCAAGGGGTGTCCTTATCGTCGGTGATTGTTTTCCGTCTACGTCTTCGTTAATTCAACCACTACTACTTAAGGTGAGTCTATAGCCTCGCTCTTACTGTATTTTAAAATGATTTTACCCGCGAGGGGGATACATACTATTTAAATGAAAAAGGAACATAAGTCATGAATGATTGTTGAACCCGAATGATGTTTTGATTTATGTTGAGTAGCTAGTTGCCAAAGACCCTAAATTCATGAAACGATAACTATTGGTTGATCCTAGTGTGGATTGGAAATAGCCGCTTGAACAATTGGTAGTACTATTGGGTTGAAGACCCTATGCTAGACGAGAGCTAGTACGTTGAGTACCCTCTGCGGTTGGATAACTTGTGTCAAGAAAAAGGTATGACTGGCAACAAATACCTAAGAGGGGCAATGGTTTCACTTAAATCACGCCGGCATTTGGCGTGGGTGATTAGTTTATGGGGTCGGTGTCATGAGCTTAAACATAATTAAATAGCTAATGCTATGATGAGTAATACCCAATAATAGTTTGTAATGATATGCATACTATTGAATAATCATGAATGAACTTTATACTTATGTTCAATTATGATTTTGTAAAACCTATAGATCTCTCTCAACAATATTTGTTGACGATTTTAAGCATGTGTTTTAGGTAACCGAGGATGGTAGTGGCGAAGCATGCAATGGATGTTGTTGTGGCTTGTGGATGGTCTAACTTGTTTTCCTCCCTTTTTTACAAAGAAAATTTGTATTTTCTTGTATGTTTTGTAAACAATGGGGTTGGTTTTAAACGGGTTGAAATTTGTGGGGACCTAACGTTACTCAGGTACATTTTGGGGTGTGAAACTTTTATACAATTTATGTTTTGTTGTAATTTAAGATGTTTTTAAATTACTTATGGTTAAAACGTCTCTTTTGATTCGTTCAATATGGCTTGTGTGGGATGATTCTTTGACAAACACACAATTGTGATATTCCGCTGCACAAGGTAAATCGAGGGTGTTTTACTGATGACCCCTATATTTCTGGTCACGTCCGTTATCGGAGTTACTGTTGTTATTGCCAGAGTATTTGTTGTCACAGTAGTTGTCACTAACTCCTTGTCTGTCAGTTCCATGACGGTCATTATCATGACCGTGATTCATGTAACTATTCAGCTGAGTGACCGGTTGGTACTGGTTCACACTCTTATGACTGAAACGACAAATATGTGACGTGTGACATATAAATGAGAAGGTAAGGACATGAGATGGGATGGAAGCGTCTGGTGGATGAAGTATATTTCTCGTATGTCGCTCCGGTCCATCGTACTCATCTCTGTTCTATAGAATCTCTAAGTCGCGAGCAACATCATCAACTTGAGCAAAATTGGTAAGTGGAATACGCCTGAGATGATCGAGGATCGACTAGCGATTACACATGGAATACGGTAAATAGAATAGACATGGAATACGGTACATGGAGTACACTTGGATACACATGAGATGATCGATGGGTGTCAACCATCTGACATGATCAAAGTAAGGTAAATGATTAAATGGTTAAAAGACTACACTGAAGGGAACAATATGATAGCCTAGTTAATCTAGCGTAGACATATCTCCACTTGCATAAAGAAGCACCAAAGCATAATTAAACGAAACCGAACAATGACCAGCATTAAAGCATGATTAATGAAAACCAACCATGACTATCATGAAAGCATGATAAAAGGGAATCCATCAATGTCTAACATGAAAGCATAATCAACATGAAAACATAATCAACATAAGGGAGCATCAAAACATAATCAGCATGAAAATGAAATCAACATGAAAGTATGAAAACATAATTGACATAAAGTAACATAAAATCATAATCAACAGAAATTTAACATTGACTAGTGTAGACGACTATGGTTCAATCTACAAAATTCGAAAGAAAGAAAAGTGACTGAGTATGGACGACTATGGTTAAACTCATACTAGCAAAAAGTTCAAGGGAAAATATCATGATTAAACACTGACAACATGTGTCTAAGTAAGGACGACTATGGTGCAATCCATACTAGTCAAAATTCAAAAGGGAATAAACATGGGACTAAGTATGGACGACTATGGTTCAATCCATACTAGTCAAAAATTGAAGAAAAAAAATCATAAATAGGAATCAATAACGTGTGACTAAGTATGGAAGACTATGGTTCAATCCATACTTAGTAAAATTGCAAAAGAAAACATCATGATTAAAAACCAACAAATTTTCTAGAAATACTAACACATGGAAAATAACAAATGTCGGTTTAGGAAGATCCTGGTGACTACCCAGTAGTCACTACAATTTTTAGAGCCTACATGTCGAAGCCTTGGCTCTGATACCATAATTGTAACGACCCACTTTGACAAGCAGACTGTTATGTCACATTTATGGCGTGTCATCAAAGCATAATAAAGGCATAACATCATAAAGACATAAAAGACTAACAAAAAAGCCGGAATCAAACATCAGCTCTCCACATAAACTCAACATAATCAAGAAATAAAGTAGGCTAAAGGACAAAACAAATGTCCAACCAAAGCATAAGTATTAAAATTCATAAGGGACGAAAACTAAGGTAGCTCTCCTGCTAAACACATACTCGCGATGCCAAATATCGTCCTTTGGTACCTGCCGTATGAGACATGAAATAGAAGATACGGCTGAGCAATACGCTCAGTGAACGGATATAATGAAATGATAAGAATAACTTAAAATGAGTAATAAACAATGAAAGCAGCAGAAAATGTGTATGTCCTGGAAAACCTAGAAGATGATTTATAAACAAAAGGAATATTTTGAAAATTATTAAGTTTATACATGCAATATAATTTAAGTTCCCACGAGCTCATATACGTCATAACATATCATCAACGTGCATGACTACATAGAGGGGTGACCTCGTCACGAAATTAGAGGGGTGACATCTAATAAATAATAATCTGGGTGGAGGAATCAAATCTAATATGATGGGGTGTAGAACAAACACCAAACCAATCACCCAGTACTTGTGAAACTGTAAATCATGTAACTAGGATGCACCCATACGCCCCACAAATAACAATAATGGCCAACATGTAACATGGAGGGACACTGCGAGAAATCACTCTCGTCGTGGAAGAGTCATGACACAAGTCCCTCATATGTCATGGTTATGGTACCTCCAAAACTAGGTGGTCATGGTCATGGATATATATATAGCTCGTGAAATATAAAATGATAGCATGGCAAACAATGAAAAGTTTTTATGATTTGAAAACTGGGGAAAACAGACGGCATAGCAAACGGGGAATCCTAATCATGCATAGAAGAGATTTCCTTACTGAAGGACGGAATATACGTACCTTTTGTTCAGTAATCGGCAAACGAGATGAACAGCGAAAAACATACTACTTCGACTTCAAGTAAGCTACATGATTAACGACGTTTATGAGTTGCTTGTTTATGTATAAATTACTTGTTCATATTTTATCTTGCATTTCTTAATATTGTACGTTCATGTGTTCTTGAGTAATGGATTACATGTTTCTTGTGTTATTATACTTGGTATTTCCATAATTAGTAACTTTCCAAAAATAGCAGGTTTTCATATATAGTAACTTTCCAAAAATAGTAAGTTTCCAAAAATAGTAAGTTTCCATAAATAGTAAGTTTCTAAAAATAGTAAGTTTCCATTAATAGTAAGTTTCCATAAATAGTAAGTTTCTATAATTAGTAATAAGCTCGTTTAATATACATAAGTAATAATATCTTGTTCATTGAATAAGCTAGTTTTATAAGTCATGATTTAATATGTATATTAAATAAGCCAATTATCATAAGTCATGGTTAATTATAATTATCATACTAATAAGTCATAGTTTATTAATAAAGTCCATTTCAATAATAACTTTCATATGCATGAAATTAATAATTAATTATTAATTAATACTATGTCTTGACTTAAATTTAATCATTAATTAATAATATATCATGACTTTTATTAATTATTAAATAATAACATGCCATGTATATTATAAGTAATTATTATATTTTAGTATGTCATGAATATAATTAATTATACATTAAGCCTTAAACTTGATAATTAATTTAATCATAATAAGCCTTTTTGTATCAGCCAAACATAATTAAGAAATTTCATTAACCCATGATTAATTATACAATTAGTTTAAGTAATTAACATTTCATAATCCCGAGGCCAGTAAGTCAAAATAATAATCCAAACACCCCTTGGTCATCTCGGTTTAACCGAGCCCCAAAACAAACACCACCGAGACTTAAAAGTCTCGGCTGTTCGAACCACAACACCTCGCAGCCCCTGCTGCGGCTGCCCAGCTCCTGTTCCCACTGTCCAGCCATGGTTCCTGTCGGCAGCACACTTTTTCCCACCGATACCCCTGTCCCTGTTGCCACTATTGGCCGGTTTTCCTACCGTTGTCGTGTTAGGGTTGCGGCTGCTAGAACAAACCAGCCACCGAGCCTTAACGTCGGCGACTGCTGGGCTAATTAACCCACCGAGAGAACCTCAAAGAGGTTCTCGGTTTCCGTGACCAACAACAAATCCCGATTTCATTTTCTTGTTTTGAATTAATAATAACATGTGTACATAATTAAATTTATCCAAAATGGTTTCTTGTAAGAATAAAATAAGAAAAGGGTTTTAGGTAATTACCGAAAAGGTGGATCAAGGAATGATAAACACAATACTACCCGAATGATCAAGATCAAAATTGTTTCCATCTCTCTTTTTCTTTTTCTTGTCGGCGGCTACATAGCCCCATTAGGGTTTTCTAATTATTTTTTTGTTAACTTGTAAAATGAAAAGGAAATGAAGAGTTTTGCTAGTTTAATTAGTTAACGGGCTGGGCTTCGCCCTTATTCTCTTGCAAGGCTTATTTACTTATATGGAGCCCGTTTATTATTTATTTCTTGTCATACTTTATAATCTCGTGTATTCATAGGTTCTTGATTAATACCTTCGTGTTATATCTTGTCGTATTTAATTTCGTTATTTACTTGTCGTGGCATATTTAATTATATGTAATACTTGTCGTGACTTAATTATATACTTTTTATGTTGTAAATTAAATATACTTTATTGCTTGTCGTGAATTCATGATTTTTAAGTCTATGTGTAACAACCCCAAATATTCATAATTCAATTCAGCGGAAGAGTCATTGGTGTTACGGGGTAACACATTACTCAAATCTTAGACAACGATTAAAAATCACGTCGTTTAATAATAATGCATTTTCCATTCATAAATATCAAATTACATAGGTCCTCTGGTCATAATATGTCTACAAATTTACAAAACATTTGAATGGAAATTTTTATTTGAATGCGGGGCATAAATTCTTGTCGTCTTCCCGAGAATTACCTTCAAGTACCTGTGATAAAACATGTTAAAATTCAGCGAAACGCCGAGTGAATTCATAGAGTTTAATAAAAACCATTAATACATATCACCGGTATATAATCATTACCGAAAATCATTTTTTACAATTCTTTGTCGTAGGCCATAAAATAGGCCAAAGACATTTTATACGAATCTTTGTCGTAAATCATAATATAGGCTTTTTCTTTCAAAACCATTATACGAACCATTGTCCTAAAAAACATCATAAAATACGTTTTATAACATTGTATAGAGTTTAATAAAATCCGTTATATGAAAATGGTTAAGTAAAACCAAAACACGAACATAATATCAGTAATAAGACCCCGTATTGCTAGTCAGGTAATATATTATAATTCAATTCGTATAGCAGTATTTTCCTTATTTGATTATTATAAGCCGCATGACATTGTTACTTTTCTATAAGATATATCGGGTAGCTAACCCGTAATTCCTTTGCCCATCTAGAATAGCGTGTCGTCACAATAATCACGCTTATATAAATCTTCTCATACATAAATTCGCTTACCAATCAATGTGGCACGACGGGGATAAACCGTCAAGGCGCGAACTGGGGTGATCTTACCCAAATAGTACTATTATATGCATAAGCGTCTACCAAATCCCGGTATTTCATAATTCATGCTAATGGGACTTTTAGTGACATAACCTAACTAATAATAATCCATTTCATTTCATTCATTGGGTCATATAATCATTCGGGTCCATATCAATAAGCATACAATCGGGACAACTGGTGTCCTATTTTTATTAAAACTAGTATGTTATCTCCCTCGTGGGTTTATAAATCATTTCATCAAACATTTAAAAGAGTGTGAGGCTATGAAATCACATTGGTGTGGGAAGGCGGGTTATCGGCAATTAGGATGTATAGTACATGCCTCGATCACGGGAAACCTAGACAAATAATACTCGGTCTTAGGCTATGCCCAATAAATTTATAAAAAGTTGTTATGTATATGTAATGATGTCATAACATGATGATCATGTGGGGTTTTACTTCCTTATACAACATTACTAGTTGTTTAGTATTAGTTAACTTAGACTTATCATACTAGTTACACTATTTTAACCCATTTACACATTAAGGCCCAATAAGCCTATTAAGAGTCCAATATCATCTTATTAGTATATTTATCTTTTTAAGACCAGACCCATACTCATATGTTGGGCCCAAGTGGGTTAAGCCCATGAGTAAGTCCAATAACATTAAACCAAACTAGTTGGGCCTAGTGGTCTAACAAGGCTAATTTGGCCCATTATGGTACACTAGTTACAAAGCTCGGTTTTTTTCATTTTTACTTGTAAAATGTGTTTACATATCAGTATATGAGTTATAAAAATTTTACATTAGACGGTTCCGACCATCTAAGTTTTATTTGGCGAAAACGTTAATCTTTCGGTTTTAGCCAAAAAGACGTAAAACATATATATAGTTTGTACTTTTAGAAAAACATTTGATTTTTACTTTTATAGAATGCCATGTTTATTTATTATATTATACCAACTTATTTCATAATAGTTATTATTATTTACTAGCCTTTATATACTTATTTTATAATAGTATTTACTTTGAGTGCTCTTTTTATATTATATAGTTTATTAAGAAATCTGATTTCTTATGTCTAGTCCATCATTTTTGCCATATCTTGAGTTCTACAGGGAGATAGAACCTCATGTTTTAACAGAATAAACTACATGATGTGTGCTACAAGTAACTCTTTTATAGCTACTGATCAATCAACTTCTATGTATTTCTAATAATTCGTCCAAAATAGACTATACAGATTTGTAAAACAGACTATACAGATTTTGGGCATATCTTGCTCATTTTAATAATTCGATTGCCTGGCCAACTCACCACATATGTAAAAATCATTTATCTATCTGTATGTCTAATAATCTAAGCCATTTAACCAAGTGACCATATTGGTTCTTACTTTTTTATACAGCCTTTACAACTAGTCATGAATTTAGCATGTTTACTTGTAGATTTTAATATTTTTATCCTAATCTAGTAACACAAAATCCCTACACAATATATTGATCATCATTTATCATCATACACATATACATAAATTGAAGAAAATACATGAATACATTCACAAAACCATAAGGTGAGAGAAAGAGATTGATTCCTATACCAATCAAAATGATGAAAAGATGAGATTTATGATGAACATGACTTGTTCTTGTCACCAAATCTTATGATCTTAGAAAGACCACTTTTAGAAACCTCTAAGTAGATGAACATACTCTTGAAATCAGCCCTTGAAATCCATGTAAACTCCTTTTTACATGTTATGATCACCTCCAATCTACATCTTTTCAAGTAGGCTTTAACATATGTTGATTATAGACTTTGTTTATGGTTAAAATTTTGATGGTGGTGATGTTGTGGTGGTGAATGTTGGACGGAAAGGGAGAGAGAAATAGAGAGAGATTTCTAGTTTTTCATGTAACTAAAATGAAGGAAATGGTTTTGGTTAGTTAGTTTGGTGGTTTTGTAAGGCTAGGAGGACATGTGTCCTCTTAGTTTATGTAAAATTGACACCAAATGTGGTGTTGATAGTTTGTCTTTGCCGCCCATAGTGGGGGTGAGACAAGTGTATACTTGTTTCATCCCCACTAATTTACGGATACTCCTCGATTCTAGTTTCCTTGATTTACGTGCCCTCGGGTCGTTTTACGAAAAATGTTTTTATAAAATATGAATCTACGGCACAAAACGATTCTAATAAAAATTGTCTCATCAAAAACGGAGTTCAAAAGCGTAAATACGTAAACCTGGGGTTTCCGGTTTAATCGTAAAAGACGCTAAATTATGCACGTAAATCCTAATTTCATCCCGTAAATTTGTGAGTTTATGAACCAACACAAATTAAATTCCAAGATAATATTCGAGAATAAATTTATTATTTGAAATGTCGGACTGTTACAAAAACGGAGTATGTAAACGTAAACACGTAACGTAGAGTTCTCCAGTTTAGACGTAGTCGATGCTACTTTAAGACGTTAACCCAAGTTTCTTTCCAAAGTGAGTGAGTTCATAAATTGACAATAAAATAATGATTTTAAATATACTTGAGAATAAAATAACGACCTCAAATTAACGGACTGTCACAGCAGTTACCCCTAAAGAGGATCTTTTTCCTCAAAGATAAATTTATCTTACTACTTGCTTCATATAGAGTCAAAGACATGTGGGAATTTCCTCCACATTCGGTCTTTTCTCTCACGTGTAATTCATTACAATATGCGTGTTTCAATCAACATAACAACGAGAATACGATCGTGCTTAAGTTGACTCACCTTCTCTCTCCATGATGTCCACGGGTTTTTGAGGAAATTCAACTTTTTGCCGACCCAAACTTCATTAAGAAGTAATCCTATTTAAACTTGATAGACAGTTTATCAAGTTCGATATATGGAACATAATTCATGCTGCCCTTGAAGTTCTGGGTAGATCCAACTTATATGCCTCTCGGTCCAAATCTTTACATTATCTTAATAGTTCCATACAACGGTGACTTATTTTCCCATGATCTTTCAGATCATCAATTCATCTTTCCATGGTAAATTTTTTTGGCATAACTTCACTACCCATCCTACACTTCAAAATCTACATCTCACAATGGGTGTATTTTGTAGGGTTATGTTTGTCATCATAGGCAACCTTAAACCTAAAAGACATGTCTAACTCATAATGGGTGTATGTCGGGTATCTTCATCCCAACTCCCACTTACAGGTGTTCTTATATTTAGATCCTCACAAGATTCGATCTTGATCCTAATGCGATAATTATCAATGATAATCTCTCCAAAGGTAGATGCTCATGCTTGACACTACCAAATGTAAATCATACAAGCACAAATCAAGATTTCTAATGTTTGTATCGTTCCTTCACCTTGCCCCTTCGATTGGGGTGGTAAACGGTAATCATATCAAGATTCGTTCCTAATGACCTCTGAAGGAATCTCCAGAAATTCGATGTGAAGCGAGGATCTTGATAGAGATGATTGATACAGGCACACTATGTTTACACAAATCCTTTAAATACAAATGAGCCAACCTCTCCATCTAGAACTTATCATTAATTGGAATGATATGAGCGGATTTGGTCAGTCTGTAGACAATGACCCAAATCAAATCAAATCCAGATGATGACCTTGGAAGATTTGTGATAAAATCCATGGTGATTCTATCCCACTTCCAACAAGGAATAATATGCCGTAAAAGAAATCCTGATGGATTTTGGTGTTTAGCCTTGACCTTCGTAAAAGTTAGAAATTACTAACGTATGAGGCGATGTTTGCTTTCATATTTGGCCATCAGTACAACTTCTTCAGATGAAAATATATTTTATCAGAAATGTCATGAATAAAATACTTAAAATTATGAGATCCCATCATGACTAAATATCACAACCCTCCATATTTAGGTATCCATAAACAAACTTATAAATACTTAGTGCCATCGGCTCCCATCTCTAATGGTTCTCATTAGCCGCTAAACCCTTCATTATCAATATTGTCCTTCTTAAAAGCCTCGCTTGTACATTTTTAATTTTCTCAGGCAATTTATACTTAACGGACATTACTAAGGAACACATCCAATTGGTTCTTTATCCTTTCTACATAATGTGTCAGTAACTACATTCACCTTCCCCGATGAAATAAATATCATGACCGTATTCATTCAAAAATTCTTTCTTCATATTTTCTAAGTTTTAGTTTCGTCTCAACTATTTTATTTATTAGTTTTGCCCAGTCTGACGTTTAAAACGTCGATAAATATTACAAGTAATTAATATATTAAATGTTTAATTTATGAAACGTAAACGTAAAATTTTTAAATTTCTCAGTTCATCCAATTATAGAAAAATGTTTAAAATAAATTTGAATTTAGTTAACATGATCTTCGTTGATCTGTTAAAAATAATTAACAAGATTCGTAAATGTTCGAAAACTCTTTGTTTATACTTTGGTCAAAAAATTTCTTAGTGGAAGAGCAAAAACTGTCGTTCCAAATTACATGTTATGGGTTATATGGTTTCCTCAATCCCTCTTAGGTTGTCTTGAGATATACAAAAACATCTACTCCTAAGGGAGTTTAGTTAAATGATCTGGGTATGAGGGAATAATTCCTTAATAATCCTTCGATAAACATTTGTCAAATATCTTTGCACTTCCTTCTTGGTATAACCCAACGCCTTAATGGCTCCTATCTTTAAAGAGTCATCATACATTCCACTACCATTTATCACGTGGTTAAATTATGTAAAGGATCAAATCTTTAAATCACATGATAAATACTCAGGGTAGTCTACATATGGTGTTGAATCCTAAATCGTTAGACTCAAACAGTCGAAACCATTAAACCTAGAGTAATCATCATTCATATGATTTAACATAGCCGAATAGAACAATAATTAGAACAAGATGTCTAACAAAGACGAATTCTTCCCGAAGGGTTTGTATTATTGATTAACACAAACCGCTCTAGGTGTGTGTACATTCATTCCCACACCTAAAGATCAAAGCAACAGTAGGTTACATTGTAGTAGTGAAAGAATGAATAAAGCCTACGGCTTACACACATGATTTATCAAATTCATGAATGCCACACGTGCATTGGTCAATCCAAACGGTATCACATGAAACTCATAATGTTCATTACGAGTTCTGGATGTAGTGATTGTAATAGATAATCTTCTTTGCGGACGCGAAGTTGATGATAACCATGCTGTGGATCAAATTTTTTGAATATACGCTAGAACCTTGTAAATGATCGAACAAATCTTCCATCTTGGGTAATGGGTATAAAATTTGATCGTCAATTTACCTAGTTCACGGTAATCAACAAATATAAGGAATGATAACACCATATCTCTTCATGATGACGAGATCGGTAGAATAAAACCTTTTTTCGACAACTTTCTCAGTTGAACGGTAACTCTTTTGATTCAGTTGGTGCTGACGTATAGTACACATGCCAAAGGTGCAGCACCGTGAATATAATCAATACCAAATTAAACTTGCCTTAATGGCGAAAGTCTAGGTAATTCATCAGCAATTACCTCATAAAGTCTCAGATAACAGGAATATCTTTTAATAAATTCACTTTAGGTTATTTCTAGATTACAAGATCTATGACTAGTTCATAACCATTCATAGTATAATTTCAAGCCTGAATGCAGGACACGATTTCCCATCAGAATTATTTAGATCACCTTTGATAATCAACATCTTATCGTTTAGGGGATTTCTACTCGGGTTCCCATCAATTAAGACAATCTCATCATGTCATAATCGACCAATCCATCCTAATGGCATTACCAACTTTCCAGTTCTATTACCGTTGATAAGATGAGAACTTCTCAAAAAGGCTAAGAATAACTCATAACCCTTCAAAAAATCAAGGATATCTGTTGACATAACTACCATTAAAAGAGTAAGGTCAACGCATGATTTACACGAGAGAATGTCAAATTATACAAACACGAAAATATTAACGAATATGGATACATTCCATGTTTTCATGATTTATGTATGCATCCGGAAGCACCTCGGATCGTTACCCATGTCATTCAAATGGAATCTAATCAACAGAAATGATAGGAACGTCGATACACCCAGTAGGGTATCAACACTCGATAATTATAAAATTTTACAAATAATCTTATCATGAGAGAATTTAACAAGAAGGGGGGGTTGTCAATTGTGAAGTAAGACAATATCAACATATGAGTAAATTCGATTCGGAAAAATAAATGGTATGGGCACATCTGTAGGTGTCCCTAACAATATTTCCCTATTTTGCACTTCTTGCATATCTCATAGAAATTCAATCTTTCGCAATTACAAAAAGAAATGTAATGTTTAGTAACAATTTCATGGTGACTACTAATCAGCCTTGCATGGTCCCATCCAAATTGTAAGTAGGCGCGCAACTATATACAATTTAGGATTAACGATGCAATACTCAGTTCGTCAAAACTTTGTCATCATGTTTAAAATATATATATTTTCATGCTTAATTTTGAAATAAGAATCAAAATGAATTTACAGAGATGTTCTTCGTTAAGGAAGCAATTAAATTATCCAAGGTGTTTCATAAACAACTTTATTCGATATCAATTACTTATAAGTCTCACTTTGAATAATTCATATGGTGAGGAAAATTCAATTTTTCTCAAGGGACACTTTTTTAACTTATAAAAACAATGAGTGATCTACAAAAGAGTGATGAAGAGTTGTTCACCAAGAACTAACTACGATATGATAGGAATGAGCTTAGCCAATTATTCATGAGGTTCATGACCTCGATGGTACTCAGAAATACAAAGAGAAGAATCTACAACGCAACTCTATCCGAAATGAGTACTTATTTCAATGGTTGCATCATTGTACCGTCACACATTACGTGTCGCCATGTCATACATTACGTGTCGCCATGTCAAACATTGTACCGTCACACATTACGTGTCGCCATCTCATACAATTCCAAGGACTCATCCTACCAACTGATGTCTTAGTTAAGTCAGGGATTTTTAAAAGATACCACAATGAATACTAATCTAAAAGAGTCATTAGGTGTTCCACCTGTCCCAGAAGATCCATCGGTTCCAATTCAGAAGAAGATTTCTTCAATTTATTTCTTGGACACTGAGCATCCTCGTTTGTGGACAATGGCCTAGGAACAACCCTTATTACGAACAAACAATCATTTAAAACTTTATAATTCACCTACAGGACTTAACGACTTCCTCTTAACAATCTCGTATTTCATACGAGTTAAATTTGACTTTATTCAAGTTTCAACCAACTTATACTCAATGCGACATCCTACCTCATTCTCCAATACTTTCAACCTTATTCTTAGACCTTGAAAGGGCAATAAAAGCTCGATATAAACAACACTTAATTTCCAATCCTATAGCTCTTACAACAATAGTTATCAAATGAGTCACTAGTATGAAATGACTCACACATTCAATTAGACTTCTCGGAAAGGTACTAGTGGCATGAGGCATTTGGGTAATGGTTCCAGTGACATCCTCAAATGCAACATTTACCCTTTTAATTTTGAAATTTAAGAATTGGGTGACACCGAATCAGATGACACCTTCTCGGGTGGTGAGGTTTTGTCAAACTCCACTCTATAAGGAAATATCGTTATGACATCGGTATCAGATTTAATCTCGCCAATTCTTCTTCAAGATTTCAATCAACTAATATCAACATTTCTACAAATATCAATCATTTTGTTGGGATCATAAATATCCACAACTTGGTTTAGATCTTGAATAGAGATTTCCTACATTAATAGCTTTGATTGATTTTCTATGGGAGTTAGGATTCCTTGTGACAATCTACGTCGTATAAATATCTCGTATAAGTATTAAAATAATCATCAAATAATCATGTAATCAAATTACAACATATATATATAATCTAAGTTATATATATATATATATATATATATATATATATATATATATATATATATATATATATATATATATATATATATATATATATATATATATATATATATATATATATATATATATATATATATATATATATATATATTAAAATAACACTTCTCAGTCTGGCCTTGTCGGTAACTCGGGAATTCTTCGGGACCGTTATAGTCAAAACATTTTTAAACATTTTACTCAAAATATTTATTTTAAAAATATTTATGGTTAAAAGATTTTGAAACGTTTTATTCAAAACCATGGTTTTTAAATATCTTTCGTTCTCTATAACGAGAGCTCTCATGCCAAACTGTAACACCCTCAAATATTCATAATTCAATTCAGCGGAAGAGTCATTGGTTTTAAGGGGTATCACTTTACTCAAATCATAGACAACGCTTAAAAATTGCGTCGTTTAATAATAAAGCATTTTACATTCATAAATATCAAATTACATAGGTCCTCAGGTCATAATATGTCATACAAATTTTCAAAACATTTGAATGCAAATTTTTATTTGAATGCGGGCCATAAATTCTTGTCGTCTTTCGAGAATTACCTTCAAATACCTGAGATAAAACATGTTAAAAGTCAGCAAAACGCCGAGTGAATTCATAGAGTTTAATAAAAACCATTAATACATATCATCGGTATATAATTAGTAACGAAAATCATTTTGTACAATTCTTTGTCGTAGGCCATAAAATAGGCCAAAGACATTTTATACGAATCTTTTTCCTAAATCATAATATAGGCTTTTGCCTTCAAAACCATTATACGAACCATTGTCGTAAAAAAACATAATACAATGGGTATTATAACCTTGTATAGAGTTTAATAAAAACCGTTATATGAAAATGGTTATGTAAAACCAAAACACGAACATAATATCAGTAATAAGACCCTGTATGGCTAGTCAGGCAATATATTATAATTCAATTCGTATAGCCATATTTTTCTTATTGGATTATTATAAGCCGTATGACATTGTTATTTTTCTATAACAAATATCGGGTAGCTACCCCGTAATTCCTTTACCCATCTAAAACAGCGTGTCGTCACAATAATCACACTTATATAAATCTTCTCATACATAAATTCGCTTACCAATCAATGTGACACGACAGGGATCAACCGTCAAGGCGCGAACTGGGGTGATCTTCCCCGAATAGTACTATTATATGCATAAGCGTCTACCAAATCCTGGTAGTTCACAATTCATGCTAATGGGACTTTTAGTGACATAACCTAACTAATAATAATCCATTTCATTTCATTCATTGGGTCAAATCATTCCGGTCGATATCAATAAGCATACAATCGGGACAATTAGTGTCCTATTTTTAATAAAACTAGCATGTTATCTCCCTCGCGGGTTTATAAAACATTTCATAAAAAATTTAAAAGAGTGAGAGACTATGAACTCACATTGGTGTGGGAAGGCGGGTTATCGGTAATTAGGATGTATAGTATGTGCCTCGATCACGGGAAACCTAGACAAATAATACTTGGTCTTAGGCTATGCCCAATAATTTTATAAAAAGTTGTTATTTATATGTAATGATGTCATAACATGATGATCATGTGGGGTTTTACTTCCTTATACAACATTACTAGTTGTTTAGTATGTTGATCCCAAACTTATATCGATTTAGCTTGTGCAAACGAGATTAAATCAAGTTAAACACGTAGAGAAACATTGTTGTGTATAAAACAATTTAAGTATTATGCGGAATTAATACTCAAACAAGAACACACAAACAATGTAAACCAAACATTCACTTTGATTGATAAGAACAAACTTTCTTACAATGAAAGTGTTAAACGTGTGAAAACTTATATTGAAACAAAACCTAAAGGTCTCCTTTGATAGACTAAGAAGCCTTGTACAAGAGTCTACGTATCATCTATTATAGGTAAAGATAAATATAGAAAATACATTGTTGATCATATCTTTACTAGAAACAAACTAGAAACATAATACGTGTAGACTAAGTCTTCTATCAGTGCTTGACTTCATCATATCAATGCTTGACATCTTCTTATCAACGCTTGTTCTGTCAACGCTTGTTTTCTTCTTATCAACGTCCCGATTACTCTTGTCAGCGTCCAAGTGTACTGGCTACATTTTATTCCCAACAATCCTCCCCTAAACTTGATATCTACTCTAGCAATCAAGTTTCTGAATAAAAACTAAGAACTAGGAGGATGCTTACAAATCTTATCATATTGGTAATAAACATGCATAATCAAATCTTTGGCCACATCACTTAAATAATCAATCTCCAGCTGTGTTGTCTTCATCTTTTCCAAAACTTCTTTGGACATGGGATACTCAGCATCTACAAGAAGATACTCAGCAAACTTTGTAGAACTCAAATAATACACACCAGCAGCTGGATACAAACGCCATTGAAGTCTACTGATATCATCCTCAAGATCCTTCCAAATAGGATCTTCTTCTTCTGGTGCACACATTCTCTTGAATGTTGACCAAAGCTTTATTCCATTGACTGAAGTAGGTGCATCAGTCTTATACTTGGCCATTAATAACCTCCAAATGTCTGCCAAGTCTTCCCTATCCATACATGCAAAGAGAGACATAAGAGTAGTAAATGTGTGTACCTCTTTCCCATATCTGCCAATCATCCAAAACCCACTTGCATCTTCTTCATAGCTAATGATAGGGTTTCTGGAATCAAGAGGTAACACTTGTACCATATCTGAAGCTTCCATGGGTGAGAGCTTAATGCTCCTTCTTATAACAGCTTCACTGGGAGTCACTTTATTTAAATCTTTAGGATACTCAAGTGGAACTCCCTTCTTCAAAGGCCTTGGAACAATCATAGCCTTTTGAATCTCTATCTCTTCTGTAAGTTCTTCTCTCCTTTCATTTGAGAGAAGTCTGATAGTATTCATTTCCTGCACTATTTCCCAAATGGGATAAGCCTTATACTCCAATTCTTCAAAGGATAATCCTTGCAATTTCTGAAAGGTCCATCCTGTTTGATGACATATGAGTAACATGTAGTAAAGCTCCCTTTTATCTCTCTTCAGCAATGAGAAAACATTGTTAGCCTTATGCTTCAGAATTACCTTGCAATCTCTTTGAAATCTTAGAAGAATATCTAATCCCCAAATTTGATCTGAAATTGTCATATCTGGATTCTCCATAACCTTATCTTCCCAAGCATGGTACATCTAAGCAACTTCTGGCATATCATAATCTACCTGCAACTTTAACTCTCTAAGTTTCTCCCTTGCCAACTCATCACCATATTCAAGTCTTTCTGGTTGTTCAATTATCATAACACTTGAATCTAAACTGTCATCATCACTTCCTTCTTGTTCCTCAAAAGTAGCAACAAATGGTGATTCACGAACCCTCTTCTTTTCTTGTTCCATAAGTTGTGCAACCAACTTTGAATCAAACTCTACTTGTGCTGCATCCTTTGGAACTTCTGTTTCTACCATGATTCCTTTACCCTTATCTAATGGATCAATGATGGGTAAAGATGATGATGGTACCTGTGAAGACACTTTCTTATCAACCATATCTGCAGGTCTGTCAACGTTCAAATCCTGTTTGTCAGCGCCCAACTTACTCTTGTCAGCGCTTGGTGTGTCAGCGTCCAAAACCTGCTTGTCAACGCTCACCTTACTCGTCTCAGCGCCTCTTGTGAACTGCTCAATCATTGCTTTAAAGGGCAAGTTCAAGTTCGTAGGAGTGACCAAAGATGCATCAAAACCTGGTTGCTTCTTCAATTCAGTAAGAGCTTCAGTCACACCCAAAGATTCTCCATCATGTGAGCCTTCGTCACTCACATGTATCTGCTCATCATCCCCTTTGGAAGAATCCTCCATACCACGCCTATTGTTAGCATCCTACAAAAGAACAATCCTCTCCCTCAATTGCTTAAGTTCAAGGCCTTGTGTGTTGAATGTTTGTACCAAGTCTGTATTTTGCTTTTGCAAGCTAATGCAGACAGCCGTCAATTCCAACATTGTGTATGGTTCCAATCTGCCCTCCTCTGGAATGGGTATTTGACCTCCCAAAGTAGAGTCATGGGGCATGGATGAGGTCTTAAAGATGTTAGGACTGGCTTGGCCTGCATCTAAGCTAGCACCAATAGTCCTTTGGTGTTTTTTCCATCCTATAGTCTGGGGGTGGAGAAGATCATGTGGATTGGGTGGTAGTTTGAAGGTTAAGGGGTGTTTGGGTCTGTGATGGAAATGTGTCAACGTTTGGATTAGTAGTGTCAACGCCAACATTTAACGTGTCAGCGTTGAAGGATTCTTGGTCAAGTTCCATGTGTTGAGATGAAGGTAAGGGATCTTGTATTGGGTCAAGTTGTGGGTCAGGGTGAGGTTGTTCTGCTGTAATAACAGCAAGCATAACTTGGGTAAGGGGTAAGTCTCTGTGAGGGGGTGAATTCATCTTACTAAAAATAGCTTTCTTTTGCACAGGGATCTCATAAAAATCATCATGATCCCTTGTGCAATATCTTTACTCATCAAAAATCATTTGCAAAAATCTTGGGTAAGCCAAAGTCATCTTATTACCCTTGTTTTTACACATGCCATCAAAAATCAGTTTAGAAAAATTATACTTTTGCCCATTTGTAATACACACAATTGCACTAGCAATTGATGTGTTACTTTCATTGTGTGCAGTACATTTGGGACTCAAACATTGAAGGATGACATGTATTAAGTACTTCCAAGCTGGGGGAATTTCCTGTTTATGATATTTGTTTAAAGTTCCCTATTCAGGGAAAGGATAACCCAAAGCTTGGAGTCCTTGTTCTATTTCACCAATGGGAATAGTGGTTATACCATCTGCATCATTAAGATGCAAAGCCTGGCGAACCAAGGCCTCAGTAACCACCCAAGAACGCCCATGAACAATAGCTGTTAATGTAGTCACATTATTAAGCATTGAGGATCTGACAGTGTTCCAAAACTGTTTAATATGAGTGACAGGGATGAGAGGAGCATGAGAAAGAGCATATCGTAATGGAGATGCATTCAAATACGACACCATCTGGGTGTATTGAGGAAACAGAGCATCATCAACCTCTAAATAAGCAATCATATTATGTTGACTTATGAATCCCAACACCAAATCACTTGGTTTAAACTTAGGCGCCATTGATGTAGAAAGCTGTTTGTGAAAGATTGCAAAAGATGAATTATAGGAGAAAATTGTTAGACAAGAATATGAGAATACCCTGTTTAAAAATTAGGAGCCAAATATATAGGAGTGATAAGCACATGTGATTGGTCAAAAATGAGGCAAGTATTTTCAAAATATAATGATGAAAATATTGAAAATAAAATAAGTTATCTTGTGCATTAGTTAAAAGTTATCAACTCCCAAAATTACGGCCCCAATTTTCGTCAAAAATAACAACTGGGTAGGACCCAATGAGTGTCAACGGTCAAAATAACCCATCAACGCCCAACGGCTATATTCTTGTCAACGTTGGTAAAAGCCATGTCAACGTCTAAACTGGTCACAACAACGCTTGGAAAATATTTGTCAGCGTCCAAAAATAAAAATAAGAAAAATGAAAAAGGACCTTAACAAAGTAATTTATCCTAGTGAAGATAACCTATAAACTGAAAATTACTATAGGGCGACAAGCACTGTCCAATTATGCACACTTGCTTATGCAAGATAGACATAATAGTCCTCTAGTATCCCTTGCTAACCAAAATTCTTAACAGTTAAGTTATCTCATAAAATCCATTGTAACTCCCATGTAATCCCAATATAAATCATACCCAAGTCTCCCAACAGACCACATCCAATTCTAAGCCAAAAAGGTCTTGGCAGCATGCATAGTATATCAACTTTGCATGCTACAGTGCCTCATGAGATAGTAAAATAACTCATACTCACCAGTGGACACAATCTAGAATTTTGATAAGAGTATCATAAGAATACCCAAAAGTTCTAAAGGTTCCTAAAGCTCCCCTTAAACTATGATACAAAAGTTGCCAAATAATATGCATGTAAATAAAAATTTATGTCAATATAGGAATATAAATATTCCAACTATCATCCATAAATTGAAACATGCACCAATGATTCTCCAAGGATCCATAAGCAACTCTGTATCCAATGGTACAATGCTAACAACGCCTGCACAATTAGATCAAAAACCACAAAACTAACATGTTGCTGACAATGTCACGATAATACTTATCAGCGTTAAAATAACCTTTGTCAGCGTTAGACAAATAAAGTGGAAAATCTAATTTCACATAAAGACCAATAACAATGCATATCTTGTACATACTTTTACAAATAAGTTCCTAAAACACATTTTAAGTAAGATTGATCATTCCAATACTTGTTACCAAGTATTGAAATCTTCCAGTATCAAAAGGTTTAGTCAATAAATCAGACACATTATCTTCTGTGTCAACCCTATCTGGTTGTATTAAACCTTTTTCAAAACAATCTCTTATAAAATGATGTCTAATTTCTATGTGTTTTGTTTTAGAGTGATGTACAGGATTTTTAATAATGCATAAAGTACTGTTATTGTCTACAAAAATCTTGGTATGCATGAAATTATACCCATAATCCAACAGCTGTTTCTGAATCCGTAAGACTTGTCCACAACAAGCAGCTGCTGCAACATACTCTACTTTAGTTGTAGAATTGGCCACCACTGTTTGTTTCTTGCATTGCCAAGAGATCAATCTACTCCCAAGAAACTGACATCCACCAGTTGTGGATTTTCTATCAAACTTGTCACCACCATAATAGCTGTCTGAATATGCAATAAGCTCCAATGGTGAATCTTTTGGATACCATAATCCCAGGACTGGATAAAATCTAAGGTATCTAAAGATCCTCTTGACAGCATGAAGATGACACTCTTTGGGAGTCACTTGATGGCGTGCACATGCTCACACAGCAAGCATAATGTCAGGTCTTGAAGCTATGAGATACATCAATGAACCAATCATTGATCTATAGTGCCTGACATCCACTTCTTTTCCATCTCCAACTTTTTCTCAAGGGTGTTCTCTATCCATAGGAGTGCTAGCCCTTTTCTCATGTGGAGAAAAGCCAAATTTCTTCAAGATTTCTGCTACATATTTATCTTGAGAGATGAAGATACCATCTTCTTTCTACTGAACTTGTAACCCTGGAAAGAAGTTCATCTCCCCCATTGCACTCATCTTGAACTTGTCTGTCATAAGCTTGGAAAAGTCTTCACTCATCTTTGGACTTGAAGAGCCAAAGATGATATCATCCACATAAACCTGGACAAGTAAGAAATCCTTACCAGTCTTCTTTGTAAATAAGGTCTGGTCTATGGTGCCCCTTTTAAATCCATTTCCACCAGATAGGTGGACAATGTGCCATACCATGCTCTTGGGGCTTGATGAAGTCCATACATAGCTTTCTTGACTCTATACACCTTGTCTGGATGTTCTGAATCTTCAAAACCAGGAGGCTGCATAACATAAACCTCCTCTACAATTGTGCCATAAAGAAAAGCACTCTTCACATCCATTTGATAGACTGTAAAGCCCATACAGGAAGCATAGGCTACAAAGATCCTTATATCCTCAATCCTTGCAACTTGTGCAAAGACCTCCTCATAGTCTATCCCTTCCTCTTGTGTATATCCTTGAGCCACTAAACGTGCCTTGCTTCTGACCACAATGCCTTTTTCATCCTTTTTGTTTCTAAGAACCCATCTTGTCGCAATAGGTCGGACATGTCTGGGACAATCAACCAACTCCCAAACATCCTGGATAGCAAATTGGTGAAGCTCATCTTGCATTGCTTCCCCTAACTTGGTTCTTTGAGAGCATTAAAAATGTTCTTGGGTTCCTGTTGTGACAGAAACAGGCAAACAAACATGCTTGAACAAGAGGGGTATCAACCTTCTTGTGAATATTGGCAATAAATCCTCCAAGATTCTGATGAGATCTTCTAGTATGAACAGGAGACATCACATCACCAATAATGAGAGAAGAAGGGTGATTTTTGATTGTAGAAGTAAGCACTCCTTCCTCAATAAGTGTGTTGTCCTCAATCTCATCTTCCATGTAACCAATATCCTCTTCAGACTCTCTTCCATTAACATCTGAATGAATCTCTCCATTTCTGTTTGAAGGTTCACCTTGTTCAAAATTATTGGAAGAGAAAATATGGTCAAAAGAGCTGTCAACGATTGGTCCAAGGTTGTCAGCGTTTGAGCCATCAACGCCTGAATTTGTCTTGTCAGCGCCAGATTTTCCTTTGTCAGTGTCTTAAAGATCATGCATGTTGTCAACTGGTGATACTTGGGGACCACCATTTTCCTTTCCATCAGCAGCAAATGCATCTCTCCATATGGGAATAGTAACAAACTCAAGTATGGGTTCTGATTTGTCTGCTTGTGATCCAACCTCTTCATTAACCTGTGTACCTGAAACATCAACAACTGGTTCTTCCACAATATTTGAAGTTACCTTCACAATGTTTGGATTAGTAACAGGCATATAATTCAAAGTCCTAGATAGAGGTTCCAAGTCAAATAACCAATTTGGACCACTTTCAGGATCACTAGGTTTACTTTATAAAAACCTAACATGTACTTTTTCAAGTATAAGTTTTTCTTTCTTAAGGTAAACTCTATATCCTCTACTCTACACTGAATAATCCATGAAGTAACCTTCATCACCTTTAGCACTAAACTTACCTAAGGCATCACTAGTGTCCAGCACAACTACATGACATCCAAAAGGTTTAAGAAAACCAATATTGGGTTTTCTTACCCAAAGTAACTCATAAGGTGTTTTGTTGTGAACCTTGTTGACTAATGCCCTATTCTGAACATAACAAGCTGTATTCACAGCCTCAGCCCAAAAAGCAATAGGAAAATGAGCATCAGCCAACATGGTCCTGACTGCTTCTATGAGGGTTCTATTCTTTCTCTCAGCTACCCCATTTTGTTATGGGGTTCTAGCTACACTAAACTGCTTAGTAATCCCTTTCTTGGCACAAAAGTCATCCAAAAACTTATTTCTAAAATCACCACCATTATCACTTCTAAGCATCTTAACCTCATTACAAGACTTCTTTTTTATTTGGGTAATGAAGTTAATCAAAGTATCAGCAGTGTCACTTTTCAAAGCTAAAAAGAAAGTCCAAGTAAATCTAGAAAAATCATCAGTGATGACAAAACAGTAAGATTTACCATTTAAGCTTTGTATATTAGTTGGACCAAACAAGTCCATATGTAGCAAGTGAAGTGGTTTAGAACTAGAGTGCACCTGTTTAGACTTAAATGAGACCTTGTCTTGTTTACCTTTAAGGCATGCAACACAAGAGTGGTCATTATGGAAAGCCTTTTCAGGCAAACCATCAACCAAACCATGTCTCACAAGTCTGTTTATATTTTTAAAATTAATGTGCCCTAATCTCCTGTGCCAAAGATTACTCTCATCAACTGAAGCCTTAGCATATAGACATGACAAATTATTATTCATCCTAATTCCATTAAGATTCACATTATAAATGTCCTTATGCCTAGGTGTTCTATAATCAATGAATTTCTTATTTGGTATTTTAAAATCTTTGCTCAACACCAAGCATTCAGTATCAGTAAAAAGAACCTTATTTTTGTTATCACAAACTTGTGATACACTAAACATATTATAGTCAAGTTCTTTTACCAGAAACACGTTTTCAAAACGCAAATTGTTGGTGAGAAGAGTTCATTTGCCGGTGATAGTTCCATATCTGCCTCCAAAGTAAACTTTGTCACCATCCTTAATGGGAGTGAAGTTTGTGAGATAATCTTCCTTCCCAGTCATGTGCCTAGAGCATCCACTATCCAAATAGACATAATCATTAACCTGCTTTTGAATGCCCTGAACATAAAGAAAACAAAATAGTTTTCTTTGGGAACCCAAGCCTGAACAGACTTGGATTCATTTGGTTGTTCAACAAGAACAGATTTAGTCTTTATGACAACCCCTTGTTCATCCCTTTTTGGATTAAACACCCAGTTAAACCCAATTGGTTTTGTTATGACCTTTGAAATATAATGAAATCTGTTACAGGTCATAGAAATCCTATCTGAATTAGGGTTTTGGTCTTTCTTAAGTCTTCATGTCAAGCTAGAAGAAACTTTAGACCCCTTTCACTTTGGTTGCAAATATTTTCCAGTATTTGGTCTGGCAACGTTTCTGTTAGCGTTTGATTTGGTCTTGTCAACGCTACAATTACCCTTGTCAGCGTTGAACCTAGGGTTTGCTACAGGAACACATTGTCTATTAGACCATGTATTGGTCTTCTGAAAAGGTCTTTGTCCATAAGTATTAGACCCTCTAGTAAAGAATGGGGCTGGTATAACAACTTGTGGACTTTGCTGGACAAAAGATTTGGGTTTGATAGTATTTGACCTTTTGTCAGCGTTGACCTTTGAAGCATTGACACAATTATAGGCTAAATGTGAAAAACTACCACAAGTATAACAGGCTTTTCTAGACATAACTCTAGGTCTAGAAGAAAAGAAACCTGTTCCATTATCACTAATTTGGCTTTTTGGTGACCTACGTTTTCTATACATTTCTGCATATTTAATATTAGGTTTTATATCAACGTTTAAGTCAAGGTCAACAGTCTTGCCAGTGATTAGGTTTGTCACTTTAATGGGTGTAGACCCATTTGGGCTATCACTAAGCATGCCACCCTTAACAAACAAGGTAGGGTTAGCTTTCTTCCATTGGTCCAAATCAGTCAACTTCTGCCTATATTCCTCTATTGGGGTAAGAACTCTTGGTGGAGGAATAAATTCCTCTTCTTGGATTTCTGGTAAACCAGTCTAAGATAAGTCCTTTCTTTGGACACCATAGAAGTCCCCAACAAGTGGTGGAACACCAGCATACTCTTTCATCCCAATCCCAGTCATATCCCTAGAATCCCTTTGTTCACTAACACATTTTTCTAGGGTTTGTGAGGCTTTATCAAATCTCTGAATTTTAAGGTCTACATTATCCTTATTTTTGATAGCCTCATCTAACTTAGCCTGTAATTCAGCATTGACTCTCTCCATGATGTTTCTAATATCAATACTAGAATTAAATCATGTTTTAAAATATTGATTTGATCTTTTAGGTCAAGCTCCATTTTCTTATACTCAGTTATAGTCTTTTCAGTTTGGGTAAGAGCAAGTTGATAGTTAGACAACTTGCATCTTTCATTAACCACATCTGTTGTCAAATTTAAAACTTCTTTGTTAAGTTTTTTAGTGCTTAGACGACAACCCTTACTACAAAATGCATCATCATATACCTCATTGTCTGATGAAGATGAGGAGTGTGCCATGAGAGCATAGTGAACATGCTCTTCTTCTTCCTTTTCTGCAACCAAAGCTTTGTTCTCTTCCTTATCCTTAGCCAAGTAGCTCCAATCCCATCCAACACCATCAATTTCTTGCATTGCAACCATGGCTTTGGAATCCTGAGCCTTAATGATTTGGCTTGAGTGTTTCCCAGCATCAGATCTTCTTGGAGAACTGCATTCTCTCATAAAGTGTCCCATACGATGATAATTGTAACACTCAACCTTAGATTTATCAAATGCAGCAGTGTCCGTAGCATTAAAAGTCATCTTCTTCTTAAACCTTATATTCCATCTGTTAGCTCTTATACTTGCAAGATCCATATTCCACTTTATGTCCATCTCCTCCAAATGTTCATCACTAATTTGCTCAAGGTCCTCATATGTAATCACTGAACCATTGGGCAATGAAGCAATGTTTGCACACACAGTATCCAGATCAATACCAGTAGGCTTAACTCTTGGTGAGTCAACTTTGTATGTGTTAGCGTCTGAATGTGAGGCGTTGACAGGTTTTGATCCAGCGTTGACACAAGGTGATCCAGTAACGGGGTGCATGTATGAATCCTTTTGATCAAATTGACCTTCACTATGTGAGAAGAAAGCTATATTTCCATTGGTAGACTTGCTTTCTTGATCCAAAAGAGTTTCATTCTCTATCAGCCTCAGTTTATTGTATACATCATCAAAAGTATAACTTTTTTGAGTGTTATTAGCAATTATAGACCTTGCTTCAATCTTCCATGCATCACCAAGGCTTTTAAGAAAAGTGGCGATAATATCAACATCACCAAGCATTGTTCCCATGAACTGTCAAGAAGTCTGCTTCTCACAATACTTAGCTTCTCATTGGGTTGAGCTTTAAAAACAGCATACTCATGCAAGAGTTTCTTCTTTTTCTCTTGTACAGTATCAGCATTACCACCATAAGCAACTTCAAGAGCTGCCCAAAGATCTTTTACAGACTCATAGCTTCTATATTTGTGCTGATTTTCTTGTCCCAAAGAGAGTTTAGGAATACTTAGGGTTTTCATGTCACACCTTCTCTTTGCTATGTCCTCAGTTGAGACAGCTCTACCATCTTCAGGTTTTTCTCTTCGATCCTCTTCAGTAGAGCCTTGAACATTTGTTCTTTGTAAGATGACAGCTGCAATCTTTCGAGCTTTATTGAATGTGTTTCCATATTTAATAATTTCCCATAGGGTGTAATCATGGATTTGTAGATACTGTTCAAAGTTCAACTTCCACAGCTCAAAATTGTCTGGGTCTAGCATGGGAATCTTGATGTTGGGGGTTGAGGAGGAGGAGGAGTTTACTTCTGGGGTAGACATGGTGTTTTTAGGGTTTTATGAAAATTAGGGTTCTTGGCGATTTAGGGTTCTTGTGTTCTTTAGATCAAAGTTTCTCAACAAGCTCTGATACCACTTGTTGATCCCAAACTTAGATCGATTTAGCTTGTGTAAAAGAGATTAAATCAAGTTAAACACGTAGAGAAACTTTGTTGTGTATAAAACAATTTAAGTATTATGCGGAATTAATAATCAAAAAAGAACACACAAACAATGTAAACCAAACTTTGACTTTGATTGATTAGAACAAACTTGCTTACAATGAAAGTGCTAAACATATGAAAACTTATATTGAAACAAAACCTAAAGGTCTCCTTTTATAGACTAAGAAGCCTTGTACAAGAGTCTACGTATCAGCTATTATAGGTAAAGATAAATATAGAAAATACATTGTTGATCATATCTTTACTAGAAACAAACTAGAAACATAATACGTGTAGACTAAGTCTTCTATCAGTGCTTGACTTCATACTATCAACGCTTGACATCTTCTTATCAACGGCTGTTCTGTCAACGCTTGTTTTCTTCTTATCAACGTCTCGATTACTCTTGTTAGCGTCCAAGTGTACTGGCTACATTTTATTCCCAACATAGTATTAGTTAACTTAGGGTTATCATACTAGTTACACTAGTTTTAGCCCATTTACACATTAAGGCCCAATAAGCCCATTAAGAGTCCAATATCATCTTATTAGTCCATTTATCTTTTTAAGACCAGGCTCATACTCATATGTTGGGCCCAAGTGGTTTAAGCCCACGAGTAAGTCCAATAACATTAAGCCAAACTAGATGGGCCTAGTGGTCCAAAAGGCTAATTTAGCCCATTATGGTCCACTAGTTCTCGGTTTTGTCGATTTTTACTTGTCAAATGTGTTTACATATCAGTATATGAGTTATAAAAATGTTACATTCGACGAGTCTGTTAACCATAAGATTCAATCGCCACGGGGTAGATTAGTGATTGGTTGTTGATTTTAGTGATTGATTCGTTTGATTTGTCTTAAAAATAATCTCGAATTAATTTTTTTTTTTTGTGATTTCAGGCTCTAAATCTTGAGATAAATCACTTACATAGATTTGGTAGGATTTGGTTAAGTTTTTGTGGTTAAAATCGCGAGTTTTTTAGGTGTTTGGATTTTTTTGGGGGTTTGATTCGAAGAACAGTGGTTTTTGTTCGCCAAAAACGATTTTCGGAAAATGGTTTTGATATTTCGAAGAAGTGTTATTCGGAAAAGGATTTACTATTCCGAAGAAAGGTGTTCTTACCGCTTTATCCGAAAATCATTTTATCCGAAGATCACAAATATTCCGAAAAGTGCTACCTTATCTGAAATTATTTATCCGAAAATCTCCTTTTATCCGAATATCAACTTTTATTCCGAAAACACTTTATCCAAAGAAATCCAGTTTAACCGAAGATTTGAATTATTCCGAAAAAGGTGGTTTATCCAAAGATTTCATCTTTTTCCGAAAATTTCCTCTATTCCGAAAAAGCCTTTATTCCGAAGAAGTATTTATTCCGAAGAAGTCTTCATTCTGAAGAAGTCTTTATTCCGAAGAAGTCTTTATTCCGAAGAAGCTATTATTCCGAAGAAGGTATTTTCCGAAATTAGTGATATTATCAGAATTCATTGCTTTTATCCGAAGAAGTCTATTATTCCGAAAAATCCACAATATTCTGAAGATAGTGCATTTATCCTAAATCCAAATTTTATCCGAATATTGCCAGTTTATCTGAAAGAGTCACTTATTCCGAAAAAACTCCAATATTCCGAAAATAGAAGTTTTTACAAAAGTAAAAATTTTTAACAATCGTGTGATTTTTCGTCTTAGAATTTTTGGTTTCTTGAGAAGACATTTTTTAGGAGATTTTAACATTTTCCATCGGCAACAACAATCACAACACATCTACTTAAGATTCTTTTCACTTCAACAATTTCAAGTTTTTCAACATGGATTCTACTCAAGAGTATCGTGTCACTGACAACAACATCATGGTGGCGGGTAACAAAGAGAGACCTCCAATGCTTGTGACTGGTAGATATGCACAATAACAATCACGATTCCTTCGATATCTTGACACTAAACCTAACGGTGATGTTCTTCGCCGTTGTATCAAAGAAGGACCCTATACTCTCACTACAATAACCATTCCTGCAATTCTAGCAACTGACTCGACGACCGGTTCTGATGAGCAAACAATTGAGAAAACATATGAGAGCACTTCGAAAGAGAAACGTGCTTGGATTAACGCAGAGAAAGAAGCAATCTATTTGATTCTCAGTGGGATTGGGGATGATATTTACTCAACGGTTGATGCATGCTCTACTGAAAAAGAAATGTGGTTTACTATTAAACGCTTGCAACAAGGAGAATCACTTAACAAGCAAGATGTCAAAACTAACTTGTTCTGGAACTTTGGTAAGTTTACTTCATTGGATGAGGAATCAGTTGATTCATATTACTCAAGGTTCTGCAAGATGATGAATGACATGACACGAAATAATTTGCAAGTCTCCACCATGCAAGTCAATGTGCAATTTCTACAGCAACTTCAACTAGAGTGGACACGGTTCGTAACTTTGGTGAACAACAGAGTAAGTTAGATGAGCTCAACTATGACACGCTCTTTGACATTTTGAAACAATTTCAAAATGAGGCAAATGAACTTCGAGCTGAAAGGATAGCACATCATCCTCACCAAGGTCATACTCCACCACATCCTCCTCACCAAGGTACTCCACTACATCCTCCTCACCAAGATACTCCACTTCATCTAAGTATTCAGCTCTCACACGATCAAGAGACAAAGAACCAAGAGCACCATCACCATCACCTGGTCCATCATCTGAAGAGGAGAGTGATGAAGAACTAGCTCAGAAGGATAGGGAGATGAAACAACAGATTGCTTTCATTATGAAAACCTACAAGAAAATATTCAAACCTACCAACAACAATCTTCAAACATCATCTACTACACAGAACCAATATGTTGAGAGTCCTCGAAGGTATGACACACGTCAACGTGATGAAAGTCCTCTTAGGTATGATCGAAGTAATCCAACACATGTTGAGGGTTCTGCACGGTATGATCGACAAACTGCTAACTATGATACACATAGGATTTCTACTACTACTGGGAATAGGGAAATTGTTGGTACTTAAGTGGTTCAGCAAAGTGGGATTCAATGCTTTAATTATCAAGGCTATGGGCATATGGCAAAGAAATGTAGGAAGCCGAAACGGGTTAGGGACTCTGGCTATCATAAGGAAAAGATGTTTCTATGCAAGAAGATGGAAGCAGGGGTTAAACTGTCTGCTGAGGAAGGATCAATGCTTGATGATACTGATGATGAAGCCTCCGATCAAGAACTTGAAGCACATTACTCGTACATGGCAAAGGTTGAAGAAGTTCTCAACATCACTAAAGATGACAGTGGTCCTATCTTTGATACTGAGCCAATCAATAAGGTACACACTGAAGAGGAATATAATGTGTTTGGTAATATTCATGAGCATTCTAAGCTACCCAAAGCCATTAATGACACATGTATGATGGAAACGGTTGATAGCAATACCACACCCGATTCATCAGACATGTGCAATAATGAGTCTAAGGATGATCAACATGCAAATGAGTATGATGATGACGAGGAGTGCAATGCGCTTGCTAACTTAATTGCTTCTTTATAAAAAGATGTCAAATAAACTAGAAAGATTCAAAGGCAATTAAAGAAGGCAAACGCTATGCTCACTTAAAATTTTGAAGAAAGCAAAGCTACTTTAATTAAATCTAGTGAGACCATTGATAGCTATAGAGCTCAGCTTCTTCAAAAGACTAATGAGATTGAGGGGTACACAGGGTGTTTAATTAATGTCAAAAAGGAAGATTTTCAAAAAAAATATAACAAATCTCTTAAGCTTTTAGAACATGAGAAACGTAATTATAATAACTCTTTGAGTACTGAACGTCACAAAACGTATCTTGCTACCACTAAAGTCAATGAGCTAACTCAAGTAAATGGTTTTCTTCATGAGGATAAAACTAAACTTGTTAATGAAAAGAAAGTTGTGGTTGAAAAGATGGAAAAGGATTTCAAAACTAAACAAGTGAATGACATCGACAAAATAGTGGAACTTGAAACTCAACTTGATTTTTACAAGAATATTGTTTACAAAACCAATCGATAAATTCAAACCATGAGAATGTTGGCACCTCGTTCATTTTTCAAGGATAGACCTAGTTTTGCAAATCCTAAGTACCTTGAGCAAGCTCAATCTGAGAATCAGCACTTATATCTTGATGAGTCCCAATGGACGGATCTTAACTGTCTTGTTGTTAGGCCCGATAGTGAAGAGACAAACGATTTGGAAGAAGAGAGTAGACCAAAAGTTAATAAAGAATTTGTTAAACCATATAATTATGCTTATGAAAACAGTCTTTATGGTCTTTTCAAACCGCAAATAAATAAAACTCGTGAGTAAATATTTTTTAAATGTGAACAAATAAGAATTAAATGGAGACAAACTTTTGCCACTAAGAAAACTAATGATTCAAAATTTATTGAATACTTGCCATTTAACGCTTCTTTAAGCAAGAGTAAGCAAGCACTTAGTATTCTCAAGAGTAACATTGAAAATTTCAAAAAGGTTGTTGATGATGACCGCAAAAAACGGGAACTTTCGAAAGGAGAAAAATAAATTCCTCACGATGTAACTGTGCTTGTGAAAAGTACATTAATTCCGCTTGCGGAAAGAACGCAAAAACATACTTTGGAATTTGAAACATTAATTAAGCAAGAAATGTTTGATGATTTGAAATATGTGGAATCTCTTGAACAAGAAGTGAATGGCTATCAACCTGAAAGAGACGACTTTTCTACAGCATATGAACTACTCTTACACGAATGTCTCTCAAAAGATATTATGTGTGCTTATGTTACATCATGTGCTGATATTGATGAATATTCTGATGTTGCTTGCAAATATCTTGATCAAGTTAAAGAATGTGAACGTCTTGAAACTAAGCTTTCGAATAAATTTGACCAAAAAGAGTTTTCGTTACTTCAACATAGATATGATTATCTTCAAAAACATTGTCACTCACTTGAACTTGCTTTGCAAAAGAAATTTGGCTGCTTTTCAAATGATACACCTTTGGAAGGAAAATTATCTGAGTCACGTCGATTACTAAACGAAAAAAGTCTTGATATATCGGATTTGAAAGCTCAGTTACAAGAAAAAGACATTGCAATAGCAGAGATGAAGAAAATGGTTGCTAAGATGGATGGGAAAGTTGTGGAACCTAGCGTTAAGAAATCTGTTGTTAGACAACCCAATGCTTCTAATTAACTTCGTGGAGAAGTTCCTGGGTACGGTCC
This sequence comes from Glebionis coronaria, assembly GCA_025667525.1. Classification (NCBI taxonomy): domain Eukaryota; kingdom Viridiplantae; phylum Streptophyta; class Magnoliopsida; order Asterales; family Asteraceae; genus Glebionis; species Glebionis coronaria. Next base: position 338,696,797 of record CM046881.1, on the reverse strand, counting down.
GATTCGGAAATGATCGATTTGCACCGATCCTAGGATATGGAGATTTGGTTTAGGGTAATATCACGAACAAAAGGGTATACTACGTCGAAGGGATCAATCACAATCTTTTCTCGGTTGGTCAATTATGTGATGCGGATTTGGAGGTTGCTTTCAAGAAGAAGACATGTTTTGTTAGTGATTATGATGGGAATGACTTACTTACCGGTACACGAGGTACTGATCTCTACACTATTTCACTTCAAGACACAACTTATACAACTCCAATTTGCTTCATGGCTAAAGCTTCAACGACTCAGGCATGGTTATGGCATCAACGTTTATCCCATCTTCATTTTGATACCATCAACTTACTTTCCAAGAAAGATATTGTGAGAGGCCTTCTAAGATTAAATTCATCAAAGATCATCTTTGTTCTTCTTGTGAGCTTTGTAAAGCTAAACGAAGTAGTTTTAAGACAAATACTACACCAAGCTCTAAAGGACGGTTAGATCTTCTTCATATAGATTTGTGTGGCCGCATGCATGTTCAAAGCATCAATGGGAAGAAATATGTTATGGTTATTGTCGATGATTACTCAAGGTACAAATGGACTCACTTCTTGAGGTCCAAGGATGAAACACCTGAAGTTCTCATCAACTTTCTTAAACTGATACAACGTGGTCTTCAAGCTCAAATAAAAGTGATTTGTACTGACAGAGGCACATAATTTTTGAATTCAACTCTGAGAAACTATTTTGAAGGTGAAGGAATTGAACATGAAACATCTATTACTCGAACACTCGAACAAAACGGCGTTGGTGAAAGACAAAACCGTACTTTAGTTGAGGCTGCTCGAACATTATTATCCGCTTCAAAACTTCCACTATACTTTTGGGCCGAATCCGTGTCAACCGCATGCTACACATAAAACTGATCCTTAATTATCCCAAGAAACGAAAAGACACCATATCACATAATTCATGATCGAAAACCTTCACTCAAACACCTTCACGTTTTTGGATGTACTTGTTACATAATTCTAGATGGTGAAAATTTGGATAAGATGAAAGAGAAAGGTGATGCATGTATTGTAAAACCCGCATGCTTTTACCATGAATAGTGCCCTTAAGATCGTACGTCCTAGATTAAAACTTACCTCATTTAGTATTGATCACATTCATGTGCTAATAATCAAGCAAGTGCATACGTGTATGACATGACAAGTATCGATTACGTACGAACTCATGATAAACAGTTAATAAATATGTCACGTGAACATAACTAAATCATGATCACCATTTAAAATACGAACTAGAATAATTACGTAAATACATATAGTATAGTTACGAGCGTTAAGATTACGATAAACGACATGATAAAATAAACAGAAACACTTTAAACACGAGCACGTTTAACCACGAACGAACACGAAACAGCGGGACACGAGAAAGGTACGGGTACCCCATGTGGGGCCCCCATACCCACGGCACAACAACCATAATGGGCTTAGCCCATGGACTTTTACAAGTAAAGGGGGGGGTTATGGTAAAAATATGTTTTCACTTTTCACTTTCAAGAAATAAACACAAAAACCCTAAAAGAGTTTTCTCTCCTCCTCCTTGTTCTCTCTTTGTGCCGCCACCTTAGCATCACCATAGGAGGGTGATTGGTTGATTTTTATCTTAAAAACTATTGCTATAATCAGTGTTTGTTCATCCTTTTCCAAGCTATATAGTGGTATACCTTTTTAAACCCTTATTTTTAATTCTTTTGAATCTTTGTTTATGTTCATGAATATGTTATTGTTTTTCTTATTTAAACATGATAATTAAACATTGATCTAAAATGTTTTGGTATTAATTAAAATCAAAGAAAGATTTAAAAGGGGTGTTTGTTTTTAGCCGCCTAGCAAAACAAACCCGAGGGGGGTTTGGTTTGCTTATTGCCGCCACCACCAAGACCATTTTAGGTCTTGGTTGGCTCATGTGGGACCCACGGCAGCAAGGGGGCACACGTGCCCCGAGTTTGGCTCGGGGTACGGTGTCGAATTCATGCCCGATTCATGGTTCGTTGGTTAAATCATGATCTATGTTACATGTTAATTTTTATGAATCATGAACTTAGGATATAAATTAATTAATAACATGAGATATTAATTAAACCATGACTTAGGTTATTCTAATTATTATTTTAGCATGATATTAATTTAACCTAAGTATTTTATGTTATAAGTTATAATTAATTAATTATTTAAAACATGCCTATAATTAATTAATTTAGACATGACTTAGGTTATATTATTAATAATAATAATACATATTTTAACCTAAGTATTTCATTTCATTTTAATTAAAACATGTTATACTTTAATTAAAATGCTTAACCTATAGTTTAATTAAAATACATGAAATAATAATTAAACTATATACTATATCATATGACTTAAGAAACAAGCTTATAAACACTTAGACTTATATGTTAGCTTATGTAACCAGCTTAATTCTAAATATGGAAACTTCTATTTATAGGAACTTAATTAAATAAGGCAACTAATCTAGTTATGGAAACCTTCTATATATGGAAATCTATCTATTTCAGGCAGCTAATCTAATTATGGAAACCTTCTATATATGGAAACTTATTTAATTAAGGCAGTTGATCTATTTTTGGAAACTTTCTATTTTTAGAAACTAATCTATTTTAAGCAGTAAATTCTATTTTAGGAAACTTTCTATTTTTGGAAACTTTCTATTTTTGGAAACTTTCTATTTTAGGAAACTTTCTATTTTTGGAAACTTTCTATTTTTGGTAACTTTCTATTTTTGGAAACTTTCTATTTTTGGAAACTTTCTATTTTTGGAAACTTTCTATTTTTGGAAACCTGTTATTTTTGGAAAGTTACTTATTATTACACAGTAAGTATAATAATACATGAAATACCAGTAATACTTAAACGGATTAATCAGAATACAAGATAAACACAGTTTAAGGCTCTAAACAGTGAACCATGACCTAAAACATACCAAGTCAGCTAAAATGAGACATAAAACCCAGTACGTAATCAGTGAATCGATACTTATACACGTGTGTATTCATGTAGCGATAGTGATCCAGAAGTAGGAGTCTTTCTTCCGTTCATTCACTGGACTTGAGGTACGGATTCCCGTCCTTTCAGTATGGACATTCTTTCCTTAATAGGATTTCCCCGTATGTAGCCAACTGTTTTCCCCAGTATTTGTTTTATTGTTTTGAACTGCTTATGTTTAATTAGCATAATCTATAGCCATATACAAGCATGACCAGTTTCACCTAGTTATGGAGGTACCATAACCATAACATTGGAGGCACCAATGTTATGACTTCCCCACGGCGGAGTGATTGCTCGTGGCGTCCCTTTTCAGTTTTGGCCATATTATTATATCAGGTGGGGCGTATGGGTGCATCCTAGTTACATGTTTTATTCAGTTTATCATGGTGAATGTGGTGTGTGCCTTGCACCCTTCACAAGGAGTTGATCCCTCCTACCCAAACCAGTATATTGATTAGAGGCATCCCCTCTAATCAGCATGATGAGGTCACCCCTCCAAGTATTCATGCACGTGACCTTTTCATGACCTATATGGGCTATGGTATATTTATGTTAAAACAGTTTTCATAAGATAAACATAAGGCTTTTCAAACTATAAAACCAGTTTTCTTAATACTTAACCAGTACACTCAGAACTTAGTCTTCCGCTGTTATATGTTACATGTTTATCCTATTTCATGCTATATTATACATCCGTGCACTGAGCGTCTTGCTCAGCCGTTTTCCTTTTCATGTTCCCAATACGGCAGGTACTCAGGGACGCTCGTAGATCTCAAACGTACGTGCATATGGATTGGAAGCTTTACTGTCTTTCTTTACTTTATGCAGTTCCTTTACTTTGATACAGTTGCTATGGACATTGTTTCGTCCTTTCCTTTTACAGTATTTATGTTTGTGTGTGATGAGCTTTACTTTGGGGTTACCGATGTTTGATTCCGGTATTTCCCTTTTATGGTTGAATAATGCTTAGACATTTATCCTTGTATGCTTTGATGACACGCCATGATTATGCGTAATATTCCATTTCCAAAATGGGGTGTTACAATTATGGTATCAGAGCCAAGGTTTCGACCTGTAGGCTCTCAAATATGACCTGTGATTAGTGGGTAGTCACTACGGTCTTCCTAGAACTGACAGTTGTTTTCATGCATTCATCATTTTAAGCATACATATACATGTCATTGTTACAGGGTTTTTGACTAAGTAATGGTTGGTACAGGACTGGCCCTATTTAGTCGAATGTGTTTTATCGAAACTTTTAAATTTGGGACCGACCCATAGGCGTCCCCTCGATATGTCTTTTGTTTTGAGTGAACCGACCAGAGGCGTTCACTCTCGAGCATCAAAAGTTTTCATAAAACTGCATCATGCATTCATACAAAGATTTTCTTGCATAAAATTTTTCTCGTGAAAATTTTTTTTAGCATAAATTTTTTTTATGTATATATATAAGTTATATTTTATGTTTGAACTGTTAATCATATGTTTATGTTATACTGTCAGATGGTTCTCACACGCGAGCAAGAGCAGCTCAATGCTGCGATTCAGGCTGCCATGCAAGCCTTACTTCCTCAACTGAGGAACGACATTCGTGCAGAAGTCCAAGCTGCCAACAATCAGCAGCAGCAGAATCAGGCACCTCCTCCTCCTCCTCCCCCAGTGACACTAGCAGTATGGTTGGAAAGATTTAACAAGCTCCGTCCTAGAGCTTTTGAAAAGACTGATAGCCCCAGCGATGCTGAAAGCTGGTTGACTCACATTGAGAAAATCTTCAATGCTATGGGATGTGACCCCGCCTTCAAGGCGAGATTGGCATGCTACCGGTTTGAAGGCGATGTACTCAACTGGTGGCTAGCTTTGACGCAGTCAGAAGGAGGTGATGAATGGGTCGCTGGTTTGACATGGGCCCAATTCAAGGAGAGAGTGATGGAGCAGTTCTTTCCTAAGGCAGAGCAGGACAAACTCAAGCGAGAATACCATGGGATACGTCAGAGAGCGGGCGAGAATAGCAATGAATTCATGCAGCGCTTTCTTCGCTTAGCTGGTTTTCTAGGGGCAGCAGCTGGTACTCCTGAGGAACAGGCACACCACTTTAGGTGGGCACTTCGCACCTCGGTCGCGAACAATCTAGTATGTGCTACGTTCAATACAGTAGCACAAGTGGCCGACGCAGCAAGGAAGCTTGAGATGTTGCAGGAACGTGATGAGTTCGGGGAAGCTGAAAGACCCGACAAGAGGTAAAACATTTCGTGTTCTAGCGTTAACCAGACCGCATCCTACCATTATATGTTCTATAATCATCTCTTAAACTGTATCTTCCAGGCAGAAAACTGGGGACCGGTCTCAGCCGGCTACCCAGCAGCAGCCTCATCAGCCCAAAGGAAACGGTCACAATAACGACCGTTCTGTTGTGGAAAGGCGCAACGGTAATGATAATTACCGTAACAATGCGGGACACTCCAACAACAGCAGGTCCTACTATTTACGCATCTTATTATGATTTCATGTTATATCTCTCATGCTGACACTATATTAACCTCTACCAGGAACCCCGGTAACGGGAAGGACCAAAACCACAGGGGTTCTCAGCCTAACCGTTCAGCTAACACTGGTAAACATCTTATGACGCTTACATCATATACTCGTGCATATACTTTATTCTTAGCACGTTTTGTCATCAGCAGGCCCTCAGCAAGCAAGGACTCCTGCTGGAGGATTCACTCATCCTCTTTGTAGTACTTGCCATTGAAGACACCCTGGCCCATGTCGTCGTGATTCCGACGCGTGCTACGAGTGCGGCCTCCCTGGCCATCGTATGAGAGATTGCCGTAAGGGTGAAATGGAGGGTACTTCGGGTCATGCTGATACTAAACCGCCTCCTACCACTGGGCGTGTCTACACGACATCGCGCGATCAGGCAAACAAATCTACAGGTACCATTACTGGAATTTTGTATATGTACGGCCAAGCTGCATGTGTTCTTTTCGACACGGGTGCCACTCATTCAGTTATTTCCACTACTTATGCTAAGAACATCAGGACACTTCCCTTGCCATTAGAAAATAGGCTTACCATTTCCACGCCCTTGAGGGACTCTGTATTAATAACTCAGGTATACAAGAGTCTTCCTCTAGAGTTTGACGATAAAGTTCGTGCAGTGGATGCACTTCCCCTAGACATGATTGAGTTCGATATGATTCTCGGCATGGACTGGCTATCCAAGCACCATGCTACCATAGACTGCCACTCATATCGGGTGATCTTCGGCGACATTAATGCACCTGAGTACATTCATAACGGGTTCATACCCGGACGGTCTGTACAAGTGATATCTACCTTGCAAGCACGTGCACTACTGTCACATGGCTGCGAAGGTTATCTAGCTACGGTTCACGACATGGATGTTGAATCCCCATCGATTCAGGATCAACCAGTAGTTTCGGAATTTCAAGACGTCTTCCCAGATGAACTTCCAGGCATACCACCTGCAAGAGAAGTGGAGTTCAACATCGACCTTGTTCCAGGAGCCGAGCCAATCTCTAAGGCTCCGTATCGTATGGCTCCCATAGAGCTAAAAGAACTAAAGGACCAACTGCAGGAACTTCTTGAACGAGGGTTCATTAGACCAAGCGTATCTCCATGGGGCGCACCGGTCTTGTTCGTTAAGAAGAAGGACGGCAGCATGCGACTTTGCATTGACTACCGTGAACTTAATAAGATTACCATCCGCAATAATATCCACTGCCACGTATAGACGATCTATTTGACCAACTTCAAGGAGCCAAACACTTCTCAAAGATCGATCTAAGGTCAGGCTACCATCAGCTGAGGGTTAAAGAGCAGGACATTGCTAAGACTGCTTTTCGTACCCGCTATGGCCATTATGAGTTTGTGGTCATGCCATTCGGCCTGACTAACGCTCCAGCAGTATTCATGGATCTGATGAACAGAATCTTCCATGAATTCCTTGATAAATTTGTCATTGTATTCATCGATGACATCCTGATTTTCTCAAAGTCCACGGAGGAACACGAAGACCATCTTCGTACGGTACTACAGATTCTACGTCAGAAACAGTTGTATGCGAAATTCTCCAAGTGTGAGTTCTGGTTAAACAAGGTGGCATTCTTAGGTCACATTGTATCAGCAGAAGGGATCACTATGGACCCAGCGAAGGTTGAGGCTATCACTAAATGGCCAAGACCAACGTCGGCGACAGAAGTCCGCAGTTTCTTAGGCTTAGCTGGATATTATCGCAGATTCGTGGAAAACTTTTCCCGCTTGGCACTACCTCTCACCAAACTGATGCGATAAGGAGAGAAATTCGTCTAGACGGAAGATCGAGAGAAGAGCTTCGAAGACCTAAAGCAGAAGTTAGTATCTGCACCTATTCTTACTCTCCCATCTGGTACAGGTGGATTTCAGATCTATAGCGATGCATCGGGGAAGGGACTGGGCTGTGTTCTCATGCAACATGGGAAAGTGATCGCGTATGCTTCACGGCAGCTTAAGCCCTATGAAGAAAAATACCCTACGCATGACTTGGAACTTGCTGCAGTGGTGTTCGCATTAAAGATATGGAGGCATTACTTATATGGAGAATCATGCGACATTTTCACGGATCACAAGAGCTTGAAGTATATCTTCACACAGCGAGAATTGAACATGAGACAAAGGAGATGGTTGGAACTGTTGAAGGATTACGATATTAACCTACAATATCATCCCGGGAAAGCTAATGTAGTAGCAGATGCACTCAGCAGAAAGTCCGGAATGATCAACGGCATTGAGATCAAGGAACAAAACATAAGAGACTTGGAGCGGCTAGACATCGAAATCATGGTACGTGGGCAGCACGGATACTGGGCGAATCTTAGAGTAGAACCTGAGTTACTGACTAGGATCAAGGAAGCGCAGAAGGATGATGGAGAGATTTGGGCGATAATTCAGAATTTGGAGAAGCAGATAGAATTCAGAATGGACGCAGACGGTATCGTTTGGCAGGGCACGAGACTTTGTGTTCCTGACAATCAAGAACTCCGGGAAGCAGTGTTAGCTGAAGCTCACAGCTCCCCATTTTCTATACATCCTGGGTCGACAAAAATGTACCATGACATCAGACAGCACTTTTGGTGGAGTGGTATGAAACAGGATGTAGCCACTTATGTCTCCAAATGTCTTACCTGCCAGCAGGTTAAGATCGAACATCAGCGATCGGGCGGTCTCCTTCAACCGTTGGATATTCCAGAGTGGAAGTGGGACAAAATCACCATGGATTTTGTTACCGGTCTTCCGCCTACCAAGAAGAAGCACGATGCTATTTGGGTCATTGTTGATCGACTCACCAAATCAGCTCATTTCTTACCGATACGCAAGGAAGATCCGGTAAGTAAACTCGCAGATACTTACAGGAGGGAGATCATGAGACTCCACGGCACTCCCTCCAGCATCGTCTCAGACAGAGATCCTCGTTTCACGTCGCGATTCTGGAAAGGTCTGCAAAAAGCTTGGGGTACACAACTTAAGCTGAGTACAGCCTTCCATCCTCAAACGGACGGACAATCGGAGCGAACAATTTAGACATTGGAAGATATGTTAAGGTCGTGTGCGTTGGAATGGACAGGTGATTGGGACGATTACATCTGTTTGGTCGAGTTTGCATACAACAACAGCTGGCGCGCAAGTATCAAATGTGCTCCTTTCGAAATGTTGTATGGCAGAAAGTGTCGCGCTCCAACTTGCTGGGATCAAGTGGGAGAGCGAACACTCGAAGGACCAGAGATTATAGAAATGACCAATGAGAAGATTGAGGTAGCTAAGCAGAAGCTGCAGGAAGCACGGTCACGTCAGAAGAGTTACGCCGATAAGCATCGTAGGGACATACATTTTAATGTGGGAGATCACGTCTTCCTCAAGGTTTCGCTGGCACGTGGTGTTAAACGCTTCGGGATCAAAGGAAAACTCAGTCCTCGTTTCATCGGACCTTTTGATATCATTGAACGAATCGGTGAAGTATCTTACCGATTGGCGTTACCTCCTCAGCTTTCGCACGTGCATAACGTGTTCCATGTGTCCTTACTCAGAGGGTACAATTATCATCCCCTTCACATGGTTCAGTATCCACTGGAACAGATACGTGAGGATCTCACTTTTATAGAAGAACCCGAACGAGTACTCGACAGGCAAGAACGAGTCATGAGAAGGAAGACGATTCCTTTCGTCAAAATCCTTTGGAGGGACCATACCGAGCGGGAAGCCACTTGGGAAACAAAGGAGTCTATCCGGGCTTCTTACCCTCACTTCATATTTTGAGTTCGGGTATGTTACTTCTTTTCAGCTTACTTTATCTATAATTCGGGGACGAATTATTCTTTTTAGGGGGGAAGAATTGTAAAACCCGCATGCTTTTACCATGAATAGTGCCCTTAAGATCGTACGTCCTAGATTAAAACTTACCTCATTTAGTATTGATCACATTCATGTGCTAATAATCAAGCAAGTGCATACGTGTATGACATGACAAGTATCGATTACGTACGAACTCATGATAAACAGTTAATAAATATGTCACGTGAACATAACTAAATCATGATCACCATTTAAAATACGAACTAGAATAATTACGTAAATACATATAGTATAGTTACGAACGTTAAGATTACGATAAACGACATGATAAAATAAACAGAAACACTTTAAACACGAGCACGTTTAACCACGAACGAACACGAAACAGGGGGACACGAGAAAGGTACGGGTACCCCATGTGGGGCCCCCATACCCACGGCACAACAACCATAATGGGCTTAGCCCATGGACTTTTACAAGTAAAGGGGGGGTTATGGTAAAAATATGTTTTCACTTTTCACTTTCAAGAAATAAACACAAAAACCCTAAAAGAGTTTTCTCTCCTCCTCCTTGTTCTCTCTTTGTGCCGCCACCTTAGCATCACCATAGGAGGGTGATTGGTTGATTTTGATCTTAAAAACTATTGCTATAATCAGTGTTTGTTCATCCTTTTCCAAGCTACATAGTGGTATACCTTTTTAAACCCTTCTTTTTAATTCTTTTGAATCTTTGTTTATGTTCATGAATATGTTATTGTTTTTCTTATTTAAACATGATAATTAAACATTGATCTAACATGTTTTGGTATTAATTAAAATCAAAGAATGATTTAAAAGGGGTGTTTGTTTTTAGCCGCCTAGCAAAACAAACCCGAGGGGGGTTTGGTTTGCTTATTGCCGCCACCACCAAGACCATTTTAGGTCTTGGTTGGATCATGTGGGACCCACGGCAGCAAGGGGGCACACGTGCCCCGAGTTTAGCTCGGGGTACGGTGTCGAATTCATGCCCGATTCATGGTTCGTTGGTTAAATCATGATCTATGTTACATGTTAATTTTTATGAATCATGAACTTAGGATATAAATTAATTAATAACATGAGATATTAATTAAACCATGACTTAGGTTATTCTAATTATTAATTTAGCATGATATTAATTTAACCTAAGTATTTTATGTTATAAGTTATAATTAATTAATTATTTAAAACATGCCTATAATTAATTAATTTAGACATGACTTAGGTTATATTATTAATAATAATAATACATATTTTAACCTAAGTATTTCATTTCATTTTAATTAAAACATGTTATACTTTAATTAAAATGCTTAACCTATAGTTTAATTAAAATACATGAAATAATAATTAAACTATATACTATATCATATGACTTAAGAAACAAGCTTATAAACACTTAGACTTATATGTTAGCTTATGTAACCAGCTTAATTCTAAATATGGAAACTTCTATTTATAGGAACTTAATTAAATAAGGCAACTAATCTAATTATGGAAACCTTCTATATATGGAAATCTATCTATTTCAGGCAGCTAATCTAATTATGGAAACCTTCTATATATGGAAACTTATTTAATTAAGGCAGCTGATCTATTTTTGGAAACTTTCTATTTTTAGAAACTAATCTATTTTAAGCAGTAAATTCTATTTTAGGAAACTTTCTATTTTTGGAAACTTTCTATTTTTGGAAACTTTCTATTTTTGGAAACTTTCTATTTTTGGAAACTTTCTATTTTTGGAAAATTTCTATTTTTGGAAACTTTCTATTTTTGGAAACCTGCTATTTTTGGAAAGTTACTTATTATTACACAGTAAGTATAATAATACATGAAATAGCAGTAATACTTAAACGGATTAATCAGAATACAAGATAAACACAGTTTAAGGCTCTAAACAGTGAACCATGACCTAAAACATACCAAGTCAGCTAAAATGAGACATAAAACCCAGTACGTAATCAGTGAATCGATACTTATACACGTGTGTATTCATGTAGCGATAGTGATCCAGAAGTAGGAGTCTTTCTTCCGTTCATTCACTGGACTTGAGGTACGGATTCCCGTCCTTTTAGTATGGACATTCTTTCCTTAATAGGATTTCCCCGTATGCAGCCAACTGTTTTCCCCAGTATTTGTTTTATTGTTTTGAACTGCTTATGTTTAATTAGCATAATCTATAGCCATATACAAGCATGACCAGTTTCACCTAGTTATGGAGGTACCATAACCATAACATTGGAGGCACCAATGTTATGACTTCCCCACGGCGGAGTGATTGCTCGTGGCGTCCCTTTTCAGTTTTGGCCATATTATTATATCAGGTGGGGCGTATGGGTGCATCCTAGTTACATGTTTTATTCAGTTTATCATGGTGAATGTGGTGTGTGCCTTGCACCCTTCACAAGGAGTTGATCCCTCCTACCCAAACCAGTATATTGATTAGAGGCATCCCCTCTAATCAGCATGATGAGGTCACCCCTCCAAGTATTCATGCACGTGACCTTTTCATGACCTATATGGGCTATGGTATATTTATGTTAAAACAGTTTTCATAAGATAAACATAAGGCTATTCAAACTATAAAACCAGTTTTCTTAATACTTAACCAGTACACTCAGAACTTAGTCTTCAGCTGTTATATGTTACATGTTTATCCTATTTCATGCTATATTGTACATCCGTGCACTGAGCGTCTTGCTCAGCCGTTTTCCTTTTCATGTTCCCAAAACGGCAGGTACTCAGGGACGCTCGTAGATCTCAAACGTACGTGCATATGGATTGGAAGCTTTACTGTCTTTCTTTACTTTATGCAGTTCCTTTACTTTGATACAGTTGCTATGGACATTGTTTCGTCCTTTCCTTTTACAGTATTTATGTTTGTGTGTGATGAGCTTTACTTTGGGGTTACCGATGTTTGATTCCGGTATTTCCCTTTTATGGTTGAATAATGCTTAGACATTTATCCTTGTATGCTTTGATGACACGCCATGATTATGCGTAATATTCCATTTCCAAAATGGGGTGTTACATGTATTTTAGTGGGATATGCAACTCAGTCTAAGGGATATAGAGCTTACAACAAGAGAACAAAATTGATAGTTGAGACTATTCATATCCGATTTGATGAATTACAAGAGATGGCACTTGAACAAAATAGTTTAAGTCCCGATCCACAACGACACACGACTTCCGTTCACAACCGCACGGAACTCGGAACTCAAGACCACAACAATGAACCGTCAAGTTCAAAGCTGGTTCAAAGAAATGTTCCAAGAGCAGATATGACAGTCAACACGACAACTGAAGAGTTAGAAATGTTATATGGACCAATGTATGATGAATATTTCACGGGGGAGAAACATGTTGTATCAAAGTCTTCCACTGTCACTCATGATAAGAATGATGATACCGATCATCGTCAACAAAAAGATACAATTTCATCTACTTCAACACGGGTTGCTGCAGATATACCTTCTCAGAATATCACATCAACAAACGCTCCTACAACATCCACAACTACTGTTATTGCTCCAGAAAACACAAATCAAGCAGACTATGCATTAAATGACGAAGACGACTTTATCAACCCATTCGGTACACCGGTACACGAAACTAGAGAGTCTTCTACTCGCCATGTTGATCCGTCAAATATGCATACATTCTACCAACGACATCCTTCAACACATCATTGGACCCGAGATCATCCTTTGGTTCAAGTTATTGGAAACCCTTCACAGCCCGTTCGTTCAAGACGACAACTTGAAACCGATGGCGATGTTTGTATGTCCGCACTCGCCGTGAGTATAGCTAAACCAACAAATATCAAAGATTCCTTGGCTGATCATGCTTGGATTGAATCGATGATGGATGGACTTTAACAATTTGAAAGACTTAAAGTCTGAGAACTTTTTGACAGACCATACGATGTAATACCATTAAATCTTCGATGGATCTAGAAAAACAAGATGGATGAAGAGAACACGATCATCAAGAACAGTTCTAAGCTAGTGGCTAAAGGGTATGGACAGAAGGAGGGTATTGATTTTGAAGAATTATTTGCACCAGTAGCTTGTTTGGAAGCGGTCAGGATTTTCCTTGCTTATGATGCACATAAGAGATTCATCGTTTATCAAATGGACGTAAAGACGACGTTTCTTAACAGTCCTTTGAAGGAAGAAGTCTATGTCACTCAGCCGGAAGGATTCGTCAATCCTCATTATCTTGACAAGGTGTATCGTCTCCACAAAGCAGTTTATGGACTCAAGCAAGCTCCAAGGGCGTGGTACGACGAGCTCTTGAAATTTCTGGTCTCCAAAGGTTTCTCAAAAGGTTCCATTGATCTAACTTTCTTCACTTATAAAAATGGGGATGACATTTTGCTTGTGCAGATTTATGTTGATGACATTATTTTCGGGTCTACAAACCTAAAACATTCAAAATGGTTTGAAAAAGTAATTCAAGTTCACCAATCCCCAAGTGGTATCTTTATCAACTAAGCTAAGTATTGTCAAGAGATTATTAAAAATCATGGTATGATCTCATGTGACCCCATTGGAACACCATTATCAACCACATCCCTAGATGCTGATTTGGAGGGAGATGCCATAGATCAAACGAAATATCGTTCCATGATCGGCCCCCTCATGTACTTAACAGCAAGCCGACCAGAATATCACATGCTACGTGTTACTGTGCACAATATCAAGTACGACCCACTGAAAAGCACATCAAGGAGGTTAAAATGATCTTTCGGTACCTAAAGAATACTATTCATTTGGGACTCTGGTATCCGAGGGAAATCGGTTTCTTTCTAACGGCCTATTAAGATTCTGATCATGCAGGGTGTCTTGATATGTGGTGTACAATTTCTAGGTCAAGATAAGCTTGTGGGATGGTCTTCCAAGAAGCAGGATTGCACATCATTATCATCAGCCGAAGCGGAGTATGTGTCTCTATCTGCGTGTTGTGCTCAAGTTCTATGGATGAGAACACAACTCACGGATTATGGCTTCCACTATGATAAAGTACCTATGTGCTGTGACTCAAAGTCCGCCATAGCCATCTCCTGCAATCCGGTACAGCATTCCCGCACGAAGCACATTGATGTCAGATATCATTTCATTAAGGAAGAAGTTGAAAAGGGTATCGTTGAATTATACTTTGTTGAAACAGATTACCAATTAGCTGACTTGTTTAAAAAAGCTCTTTCGAAAGAGAGGTTTGCGTATCTAGTTAGGAAAATTGGTATGATATGTTTGACTCCAGCAGAACTGGAGATTCTGGCAAAGAAGCCTTCTTGATTCATCTATCAAACATCTACTTGTAAATATTAACGAAAAAGCAAAGTACAAAATTAAAAAATCTTTGAAAATCAAAAAATATTCTTCTCGACATGTCTTTAGTATCGATAATAAGGACGTACCTAGAAATGTCGCTCAATAACGATACGGGTGTGTACATAAAGCTCGAATGAAAGTTGTAAATATTTTTCAAAACATGTCATTTCTATTTTTAAAGGAAAATGTCTATTTTGGACAATTTTTCCAACAACGGGTAGAGCAATCTATCTTGGGTTGAGCTTGTCATAGAACATTCAACGTTTTGACCTCAACAAAATGTCTTGTAATCACTTTCAGATTTCAACCCGGATCTATATTCACGGGGGAGTGTACGCTTTAGTGCCCTTACCCTCAGCAAAAGAAGTTAAATCTTCTTACACTTGAGTGGATTCGTCAAGATATTCAAAGTCTATGAACTCAAGTTTATGCTTTAGAAAAACCTTTTCGTCAAAAAGAATTGATTTTTCAAAAAGCGTTGAACACAATTTTTTCAAGAATTTCTCATTGATTATTCAAAATCTTTCATAAATTGTGTCTTCAACAACTCCTATCCTCAAAAAGTGAAATGTGAATCACATCCTCACAATGACAATTTAATTGGATCAATTTTTGAGGGGGAGCGTTCCAAATTCATGCTAACTTTGACACACTTTTCTCCCGAAAAGTTTCAAGACTATTTTTTTCACCATATAGTTTAATCAAATTTGGTATCTCTAATATCAAACGATTTTATATATTAGAGATAGGGGAGAAAATGTGATTAAAATGTGATCTAAAGACTCAAGCACTCATGGTTGCGATCAAATACCCACACCATCTTTAATTCACGACGTTATTGGTGTCAAAAGGGTGGTTAGGTTTAAGTCCTATGATCCAACCAGAACCGGAGGGATCTTCCCTAGACAATCTAATTGATTATTAGAAGTCCTTAGGAAAGATGGAGTAGAATGCGAACGTAGCTGAATGCAGACTAAGTACTGAAGTTAGCACTAGAACAATCACAACAAGGTGTTAGTAATGATGTCTTGGTAAGCATTGAAGGGGTTGAAGAATGAAAAAGAAATGTAAGGATAAAGGGTGTAAAGAAAGAATCCCTCCATACAACTTAGGCAGAAACCGGGTCAACACATCATGAAGACAACGCATCATGGACCCAGTGATGTAATGCAGAACCCCTCCCTAGCTGACTTAGGCTTCTCACAAAAGAAGTTTGTTTCATTGTCACTGAGATCAACACAACATATATTAACTTTCTCACTCCGAGATTGTTGATATTGAATAGGTGGCATCTGCTCCAGCCTCCGACCACTAAAAGTTCACAAATCGAGTCTAGAGCCAATAGATCAATCAAATCTTGTTAGGACACACGGATGAAGATCAAGAGAGTCCTACGCTATATCCTTGCAATATTGTTAGAACACTCAAAGTGATACTACCTAATATTCACAATGATGAGTGGAAATGCTTCTAGTGTAAACATCAAACAGCACTGCGGTAGGTCATGTGTAAGATTCTTTATGAATTGAACATATGTAAAACTGAAAAGCAACAGTGGTTTGTTTCTTTATCGATACAAACTCGTTTCAAGTTTCTACGCAATATCTTTATGGTTTTGCTAGAAAATTCTGAGTGATATTCATTAATACTCACAATGACGAATGGAAATCCTTCTAGCGTCAACATCAAATAGTGCTACGGTAGGTAACTTGCAAGATTCTTTATGAATCAAGCGTGTGTCAACTGGAAACAACAATGGTAAGATTCTTTAATGAATCAAACTTGTTCCAGGAATTTGAATTGACGACTTTAATCAAGCGGATATTTATCCAATTGATTCACTCTTTATGTTCGTAGTCTTGCTTTGAGACAGTCGAGTAAAGAGAACGTCTAGTACAGCCGCGAAACCATGTCAAGGAGGTTCTTAATTGAATCTACCTAATTACAGGTACGATATTTAATATCGTGTAACGGTCTTCACCGATCGGAGGTAAAACGATACTGATCAAGGACGAATGTCAAATCCATTCAGTCCGTGTCAATGTTTTGTATCAATAAGGTGACGTTATGGTGTACATAACAAAGTCAAAGATTCTAAACCACATACTCATGCCTAAAGACATATTCAACAATCAAGAAAGCTAAAGACTTTCGAAACTCTGGTGATCAAAATCTTCCTCAACAATTAATGTAGAAGAATAACCTCTCTTCAAAGGAGATTGTTAGCAAGCTTTCAAGATTGTGCAAAGTATGAGCATGTAAATAAAGACACAAGATCGCAAAATGGCAAAGACAAGTCAAGGATAATTTGAAGATCTCAAGAGAAAAGACAAAGTCGAAAGACAATGACAAAGGCTCAAAGATCACAGCATAAAGGAACAAGACTACTATTACACGTTCAAGACTCATTTATGACGAAATTCATAATCTCCATTGATCTCCAAAGATCAAAGAGGAATGACCTCACATTGGGGGAGATTGTTAGCCTTAAAATATTGAGTCAAACAAGAATGTTCGGTCATAGGTTTATATTATAATATTTATTAGAACGTTGTAATAGTTAGTTAATATATTCGTGACATTACGGGCTTGATGGTTAGCTTAAAAGGATTCTTTCAAGGTACTAAGCATTTATTCAAGCCCGACCCAAAACAATATTGTCCATTAGAGAGCCCGCATGTGGGCGGACTATATAAGCACCCTCCTAGCATGTTAGGAGGGTGGAAGTTCTCATTATTCTTAATCTACTTTCACCTAGTTTTCTCCACCTTCTCTCTACTTTCTCTCACTACTTTCTCTCTCTAGAAATCCATCTCTTTTCATCTATTTTCTATTATACAACCATGGTGAAGTGAATAAATAGGGAACAACATTTGGTATCAGAGCTAACTGGGGGTTTTTGTGTTTGTGTTTGTGTTTGCTTATTTTTTTGTGTTCGTGTCGTATTATCAGTTTCATGGTTTGTATCATTCTAATTCATGGTATGTATTTGTGTATTGTTATAATCTATTCTTATCAATTCATGTCACGAAATATCTATTCTTTTCAATCTATTTATGTCGCGAAATGTGTCTGGTAAAGTTACATCATTTTCTGTCCATTTAATGGTACCCGTTTTTTTTTGTTTTGTCCCTTCATACATTGGTTAGTTCTGGATTATTTTTCATGGTGGGAAAAAGACAAAATATAGACCAGATCCATTTTTTCGGTGTTATCAATTATATGGTCAAAACCCTTTTGTGATGGATACTTACAATCGCATTGATTGCGATGGCTGGATTGGGATGGAGTTATTCCAATGGCTCATTGCGATGGGCTATTACTGTCACGCCCCCAAATTTTACTACAGCGGATGGATTTGGGTTGCGACTTCATGGCGTGAAGAGGACTTGATGCGTGAGAACGACCTCTACATGCCAAAACAACAATACAGACTCCATATAGTAGCATACCTGAGAAAAACATTGCTAAAGTGTCAACACAAAGTTGGTGAGTTCCTAGGTTTGAGTAAAAAATAATGGAAATCATTTTAGTGAACCACGAGATTCGTATCCACCTGTGACAATATAACACATACAAAGTCACACAGTTTATCTTTACTACTATTTAAGCTCATGACACCGATGCGTTAACGAGTCTAACTGACTTCGTGTGTGTGTGCCCATGTAGGTGACTAACCCCAGTCACCCGTCGTCTTCAAATGAAATTGTGTTTACTTGAACGCACACATTCAATGTAAATAGGAGTGTCAACTCTGATAGATCTATCCATAATATTCGCGCTCACTTCGCTGTAACACAGCTAGGTGACTAACGGTTCATGATTCGTGGGCAGTTATCATTTGGGGAGATCAACTAGTAAATAATAGTTCACTTGTTTTCACGCGTTATAAATCAAGCAATGTTATCACCCGAAAAGATGATAAAATATTTTGAAAGAGATAGGAGCTACTAACTTAGAGTTGATAAACAATTTGAGAAATAGGCTAAGAAACTCACAGTTTGATAAAATAATTTGAGATAAAATAATTTGAGAGAGGGGATAGGAAACTCACCTTGTTGATAGTAAAGTGTCGCGGGACAAAGTAGAATTTTACCGGTAACGAAGTGATTGGTGGTTTGAGCAAAACCGAACCTAGAAAACCCTAAAAAGAGCTCGGCTAGGATTTTGCTTGCACAACCCGTACACGAACACTTGGAGGACTTAGAAACTTGTACTAGGAATACTTGAAAGACCAGAATTGATGTCAAGAATATTTTTAAGTAACAAGAACACCAACATCAACAAGAAACAGATATCAAAATTAGGGTTTCTAAGACAACCCTAAATCGGTTTTGACTAGAATTTTGTCTAGGGTTCCTCACACTTTTTGAGCTTCTAAGGCAGAGATCAAGGGTACTTGGTGGAGGTTTATGAGCCCTTGAAATCAATTGTGATGGTGGGAATGGTGGTATGATGATGGTGACAATGGCAGGCAGCAAACAAGAACACAAGGAGGATTTGATTTGATTTTCTTTGTGATTTCAGAATGAATGAAGATCAAGACTAGAATTACCTATTTATAAATCTTTTTGAAGCTTACCTTATTGCATAGAAATCAAAAATCATGCCTGGGAATGAAGAACTGTTGGTGTAGATGATGAAACAGTACTAAGAGATAAACAACGACTTGCTTTGAGGATTTTTAGGGATATTCTTGATAAAAATTTCGTTGGTAGGGACTAGGAGAAAGTAAGGGACGAATTTTTGATGTCAGGAACAAGGTATGTCAAGTTTAGGCAAGTAAATAATTTTCTAGATAAGTATAAAAGATATTTTCTAATTATTTAAACTTGTTTTCCTATTTTCTAGAATAAAACAATCGGCCTAATTAGTTCTTAGACTAACACACATGAAATTTATATTTAGTAGCGATTAACATGGGTTAATTTGGGTTTATGAATAATTAATTGGGTTTATTTTAGGTTTATGGGCTTTTAAAATTACACAATGGCTGTTAAATTTAGTTACGGTCTTATTTTTAATCTTTAAGTATTTTAATTAAGTTCATATGATTAATTATGAACTATAAAAATTAATTTTATTAGTTTTATGTTGATAAAATTAATTTAAACTATTTCGTGATCGTTTAGACGTAAAAACTCTATTTTAGAATTAAATAATAAATAAAATACGGTTACCTCAATAAATTATCTAAAACATTGAAAATAAATTAAAAGTGATAAATATGTGATTTATAGACTTTTTATAGTCCATCATATATTGTTTTAAAGAAATCGTGAGTTGAAAATGTTTATATAACTTTCTATTAATAATTAACAGTGATTTCGATAATTTACGTTAATTATTAAAATAAACTATTATTGACGTTTATATGACCTATAATCTTAAAATAATTCATTTAACCTAAAACATATAAGACACATAAGCTTTTAGTTGGATGGCCTCCAGTTAGAGTAAATCACGGTTTTTAGATAACACAATAATTATTTTCCACTTTGCAGTAATTAAAAACGTAACATATAAATTTCTATATAACCAAAATATCCATATAGTCCGTCGTATGCATTATTGTTGGTAATATCATTTGTTAGTTTTTAGATATCTTCCTGTTTATGATTTACAGTGTTTTATTGAAGAAAAAAAATTGTAACGATAATTATCTTATTATTCTTTGGATCAATAATGAGTTCAAATTTACGGGTTGTCACATTCACCCCACCTTAGAGGATTTCGTCCCGAAATCTAAGCGCCATATACGTTATGGTACTTATCGAGAAGAAGACAAGAATGTTGAGTGGTATTCTAGACCTTTTAGAATTTCTATTTTCTCCTATATGTTCAATGTATGGTAGAAAAAATGGTTACTTTTATTATGAGTAAATTTTATTCATTTTGGTATTGGTGGTAACTACTACGAGTATACTATTGTTCCATCTAAATTATACGTAGGTGATCAGGCTATGTATATTATAGATACAACATATAGCATCCTCCTTTTCGTCACCTCTTCTATTTGTATCATATTTACGCTATATCTTACCCTTAATTAACAGTTAACTAGATAGAGCATGACATGTTGTGTACTGTTGTAATACTACATTGTAGCCCACTAGATTACGTCATCCCACGCCCATGGTGACCATGCACAGTCCCACAAACATGTTTTTCACTATAATGCTTAGTAGTTTAGTAAAAGAAATTAGCATGCCAAACAATTTATCTTTTAATAAAGATTTACCACTAGATGATTGGTATGCCATTTTATCATGCAATTTAGAGCCGATTATAGTCTAGAGTTACTAATGCAACCTAGTTCTTTATAATCAAGAGCTCTGATACCATTCTGTCACACCCCCAAATTTCACTGCAACGGAAGACTGGATTTGGGTTGCGACTTCATGGCGTGAAGAGGACTTGATGCGAGAGAACGACCTCTACATGCCAAAACAACAATGCAGACTCCATATAGTAGCATACCTGAGAAAAACATTGGTAAAGTGTCAACACAAAGTTGGTGAGTTCCTAGGTTTGAGTAAAAAAAAATAATGAAAATCATTTTAGTGAACCACAAGATTCGTATCCACCTGTGACAATATAACACATACAAAGTCACACAGTTTATCTTTACTACTATTTAAGCTCATGACACCGATGCGTTAACGAGTCTAACTGACTTCGTGTGTGTGTGCCCATGTAGGTGACTAACCCCAGTCACCCGTCGTCTTCAAATGAAATTGTATTTACTTAAACGCATCCATTCAATGTAAATAGGAGTGTCAACTCCAATAGATCTATCCATAACATTCGCGCTCACTTCGCTGTAACACAGCTAGGTGACTAACGGTTCATGATTCGTGGGCAGTTATCATTTGGGGAGATCAACTAGTAATGAATTGTTCACTTGTTTTCACGCGTTATAAATCAAGCAATGTTATCACCCGAAAAGATGATAAAATATTTTGAAAGAGATAGGAGCTAGTAACTCACAGTTGATAAACAATTTGAGAAATAGGCTAAGAAACTCACAGTTTGATAAAATAATTTGAGATAAAATAATTTGAGAGAGGGAATAGGAAACTCACCTTGTTGATAGTAAAGTGTCGCGGGATAAAGTAGAATTTTACCGGTAACGAAGTGATTGGTGGTTTGAGCAAAACCGAACCTAGAAAACCCTAAATAGAGCTTGGATAGGATTTTCCTTGCACAACCCGTACACGAACACTTGGATGACTTAGAAACTTGTACTAGGACTACTTGGAAGACCAGAATTGATGTCAAGAAGATTTTTAAGTAACAAGAACACCAGCAGCAACAAGAAACAGAAATCAAAATTAGTGTTTCTTAGAAAACCCTAAATCGGTTTTGACTAGAATTTTGTCTAGGGTTCCTCACACTTTTTGAGCTTCTAAGGCAGAGATCAAGGGTACTTGGTGGAGGTTTATGAGCCCTTGAAATCAATTGTGATGGTGGGAATGGTGGTGTGATGATGGTGACAATGGCCGGCACCAAACAAGAACACAAGAAGGATTTGATTTTTTTTTCTTTGTGATTTTAGAATGAATGAAGATCAAGACCAGAATTACCTATTTATAAATCTTTTTGAAGCTTACCTTATCACATAGAAATCAAAAGTCATGGCTGGGAATGAAGAACTGTTGGTGTAGATGATGAAACAGTACTAAGAGATAAACAACGACTTGTTTTGAGGATTTTTGGGGATATTCTTGATAAACATTTCGCTGGTAGGGACTAGGGGAAAGTATGGGACGAATTTTTGATGTCAGGAACAAGGGATGTCATGTTTAGGCAAGTAAATAATTTTCTAGATAAGTATTAAAGATATTTTCTAATTATTTAAACTTTTTTTCCTATTTTCTTGCATAAAACAATCGGCCTAATTAGTTCTTAGACTAACACACACGAAATTTATATTTAGTAGTGATTAACATGGGTTAATTTGGGTTTATGGATAATTAATTTGGTTTATTTTGGGTCTATGGGCTTTTAAAATTACATAATGGCTGTGTAAATTTAGTTACGGGCTTATTTTTAGTCTTTAAATAATTTAATTAAAGTTCATATGATTAATTATGAACTATAAAAATTAATTTTATTAGTTTTAAGTTGATAAAATTAATTTAAACGTTTTCGTGATCGTTTAGACGTAAAAACTCTATTTTAGAATTAAATAATAAATAAAATATGGTTACCTCAATAAATTATCTAAAACATTGAAAATAAATTAAAAGTGATAAATATGTGATTTATAGACTTTTTATAGTCCATCATATATTGTTTTAAAGAAATCGTGAGTTGAAAATGTTTATATAACTTTCTATTAATAATTAACGGTGATTTCGATAATTTATGTTAACTATTAAAATAATCTATTATTGACGTTTATATGACCTATAATCTTAAAATAATTCATTTAACCTAAAACATACAACACACATAAGCTTTTAGTTGGATGGCCTCCAGTTAGAGTAAATCACGGTTTTTAGATAACACAGTAATTATTTTCCACTTTGTTGTAATTAAACACGTAACATATAAATTTCTATATAACCAAAATAACCATATAGTCCGTCGTATGTATTATTATTGGTAATATCATTTGTAAGTTTTTAGATATCTTCCTGTTTATGATTTATAGTGTTTTATTGAAGAAAAAAAAATTTGTAGTGATAATTATCTTATTATTCTTTGGATCAATAATGAGTTCAAATTTACGGGTTGTCACAATTACGATGGGTCATTATGATGGCTCGTTGAGATGGCTCATTGCGATGGGTACATTACGATGGCTCACATATTGCGATTGCAACTTGCGATGGCTTGTTCCGATGATGTATATTACGATGGGGTGTTGAGAATCTGAAAAATATTACGATGATTTTTTTTTAAAAAAAAAGGGGAAAACATTGCGACAAAGTATTTTTTAGATAAACACTTCGATCATGATCAATCCAGAAAACTACCGAGACCATCTTACTCAATCCAACATCCATTCAAACCCCGACACTATCCTAAACCCATCTTCACACATAAGCCAACTTAATATAATCTCATCATCAAAACCCATCTTCACATAAACCATATGATATTATCAAATCTCAAATTCGTGTTAGAGGTTATAAAACCAAAATCTGTTATGATGTAACACGTTATCATCATCGATTTGTGTAGATGTAACACGTTAAGAAAGAACAAGAACAATAGTGTCTCATTCGCTTCTTGATTCGGTGAAATCAAACACAATAAACTACATGCAAACTTACCTGATACTTTTAATACAAAGATCTTAAAAGATGGTTCATGTGATTCGTGTATTGGGCTTCGATTTGAGGATGCTTATAGTTTTATTATGCATTTGTAGGATTACTGATTATGATAGAACGAATATTTAAGGGGCAAATTTTTTTAAGATGATAGTAAAATCTGGTTTTGTTTAAGAGATGAGATCTGTATTTTGTTAGATAAGTGAGATGAGGTTGACGGTTTGAGAGAAGATATAATGGGGGCGGACTAAACAATGAGTGAGATTAGGGATTATGACCTAAATTTTTTGGTATCTAGAAATTTTATATACCGAGTTTTGGACCGGTTGTTAAATTTGTGATGGGCTTTATTGCAATACAAAAGATGGACAGGGTATACGAAATTGCAATACAAAAGATGGGCTTTACAAAGATGGAATACGAAATTGGGCCATAATCTTGTCGTGATTTCGATTGGTTATACTGATAATGCACAGGGTCATATTTATTGGGCTATGATAATATTAGTGATAAGTCGGATATTCGTTATGTTTCGATCGAAAGGTCGATCCGCACATCACTTAGGCACATGACTGGCGTTGAGCTTCATTGACAAGTTATCTAGACAAATTTTGTCCCTTAATGACAATTCATTTTAGAATTTGTTCTAGATAACGACATTCACAAACACAACACAAAAGCAAACAAAACACTTAACGCTAAAACGATCCGATATAAGATTCACTTAAACGACAACGGCTAGTTTTGATTCTACAAAGACAAGTGATCACGAAATGGATTTGGTATTCTTTATTTGAAGTTGAAGTGGGATATCATGAAGGCGTCTACTTATTTCATCATCGAGCCTTCCTTCTATTTTTCTACCCCTTTTCTTCAAACCCAGTCTATCGACTGATGACTTTCTTGGGCGATAAAATTTATGATTGAGACTTGAATTATCTAGTTTCCATTGTCAAGGGGTGGATGGTCGACGACATGGATTACTATCATTTTTTGGTGTCACACGCAGTTGCTCGTGTGGATAACTTCAAGAGGTATAAGAGACTTGTTTCTGCACCGTTCTTCAATCGACATAAGTGCAAGCTTAAGTAACAAATTTAAGGAATTGTACATCAGTTTCAAGTTTAGAATATCGGGTTTACTTCACATGTGGTCACAACAAATAGCTGAATGAATTCGAGGTTGGTAAGTTAGACAGAGAGAGATGGAATCAACAATTAAATCTCACGGGATATTTTTGAGCTACATAACAACAATGTTACTTCATAGTCTAAGCAAAAATTTTCAAAATTTATCAACGACTTTAAAAACTTTTCAAGACATTTTCTTAAGACTAAGAACTTCTCGAGTATACGCACGTCCACGATAATGATGCTTCTGAGAGTTCGAAATCATCATGGGGGAAGATCGTGTACTTTGAAGTAATCGGATCAACTTCCAGGGGGAAGTAGTGTACATGGAATAGTATCTACTTCACTTTGTATGATTTTTATGAAGTATTTTGCAGGCGTGAGAAGAATTGTTGCTGATTTCTAGCATGTTACACCAAACGGATTATCACCAAAAACCAAACGACATGAGACAATATAGAAGTTGTATTATCTAGTGTGGTTCTTCTACAAATTTCTGTTGTGCACTTAAACTGATGAGCTACAAGATTGTTCAGACTACATCAGAGTGTCAGAATATGCTTAAGATACAGATATTGGTTTGGGGGAAGCTGAGTAAGAAACTTCGTCAAAAAGAAGTCTATGAAGAAAGTTTTTTAAATACATGCTGCATGAATTGGGGGGAAGTTAATCCAAATCATGCATATTACAATTGTTCCACAACAATAAAAGACAAAGATGATTCCCATTATTCTTTTTCTACTTTCCCTCTCAATAAAACACACACCTTTAATAGTCTCTCACTTTCTCTCTCTAAAATGTCTAACCATTTCTTTTATCCTCCCCGACCTCCAGATCACCCTCTTGTTAGCTTGAATCTAATGGTTAACAGGGTCCGACCATCTAAGTTTTATTTGGCGAAAACGTTAATCTTTTGGTTTTAGCTAAAAAGACGTAAAACATGTATATAGTTTGTAGTTTTAGAAAAACATTTGAGTTTTACTTTTATAAAATGCCATGTTTATTTATTATAGTATAAAAACTTATTTCATAATAGTTATTATTATTTAGTGGCCTTTATATACTTATTTTATAATAGTATTCACTTTGAGTGCTCTTTTTATATTATATAGTTTATTAAGAAATCTGATTTCTAAAGTCAAGTCCACCATTTTTGCCATAACTTGAGTTCTACAAAGAGATAGAACCTCAAATTTTAACAACATAAACTAAATGATGTGTGCTACAATTAACTCTTTCATAGCTACTACTCAATCAATTTCTAAGTATTTTTAATATTTCGTCCAAAACAGACAATACAGATTTGTACCTCAATAGTATTTTGGCCATATCTTGCTCATTTTAATGATTCTATTGCATGGACAACTCACCAAATATGTAAAAATCATTTATCTATATGTATATCTAATAATTCAAGCCATTTAACCAAGTGACCATATTGGTTCTTACTGTTTTATACAGCCTTTACAACTACACATGATTTTAACATGTTTACTTGTAGATTTTAATCTTTTTATCCTAATTTAGTAACACAAAATCCCCACACAATATATTGATCATCATTTATCATCATATACATATACATAAATTGAAGAAAATACATGAATACATTCACAAAACCATAAGGTGATAGAAAGAGATTGATTCCTATACCAATCAATATGATGAAAAGATAAGATTTATGATGAACAAGACTTGTTCTTGTCACCAAATCTTATGATCTTAGCAAGACCACTATTAGAAACCTCCAAGTAGATGAACATACTCTTGAAATCAGCCCTTGAACTCCATGTAAACTCCTTTTTACATGTTATGATCACCTCCAGTCTTCATCTTTTCAACTAGGCTTTAACATATGTTGATTATAGCCTTTGTTTATGGTTAAAATTTTGATGGTGGTGGTGTTGTGATGGTGAATGTTGGACAGCAAGAGAGAGAGCAAGAGAGAGAGATTTCTAGTTTTTGATGTAAGTAAAATGAAGGAAATGGTTTTGGTTAGTTAGTTTGGTGGTTTTGTAAGGCTAGGAGGACATGTGTCCTGTTAGTTTATGTAAACTTGACACCAAATGTAGTGTTGATAGCTTGTCTTTGCCGCCCATAGTGGGGGTGAGACAAGTGTATACTTGTTTCATCCCCACTAATTTACGGGTACTCCTCGATTCTAGTTTCCTTGATTTACGTGCCCTCGGGTCGTTTTACGAAAAACGTTTTTATAAAATATGAATCTACGGAACAAAACGATTCTAATAAAAATTGCCTCATCAAAAACGGAGTTCAAATGCGTAAATACGTAAACCTAGGGTTCCGGTTTAATCGTAAAAGACGCTAAATTATGCACGTAAATCCTAATTTCATCCCGTAAATTTGTGAGTTTATGAACCAACACAAATTAAAACTCTGAGATAATATTCGAGAATAAATTTATTATCTGAAATGTTGGACTGTTACAAAAACAGAGTATGTAAACGTAAACATTTAACGCAGAGTTCTCCGATTTAGACGTATCGATGCTACTTTAAGACGTAAACCTAAATTTCTTCCCAAAGTGAGTGAGTTCATAAATTGACAATAAAATAATGATTTTAAATAATAATTGAGAATAAAATAACGACCTCAAATTAACGGATTATCACACTATGTGTACCTTTTTGTGTCGTATTAAATAAACGTAAATACTTATCGTGCATTAATTAATTATTAAAAGTTTTTATTTAATGGTATTTTGCGGGTTTTACAAAGATACCAAGCAAATCCAAAGAAATCACACCTCATTGTTGTCGAGAAAATATTCTTATACCTAAAAGGTACCCCCAGTCTTGGTCTTTGGTACCCGAAATCTTCAGGATTTGATCTCAAAGGGTAATCAGACTTCGACTATGTTGGATGAAATTTGGACAGAAAAAGCACATCTGGTGCTTGTCAATTGATAGGTGGTAAACTTATGTGTTGGAGTGCTAAAAAAGCAACAATCAGTTGCCATGTCTTCAGCAAAAGCTGAATATGTGGCAGTTGTTAGATGTTGTGCCAATATTTTATGGATGAAGAGTCAACTTTTTGACTATGACATAGAATATGAAAAGGTACCCATCTTTTGTGATAACACTAATGATATTTCAATATCTAAAAATCTAGACCTTCACTCAAGAACAAAACAAAATGATATCAGATATCACTTTATCACATATCGCACTATAAATGGGGACATTGATTTACATTTCATCCCCACTCAATACCAACTGGATGATATCTTCACCAAACCATTGGATGAACCAACTTTAAAAACATTGATAATGGAACTAGGAATGCTGAACATTGGTGATTCAAAACCTGAACCTTCAGAAATCACTGAAGAGTCCTAAAGGTTCAGTATTCTCAATAAAGTTTAATTTCATTCAGTAGAAGTGTCTGAGTAAAGGAGTGTGTAATGTGATGTGTCTATTTCACAAATGTGAATGTGTACATGGTGTTTTGTCGCCTCATTTGATGCACCGAAGCTGATGACAAATCCCAAAATTACCAACACATGATCTTCAGTATTACTGAAGGTTCAGCATTTCTGAAAACTTTGTGATATAAATAAGTAGCTCGGCATGAGTAGAGGAGTGTGCAACATAATATGTATTGTTCATCTATATGAATATGTATGTGGGGTTTTGTCGCCTCATCTTACGCATTGAAGCTCATGAAATTCACTAATCGGGTTTAGCATCACTGATCAAAGCATTTAAAACAAATCAATCACATGTTTAAAAAAATAAATTAAATGACATTAAATTTTCTTTGAAAAATAAAATCATTCCTCAAAAAGTACACTTAATTTATTAAGGAAATATTAAACATCAACATCCACTACCAACAACCTCTTTGACACAAGTGGCGTTACACTGTTCAAAGTGTCAATTTCTAGAGAATTTATGAGAGAGTTTGGGCCAAAAGTGCAAAAAAAACACTAAAACTTAAACTTTTATCAAAACGGTTTTAAATATAACCAAAATCTTGTAAAAGTTTTTTTTAAGGTTCTCAATCAAGAAAAAAAATCACATTCTTTCAAACTATTTTCAATCTAAACACACACACAACCTTCTCTCTCTCATCAAAACAAATAAAAATGGTAGAATCTTCATCACAAGAACAAACCCTAATCCCATCATCGCATGTTAACTTCCCCATTGAAGATATAATCATCAAAATAAACAACCTTTTCTTAATCAAACCCAAAACAATAACATCTATCCCAGGGAATGAGGTTATGAACTTTGTGTCCAAATGTGTTTTACACAAGGCTTTGTTTACAAACCCATAAGTCATGTACCAAGAATTTTTACGAGAGTTTTGGTTTACTGCCAAACCCTCCTCGAATAAAAGGTCGATTGAATTTTCATCACCATCGGATGAGTTGCAAGGAAAGTTTGGGGTACACTTGTTTAGAAAAGCTATGGGATTAAACTATTTATCTAGGTCAGAAGATTATGAAGATGCTCTTGACTACACGGTGGCTAAATTTTTTTTGGAACTAATGGGTACACAGAAGAGAGCCTAGAAAAAGGGTATTTAAAAAGAAGTTGTTTACCACCCAAGTGGAGACTTTTGATGACTATTCTGATTGAATGTTTGGGGGCGAAAACTGGTGGTTTGGATCAACCTAATCAAAAGGATGCAACAATTCTGTATTGTCTTGCAAATAGGATCAAGGCTGATTATAGGAAATTGATTTTTGAAGATCTCCATCGAAAGCTGGAGAAACACACAAGACAGAAAAATGTTGTTTATACCAGATTTCTCTCTCTTGTTTGCTAACTACCTCGAGCATTTATACCTCCAGCACCATGGTAATAGACTATCAATACCAATTTTCGGGGTGAAACATTGAAATCCAGTTAGTATTGTTGACCCCTCTTTCATACCACCCATGCTAGACATTCGCTCAGCAGAGGGGCCAGTGGTGTTCAAAGCTTACAAGAACACATCTCCAACTTGATAAGGGGATTCCAAAGGCAAAACACGTTTAGCTAAAACTGGATCAAGGAAGCTATTATCGACAAATACATTATGATCCAAGCTTGAGTCCAGAAAGAGGGAACCTAGCACAGATAACCCCTCAAAGAATGTATTTGATGCCTCCCAATGCCATGTTTCTAAGAAGTTGAAGTCCTACAAGGCCAAGGACATGAACCCCAGCCAGACATCAGATTCTGCTCCAATAGAATCTGGTATGCAGAAATAGGCACTACAGGTAACCTCTATCCCAACCTCTTTTAGAGATAAGGGTGAAGGACGTGCCCACCCTCAGCTTAGTAGTGTGGATTCAGCATTGGTAAGTTAAATAAATTTAAACTCATTACCAAATTCTTTCATTTGTCACTCTAAGTCTGCATCAGGGTATGACGCATCAGCAAAGTTAACAGTTGAAGTTGACCCTGTACTATCTATTCCTAGTTATGTGGTAACCCAACAACAGGGTACTGTTGAAGGAACCAGTATCATGCTCATTTATCTCAACTCATCAGGGACTTTTTCTCAGGATCCATCAGGTCAAACCAAGCCTGTTGGTGACTATCCTCAAATTTCACATATGTGTTATGTGCTATGATTTTATGAATATGAAAATTTTGCTGGAAATTTTTGCTTTTGTGCCTTACTTGGTAAGATGAATTGGTTCGCACAACTTGAAATACCATTTCAACATATTCCTATATGTTGCAAACAAAATATATATATATCAAGTCTAAGTTCTAAAAGTAATCAAATAAGTACGTTATGAGTAGAACATCTCAAATATAACTATGATGCCCTAGATTCCCTTAGAAACCATATAATCCCTATAAATGAGTTGTAAACTCAAGAATGGTGAACTATGAATGTACAATTCATACGAATACGTAATCAAGGATTATAAACAAGCTTTAAACTATCATTTAGAAGTATCATTTCTTCTAAGAATGGTAGGAACAATCCATTTAAAGCTAAGTACAAGAATTAAGACCTTATAACCAAAATTAGCACCTAAAATCCATTTCATAAAGAATTAGAGCCTAGTCTTTTGTAACCAGTTATAAAAGTCAACTAAGTACTATACTAAGACAATATTTTCACTTCTATATAATGTATAAATGATTAAATCACAAAGTACATGTTTTCAAAGCATGAAGTTTTAATTAAACCTATTACCTCCTAAGATATGATTAACTTATATAACTTATTAAACTAAGTGTGTAGACTCCTTAGAAACCTTAAAACAATATATAAGCCCTAGAATAAGCCAAAAAATGATGTAAACACTAATAACCCAAGGTACAAGTCATTTAGGCATAATGACCTAAAAACCCTTATATAACCCATTTCACTTAGAATCAATGCATAGTCTTTTAAGAATAATGTACAAACTTCAATAACATTACATTTAAGTTATAATATCATCATAAAATAAGGTACAAGTATCCGAATGAAAAATGTACAATGTTTCAATGCATGACTTATAAATTAGGTCAAAATAGATATTTTCACACTACAAACGTTTTTACTTGGAATAACTTAGTAAAACCAATATAGAGACTCCATGAACACATTAAGGAAAATTTAGGATGTATAAATTGAGTTTAATTAAGTATCTAAGTCAAGAATAATGTATTTAGCAAGGATTGAACCCTAGATCACTAGAAACACTAATCCGGCTAGGGTTTCTTCCCAATTTCACTTTAAACCTTTGTTAAAATTAAAACCAAAGACCCAAATTTCTTAATTACAATGTGTAAAACCTAATTATACCATAATCCATCACTGATCCCATTCCTAAATCTTTAATTACAAGAATTATAAAGAACTATAAAGTTACAAAGTTACAAGCCTAGATTATGATCCGGTTAGGTTTTTCCCTCCAAAATGCATTTAAACTCTTTCCCTCCCAAATTCAAACTTAGGATCAGAACTAATAAATATTTTGATATATTTTTAAGTACGTGGATAAGCTACTTGAAGATGACTCATTCCCAGACTTACTTGGGCATTACTAG
This sequence comes from Glebionis coronaria, assembly GCA_025667525.1. Taxonomy (NCBI): domain Eukaryota; kingdom Viridiplantae; phylum Streptophyta; class Magnoliopsida; order Asterales; family Asteraceae; genus Glebionis; species Glebionis coronaria. The sequence continues at coordinate 338,664,602 of CM046881.1, read as the reverse complement.
CATTCCTTAGTCACCTTAATACTGATCTTACATGATTTAATTCATAACTTGGAGGCTAAGTGTTGAAAACTAGTATAAATAGGAACATAACCTTTTCACTAAAAACTTGCACCCTGATCTCCTTTACCTCCATACCCATTTTGATTTTACACTTATAAAAACATATATGGATGCCTTGAGACCAGAATCCAGATCTAAGAAGTAGAAATTAAAGTTCTTGAGCCTTTAGAAGCAAAAGAAGTTCATAAGGAGCCCTAGAAGTCATTCTATAGCTACCAAGGTAATCACTATGTTTATCTTGTTATAATTATTTTATAAGACTTTTATAATGTTAATAAGATGTTAATAAGCTAAAATATAATAAGCCTTGGTTCATATAATAAGCTAAAATAGAAGTTATAAGCTAAAAGTGTCATAAAACCCTAGTTTTGTAATTTACATGAAATAATGAGATAAAATGCATTTCAAAATATATAGATATGGAAAGATAATGTTATTATGATTATGAATGTGTTTATGAACATTGTTTAAGTTTCTAGATCATTTGGTATAATTTTGAAGTTGTTATGTAATTTTAAGCAAGTATAGGGACTAAAATTGTCATTTTTGAAACTATAAACTTTTTGGACCAAAATTCTAATTTAACTAAAGTTAAAACTATAAGGATTAATATTGTTAAAATATTTAAATTTTAAATTTATAAATACTTAAACTATATACTTAAAGGGGTAAAAGTGTAATTAAGCTAAACTTATAATAAAAGGGTAACTTTTGCCAACTTTGAAAATAAAAGATATAAAGTATATATATTATACTATACTTATCATTTGAGGAAAGTAATAAAAGTATCATGTTAGTAGGGAACTTTGTACAAGGATGTTTCATCTCGATATTACGTTCTGACTGAGTGGTTGCGTTTTTTATTTAAAGTGCCCTCGCTCCTCAAACGTTTATAGAATGGCTTCTGAGTATGATGGACTGAACAATGATACTATAATTACAAAAATTTATAAATCAAAGAATACATAAGTAATACTTAATAGTATTGAACTCAAGATCAAAGACTTGATACTATATAAAATGTTTTAATCCAGGTTTGTGTGAGACCATGTTATTGTTTGTGATATCAAGTTGTTCTCTGTGAATGAAAATATATCTGATAGCAACTCAGACTCTATGGATATAACATTAGTTCATAGCCTCACTTTTGATGCTTTCTAAATGATTTAAAAATCGGTGAGGGGATATATGTAAAAATTAGAATAAATGTGTTTTTGTATGATGCCTGATATGATTATTGACACTATATTTACTATTTCCTTAAATCCCTTTTAAATCATAGACTATGAATCATTTCTAGAAAATGAGCACTAATATTGTGAATAGTACTATTTGAGGGTTGACATCCCCTATTCAGGAAAGTCGTGCTTATTGGAAGCTAATGGTTTTGTGGCAACCCTAGCTTTTGAGATTTGCCATTAGTGTTTGTTTCACTTTGATTATGTGCTTAGTGTGCGTTTATGTGCTATATGTTTATATTCGAGCATTTGATTTGATGTTAGTCATCGTTTATGTAATGCGTAGTACATTATATGATGTTTAAATGCGGTTAGTTCGTGCTTTATTAGTTCACTTGGATGTAACTATGATATAATATGGTGTAATTTTAGGATTTTATGTGTACGTACATGTATTATATTAAATTATATATTTACGATACGAGGATTTATGTTTATAGGTCTTGGACTAAGGATTTAATGTCGAGAATAGTTTGCGGGTTAGTTTTAAGTTATTTTAGACTTAGTTATTTAGTTATTAACTTATTTTAAGAGTTTTCATAAAACTGTATATTTTATGTATTTTACGATAATCGCGTAGAATTGACTAGTTTTACGGTTTTAGAGTTTTGGAGACATTAGAGGCTGAAATAAATTAAGGTAATTTAAGGTAATATTATTAAGGAAAAAAAAAGAAAAGGGGCGGTGTAAACCCACGGCTAAAAAGAAAAAGTAGAAAAAAATTTAAAAAAGGAAACTTTGTAATTGGCTAGGATTTGTTATATTTATCGTATAAGGCTTTTAACTAAAAATAAATCTCCTAAAATCCCTGGAGAAAAACATACGGCGATCATCTAATGATTTTTTAGGGGTTCATAAAAATTTTCTTGATTCAAGGTAAGTGATCAATTAAACCTTAATATAATTCATGTTTTTTATAATTAATCATAATTCTAATGTTAATTAACCCTCATTGAGATGATTAGGGTTTTATTAATTTTCTGGAAAAATATTATAATTAAGATCCAATAATGATTTTAGGGTTTATGTTCAGAATTTAGGGATAATTAATAATGTTTAGAAGGTTAGTGCATAAAGGCGTAAAACATTTTTATTTTTAGGGCTGTCTTGTGTTGACTATTCCGGGCAGTAGGTAGCAACTTTTCTGACACCCTAGGCAAATCCCACATCGGCTGTGGCTAGGAGAGATCCATTGTTCATAAGATAACAGTCGCCTTCTCATGACACAACGTGTTTTGTGGTCCACTACAAGTGGGGTTCTTAGGAATTGGCAGTTAAGCATGCTCATGTTAGAGTAGTACTAGGTTGGGTGACCAGTCGGGTAGTACTTACAAGAGGGCCACAAAACAAAGACGTGAGCCTGTGGGTAAAGCGGACAATCTTGTAGTCTGAGTAGGCGAGATATTACACCTTTGGTCGAGTTTCTTTTTTCTAAAATTAAGTTCAGAGAGACTACTTTTTAAAAATGTAAGGTTCGTCTAAAATGGAGTTCAGGAAGGTCGTCAAACAATTTTTACAAAAATAGTACGCTGTTTAGGAATAAATTTAGATTTGGGGAATTTGATTCAAAACATAATCAAACGGATGAGATAGCCAATGATTTTTGATTTGGAAACTCTTTATAACGTATATATAAGTACTTGTGGTTTTCAATAAAAGTTATGGTGTTTAGGTCGGGATATTGGTGTCAAACATTTAGCATGTACAGAAAATCATCTTTGGGAAAATGACTTTTGGCGTAGAGACTAAACGAAAGGGTTAAACGTGTAAGTAGAAAGTAAAATTTGTTTTTGGAGTTATTAGATAATATAAAAATATAACTCCAGTAGGTTAGGAGCCAATTATGGTATTAAGTTCACTTCATGTGGTCGTTTAGTGACTAGTAAACCGTACCGGGAAAAAAACTATATTTTTACGTATAGAATAGCTTGTAGTGGGAGAACTAGATAGTGGGGATTAGGGGATTAGATTCATCTCCTTGATTGTTACATAAATTGGTTGTTAAGACCTGGGCTAAGTGTGTCATGTATGATTTAATAGGTTTGCCGGAGTGCTAGCTTGTTGTGCTATCAGGTGAGTTTATAGTCCTATTTTCACTAAGTTTTTAAATGTTTTTCTAGTATGAGATGGAGATGACACTTGTAATTTTTTCTAAATGTTTTGATAATATGTTTTGAAATGCGTGGACATAAATGTGTTATTATGTTATATACTTACTTGTGTGTTATGTTATATGTTCTATTATGTGTTATGACATGCGTTCTGAGTACTTGTGTTCTGAGTACTTGTGCATCGTCTTCTCGAAGACAAGATATCTCGACGGGGATATGGTTCATCTCCACACTAGGTATGAGAAAGATCCGGATAGATTTTAGTTGTATATGTAATTGTTTTATATTGTGTGTTTTTTTTTGTAGTTGTGTGTAACATGATTGTCACATAATGATCAATCGCTTTAACTTGTTTTCTTCAACTTATTTACAGCGGTTGACAAGTTTTCATATGATGTTCTAGATAACTTAAACCTATGTTCTCACCAACTTTATGTTGACAGATTTTAGTGTCATTTTTAGGTGAGGTAGTTATGAAGGATGATATTAGAAGTGGCTAAAGTCTAGAGGCTGCTAGGATTGCATTAGGAGGAATCCCTTTCCTCTTAGATTTACTTTTGTTATTTGAATAAGCGATACTGTTAGACACCTTTATGTTTGATGTTTGTTATTTATGTAAGAACTCGTACTTTCCGAGCATTATTTTATTCTTTTATTCGTGCTTCTTAAATTTTCCAACGTATTACGTTTTCTTGTATTCTTATATGTAAATCCTGAGATCGTGATAATTTTAATAAATTATACTTTTGAAGTATTTTCTGATCATTGATAAATACTTTATCTGGAATTATAAAATTCTTAATTAATTTTTACATAATTATTTAAATCAAAGTTTTTGATTTTAAATCACCCGCGTGCGTTTACAACGAGTTACTCAAATCAATGAACAACGAGAATTCCTAGTGATTTCGATACCGACGGATGACCAAAATTTTACATTTTATTATCGATTGTTTTGATAATTAATATTTTCTCCGAATTCGTTTTAATTACGTGTTATGTCGTGTCGGGAAACCATAATATAATATTTATGATGCGTGTTAACTTTTGAAAAGTATTTTTACGAAACCCGAGCCCCGTAAATATTTTCAATATTTACCAATAGTCATTTTCTACCCTTTAAACTATTAAATTTCTTTTTAGTCCAAGGGTTTCAAGGTTGGCAAAACTAGCCCCTCCACTACCTACCATATATATATTCATTCTTTTTCACTTAACACACACATACAAAACTTGTAAAAAAATTTACAACAACTTCTCCTTCCTCCTCCTCCATCTTTGCCGCCACCTCCACCCTTAAACACCCTTACAACATCATTTTTTACTATGATTTAATCAAAACAAAAATTAAACCCATCTCTAAAATCTTGTTATGATTCTTTTGATACTAATTTTTCACACATGCATCATCTTTCAAAAAATTTATCATTTTGTGGTTGGATTATGTTTAAATCAACATGCATGTGATGATCTTGGTAAGATCATCATGATTTGATCCTAAAAAGGTTTAGTTTTTATCTTTTATATTGTAAAAAATTTGATATGCAAGTGTTTTAGGAGTGTTTTGTTGATGGGTATGATAGTAGGGCGATTTTAAAGGTGTGGGAATGGTTAGAATTGGTGGAAAAATTGATTTGTTATGATTTTCTAAAGTGTATTTTACATCAGCAGGTTATAGGATGTTTTTCGTGGGTTTATAACTTGGGATAGGCTGAGGTTATTTGATTTTGTTGTAGAGTTTTCCGAGACGCTCGTTTTGGTATAAGATAGACCTTCTAACTCATTACTGATCAAAAGTTATGCTAGTTTTAGTATTCGTGTACCGGGAGACGCAAATCGGCACAATCCGAAATTGTGGCTGATTTTTGGTCGACTCTCAGGGACTTTAGGCTTGGTTAGATAGTCGATACTACTAAATTTTAAAGTTCATAAACCTTATATGATGAGTCTAGTAGTGAGTTCAAAAGGTGGAATGTCAAAATAATACTTTTAAAGTGGTCTAAATGGTTTTATGAAACAAGTATACAATTCTGTCCCAAATTTTAGAGTCGAGTAAAGTGTCGAGCTGATGAGTTTTAAAGTATGAACATTGGCTCAAATTATGGTGAGGTCTTATATAGCTTACAGGTAACTTTGACACCAACTTTCATCTAAATCGGACAAGTCTAGATAGGGTAGATCGGTGTGTACATTCGGAGTGTACATGCTGATTGTTATTTTGGACACATAGTTCAATGCTCGTGTGGCGTGAGTTTGTGTATTCACTATAGGACATGGTGACTTACTCAAGTGTTTAGTCATTATATAAATGACTTAGCTACTGGTCCTATCAAGGTAAAGGGATAGTTTGACTTGTGTTGACTTGGCGTCGTATGACGGGTCAATTTTAAGAGTATAAGTGTTTAAACGGGTAGTGTTGGATAAATGGGTTAGTATGAATTCATTTGGTTCGTGTCACTGGTTTTGAAATATGTATACTCTGAAAATATTTAAAGTCTTGTTATACTTGGTATACATATCGATACTTGAGTTCGAGTCTTAACGCGCGCCTTATTTTGATAGGTTACGGCTTTCATGTTTCCATGGCATCCATATCGTTGGTGATCGTCTTACCACTATCGTTTCTACTCAGCTTCTTAGTACCGTGATTCACTTACCTCATGGCTAAGGTGAGTTCATAGCCCCTTTTTCTTGTACACGGTTTCTAAACACGGGGTAAGATTTACATGGTGGAACACAACCATTTAAAAATTGTATGCTATCCATAACTTGTATGCTATCCAGAACATGTATGCTTTCCAGATGAATTCAATGATATTATTGCTTTTAGACGTTAGTCTTGAGTTTCGTCTCCTGATCATGAACCATTAATTGTCCCGTGTGCTTTGCGCGAAGCACGAATGTTGTGGGTGGAACCATCGGGATTGAAAATCCCCGTCTCAAGTACCTTGAGGCACTAATATTTGTTTATACTTGAGTATTTAGGCCGAATACTCCCTGGAGGTGTTAGAAGTAATTAAAGTGGTGGTGATATAATATATCGTTGCGAAGCTCGTGAAGAATGTTATTTAATGATGTCAAGAGTTTTTAGTTATTAATGTTTATGTAATGGGATTTAGTCCCTAACACACAAACGAGGAAGGCCTCCTAAACATTTGTTACTTAGTATAAAAGGCCTCATATACCTCATTTGTGTGTGTGTTTTTCCATTTTCATAGTATTAGAGAGAGAAAGGTGTGTTTGTTTATCTCACTAGGAAATCACCAACACTTAGTATTTCTTTTCTTCATCTTAATCTAATCTTTCTTTTTTGGTTTAATCTTCATCATGTTATTCGTGTGATTTAGTTCTACAAGTGGTATCATTTGCCTAGGGATTCGTAGTTAGCTTTGGTGTTGATTTGGTGTTGATTTTGGATTTCGATCTTGTGGGTTTTTGGCTTAGATTGGTGGAATTGATTGGAATTGGTGGTATATAGATTCGTGGATTGGTTTTGGGTTGATTCGTGGATTGGTTTTGGTTGATTCATGGGTTTTCGTTGTTTGTCAAGGTTCGTATTTATCAAAAAAGTCTATTTCGGAAAAGGGTTTGTATATTCCGAAGAACACCTCTGTATCCGAATTCTCTTCTTCGGAAAAGGGTTTGTGTATTCCGAAGAAAACCGTGTTTATCCAAAATATCACCTTACTCCGAAAAACCAATTTATCCGAAGATAATCATCTTATCCGAATTAACTCTTTTATTCCGAAAAATACCATTTTCCGAAGAGCCTATTATCCGAAAAACACAATTATCCCGAAAAACTGTCATTTATCCGAAAATATCTGATATTCCGAATATACATCCTTTATCCGAAAACACCATTTTTTCCGAAAAACACCATTATTCCGAAAAAGTCCCAATATTCCGAAAAAGGGCCATAATTCTGAAAAATGTGACATATTCCGAAGAAGAACCATTTATTCCAAAAAGGTAATTTTTTCCGAAAAAGTCAATTTTTCCGAAAAACTGTCATTATTCCGAAAAAGTGATTTTATCCGAAAATTTGCCATAATTCCAAAAAAGTGCAATTTATCCGAAATAGTGCAATATTTCGAAAAAGGGTCTATTATCCGAAAAGGTTACATATTCTCCATTTTTCCAAAAAAGGGTAATTATTCTGAAAAAACCCCAAATATTCCGAAAATAATTTTTCAAAAAATGTGTTTTTGAAAATTTTTAGGGGATTTAATCAATTTTAGTGGATTTTAACTTCAACACTCTACTTTCTACGAATTGAGATCCTGTTTTTCACACGACTTCTACGATGACGTCTCAACAAGAAATTTATGCTGCGGGTAATGAGAATCGTCCACCCATGCTCACAAAGGAGAACTACACTACATGGGCTAGTCGTCTCCTTCGTTATGCAAAATGTAAACCTTTGGGAAAATTGATTGTCAACTCAATTCAAAAAGGTTCGTATGTTAGAAGAACAATTCTTGTGCCTGGGGACCCTACAAATGCTAACCCAGTGGCTGACTCTAGTCATGAACAAACGGATGAAGAATCAACTAAAGCTGAATCCAAACAACTCGACGCTGATGATCAAGCAATTCAAGTCATTCTTATGGGACTTCCTGAAGATGTTTATGTTGCTGTCGATAGTTGTGAAACCGCACACGAGATGTGGCTTAGGATTCAGAAAATGATGAAGGGCAATGAAATTGGTTTACAAGAAAAGGAAACTAAGTTGCTTCGTGAATGGGAGAAATTTACGTCTACTGAAGGGGAACAAATTAAACCTTACTATCATCGGTTTTCAACCCTCATGAATCATCTTAGAAGAAACAAACATGAACCTGCACAAATTGCTGCAAATATCAAATTTCTAGATAATCTTCCTTCTGAATGGTCACGATATGTCACTCTTGTCAATCAAAACAAGGATCTTCATGTCGTGGACTACACTCAAGTATATGATTATTTGAAGATGAATCAAGATGAAGCTAACGAAGTTAGGGCTGAAACACGTGCCAAGACACAAGATCCATTGGCTTTTATGGAAAACTCTCCATCATCTATGTCATATCCCATGGTACCCTACCATCAACCCTCATCAAGTAATTTCATGCCACAACAACAACAACAACAACCCACCCCTTATGGATATCAACTTCCTGCTGCTAACTACTTACAACAACCCATTGCCTTTTTTGATGACATCACCGATCCTACTCATGCGATTAATACTGGTCTTGCACTTCTCGCAAAGGCATTTAATTTACCATTAACCCCACCAACAATAATCAGAGAATCTCCTCGAACACTAGAAATAGGCAGATTGCTCAACCTTTCATGAATGCGAATCAAGATCGCCAATTGGTAGTTGCTGGGAACACAGGGACACAATATGGTCAAAATGCTAGGCAGGCTGTTGGGAATGAAGGAAATCAGTATGGACAAATCCGTGGTCAGAATCCGAATGTTCTGAATGCAGGTAATCAGAATGGGTTAATAGTTGTGCCAGCGGTTGGTAATCAGATGGGAAACATTGTGGCTGCAAGGGCTGAAAATACGGGTACGGGAAATGGAAACAATAATTGTCAGGTTTAGTGCTACAACTGTAGGGGATTTGGTCATTATGCTCGAGATTGCACAGCTAAAAAGAAGAGGGATGCTGCTTATCTTTAGACTCAGCTTCTCATAGCACAAAAAGAAGAGGCAGGGATTCCACTTCAAGCTGAGGAATTTGATCTTATGGCTTTTGCTGTGGAATATGACGAGGAATAAGAGGTAAATGCCAACTATATCTTGATGGCAAACCTACAACAAGCATCAACCTCAGGAATGCATGTTGACAGAGCTCCCGTTTATGATTCAGATGGTCCCTCTAAGGTACATCCAAGTTTTGATGATAATGATATATATAGTATGTCTAATCAGGAGGAAGAGTATACTGAGATGCTTGAGCCCTACATTGAGACACACGGGGATCAAACGAATAATAGTAATATTATGTCAAATGAGCCAAGTGGGGACCTTAGTATGGATCAAGTTGCCCAACCTACAACCCTTCCTGATGCGACACATGCGTATTATAAATCTCTATTTGACAAGCTTGCTAATGATTTTGACCATGATACGGTGGTTAATAATAAGTTTAGAGAAACTAATGCCAATTTGACCACTTAGCTTGCGGGATATAAGCAACGGGAGAAAAGCTTTGAAATTCATCAAGCTAAAATTAATGAACTTGAACAAGCTCATGCTACATCGGTTTATCAAGAAAAATGTACTACTAAGAAATTAAATGCCTTACACTTGAGTAGTGCTAAAAATATAAGCGAATTGAATGATGAAATCACATCTCTTAACAAACAGCTTTCAATTGAAAAATCTATTATTTTGGATTTAAAATAAGAACTAAAAAAGTTGAAACATGATTTAAAAATTCGAGAAGATGGACTTCATGAGGATTTTTGCACAGCTTAGGATAGGATTAGAGAATTAGACAACCTTTTAGTAAAACGTAGCCAAACTATGCAGACGATAAATATGCTTGCACCAAAAGTGAATGAGATAAATTACACTCGATACAAATTGGATTTAGGTTGTCCCCTTCCTCCTAATACCGGATATCTTAAGCAAGTTCAGGCCACAAATCAAACTTTATATAATGGTAGTGTGCTCTTGACTGATGAGCATGCTCCTCCTAGTGTGACTGATTCTCATGAAACCCTTGAACTTTCCAAAGAGAGTCGTTTAAGAATGCAAAAGCTTAATAAAGAAGTCACACCTGTTTATTATCCGAAACTTAATCCTCCAACAGTTTTTGTTCGGTCTAAAACGAGTACTGAAATGCTTTTGTTGCCAAGTGAGGAATTGTCTGATGACCCTCCTAAACCGAGTATCACACGCTGATTTCTAAACGAGCTTAAAGATAACTTTGTCCTCCTTAAACGTGTTGTTAATTCCAAAATCACTGGAGGAAATTTTACATCACCTGTTCATATTGAGGTTCAGAAAATTCTTCAAAACGATATTAATCCGATTATTAATCAAGTTGATGCTCGGATAGGCAATTTGGAAAACGCTTTTCTAAAAGAATTTGCCAACTTTGTTGAAGACTTTAAATCTTCGGCGAAGGAAGCTTATGAATCTCTTGACAAAATCAAAGTTTTGGAAAACGATCTTGAACGTCTCTCTAAAGCACCTGATAGTGTTGATAGTAGCCCCGTTGTGTTAGATACCTCTGTGTCGAATCACGAAACCCTCCAAACTGAGCTTGAACGTACGAAAGAGAAAATGGAATCTATTGTCATTAAAAAGGACAAAGAATTTACCGATCTTTGGAATAAATTTGTCAAAAAGTGTGATGAATGCAAATATGAAAAAAATTTGTATGATAAAGCCTACAATGAAATGCAACAAACTATTGCACGGTTGCAGGCTCAGTTAGGAGGGGGTTAAGGAAATGAATTTGGCCTCTTCAGGGTTAGAGAATGCTAGTGATGGTAATGATCAGAATCTTAAGGCTAAGATTGCAGATTTAGAATCTGTTGTTGTTTCATATAAGCGGGCTGTTGAACAAAGTAAGTTTGTCTATAAGAAACTTACTGATAAAATCTGTGAGAACTGTAAGTTAAAGGCCTTGTTAAAAGATAAGACTTCTGAGCCCAGCTCGATTGTGGATACGATGATCCAGAAACGGGACCCACTTGTATTGCTGTAACACCGTTTCCCAAGGTTGTTGGAATGAAAGCTGTTGTTATTGCTCCAGGAATGTTTCGCGATAGACCTTCCTCTCAAACTAGGGTGGATATCTCTGTTCCTAGAAACCAACGTAAAGCAAGCGTTAGGACAAAACCGACCACTATCGCTCAACCACAAGTCATCGATTTAAAAAATGCTAATTCTAACAAGCGTGTGTCTTTTTATACAAGAATGAACAACTACACTAAGAGCAGAAGGCCACAGCCTACGAGCAATACAAGGAATGATAGGGTCCCTTTTGCCTCTAGAATTAGTCGTCCCAAGGCTAATAATATGGAAGTAGAAGAACAACGTAGGAATTTACCGTCTTTTATTCATAATCAGAAACTTAATTCGTCTGAATGTAATGACTTGAAAGTTGCTATTCGGAATGAAAAATCTGAAGTTATTTGTGCTAAATGTAATAAATGTTTCTTTACTTTTATTCATGATGTTTGTGGTTTTACTATGAATGGTTTGAACTATGGTGGTTATACTCGACTTGACAAGCTTTCTATCAGCAAAACACATAGCATTCCTAAGGCTAAAGTGTATGTTCAGAAAAGTAAGCAGGTAGGTTCCACTGAAAGTCTTGCTACGCCTAGGAGTCCTAGTTTTACCTCTAAGTGGTTGCCTACTGGAATATATTTTGCCTCTAATGGTCATGTTATTGATACTAGTAGATCTCATACTGACAGTGAAATGTCGATATGTGATATGGCTTGATTATTACCTAACCATACAGGAACCTATTTCTTCGGTTGCCAAATTTTCTCTTCTCTTATCATTGGCAGGCTGTTCAAATTTGTCTCTGGTACGTGGACTCGGACTGTTCCAAACATATGACTCGGAATCGAAGCCTTCTCAAGAACTTTGTATGGCGTTTTATGGGAACTGTTAGATTTGGAAATGATCATGTTGTTGCAATTCTAGGCTATGGTGATCTTCATTGGGGAAATATTATCATCACCAGAGTATCTTTTGTTGATGGCTTGGGACACAATTTGTTCTCGGTTGGGCTATTATGTGATTAAGATTTGGAGGTAGCCTTCAGAAGTCATACCTACTTTGTTAGGGATCTTGAAGGAATTGATATGTTGAAAGGAAATCGTACCACCAATCTTTACACCATTGATCTTTTTCAAATGTCTGATGCATCTCCAATTTGTCTCATGGCCCGGTCCACTTCAACAAAGTCATGGTCATGGCATCAAAGGTTATCTCATCTCAATTTCGATGCCATCACCCAACTTGCGAAAGATGATGTTGGAAATACGTTTTTACGTATTTAGAAAGGATCGGTCACTCCAATGATATTGGGCTCGTGATCCAATATAGCCCATATAGCCCACATGTAGGGTGGGCTATATAAACCCCCTCCTAGCATGTTAGGAGGGGTTGGTCATTTACTTTTCACACACTTAATCTAATCTTTCATTTTTCTCTCCAACCTCTCTCTAGTTTCTCTCTCTACATCTTCATCTATCTCTCTCTCTAATAATCATCTCCGTAGTTAGATAATCCAAGGATTAAGATAAATTAACAAATGGTATCAAGAGCCATAGGATGATTGTATTGTTCATGTGTTTGTGTTCTTGATTCATACGCCTATTTTGATCCATTTTTACACGAACCAAATTTTTTTTTGTGTTTTTCATGGTTTTTTCTTGATACAAATCTTCTATATAGTTGTGGTAGGGATTTGGTATAGTTACTTTGGCTAAAAACACAAAATTTTTGGGTGTTTTGATCATTTTTTGGCTTAAAATCACGAATAGGTTGAGTTTTGTCCGAGAAAAGTGGGAATTATTCCGATCAGGTCATCAGAAAAGGGTTTATAGGACATTCCGGTCAGTGTAATCGGAATAGGGTTTAGGGATTCTGATTTTGGGTACATTCCGATCAGGTATTCAGATTAGGTATTCCGATTAGATATTCCGATTTGGCGTTCCGAAAAGGGACATTCCGATTTGGCACATTCCGAAAAGGGACATTTCGATTTGGTTCATTCCGATTTAGGACTTTCCGATCTTTGACATTCCGATTAGGGTTTATTCCGATCAAGGTATTCCGATTTGGTATTTCGATTTGGTATTCCGATTAAAGTATTCCGATAAGACATTCCGATCGGCATTCAGATCACTATTCTGATCAACATTCCGATAATCACAAATTTTTCCATAAAAAATTTCGAAGTGTGTAATTTTGACTTGGAATTTTTGGTTTATTGAGAACATATTTTAGGGGATTTTAACATTGTTTCTCGACTTCAACTCACAACAACAAACACAATTACTTACTTTCATTGATCGATCGACAAGTAATCCTTACTTTCATTTATCATCGATTTTTAATGGATTCGTTGAATTCGACATCTCGAGAAGGAGACTTGCATCTCATGCAAAACACAGCTAGAGAAAGTGGTATAACGTTCTTTCGACTACTCCAGTCTCATCTAGTGACCATTTCTTGGTTTCAAGGAGGAAGCGAATTTCTGACACTCTTCGGTCAAGATCGTTATATATTCATCGATTCCATATTCCTCAACTTGAACCAACTAGCTGAGCAACTTCACAAAGAAGACTTTAATCACTCTACATCAGCATCTGCATATCAAGTTCTAGTGACACAACTTACGCACTTCTTCAAATTCAACATTCTTAAGTCTGACAATTCAGGGATATGTCAATCATTTTTCAGTACACACAAACGGAAATTAAAGAGTTCCGTGGTACATTGTTGAAATTTATGACATCGGTCTCGTCTTCGAAATATGAAAGATCTCGACTTCAGCAAGAGTATGATAATGGAGTGCAAGAATCTACGATACAGACGCAAGAGGAGAATGATCATACGGTTGACAACTTGGAGCCTAAAGATTGCAAGAGCAAGGATTCGGGTGGAAAGCATGATACAAGCAGCATGTCAAGGATTGATGACACCATACCCGTATCTGACTAAGAGTCTACAAATACGGTACAAAGGAATATGGTATATGATATCTATGCCGATGAACTACCGCATGTTGCGCATTCCGAACCTAATTATGACAAACATGGGATGGAAAAGGGTGATAGTTTTACCACTTCAGATTCATCCGATGTGAGTCAAAATGGGGGAGAAATTGTTCAGAATGTTATAGTTCATCATGATAAATGCTTTATGACTGCTTCTCTAACCGATTCTGATTCCAAGATTAAAGAGCTTGAAACGATTTTAGCTCAGCAATCTAAAGCTCTTGAGGATGCTAAAATTGAATTTTCGAAGAAAACGGATAAATTTGAAAAGTATTTTGAAAAACTTGAAAATTCAAACATTGTTCTTGAAAGAAAATTAAATCAAAAAATTAAAGATTCTAAAGCTGAAAAAGATAATTTTGTGAGACAAATTAAGTCGCTTGAATTTAAGTTGGCATCCCAAGATGAATTGCTCAAAGAGAATGAGACTTTAAAGGCTCAAGTACAACAAAAGGTCTTTGCTATAGCTTCGTTGAAAAAGGAATTGAGAAAAACTAAAGGATCTAGTGTGGATACTAAGCTTGAAAAACCATCAATCTTGGGGAAACCGCCTCAAATTCAGTCTATTAGACAACCGACTACCTTTAGATCTGAGCGACCAAAATCCTCAAGACCGCGGTTTGTCTCCCAAGTTGATATGGTTCATCTTTCTAGACCAGTCACTCCACTATCTAGGCCCAATGTGACTAAAACAGCTTTTGCAAGACCTAATCACATGATTGCATCTAGCCTCCATAGACATAGTCTAAAGAACACGACTCGAACTAGTTCAAATGATGTTCGCCATAAATTTGGTCTAAGGGAAGCTATTCAGAAGACACAAGTAAGAGATAGGAATTTTAAACCTAGTCAGATGTATTCTAGTTTACCCAACACTGCTAATCGTAGCATGTCACTTCCTAGGAGCATCAATCAATCATCTCGGAATTCTAGATCTTACTCGGACATTATATATGCTACTTGTAAAACATGTAGGAAATGTGTATTTAAAGCCAATCATGATTCTTGTATAAAGAAATTACTTAATGAGGTGAACTCCCGTGCTAGACTTAAATCCCAGTGGGTAGCTAAAATCAAACCCATTGGTAAAATGTGGCGCCCCACTGGTAGAACTTTCACTCATGTAGGAAACGAGTGCCCTTTAACTAGGATAGTCTCTGATTCTACCAAGACTGCTAGGGAGGAAAATGAAAAGGATGATACATCACTTAAGCCTGAACTTAAGGTTTTCTATAAAAGGAAACGTTAGCTAGCTAAGATAAGTGAATCATCTACTCAGATCGCCTCTGACACAAGTACAGCCAACCGTGAACCCTCACGTACTTCCAAAATTGATATCGCTAACCCATATCAAATCATGAAAATTCCTAATGAGAATGCAGGTACCAAAGTTGATGTTCCAAAAGAACGAAGCGGTCCAATCGTTGTATACCGTTCAACTAAGGACACTCTTAGAGTTTGGTTGCTGAAGAAGCAGATATCGGAGAAACAAGTGTCTCAGGGGATTCATGGTTAAGCTTACCAAAGGACTTATAGTCACATCACAAACTATAACTCGATCTTCAATTAAAAGGAAAGCTTATCGCCGATGATAAACTTATCCTTACAACGAGAAATTAACTTTTCTTGGGCATGAGCTAATATTAAAAACATTCGAAGTTTTTTAAGCTCATGCACAATGATTTACAGTTAAATATCAGACTGTAAATCGAACTTCATTTTTAGGAAAGCTTATCTTTAAAGATAGCTTATCCTCATAACGGGAAATTACAGTTTCTCGGTCATGAGCTTGTATTAAAACATTCCAAGTTTTAAGCTCAGAAAGGAAAGTGTATCTTTTAAATAAGAGAAATTTTCCTCATAACGAGAAATTTATCTTTCTCGGTCATGAGCTTTCCGTTAAAACATTCAAAGTTTTCAAGCTCATGAACACGACTTCTAAGTAAATGTCAACTTAGGACTCGTTCATCAGCTAAAAGGAAAGTTTATCGCCGATGATAAACTTATCCTTAACAACGGGAAGTTTACAACTTCTCGGACTTGAGCTCGTTTTGCAAGATATTCAACATCTTAAGCTCAAGTAATTGGTTTTCAAAACGTTGAACACAATTTTTCGATAATTTCTCAAAAAGGTTTTTCTAAATCTTTCAAAATTGTGTGTTCAAAAATGTTTTGATAAAAAGAGCATGTCTTCTGGAATCGATAATATTTACGATACTAGAAATGTCATTCAATAATGACACGGGGTTGTAAATAAAGTTCGAGCAGAAGTTCAAATGTTTTAAAACATGCTCAAAATGGTTTGCTATTATTTCAGATAGTAACCCGATTTTCTTACTCAAGTCAAGCACTTCACCGGAAAGCTTTGACTCAACAACGGGAATTAATTTTTCTCGGGCATGGTTTACTTTATAACCATGTAAGGGATTGTGTTTACTTTATAACACAATCTAACACGGATATATGTACGTGTCAGTGCATTTATTTGTTAAAACAAGAGAAATCTTGTTTTTATGAAGTTATCATCTCCACCAACCGTAGCAATTTACATTTGATGTCTACATACTCGATGATGCGACTACTCAAACGGTGACTACAGCTCTTTCAATAGCACACGGGTCAACAATTGAGGGGGAGCAATTGTCCAGCATTCAGAATCTTCGACGCCGAAAGTGCCAAGTTCACATGTTGGTTTCAAGACAACGATATCAATCGTACACATGGAGTCAAGAGATAACTTCAGACGTGATGAGGCGACCAACATTCGTGAACAAGAACCATGTGAATCTTTCATATGATGTTCTCATTCAGGTCCAACCTCATAAATCGCTAATCTTGTGAATAAATTATCATATATGATATTTGCACATGATAAATACCTTACACTTGTGTTTAAAAGGTATTTTATTTAAGTTTCAAGTACACCCTCATTAATTTGAGGGGGAGCTTGTGTAATTCATGAAGATAATTGGATTTGCATTTTTCTTCCCAAATTTTCTTAAAATGCTATTAGATTAATTTATATTAAAAACACCGATTGGGTTAATATTTTTAATATGGGGGAGAAAATTTGATTTAATAAGGGATATTATCACAAATGGTTTGAGTTAATGTGCTGGCTCATCCCGACATGTGCGAAATGTTTTCGAATATCGTGGCATATGTTAAGGGGGAGCAAAATGGATTTGCATAGCAAAAATGGATTTCATGGTGATTTATACTTACCCAAAACCCATTTATTTCACGACGATGAAGATTGTGGTGACATAAGGATGGTAGGATAGGTTAAGTCCTATGATTCTTCCAGAACCGGAGGAATCTTCCCAAGGACATTCCATAGCTAGAAATAGTCGTCCTTAGGAAAGTTGGAGAAAGATTATGAACGTAGCTGAATGCCGACCAAGTACTTAAGTTAGAACTGGAACAATCACAACAAGGTGCTAGTTATGACGTATTGGTAAGCATTAAAGGGGTTGAAGAATGAAAAAGAATTGTAAAGATAAAGGGTGTAAAGAAAGAAGCCCTCCTGACAACCTTAGGCAGAAACCGGGTCAACACATATGCTATTGAGATCATTTTAATGATTCTCGATATTGAAGACAGACATCATGGACCCAGTGATGCAATGCACAACCCATCCCAGCTAACTCAGATATCTCTCAAAAGGTATTTGTTTTAATCACACGGAGACATCACATTATCTATCGATTTATTCACTCCGAATAAATTGGTATTGAAATGGTGGCACTCCTCTCCAGCCTCCGATCACTAAAATCCAAAATGCACGATCGAGTCTAGAGCCATTTGAGATCATCAAATATCTCATTAGGACACACTTTCAATATTCCTTGCTTCTTCACACATTATGAAAAGTAAGAAAGATCTTAAGAGTCCTACGCAAAATCTTCATGATCTTGCCTGAACATCCGAGTAATACGAAAGTATTTACAATGAAGATGGAAATCCTTCTTGAGAAAACATCAAAAAGCTCATGGTAGGTGACATGTGTGATTCTTTATGAATCAAACTTGTGATAACTGGAAAGCAACAGTGGTTTAATTCTTAAATGAATTTAAACACGTTCCAGGCCTCTACGCAATATCTTAGTGATCTTGCCAGAACATTCAGAGTAATACTATTAAGTATTTACAGTGACGAATGGAAATCCTTCTAGTGTTAACCTCAAACAGCACTTGGTAGGTAACTCGCAAGATTTTATACGAATCAAGCTTGTGACAACTGGAAAGCAACGATGGTGCGGTTCTTAATTGAATTTCACTTGTTCCAGGAACATGAATTGATGGCTTCAAATCATGAGGATATTATTATCTAAATGATTCACTCTTTATGTTCGTAGTCAGCTTTGGACGGTCGAATAAAGAGAACGGGTTTACCCGCGAAATCTTGTCAAGGAGGTTCTTAATTGAAACTACCTGCCACAAGTACGATATTTAATATCGTCTAACGGTCTTCATCGACCGGAGGTAAAATGCTACCGAATTAGAATGAAATGTTCAAGGCCATTTCATCTGGTGTATATGTTTTGTTGCTAGCTGTTTTATGCAGAGTAACAAGAAGGTGGCATTGCGGTGTACAATCCAGAAGAAGTTGTCACCACATGCTTATACTATATGCAGTTAATACTTCAACAAACTCAAGAAAGTCTAAAAGTCAAGTCTTCCGCTGTATCAAACTCTGAAGCTTTCAAGAATTTATAAAAGTATAAGTATGTGGAACATGAAGTCACGAGGAGGCAAATATCACAAGTGATGAATGCACAAGGTTAAGGCAAGGAAACATGCTCAAGACTAAAGTCAAAGATCTCATCATCATATCCACAAGAACAAGATCAAAGACTCAAGCATAGTATGCTAGGTTTAAGATTTTGTAAAATGGTGTGACCACCCTTTGGGGTAGATTGTTGGAAATACGTTTTTCAAAGGAAAGTCTCGGTCACATTATTGTTAGCATAGATCACGAGCAATAGACTATTTAGGACATTGTAACTTGGAGTGACCTCCCTTTGGGGGAGATTGTTGGAAATACATTAGAAAGGATCGGTCACTCCAATGATATTGGGCTCGTGATCCAATATAGCCCATATAGCCCACATGTAGGGTGGGCTATATAAACCCCCTCCTAGCATGTTAGGAGGGGTTGGTCATTCACTTTTCACACACTTAATCTAATCTTTCATTTTTCTCTCCAACCTCTCTCTAGTTTCTCTCTCTACATCTTCATCTATCTCTCTCTCTAATAATCATCTCCGTAGTTTCATTTTTCTCTCCAACCTCTCTCTAGTTTCTCTCTCTACATCTTCATCTATCTCTCTCTCTAATAATCATCTCCGTAGTTAGATAATCCAAGGATTACGATAAATTAACAGATGATCTCGTTACCGGTCTTCCAAAGTTCAAATATACTAAAGACCATCTTTGTCCATCATGTGAGCAAGGTAAAAGTAAGAAGAAGCCTCACAAACCCAAACCTGTTCCAAATTCGACGAATAGGTTGCATCTCCTTCATATGGATTTGTGTGGCCCAATTAGAATCAAAAGCATTAATGGAAAGCGGTATGTCCTTGTGATTGTGGATTATTATTCTCGTTACACATGGGTTCATTTTCTTGCTTCGAAAGATGAAACCCCTGATGTAATTATTAATTTCTTGAAGAAAACATCAGTGCAACTTCAAGCCCCTGTTATCATTGTAAGAACGGATAACGGCACAGAATTTACCAATCAGAAACTGAAAGCTTATTTTGACGAAGTTGGGATTTCTCATCAAACATCAGCTGTAAGAACTCCAGAGCAGAATGGAGTGGTGGAACGGAGGAATCGTACGTTAGTTGAAGCTACTCGGACGATGCTTCTCTCCTCTAGTGCACCGTTATTCCTTTGGGCTGACGCTATAGCAACTACATGTTATACTCAAAACCGCTCCATTATTCACACCCGATTCAACAAAACACCTTATGAGATCATTAATGAAAGAAAACCGGATATTTCATTTCTACATGTCTTTAGTGCATTATGTTATCCGAAGAATGACCGTGAATATATCGGTAAACTTGAACCTAAAGGTGATATTGGTTTTTTCATTGGTTATTCTTCAACTACTTGTGCTTACAGGGTTTATAATCGAAGGACAAGAAAGGTAATGGAGACTATGAATGTTACCTTTGATGAACTCTCGGGTATGGCCTCTCAACATAGAGTTTCACATCCCGAGCTTCAAGGTCAGACTTCTGGACACATAAGTTCAGGACTCTCGCTTCAGTTTGCACCGTCAGCAATCTCATCATTACAACCTTCGGAACGTGACTTAGAAGTTTTATTTGGACCAATTTATGATGAATATATGGAGAGTCCTTCGTCATTTGGTGTTCCTCAAAATGCCCCGGCTGCACCCGCTACGGTAGTTCCAGAATCACCAATTGCATCTACACCAACGACATCCGTTTTTAAACCATCTACGTCAACCTCAACCATATTGACTCCAAACATTCCAACCACTTCTCTAACTGTTGACGCAACTCAACAACATTCTCAACAAATTCCTAATCATGTTCATCTTCAGAATGAAATAGTTGCTGAAAATGCAAACAATGCGATGATCAACGAACATGAGTTTGTTAATCCATTTGCGGCTTCCACAAGCTCTACTCAGCCTTCAACACCATATGTGGATCCGTCGAGCTCGCATCAAGTTTCTCATACACATCCACATGAACAAAAATGGACTAAGAATCATCCTTTGGTTCAAGTGATTGGCAATCTCTCACGACCAGTCTCAACACGAAATCAGCTGCGTACCTACGGTGATATGTGTATATATGCATTATCAGCCAGTACAATGGAACCAGCAAGTGTTAAAGAAGCAATGACCGATGCATCATGGATTGAGTCTATGCAGAAGAGCTCAATCAATTCATCCGGCTAGATGTATGGGAGTTAGTACCACGCCCGGACAATAATGATCCCCTTACCCTGAAATGGTTATTCAAAAACAAGATGGATGAAGAGCAAACGTTCATTAGGAACAAGAATCGGTTAGTTGTAAGAGGTTATAAACAAAAGGAGGGAATTGATTTCGTAGAATCCTTTGCCCCGGTTGCTCGGATGGAATCTATTAGGATTTTCTTGGCATATGCTGCACACAAATCGTTCACTGTGTATCAAATTGACGTGAAGACGACTTTCTTGCATGGGCCGTTAAACGAAGATGTGTACGTCTGTCAACCTGAAGGTTACATCAACACCGAACATCCAAGCCATGTCTACAAGTTGAAAAGGTAAATTATGGTTTGAAACAAGCACCAAGGACATGGTACGACTAATTATCATCATTTCTTCTCCTAAATCACTTCAGCAAATGAACCACTGATCCAACGTTGTTTATCAAGCACTACGGCAACGACATCTTGGTGGCTCAGGTTTATGTAGATGATATCATGTTTGGCTCTACAAACCCAAAATATTCCATATTATTTTCCGACATTATGAAAAACCGTTTTGAAATGTCCATGATGGGGGAAATGATGTTTTTTCTTGGTCTCCAAGTTCACCAATCCCCCCGTGGTATTTTCATACATCAGGCCAAATATGTGCTTGAAATTCTAAAGAAATTTGGAATCGAAAACTGTGATCCTATTGGTACTCCAATGGACACTAAACACAAGCTTGATTTGGATAAGAAAGGGACATTTGTAGATGAAACAAAATACCGAAGTATGATCGGGTCCCTTATGTACTTAACCTCAAGTAGGCCGGACATTGTGCATGCGACTTGTTTATGTGCTCGGTACCAGGCTAACCCAACAGAGAAGCACCTCAAGGAGGTTAAAAGGATCTTTCGTTAGCTCCTAGGAACTATTCATATGGGTCTCTGGTATACGAAGGATTCTGGTTTTAATCTCATTGGTTTTTTAGATGTCGATCATGCAGGGTGTCATGATACATTCAAGAGCACTTCCAGTGGAGCACAATTCTTAGACGAGAAGATAGTGACCTGCTCCTCAAGAAAACAAGATTGCACGGCGTTGTCCATCGCGGAAGCAGAATATGCGTCTCTATCCGTGTGTAGTGCTCAAGTCCATTGGATGAGAACATGATGTAGTGATTTTACACACCTTTAGGAAAAGGAGGTAAATAGGGCAAGTATTAAGTGTCGGTTTAGGAAAACCAAGCACTAATGACCAATTATGTTCAAGTTCGTTTCCCAAGGAGTCAAGTGCGTTGTGTTAAGAAATGATTAATGGGTTGTGATTATATTGATGAGAAATGAAAAGAAGAAAAGAGATTAGAAGAGAATGACGGTTACGATTATGAATTAAACTAAGACGAATAGTCGTGCACGTAAAACCGTAAAAAGTGACCAAATTAAAATTTTACCCTAAAAAATCCTAGAAAATTGTAATAAATCCTAAAACCTTTTATTTAATTAAATAATAATTTTTTAATGCTAATTAAAGCCCAAAAACTCAAATTAATTAATAAAAAGTCCAAAATGAGATATTTTACTTATAAACCTATAAAATGACTTAAATAAATTATAAATGACTTAAAATAATTCTAAAAATTAATCTAATGACAATAACAATATTCTAAAAATTGTAAAATTCCTAACTTAATGTATTTGATCTAAGAAAAATGAAAAAACTTGAAAAATCTAAATTTTAATTTTTAATAATAAAATAATAATAAAATAATATTAAAAATCCAAAATTTATAAAAAATTCTAAAAAGTTGCAAACTAGATTATTTTAACCTAAATAACATAGAAATGAAGTTGAAATTACAAAAATATCGCTATTCGGCCTTGAAATGGGCTAAAAGTCCAAACAGTCCCTCAATGGGCTTGAAATAGGCCCAATAAGAAAAATGTTGTCCAAATAAGCCCAAAATCTCCTATCTGACTTAAAATTTGATTTTAAGAACAAAACTCTGAAGGCTCAAAATCTGAAAATGTGTTTAAGCTAGCTTATTTCAAAGCAGCTTATCCTTAATGGGCTTTTTGACCCATTAAGCTATAAGCTGATGCCATAAGCTAAAATTTAACACACAAGCTTCTTTTGAGTTACTTAAGAGATCTGTAAAAAGAAAGTTGGAAAAAGCATAAGAAATAAGCCTGAAATAAGCCAAGACTCTCTTCACAAAACGACAAAATAGTCGTTTTTGAGTTCTAGACCACCTCAAGTGCTGATTCAACTTTCAAAAGCTTTTAAATGACTTAATTAAGAAAAATAATCAAAAAGTTTTCAAATAAGCACAAGCAATAAGCTAGAATAATCAAATATGCACTTATGTAAAAGTCCACTTAATGAGTTCTCTAGTAAAAATTCAAAGTCAAACCTTAATAAGCTCTAGATCAAATCAATGGGTCAAATAAGGAAGATCAATTACAAAACATAAGTTGTTGCAAGTCTGGATAAGCCAAAATGGCTTATGAATAAGCTGTTTGTTATTTTACACTAACAGGGGCTAGTTTTGGAGGTTGAGCAGTGGGAACTTTTCCCCCTTCTCGATCAAATTGACTTTTGTCTTATGTGACTTTTTTATGGATTCAAGTTAAGCAAAGGCACCCAAATGATCAGTTAATCTTAAGGAGTCAATATAAGCAACAAAAACACAATTTCATACAGCCAATTAATACAGTTTAATCAAAACATCCACAGACCTAGCCTAGATATGAACAATAAGCAGTTTTGACTTAATAAGCACTTTTAGCAAGATTCAGCCAACCAAATTGCACTAAAAGCATACATAAGCTATAATTAATTCAAATGAACAAATTTAAACATGTTTCATGCAATGGTTCAAGGTCTAGATCAAGATTCAAGCACCAAAAAGTTACTGATGAACAAAGAACATGAAGTTATGAACACTTGCTGATATACTTGACCACAAGTCCAATTTCAAACACTCAAATCTTGTTAACAGGTTATATAAACTATGATTTAACACTTTTTAGCCCTAAACATGCATACACTCTAGGTGTTTCCAAAATCTTTGGTTAAAATAGGCAAAATCAAGTAAGATATAGCACAATCTTTAATTTGATGTTACAAAGCTAAAAACATGGAGGTTTTAGCACACAACCAAGTGATACGAAGATACAAACTCAAACAAACAACTTCCAATAACACAATAACAAGTTATGATCTTAAACAGGTTAACCCAAACACCCTTATCTTTTTCAATTCAAGATTAAACAAGTATAAGTGTGATTCAATTTTACCCAAGCACAATCAAACACAATAACAGATATATTATGCAGTATCAACCAAGATTAAGCCATAAAAACAACAAGAACACAAGCAGAACACAAAATCTTAAAAATCAAGTATTTTTAAGATTTTTGGGTTCAAGAACTCAAACCTCATGAATGTACATCCACACTCACGAATGTTTGAGCTGATGTGCCTAGCAAAATAAGGCACAAGCTTCCAGTATCAGGCTGCTAAGATTCAACAAGGTTAGCACACTAAAATGAAAAACAGAAAGGTGACAAAATGGAAAATAAATCTGATTAATGCAACCTTGTTCCCACACTTGATTATCCCAAAGTTATAAGCCTCACAAAACCTTGATAACTCTTTATCAGGGTGCTATGATCCACTTATAGCCCAAGAATTCCAAGGTTCAAACCAAGCCTTAGCAAAATATCAGATTTTTAACTCTTGTACAATTTCTTGCACAAGGTTTGAAAACACGTTTTGAGATTCAAGATTAGCAAACATATAACATAAACAAGTAACTAGAAAGATTGGCACTTGGATTTCATCATCAATTTCAAACACTTTTCATTCAACACGAACAAGGCTTTATAGAATTGTGAATAAAGGAAAAACCAAGAGCAGTTGTACAAATGAGACCCTATGGCTTTATATAGAGCCTTACATGTGAACTAAGAACAGATAAAAACAATAAACCCTAATGCTAGAAGTCCCAAAAATGCCCTTGTCGATTTTGAAATTTGAGCTCATGTGACTGAATTTTGGCTGTTTGTGTGAGTTGGAAGGTTGTAATTGCATCCAAAGGCTTATATTGAAGCTTAGGAATAAAGCTAAACATGGTGTGTTGATTTCCTGGCAAGCTTTGGCAGTATCCTAAAAAACGTGTAGGGAGGGTTTAACATGTGAGCACATGAGTGACGTGGCAAGGGTTTTGGTGATTGGGTTATGTTCTTATTCACCTTAATCTTGAATCTGGAAAGAAATAAAGGCTAATTTAAAGATTTAAGCAAATGCCCAATTTGTATCAAGAACATGAAGAAAACACGTTGAATCTGTTTTGTTTTTAAAAATGTGTTTAGCGCCTTAACTTAATAAATTTAGTTTGTTAAGTCTGGTGTGAGTGGATGGCTGAGTTGGAAGCAGGGAGGTATGTTATTGGTTGATTCAAGTGAGTGGGCTACGTGTCAAGCCAAGAGTGGGTGTTGGAGGTTTGGTTGTCTGCCCATTTCAGTCCCTTGTTTCTTCTTTCTTTGTCAATTAACTTAGAAACTTAATAAAGCCGTTTTCCTTTGTTATTCAAGTTTCTATTTTCATACTTTTGCCCCAAATACTTTTCCAAAGTATTTTTAGGGGTATTTCTTGCCATTTGTTGATTCTTGAAGGGTTGTTTTGGCATTTTATTCATAGATTATGGTCTTGACTTGTATGATTGACTTTTTGGAGGACTAATATTGGCAAGTCTTGATTGTTGAGGGACCATTCTTGCCAATTCTTCAAAGTAAAGGGCCCTTTTTGTAAATTTGACAAACTTTAAGGACCAAACTTGTAATTATGATTATACAAGGGTTTAAAGTGTCAATTCTTCAATATTGGAGGACCCTTCTTGTAGAATCTTCATATCTTTAAGGGTTTTCTTGGAAAATCTTCATTAGGGCTTGGTTCAATGTGCGGCTTCGTTTCCCGTGTTCGTTTTTGCATGTTTCTTGTGATCTTTTGTCATTTTCTCAATATTCGTACCTAAAATACCCAAGTAACAAACACAAGCATATATTTGGCATTTTTTTTATGATATTTAATGCATTTAAAGCCCGTTTTGGACGATGAGACTATGTATAAAAGCAGTCTCATCACTCTCTCATTCTAAACCATTTCCGTGCTCTCACGCAATGCTAGAATAAAGTATCATAGCATCTCCAAAATTCATTTTTATTCATTTTTATTGAATGATAAACTAGCTACACTACTATTATTACTTCTACTTGCGTTTTAGACATAATGTATGATTTTCATCACAAAATGGGACGTTTAGGTTCATAGAATAAGAACACGTGAATGCTTCGTTAGAGATTATTTCATCGTCCTCGATTTTCACCCCAATTCCATGCTAAGCGTGCAACGAGATCATTGTCATTATAAGTTAGTAATGCTAACACTACTCATATACCCTAATCACGTACTTATCCTCCCATTTTCCTAAGTTGTATCTCCTATTTTTTATTTTGTCTTGAATGTTTCACGAGGATATATTGTTTGACTTAGGCGATGATAGAGATTTAGGTCTAAAAATAGAATCCTAACGGTGTAACAAAGACCATCGAATTAATAGCCCCTAATAAAAGACAACGATGTCAAAAATTTAAGTCAACAAGAAGGATTGATAAACACGGTTTTATAACGGTTTTGAACATGAGAATTATTACCAATACTTTTATACGCCCCCTAACGGAAAGGCCTTATTATCATAGGTTTACCTCCATCTTTTATTCAACTTCGCCATGAAGCTTTTATTATGACTTCGGTCTTGCCTTGCCTTTTATTTAACCTCACCATGAGGTGTTTATTGTGGCCAAAGACGTATATCCTCACGCTAAAGAAAATTTTGGATCTTTAAAGCTTCAAAGATTAAGGCTTGATTCACTTTCAATTTTGCATAGATTTTTCGGCCTGGTGAGCTTCAAATTGTTTGCTTGATTTAGGTGAGCACTTGAAATCTTATTATTGGGTGAAGCTTTCGATTATTCGGGTTGCCAATACTTCAAAACCGTGACGCTGGCGATACTTTAATGTCTTCCTAATTTAATTACATAGAAGCTACTAGAAAAGACTAGAAACCAAGAATCAAGACTAAACCGCTAAGTCAATACTTATTAAGCAAAAAATATTTACAGGAGAAGGGAGAATAAGGAAACAACGAGAACACATGAGTTTTTGAAAGAATACGAGTACTCTACGTTTAGCATAGTAACTTATAATTAACTATATCATTTCTCGTCCTCATTTAAGAGACTTAGCCTAATATAAAGTTAAGGAATCGAAGCTAAGTGCTCAACACGCACGGTCGAGTAAAAAATTGCTCTTATTCTCGCCATCGGAAAATCTACATTCGTGTCTTCAAACACTTATAAAACATGAGAAATTTTTTAAAATTTGGCCATTTTTAGCCTTATTTTGCAAAAAAACGATAAACAAAAAGATAAACTTTGGAAAGCGTGAAGGTTTTGCAAGGCAAGTATCTATTCACCCCCCATACTAAAGTTAAACATTGTCCTCAATGTTTCGAGTCTAGGGGTGCAAACACTCCCATACTAGAGACGTAGTCGAATGCTTAATCTAGCATGGAAAGGGTGTAACTGTTAAATTTAAAGCCGTTTATTAAGTGTGCTATAAACCTAAGGTTAGAACATCAAAGGATATATCATGTGGATATCAAGAAATTATTCAAAGCAAACGATCGAGTGCTCCCATAAAACGAACACGAGAGGCTCCAATCGTGAAGATAATGATGATCTAAAATCCACAATTCACAAACAACCACGGAACAAAGGTTGGAAGGGCATAAATCCCCCACGTTACTACATAAGAAAGCGATAATATGTACATGGGATAAGCATGGGACTCCCCCACGAGGCACCTCATTTTTGATTACTGAGTCATGAGCTCGACTTGATCCCCTCAATACTAATTATCATTGGGGAAGGTGATTTGGTCGAGGTAGATCAAGGATGGAACTTCCCCGCCAAAGTAGTGCTTCAACCTATGTCCATTCACCTTGAAATTAGGGCCATCATTTTGAGCTAGCTCGATGGTCCCATAAGGAAAAACTTGAGTCACGGTGAATGGACCGGATAAACGGGATTTCAACTTGCCGGAAAATATTTTCAAACGAGATTTAAAAAGCAACACTTGATCTCCAATGTTAAAAACCCAGTTTTTAATTTTTGAGTCATGAAACTGTTTAGTCTTTTCTTTATAAATCAATGAATTTTCATAAGCAATGTCTCTCAATTCATCCAATTCATTTAATTGCATTTTCTGGTGTTTTCCTGCGGTCTCCATATCATCATTACAATGCTTAAGGGCCCAATAAGCTTTGTGTTCAAGTTCAATTGGCAAGTGACAATTCTTCCCATACACAAGATTATAAGTAGTGCACCCGATGGGCGTATTATGAGCGGTCCAAAAGGCCCATAAAGCATCGTCCAACTTATCCGACAAAGATTGTCGGTTCTCTCCAATAGATCTCTCCAAGATACTCTTCAAAGCTTGGTTTGAAACCTCGACTAGCCCACTCGTTTGTGGGTGATAAGCCGTAGAAAGCCGATGTGTAACCCCATATTTCCTTAGGAACCTTTCGAATTGGTCGTTACAAAAATGGGTTCCACGATCGCTTATGATCGCACGAGGGGTTCTACACCGAGAAAACAAGCTTTTCAAAAACTTGACTACCACACGAGCATCGTTGGTGGGCAAAGCCTTAGCTTCCAACCACTTAGATAGGTAGTCAACGGCGACAAGGATATACTTATTACCACGAGATAATGGGAACGGCCCCATAAAGTCAATGCCCCAAACGTCAAAGATCTCATACACTTGGATGATATTTTGTGGCATTTCATCGTTTTGTGAGGCTTTTCCTTGTCGTTGGCATGAGTCGCATGACTTCACAAGTGCATGTGCATCTCGGTAAATAGTAGGCCAAAAGAAACCGGCATCAAAAACCTTCTTAGCCGTGAGATTAGCACCGTGGAGACCAACCGTGGGTCCCTCGTGACAAGCTCTAAGGATGTTAGAAGCTTCGGTACCAAAGACACAACGTCGAATAATTTGATCCGTACAAGTTCGAAACAAGTAAGGGTCGTTCCAAAAGTAGAACTTGACGTCACGAAAGAATTTTCGTTTTTCTTGAGTCGTCATACCCTCGGTGATGAAGTTCCCCGCAGGGTAATTTGCGATGTCCGCAAACCATGGGGTAGAAGAATCAAGCTTAGAATTCACTACACCAAGTGTCTCCAACGGAAATGTTTCGGTGATTTCCTTGGGCTCGTAAACACTTTGGTGAGGATCTTCCAAACGAGAAAGATGATCGGCCGCTAGATTCTCGGCTCCTTTTTTGTCAACGATTTTGGGATCAAATTCTTGAAGGAGGAGGATCCAACGAAGTAATCTTGGCTTTGCATCTTGTTTATCCATAAGATACTTGATAGCCGAATGATCCGTATACACTATGCATTTAGTCAAGACGAGATAAGGTAGAAATTTCTCAAATGCATACACCACGGAAAGGAATTCCTTCTCCGTTGTAGTGTATTTTAGTTGAGCCTCGGTCATCGTCTTGCTAGCATAGTAAATAGGCAAGAAGCGCTTTTCATGACGTCGCCTCAATACGGCCCCAATAGCGTAGTCACTAGCATCACACATGAGCTCAAAGGGGAGGTTCCAATTGGGAGCAACAAGAATGGGAGCTTCGGTAAGTTTCCTCTTAAGGATTTCAAAGGCTCGTACACAATCTTCGTCAAAGACAAAACGTGCATATTTTTCGAGGAGATGTGTAATAGGTCGAGAAATCTTTGAAAAATCCTTGATGAATCGAGGATAAAAGCCCGCGTGGCCTAGGAAACTCCTACCTCCCTTAACGGTTTTGGGATGAGGTAATTTGGCGATGACGTCTACCTTAGCTTGATCTACCTCAATCCCAGCTTTTGAAACCTTGTGCCCTAAGACGATTCCACTTTTAACCATAAAATGACATTTTTCCCAATTAAGCACAAGGTTGGTTTCCTCACAACGTTTTAACATTCTCTCAAGATTCGACAAACACGAAGTGAACGAACTACCAAACACGGAAAAGTCATCCATGAATACTTCCATCGTCTTCTCGATCTTATCATGAAAAATAGCCATCATGCACCTTTGAAAGGTTCCCAGTGCATTGCAAAGTCCGAATGGCATTCTACGATAAGCAAACGTTCCATATGGACACGTGAACGTAGTTTTTCCTTGATCACGAGGATCGATGGGGATTTGGAAGTAACCGGAAAAACCATCTAAAAAGCAATAGAAATCGTTTCCCGCAAGACGCTCCAACATTTGGTCCATGAAGGGCACGGGAAAATGGTCTTTACAAGTGGCGTCATTCAACTTACGATAGTCAATGCACCCTCTCCATCCGGTCACGAGTCTTGTTCGAATTAACTCGTTGGCATCGTTTCGCACAACGGTCTCCCTTTTTAGGGACACAATGGATACGACTCACCCAAGGGCTATTAGAAATAGGGTAAATCATTCCCGCGTTAAGGAGTTTTAGGACTTCCTTTTTGATGACGTCGTGAATTTTAGGGTTCACCCTCCTTTGACATTGGATTGCGGGTTTGTAATCCTCCTCCATTAACAATACAAAATTTGGGATCGATCCCCTTAATGTCGGATAACTTCCACGCAATTGCCCCTTTGTGATCCTTTAGAACATCGACAAGTGAGGTTTTTTCATCATTCGAAAGATCTTTCGAAATAATAACCGGCAACTTGTCGCCCTCCTCCAAAAATACATATTCAAGGTGAGGAGGTAAATCTTTCAACTCGAGGATTGGTGGTTCCTCAATTGATGTTTTGGGCTCGATACTCATAACCGCCACGAGTGGAGGAAATGGGAAATCGTTAAGAAAATCCTTGATAATCGAGAAGTCCTCATCATTGTCGAGGTCTTCGTTACAAGTATGTGGAACATCGAATTCTTCGAACGTAAAACCACCACCTTCAAATGGAGTGAAGGTTGGTGTCGAGTTATCAAGAATGGGATCTAGCATAGTGGGATTGCCACTATTTTCATCATCACCAAGACCTAAAACTTCTTGTGAAAATTCCTCGCAAACAACGTCAATCATATCAACGAGGTTTACAGTTGCAACGGAATAAACATGAGAAATTAGAGAATTTTGAGTTGCGTTTATAACAAGTTCCTCTTCGTTGAAACGTATGGTGATCTTTCTAGCATGCACATCAATTAAAGCCATAGAGGTATCTAAAAACGAACGACCTAAAATGAGAGGAACATGAGGATCCGTGGGAATATCAAAAACTATAAAGTCTACCGGATAATAGAACTTTCCCACTTTCACAAAAACGTCTTCCGCCAATCCACATGCGGGAATCGTGGAATGATCGGCCAACTCGATAGACATTAGTGAAGGAGTAAGATTAGGAAGATTGAGCGACTTGAAGATTGCAAGTGGCATCAAGTTAATACTAGCACCAAGATCGGCCAAGGCATAACATTCTTCCATATCTTGGATTGCACAAGGAATCAAGAATTTACCGGGATCACCGACTTTTTGAGGTATGTGATAAATGAGATTTTACTAGGTTGAAAAAGTTCGTTTTCTCGGTATCTCTTCGAATTGATTTCCGGTTAATTGTACGACTCAGTTGTTCTTGGTGAAATAAAAAAGGGGATGGTCGTTGTCTAAATCTAATGAAAAATAAAGACTTGAAACAAATAAAAATAAAATAAAGACGATAAAAAGAAACAATGAATGATTAAAACTTGACGAAAAGTAAATGACGAGAAATTAAAAGCAATAAAGGTAAATAATGCAAACTAAAATTTAAACTAAAAGGGAAGACAAGTAAAAGTGCAAGTAAGGAAAAAGGCGGGAAAAATAAAGTTTACAACTAAATGTATAAAATAACAAAAAAAAACTGAAAACACTTCATTCGGAAAAGAGCCTTCATCCGGAATAAATAAATTCATCCGGAATAAAATCCTCATACAGATTAAAAGGGCTTCATCTGGAATAAACATGTTCATCCGGAATAATTGCTTATCCGGAATAAACAGCTCATCCGGAATAATTTCCTCTTATTCGGAATATAGAGCTTCGTCCGGAATAACTGACTTTATCCGGAATAAGTGCTCGTTCGGAATAATGTGTTGATCCGGAATACAATATATTCTGAATGAGAGACTTGATCCGGAATAAATAATTATTCCGATTGAAAGGTTGATCCGGAATATTATTCTGAATGAAAACCTTTTATCCGGAATGTTTATTATTCCGAATAAAGCTCTTGATCCGGAATATATGAAACTAAGCTTTGATTCGGAATAAACGACTGATCCGGAATCTGGGAAAACAGTAAGATGAACACGAAGAACAGGGAAAGAACATGAAGGCACGAATTTAATCAAATCTAACCAAAACAAACCAAAAGATTAAACCAAAATAACCAATAAACATCAACTAACAATAATTAATCAAAACAAATCTTCAAAACTAACAAATAAATCCAAATTAATCAAAACCCACTTGATTGAAAACCATAAAAATATCAAGAACACAACCACAAAGATTAAACATAAACAGGAAAGGTAGATAGGAGATCAACAAGAAAAGATAAAGATTCAATAACATTAAAAGTAAACTTACTTGGAATTAAAAGGTGCAATACATGAAAATTAAAGTGCAAGAATTTAAATGTGTAATATGAAAATGGTGGAAGAGGTGGTTTGTCAAGCCACCCAACAACTACAAATGAAATGAAATGAAAATATATATAGTGGATTAGGGAGGTGCTTAGTGGAAGCTTCCTCCCTCTTTCTTCTTTCTCTAATTATCCTTTAGTCCTTAATCTTCTTAAGTCTTCGACTTTTTGTCTTGGGATTAATAAACTCGTCTTGTAATCTTCAATAAATTAGACTTGAGTTCTTCGGCTTTTAGTAAACTTCTGTCTTTTGACTTTTTCTTCGATAAATATTCATAATTGGTCTTGGACTTCCGTTCTTTTTCCACTCTTGATTTCTTGACTTCGTCTTTTGTCTTTTTTCTTCGATAAAAGCCCGTGAAATCCCGTGTTTTCTCCCCTTTTCACAATTTGATCCTAAATCATAACAAAAACACAAACCACGCATAATTCCGACATAAATGACATAAAATACACGTTTTGGCTCGGTTATTATTGTAATAAAGTGGTAAAAAGGATGGGTGTTTACACACCTATCAAATCCCCTACACTTAACCATTGCAATGTCCTCATGCAATGCATTAGTTACAAAGCAAGATTACACTTTTCATCATAATCAATCCATATTAGCCTTTATTAAAGAGACAGAAAATTACGAAACAAGTAAAGAAATAAAAAATCATACCTTAGGGTTCTCGAAATGTTGTGAATGATCATCATCCTCAAGTTTTCACTTTCTCCAAACCAAGCTTAAAAACGAGATCATTGTTATTATAAGTTAGCAAACTAACACGAACTCATGTGGGCTAATTATTCACTTAGACTCCATTATAACTAGGTGTATCTCTTATATTTTATTTTTGTCTTGAATGATCACGAGGATGCATTGTTGACGTATTTCGATAGTTTATTAGGCTGAAAATAAAGTGGGACGATTTAATCAATAGTTAGCTAAAGGACAAAATCTTTTAAAACTGCTTCTGGGGACCTCATAAAGTTCATATCTTGGCATAACTCGCTTCGCGATTTGAGACCTTTCTCGGACCGATATTTGGCAGCGACTTCATACTTCAAATCTTGAGAGACGTTCATGAAATAATGGCCTTCTCTTCATAATAAGAATTTCTTCACTTGAAATTTTGAGAGATTCTTCATATATGGACCACGACTTCTTCATTTTTCTCTAATATTTATTTTGGACTTTGATATACAACGATCCGCCTCCTTTTAGGACTTGGATCTATTTATCCGCATACCTTGTTAGGGCCTTTTTGGATAGACTTCTCCATGATCTTTTGGGGAGTATTTTCTTTTCGTCGTGTGTCTCGATCCTTCATATTGATTTTTGATAAATGATTCTTCACATCACTTGGGATCTTTAGCGACAAAATTTAGTCCTCATGCCTTGTTAGGACCTTTTTGGACTCGCCAATCTTCGCATCCCGCTTCAATAAGTTATGCCTTGGCTATGAACTCTAATCCATAACGAGCAACTTTTAAACGATATTGGGCTAGAAGCTAAGTAACTTTTCAAATCGTACAACCTTATTTATTGCTGATAAATTTATTAGCAAGCAATGGGAGAATAGGCTTATAATTAACTCACATAAACTCACGAAAGAATACCGAACTTATAATTGACTCTATCATCTCTCGTTCTCCACAGTTTAAAATCTCAAGGAATGAGACTCGTGGATGCTTAGCCTATTAAATCAAAGTTTTGGGTTTTCGAGTCATCTATAGGATCTTGCAAACTCTTAGACTTTTTCATGTTTGGAAATCGCATTTTAAAGTTCCCTTGATAAACAACTCTACAGGATCAATTATAGGAACTTGCGAAAAGTTCTTGTTCTTATACCCGTGAGAGTTAAGACTTTCGCGTTTTCTAGCTCCCTATATAAAAGCCTAGCAAAACTTACTTAAACACGTTAAGGATACTAGCTAGAGTAAACTTAGACAAGTAAACTCGGGTTGAGTCAAAATATTCACAACGTTTGAAAATTAAAACCACTTTATTAAAATTTTTATTCTAACAAAGAGAGAAAATAACTATACAAAGGGAAAAACTAATAGGCCAAAATAGATTAAAAATTTTGAAAAATGTCGAAAAATTGATTTTCCGGTTAAAATGAGGACAAATACAAGGAAAATGCCACTTAACTTCGACAGAAGTCCCCCCCTACACTTGATATAAACATTGTCCTCAATGTTTAAGCATGTGGGAGTAAACTCCCCTACACTTAGGACATTGTGCACTTTGTTTAAATCTCGCTAAAGAAGAGACAGCTAAAGAGATTCCTATTTTAATATTAAGAAATATAAAATAGTGAATCGAAAAAGAGTTTAGGATAGAACCGGGGAGAAAGGAAACTCGGAATCACGGGTCGTCAAAAGTCATCAAGAGTGTGTCTGTGAAGCTCTAATCCCTGCACATGATAAGAAAGAAAACAAGAAACACCAACGGGGCGCCCCCTACACTTATGGTAAAGATAGATAGATAATTGGGTTGCCTCCCAAAAAGCGCTTGTTTTTGTTAACCGAGTCACGAGCCTGACTCGTCCCCGAATTAAATGGTCCGTGGGGAAGCCTCGAATGTAATACCGGGATCAAAGACCTTCTCCTCGTTCCCGGAGGACATCATTAAAGGAGAGGTGGGGGATAAGTCTTGAATGGGAGAAAGGTTCTTTCAACATACGAAAAGTATGTGAAATCAAGATCCATGGGAGATGGGGTGGGTAAAGTAAGCACATTGTCATCCCCCAAAGACAATGGCTGTTGAGCACTCGGCAAAGCCGTAATGTTATCAATCATAGCATAATCAATGTCACCTCCCGGGTCAAAGCACTCATCCTCCGTAATAGTGGCTAAAGGGGAGGATGAAAGGTGCTCGGGAGGGGGACTTGGGTCAATACCTTCCTACAGCAAATTATCAAGAATAATATCACCCTCCATGTCATCGTCATCAATACTTGGAGGTATGGAGTGAATGTCGATTTCTTCCAGGAATGGGTCATTATCTTCAACGGGAAGAATAGATGGAGGGAAAGACTCGGTAAGAGGAGGAGAAGTCAACTCTTCGATTTGAGCAATAAGAAGATGCACTTTCCGTAATCTGTCGCGGAGAATCACGTCTTCCACCTCATCTTTAAGAGCAAGTTCTTCGGTGAACTTCTTGTAAGCCGGAGAGAATAAATCGTCATCTCCCGCATCTCCCGGTGGAGATTGAGACATTTCAAAAGTGAAATTCTCATAGCGAGGAGAAGAATCGTCATCATTTGGATCGACCGCTTGCGTGAAAGCAACGTCGTCCTGAAGCTCCATAGAAAGTAAGTCACAAACCTCATCATCCAATAATTTGTCGAGACCAACATCACTAAGCTCATTCAACGAATCTAGATCCTTAGACGCAGTAGGAACATCGAGAGTAGGAGCAGCAACTTCAGAAGATTGGTTGAAAGTGTAGACATCATCGTCGTCATCATCATCATAATAGATGGGACGAGTCCAGTTGGGAGTGACGTAGTCGGCTAACTCTTCCTTGATCACCTCCACATCTTTAAGAAGCTCATGAAGAAACTTTTGTTGTTCATCGCCTTGAGTATGTTCAATTGAACCTATTCTATCCCACGCTGTCATTAAACAATGTGGTGTAGAAAAGAAGGGAAAACGACTAAATTGGCTCAAAAAGGTGTCAGTGGTTTTCAAGATTTCTTCACTATCAAGCAAAGGTTTCTTTTCTTGATGCAAGTCAGCTCGGAGTTGATCTATACTTTCTAGAATATGGTTCAAAGAAGTGAGTTGTTGGTCAAGACTAATTTGCTGAGAGGATTGATGATTGAGGGTGTGATGTGGGGGCTCAAAGTTATGAAAACCAGAATTATAGCAAGGATGTGGCTCATAGTAAGTCATCGGTTGAGAAGAATTAGAACACGGATTTAGTTCATAATAATCCATCGGTGAAGAAAAATGAGGACACGGATCTGGCTTATAATAATTCATTGGCTGACTATAAGAAATATCGTGAGGACCCCCATAGTTGTTGCAAAACGGGTGAGGAGAAATACTGGGTGCGTCTTGTGGATAGCTATTATCATTGTCATAATTGTACCCCGGTTCTTGCCCGTGATCATACGGGTATCGAACCGGGCACGAAACATGCCAATGAGAATCGCTTCCACAATAGATGCACGGGGGAACACGAGGTGGGTTCAAAAAGGACGAATTAGTCGAGTTGCACAAAGGACACAATCCGAATTGGAATTGTGTATTGTCGATATCGTTTCCGCACCGCTCACATGTACACCATTGACAAGAGTCGTTCCCGTATAATCGTCTCCCACACTCGATGCAATGGACATAAGAATCCATAAAGAAAAATAGATAAGCAAGAAGAATATTTTTGGTGCAAAACTTTTAAAAAGAAATGCTTTTTATGATTTTTCAAATGTTTTTGGGATTTTTAAAATTTTTTGATACAAAAAATAACGTTCACGAGTGAACGGATCCCAAAAGCCAACGCGTCTCTCACAAAAAACCGTTAATCCTCACGAAAAGAGCCAGCAGCGGCGCCATTTGATAAATGAGATTTTACTAGGTTGAAAAAGTTCGTTTTCTCGGTATCTCTTCGAATTGATTTCCGGTTAATTGTGCGACTCAGTTGTTCTTGATGGAATAAAAAAGGGGATGGTCGTTGTCTAAATCTAATGAATAATAAAGACTTGAAACAAATAAAAATAAAATAAAGACGATAAAAAGAAACAATGAAAGATTAAAACTTGACGAAAAGTAAATGACTAGAAATTAAAAGCAATAAAGGTAAATAATACAAACTAAAATTTAAACTAAAAGGGAAGACAAGTAAAAGTGCAAGTAAGGAAAAAGGGGGGAAAAATAAAGTTTACAACTAAATGTATAAAATTACAAAAAAAAACTGAAAACACTTCATTCGGAAAAGAACCTTCATCCGGAATAAATCAATTCATCCGGAATAAGATCCTCATCCGGAATAAAAGGGCTTCATCCGGAATAAACATGTTCATAAGGAATAATTGCTTATCCGGAATAAACAGCTCATCCGGAATAATTTCCTCTTATTCGGAATATAGAGATTCGTCCGGAATAACTGACTTTATCCGGAATAAGTGCTCGTTCGGAATAATGTGTTGATCCGGAATACAATATATTCCGAATAAGAGACTTGATCCGGAATAAATAATTATTCCGAATGAAAGGTTGATCCGGAATATTATTCCGAATGAAAACCTTTTATCCGGAATGTTTATTATTCCGAATAAAGCTCTTGATCCGGAATATATGAAACTAAGCTTTGATTCGGAATAAACGGCTGATCCGGAATCTGGGAAAACAGTAAGATGAACACGAAGAACAGGGGAAGAACATGAAGGCACAAATTTAATCAAATCTAACCAAAACAAACCAAAAGATTAAACCAAAATAACCAATAAACATCAACTAACCATAAAAATATCAAGAACACAACCACAAAGATTAAACATAAACAGGAAAGGTAGATAGGAGATCAACAAGAAAAGATAAAGATTCAATAACATTAAAAGTAAACTTACTTGGAATTAAAAGGTGCAATACATGAAAATTAAAGTGCAAGAATTTAAATGTGCAATATGAAAATGGTGGAAGAGGTGGTTTGTCAAGCCACCCAACAACTACAAATGAAATGAAATGAAAATATATATAGTGGATTAGGGAGGTGCTTAGTGGAAGCTTCCTCCCTCTTTCTTCTTTCTCTAATTATCCTTTAGTCCTTAATCTTCTTAAGTCTTCGACTTTTTGTCTTGGGATTAATAAACTCGTCTTGTAATCTTCAATAAATTAGATTTAAGTTCTTCGGCTTTTAGTAAACTTTTGTCTTTTGACTTTTTCTTCGATAAATCTTCATAATTGGTCTTGGAATTCCGTTCTTTTTCCACTCTTGATTTCTTGACTTCGTCTTTTGTCTTTTTTCTTCGATAAAAGCCCGTGAAATCCCGTGTTTTCTCCTCTTTTCACAATTTGATCCTAAATCACAAGAAAAACACAAACCACGCATAATTCCGACATAAATGACATAAAATACACGTTTTGGCTCGGTTATTATTGTAATTAAGTGGTAAAAAGGATGGTTGTTTACACACCTATCAGTATGCGGTTAAGATAAACCGATGAACAACTAGACAATTGTTGCAATTTCTCCTTGTTGTTCAACATACTCTTAAAGTTAGCGGAAAATCGAGGCATCATGACCAAAGCATCGGCAAAACTCACATTAAAATGAACATCACGAAACATTTTCATAAAAAGCTCAAATTGGTATTTATCGCGCTCTTTACGTTTCTCCTTTCTAAGTCTCGATGGATTGGGTAAAGGTGGTGTGGGTTGAGGCATAGGCATAGCCTCTGGAATCTCGGGTTCCAAATGTTGTAATGGGTCAACCGTAGGTGTGGCATGAGCGGTACTTTGTGGGATTGGGACAAGCTCCTTTTCGACCATCACCTCGGGTTCTTCCTTAATTGCATCCTACGTAGGAGCAATTGGTTGAGGAGTCGCTTCCTTAAGTGTCTTACCACTTAGTGTGGTAATCACTATCATCTCTCCCTTAGGGTTCGATATGGTATTGCTAGGAAGACTACTCGAAGACGGTTTGCACATTATAGCCTCAAACATAGATGAAATTTTATCCTCAAACATAGATTGCCTCCTCTCGGCATTAATCAT
Source organism: Glebionis coronaria (assembly GCA_025667525.1). NCBI lineage: Eukaryota > Viridiplantae > Streptophyta > Magnoliopsida > Asterales > Asteraceae > Glebionis > Glebionis coronaria. Next base: position 338,625,016 of record CM046881.1, on the reverse strand, counting down.
CTCTTGTTTTATTTCATGTTGCCCTTGTTCCATTTTTTGTTTGTTTTGTTGTAACCTAGTTACATTCCCTTCCATTTTGTTTCTATGGATATTAAGCTCATTTGCTAACTCGTTTTTCAACTCCTTTTTCAAGTCATTCTTAAACTCGGATCTTAGGCTAATGATTTCTCTTTGAATGTTGTCAAACCTAGCATCATTTCCATTAGTGTATTCAACAAATTCATTTGAAAGTCCTTTCAAAGTTTGCAAACCCTTGTTGTTGTTTTGAAAATCATTGTTTTGATTTTGTTTGAAACTTGATTGTTATTAGCCCTTGATTCCCATAGTTTCCTTTGTAATTGTGTTTAAAACCAACTTGATTGTTTCGATAGTTGTTGCTAGCATTTTGATTGGGAGCAAAACCCGATGGAGTCAATTGATTGGAGCGGGTAACATGACAGTTTTTGTTGTAAGTTCCTGTGGCCGCGTAGGAACTCGAAGTGTTACCACCGTTGGTAATGCACTCGGAGAAATCATGACCTCCACCACAATACATACATGAAACCTCAACCGCTTTAGCCGTAGCGGGAGCACTTTTTTCACCAATTTTGAATTCAATTAAAAGTCCTTTAAGCTTATCAAAGATTTTGTTTACCATGTTCTCCTCAATTTGGCAAGAATCGATGGTATTGGACGAAGAAGGTGAAGCCGAAGACGAAGCCTTACAAACACTCGATGTGTTACGAGGACTATACACCTTAGATCTATTCTCAATTATCAACAACGCTTCCTCAACCGTTTTACACAAAAAATTACCACCCGCTGCGGCATTTAGGTAATCTCTTTCATGATCATTTAATCCAATGTAAAACGTGTCAATTTGATGCATGTCGGAAAAACCGTGATGAGGACACTCATGTAACATTTCCTTAAACCTATTCCAAGCCGTTGAGAAACTCTCATTAAATTCTTGTGAAAATTTTGAAATCTCCTTTTTCAAATGCGTAGTCTTAGAGGGCGGAAAAAATTGGTTCACAAACTTTGAAACGAGATCCTTCCACGTCAATATAGAATTGGGTGGCTCTTTATCTAACCAAATTTTAGCGGGCCCCGCTAAGGAATACGGAAAAAGCATCATCTTAATTGAGTCATTAGCAACATCCTTAAATTTGCAAGTGGCGATAAGACTATTGAATTGGCAGATATGGTTGTGCGGGTTGTCCTTTTCATCACCACAGAATTTGTTGTTTTGGATCATTGACAAAAAACATGTTTTCAATTCAAAATTCTCCGCAAGGATAGCGGGAATCACAATAGCCTCTCCAAAACCCTCGGTGGGTGTTTGAAGTAACTCCATCATAGTTCGATTAGCCATGGTTGGTTCTTCTTCTACGATAGGTTCGTCAATAGGAGACTCCTCACTAGAAAGAAGGTGTTGACTTCTTTCAGTTTTTTCATTTACGTGCACGTCTTGCTTGATTACAAGTAAGCATAAACGTCACGTACAACGTGGGGATGAGCAAAGAAGATTCTTTTTGGTGTTTTTAGTTTTTCCAATTTTTTGTGGTTTTTGATTGTTTTTACTTTTTTTGGATTTTTGTGATTGTATTAGGTAGACAAAAATCTACAAATCTCCTCCTTAATCAAATCTCTTGATTAAAGAAGCCTCAAGGAATGAAAACGATCACGTGAAGTGAACGCCTTCGATGACTTTAGAACATTGGTGGAACACAAAAACGTTCAAGAGGGTTTAATCAAATGAAACCAAGAAGATATATATGATACTTAGATAATACTTTGGTTGGCAAACCCTCGACTAGCCCTTTTTATCTAAACACACACAAGCAAGCGGGGAAACGAGGCGGCGCGAAGCACTTAAGAGCCTTTTTCCTTAGGGTATATTTTATAATACCCGCCTTATACCTACCTTATAGTTTGCCTTTTCTTTTTTGTTTGAGATTCGAATACAATGATTGAGTAATGACCTCCCAATAAAGGTTGTGTTTTCACTCTTTTGGAGTACTTGTGAATTTATTGTTCTACGTATACAATATAGTAATAGTATTCACAAAAAACGAAAAACGATAATACGTATTAGTAGAGTGCTACTAATACAATTAGCTATTATGGCTATATAAAAAAACAATTGTTCAAATCAAAACAAAACACGCCTCCCCGGAAGCGGCGCCAAAATTGATGTAGTGATTTTACATACCTTTAGGAAAATGAGGTAAATAGGGCAAGTATTAAGTGTCGGTTTAGGAAAACCAAGCACTAATGACCAATTAAGTTCAAGTTCGTTTCCCAAGGAGGCAAGTGCGTTGTGTTAAGAAATGATTAATGTTTTATGATTATATTGATGAGAAATGAAAAGAAGAAAAGAGATTAGAAGAGAATGATGGTTACGATTATGAATTAAACTAAGACGAATAGTCGTGCACGTAAAACCGTAAAAAGTGACCAAATTAAATATTTACCCTAAAAATTCCTAGAAAATTGCAATAAATCCTAAAAAATGTAATTAGAGTTTAGAAAAAATCAAAAATCACTCGAACCTTTTATTTAATTAAATAATAATTTTTTAATGTTAATTAAAGCCCAAAAACTCAAATTAATTAATAAAAAGCCCAAAATTAGAATTTTTTTTACTTGTAAACCTCTAAAACGACTTAACTAAATTTATAACTATTTTTGAAAATTTTAAAATTAATAAAAACTATTTAAAAACAATTAAAAACTATTAAAAATTAAAATAATTCTAAAAATTAATCTAGTGACAATAAAAATATTCTAAAAATTGTAAAATTCCGAACTTAATGTATTTGATCTATGAAAAATGAAAAAAACTTGAAAAATCTAAATTTTTATTTTTAATAATAAAATAATAATAAAATAATATTAAAAATCCAAAATTTATAAAATATTCTAAAAAGTTGAAAACTAGCTTATTTTAACCTAAATAACACAGAAATGAAGTTGAAATTACAAAATACCCCTATTAGGCCTTGAAATGGGCTAAAAGTCCAAACAGTCCTGTAGAAATGCTAAAATGGATCCGGTGGTCTAATGTGGTGGTAGATGGTGGTGGAAGCCATTGTTGGCTTAGAGAGAGAGAAAGAGAGGTTGAGACTAAAAGTGTGTGTGTTCCCAAATGAACAAAATACAATCAACACCCCTCCTTGGAAGCAAAGGAGGGGTATATATAGTCACGCACACAACCTAAACTTTACAATGAACCTAGTCTAGTCTAAATGTGCGTGACTATGATAACTAACGGGAATTCTTAAATGTCGTCACATAAAGTGAGTTTCCAACAATCTTCCCCCATGGGACGACGTGTAGAATTCCTTACAATATTCTACCTATCAAGTACAAAATAATTAAGAACAAGAGCTTTCTTGAAGCATCCATTGCTGATGAAGTCTTCTGAGGCCTTCGTCTTCAAAACGACTCATCTTTAACTTGTAGTAGAAATACTGTAACGGCACGAGCTAAGTAACCCATACACTTCTGGTTAAGGAGAAGCTTCTGAATTAGCTTCCCCCTAATTCATGCCACGTAAACTTGATGTAGAAGCATTTTAAATAGCTTCCCCCTAAACCAACAATCCTCGTAAGAAACTTCAAAGCTTTCAATAAACCTTAGAATGATTAAGCGCACAGCGGAATCTAACTAGCAAATCCCATCATATAACATGATAATGTTGCTAAGAGGGATTGAAAGTTTGGGGCACACCAAGTAGATCAACAACTTTTCATCTCACGCTTGAATAATTCTTCTGAATTTTTCTTCCCCCTGAGAGTTCAAGTTATGCATACCAGAAAGAATCAAGACACTTCTTCCCCCACATAGTTGAAGAAGGTAAATCAATCCCAATTATGAAGCTCAAATACTGAAGTGGACACTTTATCTCATTCATGAAGTTGACATCGTAACACCAGAGTCAATTAAGTCCCGAAAATGCACACGTCTTCTTCCGGAGATGCACCAGAGTCAATTAAGTCCCGGGAATGCATATAGGATAATGATGATGTTTAATTGCAACAATCAAACAATTAAACCTCGAATCAGTAGTGTACCGTTTGGAGATTGATAACGACACGAGTTAAAACACTGATTTTCTCTGCGGCTATGACAAATGTCATCCCGGAATATCTTCAAATCAAAAGAAGGTATGAAGTTCATCACGTGTACTCGTTGTGCGTTCAATGTGTCATCTTCTTCCCCTTGATGGTTTCGAAACTCAGAACCATCAATAAATTGTACGCACATGAACCTGAAATCTCGTGAGAATAATAAATAAGCTGAATTATATATTTTGTGAGAATCAGCTGTTGATCGAAAATCTCTTCTCATAAACTCTCCATGGCCACCTTTACCATCCCACATGAAAGCAATTTGAAGTGACCACTGAAAGAATGAACCGGATACATCAAACGTGAAGCTGAATAAAAATCCTTCGATCTTGTGACTTAAGCTTGCACTATTGTTGAATGAAGAACGGTGGAGAAATCTCTAAGTACTCAATGCATCAATGAAGAAGTCTATATGTAACACCCCCAATTTCGATCATAACAGCGGAAGGGTCATTGGGTGTTACTATCATGGTTCAATCTCATAATCATAGAAAACGTCTCAAAATGAGTCGTTTTAATAAACATCCATTCAATTCCATTTAATCAAGATAAAATTTCATACATGGTCCCGGATGATTCAAAAGTTTACAAACTATTATAAATGATAAAAGTTATTTGAATGGATATGTTTTAGAAAAGCGGGCCAAAACATTTCAAATATGCAAGCTTCACGAAACCGCCTTCCTCGAGTGCCTTCTAAATGGACCTGAGATAAAACATGCTTAAAAAGTCAGCAAAAATTTGCCGAGTGAATCTATAGAGTTTTAATTTAAATAAAGTGAACACAAGTAAGAAAAATAACCTTCCATGGTTAATAATTCACTAAAAGACAATAGCGTTGTACGGACAGAATTATCGTTGTTATTTCTATAAGTCTCGTGAAATTGAACGTTAACATATATTATTTCAGCCCAACACACCTAGCCAAGTGCGTATATTTCTCTTATACAATGCATCCGATGTTTCATTACTGGTGCATCACAACACCACGCGATAGCTAGTCGCGACCGGACTGGGCGTCACCCCGATAGATCTATCCATAGTATTAGCGTTCTTTTCGATTAACAATTCACGATTCATGGGTCTTTAAGGCTAAACAAACTTATATAACAACTTTCATCTAAGCATACAATCGGGTCCTTTGTGTTCAACTTTAAAACAAAGAGGGTTTACCACAACTTCTCGTTGCTCCCATCATTTATAATAAATACTTTTCCAATAATAAGGGTTTTCACAACTTATCGTTGTACCCTTAAATTTCAATAATTACTTTTCAAGTAAAATAGGGTTTCCACAACTTCTCGTTGCCCCCTTTTATTTTAGTAAAACAAGCATGTTATCCCCCTCGCGGGTTTTATAAAACAAGTAAACATGTTAAGAGCGAGGCTATAGACTCACCTTAGCCATTAGTGGTAATGAGATGATCGCCGACGATTAGTGATGCCCGTTTAAACACGAAAACCGCAACCTACTAAATAAGGCGCGTTCGTAAATAATCGACTTAAGTATAAACCATACTTAAATAATATAAAAATCAAAATTACAAAACCAAGACAATCCCGAAAATTTTAATAATACAAGTGTTATTACTATACCCTTTTTATTCAACACTATTTAAACACTTTCACTTCCGATATTGACCCGTCATACGACGCCAAGTCAACGCAAGTCAACTTATCATTTTACTTCCCTCGGACCAGTAGCCAAGTCATTTATATAATGACTCAACACTTGAGTAAATTACCATGTCCAATGGCGAATACTCAACTCACGCCACATAAATATTGAACTACGTGTCCAAAATACCAATCAGCATGTACACTCCAAATGTACACACCAATCTACCCTATCTACACTTGTCCGATTTCGACGAAACTTGGTGACAAACTCACACGTAATATGAATAAGACTCAGTAAAAGTTTCATTCAAAAATATTACTTCTAAGACCTTCTGCCCGACACATCTTCGTGTTATAAAAACCGGACAGTTTTACGTCTTTGAATTGTAAAACCATTTCGACTTATCTAAACAATTCCGTTTATAAAACCGACACTCGGGTTTGAAAATAGACTCACGACCTGAGGTTTAGCAACTTACATCAGTCCTTGAACATTTTTAAAACTCATTCTATAGTCCCCGATATTCGATCCAAATATCGACAACAATTTTCGGATTGTGCCGATACCCGTCTCCCGGTACACGAATACTAAAAGTAGCATAACTTTTCGCTCGAAATGAGTTAGAAGCTCATTCAAGCGGCAAATCGAAGCTAAAAGAATCCTCTACAAGCCTATCCTATTAGTTTCATCATTTTCAAACAGTAAGATTTTCAAAAATTACGTTTTACCTACTGGTCTAAAATACCTTTCTAAAAATCATGCTAAAACAATTTTTCAACCCATTTTAACAATTTTTATACTTCTAATATCATCTATCAATCATCTATATCAAGCCATCTAACCTCTAACACCCTTGGATGATCATCCAAAAATTTACCCACTTAAAATAATAAACATGCAACACCTCCCACTATGAATATAATATTATTAACACTAATATACAACATAAAAATGGATCAAACACTACTAGTTCATCAAGAAAAATAAAATTTTTGAAAAGTTAATGCATGTGGATGAAAATTATACCAACATGATCCTTGTTGAATTTGCAAAGTGGGTCTTCTTTTAGTTTCTCTTGATTCAAACTTGATTTTGAAAATCAAATGGGTTTGAGGGTGGTTTTTGAACCGTGGGTTAGAGAGAGAGAGTAAGGGGAGGATGAAAAAATTTTTAAATATATAAAATGAGGTGTGTGTGTGAGTGGGGGATTTTTATATAGTGGGGTGAGGGTAGTTTTTGCCAATAAGGTATAGTTTTGGTCCAAAAAGTAATTAAATGGTTATAAGGGTAGAAAATGTAAATATTACATTTTAAAAATATTTACGGGACTCGGGTTTCGTAAAAATACTTTTTAAAAGTTAAAACGCTTCAAAAATAAATTAATATAACTTCGACACGACTTAAAACGTAATTAAATCGAAAACGTCGAAAATATTAAATATCGAGACAATCAATAATAAAACGTAAATTTTTGGGCATCCGTCGGTATCGCGATCATTCGTAGTTCTCGTCATTCGTTAAAACGAAAAATACGAGAAACAAAAATAAATATAAGAAAAATCATTTCCATGATTATTTGAGAATATAATATCGATACTTAACATATTCCTTGTCGGTTTTCATCTAATCGACATTCTTACGCTAGTTCCAAGCCATAACCTTCTCGGTTAATCGATAATTTAAATTTTCTCATTAAAATGAATTTATAATTCTTAATAGTCGAGACTAAAATAACGACCTGAAATTGACGGATTGTCACATTATCCCCACCAAATTGGGATCTTCGTCCCGAAGATCAACTTGCGTTCTTCCTCGATCGCTCGTTGAAATCAAAGAGTTAAACGTATTTTGGTCCTCGTCTAGAGTTCCATCACACATGACAATAAAAATCCGACTTCGTTTCTGTTGCCTAACTTCCTTATCGATAATATCTACAAGTACTTTGATGAAATGCAACTTACTGTCGATTCATACTTCATCAAGAGAGATAATAAGATCTTCAACGAGAAGAAATTTCTTTAGGTTCGACATATGAAAAGTATCGTGAATTCCTTGCGGCTCTCGAGGTAATTTAAGTTTTCATGCCATCGGACCTTCCATCGATATCATCTCGAATGGTCCAAACTAACGGGGACTTAACTTCCCACGTTTTCCAAAATACATAACACCTTCTTTATGGTGATAACTTGGCATAACTTTTCTTAGAAAGCGACGTCCCGGCGCTTAATTCGCATACGATAGTCTTCAGTGTAACAGTGAAGAGTGAAAAACAGGATAGTCATCGTCTAAGTTCCAAAGAAAGTCAAAGATATTATATGGTACATGTTCTCCATGATCGGACGTCATTGGACAATGCCGCCTCAAGTTCTCACAACTTACGATCACTCAACTCGATCACATACCACATAAGTACCTAAAAACAAAGGTCAAACATAAACATCAAATGTAAATCTCCGTCGTTGATCATCGATAAAACCTTGGACTAGCCCTTGATAATACAACTCGATCTCTAAAGTCTTTCCACTTGTAGTGTCGGCAACAACCTACTCTTCGAAGTGAAAACGAATTTGTTAATTCCAGTCATTAAGAAATTCGGTCCATTGGCGAGAATTCACAACACATCGGGCATACCATTAAGTTCTACTCCAGTGTTCAACGTACAAAAGCGTCCCACTAATTTTTGCTTCAGCGTTCATCGTACAAAGGCGTCCCAATAATTTCGACTTTAGTGCTCAAGGTGCTGCATCATATTCCTCGTTTTTAGTTCGTCCTACTAGCTCCAAGAGTTTCGTCATCAAGAAAAGTCTTCGGTGACCCTTCGATAGTAGCAAGTAAAATTACAAAATCTTCACGTCCACGATAAGTTGTCGTTGATAACTGATCCTCAGTCAATCCGCAAGTACACACATAAATCATGGTGACGCTTAAGTGAGTCGCCTATTCTCGGAACGGTCAACGGTTCTTAACAATCTGTTTATAAAGCTCGCGATCATCGAGACACATTAGAAATGGTCCATCAAAACAAATCATAACTCGAGAGAAGTACAACGGGTTATTCGTACATAGATGATAATCGACGATCATCATAATGACGACAACATCGAACGATTCTTACCAACAAAATACGAGTCGAAGGAAGACGTACGCACACCAAAAATCCACAAATCGAGCCAGACATACTTGGGCCCACTCATTTATAACTCCTTGTCTACATCAAAAGGCGTCCCTCTCCATGTATACAAGAGTTTATAAATTTACGGTTCGGGAACTTATAACTTTCTTGTTCAAATGAAAAGGCGTCCCATTCCAATTCAACAAAACGATTATAAGTCAACCTACTCAAGTATTACTACCTCTCAACACGATCATATCAAAATACCATGATAATACAAGGTGTCAAATAAACTTACATCATGATTTCCGTATTCAAATGTCCCATTCCATTTGAATAAGGAGATCATAACGATCTAAGGTCCAGTCGTTTAAAATATTCTTATTCAAATGGCCTAATCCATTTAAGTAAGACAACATTAAACGACTCTTAGTTGGGTGAGTTAAAATCTATATATCTAAATGTCCCATTCCATTTAAATACACAATATTAAGTCACTCAACCGAATGGCTACTACGAGCATATCATTGTTGTACCCAAACTATATATATTTGATTAGGATATATATATCTTAAGTCCAACATTGGCATTCTCCTTTTCGCCAATAAAACGTGGTCATATAAACTCAAATCACACGTCGCATTACATAGAAGATGTCGCCTCAGATAAATGATTCTTCAGAATCATAAGTAGTAACGAAAATACGAACATCGCATTTATTAATTACGTTTCGAAAGGAGATGTCCAAAAATGGCACATCACGATACGATGATAACAATCGAATTTAAACAAGTCGATATGCGATAGGTTACAAAACCATGACAATCTGCGTCATAATAATACCTCGTATCAATATAAAACTATCATTTATAATTTTTTTTTTTTTTTAAAAAATGAAAACATACCTTGTAATTCACAAGTACAAATAATCGTTAAAGATTACAGCAACATATATAATGACATATATATATAAATACTATCATTCTCGTCCATTGGCAACTCGGAGGTTTCGCTTGCAACAGTTATAGTTAAAAGATTTCAAAAATTCATTTTTGGAAAATCTTTTCGTTCTCTATAACCTGGCTCTGATACCAATCTGTAACACCCCCAATTTCGATCATAACAGCGGAAGGGTCATTGGGTGTTACTATCATGGTTCAATCTCATAATCATAGAAAACGTCTCAAAATGAGTCGTTTTAATAAACATCCATTCAATTCCATTTAATCAAGATAAAATTTCATACATGGTCCCGGATGATTCAAAAGTTTACAAACTATTATAAATGATAAAAGTTATTTGAATGGATATGTTTTAGAAAAGCGGGCCAAAACATTTCAAATATGCAAGCTTCACGAAACCGCCTTCCTCGAGTGCCTTCTAAATGGACCTGAGATAAAACATGCTTAAAAAGTCAGCAAAAATTTGCCGAGTGAATCTATAGAGTTTTAATTTAAATAAAGTGAACACAAGTAAGAAAAATAACCTTCCATGGTTAATAATTCACTAAAAGACAATAGCGTTGTACGGACAGAATTATCGTTGTTATTTCTATAAGTCTCGTGAAATTGAACGTTAACATATATTATTTCAGCCCAACACACCTAGCCAAGTGCGTATATTTCTCTTATACAATGCATCCGATGTTTCATTACTGGTGCATCACAACACCACGCGATAGCTAGTCGCGACCGGACTGGGCGTCACCCCGATAGATCTATCCATAGTATTAGCGTTCTTTTCGATTAACAATTCACGATTCATGGGTCTTTAAGGCTAAACAAACTTATATAACAACTTTCATCTAAGCATACAATCGGGTCCTTTGTGTTCAACTTTAAAACAAAGAGGGTTTACCACAACTTCTCGTTGCTCCCATCATTTATAATAAATACTTTTCCAATAATAAGGGTTTTCACAACTTATCGTTGTACCCTTAAATTTCAATAATTACTTTTCAAGTAAAATAGGGTTTCCACAACTTCTCGTTGCCCCCTTTTATTTTAGTAAAACAAGCATGTTATCCCCCTCGCGGGTTTTATAAAACAAGTAAACATGTTAAGAGCGAGGCTATAGACTCACCTTAGCCATTAGTGGTAATGAGATGATCGCCGACGATTAGTGATGCCCGTTTAAACACGAAAACCGCAACCTACTAAATAAGGCGCGTTCGTAAATAATCGACTTAAGTATAAACCATACTTAAATAATATAAAAATCAAAATTACAAAACCAAGACAATCCCGAAAATTTTAATAATACAAGTGTTATTACTATACCCTTTTTATTCAACACTATTTAAACACTTTCACTTCCGATATTGACCCGTCATACGACGCCAAGTCAACGCAAGTCAACTTATCATTTTACTTCCCTCGGACCAGTAGCCAAGTCATTTATATAATGACTCAACACTTGAGTAAATTACCATGTCCAATGGCGAATACTCAACTCACGCCACATAAATATTGAACTACGTGTCCAAAATACCAATCAGCATGTACACTCCAAATGTACACACCAATCTACCCTATCTACACTTGTCCGATTTCGACGAAACTTGGTGACAAACTCACACGTAATATGAATAAGACTCAGTAAAAGTTTCATTCAAAAATATTACTTCTAAGACCTTCTGCCCGACACATCTTCGTGTTATAAAAACCGGACAGTTTTACGTCTTTGAATTGTAAAACCATTTCGACTTATCTAAACAATTCCGTTTATAAAACCGACACTCGGGTTTGAAAATAGACTCACGACCTGAGGTTTAGCAACTTACATCAGTCCTTGAACATTTTTAAAACTCATTCTATAGTCCCCGATATTCGATCCAAATATCGACAACAATTTTCGGATTGTGCCGATACCCGTCTCCCGATACACGAATACTAAAAGTAGCATAACTTTTCGCTCGAAATGAGTTAGAAGCTCATTCAAGCGGCAAATCGAAGCTAAAAGAATCCTCTACAAGCCTATCCTATTAGTTTCATCATTTTCAAACAGTAAGATTTTCAAAAATTACGTTTTACCTACTGGTCTAAAATACCTTTCTAAAAATCATGCTAAAACAATTTTTCAACCCATTTTAACAATTTTTATACTTCTAATATCATCTATCAATCATCTATATCAAGCCATCTAACCTCTAACACCCTTGGATGATCATCCAAAAATTTACCCACTTAAAATAATAAACATGCAACACCTCCCACTATGAATATAATATTATTAACACTAATATACAACATAAAAATGGATCAAACACTACTAGTTCATCAAGAAAAATAAAATTTTTGAAAAGTTAATGCATGTGGATGAAAATTATACCAACATGATCCTTGTTGAATTTGCAAAGTGGGTCTTCTTTTAGTTTCTCTTGATTCAAACTTGATTTTGAAAATCAAATGGGTTTGAGGGTGGTTTTTGAACCGTGGGTTAGAGAGAGAGAGTAAGGGGAGGATGAAAAAATTTTTAAATATATAAAATGAGGTGTGTGTGTGAGTGGGGGATTTTTATATAGTGGGGTGAGGGTAGTTTTTGCCAATAAGGTATAGTTTTGGTCCAAAAAGTAATTAAATGGTTATAAGGGTAGAAAATGTAAATATTACATTTTAAAAATATTTACGGGACTCGGGTTTCGTAAAAATACTTTTTAAAAGTTAAAACGCTTCAAAAATAAATTAATATAACTTCGACACGACTTAAAACGTAATTAAATCGAAAACGTCGAAAATATTAAATATCGAGACAATCAATAATAAAACGTAAATTTTTGGGCATCCGTCGGTATCGCGATCATTCGTAGTTCTCATCATTCGTTAAAACGAAAAATACGAGAAACAAAAATAAATATAAGAAAAATCATTTCCATGATTATTTGAGAATATAATATCGATACTTAACATATTCCTTGTCGGTTTTCATCTAATCGACATTCTTACGCTAGTTCCAAGCCATAACCTTCTCGGTTAATCGATAATTTAAATTTTCTCATTAAAATGAATTTATAATTCTTAATAGTCGAGCCTAAAATAACGACCTGAAATTGATGGATTGTCACACTATAAGCACAACACCTCTTGAAATTATCCACGTCGACTAAGCGCGTGACACTGAGTACAACAATGTAACCCCTTTAAGTGATAGTTATCCGAGTCATCAACCATCCACCCCGAACCCGGAAACCAGATAACCAAGTCTTCATTCTAGGATTAAGCACGAGCAAGTTATCTAGTAAAAGATAAAATAAATACACGCCTTCGAAAAATCCGTCTTCAACGTCACGTAATTAATACCCGATCAAACAAAATCTGTAGCCACTAAAAAATCGCCCATTTTTTTTTTGGTCTCGTCAAAATAAATTCTTGTCACATTAGTCACGTCATTTTGTCGCGTCACATTTCTCGTCAGCCCATCAGTGTCAAGAAAAAATTAAAGAACCACAAATGCGACAAAAAAACTACAAATTCAAAAAAGGAACTTGTTTGTTTGAGCATCCATTCTCCTTAATAATGTCTCGTCACTTTTATCTCGACCCGATGTCACAATGAATTAAAACGTAATACACAACAAATTTATTTAAAAATTTGTATGTTTTAAAAAAAATTTGTGTGTATGTGTTATAAAAACACACGGTTCAAATCATATTAACTTAGCCAATGTTTATCAAATTAACCAAGGCCCAAAATTTTGAATTAAGTGTCCAAGGCCTAATGTGTGAGAAACTCGTCCAATTGTCCAAACATGAAATCATGGGCCAACTCTGGAACCCGGTCCACGTGTTTGAGATAAATAACACCACAATCCGGCCCATTCACTTGAAAACTTATACCCGGGTATTACACTCGGTTATAAAACTTTCTTATCCCAAAATATCTTATCACACAACTTCATCTCACCATCATAGAAACTTCCGCCTCTCTCTTTCACTCCCATCTGACACCCCAACCTCGAAACCTCCGACCTCCAAAATCTTTCTCACCTAACTTCACTCACTCCTCGTTTCCTCCGTCCCCCCAAAATCCTCATCTCATCAGACACCAAAACACTTCTCAAATCATTGAGAATCCAGACAACATCTTGGCTAATCATCATCAAATCTCATCCCAATCTTTTTCTGTCAAAACTCAGCCCTCAAGAAACAAAATCACCTCAAGATCTTGAAGATTAAGTTATCGGGTAGGTTTTAATTTGAAAGATTGCATGTTGGTTTTATACACTAAATCGAAAAAAAATAAAGTTTGTAACAATTTTGTTATAAAGCTTTATTTAATTTCGTATATTAAAGAATTGGTTTAAAAAACCAAACACGGATCAGTGAAGATTATATCGTTTTCGTGTAAGATCTAAAAGATCTCTACATGCATGTGCAAAACACGAAAAAGAAATGTTGAATCTGAGATCTAGTTTAATTTTTCAGTTTGATTGAGTCTAGATGGGGATTAGGTGACGAAGGGAATTAGGTTTAGTTTTGGAGTTGTGGAGATAAAAGGTTGGATGGGATTGGATTAAGTGTAGAGTCGACTCAGTGAGTTAAACTCAGTTGGGTTGACTGAGTCAACTCGGTAATTACCGAGTTGACTCGGCTGAGATGGGTGTAGTTGTCACAGTTTTGGTCACAAAATTTGGTTCACAAGTCTTTTTCAATACAGTCCAATCGGAATGACAATAAAAAAATCCCATCGGAATAATTTTTGTTTTTGAGTCAAAAATTATGTCCTATAAGTGAATCTCATTGGAAAGTCAATCGGAAAGTTTTTGGAATTAAGCATACACCCCCATCGGAATGACCAATCCGAAAGTTCAATCGGAAAAACAATCTGAAACCCAATCTGAATATCCAATCTGAAAGTGAAATCGGAAAGGCAATCTGAATGTCAATCGTAAACCCAATCTGAAAAGGGTTTTGAAGGACCCGAAAAAGGTGGATCTGCCCAATTATTTTGTCCTTTTCTAACTGCATAAACCCAGAAAGATAAACCCAGAAAGATTGACCATATTTATATGACTTTTTTGACCAAGAAGATGATGATGAAACCGAGACACAAATAAATATGTTAAGACCCCAAAAACGTGTGACTGAATGGACAGATGGACACAAAAATCATGACGTGACAAAAAAATTTGTGTTAAAGTGGACAGAAATAATATAAAACGAGACACAAGAATAAAATAGACCACCAAATCGCATAAATAAACACGATCCAAGGATAGAACCGAGGCTCTGATGCCAAATGTAGAAATGCTAAAATGGATCCGGTGGTCTAATGTGGTGGTAGATGGTGGTGGAAGCCATTGTTGGCTTAGAGAGAGAGAAAGAGAGGTTGAGAGTAAAAGTGTGTGTGTTCCCAAATGAACAAAATACAATCAACACCCCTCCTTGGAAGCAAAGGAGGGGTATATATAGTCACGCACACAACCTAAACTTTACAATGAACCTAGTCTAGTCTAAATGTGCGTGACTATGATAACTAACGGGAATTCTTAAATGTCGTCACATAAAGTGAGTTTCCAACAAGTCCCTTGATGAGATGGCATTTATACATGATCTCATCGTTCTTTTCGGGCTTTAAATGCATAAAAATGTCATAAAATACCATATATATGCTTGTGTTTGTTTACTTGTGTATTTTAGGTATGGATATCGTGAAAAAGACAAAAGATCACAAGATACAAGGAAAAACGGACACGAAAAACGAAGCCGTACAAAGAACCGGGCCCTAATCATGGAATTTTCATCAAATACCCTTGAAACTTGAAGACAAAACAAGATTGATCCTCAATGAATGAAAAAATGACACTTAAAACCCTTGTATATTAATAATTACAAGTTTGGTCCCTTAAGTTTGTCAAAATTGCAAAAAGGTCCTTCAACTTTGAAGAAATGGCAAGAATAGTCCCTCAACAAATTCAAATTGCCAATTATGGTCCCTCATGAAGATTAAGATGCAAGGAAGACCTTTGAAGATCAACTTTGTCCAAAAACAGCCCTTGAAATATTCAAAAGTGTCAAAAATCATCCTTGTAACACTTTTTACAAAGTATTGTGCCAAAAATGCAAAAGTTGGAAACTTATTTGCAAAGGAAGACGAATTTTAGGGCTGAAAACCTTTAATGGCAAAAATCTCAAGTTACAAGGACCAAAAGTGCCAAGTGGAAACGTTTAAACAGAAAAAAGGCGCTTAACAGCTTTATTCCCCCAAATTAGGATCAAAATATTCACTGTTCATCTTTTTTACTTCCCAGAATTTACATCAACTTAACGTGGGTAAATTTCCAATTAAAAGTGCACACGAGTGATTCACACGCACCAAAACTAATCCCACTCACCAAATCCCCATCCCACGCCTTGTGGACCCCTACCCCCAATTCCCTCTCCTCCAATCACATTACAACTTGTCCTCCAAGGTACATGACGTGTCCCCAATCAATGGTTTTGATCATATGCTTAGCCACTACGCAAAATTGAACGAAGGAGATCAAAAGGGCAGCTCATCAACACCAAAATCGTCTAGAAAGTTTTGAGGGCATTTTAGGATTTTTCTTGTATTAGGGTTTAGTTATTTGGATTCTAGATCCTTCTTAGCTTAATATAAAAGGGGTGTGAGCCTGTTCACACACCCTTGTTCCAGTTTTCTTCAATTAAAATTGTAATTCCTTTTGATTAATATAAAAAGTTGGTTTTTGTTATTTAAAGCATTATAATTCCTTTTTTATGATTATTTAAAGTTGGTAAATGTTATTGAAGAATTCTGAGTTCCACTTGTTTAATTTGGTTAAGAATTTTTGATTTTCAAAATTTCAAAAAGTTTTGTGAATTGGAGATTTTTGGAAAAATATGTTCTAGGGTGTTTTGATGTTAAGAATTATCATTTGTTAAGTAATATAAGGGTTTTAAAAACGTATTTGGAAGGTTCAAAAGGTTTTGGAAAAATTTTAAAAAAGAAAGAAAATAAGACAGATTGATAAAGTATTGGTTGTATTTTGTTTGTTCTTCTTTGATTTGTGATAAACAGGTTGAAGAAGTGTTGATAAAGGGTCTGCACCAGCCCCAGCTGGTTTGGAGGAGGGTTTTACACCCTCTAGGGTCTTGGAGGTTAAGACCCTAAGGTAAATCTCATTTTACTTTTGGAAATCTCAGAAAAAAGTGCTTGAGTGAACTTACTTGATTTGGTGAAATTTGTGTTCAAGGTGTTTGATTTAAGCTTTATTTGAGTTTGTGTGCATGTTAGATGATAATTGTATCAGTTTGAAAAGCTTTGGAGTTGTTTTGATTTAGAAAAAGTTTTAAAAGAAAATATAAACGGGTGTTTGGATAAGTGGATTAGCAGGACACAATCTTTGATTAGAGGTTTTTAAACGTGTTAAAGTTATTAGAAGAAGTTGAGTTAGGGTATTTACTAGATAGTAAGTAAGTTGAGAAGGTTTTGGAAGCAATTTGTGTGATACAAAAGCAAAAGAGGTGTTAAAAATCTTCATGATCCCATATCTGCCAGTTTTGTTGAATTTGTGAGCTTGATCTTTTAAATCCTGTTGAGATTTAGAGTGTTTGAGAGTGTGCATTTGTTTGAGTATCAGTTTATGAGTTTGTGTGTTTATTTTGAAGCTTTGAATCACACTAGGGAGCTAGAAAATTAGCTTAAAGTCCACAGGTCTAGCATTTTCATCTCAGAAACTTAACATGAGCTTGTGTGTTCTTTGTTCTTGATTTCTTGTGTGCAAAGTGTTTTATCCTTGTGTGTTTTGACTCCTTGAGCTTCAATAAGCTCAAGGGTGCCTTATTGCTCCAAAATAATCACAAATAAGCCAATCTCCAAGCCCCTCTTGGAGTTTTCATCTTGGGAAGCTAAACAAAAAGCACATCCTGCTTGTGCTCTAATATCAATCTGTCCACGTTTTTTTTTATCATTTGGCATAATCTAGCTTAAAAAAGGTGAAACAGGATTGGGATTAAGCTTGTATAAGGTCTGTGATTGGTTTGGAAAGTGTAAAAACCAAAAAAATAAATCGTCCATAAAAAGGGTTGCTAAGACTCGAACCCCCGTCACCACTCCCACACACATCAGACATAACCATTGCGCCCTTGGGTCTTTTACTGACCAAGGGTGCAAGGTTAAATCTCTTAACCTATTTTTCATTTCATTGCTTTTATTAAAGCCGTAGCTTATTCCCTTGGATTTGAGCTTATTCTATAAGCTAAGTTTGTTATTCTCATTTTTCCTAGGATTTTAATAGAATTTGTGATTTTTCTAGCTACTTTTTATATTTTCCCTTTTATTAGTTTATTTTTTAGGATTTAATTAATAGACGTTTTTTATAAAATCAAGAAAAAATACCAAAAAGATTTTAAATTTTTAGGAAAAATAATTTTTAGTTTTTAAAATATATTTTTGAGGTTTACATCAAATTTTGGTTTCAAAAACATTTATTTTTAATTTTATAATATTTTAAGGTTTTTTATAAACTTTAAAGATTTTTATAAAATTATTAAAAAAGGTTTAGGAGCTCTAATTTGTGTTTTTCTCTTAGTTATATTATTTAGGATTTTTGAGAATTTTTTAGAATTAATTGGAGAACTTTTTATTTTTAGCATTATTTTAATATTATTTTAATATTAAAATTTCAAAATTTTATTTTTCTTTCTTTTTCATTTTTCTTAGGATCTTTATCATTAATTAGGACCTTTTCCATTTTTAGAATAATTTTCTAGCTTTTAGATTAATTTTTATAATTATTTTAAGTTTAATTAGGTTTTAATTATTTTAAATCATTTTTAGGGTTTTAAAAATAGTTTTAATAGGTTTTAATTTTTAGAAAATTACTTTTTAGTCTTCTAATAATATAAGTTAAGTGATTATTCAATAAAATCATATTTAGAACATTTGAATTAGTTAAATTTAATTTTAGGGCTTTAATTAGCATTTAAAATTAATTATTTAATTAATAAAAGGTTTTAAAATATCTTTGTTGGATTTTTATCTTTGTTTATATTATCTAAGACTTGTTTTTAGCCTTTTTGATATTTTGTTTTTGGTTTTAGATAATTTTTAATTTGGGTAGTTTTTCACGGTTTTACGTTTTCGTCGTAGTTTAATTTTCACGTAACCGTCTTTCATCTTCTCTTCCCCATTCCCTTGATATTAATCTCAAATACATACAAGTTAATTCACAACACCTATACCTCCTTGGGAAACGAATCTCTTCTCTCTTTTTATTTGATTGTGGGTCATTTGTGCACGGTTTTCCTAAACCGTCGTACTTAATACTTTCCGCTATTTACGCTCTTTTCCTAAAGAGTAGTAAAACACTACAATCATTTTTGGCGCCGCTGCCGGGGAGGTGTGTTGTGCTTTAATTTGGAAAATTTTGTTTTTGATATTATCCATAATAGTATTTGTGTTAAGTGGAACTCCCTTAACACGTATTATCGGTTTTCTTGGTTTTTCTTGTACAAATATTATTAATATATTGTATTAAGTATCACAACCAATATACAATATCTCCAAAAGTGTGAAAACACAACCTTAATTGGGATTTGATCTCCTAATTATTGTATTCAATCTCAAACAAAAAGAAAAGGCAAAAATAGATAAATACTTTCGTGAAGCTCGATTTTGAAAAATACGAACTATAAGGTGGGTATAAGGCGGGTATTATAAAATATACCCTAAGGAAAAAGGCTCTTAAGTGCTTCGCGCCGCCTCGTTTCCCCGCTTGCTTGTGAGTATTTTGAGATTGAAGGCTAATCGAGGGTTTTGCCGCCCAAAGTATTAATACGTATACTATATTTGCTTGGTTTTCTTTGTGATTAAACCCTCGTGAACAATTTGGTTTTCACCAAAGTTCTAAAGTCATTCGAAGGCGTTCACTCCACGTGATCGTTTTCATTCCTTTGAGGCTTCTTTAATCAAGAGTTTGATTCGAGGAGAGATTTTGTAGATTGTTGTCTACGAAGATACACCAAAATCCAAAAAAATTAAATATCATCAAAAACACAAAAAAATTGAAAATCCACAAAACAACCAAAAAGAATCTTCTTTGCTCACCTCCCATTCTTCGTGAAGTTTATGATCACTCGTAATCAAGCTAAACGAGCTCGTAAACGTCTTCAAAAGCAAGCAAATCAAGGATCGTTGATTGTTGAAGAACCTCCAATTGTTGAACTTATTATAGAACAAGAAGTCGTCATGGCTAATCGTACTATGATGGAGTTGCTACAAGCACCCACCGAGGGTTTTGGAGAGGCTATTGTTATTCCCGCCATCCTTGCGGAGAATTTCGAGATTAAGACGGGTTTAATGTCGATGTTGCAAGCAAACAAGTTTCGAGGTCACGAGAAAGACAACCCGCATTACCATATTAGGAATTTCAACCGTCTCACCGCTACTAGCAAATTTAAGGATGTTCCACATGACGCCATTAAGATGATGTTGTTTCCATATTCGTTGGATGGTCCCGCAAAAATTTGGCTCGAGAAAGAACCGCCAAATTCGATTTTGACATGGGCCGATCTCGTTTCTAAGTTTGTGAACAAGTTTTTTCCACCATCGAAAACAACACATTTGAAAAATGAGATTTCACGATTTGTGCAACGTAACAATGAAAGTTTTTCAATGGCATGGGAACGATTTAAAGAGATGTTACATGAATGTCCTCACCATGATTTTTCGGAATTGCATCAAATTGATACCTTTTATAATGGGCTTAATGATCATGAACGAGATTATTTGAATGCCGCCGCGGGTGGTAATTTTTTGTGCAAGACGACAAATGAGGCTTTACAAATCATTGAAAATCGATCTAAGGTTTATAGCCCTCGTAACACACCGAGTGTTGCCAATATGGGTTCGTCATCGTCATCACAATCGTCTCGTAGCATTAATGCCTTACATGATGAAGCTAATGAGGAAAATCGGTTTTTTGATAGATTTGCTAATCTAATGTCCCATTGGAAGGCTCAAGAAGCTTCCAATTCCGCTTCGGTTAAAGCGGTTGCTAAGAGTTGTTTATCGTGTGGGGGAGCTCATGATCTTTCCGAGTGCATTACCGCGGATGGTAACACTTCGAGTGCTTATGTAGCAACGGGAACTTACAACCAAAACGGCCAAGGTTCCCGCCAAAATCAAGCTCCACCAAACCAAAATGCTAATAATTATCGAAACAACAACCAAGGTAATTACCAAGGCAACACACGCAATTACAACAAAGGGAATTATCAAAGTGGGAATGGACAAATCTCTAATCAAAACCAAAACCGTGATTTTCAAAACACTACACAAGGTTTTCAAAATGCTCACACGAAAAATTTGCAAGGAGAATTTTTAGATTATGCAAAAGCAAATGATGCTAAATTTGATAATATGCAACGTGAGATGATTAGCTTAAGGTCCGAGTTGAAAAACGAGCTTAAAAATGAACTTGCTAATAAACTTAAAACTCATGCAAACAAAATGGAAGGAAATGTCCAACGTCTTCAACAAAACCAACAAAAGATGGAATTAGGACAACATGAGATTAAGCAAGAATTATTGAAAGCGGATGCTAGGCAATCAAAATTTGAGGACCGAATGGCTAAAATGTTCGAAGCAATCATGTGTAAGCCCTCTTCTTCGGGTGGTCTTCCTAGTGATACCATTAACAACCCGAGGGGAGAATTGAAGGTTGTTGCTACACGAAGTGGTAAAACTTTCAAGGAACCGATCTCTCGTCCAAGTACTTCTAAGGAGAAGGAAATCGAGAAAGAACCCGAGGTGATGGTCGAAAAGGAGCACATTACAATCCCACGAAGTACCGCTCAAACCACACCTACGGTTGAACCAATACCCATCATGGAACCCGAGATTCCAAGGCCGTTGCCTAATGACCAACCCACACCACCTTTACCTTACCCTTCGAGACGAAACAAAGAGAAAGCACAAGAAAGGAACAATTATCAATTTGAGCTATTTATGAAAATGTTTCGTGATTTGCATTTTAACATAAGTTTTGCCGATGCTTTAATCATGATGCCTCGATTCGCCGCAAACTTCAAAAGTATGCTTAACAACAAAGAGAAGTTACAACAATCGTCTAGTTGTTCATCGGTTTTTCTAAGCCGCATACCACAAAAAGTCGGTGATCCCGGTAAATTTTTTATTCCGTGTGCAATACAAGATATGGAGGAATGCTACGCCTTGGCCGATCTTGGCGCTAGTATTAATTTGATGCCTCTCGAGATTTTCAAATCGCTTTCACTTCCGGCTCTTACTCCTTCGAACATGTCCATCGAGATGGTCGATCATTCTACGATCATGGCATGTGGAGTAGCCGAGGACGTTTTCGTTAAAGTCGGAAAGTTTTACTATCCCGTTGACTTTATCGTTGTAGACATTCCTATCGATCGAAAAGTTCCTCTCATTTTGGGTCGTTCATTTTTGGATACATCAAGAGCACTTATCGATGTTCATGCTCGAAAAATCACCCTTCGTTTCAATGAAGAAGAACTTGTCATCAATGCAACACAAAACTCCAATCTTTCTCATGTCTATTCTATTGCAACTTTAAACCATGGTGACTCGACCAATGTCATTTGCAAAGAATTTTCACCAAGAGTTTTAGGGAATGTCTCCAAAAACAATTTACCATTTCCTCCGCCGGTGGAGGTTATGAGTGCTAAGCCCACAAAGAAGAAACCGTCAACACTTGAATCGAAAAATTCTTCGCCTCATCTCGAACATTCATTCTTGAAAAGTGTTGATAAGTTGCCCGTTTCTACGGAAGATCTTTCGGATGATGAATATGTTGACCCCAATGGGGAGGTTTTCTTCGTCGATAAACGTTTTGAGAACTTGCCACCACCAAAACCAAAACAGTTTCAAAATGTGAGAATTTTTAGTGTGACTAACATCGTCTTAGAAACACCGAATATTTTCGACATAATCAAAAAGGGTTTTCATAAGGAGAGTTTAAAAGATAAAAAGGAAAAAGATCTTAAATGTGATTTAATTGATTTTTCTACAAATCTAACTCCGTCATCACCGTGTGATTTGAGTGCTACAAACTCGTCTACTCCTTTTGACGATGTTTTGTGTGGTTCTAGTATGGGGGAAGCCCCTTATGTTCCCTCATCCTTGTCCACCGAGGACGAGATATTCGATCCCGGAATTTCATGTAAAGGGAAATCTCGGTCTTCCACCGATGCAATAAATGGAAACTATATCTATTTGCTTGGTGCGAGTCTACCTCGAGTAGCTCAAATGTTTGTCTTACCAATTGTCTCACCCTTCTACTTCTCATCTATTTTCTTCAAACTCTTTGAGTTTATGGCACATGTTGGAATGGTGTTAATTTGTTTTTCCAATGGAAACGAGAACGCCATTTTCGACCCCGGTATTTTGCATCATTTAAGGACTTAGTCCTTTTTACCGGTTGCTTTTTGGGCCTTGTTTATCATGTAAGCCCCATCAAAAATTGACCACACCATGTTTTTCCCTAAATGTTCACATTTTGAGGGGATCGAGTCGAGCTCATGACTCGGTAATCAAAAACGAGGTGCCTCGTGGGGGAGATCCCATGCTTATCTTTATGCTTATTATTTGCTAATAAGGGGACTTGTACCCTTCCAACTCGTTGTCTCGTGGTTGTTTGTGATTGTGTTATCTAGATCATCATCATCGTCTACGATTGAAGACTCTCGTGTTCGTTTACGTGAGCCTCCATCGTTCGTTTGAAGAAGTTTTTCACGAATCCATGACATATCCTTTATTGTTCTAACAATTATCTTTTAGCATAATTAATAAACGGCTTTAGATATATTGTTGATCACCCTTTCCATGCTAGATCCTAAGCATTCGATTCTTCGTCTCTAGTATGGGGGTGCTCCACCTTTAGACTCGAAACATTGAGGACAATGTTTACTTTTAGTATGGGGGGGTGAATAGGTACTTGCTTTGCTACGCCCTCACGTTTTCCAACTTTCAATGTTTTGTTTTGCTAATAAGGCTAAAAAATGGCCAAAATTTTAAATTTTTTCTTAGTTCTCATAAGTGTTTTTAAGACACGAATGTATATTTTCCGATGGGTAGAATAAGAGTTAATTTTTGACTTGATGGGCATTTGGAGCCATTTACATTCCTTAACCCGCTCAATTCAAGTTTTGCTAGACTTTTATATAGGGAGCTTTAAAACGCGAAAGTCTTAATTCATTCGGGTTAAGAACAAGAACTTTTCGCAAGTTCCTATAATTGATTCTAGAAAGTCACTTATCAAGGGAACTTTAAAACGCATTCTCTAAACTTGAAAAAGTCCAAGAAAGTGCAAGATCCTATAGGTGGCTTGAAAACCCAAAACTTTGATTTGATATAGTCTTAATGAAAGCTAATCCAAATTTGGCTTAATTTTGACTTGCACGGCTAAGTATTCACGAGTCTCTTTAATTAGAGGTCTTTAAATAGTGAAGAACGAGAAATGATAGAGTTAGACAAGTGATCATGCTAAACGTAGAACATGAAAGTGTTCTTTCAAAAACTCATATGTTTTTAATTGTGGCTTTTTCTTCCCATAAGATCAATGCATTAGGAATAAATCATAATTGCAATAAGTAAGGTCGTACGATTTGAAAAGTTACTTAGCCTCTAGCGCAAGATCGTTTAAAAGTTGCTCGGGGTTGAATAGAGTTCATAGCCAAGGCATAACTTATTGAAGCGGGACGCGAAGATTGGCGATCATCCAAAAAGGCCCTAACAAGGCATGAGGAGCTCTATTTTTGCTAAAGATCCAAAGATTATGTGAAGTATCATTGTTCCAAAATCAATATGAAGGATCGAGACACACGACGAGAAGCTATTACTCCCCTAAAGAATGGAGAAAGTCTATCCAAAAAGACCCTAACAAGGTATGAGGATAAATATATCCAAGTCCGAAAAGGAGGCGGATCGTTGTATATCAAAATCCAAAGTAAAGATTGAAGAAAAATGATGAAGTCGTGGTCCTATATGAAGAATCTCTCAAAAACGTCAAGTGAAGAAATTCCAAATATATGAAGAGAAGACCATAATTTCGAGAACGTCTTCCCAAGATTTGAAGTATGAAGTACATGCCAAATATGGTCCGAGAAAGGTCTCAAATCGTGAAACGAGTTATGCCAAGATATGAACTTAAGGAGATACACGAGAAGCCGTTTTAAAAGATTTTGTCCTTCGGCTAACTATTGATCAAATCGTGCTACTTTGCTTTCGGACTAATAACTACTCAAATAAGTCAATATGAATCACTTGTGATCCATGACAAATAGATAAAAAATGCTAGTAACCCATTTCTTTTATAATAACTAGGATTGCGGGGAGAAAAAGTATTACACAATTTGAACGTATGAGTAGTGTTAGCATTGTGACTTGTACCAACAATGATCTTGTTTTTGCACTTAGCATGGAATGTATGACAATCAAGGATGACGAAATTTACTCTAAGGGACATTAACTTGTTTCTATTCTTTGACCCTAAAAGTCACATTTTGGTGATGAAAATCATACATTATGTCTTTACACAATCTCGTAGTGCGTTGCAAGTCTTTTACTCTTCAATAAAGGTGAATTAAATTGAACTTTGGTGATGCTTAGATACTTTATTCTAGCATTGCGTGAGGGCACGGCAATGGCTTAGTATGGGGGAGTGATGAGATGGCATTTATACATGATCTCATCGTTCTTTTCGGGCTTTAAATGCATAAAAATGTCATAAAATACCATATATATGCTTGTGTTTGTTTACTTGTGTATTTTAGGTATGGATATCGTGAAAAAGACAAAAGATCACAAGATACAAGGAAAAACGGACACGAAAAACGAAGCCGTACAAAGAACCGGGCCCTAATCATGGAATTTTCATCAAATACCCTTGAAGACTTGAAGACAAAACAAGATTGATCCTCAATGAATGAAGAAATGACACTTAAAACCCTTGTATATTAATAATTACAAGTTTGGTCCCTTAAGTTTGTCAAAATTGCAAAAAGGTCCTTCAACTTTGAAGAAATGGCAAGAATAGTCCCTCAACAAATTCAAATTGCTAATTATGGTCCCTCATGAAGATTAAGATGCAAGGAAGACCTTTGAAGATCAACTTTGTCCAAAAACAGCCCTTGAAATATTCAAAAGTGTCAAAAATCATCCTTGTAACACTTTTTACAAAGTATTGTGCCAAAAATGCAAAAGTTGGAAACTTATTTGCAAAGGAAGACGAATTTTAGGGCTGAAAACCTTTAATGGCAAAAATCTCAAGTTACAAGGACCAAAAGTGCCAAGTGGAAATGTTTAAACAGAAAAAAGGCGCTTAACAGCTTTATTCCCCCAAATTAGGATCAAAATATTCACTGTTCATCTTTTTTACTTCCCAGAATTTACATCAACTTAACGTGGGTAAATTTCCAATTAAAAGTGCACACGAGTGATTCACACGCACCAAAACTAATCCCACTCACCAAATCCCCATCCCACGCCTTGTGGACCCCTACCCCCAATTCCCTCTCCTCCAATCACATTACAACTTGTCCTCCAAGGTACATGACGTGTCCCCAATCAATGGTTTTGATCATATGCTTAGCCACTACGCAAAATTGAACGAAGGAGATCAAAAGGGCAGCTCATCAACACCAAAATCGTCTAGAAAGTTTTGAGGGCATTTTAGGATTTTTCTTGTATTAGGGTTTAGTTATTTGGATTCTAGATCCTTCTTAGCTTAATATAAAAGGGGTGTGAGCCTGTTCACACACCCTTGTTCCAGTTTTCTTCAATTAAAATTGTAATTCCTTTTGATTAATATAAAAAGTTGGTTTTTGTTATTTAAAGCATTATAATTCCTTTTTTATGATTATTTAAAGTTGGTAAATGTTATTGAAGAATTCTGAGTTCCACTTGTTTAATTTGGTTAAGAATTTTTGATTTTCAAAATTTCAAAAAGTTTTGTGAATTGGAGATTTTTGGAAAAATATGTTCTAGGGTGTTTTGATGTTAAGAATTATCATTTGTTAAGTAATATAAGGGTTTTAAAAACGTATTTGGAAGGTTCAAAAGGTTTTGGAAAAATTTTAAAAAAGAAAGAAAATAAGACAGATTGATAAAGTATTGGTTGTATTTTGTTTGTTCTTCTTTGATTTGTGATAAACAGGTTGAAGAAGTGTTGATAAAGGGTCTGCACCAGCCCCAGCTGGTTTGGAGGAGGGTTTTACACCCTCTAGGGTCTTGGAGGTTAAGACCCTAAGGTAAATCTCATTTTACTTTTGGAAATCTCAGAAAAAAGTGCTTGAGTGAACTTACTTGATTTGGTGAAATTTGTGTTCAATGTGTTTGATTTAAGCTTTATTTGAGTTTGTGTGCATGTTAGATGATAATTGTATCAGTTTGAAAAGCTTTGGAGTTGTTTTGATTTAGAAAAAGTTTGAAAAGAAAATATAAACGGGTGTTTGGATAAGTGGATTAGCAGGACACAATCTTTGATTAGAGGTTTTTAAACGTGTTAAAGTTATTAGAAGAAGTTGAGTTAGGGTATTTACTAGATAGTAAGTAAGTTGAGAAGGTTTTGGAAGCAATTTGTGTGATACAAAAGCAAAAGAGGTGTTAAAAATCTTCATGATCCCATATCTGCCAGTTTTGTTGAATTTGTGAGCTTGATCTTTTAAATCCTGTTGAGATTTAGAGTGTTTGAGAGTGTGCATTTGTTTGAGTATCAGTTTATGAGTTTGTGTGTTTATTTTGAAGCTTTGAATCACACTAGGGAGCTAGAAAATTAGCTTAAAGTCCACAGGTCTAGCATTTTCATCTCAAAAACTTAACATGAGCTTGTGTGTTCTTTGTTCTTGATTTCTTGTGTGCAAAGTGTTTTATCCTTGTGTGTTTTGACTCCTTGAGCTTCAATAAGCTCAAGGGTGCCTTATTGCTCCAAAATAATCACAAATAAGCCAATCTCCAAGCCCCTCTTGGAGTTTTCATCTTGGGAAGCTAAACAAAAAGCACATCCTGCTTGTGCTCTAATATCAATCTGTCCACGTTTTTTTTATCATTTGGCATAATCTAGCTTAAAAAAGGTGAAACAGGATTGGGATTAAGCTTGTATAAGGTCTGTGATTGGTTTGGAAAGTGTAAAAAGCAAAAAAATAAATCGTCCATAAAAAGGGTTGCTAAGACTCGAACCCCCGTCACCACTCCCACACACATCAGACATAACCATTGCGCCCTTGGGTCTTTTACTGACCAAGGGTGCAAGGTTAAATCTCTTAACCTATTTTTCATTTCATTGCTTTTATTAAAGCCGTAGCTTATTCCCTTGGATTTGAGCTTATTCTATAAGCTAAGTTTGTAATTCTCATTTTTCCTAGGATTTTAATAGAATTTGTGATTTTTCTAGCTACTTTTTATATTTTCCCTTTTATTAGTTTATTTTTTAGGATTTAATTAATAGACGTTTTTTATAAAATCAAGAAAAAATACCAAAAAGATTTTAAATTTTTAGGAAAAATAATTTTTAGTTTTTAAAATATATTTTTGAGGTTTACATCAAATTTTGGTTTCAAAAACATTTATTTTTTAATTTTATAATATTTTAAGGTTTTTATAAACTTTAAAGATTTTTATAAAATTATTAAAAAAGGTTTAGGAGCTCTAATTTGTGTTTTTCTCTTAGTTATATTATTTAGGATTTTTGAGAATTTTTTAGAATTAATTGGAGAACTTTTTATTTTTAGCATTATTTTAATATTATTTTAATATTAAAATTTCAAAATTTTATTTTTCTTTCTTTTTCATTTTTCTTAGGATCTTTATCATTAATTAGGACCTTTTCCATTTTTAGAATAATTTTCTAGCTTTTAGATTAATTTTTATAATTATTTTAAGTTTAATTAGGTTTTAATTATTTTAAATCATTTTTAGGGTTTTAAAAATAGTTTTAATAGGTTTTAATTTTTAGAAAATTACTTTTTAGTCTTCTAATAATATAAGTTAAGTGATTATTCAATAAAATCATATTTAGAACATTTGAATTAGTTAAATTTAATTTTAGGGCTTTAATTAGCATTTAAAATTAATTATTTAATTAATAAAAGGTTTTAAAATATCTTTGTTGGATTTTTATCTTTGTTTATATTATCTAAGACTTGTTTTTAGCCTTTTTGATATTTTGTTTTTGGTTTTAGATAATTTTTAATTTGGGTAGTTTTTCACGGTTTTACGTTTTCGTCGTAGTTTAATTTTCACGTAACCGTCTTTCATCTTCTCTTCCCCATTCCCTTGATATTAATCTCAAATACATACAAGTTAATTCACAACACCTATACCTCCTTGGGAAACGAATCTCTTCTCTCTTTTTATTTGATTGTGGGTCATTTGTGCACGGTTTTCCTAAACCGTCGTACTTAATACTTTCCGCTATTTACGCTCTTTTCCTAAAGAGTAGTAAAACACTACAATCATCCCTCAATGGGCTTGAAATAGGCCCAATAAGAAAAATGTTGTCCAAATAAGCCCAAAATCTCCTATCTGACTTAAAATTTGATTTTAAGAACAAAACTCTGAAGGCCCAAAAGCTGAAAAATGTTGTCCAAATAAGCCCACAATCTCCTAGCTTATTTTAAAGCAGCTTATCCTTAATGGGCTTTTTGGCCCATTAAGCTATAAGCTGATGCCATAAGCTAAAATTTGACACACAAGCTTCTTTTGAGTTACTTAAGAGATCAGTAAAAATAAAATTGGAAAAAGCACAAGAAATAAGCCTGAAATAAGCCAAGACTCTCTTCACAAAACGACAAAATAGTCGTTTTTGAGTTCTAGACCACCTCAAGTGCTGATTCAACTTTCAAAAGCTTTTAAATGACTTAATTAAGCAAAATAATCAAAAAGTTTTCAAATAAGCACAATCAATAAGCTATAATAAGCAAATAAGCACTTATGTAAAAGTCAACTTAATGAGTTTTCTAGTAAAAAGTCAAAGTCAAACCCTAATAAGCTCCAGATCAAATCAGTGGGTCAAATAAGGAAGATCTATTATAAAAAATAAGTTCTTGCAAGTCTGGATAAGCCAAAATGGCTTATGAATAAGCTGTTTGATGTTTTACACTAGCAGGGGCTAGTTTTGGAGGTTGAACAGTGAGAACTTTTCCCCCTGCTTGACCAAATTGACTTTTTGTCTTATGTGACTTTTTTGTGGATTCAAGTTAAGCAAAGGCACCCAAATGATCAGTTAATCATAAGGAGTCAATATAAGCAACAAAAACACAATTTCAATCAGCCAATTAATACAGTTTAATCAAAACTTCCAAAGACCTAGCCCAGATATGAACAATAAGCAGTTTTGACTTAATAAGCACTTTTAGCAAGATTCAGCCAACCAAATTGCACCAAAAGCATACACAAGCTATAATTAATTCAAATGAACAAATTTAGACAGGTTTCATGCAATGGTTCAAGGTCTAGATCAAGATTCAAGCACCAAAAAGTTACTGATGAACAAAGAACATGCAGTTATGAACACTTGCTGATATACTTGACCACAAGTCCAATTTCAAACACTCAAATCTTGTTAACAGGTTATATAAACTATTATTTAACTTTTTTTAGCCCTAAACATGCATACACTCTAGGTGTTTCCAAAATCTTAGGTTAAAATAGGCAAAATCAAGTGAGATATAGCACAATCTTTAAATTGATGTTACAAAGCTGAAAACTTGCAGGTTTTAGCACACAACCAAGTGATAAGCAAATACAAACTCAAACAAACAACTTCCAATAACACAATAACAAGTTATGATCTTAAACAGGTTAACCCAAACACCCCTTATCTTTTTCAATTCAAGATTAAACAAGTATAAGTGTGATTCAATGTTACCTAAGCCCAATCAAACACAATAACAGATATATTATGCAGTATCAAGCAAGATTAAGCCATAAAACAACAAGAACACAAGCATAACAAAAAATCATAAAAATTAAGTATTTCTCATATTTTTGGGTTCAAGAACTCAAACCTCAGGAATGTACATCCACACTCACGAATGTTTGAGCTGATGTGCCTAGCAAAACAAGGCACAAGCTTCCAATATTAGGCTGCTAAGATTCAACAAGGTTAGCACAATAAAATGAAAAACAGAAAGGTGACAAAATGGAAAATAAATCTGATTAATGCAACCTTGTTCCCACACTTGATTATCCCCAAGTTATAACCCTCACAACACCTTGATAACTCTTTATCAGGGTGCTATGATCCACTTATAGCCCAAGAATTCCAAGGTTCAAACCAAGCCTTAGCAAAATATCAGATTTTTAACTCTTGTACAATTTCTTGCACAAGGTTTGAAAACACATTTTGATATTCAAGATTAGCAAACATATAACATAAACAAGTAACTAGAAAGATTGGCACATGGATTTCATCATCAATTTCAAACACTTTTCATTCAACATGAACAAGGCTTTACAGAATTGTGAATAAAGGAAAAACCAAGAGTAGTTGTACAAATAAGACCTTATGGCTTTATATAGAGCCTTACATGTGAACTAAGAATAGATAAAAACAATAAACCCTAATGCTTGAAGTCCCAAAAATGCCCTTGCCTATTTTGAAACTTTGAGCTCATGTGACTGAATTTTGGATGTTTGTGTGAGTTGAAAGGTTGCAATTGCATCCAAAGGCTTATATTGAAGCTTAGGAATAAAGCTAAACATGGTGTGTTGATTCCCTGGCAAGCTTTGGCAGTATCCTCAAAAACGTGTAGGGAGGGTTTAACATGTGAGCACATGAGTGACGTGGCAAGGGTTTTGGTGATTGGGTTATGTTCTTATTCACCTTAATCTTGAATCTGGAAAGAATTAAAGGCTAATTTCAAGAATTAAGCAAATGCCCAATTTGTATCAAGAACATGAAGAACACACGTTTAATCTGTTTTGTTTTTAAAAATATGTTTAGCGCCTTAATTAAACTTAATAAATTAAGTTTGTTAAGTCTAGTGTGAGTGGATGGCTGAGGTGGAAGCAGGGAGGTACGTGATTGGTTGATTCAAGTGAGTGGGCTATGTGTCAAGCCAAGAGTGGGTGTTGGAGGTTTGGTTGTCTGCCCATTTCAGTCCCTTGTTTCTTCTTTCTTTGTCAATTCACTTAGAAACTTAATACATCCGTTTTCCTTTGTTATTCCAGTTTCTATTTTCATACTTTTGCCCCAAATACTTTTCCAAAGTATTTTCAGGGGTATTTCTTGCCATTTGTTGATTCTTGAAGGGTTGTTTTGGCATTTTCTTCATAGATTATGGTCTTGACTTGTATGATTGACTTTTTGGAGGACTAATATTGGCGAGTCTTGATTGTTGAGGGACCATTCTTGCTAATTCTTCAATGTGGAGGGCCCTTTTTGTAAATTTGACAAACATTAAAGACCAAACTTGTAATTATGATTATACAAGGGTTTAAGGTGTCAATTCTTCAATATTGGAGGACCCTTCTTGTACAATCTTCATATCTTCAAGGGTTTTTCTTGGAAAATCTTTATTAAGGCTTGGTCCAATGTGCGGCTTCATTTCCCGTGTTCGTTTTTGCATGTTTCTTGTGATCTTTTATCATTTTCTCAATATCCGTATCTAAAATACACAAGTAACAAACACAAGCATATATTTGGAATTTTTGATTATATTTAATGCTTTTAAATCCCGTTTTGGACGATGAGACTATGTATAAAAGCAGTCTCATCAGTACACAACTTACGGATTATGGCTTTCACTTTAACAAAGTGCCTATCTATTGTGACTCACAATCAGCCATAGCCATATCCTGTAACCCGATCCAACACTCCATGACCAAACACATAGCTGTTCGATTCCATTTCATAAAGGAGCACTGATAACTAGATTTTACTCAGGTTAAAAAGATTCGTTTTAAGTATGTCTAATCGAATTGATCTTAGTTCTCTATGTGACTTCGTTTTATTTTGGTGGAATCAAGATGTGTCGTTGTAGTGTTGAAAATCAAAGGTGCAAAACAATTAAAGTAAAAGTGCTCTTAACGTAAATCTAAGTCTAATTAAAGATAAAGTGCAAGTATTTAAAAGCAGGACTTAAAATTAAAGGGCGATAAAGTAAATAACGCAAACTTAAATCTAACTAAGGCAAGCTTAAATCGCAACTAAAACTAAAACTTAAACTAAGGCAAATAAACTTAAAGTGCGAGTAAAGCTAAAAATAAAAAAGGCAGAAAACTAAAAACTAAGAATTCCCTATCCGGAATAAACTCCTATTCGGAATAAAAGGCAATTCGGAATATCTGTCCCTATTCGGAATGTTACCCCTATTCGGAATATTTGCCTACTCGGAATAATAGACCCTATGCGGAATAATTCTCAATTCGGAATAAGTGTCCTATTCGGAATAATGAGCCTATTCGGAATGTCCAGTCTATTCGGAAAGAAATGCCTGTTCGGAATACTAGTCCTATGCGGAAAGTTCCCACTATTCGGAATAAGTTGTCCACTCGGAATGTTTGGCCTATTCGGAATCCTGTCACCAATTCGGAAAGTCCTCCTATTCGGAATGTACCCCTATTCGGAATGTTCACCCTACTCGGAATATAGAATATTCCGCATAAAGCTCAAACGCAAAACCCTTATTCGGAATATCTAAAATTCCGCATAAAGCACAACTGACAAACCTCTATTCGGAAAGTTTCTGGCTCGATCTGGGCATTAACAGTAACAATATGCGAAGAACAAGGAAAGTTAAAAACATACGGATCTAACAAGAACTTTACCAAATCAAATACAAAATCAAATCAAACAATTTAATAAACAAATATAAAGCATAAACAATCAATCCAAAACAATCAAACTCACTAAACTTAATCAAAATAATCAAAACCCACTTAACTAAATCAACCAAAATCAAGAACATAAACAAAAATAAATCAACACAAAGATTAAGAAAGGAAGAATGAGATTAACAAGATAAAGATAAAGCTTGACAAGAATTAAAAAGGAAAACTTACTTGAATTAAATGGTAATTAAGTGCAAGACAAGGTAATTAAATGGACAAGTATTTAAATGTGCAAGGTAATTAAAAATGGAAGAGCTAATTTGTCAAGTTAGCCAACAAAACAAATGATAACAATCCTAATCTATTTATAGGGGAGGATTAAGGAAGCTTCCTCCCCTCCTTCATTTCTTGTTAATTGCGTGATTAAGTCCTTCCTTCATTTAATCTTCATTAATTGCGTCATAAGTCCTTTTCTTCTCATCTTTCTTTTAAGTTTGGACTTTAAGGACTTGTGGCTCGGGATATCTTTTGAACTCGTCTTTAATTTCTTCAATAGAATAGACTTGAGTTTCTTGGCTTTTGATAAACTTCCGTCTTTTGAATTGGTCTTGGACTTCCGTTCTTTTTCCACTCTTGACTTCTTGACTCCGTCTTTCATCTTTTTCTTCAATAAAAGCCGTAAATGCCCGTGAATTCTCGTGTTTTCTCCACTTTTCATAATTTCATCCTAAAATACAACAAAAACACAAACCACACATAATTCCGACATAAAAGACATAAAATACACGTTTTGGTCCGGTTATTATTGTAATTAAGTGGTAGAAAAAAATGGGTGTTTACACACCTATCAAGCATGTGGAATGAGGAACGATCGAACTGTATTTTGTCAAGACGGACTACCAACTAGCCGACATCTTTACCAAAGGCCTTTCTCAAGACAGATTTGAATTTTTGGTTCGTCGACTTGGTATGCGTAGTTTCACTCTAGATGAACTTGAACGTCTTGCTCATTCGCAGTAACCTTGTATATATCTATCAGAAAATCAAAATACAAAAATATAAAATCTATAAAAACAAAATAAAAAACGAGAAAATCTTTCAAAAATACCAAAAATACTCTTCTCTGACATGTCTCTCAGCATCGATAATATGGACGTACTTAGAAATGTTGCTCTCTAATGACACGGGTTCGTACATAAAGTTCGAATGAGAGTTCAATTTTTTTCAAAACATGTATTTTCTACGTTATTCTCATAATGGCTTATAGTCACATGTCAGACTATAACCCGGTCCCTATATAAAGGGAAGTCTTTGACTTATCCTCAACAACGAGAAATTCGTTTTTCTCAGTCTTGAGCTTATATCAAAACATTCAAAGTCTTAAGCTTTTGAACACAATTCTTCTCGGACTTTTGAGCATAATTTTTCAAAGTCTTTCAAAACTATGTGCTCATATACTCCCTTATTTTTATTAGATTCTCTTTTCGAGGGGGAGTATCATAAACATTTGTTCCAACTTTTCATGACACATTATTCTCTCCATGTTTTATCACTAGTTACACAAAAATTTCAACTTTATGCAATTTTTGAGGGGGAGAATAGTGATTAAAATGTGATAAAAAATGCTTCATTCTTGGATAAGATCTTTGATATAAGTGCTTTCTCTTCCTAATATGTGCAAAAACCTTCTTTTTATGATGCACATATGTAGGGGGAGCATTTTTTATGATATAGAAAGTGTCACTGGTTAGGATACCTATACCTGCAACACAATTTTTCACGACGATATTGGTGTCAAAAGGTGGTTAGGTATTCGTCCTATGATCCAACTAGAACCGGAGGGATATTCCCATGGACAATCCATTAGAACTTAGAAGTCCTTAGGAATGATGGAGTAGTTGAGTGTACAGGAATAATGCCGACTAATGACTTAAGCTAGCACTGGAACAATCGAAAAAAGGTGCTGATAAAACCATAATTCACGGATCGATTAAGCTTGCTAGGAATGCATCATGTTCATATGATAAACATAGCGGAATAGAACATGATACATAAACAAGGTGTTTACTTTTCCAACGTTTACTTCTCATTAAACGTTAACACTTAAACCAACTAACCTAGACGTGTTTACAAGATCACACATGTCTAGAACACACGACTTTTGCTTTATGACAACATTGTGAATAATGGGAATGAATAAAACCTACGTAGGGTATGTGTTTATATACTACACATAAACCCTTGTTACAAGGAAACTAAATAAGATATTCAGCAAATAATATTCACTAAATAAGATATTTACTAAATTTTCTATTTTTCTTGTAATATATCTTCTACACGTTTGTCCACCGGCTTGTAGAATCTTCTCTTGTCAGATTTAGTCCTTGTCTTTTAGTTTTGACACATCAACTCATAATACTTCATATTTTCGACCCAACAATCTTCCGCTAGTTGATGATGTCAAAACCTTTTGTATATGGTACACGATCTCCAAATTGCTTCCCCTTAAGTATAGCACATAATCTTCCCCTTTTTACACATCAATAGGGAATATGTGAAAGAATGCAATCTTGAAAATTCTCCAAAAGTAGCTCTATGTAATGATCTTGAAGAAAAATAAATACAATAATCTTGATGTAGAAGTAGAATAACCCAAACCTATGTTCCATGTCTTGTACTATCCATGTGACTCCAAACTCACGGCTATAATGAGTAGACTATAAAACTCACGGCTATAATGAGTAGTCTCTTGACAAAAAGATTTCTCTAGCAAATATGAGCATAGAGCGTCTTAAGAAAAATCTCATACCTTTGCTACCTTTTTATCAAGTCCGTTGTCACACATTAAAAGACCTTCAAAAGTAATGATGACCAGACACAACTTTAAAGATATGATAGAACACAAACTTCGCGAAATTCTTCTTCGAACATCAAACTTACTATAAGAATTCTTCCCCTTAATCATATACGTCTTCTAAAAATATCCGAGCCATAAATGTCAAAACGATATTTTGAATAAAATAGAGATTCCATGTACCTTCGTGTGTAAATACCTCATTTTGTGTGCCAAAACTGAACCAAATTACCAAATAGCCGCAAACTCTTTGTCGTCCAATAACCTTCTTTGTCCAATATCTTTTCAGTATGTGTTGTCCCATATTGAACAACACTTGTCACCGTGTTAAAACTATATATCGGACAACATAGCATTTTGTCAGCGGATGAATAATACTATGTCAGCGTCAAACTTACAAACATCAGCGTCTACTTCTGTCAGCGTGTCTCTTCTACTTGTCAGTGGCGAAAATATGAACATCAGCTGCTCACGTTATTCAATACAAAGCTGCTCGTTTGTTTGTGCCTGCTGCTACTTGTGTATAATAAGTGTGAAAACACTTATCCTTTTACCACTTATTTCCAATAATAACAAGACCAAAACGTGTGATTTATGTCGTAAAAGTCGGAATTATGCGTGGTTTGTGTTTTTATTGTGTTTTAGGACCAAAATATGAAAAAGGAAGAAAACACGGGTTTTCACGGGCTTTTATCGAAGAAAACGGGAAAAGACGAAGTCAAAAGATCAAGAGTGCAAAAAGAACGGAAGTCCAAGGCCTATTCTGAAGATTTATCGAAGAAAAAGTCTAAAGGCGGGAGTTTAACGAAGTCGAAGAACTTAAGTCTAATAGAAGAAGAAAATTAAAAGACAAGTTCAAATCATGAGACGACAAAGACAAAGAATTAAAGTCGAGTCGAGAAAACGTGAAGAAAGCAAGAAAGAAGATGCAACACATGCACTCCTTCCACCTTCCCTATAAATACCCTCCTAATAGTCATTAGGAGAGAGTTTTAGTTAGTTTTTAGCTAGTTTTCACTTTTTCATTTTCTTTCTAGTTTTAGAGAGAGAAAGTCTTAAACTTTCTCTCACTAAATTTCATCTTTTCATTTAATCTTTCAAAATTAAACACTTTGTATTGCTTATTTTCATTAATCAAGTTTTATTTTAAGCTTTTAATCCTTAATCTCATTCTACTTTTCTTTGATTTTAGATTGATTTTGGTGCGATTATCATATGATCCGTGTTGTTCTAAATGATTTCGTGCTAAAAAAGGTTAATCTTTTGATCATTTCATAGGTTTTCATTTGATTAAGCTTTAAGACTCTTGTGCTTATTGGCTTATTTTTATGATTAGCTTATTTTCTTATAAAAAGCTTTCTTTAAAAGTTCATATTTTTATGTTTGATCTAAAAGTTTGCTTGTTTTGAGGTTAGATAAGTTGAGATTAGTGCTTATTTGATCCGGTTTGTTTTTATTCGTCCTAGTTTGAGGGTAAGCTTATCATTTTTAGCTTATTCCTTAGCTTTTTAACCGAATCCCACCATTTTCGGAAAGGGTACAAACCCCTTTCCGATTAGAACATTCCGAGCAGCCTTCCATACCACTCTTTCCGATTGATAAATCGGAAGAGGGTTTTGAGTTTTTCCGATAGCATCCACTATTATTCCGATTAGCACCCCCTTATTCCGATCGAGTGATCGGATTCGGGTTTTGAACATTCCAATCTGGGTCCTTTTGAATATTCCGATTGTACTTGTTTCAGTTATTCCGATTGGGACTTTTCCAAATATTCCGATTAGAGGTATTTGTTGTCATATTCTGATCCATCCTTTTTGCCATTGTTCCGATTTGGCAGTTTTTAGGCATTCCGATTGGCCCTCATTTTTGTGGATATTCCGACTGGACAAGGTGTCCACATTCCGATCATTAGATCGGAATTCTTTCCGATCTGAGCCTTTTGGGGACACATTCCAATTAGAGTTTGTTTAGTGATTGTTTTTATAAACTTTCTAAGTGTTAGTTTTATTTAGTGTGCTAGTATTTTTCCATTATTGCCTATAAGTTTTCACGCATTTACTTTTAACAAGTCATTTTATTTTAATCTTTATACTTGTACTTTACTCAACGACACTTACTTATTTGGTATTAGTTTAATTTAGATCAACAAAACCAAACCATTCTCTTGTTCACCAAAAGACGATTGAGTCGCACTTTTAACCAATAGTCAATTCGAAACGATTCGGACGATAAGATTTTATACCTAGCCAAAAGCAAAGTATTACAATCGGAAGAGGGTTTTGAGTTTTTCCGATAGCATCCACTATTATTCTGATTAGCACCCCCTTATTCCGATCGAGTGATCAGATTAGGGTTTTGAACATTCCAATCTGGGTCCTTTTGAATATTCCGATTGTACTTGTTTCAGTTATTCCGATTGGGACTTTTCCAAATATTCCGATTAGAGGTATTTGTTGTCATATTCCGATCCATCCTTTTTGCCATTGTTCCGATTTGGCAGTTTTTAGGCATTCCGATTGGCCCTCATTTTTGTGGATATTCCGACTGGACAAGGTGTCCACATTCCGATCATTAGATCGGAATTCTTTCCGATCTGAGCCTTTTGGGGACACATTCCGATTAGAGTTTGTTTAGTGATTGT
This sequence comes from Glebionis coronaria, assembly GCA_025667525.1. Classification (NCBI taxonomy): domain Eukaryota; kingdom Viridiplantae; phylum Streptophyta; class Magnoliopsida; order Asterales; family Asteraceae; genus Glebionis; species Glebionis coronaria. Next base: position 338,585,913 of record CM046881.1, on the reverse strand, counting down.
TTTTATAAACTTTCTAAGTGTTAGTTTTATTTAGTGTGCTAGTATTTTTCCATTATTGCCTCTAAGTTTTCACGCATTTACTTTTAACTAGTCATTTTATTTTAATCTTTATACTTCTACTTTACTCAATGACACTTACTTATTTGCTATTAGTTTAATTTAGATCAACAAAACCAAACCATTCTCTTGTTCACCAAAAGACGATTGAGTCGCACTTTTAACCAATAGTCAATTCGAAAGGATTCGGACGATAAGATTTTATACCTAGCCAAAAGCAAAGTATTAAATGGCGCCGCTGCCGGCTCTTTTCGTTACGATTAACGGTTTTTAGTGAGAGACGCATTGAATTTTGGGATCCGTTCTTTGAACGTTATTTTCCTTGCTTTCAAAATTTTCAAAAATCATAAAAAATATAAAACTCTTCATAAATACAAAAACATTGAAAAATCATTAAAAAGCAATTCTTTTCCAAAGGTTTTGCACCAAAAAGATTATATAGATATTCTATGTGTATATTTTTCTTCTGCAGGTGTATGCGTACTAGATCTTCGAACTATTCTGAGCCCGAGACTCGTGAAGATCTAGATATGGCTGGTGTTAATAACAACAATAATAACCCACCTCTACCCAATTTGAATAACAACAACAACAACAACAATGTCCACCTACCTGATTTATGAACGATGGAGGAATTGTGTCAACCCACCATGAACGGACGCGGAGGCCCGATTGCGCCAATACACGTCACGGCTCAGGAGTTTTCGTTGAAGCATCACATGATCCAGCAAGTGCAAACTAACCCATTTCGTGGAATTCCGGATGATGATGCCAACAAACACCTCGACAAATTCATTACCATTACCCAAAGCATGAAGTGCTCCGGTGTTTCTATGGATGACCTTTGCCTTCAACTCTTTCCCCACTCGCTTTCTCACCATGCCGAAAAATGGTTTGACCGTCTTCCTAAGAATTCTGTTCATACGTGGAATGACATGAATCAACGCTTTTTATCGCGCTACTTTCCCCCATCCATGGTCACTAGCCTTCGTAACCAAATCAGTGGATTCATGCAAGAGAATGATGAATCGCTCTTTGATGCTTGGGAACGATACAATGATTTGATTGACCACTGTCCAAATCACAATATGCTCCCCGTCACTCTCATTGACACCTTCTACAATGGTCTCACTTTTCGTGATCGTGACACGATCAATGCCGCCGCCGGTGGTACCTTTATGAAAAGGAGACCGGAGGAGTGCCGAGAGTTGATCGAAAACATGACTACTCACCACAAGAATTGGGATTCATCCGCATCCTCAAGATCTAATCAGAGAGTCAATGTTTCATCTACTACCTCCAATCCTGAAATGACTGAAATTTCTCGACAACTCGCTTAGATGAACAAGAATTTCATGACCATGGCCACAAACCACTTTCAAAAAGCTAAAGCCATTGCTATTTCTTGTGACACATGTGGTGGTCCTCATTCTTACAATGATTGTCCTTCTACCCAAGCCAATTTTTCTGAAAACGTTAACGCAGCTTACGGCACTTATCCCACGGGAGGCTATCAAGCCCGCCCTCAAGGAGACCGTGGCTTGCTAAGTTATCGTTCTAACAATTATCTTGCTCCTCCCGGTTTCCCTCCTGCAAACCAAAACCAACAACAAAGCTACAACCAATCCCAACCTCGTGCTACCAATCAATATCAATCCCAACGAAACCCATACCCAACTCAAGGAAATTCTCAAGCTTACCAAGCTCCACCTCTCAATCCACCGATGGCAGTGAGTCCAGACGTCGAGACATTCATGAAGACTAATCGGGAGATGGTGACGAATCTTCAGAGTCAAGTCCGCAACTTGAAGGGTGAAATGGCAAAACAAGGGAACGATATTCGAGCCGAGCTAAGGAATGACATGGCAAAACACAGCAATGAAATTCATGCAAACATGAGAGACTCTTTCAATACTCAAGCGGTTCACCTTCGTGATATGATTGGTTCGCTCATCCAAGGTAATCAACCCTCTTCTTCGGGTACTCTTCCGAGTAATACCGTTGCGAATCCAAGAGGGGAGATGAAAGCAATCACCACTCGTAGTGGAAAAGGTTATATGGAACCCGAGCTTCCTACACCTCCACCCGTGATTGTGAACAAGGAAAAAGAGCAACTTTCCTCACCTCCTTCACCTTCTATCCCCATTTCCCCACCACCCGTGGTTGTGAGTGATCCTATTCCCTTAAAGCCTTCTTCTTCATCCAATATACCTTATCCTTCAAGGTTGAGGAAACAGAAGCAAAAGAGCAAGGATGATATTCAGGTTTCAAACTTTCTAAAAATGTTTAAACAATTGAATTTTAACATCTCCTTTGCCGAGGCTCTCGCTCACATGCCCAAATACGCTAAGATGTTTAAAGATCTTCTAAGTGATAAGGAAAAGCTTCTTGACATCGCTCATACCCAACTTAATAAGAACTGCTCCGCAGTGCTCTTAAGGAAATTGCCCACCAAACTTGGTGATCCGGGTCGCTTCTTGAATCCTTGCAACTTCCCGGGAGTAGAGAATTGCATGGCCCTAGCCGATCTAGGTGCCAGTATAAACTTAATGCCTTTAAGTGTTTGGAAGCAATTATCTCTCCCCGAGCTAGTCCCCACCAAAATGACTTTGGAATTAGCCAACCGTACGGTTGCTTATCCAGTGGGGATAGCCGAAGATGTCTTTGTTGGCGTTGACAAATTCACCTTCCCGGCGGATTTTGTTGTCGTTGACTACGAGATGGATCCCCGTGTTCCATTAATCGTTGGACGTCCATTTCTGAGGACCGGTCGCACACTCATTGATGTAGCCGCGGGCGAAATAATCATGAGAGTTGGTGACGATAAAATTGTCTTCAACATGGGTAAGATTTCTAAGCAACCTTATTCGTATGAGAGTGTTAATGCTATTGATGTTCTCGATGAGGCTTGTGAAGAACATTTTCATGATGCTTGCAAAAGTACTCTTTCTTCTCTACCCAATGTTGAGACCGTTGCCTCAATTTCTCCGGCATTGACTCCTTTTGGAGAAAGTGACTTGGATGATTTCGAAGCTAGCTTGGGTCCTCTCGATATTAAGTATGATAATTTGTCCACCAATTGGGATGAAGACATTCGTACTATTGAGAGACTTCTCAATGAGGACCCGTTTTCTCCTCCTTCTCCTAAAGAGGTGACTAATGATGATCCATCGTTAGTTTCACCATCTATTGAGGATCCTCCCACTCTTGAGCTTAAGGACCTACCTCCTCATCTAGAGTACGTTTTCCTTGAAGACGACGAGAAGTTACCGGTCATCATCGCGAAGGATCTGAAAGAAGACGAAAAAGCCCGACTTGTCGTCGTGTTGAAGAAGCATAAAAGAGCTATCGCTTGGAAAATCTCCGACATTAGCGGAATTGATCCTCATTTCTGCACACATAAAATTCTCATGGAGGACGACTTTAAGCCCACAATTCAAAGCCAACGAAGGGTGAATCCTAAAATCCATGAAGTTATTAAAAAAGAGGTTATCAAACTTATTGATGCGGGTATGATTTACCCTATTTCGGATTCACCATGGGTTAGTCCAGTCCATTGTGTGCCTAAGAAGGGCGGAATCACCGTTGTGCCCAATGCAAACAACGAGTTGATTCCTACCCGTCTCGTTACTGGGTGGAGAGTTTGTATAGACTACCGCAAACTCAATGATGCTACGAGAAAGGATCATTTCCCTCTACCTTTTATGGACCAAATGCTTGAACGTTTAGCGGGTAATGAATATTACTGCTTTCTTGATGGTTTCTCGGGTTATTTCCAAATACCCATCGATCCCCAAGATCAAGAGAAGACAACATTCACTTGTCCCTATGGCACATTTGCTTACAAACGAATGCCTTTTGGCTTATGCAATGCCCCCGGGACTTTCCAAAGGTGCATGTTAGCTATCTTCCATGACATGGTTGAGCAAACCATGGAAGTCTTCATGGATGATTTCTCGGTCTTTCGGGATTCCTTCTCTTCTTGCCTTGCCAATTTGGAACGTATGCTTAAGCGGTGCGAAGACACTCGCCTTGTTCTGAATTGGGAAAAATGCCATTTTATGGTAAAAGAAGGCATTGTGCTAGGACACAAAATCTCTAAAGCCGGTCTTGAAGTCGACCGTGCTAAAGTAGATGTCATAGCCAAATTACCTCCACCTTCAATCGTGAAGGGTGTGAGAAGTTTTCTGGGTCATGTGGGCTTCTATCGTCGATTCATTCAGGATTTCTCTAAAATCGCTCGCCCGATGACCCACCTCTTGGAAAAAGATACTCCTTTTATCTTTTCTAAAGAGTGTCTCGAAGCCTTCAATCTTCTTAAGGATAAGCTAACTAAGGCACCGGTCTTGGTCACCCCTAATTGGGAGCTGCCTTTTGAATTGATGTGCGATGCTAGCGACTTTGCTATTGGTGCGGTTTTGGGCCAATGAGTGAATAAACACTTCCAACCAATCCATTATGCTAGCAAAACAATGACGGGGGCTCAATTGCATTATACGACAACCAAAAAAGAGCTTTTAGTTGTTGTCTATGCTTTTGAGAAATTTTGCCCCTATCTTGTTTTATCCCCCACCATCGTATACACGGACCATTCCGCGTTGAAGTACTTGATGACTAAGCATGATTCTAAGCCAAGACTTCTTCGCTGGGTTTTACTCCTTCAAGAATTCAACATTGAAATTCGTGACAAGAAGGGAGCCGAAAACCTGGCCGCGGATCATCTGAGCAGACTTGAGGATCCATATCAAGGGGATCATCCGAACAAAGAGATTAATGACTCTTTCCCCTTAGAGACCTTAATGTCTATAAATCTCAATCTTGATGGCACCCCGTGGTTTGCAGACATTGCAAACTACTTAGCGGGTGGTATTCTCATCAAAGGGTTAACATCCCAACAAAAGAAGAAGTTCTTGAATGATGTTAAGACTTACTTTTGGGATGACCCTTTTCTATTCAAACAATGTGCTGATTTGATCATTCGTCGATGTGTTGACGGACCGGCAGCTTTTGACATTCTCCAAGCTTGCCACAAAGGACCCACCGGTGGTCACTTTGGTCCCAACTACACCGCTAAAAAAGTGTTTGATTCTGGATTCTATTGGCCCACCATTTATCGTGATGCTCACGAAATGGTTAAGCATTGTGATGCCTGCCAACGCCAAGGCAAGATCACACATAAGGATGAGATGCCTCAAAATTTCATACAGGAATGTGAAATCTTTGACGTATGGGGCATCGACTTTATGGGGCCATTTCCATCATCCAAAGGGAACAAGTACATACTCGTCGCCGTCGACTACGTTTCTAAATGGGTTGAAGCCAAGGCTCTCCCTACGAATGATGCGAGGGTGGTTGTGAACTTTTTGAAGCAGCTTTTCGCTCGATTTGGCGTTCCTCGTGCTATCATCAGTGACCGCGGGACTCATTTTTGCAATGATCAATTTGCAAGAGTCATGGCTAAGTATGGTGTCACTCACCGTCTTTCCACCGCCTATCATCCCCAAACCAATGGGCAAGCCGAGATATCCAACCGTGGATTGAAGCGAATTTTGGAGCGTACTGTGGGAGAGCATCGCGCCGCGTGGGCCGATAAGTTAGATGATGCTCTGTGGGCTTTCTGTACTGCTTACAAGACCCCGATCGGGTGTACACCTTATCGTCTTGTGTACGGGAAAGCCTGCCACCTCCCCATCGAGCTGGAACATAAGGCGCACTGAGCCTTGAAGTGGGATAACTTCGACATCAACAAAGCCGGTGATCATCGCAAGATTCAACTCAACGAGCTAAATGAACTGAGGAATGAAGCTTATGAGAACTCGCTGATCTACAAGGAAAAGACCAAGATCATTCATGACGCAAAAATCAAGAACCGAGAGTTCCACATTGGTGATCAAGTCTTACTTTTTAACTCTCGGTTGAAGATCTTCTCTGGCAAGTTGAAGAGCCGCTGGTCTGGTCCATTCACCGTCGCCAAAGTCTTTCCATATGGGACCATTGAGCTTTCTCAGCCGAATGGGCCCAATTTCAAGGTGAATGGCCAGCGTCTGAAGCTGTACTTTGGTGAGGACATCTCTCATGAGATGATTCCATCCCTCACCACGTTCCCCATGAACTAAATTGGGTCGAGTTAGGCTCGTGACTCGGTGAACAAAAACAAGCGCTTCTCGGGAGGCAACCCGTGATCTATCCTTTACTGCTTTCATAATAAGTGTAGGGGGAGCCCCGTATGTGTTTGTTGTCTTGTTTCTTGTGCTGTGCAGGGATTAAAGCTTCAAAGATCCTCTTGATGACTTTTGACGAACCGTGATACCGTGTTCCCATCTTCCCGGTTCTATCCTAAACTCTTGTGATTCAATATTTCATATTCTATATGTTCACATTGAATTCACTTTAGTTGTCCTTTCCTTAGCAAGATTTAAACAAAGTACACAATGTCATATGTGTAGGGGAGTTTACTCCCACATGCTCAAACATTGAGGACAATGTTTATCTCAAGTGTAGGGGGACTTCTATCGAAGTAAGTGGTCTTTTCCATGAATTTGCCCTCATTTTAACCGGAAAACTTGATTTTTCGACATTTTTCAAAATTTTTAATCTATTTTGGCCTAGTTGTATAGTTGTATTTTCCTTTATCATGTTTAGTTTCTTTCTATTGCTAGAATAAATTTTCAATAAAGTGGTTTAGATTTTTCTTAGTCGTGAACATTTTGACTCAACCCGAGTTTACTTACCTAAGTTTTCTCTAGCTAGTATCCTTAACGTGTTTAAGTCAAGTGTTGCTAGGCTTTTATATAGGGAGCTATAAAACGCGAAAGTCTTAACTTTCACGGGTTAAGAACAAGAACTTTTCGCAAGTTCCTATAATTGATCCTAGAGAGTCGTTTATCAAGGGAACTTTAAAATGCGATTTCTAAACTTTAAAAAGTCTAAGAATTTGCAAGATCCTATAGGCGACTCGAAAACCCAAAACTTTGATTTAATAGGCTAAGCATCCACGAGTCTCATTCCTTGAGATTTTAAACTGTGGAGAACGAGAGATGATAGAGTCAATTATAAGTTCGGTATTCTTTCGTGAATTTATGTGAGTTAATTATAAACCTATTCTCCCTTCGCTTGTTAATAAATTTATCTCCAATAAATAAGGTTGTACGATTTAAAAGGTTACTTAGCTTCTAGCCCCAGATCGTTTAAAAGTTGCTCGGCATGGATTAGAGTTCATAGCCAACGCATAACTTATTGAAGCGGGATGAGAAGATTGGCGAGTCCGAAAAGGCCCTAACAAGGTATGAGGGCTACATTTTGTTGCTAAAGATCCAAAAGTGATGTGAAGAATCATTTATCGAAAATCAATATGAAGGATCGAGACACACGACGAAAAGCAATAACTCCCCAAAAGTCATGGAGAAGTCTATCCGAAAAGACCCTAACAAGGTATGAGGATAAATAGATCCAAGTCCTAAAAGGAGGCGGATCGTTGTATATCAAAGTCCAAAATAAAGATTGGAGAAAAATGAAGAAGTCGTGGTCCAAAGATGAAGAATCTCTCAAAACTTCAAGTGAAGAAATTCCTATTATAAAGAGAAGACCATTATTTCAAGAACGTCTCTCAAAGATTCGAAGTATGAAGTCGCTGCCAAATATCGGTCCGAGAAAGGTCTCAAATCGTGAAGCGAGTTATGCCAAGATATGAACTTTATGAGGTCCCGAGAAGCAGTTTTAAAAGATTTGGTCCTTTAGCTAACTATTGATTAAATTGTTCACCTTATTTTCGGACTAAATAACTATCGAAATAAGTCAAACAATGCATCCTCGTGATCATTCAAGACAAAAATAAAATATAAGAGATACACCTAGGAATAAGGGAGTTTAAGTGAGTAATTGGCCCACATGAGTTCGTGATAGTTTACTATCTTATGATAACAGTGATCTCGTTTTTAAGCTTGGTGTGGGGAACGTGAAACTTGACGATGATAAACGTTCATGGCTGCCAAAACCCAATGTAAGTTGTTAATTTCTTTACTTGTTCTATCTTTTCATGTTTAGTATTTAATAAAGGCCAAGGTGGGTTATTTATGATGGAAAATGTAACCCGTTCTTTAAAATTAATGCATTGCATGAGGGTATTGCAATGGTCAAGTGTAGGGGATTTAATAAGTGTGAAAACACTTATCCTTTTATCACTTATTTCCAATAATAACAAGACCAAAACGTGTGATTTATGTCGTAAAAGTCGGAATTATGCGTGGTTTGTGTTTTTATTGTGTTTTAGGACCAAAATATGAAATAGGAAGAAAATACAGGTTTTCACAGGCTTTTTTCGAAGAAAACGGGAAAAGACGAAGTCAAAAGATCAAGAGTGCAAAAAGAACGGAAGTCCAAGGCCTATTCTGAAGATTTATCGAAGAAAAAGTCTAAAGGCGGAAGTTTAACGAAGTCGAAGAACTTAAGTCTAATAGAAGAAGAAAATTAAAAGACAAGTTTAAATCTCGAGACGACAAAGACAAAGAATTAAAGTTGAGTCGAGAAAACGTGAAGAAAGCAAGAAAGAAGATGCAACACATGCACTCCTTCCACCTTCCCTATAAATACCCTCCTAATAGTCATTAGGAGAGAGTTTTAGTTAGTTTTTAGCTAGTTTTCACTTTTTCATTTTCTTTCTAGTTTTAGAGAGAGAAAGTCTTAAACATTCTCTCACTAAATTTCATCTTTTCATTTAATCTTTCAAAATTAAACACTTTGTATTGCTTATTTTCATTAATCAAGTTTTATTTTAAGCTTTTAATCCTTAATCTCATTCTACTTTTCTTTGATTTTAGATTGATTTTGGTGCGATTATCATATGATCCGTGTTGTTCTAAATGATTTCGTGCTAAAAAAGGTTAATCTTTTGATCATTTCATAAGTTTTCATTTGATTAAGCTTTAAGACTCTTGTGCTTATTGGCTTATTTTTATGATTAGCTTATTTTCTTATAAAAAGCTTTCTTTAAAAGTTCATATTTTTATGTTTGATCTAAAAGTTTGCTTGTTTTGAGGTTAGATAAGTTGAGATTAGTGCTTATTTGATCCGGTTTGTTTTTTATTCGTCCTAGTTTGAGGGTAAGCTTATCATTTTTAGCTTATTCCTTAGCTTTTTAACTGAATCCCACCATTTTCAGAAAGGGTACAAACCCCTTTCCGATTAGAACATTCCGAGCAGCCTTCCATACCACTTTTTCTGATTGATAAATCGGAAGAGGGTTTTGAGTTTTTCCGATAGCATCCACTATTATTCCGATTAGCACCCCCTTATTCCGATCGAGTGATCGGATTAGGGTTTTGAACATTCTAATATGGGTCCTTTTGAATATTCCGATTGTACTTGTTTCAGTTATTCTGATTGGGACTTTTCCAAATATTCCGATTAGAGGTATTTGTTGTCATATTCCGATCCATCCTTTTTGCCATTGTTCCGATTTGGTAGTTTTTAGGCATTCCGATTGGCCCTCATTTTTGTGGATATTCCGACTGGACAAGGTGTCCACATTCCGATCATTAGATCGGAATTATTTTTGATCTGAGCCTTTTGGGGACACATTCCGATTAGAGTTTGTTTAGTGATTGTTTTTATAAACTTTCTAAGTGTTAGTTTTATTTAGTGTGCTAGTATTTTTCCATTATTGCCTCTAAGTTTTCACGCATTTACTTTTAACTAGTCATTTTATTTTAATCTTTATACTTCTACTTTACTCAACGACACTTACTTATTTGCTATTAGTTTAATTTAGATCAACAAAATCAAACCATTCTCTTGTTCATCAAAAGAAGATTGAGTCGCACTTTTAACCAATAGTCAATTCGAAAGGATTCGGACGATAAGATTTTATACGTAGCCAAAAGCAAAGTATTAGTGTACTTTAAAACAGCCTTGTTTATCGTGAACCCAAGCACAAATAGTATATACCCAACGATCATTAACCTGCTACTGTTCGTACACAAGCTGTAAACCCCAAACTGTTCTTGTTCATCGTAAGCGGATTTAGGATTTATGATGAAACCCTAAAATCATTCTTCTAAAATCGAACACCGATCAAGAGTTACTCTTGATCGTTTGATATATAAACTAGAACAAGGAACCATAATCAACAACAGTAACTACTTCTTTTCTTTTTTAAATCGATCTAGGGTTTAAGGGAAGAAACCTAAATCTTATTAAATAAAGCAAAAACAGAAAACTGAATAACCTTTTACTGGAGTGAACTTCGACATCGAATAACTTCTTCATGAGAGCTCAGATCGAATATCCCTTCGGTAAGATCCTAGACACAAGTGCCAAGAACCTACAGTTCAAGTTTCACGATGATCCAACGGTTAATGAAGTAGAGATCGCGTTTTTACTATTGCTGTTCACAGAGATCTGCAGAAGATCACTTATTCTGCTGCTGACTTCGACAGACTATAACTCTTTCTTGGAGACTGATCTGGACAATCCCTCCATTCGACTTGTAGATATATGTGTGTAGAACACACACAAAAAATTTTATGGCGATCCAACGGTTCAATAAAAAGTTATGCCCTTCGTACTACTGTTGCGCACACAAAAACTACATAAAACCCTAATACGGGTTTTTCGTCTTTTTCATTACGAACGAACACCTTGTTGATCCTAGCATCGAGAGCCACCCGCTCTAATACCAATTGATAAAACCATAATTCACGGATCGATTAAGCTTGCTAGGAATGCATCATGTTCATATGATAAACATAGCGGAATAGAACACGATACATAAACAAGGTGTTTACTTTTCCAACGTTTACTTCTCATTAAACGTTAACAACCAAACCAACTAACCTAGACGTGTTTACAAGATCACACACGTCTAGAACACACGACTTTTGCTTTATGACTACATTGTGAATAATGGGAATGAATAAAACCTACGTAGGGTATGTGTTTATATACTACACATAAACCCTTGTTACAAGGAAACTAAATAAGATATTCAGCATATAATATTCACTAAATAAGATATTTACTAAATCTTCTATTCTTCTTGCAATATATCTTCTAAAAGTTTGTCCACCGGCTTGTAAAATCTTCTCTTGTCAGATTTAGTCCTTATCTTTTAGTTTTGACACATCAACTCATAATACTTCATATTTTCTACCCAACAGGTGCTAGATATGACGTCTTGGTAAGCATTGAAGAGGTTGAAGAATGAAAAAGAAATGTAAGGATAAAGGGTGAAAAGAAATAGCCTTCCATACAACTTAGGCAGAAACCGGGTTAACACATCTATTATCAGAATCACTTTGATGATTTCTGATATTGAAGACAAAGTATCATGGACTCGGTGATGCAATGCAAAACCCTTCCCAGCCTACACAAGCTTCTCTCAAAAGAAGTTTGTTTTATTGTCACGGAGTTCAACTCATTTCTATCGACTTTCTCAGTCCGAGATAGTAGATATTGAATAGGTGGCAGTCTGCTCCAGCCTCCGATCACCAAATAAACGTGCACTTGTAGAGTCTAGAGCCAACGAGATTCATCAAAAAAAACTCATTAGAACACTTATTGCATATATCAATTGTTGTTCATCATTAGAACACAAGCAATTACTTACAGAGTCCTACGCTCTATCCTTTTGGTATTGCTAGAACATTCAGAGTGACACTCTTTAGTATTCACATTGATGAATGGAAATCCTTTCAGTGTTAACATCAAACAGCACTGCGGTAGGTCATATGTACGATTCACTTTGAATTGAACATATGCTAACTGGAAGCAACAGTCGTTTGATTCTTAATTGATTCAAACTCGTTCCAGATCTCGACGAAATATCTTTATGATCTTGCTAGAACATTCAGAGTAATAGTTCTCAGTATTTACAGTGACGAATGGAAATCCTTCCAGTGTCATCATCAAACAGCACTGCGGTAGGTAACTTGTGCGATTCTATATGAATCAAACTTGTGTCAACTGGAAAGCAACGATGGTTTGACTCTTAATTGATTCAAAATTGTTCCAGGAAATTGAATTGATGACTTAATCAGCAGAATGGAACTGCATGATTCATTTCATACTATGAATTATCTTTCGATATATTCAAGTATTGAGAATGGCTACTACATCCAGAAACCCTGTCAAGGAAGTTCTTTGAACTTACCTAATCACAAGTACAGTATTGTTACTCTATAACGGGAAACCGGAGGAATGCAAACGGTGGCGTTACCTCAAGAATCGTAATTCAAGACCACATGCTCATGTAAATGAAGAAAGCTCAAGAACATCTAAAGACAAAGACTTCCGCTTCTCTGATGATCAAGGGAGATTTTTAACAAGCGTTCAAGTCAACACAAAACATGAGTATGTGAGGAAAGACACAAGAACACAAGCTGACAAAGTTTCAAGATCAAGTCAAGGCAAAGATCAAAGATCTAAGATCACAAGTCATGAAAGGAACTATGAAGAAACTCTCAAGACATCGAGCTTCAAAGTCTGCAACAACAAAGAAGTGAAGTCACATATTACATGACCACCCCTTAGGGGGATATTATTAGAAGTAATTAAAGTGATGTTCATATAATATATCGTTGCGAAGCTCGTGAAAAATGTTATTTAATAATGTCGAGAGTTTTTAGTTATTATTGTTTATGTAACGGGATTTAGTCCCGAACACACAAATGAGGAAGGCCTCCTAAACATTTGTTACTTAGTATAAAAGGCCTCATATACCTCATTTGTGTGTGTGCTTTTCCATTTTCATAGTTTTAGAGAGAGAAAGGTGTGTTTGTTTCTCTCACTAGGAAATCACCAACACTTTGTATTTCTTTTCTTCATCTTAATATAATCTTTCTTTTTTGGTTTAATCTTCATCATGTTATTCATGTTTGGTTAGTCGTGTGGTTTAGTTCTACAAGAGGAACTTGCATTTAGTTAAGCTTCGGTTCATGAGACTAAACAGCAATAATATGCACCGTGACTATGGACAATGTACATAGTTATTCCCCCCATTACTTGTTTTACAAATTCTATTGTGTTCCACGCCTTTACTGCTAACCTATGAATATCACTCAACTTTATGTTGACGATTTTACATGTTTAATCTCAGGTATAATTACTTAGCTTTGCTTGGATAGGAGCCCGTAGGATATTATCGCAGCTTAGAGATTTCTGTGTATATTTTAACTTTGGTCAACTATAAAAGCTGTCAGAAGATTTTCTGTATTTTTGGTAACTAAGTGTTATAAATCATGATGAAATAATAAATCTTTCCGAATATAAAAAATCTAGGACCTTTGTATAAAAACTCTGATATTTTATGATGTAATGTACATGTTTTTATTACGTCAACTTTGTGTCAACACTAATACATTGTTTCGTGTACCATGACGTGTTACCCCTTCGTTGCCTAGTTGTTCCATGTCAGATTCTGGGGGTCTCACAGATTGGTATCAGAGCGGTGGTTATAGGGAACTGGGTCGTTTTCAAAACTTAGTCTATAACCGAAAGTTTAAAAATTTCAGGTTTTAAGTGTCAAACATAGAATCTGCCATTGTTGTTTAATATCTGCGCGGGTAACTCTCTAATCCTTATTATTTACTTTTAATTATCGTTATAATATTTCATCTCTTGATTACATGTTGAAATATTACATTACCCTAATGACGATAATTACTATGTCTTTTTGAAGCCTTGTGCTTCATGAATTATCATTGGATATTACTATGATTACATCTACCCGTACTTTCTTGAATTCTTATTCTTGTGAAATGATTTTGTTGCGATGACTTTATATCGTTATGATATTACATACTTGTATTCAGAGCGCGTATGCTGCCGACTTTTCATAGTCACTTTCCTGAGTACTATTACTATTTCATTAATGTGTGATACGACTGACCTCATATACTCGTTCGATTTGAACCGTCTATTTTTCTCAAATCACTGTTACATGTTGTGCATACTCTCGTGATACCATTGTTCGGGATTGTATAAGTGTTATTTTCGATAAAACTTCTGATTTTCATTATACTACCGTGTGTGTTGATTTCACCATTAAACCTCTTTAAAATATCAATTTAGATATCCAGATTATTTTCTGACCATCTGTGATTGGATGCCTTGAAAATTAGGCTATCGACCATTGGGTAGCTCAATGTGTCTCCTTGAAAGTCTAAAGAACATCGTGTGAGTCACACATCTCGAAGCATTCGTTGAATCCGTGTTGAATAATGTCGTGGGTTTTCGTAATCTTGATTGACCGTTACGTCACCATTTTACAGGACGCTTGTACATGGATTACATCTTATTTCATTGACCATTCTACGTTTCGATTTCGAATTACAACGTCCGTTAGTACCTTGAAACCACCATTGTCATCTTGAGATTCATCCCCTTATGTGGAAATTGTTTGGAATACGATTCTACTTCTATTAACCTGTACCCTCCCTTTTTATTAACCCTCCTTGCTCCAAGAGTGTAACCCGTTAATGCTCCATTTCTTTCGCGGCGTGTCTTGTGATTTTGGAAAATCACGCTGCCAAGAGACCTTCCTGCATTGCATCTTGAAATCGAAGACATGAATGACATGCGTCGTTTTTTATTTCTTAGATTTTCGTTGGTATTCTTGAACCATTTATATACTGTGTTTTCTTTACATGATTAGTTATACAGTTTATTATCTTTCATCTTTATGGAATACATATGTCTTGTGTGTACATTAATTCTGAGTTATTTTGAAATTTAGATTTAATTTCAAGCTGTGTCGAAAAATATACTTTGTATAGAAACTTTACAGGAAATTTAACAGTGTCGAGAAAATATTTTTATAACTTAGACATAAAAATATATCTTTCTACCTGTTGAGATGTTCGTTTAGAACATAATATTTTACCAGTAAACATTAAAATTGTGCAAGTTACGCTCATTTGATATTGTAACATCTAAGAAGTTACCTTCTAAACAATTTCAAAATATCATTTTGTTGACAGATTTAATGCAAGTGCATTTTCATCCATTTTTGATCTGTTTCAAGTCTCGAGTAAAACTAGAAAGTTGTTCAAAACATCGTTTTACACCAAATTACTCTAGACTTCGAGTCCTAGAATATCATTTAGTGAATCAATTGATCTAGTCAAACCCAAAAAGTCAAAATTCAAAGCTGATAGACTTTAAAATATGGGATTGAAGAGTTTTTGAGCTCGTAAAACATTAACTAATGATATTTCGCAAACTAAAAACATTGATTGCATTTTAAAACGTTTAAGAAAAATAGCAACCTTGAGCTCGGTCATACATAAATCCTGAACTTTTATGAACCAAGTGATTTGATAAACTGATGCTCTACATTCTTAAAAGTTTATTCTTGTCAAATAAATTACGATGTGCACACCTACGAATTCCTTTATCCTTTCTTTTATATATGGCTTATTTGTCATTCTATATTGTCTTTCTTTGCTTCTATCGTACCACTGATTTGGACCAAGGTTAAAGCTCTTGCTTTCGTATCATTTGTTACCATCCTAACCCGTGTCTCCTGACCATTCTTGCTAAACCTCTTGAAACCCTATCACCTTGTTACCATGCTGCAGATTTTCTTATCAATTACTCCTTATTTTCCTCCTACAACTCACTCGCTATTTTATAAGATATCACCATATAAACCGAAACTACAATTGTTTGCAAATCATTTTTACAAAAATGTTCTACTTGGACTTCACAAAATACTTAAATGTTATCTTATAAAATTAATTTATATTAATTTTACAATGTATTCTCACAAATTGTTCTACATTGGTCTTGTTAAGAATTCTTGTAAGAATAAAATGGTTGATTTAAATATCTAGCCGATAACTTGTGGCGAAAAGTTTCATAAATTATTTTGATTCCTGCTTTTACAAATGGCATTATATGCATATTTTAAATCATGTGATATGTAGTACTGTTTTGACGAAGCTGAGCATGGCACTGCTAGTCCTAAATTATGCATGGCCTGATCACCTATGCTTAATTTTGAAGGAGCCATGCAAGGCCAAATAGTAGTCACCTTAAATATTTGACCAAGAATCAACTTTTTAATTATGTTCCTTATGCGAGTAACAACAATTCGTGACATACACCTATGAACCCTTATCTTTTCTTGAACAAAGTACATGCCTCAAGCACCTATTTTCTTACCCAACAATCTTTGTTTCACTTGTTACCTCATCATCCTCATGATACAATTCTCGTTACCACTTGTCTAATTTTTTACCATTAATACCAGACTTGAAAGTTTCAACGTTGTTATGCTTCTACATCGATCAACTTTCTTCATATATTTTGGTAGACCAACGAAACATCGCTAGACGTGGGTAATGATTTTTGTTCCGTAATGATGTGTGTTAGACTTTATCGTCTTGAAATTCACTCGTGTGAACCATGTATTTATTTGGCCTCTCATTGATAAATGTTGCTCATCTTACTAGAATTACTCTCAAGTTTCTTAAGAATTTTCTTTGATTCAAAAAATTCACTGTGTGGCTTTTCTCTTACGATCATGTATCGACCATCGAGAATTAAATAAGCCATTTTTGGTGACACCAACTGCACTCAAGAAGTGATGACCTGCTATAATCCTCTATTTCATATTATTTTTATCATCTACGCTTCTATTCAATCACGTTTGTTAAGAATTGATACGAATTTCGTTTTATTCCCTTGTGCTATTACTCTCATTCAAATTTTTTACCTTTATATGATTCATATTCGTTGCTGTCTTGTCACCTTTTGAAAACTAGAAAATGTTACGTGTTTATCATTTGATACCTTAATCACCTTCTTGGATCTCTAAAAATTATTATTAATTTTAAGAACGTTCTATACAATTTATCAAATGTTTAAATTACCAAAATAACTGTTTCAAGTTAAATACCAGATATATATATCCTCTTTGGGAAATTTACCTAGTGTTTCTAAGGATATGAGGCTGTATCTTTTACAGTAATTGGTTTTATCATACTTTTCCTTCAATATAATGAAATTATTAAATTAATTTATAATTTTAACAAAGAATCTAAATAACTTTGGAAAATCTAAATTTTCTCTAATGGTAACGATAAACCTGAGTTTTAACGATAATTTCATACAGTCATCCAAAAGTGTGGAGTCCATTGATCGTTAGACTCAATGGTTATGAACCATTATATCTAGGTTGATCATCGTTCATATGATAACATAGCGGAAAAGAACAATGATCATAACAAGGTGTTTAGGCACAAGACACATAAAATACTCAACGATTGTTCATTATATTAATAACAAACAACCACTAGACGTGTATACATTGAATCCCACGTCTAGTGCGACACACACTTTAGGTTTACATTGTGAATGAATGATATGAATAAAACCTAAGACTCTTGTTCCTTTTATAGTGGAAGGAACAGAATCTACAAGAGATAATATCAAATAAACATCTAAATATTCTATTTCTATAGATATATATTGAATATATTATTTAGAATATATCCAATATATTCCGTAAATAGAAATTCCATCAGCGCCGTAGACTTCTGTCAGCGTCCAAACATGGCGTGTCAGCGTCTAGCATGTTTTCTTCGTTTTGGAGTTTCTGCCACATCAACTCATATTAATTTTGACCCAACAATCTTCCCCTAGTTGATGTCGACAAAACTCTTTGTATATCTCTTGTAAGTTGTACATGATCTTCAAATTGCTTCCCCTCAAGTGTAGCATGCGTATCTTCCCCTTTTTGTCACATCAATAGGGAAGTAAACAATGTATGCAATGTTGAAGATTCTCCAGAAGTAGGCTCTGTGTAATGATCCTGAAGAAAAATAACTATAATATTTTTGATGTAGAAGTAGAATAACCCAACCTTGTGTTCCATGTCTTGTACTATCCACGTGATAAAGAACTTATACTCCACAAAGTATAACGAGACCTCGATCTCTTGTCAATATTCTCATCCTATGTGAGACACTGAGCACGATAATGTAACTCCTTCAAGTGTTATGACAAGTCTTCATCACTAACCATGTAAAGCACGAACAAGTTACCTTGAAAGTTAGTTGTCATGCTAATTACTTTCAAGATATGATAGAACATAACCTCGCGAAAATCTTCTTCAATCATCAAACTTACCATAAGAATTCTTCCCCTTAAGCCAACACCTCTTCATGACAAGTCATTATCTTCATATGTAAAAGATGTAAGCGAATAACTCTTTCACAAGGCTATCCCGATTACATAATTCAATAAAATTCTTCATGAATTGTTTCTAACTTACTTAAAAATCATCTACCCCTTGTAAAAATATCTGAGCCATAAATAAAAACGGAGATTCCATGTACCTTCGTGTGTAAACTCCTCCTTTTTGTGTGCTCAAAACGTACTAATTTTCTCAACAGCAGCAATTCGTGTGTTACCCGAGATCCCCCTTTGTCCAATATCCTTCCATGTGTATTACCCGATATCGGACAACACGTATCAGCGTTTGAAACACATATCTCGGACAACACTGTCAACGCTGTCAGCGTTGACTTATTCTTGTCAGCGTCCACGCAAAGCTTGTCAGCGTTTCTTCATTCTTCATCAGCGGCTACCAATATCCGTGGCTATATCTAGTCTTTACGGCTTCATTAATATTCTTATATCATTGAGAAAACAATAATATAAGCTTACACAACAATACCACGTGAATATATCAATTTTGAATGCTAATATATTACGTCCCTTTGCTTCTTTGATCGTGTGAACTCATTCTTTCCACCAATTAGAATATTAAGTTCGTGTGAACAGAATCTTTTTCTTTTGCTCCAATCACAAACATTAGAAGCGTGTGAACACATATGCTTATTCTTTTACCTTTGAAGCATCACGTCTTTGAAAATATTTGAAGAGTATAATATCCTTTTTGGCAGCCAATGAGAACGAACCTCAAACCTTGTACTGTTTAGAGACCACGTCTTTTCTTGCTTTGAATTCCAAGTTCACGTCCCCCCTTTTTTTTATGTTATAGGACGATCTAGGGTTTGGAGAAAACCCTAATCATGATTTTATGTAGGACAATAAACTTGAAAAACACATTCTGCTTCGAACTTCGACGCCTCATATCCTGAGTTTGAAAATAGATCTTGAAAATCGCTTCGGTGAAAATTTAGATCCATATGTGTAGAATACACATACCAAAATTCATCAAGATCCAACGGTTAACAATCAAGAAATCACATTTTTACGACCACTGTTCTCAGAAAACTGCATGTGATCAACTTCCCTGCTGCTGACTTCGACGCTTAATAACTTTTGACTGGGGATAAAACTCGACAATCCCTCCGGTGGATGTTTAGATCTATGTATGTAGAACACACATATAAAATTTCGTGTCGATCCAACGGTTCAATCAAAAGTTATGACCTTCTGAATACTGCTGCGCACACAAAAACGTCCAGAAAAATCCATACGAATTTTTCTTTTCTTCACCATACACGAACACCTCGTCGGACCTAGATATCATGAGCCTTAGGCTCTGATACCAATTGTGGAGTCCATTGATCGTTAGACTCAATGGTTATGAACCATTATATCTAGGTTGATCATCGTTCATATGATAACATAGCGGAAAAGAACAATGATCATAACAAGGTGTTTAGGCACAAGACACATAAAATACTCAACGATTGTTCATTATATTAATAACAAACAACCACTAGACGTGTATACATTGAATCCCACGTCTAGTGCGACACACACTTTAGGTTTACATTGTGAATGAATGATATGAATAAAACCTAAGACTCTTGTTCCTTTTATAGTGGAAGGAACAGAATCTACAAGAGATAATATCAAATAAACATCTAAATATTCTATTTCTATAGATATATATTGAATATATTATTTAGAATATATCCAATATATTCCGTAAATAGAAATTCCATCAGCGCCGTAGACTTCTGTCAGCGTCCAAACATGGCGTGTCAGCGTTAGCATGTTTTCTTCGTTTTGGAGTTTCTGCCACATCAACTCATATTAATTTTGACCCAACATCCAAAAGTTCTTAAGCCGGTCAGGATAACTATTTTGAACTGTTCTACTTTTGCTTTGAAAATCCTGATCAAGAAAAAGATATAGCAACTGCCTAATCACTAAATATAGATAGTTTGATTTTAAATCACTACACCTTGCAAAATTTTCATTTAATCAAGGAAATACTTAAACTGAGTTTTAAAGAAATACTAAAATCCTAGGCAACTGATTGTGACAACTTGTATTTTAAATGTTCATATGTAATACATTTTTCCCTTCTATTTCGCTTGTAACTAGATTCTTACATTTTAAGATTGTCATGTTTTACAGTTTTCACGATTTGCGATTCCATGTTGATTAACAATCTTGATTCATTTTAGCGCACTTTGTCCGTTTAGGCGTTTCTTGTGTTCATTTTATCTCTTGATATTTCTCTGTACTGAAAGGTCATTAGTCTAATCCGAGTTTGAAAATTTATTCAAAAAGGAGCTAAGAAACTGAAGCGTGTTGAATTCTAATTGTGAAGGTACGCCGTGATGCAGAAATTACCTGGGAAGCAATGAATTTGTACCTCCTCTTGTTTGCATCTTCTACTGTTTCCAGGAGAACTCTGAGTGACCACAGTTCCTTTTGTGGGGAAGACTGTAAGAACCCGTACTTTTCCAGCATTATTCTATTCTTTTATTCGTGCTTCTTAAATTTTCCAACGTATTACGTTTTCTTGTATTCTTATATGTAAATCCTGAGATCATGATAATTTTAATAAATTATACTTTTCAAGTATTTTCTGATCATTGATAAATACTTTATCTGGAATTATAAAATTCTTATTTTATTATTCCATAATTATTTAAATCAATGTTTTTGATTTAAAATCACCCGCGTGCATTTTACAACGAGTTACTCAAAATCAATGAACAACGAGAATTCCTAGTGATTTTGATACCGACGGATGCCCAAAATTTTACATTTTATTAACTATTGTTTCGATAATTAATATTTTCGACGATTTGGTTTTAATTACGTGTTAAGTCGTGTCGGGAAACCATAATATCATATTCATGATGCGTGTTAACTTTTGAAAAGTATTTTTACGAAACCCGAGCCCCGTAAATATTTTCAATATTTACCAATAGTCATTTTCTACCCTTTAAACTTTAAATTTCTTTTTAGTCCAACGGTTTCAAAGTTGGCAAAACGAGCCCCTCCACTACCTACCATATATATTCATTCTTTTTCACTTAACACACACACATACAAAACTTGTAAATTTTTTTACAACAACTCCTCCCTCCTCCTCCTCCATCTTTACCGCCACCTCCACCCCTAAACACCCTTAAAACATCAATTTTTACTATGATTTAATCAAAACAAAAATTAGACCCATCTCTAAAATCTTGTTAGGATTCTTTTGATACTAAATTTTCACACATGCATCAAATTTCAAGATTTTTATGATTCCATGGTGGATTATATTTAAATCATCATGCATGTGATGATCTTGGTAAGATCATCATGATTTGATCCTAAAAATATTTATTTTTTATCTTTGATTTTGTAAAAAAATTGATATGAAAGTGTTTTAGGAGTGTTTGGTTGATGATTATGATAGTAGGGTGATTTTAGAGTTGTGTAAATGGTTAGAATTGGTGGGAAAATTGATTTGTTATGATTTTCTAAAGTGTATTTTACATCAGCAGGTTATAGGCGGTTTTTCGTGGGTTTATGATTTGCGATAGTCTGTGATTTTTTGATTTTGTTATAGAGTTTTCCGAGACGCTCGTTTTGGTATAAGATAGAGCTTCTAACTCATTACGGATCAAAAGTTATGCTAGTTTTAGTATTCGTGTACCGGGAAACGCAAATCGGCACAATCCGAAATTGTGGCTGATTTTGGGTCGACTCTCGGGGACTTTAGGCTTGGTTAGATAGTGGATACTACTATTTTTAAAGTTCATACGCCTTATATGACGAGTCTAGTAGTGAGTTCAAAATGTGGAATGTCAAAATAAGACTTTTAATGTTGTCTAAATGGTTTTATGAAACAAGTATACAATTTTGTCCCAAATTTTAGAGTCGAGTAAAGTGTCGAGCTGATGGGTTTTAAAGTATGAACATTGGCTCAAATTTTGGTGAGGTCTTATATAGGTTATAATTGACTTTGACACAAACTTTCATCTAAATCGGACAAGTCTAGATAGGGTAGATCGGTGTGTACATTCGGAGTGTACATGCTGATTGGTATTTTGGACACATAGTTCAATGCTCGTGTGGCGTGGGTTTGAGTATTCACTATTGGACGTGGTGACTTACTAAAGTGTTTAGTCATTATATAAATGACTTAGCTACTGGTCCTAGCAAGGTAAAGGGATAATTTGACTTGCGTTGTCTTGGTGTCGTATGACTGGTCAATTTCAAAAGTACAATTGTTTAAATGGGTAGTGTCGGATAAATGGGTTAGTATGAATTCATTGGGTTCGTGTCACTGGTTTTAAAACATGAATACTTTGAAGATATTTAAAGTCTTGTTATACATGGTATACATATCGATACTTGAGTTCGAGTCTTAACGCGCGCCTTATTTTGATAGGTTGCGGCTTTCGTGTTTCCCGGGCATCCATATCGTCGGTGATCGTCTTAACACTACCGTTTCTACTCAGCTTCTGAGTACCGTGATTCACTTACCTCATGGCTAAGGTGAGTTCATAGCCCATTTTAAATTGTACATGGTTTCTAAACACGGGGTGAGATTTTACATGGTGGAACACAACCATTTAAAAACTGTATGTTATCCAGAACGTGTATGTTTTCCAGAGGATTCAATGATATTATTGCTTTTAGACGTTAGCCTCAAGTTTCCTCTCCTGATCATGAACCGTTAATTGTCCCGTGTGCTTTGCGCGAAGCGCGAATGTTGTGGGTGGATCCATCGGGATTGACTATCCCCGTCTCAAGTACCTTGACGCACTAATATTTGTTTATACTCGAGTATTTAGGCTGAATACCCCCTAGAGGAACATACATTGTGTTAAGCTTCGGTTCATGAGACTAAACAACAATAATATGCACTGTGACTATGGACAATGTACATAGTTATTTCCCTATTACTTGTTTAACAAATTCTATTGTGTTCCACACCTTTACTGCTAAACCTATGAATATCACTCAACTTTATGTTGACGATTTTACATGTTTAATCTCATGTATAATTACTTAGCTTTTCTTGGACGGGAGCCCGCAGGATATTATCGCAGCTTGGAGATTTATGTGTATATTTTAACTTTGGTTGAATCTAAAAGCTGTTAGAAGATTTTCTGTATTTTTGGTAACTAAGTGTTATAAATCATGACGAAATAATAAATCTTTCCGCATATTAAAACTTTGGGACCTATGTATAAAAACTCTGATATTTTATGATGTAATGTACACGTTTTTATTACGTCAACTTTGTGTCAACAGTAATACATTGTTTCTTGTACCATGACGTGTTACCCCCTCGTTGCCTAGTTGTTCCATGTCAGATTCTGGGGGTCTCATAATTTGTTTGTCTTTGGTAAGAGGTAGGACTTTTACCTACTTACCTGGACTCCTATATTTTGTTGGGATATTATCACGACATTTGTGTCGCCTTTTATGACATTTCTTTTTCATTTAGTATTTCTCTATTGACAAACCATTTTGTTGTGATGATATCCATACGTCGCGCCCCATATTCCGCCATGGTGGGATGTGAAAGAATGGTATCAGAGACAATAGTTATAGAGAAATAGGTTGCCTAGCCTAGTCTATAGCTTAAGGGCCCCTGCATATAGGTGTCATAGGAGTACATGTGCATTATAGTATATGATGTGATTAAATGCTAATTTCCGTATTTTGTATATGAGCTACTTTTATGATATTGATTGATATTGTTCTAGATATCGTCGACTCGTATTTATGATGTCTACTTATCGAATTTTTTACTAGTATGGATTAAACCATAGTCGTCCATACTTAGTCGCATGTTTATTTTCTTTTCGTGTTTTGACTAGTGCAGGGTGAACCATAGTCGTCTACACTAGTCATTGTTGGATTTAGTTTGACTATGCTTTCATGTTTCTTTACACGTTTTGGATTATGTCTATGCTGTTTTAGCTGGATTACGAATATGTGTTTCATACATTTGCTATGTTATTTTAGTACATGGAGTTTTGGACCTTATTTTATGTTGTGGTTATGTGCTTATATGAGTTGTTGGAACTATGTGCTTATTTGAGTTTGTAGATTGATGTGTTATGTGTAGTATTAATTCTTATAAGTGTCATCATAGGAGGGAGTGCACTGGTGAAAAGGGACTTGTATTGTTATACAAGTACCACAACATCAATGGATTCCTAAGTATGGTTGCATGAAAGAGGGTTAATACATGCTTTTATAGTATATGTTGGATGGATTTGAGTGTATGTATACCTATGCCTATATATGTATGATTCCCTTACAATTATCGATTATATTCTAAGAAGTGTTTTCTAGCTCGTTTCTCTTTAGATATTCAACCACCGTTGTAGTGTATCCTTAGAGTTCTATCTCGCGGGTCTATTTTAAAATAGTATTTAGTTGGAACCAACAAGATTGAATCGGAACAAGACGAGGAAGCGTTTTGGATGCTAGAGAACTAGAGTGGGTAATGAGCCAATTTTGGCATTACCGGAAGGATTGGGCGACTTCACGAAGGATGAGATACGTGGAGTAAGGATTATGATGCGTGCGAGGGCGGCGAAGAAAGGCGATTGATTATACATTGCAGTAACTGAAGGTTTGGAAGAAGTATATATGAGTTGGATAATGGAGCTAGGTTGCTAGATCTGCCTAGAATGCTAGAGGCATTTGGTGTACGAGACGTAGAAGAATGATTTACACAGATCATGAACGTCCCCAACACACATTCAATCTTCTTTATTGGAGATTAGGCATAGATGATGGATGAAGTTAAGTGGTGAAGAAGATTGCAAGGCCATGTATCATCTGGGAAATGCAAGAATAGTTAATGAGACATTTAATAAGAGGAAGGATGTGAAGCTGAGACAAACTTAGGCTATATGGATGACGTGTTAATATGGGTTAGATGAAAGATGTTAGTTGCACGAGTTGAGTTGTCAAAAGCAGAGAACACATCAACATCTATGTGGTGTAGCTTGGACTATCAAATGGAGATATGGAAGACGGCAAGAGACCGACAAGAGATCTATGCTGACAAGAGGCGTAAACCGTTAGAGTTTGGTGTGGGGGACAAAGTTATCCTAATGGTTTCACCATGGAAAGAGGGGATGCGGTTTGGGAGGAAACGAGAAGTATAGGAGGTAGTGGAAGTTTTCTGTAACAAGACGTAGTTATTGAGTTTAGGGAGTAATTCTCGGGATGAGATTTATAGTAGGAGGGAGTGATGTGACAACCCTATATTGTGAGATTTGTCATTAGTGATTGTTTGACTTTGATTATGTGCTTTGTGTGTGCTTATGTGCTATATGTTTATATTCGAGCCTTTGATTTGATGTTAGTCATCATTTATGTAGTGTGTAGTACATTATATGATGTTTAAATGGGGTTATTTCGTGCTTCGTTAGTTCAGTTGGAGTAACTATGATATAATATGGTGTTATTTTAGGATTTTATGTGTACGTATATGTATTATAGTAAATTGTATATTTAGGATATGAGGATTTATGTTTAGAAGTATTTGACTAAGGATTTAATGTCGAGAATAGTTTACGGGTTAGTTTTAAGTTATTTTAGACTTAGTTATTTAGTTATTAACTTATTTTAAGAGTTTTCATAAAACTGTATATTTTATATATTTTACGGTAATCGCGTAGAATTGACTAGTTTTACGGTCTTAGACTTTTGGAGACTTTAGGGGCTGAAATAAATTAAGTTAATTTAAGGTGATGTTAATAATATAGTATATAATAATAAAAAGAAAAAAAGAAAAGGGGCGGTGTAAACCCACGGCTAAAAAGAAAAAGGAGAAAAAAATTAAAAAAGGAAACTTTGTAATGGGCTAGGATTTGTTATGTTTATCTATATAAGGATTAACTAAAAAAAATCTCATAAAATCGCTGACGTAAAACATACATCGATCATCTTAAGAGTTTTTAGGGTTTCATAAAAAAGTTCTTGATTCAAGGTAAGTGATCAATTAAACCTTAATATAATTCATTCTTTTATTAATTAATCATAATTGTAATGTTAATTAACCCTCACTGAGATGATTAGGGTTTTAAAAATTTCTGGAAAAATATAGTAATTAAGATCCATTAATGATTTAGGGTTTGTGTTAAGAATTTAGGGATAATTAATAATGTTTTGAGGGTTAGTGTATAAAGGCGTAAAACTGTCTGATTTTTAAGGTTGTCTTGTGTTGACTGTTCCGGGCAGTAGGTTGCACCTTTGGTCGAGTTATTTTTTAAATAAGTTCAGATAGTCTAATTTTGAAAAATGTAAGGTTCGTCGAAAATAGAGTTGGGAAGGTCGTCAAACAATGTTTACAAAAACAGTTCGATGTTCAGGAATAAATATGGATTTTGGGAATTTAAGTCAAAACATAACCAAACGGATGAGATAGTCTAATATATTTTATTTGGGAACTCTTTATAATGTATATAAAAGGACTGGTGTTTTTCAATAAAATTTATGGTGTTTAGGTCTGGATTTTGGTGTCAAACATTTAGCATGTACAGAAAATTAGCTTTGTGAAAACGACTTTTGGCGTAGAGACTAAACGAAAGGGTTAAACATGTAAGTAGAAAGTAAAATTGGTTTTTAAAGTTCTTAAATAATAGAAGAACATAACTTCAGTAGGGTAGGAGCCAATTGTGGTGTTAAGTTCACTTCATGTGGTCGTTTAGTCACTAGTAAACCGTACCGGAAAAAAACTGCATTTTTACGTATAGAATAGCTTGTAGTGGGAGAACTAGATAGTGTGGATTGGGGGATTAGATTCATCTCCTTGATTGTTATGTGACACCCCGGGTAGGGTCATAATATGCGGAAAATCAACGGAGATGTCACAAGGGTGGATCGATAGCTGATGACACTGCTTTCATACATAGTCTCATCGTCCAAAAAGGGCTTAAAATGCATTAAATATCATCAAAATACCCATATATATGCTTGTGTTTGTTGCTTGTGTATTTTAGGTACGGATATTGAGAAAATGACAAAAGATCACAAGAATCATGCAAAAATGAACACGGGAAACGAAGCCGCACAATGAACCGAGCCCTAATGAAGACTTTCCCAAGAAAAACCTTTGAAGATTAGAAGAATTATGAGGAAGGGTCCTCCAATATGGAAGAATTGACACTTTATACCCTTGTATCTTCATAATTACAAGATTGGTCCCTAAAGTTTGTTAAAATTACAAAAAGGTCCCTCCACTTTGAAGAATTGACAAGTTTAGCCCCTCAACAAAGCTAAATTGTCAACCATTATCCTCCACAAAGTCAAATATATCATGAAGTCCTTCAAAGTCAAGAAATTACAAGTTTGGTCCTTTGAAAATCCCAAAATTACAAAAAGGACCCTTAACTTTGAAGATTTTGCAAAAATGGTCCCTCAATCCTTATGACTTGGCAATTTCAGCCCTCCAAAATGCCAATCATACAAGTCAAGACCATTACCATTGAAGAAAATACCAAATCAGTCCCTCAAGAATCACAAAATGGCAAGAATTACCCCTGAATTCACTTTGCAAAATGTGTTGGGGCAAAAGTTTAAAGAAGGAAAAGTTGTTATAGCTTAAATGGGCATTGATAGCAAGTTTGAATGGAAATGACAAGTTGCTGAAAGATGGAGGGTTTAAGCTGGCAGACAACCTAAGACACCTAGACCTATGAGAGATTGACACCTGTCCCACTAACTCCTTTCAACCAATCACACTCCACCATTCCTCCACCTAAGCAATCCACTCACCAGTTTATTATTTTTAATCCTTGGCGCCTTAACAACTTTTTAAACTTAATTACTCCTTAATCCGTATCAAACAAGGGACTATTTACCTCAAGAACACATTTGGGGTTTTGTTAATTACAAAAAATTAAACCCCAAAATTGTGCAGATTAATGATTAAGGTGACCCTAATCACAACCCAACTCTCAAATGGACTGCCACATCACTCCCTTAGTCACATGAAAAACCCTTGTACCACCTCTTGGAGAAGAAGACAAAACAGTGACAAAGATCCAACGTCCCACAACAAAGCTTGGAAACTAAGCTTATTTGAGACCCTTGATCACCTTTCTACAGCTATACACTCCACAAACGTCCAAGATAAAGTCACATGAGCTCAAGATTTCAAATTTCCACAAGGGTATTTCTGGAAGTCCAATGCTTAGGGTTTTAACATTTTTCAGCTTTCTAGGACCATGTACACCCTCTATATAAAGGGTCTAGCTCATTACATTAATTTCTGCTTTTGGTTTTTCCTTGTTCAACTTCTTGTAAATCCTCTTTTCATTTAATGAAAGTGTGTTGAGTTTTGTTGAAGAAAGACCAAGTGCCATCTTATTTTAAGCTTGTTATTGATATATGTTAACTGTAATTGGACCTTAAAACGTTTTTCAAACCTTGTGTAAGAAATTACACATTGGATCAAAATTTGATATTTTGCTAAGTTCTTGTTTCAACCTTGGAATTCTTGGGTTATGGGGCTGATCATAGCATCCTAATTGTGATATTAAGGTGTGGTGAGGCTTATAACTTGGGGATAATCAAGTGTGGGGTAACAAGGTTGCATTAATCAAGTTTATTTTCTAAAAAGTCACCTTTCTGTTTTTGATTTTGTGCTCTAACCTTGTTGAATCTTAGTAGGGTTGTTATTGGAAGCTTGTGCTTGTTCTTGCTAGCACATAAGCTCATAAATTCGTGGGTGTGGATGTACATCCATGAGGTTTGTCTTGAAATCCTTGAAAATCTGATAAATATTGGAATTTTTGTGGATTTGTGATCTATTGGTGTTCTTGTTGATTTCTTGGCTTAAATCTGCTTAGTCTTGCATGATAAGGTTGTTTATATGCTAGATTGATCATTGGGTTAACTGAATCACACTTTTTCTTGTTTAAAATTGGATTTGAAAAGATAAAGGGGTGTTTGGGACTACCTGTTTAAGCTTGAATCTTGTTATTGTGTTGTTAGAAGGTGTTGTTTGTGTTTGTTATCTGTCATACACTTGTTTGAGAGTATTTTGCTGCAAGTTATTGGACTTAAACCACCAAATCAAACAATCTGCTATAACTTGTTGATTATAACTGTTTTTGACCTACGAATTTGGGAAAACCTAGAGTTTATGCATGCTTAGGGTTAAAAGCTGTTAAAACATCATTACTGTAACCTGTTTGTGAGATTTGAGGTGTTGAATCTGGCTTGTGTGTCAAATACATTAGCAAAGTGAAATCTGCTAGTGTTTAGTGTTCATCAGTAACATTCATAAGCTTGAATCTTGATTTAGGCTTAAAGCCATTGCATGAAACCTGTTTAGACTTGTTCATTTGAGTTTATAATAGCTTGTGTATGCATTTGGTTAAATTTGGTTGGCTGATTATTGCTAAAATTGCTTATAAGTGCTCAACTGCTTATTTGTTCATGTCTGTATCATATTTGGTGCTTTATTGATTAAACTGTATCAATTGGGTGATTGTGTTTGTGATATTTTGATTGTTATTGACTCCTTTTGAGCCAAAGATCATTTGGGTGCCTTTGTGTAATCTGAATCTCCAAAAAGTTCACTAAAGACAAAAAGTCAAACAAGTCAAGCAGTGGAAAAAGCTTCCACTGCTCAACACCCAAAACTAGCCCCTGCTAGTGTTATTTTGAACTCAGCTTATCCGGACCTGCAAAAACTTATTTTTTGTGATAGATCTTCATTATTTGACGCATTTGATTAGACTGGAGCTTATTGGACTTTGACTTTGACTTTTTACTAGAAAACCAACTTATTTGACTTTTACATAAGTGCTTATTTGCTTTTTCCAGCTTATTGAGTCAGATTATTTGAAAACTCTTTGTTGATTTTGCTTAATTAAGTCATTTAAAAGCTTTAGAAACTTGAATCAGCACTTGGGGTGTCCTAGAACTCAAAAACGACTATTTTGTCGTTTTCTATAGATTGCTTATTGCATTTTCAGGCTTATTCCTTGGGCTTATTTCAAATTTCTTTTTACAGAAGTCTTATTAAGGACAAAAGAAGCTTGTGTGTCAAATTTTAGCTTATGGCATTGGCTTATAGCTTAATGGGCCAAAAAGCCCATTAAGAAGAAGTTGTTTGGTATAAGCTAGCTTATTTCACACTTTCAGCTTTTGGGCATTTGGAAAAAGTTGTTTAAAATCAAATTTTGAGTCAAGTAGTGCTTTTTGGGCTTATTTTGGACACTTTTTTATATTGGGCCCAAATTTGGCCCAATAGTGATCTGTTTTGGGTTTAGCCCATTTTCTAGGCCCATTAAGGGTATTTAGGTAATTTCACTTTCATTTCGGAGTTATTCAGGTTAAATTAAGATAGTTTGCAAGTTTTTAGAATTTTTTATGATTTTTGGATTTCTAATAATATTTTAATATTATTTTATTGTTAAAAATTAAAAGTCTGATTTTCTAAGTTTTTATATTTTTCCTAGATTGTAGACACTTAATTAGGAATTTTGCAACTTTCCAAATATTTTAAGAGTCTTTTAATTATTTTCTAGAATTTTTTTAAGTTTTAATTGATTTTAATAGTTTTTAATTGTTTAAAAATAGTTTTTAGTGGTTTTAAAATTTTGAAAAATACTTTTTATCTTAATTAGGGTATTTTTGAGGTTTACAAACTTTAAAGTCTTGTTTTGGACTTTTTAATAGTTAATATTGATTTTTAGGGCTTTAATTAGCATTAAAAAGTCATTATTTAATTAATTAAAAGGTTTTGGCAAGTTTGGAGTTTTTTGTAAACTCTTAGAATATTATTGTGGATTTTTAGCGATTTTTAGGAATTTTTAGGGTAAAATTTCAATTTTAGTGCTTTCAACGGTTTTACGTGTACACCTTTTTCGTCTTAGTTTAATACGACATCGTAACCGTCATTCTCTTCTCATCTTATTTCTATCATTCTTTCTCACAAATATAATCACAAAGATAATCATTTCATTACACACACTAAGCCTCCTTGAGAACGATCCCCATTTTAGGGTCATTAGTACACGGTTTTCCTAAATCGTCGTGCTTAATACTTGCCACTTTTGCTCTCTTTTCCTAAAGAGTAGTAAAACTACTACATCAATAGCATATAGTCCATAGAGCATAAGATAAAGATTTATTCAAATCAGATTACATGTTTATTAAACAAATAAATAAAAATTATCTTAAGCATGTCATAAGTAGATTGTTCATTTTCCCCAAATGGAACCCTTGACGATACCTACGATGCAGATTACATAGATGCTTGAGTCCATGCACATATCTAGTTCTAACTTCATTTCCCTGAGAAAAAAATGCTTAGAGGGTCAACATAAAGTTTGAGAATTTACAGGTTTTAACATTTATTAGTTAGCACATACATAAATCATAGAAGTAACAATGCACAAAGCATTCTTACTAAAAATTAGATTACATTTGCTATTACTCGAAACTGAAGCTTGACCTTCCATAGTCCTCAACAGATGAGGACGTAGTGTCTTACAAAAAGACACCCAAACCCAGTTCCAACATGGTATACATCTGTTGTCCCGGCCAAGGCACAGTGAGCATGACTCTCCCAGATGGGGATGGTCAATCCCTAATAGATCTATTTATAACATTTGGGCGATTTACAACAATTTAACAGTTTCTATAATAGTCAATCATAGTCAAGTTATACAATTCATTTATGTCCATTTAAAATAGTTTCATGTTTTCTCCCCCGTAGAGGAAAAGTTTATCAATAGTTTATATGGGGCTGTAAACTCACCTGGGAGTTGGCAATAACTGTATAACACGAAAATCCAAATAATGCTCGCGCCACAAGTTATGCCTAATCAAATAGTACAGTCTTAATAGATAGTACAAAGAACATATGTGTATGCTTATACAAATTTTTAATCAGTTCATTTATGCTACGACATATATCTAAATAACCGTAGTTCAAGTATTAACAATATTCATTCAAACTTATCTATATAAGTTTCATTTCTATGTAAACATAAAACGTTTAACTTTTAATATCAGTTTGTATTCGTAATACATGTATTAATAATAACCATTCAACTTACAATTATGTTTCTTATTTAAGTAGACATAAAATATCCTACTTAAAATATTAGTTCACGTTTGCAGTTCATGTATTATAATCATTCATTTAAACTTACTATTAAGTTTCATAATTAAGTAAACATAAAAAGTTCTACTTAAAATATTAGTTTACGTTCATAGTTCATGTATTATATTCATCTATTTAAACTTACTATTATGTTTTATATTTTAAGTAAACGTAAGGTGTTGTGCTTAAATATTAGTATTCAGTTCATTCAACGTTCATATAATTTTATTTCCTAAAAGTATATGAGTTTATGTATTAGTAATATATATCCATATTGTTTATACAATTCATTTCATAACTAAAAAATATAGATATTTTATCTTTGAAAAATAAAATAAAATATTTTATTTAACTTAAAATTCCCCATAAATTATTTAGCATTTATAAAATAATTTATAATTTACCAGTTTAAGAATTTATATTATAAAATCTTATAGTTTAAGGTTTGTTTTAGTTTTACTAAGTTTAAAAAAATTGAATTAGGGTTAGGGTTTGTTAGAGTTTCGGAACATGGCAAAACTAGTCCCTCCATATTTTTAAACAAAGTAAACTTTTGGTTTGTTATACATTTGGTACCTAGGGCTTGTTTAAGTTTCGTCTTATGGCAGATTTCGTCCCCCTAGTTAAATCTAGGTTTTATAACTTTCATAAAATGACCAAAACAACCCCTAGGGCTTCTTTAAGTTTCGGATTATTGCCAAAATGGTCCCTAGGGTTTATAATGACAAAATAACTTTTAGAAACTTCCAAAAATGGTCCCTAGGGTTTAATATGCCACGGATGGTATTTATTAACCCCTAGACTTTTGGATAATTACATTTTCAGTCCTTGTGTTTACTAATTTATCAAAACAAGTTTCATAAGTCACGGTTTTAGTCCTTAAGTTTCATAATTTGTCATTTTACTCCAAAAGTTTTTATAAGTTACATTTTATTATAAAAAAATTTATTTAACATTCAAAACATTATATGGGCTCATTAAATGGGCTAAACATCTAAGGGGCCAATTAGTAGGCCTAATTACATTTTAAAGTTTACTAACTTATTAATTGGGCCTTTAACACATTTATTGGACTTAAATACATTTTAAGTCCATTAATAATTTTAAATGGGTTCAAGTATAAACTTAAGTCCATTAGTTCACTAAGATTTAGTAAATGGGCTTATTGAGTCCATTAAGTCTTGGACTAACATTGCATGGGCTTAAATAATCCATTAACTCTACTTTAAATTTTATGTAAGTCTTAATCTAGGATTTTCTTATAAGCTTATTTTTAGCTTATCTATATTTAGTTTTTTAAATCTTAACAAAAGAATAAAACTTATAGTTTATTTTATGTGATGTACCAAATGAGATCTAGATGTGTTACAAGGTTGCATGTAAGTCATAAGCCCTAATATGAGCCTATAACTCACGGCTATAATTAATTATAGCTTATTAAGATGAGTCAAATCTTATTTTAAGGTTGCATGTACTTATAAGTGTCCCCAAAATAGATCTAGCTATGTACAAATTAAGAAATCAAGTCACAAGTCCATACATATATACATATAGCCCACGGCTATGATTTTATATCTTGGTATTTCCAAGATTAACATTTTAGCTAGTTTTAAGTCTTGTAAATATTTACAAAAATACAACACGATTATCTAGGTTACATGCATGTTCCCAAGGTTACCATCATTCCAAGAAAACTATATATAACCCACGGCGATATTGTTTTCTCCTAAGGTTCCAATAAGATTTTATAAGATAGTTTTATGTTCAACATGTTTAAGTTAACTCTTATCATTAGATCTATGGTTTATATAATCATGCATGTACATTTAAAACTCATTGAAGGTCATATATAACCCACGGCTACATATGTTCACATAAATCATTTAAGTGATTTTTTGTATTCCATTTAACATGTAATATTACATATCCCATCTTTAAAACATAGTAGACAAATCATAAGTTCATCATTCATTTTTTCGTAACCTTTAAGGTCATGGTCTTCATGATTTTCAAGTTACATAAGTTTATTTTATGAGATCTATGATTATTAGTTCACCAAAATCCCATAAAACAAGATTTGTAACCCATGCTACATTTAGATTCATAAAATGTTTCATATGGTTTTTCATCAAGTTTAAAACATAGAATACAAGCCATAGGTTTCTTATTAAAAAGATTTTTAACCATGACTATGGTGTTCATAATTATGTCGTGACCTATAATGGCCATGGCTTTACCAAATCTTGATTTTAACAAGTTATTTACTTGTGTTTATAGATGTATAATGATGCATGCATGAAGAAATGAAAGAGCATGAGGAGTATACCTTTCTTGCTTAAAAGTACCAAGGATGATCTACTTGAACAAGGAGATTAGAGATCTAATCTAGTTGATGAAGAAACCCTAAATGTAAACCAAGTCGTGGCCTTAAAGATTCGGCTAGGGCTTGTTCTAGTGATTCCAATGAT
This sequence comes from Glebionis coronaria, assembly GCA_025667525.1. Lineage (NCBI taxonomy): Eukaryota > Viridiplantae > Streptophyta > Magnoliopsida > Asterales > Asteraceae > Glebionis > Glebionis coronaria. Next base: position 338,551,083 of record CM046881.1, on the reverse strand, counting down.
GATGATGATGCTAAATGATTAGTGATTACTATGGGACAAGGATCTAGTAGATTAAATGAACAAACTTTGGATTTTTGTGGCTTAATGTTGAATGATTTTAGAGAGAAACAAGGAGAGTGAGATTGGATGCATGTGAAATGACAATGTGTGTGTGATGTATGTGTGTGTTTCGGCTTAAAGAAGAGAGAGGAAGGGAATGACAAAAGGTATGATTCTCCTTGGTAAGACATATTGTGCCAAGTGTCATTCCTTGCCTTTCCAAGGCAACACTTATCCTTCCACACAAGTCTATGTGTCGTGTCTAGCTAGCCAAAAAGGGGTAATGGGCCTTTGGCTTGGGCTTATGTTGGGTTTGCACACAAATGGCATCTATTCTTGGGCTAGTCCAAGAGTTAAGTAAACTCCTAGTCTACTTACATACATACACACGGCTATAATACCTAATTGTAGTATATTTCCAAATTTTGTTAAGTGTTGTATATTTCAAGTATTAAGTATACATTTTACTACTTGTTATCCCTAGTTTTAAGTACAAGGTTTACATTATAAACTTATTGCAACAAGTATGAATGTAAAATTATAAGTACATAATGGACAAGTTCGCACACAACTTATAGAAATGTAGCACATGAGTATGTGTTCTAGGATTAATGGGTGAAACTTCATTATATAAAATCATGGTAAAATCATGGATTTTACATGTTACTTAACTTGGGTGTTAAGACATGAGCTAAGTTTGTCGTGTATGATTTTATAGGTTTGCAGGAGTGCTGACTTATTGTGCTATCTGGTGAGTTCATAGTCCTATTTTCACTAAGTTTTTAAATGTTTTTTGCAGTATGGGATGGAGATGACACTTGTAATGTTTTTTTAGAATATTTTGATAATATGTTTTGAAAATTTTGGACATAAATGTGTTATTGTGTGATATGCTTACTTGTGTGTTATGTTATATGTTCTATTATGTGTTCTGACATACGTTCTGAGTACTTCTGCATCGTCTTCTCGAAGACAAGATATCTTGACGGGGATATGGTTCATCTCCACACTGGGTGTGAGAAAGATCATGATAGGTGTAGTGCATTGTTCTTACTTTGTAGATGTAATTGGTTTATAATGTGTGTTTTGTTTGTGGTTATGTGTAACATGATTGTCATATTATGATCTATTGCTTTAACTTGTTTTCTTTAACTTATTTACAGTGGTTGACAAGTTTTCATACGATGTTCTAGATAACTTAACCTATGTTCTCACCAAATTTATGTTGACAGATTTTAGTGTCATTTTCAGGTGAGGTAGTTATGAAGGATGATGTTAGAAGTGACTAGAGTCTAGAGGCTACTAGGATTGCATTAGCAGGAATCCATTTCCTCTTAGATTTACTTTTGTTATTTGAATAAGTTATACTGTTAGACACCTTTATGTTTTATGTTTGTTATTTGTTTGTCTTTGGAAAGAGATAGGACTTTTACCTATTTACCTAGACTCTTGCATTTTGTTGGGATCTGGTTACGACATGTGTGTCGCCTTTTATGACATTTGTTTTGCATTTAGCATTTCTCTACTGAGACACCATTTTGTTGTGATGATATCCATACGTCGCGCCCCATATTCCGCCATGGTGGGTGTGACAGGTTCTGGCATAGGCTAAACGGATACACTTTATTTTGCTAAACTAAGTTTAGTTGGCAGACTACTTTCTTATAATGGCATTTTTGTTGATTATGATAATGTCTAGCAGAGGGGTCATGAGCATAGTTCAGTAAGACATCTATATTATGTGGGTGTATAACAACGTAGACCAAAAGATATACTTGTATTCAAATTATGTTTAAACCTATGAATTCACTCAACGTTTGTGTTGACTTTTAAGCATATATATTAGGTATTTGTAACTGATAGCATGAAACAGCACAAGGATGGCATGAAGAGGCACATACTTGAAATTATTATTCTAGATTTTGGGAACCTCAAATTGTAAAACTATGATTTTTAAATGATATATAAAGAAAGTTGATTTAATAACTCTTTTGAGTTTATTTATACGGTTATGACTTGTGTTATATTATGTAATGCCCCAAAGTAATGTCCCGCTGCGTTAAGGTAAAAATCGGGTTGTTACAGATTGGTACTTAGTACAAGGGTTTTAGCCAAGTATAAAATTTAGATTCGTTATTCCAGTCTTTTCGAATTGATTACTAGTTAAAAGTGCGACTCAATCGTTCTTGGTGGAAAATAAAATGGTTTGATTATCTATTTTAAACTAAAAGCAAATATGAAAATGTCGTTGAGTAAAAATAAAAGCTTTAAAAATGAAACTAAAAATTACGAGTTAAAAATAAATGATTAAAAACTTATAAACTTAAAAGTGAATTTAAAACTTAAAACTTTTTAAAACTAAACACTTTAACCCATCGGAATGCCTAAGATCGGAATCCCATCAGAATGTGTCAAAAGAAAATCTGTCAGAATAATTATTAAAGTGTCAGAATAATGGTGACCCAATTCTATCGGAATGTAATGCATAAGCTGTCACAATGTATAAACTGTCGCAATGTTTAGGCCATCGCAATACTGATCGCAATATTATATCTGAATGTGAAGTCTGTCGCAATATGTAAGTCGAAATTTGGGAAGCTTTTCGTCGCAATATGCCTTATACCCGATCGCAATGTACGATGCCAGGAGCAATCGCACCCTACGATCGGAATAAGTGATCAGAATACTCTATCTGAATAATCGATTGCAAATTAAAACCCTTAAGGTTATTGTGATAGAAATGAAACCGTCAGAATGTGCTGTCGTAATGTAGAAACCCTAATGACATTGTGATGGAAATGACACAATATTCGGATGGAGTACATTAAGCTAACAACCAATAAGCACTTTTAAAAAACTTAACCAATTCAATACTAGGAAGAACGCAATAAGCTACGTACGCAAAACTTATCAAAACATTAAATAAGCAAAATTTATAAAATAAACTTTTAAAAGATGAAACTTTTTAAGAAAACTTAAATGAAAATAAGCTAAGTGCAAAATAAGCCAATAAGCATGATAAGCTCAAAGCTCCAATTGTACAAAAACTTAGATATGAACAAAAAGATAAACTTTTTGATCAATCAAACATCAAGAGTAATCAAGACGCCTGATAAATTTCGGATCAAAGGCAAATCAAAATCAAGAAAGGTAGAAAGAGATTAATGATGAAAAGCTTAAACTTGAACTTGTAGATTAATGATTCCAAAATACGAGATTAATTAAAGCTTAAACATGAAAGAAAGAAAAGATGAAATTCTCGTGAGAGAAAGTTAAACACTTTCTCTCTCAAAAAATTAAAACTACAAAGGAAAAATGAACTAGCTAACACCCTCCTAATGTGTCATTAGGAGGGTATATATAGGAGGTGGGGAGGTGCATGTGTTGCTTCCTTTTTCTTTCTTCTCGTCTCGAATTGATTTTAATTCTTTGTCTTTCTCGACGTCGTATCGGGATTTGTCGATATTAATTGAACCCGTCTTATTATTTTCTTCTTTAATTAGACTTGGTTCTTCGACTTCATTAAACTTCCGTCTTTAGACTTTTTCTTCGATAAATCTTCAGAACAGGCCTTGGACTTCCGTTCTTTTTGCACTCTTGATCTTTTGACTTCGTCTTTTCTCGTTTTTTCGATAAAAACTCGTGATAGCCCGTGTTTTCTCTCTTTTCCATATTTTTATCCTGAAACACAATAAAAACACAAACCACACATAATTCCGACTTTTACGACATAAAATACACGTTTTGGTCTTGTCATTATTGGAAATAAGTGGTAAAAGGATAAGTGTTTTCACACTTATTAAATCCCCTACACTTGACCATTGAAATGCCCTTATGAAATGCATTAATTTCAAAGCACATATTCCATTTCTCATCATAAATAACCCACCTTAGCCTTTATTAAATACTAAACTTTAAGGAAACTAAAAAGATAGAAATATGTACAAAATAAGTAAAGAAATCAAAGACTTACATTGGGGTTTTGGCTGTCATGAATGTTTATCATCCTCAAGTTTCACGTTCCCCATACCAAGCTTAAAAACGAGATCATTATTATTATATGTTAGCAAACTAACACGAACTCATGTGGCCCAATTATTTACTTAGACTACCGTATTCCTAGGTGTATCTCTTATATTTTAATTTTGTCTTGAATGATCACGAGGATACATTGTTTGAATTATTTCGATAGTTTATTTAGGCCGAAAATAAAGTGGGACGATTTAATCAATAGTTAGCTAAAGGACAAAATCTTTTAAAACTGCTTCTGTAAAACCCGCATGCTTTTACCAGGAATAGTACCCTTTAGATCGTACGTACATGATTAGAAGTTTCCTTATTTAGCACGTTACGTTTCACGTATAAGAATTTCAAGTATTACGTACGTGTTAGAACACGTAAGTATTTATTACGTATGAACACACGATAATTATTCCAATAATAATTATAATCATGAACATGCGATCATGAAATCATGAACGTAATTTAATCACGAGCTAATAATATTTACGTATATATATTTATTACGAACACGAATAAATATATTAAGTCACGATCAATAATTAATTAGAAAACGTAAAACACGAACAAGATAAAACACGAGAACACACTATTATTTTTAGACACGGAAAAAGGTAATGGTTACCCCAAGTGGGGCCCCTACCCGCGGCTACAACAAGGACATGGGCTTAGCCCATGCAAAATTAACTAATTAGGGGGTTAAGGTAAAAACATGTTTCACTTTTCATAAAATCAAGAAAATAATTAAAACCCTAAAATTTTTCCTCCTTCTCCTTGTCCCCTTTGGCCGCCGGATTCAAGAACACCACAAGGGTGTTTCAGGTTGATTTTGTTCTTGGAAATCTTGCAAGGATTCGTGTGTGTTCATCCTTATTTGATCCACGTATTCGGTATACCTTTTAACCTTTTCTTTTTATGTTTTGATTTATGAAATCACATAAAATCATGATGTTTTTAATTAACTAATTAAAAACAATTATTTAAACATGTTAATAATCATGGGGTAAATCAAAACAAGGGTTTAGGGGTGTTTTTGTTTTGGCCGACGCCTAACCGAACCCCATAGGGGTCTCGGCTTGGCTTATATCACACCACCGAGACCATATGGTGTCGGTATGGTGGTGGTGGTTTCACGGCAGCAGCAAGGCAAGGGTAAAACCCGATCTTGGTCGGGGTATGGTGTTAGTTACGGGTCCGGTTCATGGTTTTTAGTCACGGGTCCGGTTCATGAATCATTTTTTTCAAGGTTTATGATTTTTACTAGTTATATTTTAGACTTACATTAAATTAATAAAAACATGACATGATTAATTTAATGTACATGACTTAGGTTATAAATTTAATTATTAGTTCATGAATTTTAACCTAAGTATTTATATTTAATTAGACTTTATAATTAATTAATTTTTTAAAACCATGACTATAATTAATTAATTAACATGACTTAGGTTATATTATTAATAGTTAATAATACATGTTTTTAACCTAAGTATTTTACCTTTATTTAATTAAAATCATGTTATATATAATTAAATACTTTTAGCCTATAGTTTATTTAATTTACATGTAATAATTAATAAACTATACTTTATAAATCACATGACTTAGAATAATAATCAGAAAACACTTAAGCTTATTTAACCAGCTTATATCTATTTATGGAAACTTTCTATTTTTAGAAACTTATTTAATTAAGGCAGCTAATCTATTTATGGAAACTTTCTATTTTTAGAAACTTATCTATTATAAGCAGTAATTCTATTTCTGGAAACTTTCTATTTTTGGAAACTTTTTATTTTTGTAAACTTTCTATTTTTGGTAACTCTCTATTTTTGGAAACTTTCTATTTTTGGAAACTTTCTATTTTAGGAAACCTGCTAGTTTTAGAAAGTTACTTATTATTACACAACAAGTATAATAATACATGAAATACAAGTAATACTTAATCAGAATGGACAAGAATATAAGATAAACACAATATAAGGCTTAAAACAGTAAACCATGACATGAACATATAAACAAGCCAAGACATGATATAAAACCGGTTACGTATTTAGTAATCAGATACTTATACATGTATGTATTTATGTAGCATTAGTGATACCGAAGTAGGACTCTCTTTCGTTCGTCTTCTTCGTTCACTGGACATAAGGTACGGATTCCAGTCCTTTCAGTATGGACATTCTTTCCTTATTAGGATTCCCCGTATGCAGCCAATTGTTTTCCCATAGTATAAGTTTATATGTTTGATTGCTTATGTTTAATTAGAATACCTAAAGCCGTATACATGCATGACCAGTTTCACCTAGTTGTGGAGGTACCATAACCATAACACTAGAGGCACTGGTGTTATGACTTCCCCACGACGGAGTGATTGCTCGTGGCGTCCCTTCAGCTTTTGGCCATATTATTATATTTATCATGTGGGGTGTATGGTGCATCCTAGTTACATGTTTTCAGCAGATTACTCAGTGTGAATGTGGTGTGTGCCTTGCATCCTTCACAAGGAGCTGATCCCTCCTACCCAAAACCAGTATATTAAATTAGAGGCAGTCTCTCTAATTTGCATGACGAGGTCACCCCTCCAAGTATTCATGCACGTTGATATTTCATGACCTATATTGGCTAATGGTAAAATATGTTAAACAGTTTTTACAAGATAAACATAAGGCTTTTCAAACTATAAAACCAGTTTTACTAAGACTTAACTGGGTTATTCATGACTTAGTTTCTTCCGCTGTTTCATGCTTGTATGCTGATATTATTCATGCTTTATTTGTACATCCGTGCACTGAGCGTATTCCTCAGCCGTTTTCCTTTTCATGTTCCCAAAACGGCAGGTACTCAGGGACGCTCATAGACTTTAAGCGTACGTGCATATGGACTGGAAGCTTTCTAGCCTTTCTTTACTTTATGCATTATCTATACTTTGATACTCTTTTCATGGACATTGTTTAGTCCTTTCTTTTATAGTACTTATGTTTGTGTGTGATGAGCTTTACTTTTGGACTACCGATGTTTGATTCCGGTATTTCCTTTTTATGGTCATGTAATGTTTTAGACATATACCCTTGTATGCTTTGATGACACGCCATAATTACGCGTGACATTCCATTTATCAAAATGGGTGGTTACAGCTTCTCGGGACCTCTTAAAGTTCATATCTTGGCATAACTCGCTTCACGATTTGAGACCTTTCTCGGACCGATATTTGGCAGCGACTTTATACTTAGAATCTTGAGAGACGTTCTTCAAATTATGGTCTTCTCTTCATAATAGGAATTTCTTCACATGAAGTTTTTGAGAGATTCTTCAATTTTGGACCACGACTTCTTCATTTTTCTCTAATCTTTATTTTGGACTTTGATATACAACGATCCGCCTCCTTTTAGGACTTGGATCTATTTATCCTCATACCTTGCTAGGATCTTTTCGGATAGACTTCTCCATGATCTTTTGGGGAGTATTTGCTTTTCGTCGTGTGTCTCGATCCTTCATATTGATTTTTGATAAATGATTCTTCACATCACTTGGGATCTTTGGCAACAAAATGTAGCCCTCATGCCTTGTTAGGATCTTTTCGGACTCGCCAATCTTCGCATCCCGCTTCAATAAGTTATGCCTTGGCTATGAACTCTAATTAATACCGAGCAACTTTTAAACGATCTTGTGATAGAAGCTAAGTAAATTTTCAAATCGTACAACCTTATTTATTGCAAATATATTTATTAACAAGCGATGGGAGAAAAAGCTTATAATCAACTCACATAAATTCACGAAAGAATACCAAACTTATAACTGACTCTATTATCTCTCGTTCTCCACAATTTAAAATCTCAAGGAATGAGACTCGTGGATTCTTAGTTAACTAAATCAAAGGTTTGGGTTTTCAAGTCATTTATAGGATCTTGAAAATTATTAGACTCTTTCAAGTTTAGAATTCGCATTTTAAAGTTCCCTTGATAAACAAGTTTCTAGGATCAATTATTGGAACTTGCGAAAAGCTCTTGTTCTTAACCCGTGAGAGTTAAGACTTTCGCGTTTTATAGTTCCCTATATAAAAGCCTAGCAAAACTTGACTTAAACATGTTAAGGATACTAGCTAGAGTAAACTTAGATAAGTAAACTCGGGTTGAGTCAAAAGATTCATGACACTGAAAAATTAAAACCACTTTATTCAAAATTTTATTTTAGAAAAGAAAGTAAATAACGATAACAAAGGAAAATACTACTATACTAAAAGTCCCAAAATACGACTATTGTTGAAACTAAGTCACGAAAAACAATAACACACAATAGAAATACTTTTCAAACGAGTAATGCTTTATTAACTATTATCAACAAAGTATTACAAAGTGTTATGAATACACCTGTTGAATAACAACAAGAAATGAACCCTAGAACAAGTAAACTTGATTCGAGACTCAAGTTTACAAGAGAACCAATGAGTCGCTGATGGACAGCTGAGGGCTCAGTGGTTCCAGTGGGAGAAAGAACTTAGATTAAGATTCCAAGTACAAGGGTTGAATCTTAACTTCTTTCTCATCCCTATTTATAGTGGTACGAGGTTGTATCCTTAGTGGGAGTAGTTGATACGTGTCATCTTCTGAGTGGAAGAGTACAACGTATTAAATGCATGTCCAAATCAAGACATGCCTTTAACTACTTTAGGTGAACAGTTCTGCCAACTGTTCACCTTTGTCCCACTAGGTCGTACTAGGCATTGACTTGAATCTCTTGTTTTGTCCCGCTCAAAACACTTGCAATATTCTCCCGCCTAAACTATAAAGGGTTGGATAAGCTTTGCTTAATCCTAGTCTCTAGGGTTCTTAAGTGATCTCTGAGTGTTGTCCACTCAGAGATCCCTGAACACCAGTGCATTCCTTTGACATCCCAGCTATCCATAATCGCTGGTGAGTCTGACTTTAGATTGTCTTCGACTTCTCTGACGTTGTCTTTGACTTGAATGATCCTGGTGTACCAGCTGAGGCTTTGCCTTCCACTGGTCTAGTCTCTATCGCTGGTCTTCTCAGCGACCTTTAAACACTTAGTCTAATTTAAACAAATCTAGACAGGGCCATAGTTAAAACTTTCATTGGCCCAACAATCTCCCCCTATTTGTTTATAAATTATACTAAGTCTAAAATTATTGTAAGTGAGTACACAACTTCTTCTTACACATAATTTAACAAACATACCTCAAAGTTTTATTAAACAGAATGAACCTAGTCTATTACAAGAACACCCTGGGGTGTAAACATAAACAAAAGTAAATAGGTTCTTCAGCGATCGAGGCCTTGATCATAGAATCTCTGGGCTTCGACTTTGTCACTCCTAGAGTTGATGACAAGTTCAATTTCAAAATCGAACTCATCAGCTTCTTTGCAATTACTTAGGATGCACTGCTTGAGTCTGATTAGCTGAATGGTTAATGCCAGAGGTAGCTCATTCAACCGCTAAAAAGCATAATCACAATTTCCATTCATAAAGACCATACCTACCTTTGGTTCTGTGTATACTTGGCCATCTATGGGTTTGGTGATTTCTTTGGGAAGGACCAAGTTCCTTTGCATCCCATCGACCACTACGTCTTCAGTGACCAGCCTTTCTATCAGAGGCCCCATTGAGGTTTTCCTTTTCTTTTGCACCTGAGGAGGTGGTTGAGAAGAAAGCTGTGGAGGCAGGGGTACCTTCAGCTTCTTTGCTGTGTCTCTTACCCAATTAAGTTTTGCTTGAATGTTTTTCATCATTTGGGCAGCACCAGGCCCAGTCTTCTTTTGGGCAAGAGCCAGCAATTCCAACCACTCAGAGAGGCTCAGATCTCTGAGTTTAAAGTCACTGGAGACTTTGTAGTTCTGTATATCATTTTCCCTATAAATAGTCATTACCACCCTTTTGTCTTTGTAAGTGAAACATATATACTTGGTGATACGACCGGGTTCAACTCTCTGGTTGACAAGTCTTTGATATTCCTTTAAGAGGTTGTTCCTCTTGTCCTCCAGTTCCTTGAGCTTGACAAGCTGAGCTTTCTTAGCAGTGGGAGAGAGCTTGTCCAGAGCTTCTTTGCTTCTCAGTTCAGCAGCCCTGATGTTTGCCAATCTTTGATGTTCATTGATTTGGGCTTTTGCTTGCTCTGGGGTGAGTGGTGGTTCATCAGCGCTCTTGAATTTGTTGAGTTCAGAGTTTTTGGAGGGTTTAGCTGTGGATCCACCTTCAGATTTAGCAGCGGACTTGAAAGATCTCAGTGGAGTGGGTGTTGGAATTTCAGGTGTGAGCTGTTTTTTGTGCTGCTCCCCCTTAGGTGCAGCATCAACTTCTTCTTCAGAGGAGGAGGCAGAATTCTCCCCCTCAGACATAGCCCCAGCAGGTGCTGTGCCTGAACCTGCCTTATTGAATCGAAGGAACTCGTTGTGAACAAATATGCAAATTTCTTTAAGTTCACCTTGGAGAAGTTCCTGAAGAAGAAGCCTTGAGGGTTCAGCAGCCAGAGCTATAGCTGTAACATTTGCCTTCACCGCTGTGGTGAGAGCAGAGGGTATGTACTGCTGAAGACTGTGGTTGAGCAGAGTAGGTAGTTGTGCCTTCAGAGCATTGTTCAGTAGTTGCGTAAGCATAGCTGTCATAGAAGATTCCACTGATGAAGTTAGCGAAGTCTCTAGATTGGTGGTGAGCTCCTCAGCAGCATTAGTGAGGGTTTGGATTTCAGAGAGGAGATCATCATTTGTGACTTTGGGCTTTGTGGTGCTGATATCCCCTCTCTTTTCCCATAAAGCATTAGCAGCCAATTCTTGTACATCTTTCATTCTGGGAACTTGTGCTGACTTACGGGATAGTAAGTACTCAAAGTGTTGCTTAGCCCCTAGTTCCATAACACTTGGCAGGGTGGGGAATGGAACAGGTGCAGGGGAGCAAGGTCGCTGTTCCCATAGCCTTCTACCAGCCAATTCCTGAACATTTGGAAGTGATGGGACAGGGGCAGGTTTCAGCTCTATGGAAGACAGATTGTAATCATCAGTGCTCATCTCCTCAAAGTCAGAGGTGAAGTTGCCTTCCTCTACAATAAAAACTTCGTCATCAGGCAATGATTCAATGTCTGAGAGGGCATCAAGATCAATGGTGGCAACTTCAGCGGGTTCATCACCAGCAATCGAGTAATCATCATTGTTAAGTTGTTCCTGATGAAGATTGTGAGCCTGTTATAAGAGTTGTTAGAGACCAGTTGTGAAATAATAATGTAGTTATAGATCGCCAGTCGCTGCCCCTAGGAAAGCTGGGTGTGATTATCCAGCCCCCTAAGGAGTTCTCCTTGGGACTCTTTTAATGTGAAATAGATATGTTGAAGGTTCGCCATTCGCTGCCCCTAGGAAAGCTGGGTGTGATTATCCAGCCCCCCCTAAGGATTTCTCCTTGGGACTCTTTTAATGTGAAATAGATATGTTGAAGGATCGCCATTCTCTGCCCCAAGGATAGCTGGGTGTTATTATCCAGCTCCCCCGTAAGGATTACTCCTTGGGACTCTTTTTATATGTGAAAGTTATGAGGTGAATGGTCGCCGTTCGCTGCCCCGAGGATAGATGGGTGTAATTATCTAGCTCCCCCTGAAGGATTTCTCCTTGGGACTCTTTTATTGTGAAAAATGATATGGGAATGCTCGCCTTTCTCTGCCCCTGGGATAGCTGGGTGTGATTATCCAGCTCCCCCTGAGGGATTACTCCCTGGGACTCTTTTGATTGTGAATTAATATGAGGGTGATGGTCGCCTTTTATCGCTGCCCCTAGAAAGACTGAGGGTGATGGTCCAGTCTTTCCAAAAGAATAAACTCTTTGGGACTCTTTTAATAATGAGGGGGACCCAGAGTCAGTGAGAAGTGCAGAGACTCTGGGTCGGGACTTATATGTGCTCAGGTTGTTATTTGCCAAGAGCACAATCCAGAGGGTGAAGGATCATCGGGGTGCGTTAAGAGCACAAGTGAATCATTTCCTAGTGAAGACAGAGTGTACAGAGAGTCCAAAAAGATCTAGGTGCTGACACAGACACGCTAAGAGTTGAGGCAAACTCTAAATTACATCACTCTCTCCTAAAGACAATGAGAGTGAATGTATGTGGACCTCTGAGAAGGAAAAATAAAGGACAAACTAATACCTGAGTGATATCAGCGTAGAGAGGGTTCTTAGTCGTCTTCGCTGACTTGGAGACACTAGACACTAGTTGTTTGTCAGCAATGGGCTCTTCTACCACATCCACCAGAGAAGGGGATGGGTTCTTCTTTTTCCTTATCCTCTTTGAAGGATTAACAGAAGGGGTTTCAGAGGAAAGGGGGATGTCTTTCCTCTTCTTCTTCTTTTCCTTAAGCACCTTGGGCTGAGAAGTAGATTGCACAGAGGTCTTGGACAGAGACTTATCAACCGTACTTTCAGCATTCACCTCAAGTTGAGGGATCAAGGGCTCATCATCCTCAGTAAGTAACCCAGCGACTCTCATCATATGCCTGGTTAGAGGCACTTCATCTTCTAATGGAGCTTTCAGAGATGCAGCAGTGCTGTGATGAGAGGGAAAGGAGTGTAGAGTATCATCAGTGTATGATTCACCAAGAATATCTTCTAAGACAAGAGAGATATCTGGTGTAGCAGATGGTGGCACCACGGTTTTTCTTTCCTTTGTTTTCCAACTTAGCAATGAGATCGGTGTAAAGTATGTGAGCGATTCCAATGTCCAAACCCCAGATTAAGCTGTATGCAATGGCTAGCTGGGAGCCATTGAGTTGGTCATGTGATCCAGTGTTTCCTCCTAGACACTTTACGATGTACAGCATCAGCGTTCTCCATGTGGGAGAGAAGTAATTCACCTTGATGAGAGATTTGCTTTGAAAGCCAGCAGTGGTGAAGGGTTGTTCATGATCATCATGAGGTTTGAGGGTAGCCAGAACCTTTCTCACAGTGGCACTGGTGGGCAAAGCTGACATGTTGTTGTTGACAGGGAGTCCTATGGCTTTTGCAAAAGTTGTGAAATCAAAGGTGAGAGGATGAGGATGAGTGGATAGGTTGAAGGTGATGTGTGAAGAGGTTGGGTCAACTTCAGCGCTGTACCAGAACTCGCGAAGGTATTGGTAGTAGCAGGTGGAGGGTTCCTTGGTGATAGCTTCGTTGATGGTGGAGTTCTTGAGGAAGTTGAAAAGTGGATGGTAAAGGGGATTGTTGTGTTCAAGAAGGGCTACACAGTTATTAAGTGCAATCTTTCCATCAGAGACCTCGAAATCAACGTTTGTGGCGGCTTGTACAACGAAGGTTTGGTTTGGTGAAGTAGACGCCATTGTTGAGAGATTGAAGGTGGTGAGAGGATTAAAGAAGATGAAAGGGAATGTGTGTGTTAAGAAATTTTAAAATGACAAAAAGATTTTGGGTTAAGGGTATTGAAAGGTTGAGCCGTTTTCCCAATTTGAGCATTAAATGCAAAAGTTAAGCTTTTCAGAAAAACGTGGGTCCCCTTGACCTTTCATGGGATACTTGTCCCCTTGGAAAGCGGGAAAGTTGGTAGCAATGAGAGACAATCATTTGAATTTAATATCAGAATATACACATTCCCATTGAAATGTAACTACCTCGTTACATTCAATTCCCTTAAATGCCCAGAGACAGTGGTCAACATCAGATTTATTTGCCAATATTGAGCATTCCCAGCTCAGCGACCAGCCTAGTAAAACTTGGCTCAGCCAGCGGCTTGGTGAAAATGTCAGCGAGCTGGTACTCAGTGGGTATGAAATGTAGCTCAATATCACCTTTTAGAATATGGTCTCTGATAAAGTGATACCTGATGTCAATATGCTTGGTTCGAGAATGAAATACCGGATTATTGGAGATGGCTATGGCACTGGTGTTGTCACTGAATATGGGAACATGCTCATAGTTAATTCCATAGTCAGCCAGCTGACTTTTCATCCAGAGAACTTGTGCACAGCAACCAGCGGCCGCAACATATTCAGCCTCAGCTGATGACATGGCCACAGAGTTTTGCTTCTTAGCACTCCATCATACCAACTTTCCTCCAAGGATTTGACAGCTACCAGAGGTGCTCTTTCTGTCAAGGCAGCACCCTGCGTAATCTGAGTCGGAGTAGGCTTTAAGGTCGAAGCCTGAACCATTTGGGTACCAGAGACCCAATGAGGGAGATCCTTTTAAGTACCTGAAAATTCTTTTGACATCTACAAGGTGGGATTCCTTGGGGTTAGCTTGGTACCTAGCACAGAGACAAGTGGAGAATTGTATGTCTGGTCTGCTTGCTGTGAGGTACATCAGTGACCCAATCATGCCTCTATATAAGGTCTCATTAACAGAGACCCCTAAGTCATCAGCTCCCAAGTTGTTGGGAGGAAGCATGGGGCATTTCACTGATGCACAATCAGACAGATCATACTTCTTAAGCAAATCTCTAACATATTTTTCTTGACAAATAGAAATTCCTTTAGAATTTTGTTTGATTTGAAAACCCAAGAAAAAGGTTAGTTCCCCCATCATGCGCATTTCATACTTTTTGGTCATTAGTTTGGCAAATTGTTTGCTCAAGATAACATTGGTTGAACCAAAAATTATGTCATCCACATAAATCTGTACTAAAATGACGTCACCCTTGGACCTATAGGTGAACAAGGTTTGGTCAATGGTACCTCTGACAAATTTATTTTCAAGAAGGAATTTTGAGAAAGTTTCATACCAGGCTCTGGGCGCTTGTTTCAGCCCATAGAGTGCTTTGTGAAGTCTGCAGACATGATTGGGGTAGTCACTATTTTCAAACCCTGGGGGTTGACTGACATATACTTCCTCTGCAAGTTTCCCGTTAAGAAAGGCACTCTTCACATCCATCTGATAAACCATGAAACCCATATAAGCTGCAAAGGCTAGGAAGATTCTGATGGCTTCCAATATGGCCACTGGTGCGAAGGTTTCATCATAATCAATTCCTTCAGATTGATTATAGCCCAGCACCACGAGCCTAGCCTTGTTTTTTACAATCATACCAGCTTCATCCCTTTTATTTATGTAGACCCATTTTGTTCCAACCACTTGCTTATCAGCTGGAGCTTTAACCAGAGTCCACACCTTGTTTCTCTTGATCTGATTGAGTTCATCTTGCATAGCAACAACCCAGCCTTCGTCAAGCAGAGTGGCAGCCACGTTCTTAGGTTCATCCTCAGAGAGAAAATTTGCAAAAAGGCATTCATTTGTAGAGGCGGTTTCCAGAGTTCTTAGTTTTCCTCTGGTGGTGACTCTCTGAGAGGGTTCTCTAAGAATATTAACTAGAAGAATATCTTGGTTCCTACTCCATTTGGATTGTGGAGCAGAGTCTCTGTGGGATCAGGAGTCACTTCAAGTTCAGGGAGTGATGGAGGTTCATCACATGTAATCTCTTCGTCCATGATCTCTTCATCTGATTGAATATTTAAAGTGACTGGATAAGCATTTTCTTCAGATATTTGAGTAAGAGATTCAACACCAACAGTCTCTGGAATGATGTCAGAGATGGAGTGAGGATCAAAAGCTTGAACATATGGAAGATCCTTGTGACGACTTTGAGGTGATTCCTTGGGATTTGAGAAATCATCTTTGGGATAAGATTTAACTTCATTGAAGTCAATGTCACATTCCTCTGAGTTGGTGTGTGTAATGACAGCGTCAGCTTCATTAAAGGTGACATGAATGGACTCTTCTAATTCTTGCCTGCGAATATTGAATACTCTGAAAGATCTGGAGGTAGGAGAGTATCCAAGGAAGAATCCATCATCTGATTTTTCATCAAATTTACCCAGGTGATCTTTGTAATTGTGAATGAAAACAGGGCAACCAAAGACATGGAAGTAGCTTACATCAGGGGCTCTCTTCCTATACACTTCATAAGTGGTCTTACCATGTCTCTTTACAATCATGGATCTGTTTTGTGTGTAGCATGCTGTGTACACAGCTTCACCCCAGAATTGTTTAGGAAGTCTTGATTCGCTGAGCATCGTTCTGGCAGCTTCAATGAGAGTTCTATTTCTTCTTTCAGCGACACCATTTTGTTCATGGGTTCCTGGGTTTGAGAAGTTTTGTGATATACCCTTTTCATCACAAAAGGCTTCCATGGCATGGTTTTTGAATTCTGTGCCATTGTCACTTCTGATAGCCTTTACCCTGCAATCATTGAAGTTTTCTATTTCTCTGATGAAGGACATGATTCTTTCAGCAGCATCACTCTTTCTCTTAAGAAAGAATACCCATGTGAATCTGGAGAATTCATCTACAATGACCAAGGTATATTTGTTGTGATTGAGGGATTGAGGTTTAACTGGTCCAAACAAGTCCATGTGAAGAAGATGAAGGCACTTGTTAATGGAGAATGATTGTTTTGTTTTGAACGAAGCCCTGTGATGCTTCCCTTTCTCGCAGGCTGAGCAGGGTCTGTCCTTGCTGAAGGTCAGAGAGGGAAGTCCAGCTACCAAATCATTCTTTGCCAGTTTGTTGATGTTTTTGAAGTTGAGATGGGAGAGTCTCTTATGCCAGAGCCAATTTTCGCAATCAGATGCTTTGGCAAAGAGACAAGTGTTCTCTCCTTCAGGGGATGACATCATGTCAATGACATAAACATCCCTTCTTCTGGGTGCAATTAGAACGACATCATCGTTCTGATTGAAGATAGTTCCTTGGGTCTTAGTGAACAGAACCTTGAACCCAGCATCGCAGAGTTGACTGATGATGATTAGGTTGTGCTTCAAACCATTTACATAAGCGACCCTTGTGAAGGTTATTCCATTGCAATCCACTGAGCCATATCCTTCAGTGGCCCCTGAGGAGTCATCCCCAAAGACTACTTTTGGACCAGACTCCTTCTTATATCTATGCAGATATTGTTTAAATCCTGTCATGTGTCTGGAGCACCCGCTATCCAAGTACCAAACAGATTTCTTTAGGTATGCCTGCATAGATATAACAAACCAGATTAGTTTCTATGATGAACCCACTTTCCAGTGGGTCCATGCTGTCACTGACTGGCGACATTGGGTCTTCTGGGCCTTTCTCCCCCTCTTTGGTTGCAATCTCTGGTTTCATGACGCATGCTGCCACAGATGTCACAATCAGGGTAATGTTCACACTCATCAAAGTGGTGGTCATAAAAGCCACAATATTTGCAGGGAGGATTAGGCCTGTAACCCTAAGAATTTTCTCTGGATTTTGATTGCTCAGGTCTTCTAGAGGGCCTGTGAGGAGTTTTGGATCTTAGTTGTGTTCTAGTTCTTTGAACAGCGATGATCTCCTCATGCTCTCTAGAAGTGTGTTAAGTGGACTCACATGTGATACACTTGGGTTTCTTGGTACAATCCTCAGAGGAGTGATTCTTGAAACCACAGTGCTTGCAAGGTCTGAACAGCGTTTTCCCTTTTGAGCTGCTTGAGCTTTCACCAAGAGAGCTAACAGATGGACTGTTATCTTTGGGGTTGATTTTTTATTTCAACCCTTTTAATTCTTCCATCAGAGTGAGGAGAAGTTTCTTGGTGGGTGATAGCTCTTCAGGGGAAGAGGTGGGTTTGTCAGTGTTTTTGGCTACATAAACCTTCTTAGGTGCTTTATCAGCAACTTTGGGAGTGAGATTTCCAGAGTTTTTGAGAGCTGGTTTAGGGCCAAGCAAGGAATCTGTTGGGTTAGCGCCAGCATGTTTGGAAACAGCTGAAGCTTCAGATTCGTTGTCAGAGTACTTCTCAACCACAGAGGTGGAGAGAGGAGAAGAGACTTCTGATGGGACAAATTTAACATTGGGCACTAGAATGTGATTTTTGAACCTACCCTTACCCCCTATTGCCTGAACCACATTCCCTGGAATGGTTTCAGCAACTATTTCTTCCACATTGGACTGGCCAAGGTTCCATTTTTCAATGGTTTTTCTCAAATCAGAGTTTTCATCAGCTAAAGATTCATTTTCAATGGACAACTTGCTGACCTCATTTTGAAGTTGATTAGCGATGTTCACAAAAGGTTTGAGATTAGCTAATTCAGATTGACAAAGACTCAACTCGTTTTTGAGATTTTGAAACTTATTTAACAGATTTTTTCTTTGTTCTTCTACAAAATGGAGGTCAACTAAAGTGTAGTCACTGACATGGTCTCTGTCAGGACCCTCAGGCATAGAGAGTAATCTTTGTACCTTTTTCATAGTGATGTCAACCCATTGACCTGATCTTGCTTCACTTTTACCAACTGCTGGTTCTTCATCAGCAACAGCCATGAAGGCTCTGACGGTAGTGGTTCCTTCATCCTCAGAGGTGAGGGGTTCATCATCCCAGTTAAAAGAAGCAGCTATTAGACCTTTTTCAGTCTTTTTGTTATCCTTCTTCTTGGCTGCATCATCAGCTTTCTGATTGAGTTTAATCAGCTCAGCTTTCAAGGCCTTGTATTTTACCTTGTAGTCCTTTTTACCCTCAGAGTCACTGAGAGAGGATTGCTTGAAAGGTGAGGAAGAAAACTTCTTTTTGCTGTGGGTTTTGCTGGATGATGGAAAGCTGGGAGAAGATGTCTTGTTTGACCAGCAGTCCTTTTGGAAATGACCAGTCTTTCCACAAGTGTAACATGACACTTTGGATTTGTTAATCTTGGCAGCACCAACTCTACCAGATCTTTTGTAGTATCTCTTCTGGTCAGCTAAAAGGGCTCTGTCATGGAATTCAACATGTAATTCATCAAGGAATTCTTGACTGCTTCTTGTGTCTTCTTCCACGTCAGAGTCACTATCCTGAAAAGAGTGGTTAGCAACAAGAGCTTTTGACCCAGATATAGGAGAGGTAAACCTATCAGTCTCTGATTTGTAAATAGAGTCAATCAGTCCTTCTTCATAATTGTATCTACCAAACAGTTGAGCAAGAGTATCATTTTTTATGGCATTATTTGCTCTCAGGGTTTGGTTAAGACTAAGCCATTTCCTAGGCAAACTATTTACAAACGTGGCATTAACCTCAGCCTTGGGTAGTACAACACCATTGTTACCTAAATCATTCAGCAAGATCTTGAGTCTAGTGTAAGTTTGAGAAACAGTTTCCGTTTCCAAGGCTTTGAAAGCGTTAAACTTAAGTCTTAATGCTTGGATTTTGGTCTCTTTAGTCTCTTCTGGTCCTTCATACCCTAGAACCAACTCAGTCCACATTTCTTGTGCGGTGTTGCACTTGATGATGAACTTCATAATGTTCTTGGGTAGGCAAGAGACTATTATACTTTTAAGTCTCTTGTCCTGGTTAGCTAGACGTCTATCAGCGGGAGACCATTGCTTAACAGGTTTCTTAATGGGTCTCTCTGGTTTAGAGGAAATGGCCAGTGGTACATAAGGACCATTTTCTAAGATTTCAAACAAGAGGGGTTCTAGACCATCTAAGTATATAAGAAATTCACTTTTCCAACTTGAGAAATCTTCTTCATCAAACGCTGGAACATTAGACACATGTGACCCTCCACGATTATCAAGAAGTTGTGGAAGATCATCCTCATTTACACCAGTGCTTACAACAGGTGTAGGCATGGTAGTAGATGTGGTGGCTGGTGCGTTTGTTGAAGTATTTGCTTGGTTAGATTGACCAAACGGTGGTGGGATGGGTGGCATAGTTTCAGTCATATTTGGATCTTGATTTTAAAAACTAGAACGGTTTTTAGAAAAGTTTTATAAATCAAACCGCTCTGATACAAATGAAAGTCCCAAAATACAACTATTGTTGAAACTAAGTCACGAAAAACAATAACACACAATAGAAATACTTTTCAAACGAGTAATGCTTTATTAACTATTATCAACAAAGTATTACAAAGTGTTATGAATACACCTGTTGAATAACAACAAGAAATGAACCCTAGAACAAGTAAACTTGATTCGAGACTCAAGTTTACAAGAGAACCAATGAGTCGCTGATGGACAGCTGAGGGCTCAGTGGTTCCAGTGGGAGAAAGAACTTAGATTAAGATTCCAAGCACAAGGGTTGAATCTTAACTTCTTTCTCATCCCAATTTATAGTGGTACGAGGTTGTATCCTTAGTGGGAGTAGTTGATACGTGTCATCTTCTGAGTGGAAGAGTACAACGTATTAAATGCATGTCCAAATCAAGATATGCCTTTAACTACTTTAGGTGAACAGTTCTGCCAACTGTTTACCTTTGTCCCACTAGGTCGTACTAGGCATTGACTTGAATCTCTTGTTTTGTCCCGCTCAAAACACTTGCAAGATTCTCCCGCCTAAACTATAAAGGGTTGGATAAGCTTTGCTTAATCCAAGTCTCTAGGGTTCCTAAGTGATCTCTGGGTGTTGTCAACTCAGAGATCCCTGAACACCGGTGCATTCCTTTGACATCCCAGCTATCCATAATCGCTGGTGAGTCTGACTTCAGATTGTCTTCGACTTCTCTAACGTTGTCTTTGACTTGAATGATCCTGGTGTGTCAGCTGAGGCTTTGCCTTCCACTGGTCTAGTCTCTGTCGCTGGTCTTCTCAGCGACCTTTAAACACTTAGTCTAATTTAAACAAATCTAGACAGGGCCATAGTTAAAACTTTCATTGGCCCAACATATACAACTAGGCCAAAATAGATTAAAAATTTTGAAAAAAGCCGAAAATTTTGATTTTCCAGTTAAAATGAGGACAAATTCATGGAAAAGCCGACTTACTTCGATAGAAGTCCCCCTACAATTGATATAAACATTGTCCTCAATGTTTAAGCATGTGGGAGTAAACTCCCCTACACTTAGGACATTGTGCACGTTGTTTAAATCTTGTTAAGGAAAGGACAACTATAGTGATTTCAATGTGAACATATAAGATATGAAATATTGAATCACGACAGTTTAGGATTGAACCGGGAAGACGGGTACACGGGATCACGGTTCGTCAAATGTCATCAAAAGTGCTCTTTGAAGCATTAATCCATGCACATCATAAGAAACAAGACAACAAACACATACGGGGCTCCCCTACACTTTTTATGAAAAACATAAAAAAGGATAGATCAACGGGTTGCCTCCCGAGAAGCGCTTGTTTTTGTTAACCGAGTCACGAGCCTGACTCGACCCATAACTAATTCAAGGGAAACGTGGTGAGGGATGGAGTCATATCATGAGAGATGTCCTCACCAAAGTACAGCTTCACACGCTGGCCATTCACTTTAAAGTTAGGCCCATTTGGTTGAGAAAGCTCAATGGTGCCATAAGGGAATACTTTGGCGACGGTGAATGGACCAGACCAACGGGTCTTCAGCTTTCCCGAGAAGATCTTCAACCGAGAGTTAAAGAGTAAGACTTGATCACCGATGTGGAACTCCCGGTTCTTAATCCTTGCATCATGAAGGATCTTGATCTTCTCCTTGTAGATCAACCTATATTTTATATAGTCGATAAGAATGTAATAGGTCATCTTAGTCGTTAAAGGTCTTGTATTGTAATAGGTTAGTCCGGTTAACCGGGCTTGGACTTTAAGCTAATATTGCATAAGTTAGGGGCGTAAGCCCAATCAAAACCAAGCCTGGCCTAAGGAAACTAAACCCATGGCCCAAATGCCAAGGGTATATATACCCTCTTCCATGTGTGGAAGAGGGTGTTGGTTACCATTTTAATTTCTCTCACTAGTAATAGTTTAACCTTCCAAAATCTCTCTAGTTTCTCTCTCTACTTTTCTTCTCCTTCTCTCTCTAGAATCTTGTGTTATGGATTAAGTGGGAATAACACTTTAGTACCTTGAGAGTATGTACTGCTTGTAAGTCCTCCGGCGGTATTTTGAAAGTAAGTACCGCTACTTGATCCACTAGCGGTATTTTGAAAGTAATTACCGCCATTACCTTCTGACACAAATGCCAAGTTAGACTTTGTTGTTGCTGCTCCTTTGGTCACCTCAACGCCTTTAACATCCATCTCATAAGCTCTAAGATTGTTATAAAGATGATCAAAATGAATTGTATCCAGATCATCCCTTGTGATGAAGTGCATAGCCATTGCTTTCCATTCTTGTGGTACACTCCTTAAGAATTTTAGATTAGCTTATTCATTAGGAATTATCAGTCCATAAACTGCCAATTGAATGAACAGCTTGCTGAACCTTCCAAAGCCACCATGGATTCCTTCAACACTGGAAATTGAGAAGTTATCAAATTCTTGTTTCAAAACAATCTTCTTCATCTTCTTAGATTTGTCATTGCCTCCAAATCTAAGTTTGATGGCATTCCACATAACCTTTGCATCCTTGTAGTGATGAAAGCTAGGTAAGATGTCTTCTGAAAGTGCCATAGCCAAAGCAGTTCTGGCCTTTATTTCTCTGATCTCTGCTTGTACCTCTTTAGCAGTCATATTAGGTAAAGCATAGCATGTACCATCAAGTAACCAATGCAACTTCTTAGGTGTATCCTCATTCTTGATAACCTGCCACAGAGTATGATCTTTTTGATTCAAGTAATGTTCCATCTGCATAGCCCACGTCTCATAGTTATCCCCTTTGAGAACTGGGAGTTTGACAGTAGAGAGAGTATGGGAAGGTGTTGTAGTTGAAGAAGTAACTACAACACCTATGGCTTGAACACCTTGTGGTGGTGCAGGATGCACAACTTGAGGCTATCCCTGTGGTATTGGATCAGGATCTGGAATGTCTTCCAAGTGAGGGTCATTACTAGGTTGAGACATTGAATTTTTGTTTGAGTGGGGATGTTTTGGGTTGTGTTCTTCTTAATCAGAGTTTCTCAACAAGCTCTGATACCACTTGTTGACCCCTTTGATTAGATCTATATTCTGTTAAGAATTAGTATAATAGTTTTTAATCAAACTAAAACACTTTGAGAACTCTTACTCAACTAAATAAGTTATGCGGAATCTAACTTATAAAGCATAAAAGAACAAAATTAGTTTTAACTATTCGATTCTCTTATTAGACTTTAATGAGGTACATGAATGTCATCGTACCTATGTTCCTTTTATAGAATAAGGAACCCTAGAAACCTTAGAATATTCTATAAACATAAGTATATCAAAAACGATATACTATCAATATTCTAACTATTAAGTATATCACATAAGATATACTTAACTATAACTATGACATATCTTATACAAAGATATATTTGTCCTAACCAATATAGCAGTACTTGTACTTAAACCTAACCGTTCTTGTTATGTACCAAGTTAACACTAACGGTACTTGCTAACACTAACAATACTTGGTACTTTACAAATAATTCCCAATAGTTTTTATTATGGCTTTGGTCTTGCCCTTGTCTTTTATTTAACCTCGCCATGAGGTGTTTATTATGACTTGACGTATATCCTCACGCTAAGACGAATTTTGGATCTTTAAGGCTTCAAGATTTAAGACATTCACTTTCAATAACAATACTTGGTACATTACAAATAATTCCCAACAGTGTTCATTATCGCTTTGGTCTTGTCCTTGTCTTTTATTTAACCTCGCCATGAGGTATTTATTATGACTTGAGGTATATCCTCACGCTAAGGCTAATTTTTCGGCCTTGTGAGCTTGAAATTTTTTTTGATTTAGGTGAATAGGAAATTAAAAATTATTATTGGGGAAGCCTTTGATTATTCGGGTGCCAATACGTCAAAACCATGACGTTGAATAATACTTAATGTTTTCCCAATTTAATTACATGGAACCTACTAGAATCAGTTAGAAACCAACAATAGAGACTAAACCGCTAAGTCAATATTTATTAAAAATTTAAATATATAAGCGAGGGAGAATAAGAAAATAATTAGGATACATGAGTTTTTAAAAGAATAGGAGTACTCTACGTTCATCATAGTAACTTATAATTAACGTTGTTATTTCTCGTCCTAAATTTAATGAGACTTAGCCTAATAAGTTAAGGAATCGAAGCTAAGTGCTCAACATGTACGGTCGAGTATAAAATTACTCTTATTCTCACCATCGGAAAACCTACATTCGTGTCTTAAACACTTATGAGAAACAAGTAAATTTTAAAATCTGGCCATTTTTAGCCTTATTTGCAACAAAACGATAACAAAAAGATGAAAATTAGATTTTTTGATGACGTAAGCAAGGTAAAGTATCTATTCACCCCCCCCATACTAAAACTAAACATTGTCCTCAATGTTTCGAGTCTAAGGGTGAAACACCCCCATACTAGAGACGAAAAGTCGAATGCTTAATATCGAGCATAGAAAGGGTCAAACGAATAATCTAAAAGTCGTTTACGAATTATCCTAAAAGATAAACATTAGAACGTAAAAGGATAACAACGGATATCGGAATCTTCAAAGCAACGATCGAAGCTCGAGTGATACGTAAAACGAACACGAGAGGCTTCAATGATGACAATGATTCCTAAAATCACAATCATAAACAACCACTAAACAAAGGTTAGAAGAGCACAAGTCTCCGTATTGCACTATTTGAAAGCAAAAATATTTACAAGGATAAGAACGGGATTTCCGCTACGAGGCACCTCGTTTTTGATAACCAAGTCAGGAGCTCGACTCGAATCCCCAAAAATGTGATCATTTATGGATTATCATGGTTTGGTCATTTTTTGTGGGGCTTACATGATTAACAAGGCCCAAAAGTACGTGGAGTACTTAAAAATCCGATATTCGTATATCGGGGTCGAAGATGGCGTCTTCGTTTTCGGATGAAAGACGAAACAATGCTACTGCAACACGTACCAAGACCCCAAGGGGGTAGAAGAAAATAGACAGAAGATAGAAGGGTGGGTCAATGGGTGTTCTAAAAACACTTTGAGCTACTCGAGGTAGACTCACAGCAAGCAAATAGATATACTTTCCGTTTATTGCATCGGTGGAAGACAAAGATTTCCCTAAAAATGTGATTCTGAAATCGAATATCTCGTCCTCGGTGGTAAAGTGTGAAGAAACATAAGGGGCTTCACCTACACTAAAACCACACAAAGCATCGTCAAAAGAAGTAGACGAGCTTGTAGTACTCAAAACACGCGGTGATGATGGAGTTAACAAGGTACGAACATCATTCAAATTAAATTCAAAATCTTTTCCTTTTTCCTGCTTAAACTCTTGATGAACACCCGATTTAATTATGTCAAAAATATTTGGCGTTTCTAAGACGAAATTAGGCACACTAAAAATTCTCACATTTAAGTCGTGGTTGGGGGAGGTGGATTGTATAAATTCTCAAAAAGTTGATCAACAATTAACACCGCCCCCTCGGGGTCTACATAAACATCATCCTCAAGATCGTTAATCTCATGATTTCTTCATCGTAGATTGGTTCGTCAAACCAAGGTTTTTCGTTCCCCTCGTGAATGATTTTAGAAACTCTCTAGAAGAGATCACGATCAAGCACAAAACCATCATTCTTTGGTGGGGATTGTTGATAAGTTAAATCCTCACGAATGTGGTAAACGTGATGAGACTGTATTTATACATAGTCTCATCGTCCAAAACGGGCTTAAAACGGTTAAATATATCGTAAAATACCAGAAAATATACTTTTATTCGTTTGTTGTATGTTTTAGGTATGGATATCAAGAAAATGACAAAAAAAGATCACAAGAATCAATAAAAAACGAACACGGGAAATGAGCACACAATGAACTAGACCCAAATGTTGAATTTTCCAAAAAGACCCTTGAAGAATTGAAGATTGTCAAGTTTGGTCCCTCAAGAATTGAAGAATTACACTTTATACCCCTAAGAATCTAAAAAATACATAAGGGGTCCCTAAAGTTTGATTACTTTACAAGTCCAACCCTTGAATTTTGAAGAAGGACAATACAAGTCCTCCAATGTTACTAAGGACTCATGGTGCAATTGTAAGAAGGACTAACATTGAGAAGCTCAAAGGACAAATGCAAATCTTTACAAATGGACAGTTAACAAAGGGGGGTCGTTCCTGCCAAAAGACTAATCTTATAACCTAAAACTATGAAACATCCAAACATAACCCTACCAATCCCCATCTTACACATCATCATCCCCACCCATGTCACCTGCCATGTCACCCACAACCCACTAACCATCTAATAGTGTAGAATATTGGTAATCTTTGATCTTAGATCTAAGTTGATGTTTCTAGAGAGAGAGAAAGTTAAAGATAAAATGTGTATTATTATGAGAAAAGTGAAACAACCAACACTATCTCCATCAAAGGAGAGGGTTTATATACCCAAGTCCATAAATGGACTTGGGCCACCGGCCCATGAGATGCTCATGGGTCAGGGTTTCTTAAACTATTACAAATATTATACTACGAGCCCATAACTATATTGTTTGAGTGTCAGAGACTTTATAATAGTAAAAACGTATTTCCAACAATCTCCCCTAAGGGAGGTCACTCCAAATTACAAAGTCTTAAATCTAGCATACTATATCTTCGTTCTTGTGCTCGTAGTCTACTTTCTCTTTTCTTCTTTTCTTTTCTTCATTGTTGTGAATATGTGTTGATAATCATTAGGCTTTGGCTTAGAGCATGTTCTTTTGGCCTTTCACCTACGATCTTTACCTTCTTGTGATGCTTGCCTCCTCGTGACTTCATGTCCCATACACCAATACTTAGTTAAATTCTTGAAAGTTTTAGAGTTGATACAACAGAAGACTTTAGGTTGAACTTTCTTGAATTTTGTTAAAGTATTTGATGCAGAAAGTATGAGTATGTGAGGACGAATTCAACTGGTACACCGCAACGCCATCGTCTTTGAATACGACAACATAATAAGACACGAATAAAATGGCTTTGACATTTTATTCTAATTCGGTAGCATTTTACCTCGGTCGGTGAAGACCATTGGACGATATTAGATATCGTACTTGTGACAGGTAGATTTTAATTAAAATTCTCCTTCACAAGATTTCGCGAGTAAACCTGCTCTCTTTATTCGACCGTCCAAAGCTGACTACGAAAATAAAGAGTGAATCATTTGGATAATAAAATCCTCATGATTGAAGCCGTCAATTCATAAACCTGGAACAAGTGAATTTCAATTAATATTTCCACCATCGTTGCTTTCTAGTTGTCACGAGCTTGATTCTAATAGAATCTTGCTTGTCACCGGTTCTGTTTAATGTTTACAATGGAAGGATTTCCACTCGTCACTATGAACACTTAAGAGTGTCACTCTGAGTGTTCTGGCAAGATCACTTAGATTTTGTGTAGAGGCCCTGTAACAAGTTTGAGTTCAATAAAGAACAAAACCATTATTTCTTTCCAGTTATCACAAGATTTGTTCTAAAGGAATTGCAGTTGTCACCTACCATGAGTTTGTTTGATGTTGGCTCAAGCAGGATTTTCATTTTCATTGTAATACTTTCATATCACTCAGATGTTCTGTCAATATAAAAATAACATTGCGTAGGACTCATAAAATCTTTTTTACTTTTCACAGTGTGTGAAGAAGCAAGGAATAAATGACAAATGTCCTAATGAGACTTTTGATGATCTCCTGGCTCTAGAATCTATAGTGCATTTTGATTTGCTGAGCAGAGGCTGGAGAGGATTGCCACCTTTTTAATATCAATTTATTCGGAGTGAATAAGTCGATAGATAATGTGTTGAACTCCGTGACAACAAATATCTTTTGACAGATATTTGAGTTAGTTGGGGGTTGTGCATTGCATCACTGGGTTCATGATGTCTTATTGTCTTCAAGATGTGTTGACCCGGTTTCTGCCTAAGTTGTAAGGAGGGCTTCTTTCTTTTCACCCTTTGTAACACCCCATTTTGGTAAATGGAATGTCACGCGTGATTATGGCGTGTCATCAAAGCATACAAGGTAAATGTCTTAAAAACATTAAATGACCATGAAAGGAAATACTGGAAACAAACATCGTTATCCTAAGTATAACGTCATCACACACAAACATAAGTACTGTAAAGGAAAAGGACTAAACAATGTTCAAAGAAATAAGTAGCAAAATGTATGATGAAATGCATAAAGTAGAGAAGGCTAGATAGCTTCCAATCCATATGTACGTACGCTTAAAGTCTACAAGCACCCTTGAGTACCTGCCGATTGGGAACATGAAAGGAAAACGGCTGAGCATAACGCTCAGTGCACGGATATACAAGCAAAGTATGGAATAACATAAGCATAAAGACTAATAGCAGCGGAAAAGTATGAGTCCTAAGTAACCTAGAATCATGGTCATAAAATGGTTTTATAGTTTGAAAAGACTTATGTTTCTATGTAAAATTTGTAATAATTAGCCAATAGCCCATATAGGTCATGAGGTTCCACCGTGCATGAATACTTGGAGGGGAGACGTCGTCATGTAATTTGAGTGGTTGCCTCTAATTAAATAGTCTGGGTAGGAGGGATCGACTCCTAGTGAAGGATGCAAGGCACACATCGCATTCACTCTAGTATTACTGGTAAACATGTAATTAGGATGCACCCATACGCCCCACATGATAATACAATATAATGGCCAAAACTGTAAAGGGATGCCACGAGCAATCACTTCGCCGTGGGGAAGTCATAACACTGGTGCCTCCAGTGTTATGGTTATGGTACCTCCATAACTAGGTGACACTAGGCATGCATGTATATGGCTTAGGCTCTTAACTAACATAAGTAATTGATCAAAACCCACTATGTTTCCACCTCACTTATCCACTAAACCCGCTTATAACTAATTTTAATTAGTTATTTAAAGTGGCGGTTAACACATAATTTAAACACAAAACAAGATCAAAACACTACTGTTTAAACATGAACACAATTTGGGCTTTATTCATCACTTGAAATTAGGCCTTAATCTTTTCCAGATTTAAGATTAAGGTCATACTAATCATAACCCAACCCATAAATCTGCCACCTCATCACTCCTATGGTCACATGTTAACTCCCCTGCTACACTTTAGGGAAGAAGTCAAGAATTGGTAGTGAATCAACGACCCACAACCCCTGCTTCATTTTTAAGCATACTTGGACGAATGAGATCAATAAATAACAAAGACTTGTCACATGTATCAGCTCCAAGTCCAAATTCAGTCAACACATATTCAAAATTCCAGGGCAATTCAGGCACTTAACCAACTAGGTTTTCTAATTTTTTATTCAGCATTTTAGTTCACTTGTAGCCTATATAAAGGCATTTAGGTTTTATCTTTCACTTTGTTCTTGGTTTTCCTTTGGTCAAAAATCTGTAAATAATTTTTTCAAGAGAATGAAAAATGTTTGAACTTTGTGACGAATTCCAAGCACCATTTTACTTTCTTGTTATTGTTTAATGTTATGAGTTTGTGTTTTTGAAGTTTCAATGTTTGGTTTGAAGTTTATGCAAGTGTTTTCAAGAGTTTTAAAAAATATGTGATTTTTCCAAGATTTGGTACAAACACTTGAGGTTTTTGGATCATAAGTTGATCATAGCACCCTAATAAGAATCTTATCAATGTGTAGTGAAGCTTGTGGTTTGGGAAGATTCAAGGAGTGGGGTACAAAGTTGGAAAGAATCAACCTATTTTCATTTTTTTATATAACTGTTATTCTTGACCTTGTTTGATCTTAGCAAGGTGTTTTGTTGGAAGCTTGTGGTTGTTAAGCTACCACATAAGCTGTAAAATTCATGAGTGTCAATGTACATTCAGGAGGTTTGTCATATTCTCTTGAAAAATCTGTTATAAAAGTGGTTCTAAGTGATTTTTTGTATCTGCTAGTGTATGTGTGTTCTTATGCATGTAAACTGGTTCTTAGTTCATTCATTTGTTGTTATGATGCTTGTCTATGTGTTTCATGGTCTGAAATATACTTTTTCTTTGTTAAATCTTGATT
The DNA here is from genome assembly GCA_025667525.1 of Glebionis coronaria. NCBI lineage: Eukaryota > Viridiplantae > Streptophyta > Magnoliopsida > Asterales > Asteraceae > Glebionis > Glebionis coronaria. The sequence continues at coordinate 338,521,271 of CM046881.1, read as the reverse complement.
TATAAAGTTAAAGGACTGTTTAGGACTACTGTTTTATGATTTTCATGTTAGTTTGAGTAAGTGTTTTGGGGTCTTTTGTGTTTAAATCTGATATTAGGGTATATTAGAGTAACGCCATCGTCTTTGAATACGACAACATAATAAGACACGAATAAAATGGCTTTGACATTTTATTCTAATTCGGTAGCATTTTACCTCGGTCGGTGAAGACCATTGGACGATATTAGATATCGTACTTGTGACAGGTAGATTTTAATTAAAAATCTCCTTCACAAGATTTCGCGAGTAAACCTGCTCTCTTTATTCGACCGTCCAAAGCTGACTACGAAAATAAAGAGTGAATCATTTGGATAATAAAATCCTCATGATTGAAGCCGTCAATTCATAAACCTGGAACAAGTGAATTTCAATTAATATTTCCACCATCGTTGCTTTCTAGTTGTCACGAGCTTGATTCTAATAGAATCTTGCTTGTCACCGGTTCTGTTTAATGTTTACAATGGAAGGATTTCCACTCGTCACTATGAACACTTAAGAGTGTCACTCTGAGTGTTCTGGCAAGATCACTTAGATTTTGTGTAGAGGCCCTGTAACAAGTTTGAGTTCAATAAAGAACAAAACCATTATTTCTTTCCAGTTATCACAAGATTTGTTCTAAAGGAATTGCAGTTGTCACCTACCATGAGTTTGTTTGATGTTGGCTCAAGCAGGATTTTCATTTTCATTGTAATACTTTCATATCACTCAGATGTTCTGTCAATATAAAAATAACATTGCGTAGGACTCATAAAATCTTTTTTACTTTTCACAGTGTGTGAAGAAGCAAGGAATAAATGACAAATGTCCTAATGAGACTTTTGATGATCTCCTGGCTCTAGAATCTATAGTGCATTTTGATTTGCTGAGCAGAGGCTGGAGAGGATTGCCACCTTTTTAATATCAATTTATTCGGAGTGAATAAGTCGATAGATAATGTGTTGAACTCCGTGACATTAAAACAAATATCTTTTGACAGATATTTGAGTTAGTTGGGGGTTGTGCATTGCATCACTGGGTTCATGATGTCTTATTGTCTTCAAGATGTGTTGACCCGATTTCTGCCTATGTTGTAAAGAGGGCTTCTTTCTTTTCACCCTTTGTAACACCCCATTTTGGTAAATGGAATGTCACGCGTGATTATGGCGTGTCATCAAAGCATACAAGGTAAATGTCTTAAAAACATTAAATGACCATGAAAGGAAATACTGGAAACAAACATCGTTATCCCAAGTATAACGTCATCACACACAAACATAAGTACTGTAAAGGAAAAGGACTAAACAATGTTCAAAGAAATAAGTAGCAAAATGTATGATGAAATGCATAAAGTAGAGAAGGCTAGATAGCTTCCAATCCATATGTACGTACGCTTAAAGTCTACAAGCGCCCTTGAGTACCTGCCGATTGGGAACATGAAAGGAAAACGGCTGAGCATAACGCTCAGTGCACGGATATACAAGCAAAGTATGGAATAACATAAGCATAAAGACTAATAGCAGCGGAAAAGTATGAGTCCTAAGTAACCTAGAATCATGGTCATAAAATGGTTTTATAGTTTGAAAAGACTTATGTTTCTATGTAAAATTTGTATTAATTAGCCAATAGCCCATATAGGTCATGAGGTTCCACCGTGCATGAATACTTGGAGGGGAGACGTCGTCATGTAATTTGAGTGGTTGCCTCTAATTAAATAGTCTGGGTAGGAGGGATCGACTCCTAGTGAAGGATGCAAGGCACACATCGCATTCACTCTAGTATTACTGGTAAACATGTAATTAGGATGCACCCATACGCCCCACATGATAATACAATATAATGGCCAAAACTTTAAAGGGATGCCACGAGCAATCACTTCGCCGTGGGGAAGTCATAACACTGGTGCCTCCAGTGTTATGGTTATGGTACCTCCATAACTAGGTGACACTAGGCATGCATGTATATGGCTTAGGCTCTTAACTAACATAAGTAATTGATCAAAACCCACTATGTTTCCACCTCACTTATCCACTAAACCTGCTTATAACTAATTTTAATTAGTTATTTAAAGTGGCGGTTAACACATAATTTAAACACAAAACAAGATCAAAACACTACTGTTTAAACATGAACACAATTTGGGCTTTATCCATCACTTGAAATTAGGCCTTAATCTTTTCCAGATTTAAGATTAAGGTCATACTAATCATAACCCAACCCATAAATCTGCCACCTCATCACTCCTATGGTCACATGTTAACTCCCCTGCTACACTTTAGGGAAGAAGTCAAGAATTGGTAGTGAATCAACGACCCACAACCCCTGCTTCATTTTTAAGCATACTTGGACGAATGAGATCAATAAACAACAAAGACTTGTCACATGTATCAGCTCCAAGTCCAAATTCAGTCAACACATATTCAAAATTCCAGGGCAATTCAGGCACTTAACCAACTAGGTTTTCTAATTTTTTATTCAGCATTTTAGTTCACTTGTAGCCTATATAAAGGCATTTAGGTTTTATCTTTCACTTTGTTCTTGGTTTTCCTTTGGTCAAAAATCTGTAAATAATTTTTTCAAGAGAATGAAAAATGTTTGAACTTTGTGACGAATTCCAAGCACCATTTTACTTTCTTGTTATTGTTTAATGTTATGAGTTTGTGTTTTTGAAGTTTCAATGTTTGGTTTGAAGTTTATGCAAGTGTTTTCAAAAGTTTTAAAAAATATGTGATTTTTCCAAGATTTGGTACAAACACTTGAGGTTTTTGGATCATAAGTTGATCATAGCACCCTAATAAGAATCTTATCAATGTGTAGTGAAGCTTGTGGTTTGGGAAGATTCAAGGAGTGGGGTACAAAGTTGGAAAGAATCAACCTATTTTCATTTTTTTATATAACTGTTATTCTTGACCTTGTTTGATCTTAGCAAGGTGTTTTGTTGGAAGCTTGTGGTTGTTAAGCTACCACATAAGCTGTAAAATTCATGAGTGTCAATGTACATTCAGGAGGTTTGTCATATTCTCTTGAAAAATCTGTTATAAAAGTGGTTCTAAGTGATTTTTTTTGTATCTGCTAGTGTATGTGTGTTCTTATGCATGTAAACTGGTTCTTAGTTCATTCATTTGTTGTTATGATGCTTGTCTATGTGTTTCATGGTCTGAAATATACTTTTTCTTTGTTAAATCTTGATTTATAAAGTTAAAGGACTGTTTAGGACTACTGTTTTATGATTTTCATGTTAGTTTGAGTAAGTGTTTTGGGGTCTTTTGTGTTTAAATCTGATATTAGGGTATATTAGAGTAAAAATCTACAAGTCTTGTGCTTTCCAACATCAAATCTGAATCTTGGTCTATCTAGCTTGTTTTAGGAAATTTTGGACTGAAACTTTGTGAAAACCTAGTATGCATGGGTGACTAGGGTAAATAAGTGCTAAAACAAAGTTTGTGTAAGCTGTTAAGTAGATTTGAGGGTTTGAAATTGGATTTGTGGTCATGTAGTTCAGCAATAGGTCACTTTGTGTTCATCTATGTTCATCAGTAACTCACTTAGGTTCATAACTAGCTCAAATCTTTAAGCCATTGCATGAAACGAGTTTGTTTGTGTTCACTTGAGTTGATTTAAGTTGTTGTATGCATTTGGTAAACTTTGGTTGGCTTATTTTTACTCTAACTGCTTTTTAATCACCAGATCTGCTTATTATGATGTCTGTATCATGTAGGTATACCGTTTGATTAAACTGTACTAATTGGCCTATTGAATTTGTGTTTTTCTGCTTGATTGTGACTCCCTACAACTCACTGGTTGTAGGGGTGCCTTGATTGTCCAAAGAAACCAACTAAATCTCTCTAAAAAGCTAAACAAAAAAGTCAAGCAGTAGGAACCCTTTCCCACTGCTGCTAGCCACTGCTAGTGTTAATTGGTCAACAACTTATTAATAAGCTATTCTAGCTTATTCTATTGTGAAACAACTTATTTTTTGTGATATAACTTATTATTTTTATCTTATAAGTAAGTTTTGAAGTTTACAGCTTTTGGTATTAGCTTTTGACTAGAAAACGACTATATTGTCTTTTTCAAAAACAGCTTATTGCTTTTTCCAGCTTATCGAGTGTGCTTATTTGAAAACTTTTTGTTGATTAAGCTTAGTTTTGTCATTTAAAACCTTTTGCAACTTGAATCAGCTCTTGAAGTGGTCTAGAACTCAAAAACGACTATTTTGTCGTTTTCTATAGAGAGTTTTGGCTTATTCCAGGCTTATTTCTTGAGCTTTTTCAAAAACTATATTTACAAACAGCTTTATAATCTCAAAAGAAGGATTTGTGTCAAATTTCAGCTTATGACATTAGATTATGGCTTAATGGGCCAAAAAGCCCATTAAGCTGTTTTCTATTAAGTTGTGATAAGCACTGATTCAGCTTTTGGGCCTTTAGAGTTTTGTGTTTAAAATTGAATTTTAAGCTTATCTGGATGTTTTGGGCTTATTTAGTAAACATTTTTCTTATTGGTCCTAAAAAGCCCATTTAGCAATCTGTTTTCACTTTTTGCCCATTTGGAGGCCCAATAGGGGTATTTAGGTCATTTTACTTTCATTTCTTGTTTTATTAAGTTAAAATAAAGTATTTTGTAACTTTTTAGAATTTTTTATTGATGAAACTGCTTTTATACATAGTCTCATCGTCCAAAAAGGGCTTTAAATTCATAAAATATCATCAAAATACCCAAATATATGCTTGTGTTTGTTACTTGTGTATTTTAGGTACGGATATTGAATAATAACAAAAGATCACAAAGAACATGCAAAACCGAACACGGGAAACAAAGCCACACAATGAACCGGACCCAAGTGATGATTTTCCAAGAATAAACCTTGAAGATTTGAAGATTATACAAGAAGGGTCCTCTAATATTGAAGAATTGACACTTTAAACCCTTGTATATCCATAATTACAAGTTTGATCCTTGAAGTTTGTCAAAATTGCAAAAAGGACCCTCCACTTTGAAGGATTGGCAAGTTTAGTCCCTCATCAAAACTAAATTGTCAATATTAGTCCTCCTCAAAGTCAAACATACCATGAAGGCCTTCAAGTTACAAGAAATTACAAGTTTGGTCCATTAAAAATGTCAAATTACCAAAAGGACCCCTGACTTTGAAGAAATGGCAAAAATGGTCCCTCATAAATGTTGATTTGTCAAAATCAGTCCTCCAAGAAGTCAACAAGACAAATCAAGACCATTATCAATGAAGAAAATGCCAAAACAGCCCTTCAAGAATCAACAAATGGCAAGAAATACCCCTGAAAATACTTTACAAAACTATTTGGGGCAAAAGTGTGAAGTTGGAAACTTCAAATACAAAGGAAATCTGAATTGTGCATGTTTAAACCAAAGTAGAAAGTAAAGAAGAAATGAATGGTTTAAATTGGCAGACAGCCAAACTTACCTAGACCAACCAGCTTATGCCACCTCACCCCACTCACATTTTCCACCAATCACCACCCTCCCTTTTGCCACCTCAAATCCCACCCAAATCCGGTTATAACTAATTTTTATTAGTTAATTAAAGTGGCGCCTAACATGTTTTCAAATCTTAAACTGGATTAAAACCTCAACTATTCACCAAGAACACAAATTGGGCTTTTCTTAATCCTTGTGAATTAAACCTTAATCACCTCCAGAATTATGATTAAAGGTTTGCTAATCATAACCCACATCTTAAACAAGACACCTCATCAACCAAAGTGTCACATGATGAGTCCCCTGCTACAAAGGATGAGGAAGAAGCCAAAAGTTTCCAGTAAATCCAACGCTCCACAAGTAGCTTACATCCTAAGCTTATTTTGGACCCTTTGATCACAATTCACCTTTGCCAACTCACAAAACCAGCCAAGAACAAGTCACATGATTCTCATATATTCAAACCCTCAAGGGGCATTTTTGGGACTTCACCAGCAATTAGGGTTACGTTTTTCTGCTTTCTAGTTGTTCATGTAGCCTATTTAAAGGCATTAGTTTACAACATTTAGCCTTGTTGTCAGTTTTACTTTGTCAAGCCTTATAAAGCCATTTTCTGAAATTTATAAGATTGTGGTATTGTGTTGTGATTGAAAACTGAGTTCCATTGATTATTATTGTGTTAAGTAGTTGTATTGTCACGTTTTTGTACTTAAACAAAACCTTGAACAAGTCCAAGATAGCCTATAAGCCTGTGAGTCCCTTTGTTCTTGTTGAAGTCAAGAATCTGGCTTGTGCTTGGGTGAGGATTGTTCATTGAGGTGTTTCTTTGAGTGACATAAGTCACAATAAACTAGCTTGAAAAATATTGGAAGTTGGTATACGTTTTTATTTCAAAATTCATTCAAGTGTTTTGCTAAGTGCTTGTGGTTCAACAGCTTGCTTATTTGAGCTTAAGGGTGATCATAGCCTCCTAATCTTGGTTGATTAAGGGGTGATGAGGCCTTAAGGGAAGATTCAGGCCTTGTGGGAACCTAAGTCTTGCATAGACTTGACCCTTTGTCACCTATTTTACTCTATTTGTGCTAATCTAGCTCAAGCCTTTGGCTAGGCTTGTTTGTTGTTCTTAGAAGGGGGAAGCTGGTGCTTGTTATTGCTAGCACCTCAGCTATTTGATTCCAAAGTGTGGATGTACATCTTGGAGGTTTGTATTCTCAAATTTTCATCTTTCTGATTAATATTTGATATTTATGTGATTTTGTGATTTTGCTGGTATAAATGTGTTTTTATGCCTAAAAATTGGTTCATGATTCACTTGTGGTATGTTATGATGCTAAACTGGGCTTAAATCAATCTTGAGAAGACTTTTACTTTGTTAAAATTGAGTTTAAAAGGTTAAAAGGGTGTTTGGGATTGACTGTTGGTTCAAGTTTATGTAATTTAGAGTTGGTATTTGAGTGTTATTTGAGTTGTTATCTGTTATTGAGGTATTTGTGTTCTGATATATGGAAATTTTGTGCCTTGAATCACTAAATCAAACAAGTGGCCATAAAATCTTGAAAATTTGTTGTTTTCTTCTGAAATCTTGTGCACACCTAGTTTTCATGTTAGCCTAGGGCTAACAAGTGTTAAATCATTGTTAATACAACCTATATGATAGATCTGAGGCTTTGAATTTGGATTTTGTGTCAAGTAGATCGACAAACTTTGTTCTTATGTTCATCATTGTTCATCAGTAACTGAATGTGCTTGGATCTTGTTCATTTGTTGGATTTGATGGATGAAATGTGTTAATATGTGTTACTTTAATTCATATTGAGCTTGTGTATGCATTTGGTGGTTTGTGGTTAGCTTATTCTAGCTTAAAAGTAGCTTATAACTACCAGATCTGCTTATTACTTGTCTGGAACACATCTGAGCAAAGATTGAATTAACTGCACTGATTGTCTGGGTGATTTTGTGATTATTTGCTTGTTATTGACTCCTTGTGATTCACTGATCACAAGGGTGCCTTGATTGTCCAAAAACCAAGTAAAACTCTCTAAAAATCCAAGTCAAAAAGTCAAGGCAGTGGGAACTCCTTTCCCCTGCTTCTAGCCACTGCTAGTTATATTTTGTGTTCAGCTTATTAATAAGTCATTTTAGCTTATTCCAATGTGCAACAACTTATTTTTTGTAATAGGTCTTAATATTTTGAGCATATAAGTGATTCTAGAAGATTACAGCTTTTGGTTTTAAGTTTTTGTAATAGGTCTTAATATTTTGAGCTTATTGCTTATTTCAGCTTATTAAGTGTGCTTATTGGAAATATTTTTGTTGATTAAGCTTAGTTAAGCCATTTGTGACTTATTGCAACTTGAATCAGCTCTTGAATAGTCTAGAACTCAAAAACGACTATTTTGTCGTTTTGTGAAGAGGGCTTTGGCTTATTTCAGGCTTATTCCTTGAGCTTATTTCAAATTTCTTTTTGCAAATAGCTTAATTAGGTCAAGAGAAGGACGTGGGTAAAATCTTAGCTTATGGCATCAGCTTATAGCTTAATGGGCCAAAAAGCCCATTAAGAATAAGCTGTTTTGAAATAAGCTAGCTTAAGCTCATTTTTAGCTTTTGGGCCTTTGGAAAATTGTGTTTAAAATCATATTTTAAGCTTGACTGGAGCTTTTGGGCCATTTCTGATAACTTTTTCTTATTGGGCCCAATATTAAGCCCATTAAGGATCTGTTTGGGTATTTGGCCCATTTGAAGGCCCAATAGGGGCATTTTTGGTATTTCAAGTTCCTTTTCTGATTAATTAGGTTAAAATAAACTAGTTTGCAAGTTTTTAGAATTTTTTATAAATTTTGGATTTTTAATATTATTTTATTATTATTTTATTATTAAAAATTAAAATTTAGATTTTCAAGTTTTTATATTTTTCTTAGGTTAAATACATTAAGTTAGGAATTTTGCAATTTTTAGAATAGTTTTTATTAATTTTAAAATTTTCAAAAATAGTTTTAAATTAAGTTAAGTCATTTGAGAGGTTTACAATTGAAAAATCTCATTTTGGGCTTTTTGTTAATTAAATTGATTTTTTGGGCTTTAATTAACATTAAAAAATTATTATTTTATTAAATAAAAGGTTTGAGTGATTTTTGATTTTTTGTAAACTCTAATTACATTATATAGGATTTATTGCAATTTTCTAAGAATTTTTAGGGTAAATTTTTAATTTTGTCACTTTTTTACGGTTTTACGTGTACGACTTGTCGTCTTAGTGTAATTCATAATCGTAACCGTCTTTCTCTTCTAATCTCATTTCTTTTCCTTTCTCATAAATATAATCACAAACCATTAATCAATTCTTAACACAACTCACTTGCCTCCTTGGGAAACGAACTTGAACCACATTGGTTATTAGTGCTTGGTTTTACTAAACCGACACTTAATACTTTCTCTATTTTGCTCTCTTTTCCTAAAGAGTAGTAAAAACACTACATCAATTTTGGCGCCGATACCGGGGAGGCGTGTTGTTTTTGAGTTGGAAATTGTTGTTTTTATATACTAACCATAAATAGTATTTGTATTAGTAGCACTCTACTAATACGTATTATCGGTTTTTCGTTTTTTGTTTGAATATTACTATATTGTATACGTAGAACAATAAATTCACAAGTACTCCAAAAGTGTGAAAACACAACCTTGACTTGGGAGGTCATTACCCAATCATTGTATTCGAATCTCAAACCAAAAGAAAAAGGCAAAAATAGATAAATACTTTCGTGAAGCTCGATTTTGAAAAATACAAACTATAAGGTGGGTATAAGACGGGTATTATAAAATATACCCTAAGGAAAAACGCTCTTAAGTGCTTCGCGCCGCCTCGTTTCCCCGCTTGCTTGTGAGTATTTTGAGATTGAAAGCTAATCGAGGGTTTTGCCGCCCAAAGTATTATCTACATATCATATTGTTAATCCCATATTAATCCATAACACAAGATTTAGATGATATTTAGAGAGAGAAAGATAAGAAAAGTAGAGAGAGAAACAAGAGAGAATTTGGAAGGTTAAACACTTTAGAGAGAGAACGTAAAATTGTAACCAACACCCTCTTCCACACATAGAAGAGGGTTTATATACCCTTGGCATATGGGCCGTGGGTTTAAGTGACTTGGGCCGGGCTTGGCTTTGTATTGTGCTTACGCCCCTAACTTATACAATATTAGCTTAAAGTCCAAGCCCGGTTTTCCCGACTAACCTATTACAATACAAGACCTTTAACGACTAGGATGACCTATTACATTCTTGTTCGACTATATAAAATATAGGGCTAACAATCTCCCCTAATGTATCGGTCATCTTAAAAAGCTTAAAAAGGATAAGATGATTGAGTGAATACATTCTTGTAGAGGAGATCTTCCTGCTTTGGTCTTGTATCTTGGTCTTGATCTTGTTTGTAACGGCTTTGTTCCTTCATGCTTTTGTGATCTTTATCTGAGCCTTTGTCATTTTATTTTAAGTGCTTGAGATCTTCAATCTATTCTTGATAGTGTTCATCTTGAGCTCTTGTGACAAGATGACCTATTACATTCTTACATTCTTAAGTATCTTGAATATCGCCATCTTGTGCTCTTGTGACTTCTAAATCGACATCGGTTACACAGCTACGCCACCTTCTTGATATGCATCAATATATATAGACACGGATGAAATGGCTTTGAACATTTCACCCTAACTCGGTAGCGTTTTACCTCCGGTCGGTGAAGACCGTTAGACGGTATTAGATACCGTACATGTGATCGGGTAGATTCGATTAAGAACCTCCTTGACAGGGTTTCCCGGCGGTAGTAGCCAGTTCTCTTTACTCGACCGTCTCAAAGCTGACTGCGAACGTAAGGAGTGAATCATAAGGATAAACTATCCGTCTGATTAGAGTAGTCAATTCAGATATCCTGGAACAAGTTTGATTCTAAAAGAATCACACCATTGTTGCTTTCCAGTTTGTCACAAGCTTGATTCATAGAGAATCTTGCGAGTTACCTTCTGCAATGCAGTTTGATGATGACACTGGAAGGATTTCCATTCGTCACTGTGAACACTAATGAGTGTCACTCTAAATGTTATGGCAAGATCACACGGATTTTGCGAAGAAACCTGGAATCAAGTTTGAATCAATTAAGAATCCAAACTTAGTTGCTTTCTAGTTCTCACAAGTTTGATTCGTGTAGAATCGCACAAGTTACCTACCATAAGCTTGTTTAATGCTGGCTGATTGTGGTAAATTACACCTTTTAGGAAAAAGGCGTAAAAGCGGTAAGTATCGAACAAATGACTTTAGGAAAAATCAAGTGTTAATGACCCTTAATGGTGTGTAAGTTCGTTTCCCAAGGAGGTATATGTGTGTGAAAAACTTGCTAAATGTTTGTGATTAATGATTGGTTTAGAAGGGGATTAGAAGAGAAAATGACGAAGACGTAAAAATAAAAATTAACACAAAATCACTACTAGAAAGTTAAAACGTAGAACCTTAAAAACCACAAAAATAAAAACAAATTCTAAAAATTACCAAAAATTCACCAAAAATCAAAAATAATAAACTAAGAGTTTACCAATTATCAAAACTTTTTCAAACCTTTTAAATAATTAAATATTTAATTTTTAAATGCTAATTAAAGCCCTAAAAATCAAATAAATTATTGAAAATCCCAAATAAAGATTTTTCAATTGATAAAACTCAAAAATGCCCTAAAATGATTAAAAACTATTTTTAGAAATTTTAAAACTAATAAAAACTATTTAAAATGATTTAAAAACTATTAAAATTTAAAATAATTATAAAAATTAATCTAAAAGTGATAAAATTATTCTGAAAGTTGCTAAATTCCTATTTTAATGTATTAAACCTAAGAAAAATGTAAAAAGTTGGAAAAAGTGAAATTTGAAAAATAATATTAAAATAATAATAAAATAATATTAAAAATCCAAAAATTATAAAAAATTCTAAAAACTTGCAAACTAGTTTATTTTAACCTAAATAATAAGAAAATCAAAGTGAAATTACCAAAATACCCCTAAAGGGCCCTCAAATGGGCCAAATCCAAAAACAGTCAACCTAAATGGGCTTGTGGGCCCAAAAAGTCAAACTTGGCCCAATTGACTTGGAAAAGCCCTATCTGACTTAAAATTTAATTCTAAAAACAAAATTCTAAAGGCCCAAAAGCTAAAAATTTGCTTATCACAGCTTATTGAACACAAAGCTTATTCTTATTGGGCTTTTCAGCCCATTAAGCCATAAGCTAATGCCATAAGCTCTAATTTGACCCACAACCCTCTTTTAGGATGCTTAAGAGATCTGTCAAAAGAAATTTCCAATAAGCTAACTCAATAAGCCAGAAAATAGAAAAGCAAAAATTCACAAAACGACAAAATAGTCGTTTTTGAGAAATAATGCACCTCAGAAACTGATTCAACTTGCGAAAGCTTTCAGATGGACTCAATAAGCAATATCAATCAACAAAAATCCAATAAGCACAACCAATAAGCCAGAATAAGCACAAGAGAGCTTATGTAAAAGTCAAAGGAGTTGGTTTTCTAGTCAAACCTAAAAGTCAACCACCCAAATGCTCCAGTATGAACAAATGGGTCAAAATATGAGCACCTATTACAAAAACAAAGTTGTTGCTGGTTAAAATAAGCTATTATAGCTTATTGATAAGCTGACACCAAAATTGCACTAGCAGTGGTAACTAGCAGGGGAAAGGAGTTCCCACTGCTTTGACTAATTGACCAAGCTTATTTGAGAGTTCTGGTTTGATTCAATTGGAAACAAAGGCACCCTTGTGATCAGTGAACCACAAGGAGTCAATAGCAACAATAAAATCACAAAATGATCCACACAATAAGCCACAATAAGCCAAACAGTCCACAGATATGCACCAGATGAGCAATTAAGCAGTTAAGCACTTAATAAGCAGTTTTAAGCAAAATAAGCCAACCAAACTTAACCAGATGCATACACAAGCTATATAAACTAACAATAAACACAAAGAAACAAGAATCAAACACTGAATCAAAGTAAATAGCAAGATCAAAGCACAAAATGTTACTGATGAACAATGAACATATGCAGAAACAAGTTGTTGATATACTTGACACTTAATCCAATTTCAAGCCTCAAATCCTTCTATCCTGGTGTGATTAACTATGATTTAGCACTTGTTACCCCTAGCCTAAGCCTAGATCTAGGTGTCCTCAAAATCCTAGCCAATTTTACCAAGTTATGAAGATTTTATAGCCAATCTATGAATCAATGTGTTCAAAGCCTCAAAACCTACAAACAGATGAACATATGCTCCCAAATAACAGATACCAATACTTGCATACAACACACAAGCACTTAACAAACCACAATCCCAATTCAAGCAGTAGACCCAAACACTCCTTAATCTACCACTTAACAAAGAAACTTGTGATTTTAACTAATAACCTACTGATTTTAATGATAAAAAACACTTAAACAATAGCAACTAACAAAATCAAACTCAAAAATCACCAGCACAAACACCAATACTCAAAATCAAAGCACAAAATCCAAAACAGTCATAAACATGAAATTTTTAGGGGAATCTTAACAAGAGCTTATACCTGCCTTCCACAACATCCTAGGAAGGCCAGCAATGCTCCTTGGACCTTGTTCAACAACTAGAACAAGACCAAGTTACTTCAAATAAGGAGATGCAAAGTGCCTTGGTTGATGGTTCAAAGTAGAACCTCAAGGACTTGATATCTTCAACACAAGCAGCAAACAAACTCAACCAAAGGCTTAGAATCCTTCTCAGGCTTGGTGTCAACAAGCTTGAATGAACTCAAGGCTTAAGGCTAAGGGTTAGTACACAAAAATAAGCCAAAATCAGAAACAAGGACTTCAAGGCTTTTGAACCTTGAAAACCTTTCAAACCTAGACGTGCCTTAACCACAAGGTTAAGGAAGGTCTAAACAATCAAATGGAACTCAGAATTAGGCTACTCAAACACCAAACTTTTAACAAAATCAAAAAGAGATTTCAAATTTCAGAAATTCAAATTTTATTAAGCTTAAAAAGGAATTACAAAGATTGATAGCCTAAAACTGGAACAAAGGGACTCTCACATGTTGAGGTCTCCTTTTATAGGAAAATGCCTGGCTAAACACTATTCACAAACCCTAGAACTGATTTCTCTAAAATGCCCTTGGTCTTCTAGACGTTTTCTTGATGTGAGCTGTCTAAAATGCATCCAAACCGTTTAAAATAGCTTAGTGATGAAGCAATGAGTGCCAGTTGTTGATCTTGACACGTGGCTAAGCTTGGAGCCCAAGTTGTGTTTTGATTGGTGGACGGGTTTGAATGGTGGGGCCTATTGGTGAGTGGAGATGAGGGTTTTGTGTGTGGGATGTGATTCTGCATGTGTGAATCACACGTGGGTATGGGTAATTTTGTTTTACCCTTTGTTTTAAGTGGGGTAAAATCTAGGTGGATGAAGGGTGAATAGTAAGTTGTTTGATCCGAAAATGGGGGAAAGAAAGGTGTTTGGCGCATTTTCAGTTTGAAAGTTTGAAATAGACACCTTTGGTCCTTGTTCTTTGGGATTTTTGGTAAACAAAGTTTTTCAGCCCTAAAACGTATTCTCGTTTGTTAAATACTTTCACCACTTGTCACTTTTGACACCAAACTTTGGAAAAAGGATTTCAAGGGTTATTTTTGCCACTTTTGGATAATTCAAGGGCTGATCTTGGACATTCTTGATCTTCAAAGGTCTTCAATGTATATTAATCTTCATGAGGGACCATTGTTGGCAGTTTTGATTTGTTGAGGGACTAATCTTGCCATTTCTTCAAAGTTGAGGGACCTTTTGTGTAATTTTGACAAACTTAAGGGACCAAACTTGTAATTATTAATATACAAGGGTTTTAACTGTCATTTCTTCAATAAATGAGGATCAATCTTGTTTGTATTCAAGTCTTCAAGGTATTTTGTTGAGAATTCCATGATTAAGGCCCGGTTCTTTGTACGGCTTCGTTTCTCGTGTCCGTTTTTCCTTGTAACTTGTGATCTTTTGTCTTTTTCACGATATCCATACCTAAAATACACAAGTAAACAAACACAAGCATATATATGGTATTTTTATGACATTTTATGCATTTAAAGCCCGAAAAGAACGATGAGATCATGTATAAATGCCATCTCATCACTCCCCCATACTAAGCCATTGCCGTGCCCTCACGCAATGCTAGAATTAAGTATCTAAGCATCACCAAAGTTCAAATTTATTAACCTTTATTGAAGAGTAAAAGACTTGCAACATACTACGATGATGTGTAAAGACATAACGTATGATTTTCATCACAAAATGTGACTTTTAGGGTCAAAGAATAGAAACAAGTAAATGTCCCTTAGAGTAAACTTCGTCATCCTTGATTGTCATACATTCCATGCTAAGTGCAAAAACAATATCATTGTTGGTACAAGTCACAATGCTAACACTACTCATACGTCCAAATTGTGTAATACTTTTTCTCCCCGCAATCCTAGTTATTATAAAAGAAATGGGTTACTAGCATTTTTTATCTATTTGTCATGGATCACAAGTGATTCATATTGACTTATTTGAGTAGTTATTAGTCCGAAAGCAAAGTAGCATGATTTGATCAATAGTTAGCCGAAGGACAAAATCTTTTAAAACGGCTTCTCGTGTATCTCCTTAAGTTCATATCTTGGCATAACTCGTTTCACGATTTGAGACCTTTCTCGGACCGATATTTGGCATGTACTTCATACTTCAAATCTTGGGAAGACGTTCTTGAAATTATGGTCTTCTCTTCATATATTTGGAATTTCTTCACTTGACGTTTTTGAGAGATTCTTCATATTGGACCACGACTTCATCATTTTTCTTCAATCTTTACTTTGGATTTTGATATGCAACGATCCGCCTCCTTTTTGGACTTGGATATATTTATCCTCATACCTTGTTAGGGTCGTTTTGGATAGACTTTCTCCATGATCTTTAGGGGAGTAATAGCTTCTTGTCGTGTGTCTCGATCCTTCATATTGATTCAGGAATAATGATACTTCACATCATCTTTGGATCTTTAGCAAAAATAGAGCTCCTCATGCCTTGTTAGGGCCTTTTTGGATGATCGCCAATCTTCGCGTCCTGCTTCAATAAGTTATGCCTTGGTTATGAACTCTATTCAACCCCGAGCAACTTTTAAACGATCTTGCGCTAGAGGCTAAGTAACCTTTCAAATCGTACGACCTTACTTATTGCAATTATGATTTCTTCCTAATGCATTGATCTTATGGGAAGAAAAAGCCACAATTAAAAACATATGAGTTTTTGAAAGAACACTTTCATGTTCTACGTTTAGCATGATCACTTGTCTAACTCTATCATTTCTCGTTCTTCACTATATAAAGACCTATAATTAAAGAGACTCGTGAATACTTAGCCATGCAAGTCAAAATTAAGCCAAATTTGGATTAGCTTTCATTAAGACTATATCAAATCAAAGTTTTGGGTTTTCAAGCCACCTATAGGATCTTGCACTTTCTTGGACTTTTTCAAGTTTAGAGAATGCGTTTTAAAGTTCCCTTGATAAGTGACTTTCTAGAATCAATTATAGGAACTTGCGAAAAGTTCTTGTTCTTAACCCGAATGAATTAAGACTTTCGCGTTTTAAAGCTCCCTATATAAAAGTCTAGCAAAACTTGAATTGAGCGGGTTAAGGAATGTAAATGGCTCCAAATGCCCATCAAGTCAAAAATTAACTCTTATTCTACCCATCGGAAAATATACATTCGTGTCTTAAAAACACTTATTAAAACTAAGAAAAATTTTAAAATTTGGCCATTTTTAGCCTTATTAGCAAAACAAAACAATGAAAATTGGAAAGCGTGAGGGCGTAGCAAAGCAAGTACCTATTCACCCCCCCATACTAAAAGTAAACATTGTCCTCAATGTTTCGAGTCTAAAGGTGGAGCACCCCCATACTAGAGACAAAGAGTCGAATGCTTAGGATCTAGCATGGAAAGGGTGATCAACAATATATCTAAAGCCGTTTATTAAGTATGCTAAAAGATAATTGTTAGAACAATAAAGGATATGTCATGGATTCGTGAAAAACTTCTTCAAACGAACGATGGAGGCTCACGTAAACGAACACGAGAGTCTTCAATCGTAGATGATGATGATGATCTAGATAACGCAATCACAAACAACCACAAGACAACGAGTTGAAAGGGTACAAGTTCCCTTATTAGTGAATAGTGAGCATAAAAGATAAGCATGGGATCTCCCCCACGAGGCACCTCGTTTTTGATTACCGAGTCATGAGCTCGACTCGATCCCCTCAAAATGTGAACATTTAGGGAAAATCTTGGTGTGGTCAATTTTTGGTGGGGCTTACATGATAAACAAGGCCCAAAAAGGAACCGGTATAAAGGACTAAGTCCTTAAATGATGCAAAATACCGGGGTCGAAAATGGCGTTCTCGTTTTCATTGGAAGAACAATTTAACGCCACTTCAACATGTGCCATAAACTCAAAGAGTTTGAAGAAAAGAGATGAGAAGTAGAAGGGTGGGACAATGGGTATGATAAACTTTTGAGCTACTCGAGGTAGACTCGCACCAAGCAAATAGAAAGATTTTCCATTTATTGCATCGGTGGAAGACCGAGATTTCCCTTTACATGAAATTCCGGGATCAAATATCTCGTCCTCGGTGGACAAGGATGAGGGAACATAAGGGGCTTCCCCCATATTAGAACCACACAAAGCATCGTCAAAAGGAGTAGACGAGCTTGTAGTACTCAAATCACGTGGTGATGACGGAGTTAGATTTGTAGAAAAATCAATTAAATCACATTTAAGATCTTTTCCTTTTTTATCTTTTGAACTCTCTTTATGAAAACCCTTTTTGATTATGTCGAAAATGTTTGGTGTTTCTAAGACGATGTTAGTCACACTAAAAATTCTCACATTTGTAAACCGTTTTTGTTTTGGTGGTGGCAAGTTCTCAAAACGTTTATCGACGAAGAAAACCTACCCATCGGGGTCTACATATTCATCATCCGAAAGATCTTCCGTAGAAACCGGCAACTTATCAACACTTTTCAAGAATGAATGTTCGAGGTGAGGCGAAAGATTTTTCGATTCAAGTATTGACGGTTTCTTCTTTGTAGGCTTTGCACTCATAACCTCCACCGGCGGAGGAAATGGTAAATTGTTTTTGGCGACATTTCCTAAAACTCTTGGTGAAAATTCTTTGCAAACGACATTGGTTGAATCACCATGGTTTAAAGTTGCAATAGAATAGACATGAGAAAGATTGGAGTTTTGTGTTGCATTGATGACAAGTTCTTCCTCATTGAAACGAAGGGTGATTTTTCGAGCATGAACATCGATAAGTGCTCTTGATGTATCCAAAAATGAACGACCCAAAATGAGAGGAACTTTTCGATCGATAGGAATGTCTACAACGATAAAGTCAACGGGATAGTAAAACTTTCCGACTTTAACGAAAACGTCCTCGGCTACTCCACATGCTAAAATCGTAGAATGATCGGCTATCTCGATAGACATGTTCGAAGGAGTAAGAGCCGGAAGTGAAAGCGATTTGAAGATCTCAAGAGGCATTAAATTAATACTAGCACCAAGATCGGCCAAGGCGTAGCATTCCTCCATATCTTGAATAGCACACGGAATCAAAAATTTACCGGGATCACCGACTTTTTGTGGTATGCGGCTAAGAAAAACCGATGAACAACTAGACGATTGTTGTAACTTCTCTTTATTGTTTAGCATACTTTTGAAGTTTGCGGCAAATCGAGGCATCATGATAAGAGCGTCGGCAAAACTTATGTTAAAATGCATATCACGAAACATTTTCATAAATAGCTCAAATTGATAATTGTTCCGTTCTTGTGCTTTCTCTTTGTTACGTCTTGAAGGGTAGGGTAAAGGTGGTGAGGGTTGGTCATTAGGCAACGACCTTGGAAACTCAGGTTCCACAATTGGTATTGGTTCAACCGTAGGTGTTGTATGAGCGGTACTTCGTGGGATTGTAATGTGCTCCTTTTCGACCATCACCTCGGGTTCTTTCTCGATTTCCTTCTCCTTAGAAGTACTTGGACGAGAGATTGGTTCCTTGAAAGTTTTACCAGTTCGTGTAGGAATGACCTTCATTTATCCCCCCGGGTTGTTAATGGTATCACTAGGAAGACCACCCGAGGAAGAGGGTTTACACATGATTGCTTCAAACATCTTATCCATTCGGTCTTCAAATTTTGATTGCCTAGCATCCGCTTTTAATAACTCTTGCTTAATCTCATGTTGTCCTAATTCCATCTTTTTTTGATTTTGTTGAAGACGTTGGACATTTCCTTCCATTTTGTTTGCATGAGTTTTAAGTTCATTAGAAAGTTCATTTTTAAGCTCATTTTTCAACTCGGACCTTAAGCTAATCATCTCACGTTGCATGTTATCAAATTTAGCATCATTTTCTTTTGCATAATCCAAAAATTCTCCTTTCAAATTTTTAGTGTGAGCATTTTGAAAACCTTGTGTAGTGTTTTGAAAATCACGGTTTTGGTTTTGATTAGAAATTTGTCCATTCCCACTTTGATAATTCCCTTTGTTGTAATTGCGTGTGTTGCCTTGGTAATTACCTTGGTTGTTGTTTCGATAATTGTTAACATTTTGGTTTGGTGGAGCTTGATTTTGGCGGGAACCTTGACCGTTTTGGTTGTAAGTTCCCGTTGCTACATAAGCACTCGAAGTGTTACCATCCACGGTAATGCACTCGGAAAGATCATGAGCTCCCCCACAAGATAAACAACTCTTAGCAACCGCATTAACCGAAGCGGAATTGGAAGCTTCTTGAGCCTTCCAATGGGACATTAGATTAGCAAATCTATCAAAAAACCGATTTTCTTCATTAGCTTCATCATGTAAGGCATTAATGCTACGAGACGATTGTGACGAAGATGACGAACCCATATTGGCAACACTCGGTGTGTTACGAGGGTTATAAACCTTAGATCTATTTTCAATGATTTGTAAAGCCTCATTTGTCGTCTTGCACAAAAAATTACCACCCGCGGCGGCGTTCAAATAATCTCGTTCATGATCATTAAGCCCATTATAAAAAGTATCCACTTGATGCAATTCGGTAAAATCATGGTGTGGACATTCATGTAACATCTCTTTAAAGCGTTCCCATGCCATTGAAAAACTTTCATTATTTCTTTGCACAAATCGTGAAATCTCATTTTTCAAGTGTGTTGTTTTAGATGGTGGAAAAAACTTGTTCACAAACTTAGAAACGAGATCGACCCATGTCAAAATCGAATTTGGCGGTTCTTTCTCGAGCCAAATTTTTGCGGGTCCATCTAACGAGTATGGAAACAACATCATCTTAATGGCGTCATGTGGAACATCCTTAAACTTGCTAGTGGCGGTAAGACGGTTAAAATTCCTAATATGGTAGTGCGGGTTGTCTTTCTCCTGACCTCTAAACTTATTTGCTTGCAACATCGACATTAAACCCGTCTTAATTTCGAAATTCTCCGCAAGGATGGCGGGAATCACAATAGCCTCTCCAAAACCCTCGGTGGGTGCTTGTAGCAACTCCATCATAGTACGATTAGCCATGACGACTTCTTGTTCTACAATAGGTTCAACAATTGGAGTTTCTTCAACAATCAACTTCTCTTGATTGGCTTGCTTTTGAAGTCGTTTACGAGCTCGTTTTGCTTGATTACGAGTGATCATAAACTTCACGAAGAATGGGAGGTGAGCAAAGAAGATTCTTTTTGGGTGTTTTGTGAATTTTCAATTTTTTTTGTGTTTTTGATGATATTTAATTTTTTTGGATTTTGGTGTATCTTCGTAGACAATAATCTACAAAATCTCTCCTCGAATCAAACTCTTGATTAAAGAAGCCTCAAAGGAATGAAAACGATCACGTGGAGTGAACGTCTTCGAATGACTTTAGAACTTTGGTGAAAACCAAATTGTTCAAGAGGTTTTAATCACAAAGAAAACCAAGCAAATATAGTATATGTAATAATACATTGGGCAAAACCCTCGATTAGCCTTTAATCTCAAAATACTCACAAGCAAGCGGGGAAACGAGGCGGCGCGAAGCACTTAAGAGCCTTTTTCCTTAGGGTATATTTTATAATACCCGCCTTATACCCACCTTATAGTTTGTATCTTTCAAAATCGAGCTTCACGAAAGTATTTATCTATTTTTGCCTTTTTCTTTTTGTTTGAGATTCGAATACAATAATTGAGTGATGAAATCCCAATTAAGGTTGTGTTTTCACACTTTTGGAGATATTGTAAATTTATTGTGATACTTAATACAATATAGTAATAATATTTGTACAAGAAAAACCAAGAAAACCGATAATACGTATTAGTAGAGTTCTACTAATACAAATACTATTTGGTTAATATTAAAAACAACAATACAAATTAATCACGACACACCTCCCCGGCAGCGGCGCCAAAGTGATTGTGGTAAATTACACCTTTTAGGAAAAAGGCGTAAAAGCGGTAAGTATCGAACAAATGACTTTAGGAAAAATCAAGTGTTAATGACCCTTAATGGTGTGTAAGTTCGTTTCCCAAGGAGGTATATGTGTGTGAAAAACTTGCCAAATGTTTGTGATTAATGATTGGTTTAGAAGGGATTAGAAGAGAAAATGACGAAGACGTAAAAATAAAAATTAACACAAAATCACTACTAGAAAGTTAAAACGTAGAACCTTAAAAACCACAAAAATAAAAATAAATTCTAAAAATTACCAAAAACAAAAATCAAAAATAATAAACTAAGAGTTTACCAATTATCAAAACTTTTTCAAACCTTTTAAATAATTAAATATTTAATTTTTAAATGCTAATTAAAGCCCTAAAAATCAAATAAATTATCAAAAAGCCCAAATAAAGATTTTTCAATTGATAAAACTCAAAAATACCCTAAAATGATTAAAAACTATTTTTAGAAATTTTAAAACTAATAAAAACTATTTAAAATGATTTAAAAACTATTAAAATTTAAAATAATTATAAAAATTAATCTAAAAGTGATAAAATTATTCTAAAAGTTGCAAAATTCCTATTTTAATGTATTAAACCTAAGAAAAACGTAAAAAGTTGGAAAAAGTGAAATTTGAAAAATAATATTAAAATAATAATAAAATAATATTAAAAATCCAAAAATTATAAAAAATTCTAAAAACTTGCAAACTAGTTTATTTTAACCTAAATAATCAGAAAAAGTGAAATTACCAAAATACCCCTAAAGGGCCCTCAAATGGGCCATATCCAAAAACAGTCAACCTAAATGGGCTTTTGGGCCCAAAAAGTCAAACTTGGCCCAATTGACTTGGAAAAGCCCTATCTGACTTAAAATTTAATTCTAAAAACAAAACTCTAAAGGCCTAAAAGCTGAAAATATGCTTATCACAGCTTATTGAACACAAAGCTTATTCTTATTGGGCTTTTCAGCCCATTAAGCCATAAGCTAATGCCATAAGCTCTAATTTGACACACAACCCTCTTTTAGGATACTTAAGAGACCTGTCAAAAGAAATTTCCAATAAGCTAACTCAATAAGCCAGAAAATAGAAAAGCAAAAATTCACA
Organism: Glebionis coronaria; assembly: GCA_025667525.1. NCBI lineage: Eukaryota > Viridiplantae > Streptophyta > Magnoliopsida > Asterales > Asteraceae > Glebionis > Glebionis coronaria. The sequence goes on along the minus strand of CM046881.1, from coordinate 338,499,134 downwards.
AAACGACAAAATAGTCGTTTTTGAGAAATAATGCACCTCAGAAACTGATTCAACTTGCGAAAGCTTTCAAATGGACTCAATAAGCAATATCAATCAACAAAAATCCAATAAGCACAACCAATAAGCCAGAATAAGCACAAGAGAGCTTATGTAAAAGTCAAAGGAGTTGGTTTTCTAGTCAAACCTAAAAGTCAACCACCCAAATGCTCCAGTATGAACAAATGGGTCAAAATATGAGCACCTATTACAAAAACAAAGTTGTTGCTAGTTAAAATAAGCTATTATAGCTTATTGATAAGCTGACACCAAAATTGCACTAGCAGTGGTAACTAGCAGGGGAAAGGAGTTCCCACTGCTTTGACTAATTAACCAAGCTTATTTGAGAGTTCTGATTTGATTCAATTGGAAACAAAGGCACCCTTGTGATCAGTGAACCACAAGGAGTCAATAGCAACAATAAAATCACAAAATGATCCACACAATAAGCCACAATAAGCCAAACAGTCCACAGATATGCACCAGATAAGCAATTAAGCAGCTAAGCACTTAATAAGCAGTTTTAAGCAAAATAAGCCAACCAAACTTAACCAGATGCATACACAAGCTATATAAACTAAAAATAAACACAAAGCAACAAGAATCAAACACTGAATCAAAGTAAATAGCAAGATCAAAGCACAAAATGTTACTGATGAACAATGAACATATGTAGAAACAAGTTGCTGATATACTTGACACTTGATCTAATTTCAAGCCTCAAATCCTTCTATCCTGGTGTGATTAACTATGATTTAGCACTTGTTACCCCTAGCCTAAGCCTAGATCTAGGTGTCCTCAAAATCCTAGCCAATTTTACCAAGTTATGAAGATTTTATAGCCAATCTATGAATCAATGTGTTCAAAGCCTCAAAACCTGCAAACAGATGAACATATGCTCCCAAATAACAGATACCAATACTTGCATACAACACACAAGCACTTAACAAACCACAATCCCAATTCAAGCAGTAGACCCAAACACTCCTTAATCTACCACTTAACAAAGAAACTTGTGATTTTAATTAATAACCTACTGATTTTAATGATCAAAAACACTTAAACAATAGCAACTAACACAATCAAACTCAAAAATCACCAGCACAAACACCAATACTCAAAATCAAAGCACAAAATCCAAAACAGTCATAAACATGAAATTTTTAGGGGAATCTTAACAAGAGCTTATACCTGCCTTCCACAACATCCTAGGAAGGCCAGCAATGCTCCTTGGACCTTGTTCAACAACTAGAACAAGACCAAGGTACTTCAAATAAGGAGATGCAAAGTGCCTTGGTTGATGGTTCAAAGTAGAACCTCAAGGACTTTATATCTTCAACACAAGCAGCAAACAAACTCAACCAAAGGCTTAGAATCCTTCTCAGGCTTGGTGTCAACAAGCTTGAAAGAACTCAAGGCTTAAGGCTAAGGGTTAGTACACAAAAATAAGCCAAAATCCGAAACAAGGACTTCAAGGCTTTTGAACCTTGAAAACCTTTCAAACCTAGACGTGCCTTAACCACAAGGTTAAGGAAGGTCTAAACAATCAAATGGAACTCAGAATTAGGCTACTCAAACACCAAACTTTTAACAAAATCAAAAAGAGATTTCAAATTTCAGAAATTCAAATTTTATTAAGCTTAAAAAGGAATTACAAAGATTGATAGCCTAAAACTGGAACAAAGGGACTCTCACATGTTGAGGTCTCCTTTTATAGGCAAATGCCTGGCTAAACACTATTCACAAACCCTAGAACTGATTTCTCTAAAATGCCCTTGGTCTTCTAGACGTTTTCTTGATGTGAGCTGTCCAAAATGCATCCAAACCGTTTAAAATAGCTTTGTGATGAAGCAATGAGTGTCAGCTGTTGATCTTGACACGTGGCTAAGCTTGGAGCCCAAGTTGTGTTTTGATTGGTGGACGGGTTTGAATGGTGGGGCCTATTGGTGAGTGGAGATGAGGGTTTTTTGTGTGGGATGTGATTCTGCATGTGTGAATCACACGTGGGTATGGGTAATTTTGTTTTACCCTTTGTTTTAAGTGGGGTAAAATCTGGGTGGATGAAGGGTGAATAGTATGTTGTTTGATCCGAAAATGGGGGAAAGAAAGGTGTTTGGCGCATTTTCAGTTTGAAAGTTTGAAATAGACACCTTTGGTCCTTGTTCTTTGGGATTTTTGGTAAACAAAGTTTTTCAGCCCTAAAACGTATTCTCCTTTGTTAAATACTTTCACCACTTGTCACTTTTGGCACCAAACTTTGGAAAAAGGATTTCAAGGGTTATTTTTGCCACTTTTGGATAATTCAAGGGCTGATCTTGGACATTCTTGATCTTCAAAGGTCTTAAATGTATATTAATCTTCATGAGGGACCATTGTTGGCAGTTTTGATTTGTTGAGGGGCTAATCTTGCCATTTCTTCAAAGTTGAGGGACCTTTTGTGTAATTTTGACAAACTTAAGGGACCAAACTTGTAATTATTAATATACAAGGGTTTTAAGTGTCATTTCTTCAATAAATGAGGATCAATCTTGTTTGTCTTCAAGTCTTCAAGGTATTTTGTTGAGAATTCCATGATTAAGGCCCGGTTCTTTGTACGGCTTCGTTTCTCGTGTCCGTTTTTCCTTGTAACTTGTGATCTTTTGTCTTTTTCATGATATCCATACCTAAAATACACAAGTAAACAAACACAAGCATATATATGGTATTTTTATGACATTTTATGCATTTAAAGCCCAAAAAGAACGATGAGATCATGTATAAATGCCATCTCATCACTGGCTCAAGCAGGATTTCCATCTTCATTGTGAATCGTATCACTCAGATGTTCTGGCAATATCACAAGGATAATGCGTAGGACTCTATTATGTCCTAATGAGATGATAGATAGATCTCGTTTGGCTCTAGACTCAATAAGTGCATTTTTGGTAATCGGAGGCTAGAGCAGACTGCCACCTTTTCAATATTAACTGACTCGGAGTGAGAAAGTCAATAGATACGTGTTGATCTCTGTGACAATGAGACAAGTTTCTTTTGAGAGAAACTCTAATGGCTGGGGAAGGGTTGTGCATCGCATCACTGGGTCCATGACACTTGTCTTCAAAAGATGTGTTAACCCGGTTTCTGCCTAAGTTGCATAGAATATTCAACTCCTTCAATGCATACCAATACATCATCACTAGCACCATGTTGTGATTGTTCCAGTGCTAATTTAAGTAATTGGTCCGCATTCAGCTTCATTCAACTGAATCTTTCCTAAGGACAACTATTTCTAGCTATGGAATGTCCTTGGGTAGATCCCTCCGGTTCTGGTTGGATCATAGGACTTACTTTCCTATCCTAAACCACCTTTTGACTCCATCGTTCCTTCGTGGATTTTAGGTTTTTTTGGGTAAATATCGTAACCATAAAACCATTGAAAACCATTCAAAGTGTTTGATAAAAATCAAAACTTTTAACACTTTGAATGTTTTACATTTCCAAAAAGCTCCCCCTACACACATGCATCGATATACGAAATAGTTTGGCATGTGAAGGAAAGAGTTGCACTTGAGTCCTTAAGATCACATGTTGCGATATATTACATTTTAATCACATTTTCTCCCCCTATCTCTAATATAGAAATATGATATTAGAGATACCAATTGATTAAAATATGATAATTTTCGAAAAACCGACGGGAGAGAAACATGTGTACACGCATGAATCATGGAAAATTTTCAGTCGGGTCGCTCCCCCTCAACAATATATGTGTGTCTTGAGACAAAATTTGAAAATTTTTTAGAAAAACGACACCACAAAATATGTTGAGGTACGGAGTGTGTTGGATACATAAAATATGTTGAGGTACGGAGTGTGTTGGAACATTTTCGGAATGTGTTGGATACATAAAATATGACAATTTTAGAGATGTACCCAACAACATTAAAAGGCTTGATTTTAAAACGCTCCCCCTCAAAAAATTGATCAAAATAACATATGATAATTTTGAGATATAAAAACCACATATGAGGAAGGGAGTGTTGAACACACAATTTTGAAAGATTTAGAAAAATCTTTTTGAGAAATTCTTGAAAGATTGTGTTCAACGGTTTTAAAATAAATTCCGATTTACATGAGCTCAAAACATTGAATGTTTTGTGATTAGCTCATGACCGAGAAAAATTAATTTCCCGTTGTGTAGGATAAGTTATCATCCGTGATATACTTTCCTTAAGTGGAAGGACGAGTTCTAAGCTGCCATTTACTTAGAAGTCGTTTTTCATGAACTTAAAAACTTTGAATGTTTTTATAGGAAGCTCATGACCGAGAAATATTAATTTCTCGTTGAGAAGGATAAGTTATCGTCCGAGATTAACTTTACTTATTTGAGGTCCGAGTCCTAAGCTGTGATGTGCTTAGAAGTCATTGTGAGAGAATATCAAGCAGCTTCATTTACCAAAACCTCCAAGTCTTCTGGAGTCATATACTTCATACCAAGACGGCCAACGAGATACGCAAACGTATCTTTCAAGAGAGCTTTTATAAACAAGTCTGCCAGCTGGTACTCAGTTCTAACAAAGTATAATTCCACGATGCCTGATACTAGCATTTAGATTGGGTTCATGATTATGTCTCTCGGTATCTTTTCGAATTGATCACGGTTCTAAGTGGAATGATTTGTTCTTGGTTAATAAAAAGGTGTTGGTTTGTTTATCTATTTTAAACTAATGACAAATAAGTAAGTGTTGAAGAGTAAAATTAAAGCTTTAAAAAGATTAAACTAAAAAGACGAGTTTAAAAATAAATGCTTTAAAACTTAACGACAAATTTAGAAAAATACTTTAACACTAAATAAAACTAACTCTTGGAAAATTTTGTAAAGACAAGAACTAAACAATCAGAATGTATGAAATAGAATCAAATCGGAATGTGCAAAACACCCTAATCGGAATAATCATAAATGGGTCCAGATCGGAATGTATTCCGATCTGTTGATCGGAATGTTGAGGACCCCACTGATCGGAATAATGGACGAAGAGGTGCAATCGGAATGTTTCAAAACTACACTAATCGGAATACCCAAAAGCATGCCAATCGGAATGCTGGAAATAAAGGTTCAGATCAGAATACCCAAGAATAAGCTTCAATCGGAATACGAAAACCCTTTTCCAATCACTACGATCGAAATAAGGTGTTGGGAAGCTGGTCGGAATGTGCAGATCGGAAAGGGGTTTTACCCTTTCCGATAACAATGTTGATCCGAAAAATAAGCAAGGGAAATAAGCTATTTCAATAAGCTAATACCCAAACTAGCTCGAATCTATAATGAAACGGATTAAATAAGCTCAAACTACAACTTATCTAAACTTCAAATAAACAACTTTTAAATCGAACAATAAAAAGATGAACTTTTTATAAAAACATTAAAAAAGTAAATAAGCTAAACTTACAAATAAGCCAATAAGCACAAAGATCTTAAAGCTTATTCGTATAGAAACTTAAGGAAACATAAAAAGATTAACTTTTTAAGTACAAAAACATTGATGAACAACACGGATCATAAGTATTTTGCACCAAAAGTTAACTAAAATCAAGAAAGGTAGAATGAGATTAAAGATTAAAAGCTTGAAATTAAACTTGATTAATGAAAAACAATACAAAGGTTTGATCTTGAAAGAAAGAAAGATGAAAACTAGTGAGAGAAAGTTGAGAACTTTCTCTCTCTAAAACTAGAGAGTGAAAAACTAAAAACTAAAAACAAAGACTAACTAACTCCAAATTGTGAAGTAAAGTCCTATTTATAGGCGTGTGATGGTGGGCTTGTGAATGGGCTTGGGTTTGGGCTTCTTTTCTTCTTTCTTCTTTAGTCTTCACGTTTTTTTAAATAAACGTTTCCGACTTTGGATTTTTAGAATTGTCGGTGAATAATTCCAACTCGTCTTATAATCTTTTGTTTAATAGACTCGAGTTCTTCGACATATAAGAATCTTCCATCTTTGGCTCTATTCTTCGATAAATCTTTAAATAGGCGCAATGACTTCAAATCTTTTGCATCTCTTGGACAATAAACTTCGTCTTGAGTCTTTTTCTTCGATAAAACCTGTGCAATCCCATGTTTTCTTCAATATTCATCCGGTTGACTCTGAAAACACAATAAACACAAAAACCACGCATAATTCCAAACAAATGATATTAAATACGTGTTTTGGTCTTGTTTTAGCCAGAAATAAGTGGTAAAAGGATGGGTATTTTCACACCTATCAAATCCCCTACACTTAACCATTGCCATGCCCTCATGCAATGCTTAGTGATAAAACAAATTTACACTTTTCTCATAATCAATCAACCTTGGCCTTATTAACATTCTATTTAAACAAAAATTAAAGTACTAAGAGAAATTAAAACTTTAAAGTAAACAAAAGGATAGAAAATAGCTACGTGGAAATAACTTGCAAAGAGATCTAAGACTTACATTAGGGCTTCGGTGCTGCGACGATTCATCCCCCTCAAGTTTCACGTTCCCCAAACTAAGCTTAAAAACGAGATCATTGTTATTGTAAGTTAGTAAATCAAACACTTACACACATGGCTTAATTAAATGCTTAAACTCCCTTATTCCTAGTTGTATCTCTTATATTTTATTTTTGTCTTAGAATGATCATGAAGATGCATTTTTGGACTTATTTCGGTAGTTTATTTAGGCTGAAAGCAAAGTAGGACGATTTGATCAATAGTTAGCTAAAGGACAAAATCTCTTAAAACTGCTTCTCGGGATATCAAAAAGTTCATATCTTGGCATAACTTGGTTCACGATTTGAGACCTTTCTCGGGTCGATACTTGGCATGTACTTCATACTTCATATCTTGAGAGACGTTCTTGAGATAATGGTCTTCTCATCGTTAATAGAGTTTCTTCACTTGGAGACTTTTGAGGGGGCTCCAACTTTGTTGACCACGAATTTGTGATTATTTCTTCAATCTCTAATTGGGATTTTGAGATACAACGATCCGCCTCCTTTTCGGACTTAGATCTATTTATCCTCATACCTTGTTAGGGTCTTTTCGGATAGACTTCTCCATGATCTTTATGGGAGTTGATTGCTTTTCGTCGTGAGTCTTGATCCTTCATATCGATTTTGGGAATAATGCTTTTCACATCACTTTTGGATCTTCAGCAATAAAATGGAATCCTCATGCCTTGTTAGGGCCTTTTCGGACTCGCCAATCTTCGCGCCCCGCTTCATAAGTTATGCCTTGGCTATGAACTCTTATCATTACCGAGCAACTTTTAAACGATCTTGAGCTAGAAGCTAAGTAACTTTTCAAATCGTACGACCTTACTTATTGCAGATAATTTATTAGCAAGTGATGGGAGAATAGGCAAATAATTACACCAAGTGAGCTTATGCAAGAATACCGACTTATAATTGACTCTATCATTTCTCGTTCTCCACAATTTAAAATTTCAAATAATGAGACTCGTGGATGCTTAGCCTAATAAACTAATTAAGGTCTACATGGTTAAGGATACTAGCTAGTATAAACTTGGATAAGTCTATTCGGGTTGAGTCAAAATAATCGCAACGGGCCTAATATGTCAAAGATTTCAAAACTAGCTACACCACTTTATTAATATTTTTGACTTTATTGAGGGATATATACATATGAAAGTGATTGTAGTGTTTTTGTACCCTTTAGGAAAAGGATGACAAATAGTGGTAGTATTAAGTGTCGGTTTAGGAAAACCGAGCACTAATGACCCAAATGAAGTCCAAGTTCGTTTCCCAAGGAGGCAAGTGCGTTGTGTTATGAGTTGATATTGATTTGTGATTATATTGATTGAGAAAGAAATGGGATTAGAAGAGAAAGACGGTTACAAAGACGAATTAAACTACGACGAAAAAGGCGAACACGTAAAACCGTAAATAGTGGCAAAATTAAAATTTTAACCTAAAAATTCCTAAAAATTACTAAAAATCCCCAACAATATTCTAAGAGTTTACAAAAATCCAAACTTGCTAAAACCTTTTAATTAATTAGATAATGACTTTTTAATGCTAATTAAAGCCCTAAAAATCACTTTTAATTATTAAAAGGCCTTAAACAAGATCCAATGGTTTGTAAACCTCAAAATATCCTAATTAAGCTAAAAACTTTTTTTTAAAATTTTAAAACCAAATTAAACTATTTTTAAACACTTAAAAACTATTAAAATCTATTAAATCTTAAATTGATTCTAGAAATTAATTGAAAAGTCTAAAAAAAATTGGAAAGTGACAAAACTCCTAATTAAGTGTCCTTAACCTAGGAAAAATGTAAAAACTAAAAAAATAAAACTTCAATTTTTAATAATAAAATAATATTAAAATATTCAAAAAAATAAAAAGTTTATAAATAAATTCTAAAAAATTAACAAAAATCCTAAATAATGTAACTAAAACAAAAATGCAATCCAAATTTTCTGAAACCTATTTAATAATTTTATATTGAATTTTAAAGTTGCTTAAAAACCCTAAAATCCTATAAAATAAAAAATAAGCTAAATTGAAAACCTAAATAGCTGTAAACCTCAAAAATATGATTAAAAACCTAAAAATTATTTTTTCAGATTTTAATATACCTATTACTATTTTTAATGACTTTCTAAAATAATAACTAAAGATAATCCTAATAAATTAATTAATAAAGGGAAAAATAAACTTTTTGCTCAGAAAAGTCAAACAACCTAATATAATCCTAGGAAGAATACTAAACAGGAAAAAGCTACAAGAAATAAGCTAGAAACAGCATATTTAAAAGCTGTTAACCAAATAAGCTATAAAACAAACACTACTTAAGAAAGTAATGAAATGAAACAATAACGTAAAAACCCATCAGGATCACTGGTTAACACGTTAGTCCTTGGAAAGCAAGGTCGCGTGTTCGAGCCCAGGCCAGGTGAGGTTTTTACAAACTTTTTTTTTTTTTTTTACTTTTAACACTTAATCCAGTAACTATGTTAAGCTTAAAAACACAACACAACTCAAAATTAAACAAGATTAAGGCTATTTGAAATCAAAAACGTGCCCAGGTTTGCACAACTTTCTAATGAACACAAGTGTTCTTCACTTGTGCAGTTTTGACAAGAGGGCTTGTCTTTGGCTTGTTTGTGGTGATTGATTGGACAAGAAAGGCGCCCTTATACTCTTTGGAGTATAAGGAGTCAAAAATAACACAAATACAGGCAGGTTACAACACAAAATCAAGCACAAATTCACCAAGATGTTACTGAAAAAACTAAGCACATGTCTGAGAGTGTGTGCTGATATACTTGGCACCCAGGTGAGATTTAAGGGCCAATAAAACTTGCATTCAAGATTACCAGTTCACATACAAACCAAAAACAATCCTAAACAATCCTATAATCTAGCAATGATTCAGATTAATGGCACACATTTTCTTAAAAACAAGCAGAAAAATGAACTTTTCTGATTAAGGCAATGTTATCCAATTCTTAGCAAGCCAAAGTGTTCAATATACTACTAAACTGACAATCAAACTAACACATAACCTCACAACACCCTAACAAGTGTAAAAGACATGTTTAACACAAGATCCTTAACAATAATCCAAATTTCACGCTTATCCCAAACACTCCTTAAAAGCTAATATTGAAAATTTTTCAAAACAAATTAATTCAAACTACAACAAAACTGATTCTACTAGTCCTAAACATGCATAATATCCTATGATAATCAATATCCAACAACTTTAACCAACAAATAAGCAACTTTCATACAAATCACATAAAGCACATAAACTTTCAGAAATCTAAAAATTGAAATAAGAGACAAGGAGCTACCTTAAGGGTCCTACATCCAGGACCCTTAGTGGTTGAAAAACCACCTCCAAACAAGCCCGGGCTTGTGCTGAACTTGGTTGAGATGATGATGAAGTTTTCCTTAACTAAAATGGATGAAAATGTTCCTCTTTGAATCTGCTAAGAGAAAAGGGAACAAAGCTTGTGTAAAAGCTTAAGAGCTTGCCCCTAGCTTATAGATTAAGCTAGAAGTAAACCTTAGCTTATGGGTAAGATTCTGATAAACTTAAAAAAAGGAAATGACCAAACCAATGGCTATTTTAAACTTGGGTACCCACTACACCAGAACAAGCCATGGTGTTATGGACATACACAAGCTCAAATACCATCACACCAACACACTTAATCACCATGTTATCAGGTTTTGAATGAAATTTAAGATTTTAGAAAAAAAACTTGAAAAGAAAACAGAAACTTGGAATTTTGAAAACCTTTGCTGAAACTTAAACCAAACTCAACATGAAAATAAATAAACATAAAATGTAAAAGGAACTCAATCTTTCTCATCAACAACACTTAAACCATTTATATTCCTTAATAAACTAGATATACAAAGCTTGTGAAAAAGGAGAAAAAATCAAGAACAAAATGAGCTAAGTCCTATCATGCCTTTATATAGAGGCTTACAAGAGATTCTAGAACTGATAAGAAGCTAAAAACCCTAATGAGTAAACTTCCAGTAATGCCCTTGGAGAATATTTGAAGATGCCATGTTGATGCCATTTTTTGAATTTGTCAAGAGATCATGTGATGATTCTTGGACGTATTTGAGATGCCAGTGATGTAGAAACAATCTAGGACGTCCATTTTGCCTTTGGGAGCACGAAAAATGCTTGATTGGCTGTCATCTTTGTCTTGGAGCCAAAATGTGGGGCATGGGAGGGTGGCACAAGCATGTGGGGTGATGGTGATGGGGGTTTAAGGATGGTTTTAGGTTTAGATAATGTTTAATCAAGGATCTGGAAATAATTACCCAAAAACCCTTTGGTTTAATTGATGTTCTTACTGGAAAAAATTAGGTTTAAAGGGTGGATTAGGGACGGGTTTAATCCAGTTTGGGGGTTTAATTATTTAAATTTTGTGTTTGGAGGGAAGGGTTAAACTGAATTAATTAATCAGTTTATGTGAGTGGAGAGGTGATGTGGAGGAAGGGGTGATTCTGATTGGGTGATGGGTGTGAGTGGGTGAGGTGTCAAGCAGGGAGTGGATGGATGGAGTTTGGCTGTCTGGCAGGTTTGCCCCCTCTCTTTTCAAACTTTGTTCACTTTGTATTAAATGGCTAACAACGCCCATTTAACACATAACAACTTTAGGGCAGTTGTCAATTTTGGCACACAAAGTTTTGAAACTTGTTTTAAGGACTACAAGTGTAATTTTGGCAATCTTCAAGGGCTGATTTTGACATGTCTTCATACTTTAAGGCCTTGACTTGTGTTTTGACTTCTTGGAGGACCATTATTGACAATTTAGATTTGTTGAGGGACTAAATTTGCCAATTCTTCAAAGTTAAGGGTCCATTTTGTAATTTTGACAAACTTTAGGGACCAAACTTGTAATTATGAAGATACAAGGGTATAAAGTGTCAATTCTTCAAACATGGAGGACCAATCTTCATAATTCTTCAAATCTTCAAGGGTTTTCTTTGGAAAATTCTTCATTAGGGCTTGGTTCATCGTGCGGCTTCGTTTCCCGTGTTCGTTTTTGCATGATTCTTGTGATCTTTTGTCACTTTCTCAATATCCGTACCTAAAATACACAAGCAACAAACACAAGCATATATTTGGGTATTTTGATGATATTTAATACATTTTAAGCCCAATTTGGACGATGAGACTATGTATAAAAGCAGTCTCATCACTCCCCCATACTAAACCATTGTCGTGCCCTCACGCAATGCTAGAATAAAGTATCATAGCACCTCCAAAATTCATTTTTATTCACTTTATTGGAATGATAAACTAGCTATACTACTACCATTACTACTACTTGCGTTTTTAGACATAATGTATGATTTTCATCGCAAAATGGGACGTTTAGGTTCATAGAATAAGAACACGTGAATGCTTCGTTAGAAAATATTTCATCGTCCTCGATTTTCACTTCAATTCCATGCCAAGCGTGCAACGAGATCATTGTCATTATAAGTTAGTAATGCTAACACTACTCATATGCCCTAATCACGTACTTATCCTCCCATTATTCCTAAGTTGTATCTCTTATATTTTATTTTGTCTTGAATGTTTCACGAGGATACATTGTTTGACTTATGCCATAATAGAGATTTAGGTCTAAAAATAGAGTCCTAACGGTGTAACTAAGACCATAAAATCAATAACCCCTCCTAATAGACAACGATGTCAAAAAATTAAGTTGACAAGAAGAATCGATAAACACGGTTTTATAACGTTTTTGGACATGAGACTTATTACCAAGACTTTTATACGCCCCCTAACGGAAGGGCCTTATTATCTTTGGTTTACCTCCATCTTTTATTCAACTTCGCCATGAAGCTTTTATTATGACTTCCGTCTTGCCTTGACTTTTATTATCCGCCTCATCGGTGGTTTTATTAGCCAAAGACGTATATCCTCACGCTAAAGCGAATTTTGGATCTTTAAAGCTTCGAAGATTAAGGCTTGATTCACTTTCAATTTTGCATAGATTTTAGGCCTTGTGGGGCTTCAAATTGTTTGCTTGATTTAGGTGAGCACTTGAAATCTTATTATTGGGTGAAGCTTTCGATTATTCGGGTGCAAATACTTCAAAACCGTGACGCTGGCGATACCTTAATGTCTTCCCAATTTAATTACACGGAAGCTACTAGAAAAGACTAGAAACCCAACAATCCTAATTAAACCGCTAAGTCAATATTTATTAAGCAAAAAATATTTACATGCGAAGGGAGAATAAGCAAACAACGAGAACACATGAGTTTTTGAAAGAATACGAGTACTCTACGTTTAGCATAGTAACTTATAATTAACTCTATCATTTCTCGTCCTCATTTAAGAGACTTAGCCTAATGTGTAGTTAAGGAATCAAAGCTAAGTGCTCAACACGCACGGTCGAGTCAAAAATTACTCTTATTCTCGCCATCGGAAAACCTACATTCGTGTCTTCAAACACTTATAAAACATGAGAAAAATTTAAAATTTGGCCATTTTTAGCTTTATTTTGCAACAAAACGATAAACAAAAAGATAAACTTTGTAAAGCGTGAAGGTTTGGCAAGGCAAGTATCTATTCAACCCCCCATACTAAAGTTAAACATTGTCCTCAATGTTTCGAGTCTAGGGGTGCAAACACCCCCATACTAGAGACGTAGTCGAATGCCTAATCTAGCATGAAAAGGGTGTAACCAATAAATTAATAGCCGTTTATGAAGTGTGCTAAAAACCTAAGGTTAGAACAATCAAGGATATATCATGGATATTGAGAAATGTCTCCAAAGCAAACGATCGAGTGCTCCCATAAAACGAACACGAGAGGCTCCAATCGTGAAGATCATGATCTAAAAACCACAATGCACAAACAACCATGGAACAAAGGTTGGAAGGGCAGAAATCCCCACACTTAAGCTACATTAGAAAGCGATAATATGTACATAGGATAAGCATGGGACTCCCCCACGAGGCACCTCGTTTTTGATTACCGAGTCATGAGCTCGACTCGATCCCCTCAATACTAATTATCATTGGGGAAGGTGACTTGGTCGAGGTAGTTCAAGGATGGAACTTCCCCGCCAAAGTAGTGCTTCAACCTATGTCCATTCACCTTGAAGTTAGGACCATCATCTTGAGCTAGCTCGATGGTCCCATACGGAAACACTTGAGTCACGGTGAATGAACCGGACCAACGGGATTTCAATTTACCGGAAAAGATTTTCAATCTTGAGTTAAAAAGCAAAACTTGATCCCCAATGTTAAAAACCCGGTTTTTAATTTTAGAATCATGCAACTTTTTAGTTTTCTCTTTATAAATCAATGAATTTTCATAAGCAATGTCCCTCAATTCATCTAATTCATTCAATTGCATTTTCCGGTGTTTTCCCGCGGTCTCCATATCATCATTACAATGCTTTAGGGCCCAATAAGCCTTGTGTTCTAACTCGATAGGCAAATGACAATTCTTTCCATACACAAGCTTATAGGGAGTGCACCCAATGGGCGTCTTATGAGCGGTCCTAAAGGCCCATAAAGCATCGTCTAACTTATCCGACCATGATTGTCGGTTTTCCCCTACGGATCTCTCCAAGATCCTCTTCAAAGCTCGGTTTGAAACCTCGACTTGCCCATTCGTTTGTGGGTGATAAGCCGTAGAAAGACGATGTGTAACCCATATTTCCTTAGAACCCTTTCAAATTGGTCGTTACAAAAATGGGTTCCACGATCGCTTATGATAGCACGAGGGGTTCCAAACCGAGAAAACAATTGCTTCAAAAACTTGACTACCACACGAGCATCATTGATGGGCAAGGCCTTGGCCTCCACCCACTTAGAAAGGTAGTCAACCGCAACGAGAATGTACTTATTACCACGAGATGATGGGAACGGCCCCATAAAGTCTATACCCCAAACGTCAAAGATCTCACATACTTGAATGATATTTTGTGGCATTTCATCTTTTTGTGAGGCTTTTCCTTGTCGTTGGCATGTATCACACGACTTCACAAGATCTTGTGCATCTCGGTAAATAGTAGGCCAAAAGAAGCCGGCATCAAACACCTTTTTAGCCGTGAGATTAACACTGTGGTGACCACCCGTGGGTCCCTCATGACAAGCTCTAAGGATGTTAGAAGCTTCGGTGCCAAATACACAACGTCGGATGATTTGATCCGCACAAGTTCGAAACAAGTAAGGGTCGTTCCAAAAGTAGAACTTGACGTCACGAAAGAATTTTCATTTTTCTTGAGTCGTCATACCCTTAATGATGAAGTTACCCGCATGGTAATTTGCAAAATCCGCAAACCATGGGGGTGGAAGAATCAAGTTTGGAATTCACTATACCAAGTGTCTCGAGCGGAAATGTTTTGGTGATTTCCTTAGGCTCGTAAACACTTCGGTGAGGATCTTCCAAACGAGAGAGATGATCGGCCGCTAGATTCTCGGCTCCTTTTTTGTCAACGATTTTATGATCAAATTCTTGAAGGAGGATAATCCAACGAAGTAATCTAGGCTTAGCATCTTGCTTTGCCATGAGATATTTAATAGCCGAATGGTCCGTATACACTATGCATTTCATCAAGACAAGGTAAGGTCGGAATTTCTCAAATGCATACACCACGGCAAGGAACTCCTTTTCCGTTGTAGTATATTTAAGTTGAGCATCGGTCATCGTCTTGCTAGCATAGTGAATAGGCAAGAAGTGCTTATCATGACGTTGCCCCAAAACGGCCCCTATAGCGTAATCACTAGCATCACACATGAGCTCAAAGGGGAGGTTCCAATTGGGAGCAACAAGAATGGGAGCTTCGGTAAGTTTCCTCTTGAGGATCTCAAAGGCTCGTACACAATCTTCGTCAAAGACAAAACGTGCCCCTTTTTCGAGAATATGTGTAATAGGTCGAGAAATCTTTGAAAAGTCCTTGATGAATCGACGATAAAAGCCTGCGTGGCCTAGGAAACTCCTAACTCCCTTGACGGTTTTAGGATGAGGTAATTTGGCGATGACGTCTACCTTAGCTTGATCTACCTCAATCCCCGCTTTCGAGACCTTGTGCCCTAAGACGATTCCACTCTTAACCATAAAATGACATTTTTCCCAATTGAGCACAAGGTTGGTTTCCTCACAACGTTTTAGCATTCTCTCTAGGTTTGACAAACACGAAGTAAAAGAATCACCAAACACGGAAAAGTCATCCATGAAGACTTCCATCGTATTCTCGATCATATCATGAAAAATAGCCATCATGCATCGTTGAAAGGTTCCCGGTGCATTGCAAAGTCCGAATGGCATTCTACGATAGGCAAACGTTCCATATGGACACGTAAACGTAGTTTTTTCTTGATCACGAGGATCGATGGGAATTTGGAAGTAACCAGAAAAACCATCTAAAAAGCAATAGAAATCGTTTCCCGCAAGACGCTCCAACATTTGGTCCATGAAGGGCAAGGGAAAATGGTCTTTTCGAGTGGCTTCATTCAACTTACGATAGTCAATGCACACTCTCCATCCGGTCACGAGTCTAGTGGGAATCAATTCGTTGGCATCGTTTGGCACAACGGTCATCCCTCCCTTTTTAGGGACACAATGAATAGGACTCACCCAAGGGCTATCGGAAATAGGGTAAATCATTCCCGCGTCAAGGAGTTTAAGGACCTCCTTTTTGATGACATCGTGAATTTTGGGGTTCACCCTTCTTTGACTTTGGATTGTGGGCTTGAAATCCTCCTCCATTAAGATTTTGTGTGTACAAAACTTGGGATCGATTCCCTTAATGTCGGATAACTTCCACGCAATCGCCCCTTTGTGGTCCTTAAGAACATCGACAAGTGCGGTTTTTTCATCATTCGAAAGATCCTTCGTAATAATAACCGGCAACTTGTCGTCCTCCTCCAAATAGACATATTCGAGGTGAGGAGGTAAATCTTTCAACTCGAGGATAGGTGGTTCCTCAAGTGAAGATTTGGGCTCGATACTCATAACCTCCTCGGGTGGAGGAAATGGGAAATCGTTGAGAAAATCCTTGATAATCGAGAAGTCCTCATCGTTGTCGAGGTCTTCGTCACAAGTACGTGGAACATCGAATTCTTCCAACGTAAAACCACCACCTTCGAAAGGAGTGAAGGTTGGTGTCGAATTATCAAGAATTGGATCTAACATAATGGGATTGCCACTAGTTTCTTCGTCACCAAACCCTAAAACTTCTTGTGAAAATTCCTCGCAAACCACGTCGATCATATCAACGAGGTTTATGGTAGCAACGGAATAAACATGATAAAGTTGAGAATTTTGAGTTGCGTTTATAACAAGTTCCTCGTCGTTGAAACGTAAGGTGATCTTTCTAGCATGAACATCAATTAAAGCCATAGACGTATCTAAAAACGAACGACCTAAAATAAGAGGAACTTGAGGATCCGTGGGGATATCAACAAAGATAAAGTCTACGGGATAGTAGAACTTCCCCACTTTCACAAAAACGTCTTCCGCCAAACCACATGCGAGAATCGTGGAATGGTCGGCCAACTCAATAGACATTCGTGAAGGAGTAAGATTAGGAAGATTGAGCGACTTGAAGATTGCAAGTGGCATCAAGTTAATGCTAGCACCAAGATCGGCCAAGGCATAGCATTCTTCCATATCTTGAATTCCACAAGGGATCAAAAATTTATCGGGATCACCGACTTTTTGAGGTATGCGATTAAGATAAACCGACGAACAACTAGACATTTGGTGCAATTTCTCCTTGCTGTTCAACATACTCTTAAAGTTAGCGGCAAATCGAGGCATCATGACCAAAGCATCGGCGAAACTCACATTAAGGTGCAACTCACGAAACATTTTCATAAAAAGCTCAAATTGGTAGTTGTCGTGCTCTTGTCGTTTCTCCTTCCTAAGTCTCGATGGGTAAGGCAAGGGTGGTGTGGGTTGGGGCATAGGCATAGCCTTTGGAATCTCGGGTTCCAATGTTGGTAAAGGGTCGACCGTAGGTGTGGCATGAGCGGTACTTTGTGGGATTGAAATATGCTCCTTTTTGACCACCACCTCGGGTTCTTCCTCAATTTCCTCCACCGTTGGAGTAATTGGTTGAGGAGTCGGCTCTTTAAGTGTCTTACCACTACGTGTGGTAATCACTTTCATCTCTCCCTTCGGGTTTGAAACGGTGTTACTAGGTAGACCACTCGAAGTAGAGGCTTTGTTCCCCATGATGGCTTCTAAAATGGCATTAAGCTTTGCATCTTGACTATTAAACTTCAAATCTTGACTAGCGGCTTTTTGGTCAATTCTTTGTTCAAGCCTAGCATGACTTTGTTCAATCTTATTGTTTTGACCTCTAATTTGATTAGCAAAATCATTTTTCAATTCATTTCTCATGTTAAGATTTTCTTTCACAAAGTTAGCCAACTCCTTAGTGTTTTTAGCCGTGTCCCTAATTTGACTAGCCAATTGCTCTTGTATGTTTTCCAAAATCTTATCATTTGCCGTGGCGTAATTCAAAAATTCCATTGGAAGTTCTTTTGTGTGACAATCTAACATTTTCAGGTAGTAAAATATTTTCTCGTATAATATTTTGAAACTTATTTTTGTGTTGGTTGACGACTCACAATTTACGGATTTAAATTTGGGCTTACGTGCATAATTTGGCGTCTTTTACGACTAAACCGGAAACCTTAGGATTACGTATTTACGTTTTTGAACTCCGTTTTTGATGAGACAATTTTTATTGGATTCGTTTTGTGACGGTGATTCATAATTTATAAAAACGTTTTTCGTAAAACGACCCGAGGGCACGCAAATCGAGAAAACTAGAATCGAGAAATACCCGTAAACTAGTGAGATGGGACAAAACACTTTGTCCC
Organism: Glebionis coronaria; assembly: GCA_025667525.1. NCBI lineage: Eukaryota > Viridiplantae > Streptophyta > Magnoliopsida > Asterales > Asteraceae > Glebionis > Glebionis coronaria. Next base: position 338,480,742 of record CM046881.1, on the reverse strand, counting down.
ACCCCACTAGCTTATATGGGACGGCTAACTTGACACCACAACACATAGGTGGCATCAAGTTTAGCTAACTTACACCAAGTGTAAGCTAGCTTACACTTTAAGCTTAACCTTTACCACTTAACATCAAAACAAGCAACTTGTTTCATTATACCATCATTCTTACATGCAATCCACTCCAAAAACTCTCTCAACTCTCTCCCTTGCCGTCCCAAAATAAGCCAACAAACACCATCTTTGATCTTTTCTAGCCATAAACCACATGTTTACTAGTCCTATTAAGGTGTTCTCTTGAAGCCTTGACCATTTGGTGGCCATATTAACATCTTTGGAGGTGATTTGCTTGTGTCCTAGGGCTGATTTTCCAACCTATGTTCTTGATATTTGATGGTCTTGGAGATACTTGTTGTGTTCATCAAGTTCTTGTCTTCCTAAAACAAGAAATCCACTTGGATTGGTAAAGAAGATCATCCTCTCCATTTTTTCTCTTGTTATTTTGTAAAGAACAAATGTACTTTCTTTCATTTTGTATATGTATATGATGTATATATGATGATAAAAATGTTGTGTGGGGATCAAGTGTTGATAAATATGCTTAAAAATGATGATAACTATAAGAAATGAAGCTAAAAGCTTGACTATATAGTTGGCTGTATAAAAACAGTAGATAACTAAATGATGAACTGATAAAATTGCATGGTTTGATCCATTTACAGTAATTAGATGATGTTATACACATGTGAGAGTTGGCCATGCAATGGAATCAAAATATGAGTGAGATATGATCAAAACAAGTTAGGTGGTGTAATCTGAATAAGCAGTTTTGTAGGGACTGTTAAGGCAACTTAAACTCAAAATGGGCAGTAGCTATAACTAAGTTATCTGTAGCACATATTATGAAGAACATGTCATCCAAAAATGAGCTTCTAAGTCATTGTAGAACTCTAGATATGTTAAAAATGGTGAACATGAAGTTAAAAATCAGATTTTGGAAATAATGTTTATTATTATTATATAAGCACTCACATTATAATGTATAAAATGTAAAACTATAAACCCACTAACTTATAAAACTTATTTATATAAATGTATAAAAGGTTAATTAAATGGGTAAATTATATAAATGGTGGTAAAATAATATTTATAAGTAATAAAAACTATAAACTTGATTTTTACGACTTTTTCGGCTATCGCCGTAAAATTAATGTTTTTCGCCAAATAAAACTTAGACGACCAACCCGTATAATGTAAAGTTTATAAAAGTTGTATACTGATGTATAGATAACTAAGACAAGTAAAAACCGATAAAACCCGAACTATAAGAATTACGGACATTTACGAGCTAAATAAACATATTGGACTAATAATTGGACTTAATAAGATAAAAACTTGTAAAAAGAACTTATTGGGCTTAACCCATTTGGGCCCAACATGAAAAGTATACATACTGATAATATAGGTACAAAATGGGTAAAAACAAGTTAAAGAACTTATAAAAGACTTAATGGACTTAAAATAGGTAAAATCGGTAAAACTAGTGAACTAGTAAAACGTTACCAAAACGTAAACGCTAAAATGAGTAAACAAGGATGTATAAACCCACTTGATCATCATCATATGTACAAAATCATCATATGTATATTGTTATTTTGATAAAATTCATTGGACCGATTCTAAGACCGATTATTATTTATATAGGTTTCCGTGACCGAAGCACGCCCGTAGCCGATAATCCGCCTTTCATTAACAACGTGAGTTCATAGCCTCACACTCTTTTAAATGTTTTATAAAATGATTTTTAAACCCGCGAGAGAGATAACATGCTAGATTTTTATAAAAATAGAACACAAGTAGTCCCGATTGTATGCTTAATGATATGGACCCGAATGATGCTATGACCCTATATTCGAGACTAAAAGGATTATTAGTAGTTAGGTTATGTCACTTAAAGTCCCATTAGCATGAATTGTGAACTACCGGGATTTGGTAGACGCTTATGCATTTGATAGTACTATTTGGGGACGATCACCCCAGTTCGCGCCTTGACGGTTGATCCCCGTCGTACCACATTGATTGGTAAGCGAATTTATGTATGAGAAGATTCCATAGCGTGATTTTTGTGACGACACGCTAACTTAGATGGGCAAATTGTTTGTCAGGTTCGCGGCCCGCTGTTTTCATAGTAAGGTAAAAATGTCATGCAGCTAATAATAATCCTAATACAATATAAAACATAAATACAAAACGATAACGACGCTATTACGATGAATATATTACCTATCATGGTAATATAGAGACTACGGTCTCATGGACGGTTTCAGATGTATGCTTGATTTATATATTGCCTGACTAGCAATATGTGGACTTACTTCAGATATTATACTTGTGTTCTGATTTGAAATGAATGTAAATGATTGTTTTATATAACGGTTTTCATTAAACTCTATGAATTCACTCGGCATTCGCTGATATGATTTTTGCATGTTTTTATCTCAAGTGCTTGAAGGTAATCCGGATGGAGATCGACTCTGATGGCCCACACTTAATATTAAAAAGGTTCATTCGATCTGTGTTTTGTAAACTTAATGACCTGTATAATTTGGGACCTGTTGTACACTTTTAAACCTTTTTATCGAATGAATGTTTGTTAAACCTTGTACAACCATTTTTATGTGTTGTCTATGATTGGAGTTATTGTGCTATCCCGTAACACTCTGAAAGACCCTTCCGCTGTACCGATACGAAAAATGAGAGTGTTACATTTTGTGTAAAAATTTTGAAGACCTTGACTTGTGTTTTGAAAATTACGGTTTCGATTTTGATTTTGCAATTGGCTACTAGTTCCTTGATTCCCATAGTTGTTATTACCCTTAAAATTGTTCCTTTGATTGCTTTGGTAACCAACTTGATTGTTTCGATAATTGTTAGCATTTTGATTTTGTGGAAAACCCGGTGGAGTCAATTGATTAGTGCGAGGAACTTGACCGTTTTGGTTATAAGTTCCCGCGGCCGTGAAGGCACTCGAAGTGTTACCACCGTTGGTAATGCACTCGCAATAATCGTGAGCTCCACCACAATACATACAAGAAACCTCAACCGCTTTAATCGTAGCAGGAGCGGGTTGTTCACCAACTTTAAACTCAATTAACAATCCTTTCAACTTATCAAAAATCTTATTCTCCAAATTAGCCTCGATTTGGCAAGCATCAACGGTGTGTGACAATGAAGGCGAAGACGAAGACGAAGTCTTACGAACACTCGACGTGCTACGAGGACTATACACCTTAGACCTATTCTCAATGATTAACAATGCTTCCTCGACCATCTTACACAAAAAATTACCACCCGCGGTGGCATTAAGATAATCACGCTCATGATCGTTCAAGCCATTGTAAAACGTGTCAATTTGATGCAAGTCAGAAAAACCATGATGAGGACATTCGTGCAACATTTCCTTAAACCTATTCCAAGCCGTTGAAAAACTCTCATTATACTCTTGTGAAAACTTTGAAATCTCGTTTTTCAAGTGCGTAGTCTTAGAGGGCGGAAAAAATTGGTTCACGAATTTTGAAACGAGATCCTTCCACGTCAATATAAAATTGGGTGGCTCTTTCTCTAACCAAATTTTTGCGGGCCCCGCTAAGGAATACGGAAAAAGCATCATCTTAATCGAGTCGTTTGAGACGTCCTTAAACTTGCAAGTGGCGGTGAGACGATTAAATTGGCGAATGTGGTTATGAGGGTTGTCCTTTTCGTCACCTCGAAACTTGTTGTTTTGAATCATGGACAATAAACCCGTCTTAACCTCAAAATTCTCCGCAAGGATAGCGGGAATCACAATCGCTTCTCCATAACCCTCGGTGGGTGCTTGAAGCAACTCCATCATAGTTCGATTAGCCATGGGTGCTTCTTTCACTACAATGGGTTCGTCAATAGGAGACTCCTCACTAGTAGGAGTGATTGATTTGTTTCTTCGTTTACGAGCACGTCTTGCTTTAGAGCGAGTTTGCATAAACGTCACGTACAACGAGAAGGCGAGCAAAGAAGATTCTTTTTGGTTTTTTTACTTTTTCAAATTTTTTTTGTGTGGTTTTTGATTGTTTTTAACTTTTGGATTTTTGGAATGTATTAGGTAGACACAAATCTACAAATCTCCTCCTTAATCAAATCTCTCGATTAAAGAAGCCTCAAGGAATGAAAACGATCACGTGAAGTGAACGCCTTCGATGACTTTAGAACGATGGTGGAACACCAAATCGTTCAAGAGGGTTTAATCAATAGAAACCAAGAAAATATATATGATACTTAGTAATTCTTTGGGCGGCAAAACCCTCGATTAGCTTTCAAAATCAAAATACGCACAAGCAAGCGGAGGAAACGAGGCGGCGCGAAGCACTTAAGAGCCTTTTTCCTTTAGGTCGTGAAATACAACCGGCTTATACCCACCTTATAGTTTGTATTTCTCAAAATCGAGCTTCACGAAAGTATTTATCTATTTTTGCCTTTTTCTTTGGTTTGAGATTCGAATACAATGATTGGGTAATGACCTCCCAAGTCAAGGTTGTGATTTCTCACGTATTTGGAGTACTTGTAAATTTATTGTGCTACGTATACAATATAGTAATAATATTCACAAAAAACGAAAAACCGATAATACGTATTAGTAGAGTGCTACTAATACAATTAGCTATTTATGGCTATATATAAAAACAACAATTGTTCAACCAAAACACAACACGCCTCCCCGGTAGCGGTGCCAAAATGTGGGGCAGGGGAGGGTGGCACAAGCATGTGGGGTGATGGTGATGGGGGTTTAAGGATGGTTTTAGGTTTAGATGATGTTTAATCAAGGATATGGAAATAATTACCCAAAAACCCTTTGGTTTAATTGATGTTCTTAATGGAAAAAATTAGGGTTTAAGGGTGGATTAGGGACGGGTTTAATCCAGTTTGGGGGTTTAATTATTTAAATTTTGTGTTTAGAGGGAAGGGTTAAACTGAATTAATTAATCAGTTTATGTGAGTGGAGAGGTGATGTGGAGGAAGGGGTGATTCTGATTGGGTGATGGGTGTGAGTGGGTGAGGTGTCAAGCAGGGAGTGGATGGATGGAGTTTGGCTGTCTGGCAGGTTTTCCCCCTCTCTTTTCAAACTTTGTTCACTTTGTATTAAATGGCTAACAACGCCCATTTAACACATAACAACTTTAGGGCAGTTGTCAATTTTGGCACACAAAGTTTTGAAACTTGTTTTAAGGACTACAAGTGTAATTTTGGCAATCTTTAAGGGCTGATTTTGACATGTCTTCATACTTTAAGGCCTTGACTTGTGTTTTGACTTCTTGGAGGACCATTTTTGACAATTTAGATTTGTTGAGGGACTAAATTTGCCAATTCTTCAAAGTTAAGGGTCCATTTTGTAATTTTGACAAACTTTAGGGACCAAACTTGTAATTATGAAGATACAAGGGTATAAAGTGTCAATTCTTCAAACTTGGAGGACCAATCTTCATAATTCTTCAAATCTTCAAGGGTTTTCTTTGGAAAATTCTTCATTAGGGCTTGGTTCACCGTGCGGCTTCGTTTCCCGTGTTCGTTTTTGCATGATTCTTGTGATCTTTGGTCATTTTCTCAATATCCGTACCTAAAATACACAAGCAACAAACACAAGCATATATTTGGGTATTTTGATGATATTTAATACATTTTAAGCCCAATTTGGACGATGAGACTATGTATAAAAGTAGTCTCATCAGAAAGCAACGATAAAAATTTAAAAATTACGACTACATGGCCAAAGTTAATCAAAAATTTGAAAAATGCTGAAAAAGATGATTTTCCGGTTAAATGAAGGCATTTTCATGGAAAAGTCCACTTAAAACTTCGATAGAAGTCCCCCCTACACTTAAGATAAACATTGTCCTCAATGTTTAAGCATGTGGGATAGGTCTCCCCTACACTTATGACATTGTGCACGTTGGTTAACTCAAGTTAAGGAAGAGACGACTAACGTGATCAATTTCAAATGTGAGTTTGAAGAAAATTGAATCACGATAGTTGAGAGATATAACCGGATTTCGGATAACACGGGAGCACGGTTCTTCAAAGGTTCCAAAAGTGCACTTATCCTTGTAATCACATCACCACACAAACACAAAGAACCTATAGAGGTCCCCCTACACTTAGGAGGTTAAAACGAAAAGGAATAGATACTCGGGCTGCCTCCCGAGGAGCGCTTGTTTTTTATAACCGAGTCACGAGCCTGACTCGACCCAAAATTAGTTCATGGGAAACGTGGTGAGGGATGGAATCATCTCATGAGAGATGTCCTCACCAAAGTACAACTTCACTCGTTGGCCATTCACCTTAAAATTAGGTCCATTAGGTTGAGCGAGCTCGAGAGTACCATATGGAAAAATTTGGGCAATGGTGAATGGGCCGGACCAACGAGATTTCAACTTTCCCGAAAAAAATTTCAACCGAGAGTTAAAGAGTAAAACTTTGTCTCCAACTTGGAACTCTCGGTTCTTAATCTTGGAGTCGTGAATGAGCTTAGTCTTTTCCTTATAGATCAAAGAATTTTCATAAGCCTCATTACGGAGTTCATTCAGCTCATTGAGTTGGATCTTGCGTAGGTCACCGGCTTTGTTGATATCAAAATTAGTCCATTTCAAGGCCCAGTAAGCCTTGTGCTCCAACTCAATGGGGAGGTGGCACGCTTTCCCGTACACGAGACGATAAGGTGTACAACCAATCGGAGTCATGTATACGGTACGAAAAGCCCACAAAGCATTATCAAGTTTATCAGCCCATGAGGCACGATGCTCTCCCACGGTTCTTTCAAGAATTTGCTTTAATCCTCGGTTGGATATTTCAGCCTGGCCATTAGTTTGTGGGTGGTAAGCGGTGGAAAGACGATGATTTACACCATACTTAGCCATGACTCTTGCAAATTGGTCATTGCAAAAATGAGTCCAGCGATCACTAATAATGGCATGAGGCACACCGAATCTAGCGAACAGCGATTTCAAAAAGTTACAAACCACCCTTGCGTCATTAGTAGGTAAAGCTTTGGCTTCAACCCATTTGGAGACGTAGTCAACGGCTACAAGGATGTATTTGTTTCCTTTAGATGAAGGGAATGGCCCCATAAAGTCGATACCCCAAACATCAAAGATTTCACATTCTTGTATGAAATTCTAAGGCATCTCATCTTTATGTGTGATCTTGCCTTGTTTTTGGCAAGAATCACATCGTTTAACCATTTCGTGAGTATCACGGTAAATGGTGGGCCAATAAAATCCCGAGTCAAACACTTTTTGGCGGTGTAGTTGGGACCAAAGTGACCACCGGTGGGTCCTTTGTGGCAAGCGTCAAGGATTTCTAAAGCTTCCGGTCCATCAACACATCGGCGAATAATCAAGTCGGCACATTGTTTGAAAAGATACGGGTCATCCCAAAAGTAAGTCTTGATGTCTTTGAAGAACTTCTTTTGTTGGGATGTTAACCCGTCAACGAGAATTCCACCCGCCAAGTAGTTTGCAATGTCCGCAAACCACGGGGTTTCATCAGAAGTCGAGTTGATAGACATTAAGGTCTCCAAGGGAAAAGAATCATTGATTTCTTTGTTCAGATGATCCCCTAGGTAAGGATCCTTAAGTCTACTGAGATGATCCACGGCTAGGTTTTCAGCTCCTTTTTTATCGCGAATTTCGATTTTAAATTCTTGGAGTAGCAAAACCCAGCGAAGAAGTCTTGGTTTGGAATCTTGCTTAGTCAACAAGTACTTCAACGTGGAATGATCGGTGTAAACGATTGTGGTGGAAAGGACAAGATAGGGGCGGAACTTTTCAAAGGCATAGACAACAGCTAAAAGCTCTTTTTCGGTTGTCGTGTAATGCAATTGAGCCCCCGTCATTGTCTTGCTAGCATAGTGGATCGGTTGGAAGTGTTTGTTCACTCTTTGGCCCAGAACCGCTCCAATAGCAAAATCACTAGCATCGCACATCAACTCGAAAGGCAGCTCCCAGTTAGGGGTAACCAAGACGGGTGCCTTAGTTAGCTTATCCTTAAGCAAGTTGAAGGCTTCAATACACTCGATGGAAAAGATAAAAGGAGTGTCTTTTTCCAAGAGGTGGGTCATCGGGCGAGCTATTTGAGAAAAATCTTTGATGAATCGACGGTAGAAGCCCGCATGACCGAGAAAACTTCTCACACCCTTCACGGTTGAAGGTGGAGGCAACTTAGCGATAACATCGACTTTATCACGGTCTACTTCAAGACCGGCTTTGGATATCTTGTGTCCTAGCACGATGCCCTCTTTTACCATGAAATGGCATTTTTCCCAATTAAGAACAAGGCGAGTGTCTTCACACCGCTTAAGCATACGTTCTAAATTGGCAAGGCAAGCAGAGAATGAATCGCCATAAACCGAGAAATCTTCCATGACTACTTCCATAGTGTCTTCCACCATGTCATGGAAGATAGCCATCATACACCTTTGGAACGTCCCAGGAGCATTACATAACCAAAAGGCATGCGTTTGTAAAAAATGTTCCATAGGGACAAGTGAATGTGGTCTTTTCTTGGTCCTTGGGATCGATGGGAATTTGAAAATACCGGGAGAAACCGTCTAAAAAGTTGTAATAGTCATTACCCGCAAGATGTTCGAGCATTTGATCCATGAAAGGAAGAGGAAAATGATCTTTTCTCGTGGCATCAGTGAGCTTGCGATAATCGATACAAACTCTCCACCCAGTAACGAGACGAGTGGGAATCAACTCGTTGTGTTCATTGGAAACAACGGTTATTCCGCCCTTCTTGGGCACACAATGGACGGGACTTACCCACGGCGAATCCGAAATAGGGTAGATCAAGCCGGCATCTACAAGTTTGATAACCTCTTGTTTGATGACGTCATGAATTCGAGGATTAACCCTTCTTTGGCTCTGGATTGCGGGTTTAAAGTCATCTTCCATGAGAATCTTGTGAGTACAAAAGTTCGGATCAATTCCGCGGATATCGGAAATTTTACAAGCAATTGCCTTCTTATGATCTTTAAGCACGACGATGAGGCGAGTTTTCTCTTCTTCTTTCAAGTCCTTCGCGATGATGACAGGCGACTTCTTGTTTTCGTCAAGGAACACGTATTCGAGATGAGGCGGCAACTCCTTAAGTTCTAAATCCGGAGGATTTTCGATGGGAGGCGTTTTCAAAGTCGGGGCATCGATAGCAATAACCGTGGGAGATGGTGGAGAAATATTGTCTTCTTTAAGAAGGTTCTCAATGAGGCGAAGATCATCATCCCAATCGGTGGGAGAATCGGCATGTTCTAAGTTCACATCTCCCATGGTGGCTTCCAAATCTTTCCAAAGGAAATCACTTTCTCCAAATAGAGATAGTGATGAGTCAATAGAGGAAACGGTCTCAACATTGGGAAGAGAGGTAGGAATACTTTTACAAGCATCTTTGAAGTGTTCTTCACAAGCCTCATCAAGAACGTCAATACAATTAACACTCTCGTTTGAATAAGGCTGTTTAGACAACTTTCCCATGTTGAAGACGATTTTATCGTCACCTACTCTCATGATAAGCTCACCGGCTTCAACATCGATGAGAGTGCGACTGGTCCTCAGGAATGGACGACCAACAATTAATGGCACACGAGGGTCCATCTCGTAGTCAACAACGACGAAATCGGTAGGAAAAGTGAATTTGTCGATTCCTACAAAGACGTCTTTGGCTATCCCCACTGGATAAGCAACCGTACGGTTAGATAATTCCAAAGTCATTTTGGTGGGGACTAGCTCAGGGAGAGATAATTGCTTCCACACACTTAAAGGCATTAAGTTAATACTGGCACCTAGATCGGCTAGGGCCATGCAATTCTCTACTCCCGGGAAGTTGCAAGGGATTAAGAAACGACCCGGATCACCAAGCTTGGTTGGCAATTTCCTTAAGAGCACTGTAGAGCAATTCTCATTAAGTTGGGTGTTAGCAATATCAAGAAGCTTCTACTTGTCGCTAAGAAGATCTTTGAACATTTTTGCATACTTAGGCATGTGAGCGAGAGCCTCAGCGAAGGAGATGTTGAAATTCAATTATTTAAACATTTTTAGAAAGTTCGAAACTTGAATACCATCCTTGCTTTTGAGCTTCTCTTTCCTCAACCTTGAGGGATAAGGTATATCGAAAGAAGAGGAAGGCTTTGGGAGAATAGGATCACTCACATCCTTGGGTGGAGGAGGGGTAGAAGTAAGAGGTGGAGAAATTGGGGAAGTAGAAGGAGGAGGAATAGGAGCAGGTGACTCGTTCTCCTTAGTCACAATCACCAGTGGAGGTATAGGAAGCTCGGGTTCCTTTGTACCTTTGCCACTGCGAGTGGTGATTGCTTTCATCTCCCCTCTTGGATTCGCAACGGTGTTACTCGGAAGAGTACCCGAAGAAGAGGGTTGATTACCTTGGAAGAAACTAGCCATCATGTTCTTTAAGTCATTCGTTTGACTATCCAAAGTGTTTCGCATATCAGCTCTCAGATCGTTCCCTTGTTTCACCAGGTCTGCTTTCAAGTTTAGCACTTCCCGTTGGAGATTGTCCACGTTCACATCATTAATCCTCATGTAGGTTCCAATGTCTTGGTGTAATGCGGTGGGTTGGTTGGGAGGAGCATTGTATGCGGGTGGTTGATAAGCAGGTTGCTGGTAAACTTGGTTGTTTCTTTGAGGTGGATATGGTTGTTTGTGAGGTGGTATGTATAGTGTACGAGGTTGTTATTGTTGTTGAGGAGGGCGATTGAGGTTTTGTTGTTGGTTTGGAGGAAAACCGGGCGGTGAGAGATATTTGTTTGAGCGGTAGCTAAGCAAGTTGCGGTCACCTTGAGGACGAGCTTGATAAGCGGGTTGGGGATAGGTACCGTATGCTGCATTCACATTCTCAGAAGGGTAGTCTTGGGTGGCGGTACAAGTGGTGTAAGAGTGAGGACCCCCGCATATCTCACATGATTGACTAACAGCATTGACTTGAGTGTCTTGAGCGTTTTTAGCGTTGATGTTGTTGGTGTTGTTAGCGGTGTGGGTAACAAGCGATTCAAGAAGCGTAGTAATTTTGTCAAGTCGCTTGTCACTGTCACTAGTACTAGTACTAGCGACATTGGTCCGAACACTCTTGGTTTGCACACGAGACTTATTCTCAATGATATCCCAAGCGGCATTGGAAGTCTTAACCAAAATATTACCCCTTGAGGCACTGTTTAGTGAATCTTGGTCATTCATGCTTAAACCATTATAAAAAGTGTTAATTTGGTGCACTTTGGTAAAACCATGTTGTGGGCATTTTCTTATAAGATCTTTGAAACGATCCCAAGATTCACTAAAAGACTCATCGTACTTTTGTTCAAAATTGATAATCTCATTCCGCAAAGCGGTAGTACGAGAGGGTGGGAAAAAGTAGTTGATAAACTTGGTCTCCAAATCCGTCCAAGTAAGAATACTTTGTGGTGGTTCCTTAGCAAGCCAATGCCGGGCTTGTCCCTCTAGGGTGAAAGGAAAAAGTTGCAAACGGATTACCTCTTGTGGAACACCATTGAATTTAACCGTATTAGTGAGTTGCAGGAATCTCTTGATGTGGTCATGTGGATCATCAATGGTACGCCCCAAGAATGGTTGAGCAGAGACCATTTGGATAAAACCGGATTTGAGCTCAAAGTTGTTGGCTGCAATCGCGGGTATAACAATTGGATCATTGTTGCCATCTACATGTGCTTGCAGAAGTTCAATCATCGGGCGATTGTCTGGTAGAGGCTCATTGTTGTTGTTATGATTGTTGTTGAGAGGTGGGTTGTTATTGTTGTTGTTATTATTGTTGTTGAGAGGTGGGTTATTGTTGTTTTTTTGTACACCGGCCATGTCTAAGTCTTCGAGAGGCTCGGGCTCTTGATAAGACGTGGATCGTGTACGCATGCACCTGCAAAAGAACTAACAAAGCAAACAAGAAATATTTTTGGTTTTTATGGTTTTTTAATTAATTTTTTTTTTTTTGAAAATTTTATATTTTTTAGGGTTTTTTGAAAAATTTTATGAAAAAGTAACGTTCACGGGGAACGGATCCCAAAATCCAAGTTCTCACAAAAAACTGTTAATCTTAACGAGAAGAGCCGGCAGCGGCGCCATTTGATACTAGCATTTAGATTGGGTTCATGATTATGTCTCTCGGTATCTTCTCGAATTGATTACAGTTCTAAGTGGAATGATTTGTTCTTGGTTAATAAAAAGGTGTTGGTTTGTTGATCTATTTTAAACTAATGACAAATAAGTAAGTGTCGAAGAGTAAAATTAAAGCTTTAAAAAGATTAAACTAAAAAGACGAGTTTAAAAATAAATGCTTGAAATCTTAACGACAAATTTATAAAAATACTTTAACACTAAATAAAAATAACTCTTGGAAAAGTTTGTAAAGACAAGAACTAAACAATCGGAATGTATGAAATAGAATCAAATCGGAATGTGCAAAACACCCTAATCGGAATAATCATAAATGGGTCCAGATCGGAATGTATTCCGATCTGTTGATCGGAATGTTGAGGAGCCGACTGATCGGAATAATGGACGAAGAGGTGCAATCGGAATGTTTCAAAACCACACTAATCGGAATACCCAAAAGCATGCCAATCGGAATGCTGGAAATAAAGGTTCAGATCCGAATACCCAAGAATAAGCTTCAATCGGAATACGAAAACTCTTTTCCGATCACTACGATCGGAATAAGGTGCTGGGAAGCTGGTCGGAATGTGCAGATCGGAAAGGGGTTTTACCCTTTCCGATAACAATGTTGTTCCGAAAAATAAGCAAGGGAAATAAGCTATTTCAATAAGCTAATACCAAAACTAGCTCGAATCTATTATGAAACGGATTAAATAAGCTCAAACTACAACTTATCTAAACTTCAAATAAACAACTTTTAATTCGAACAATAAAAAGATGAACTTTTTATAAAAACATTAAAAAAGTAAATAAGCTAAACTTACAAATAAGCCAATAAGCACAAAGATCTTAAAGCTTATTCGTATAGACACTTAAGAAAACATAAAAAGATTAACTTTTTAAGTACAAAAACATTGATGAACAACACGGATCATAAGTATTTTGCACCAAAAGTTAACTAAAATCAACCAAGGTAGAATGAGATTAAAGATTAAAAGCTTGAAATTAAACTTGATTAATGAAAAATAATACAAAGGTTTGATCTTGAAAGAAAGAAAGATGAAAACTACTGAGAGAAAGTTGAGAACTTTCTCTCTCTAAAACTAGAGAGTGAAAAACTAAAAACTAAAAACAAAGACTAACTAACTCCAAATTGTGAAGTAAAGTCCTATTTATAGGCGTGTGATGGTGGGCTTGTGAATGGGCTTGGGTTTGGGCTTCTTTTCTTCTTTCTTCTTTAGTCTTCACGTTTCTTTAAATAAACGTTTCCGACTTTGGATTTTTAAAAGTGTCGGTGAATAATTCCAACTCGTCTTATAATCTTTTGTTTAATAGACTCGAGTTCTTCGACATATAAGAATCTTCCATCTTTGGCTCTATTCTTCGATAAATCTTTAAATAGGCGCAATGACTTCAAATCTTTTGCATCTCTTGGACAATAGACTTCGTCTTGAGTCTTTTTCTTCGATAAAACCCGTGCAATCCCATGTTTTCTTCAACATTCATCCGGTTGACTCTGAAAACACAATAAACACAAAAACCACGCATAATTCCAAACAAATGATATTAAATACGTGTTTTGGTCTTGTTTTAGCTAGAAATAAGTGGTAAAAGGATGGGTGTTTTCACACCTATCAATGCCGCGTTCCACTTGTTCCTTGATGAAGTGATATCTGACATCGATGTGCTTGGTGCGGGAGTGCTGAACCGGATTGCAAGATATGGCTATGGCCGACTTTGAGTCACAATACATAGGTATTTTATCAAAGTGGAAGCCATAATCCGTGAGTTGAGTTCTCATCCAGAGGACTTGAGCATAGCACACGGATAGAGCCACATATTCTGCTTCAGCTGATGAGAGCGAAGTGCAAGCTTCTTTGACTAACAGCTGACAAGCTTGTCTTCCCTTAGAAATTGTATGCTACCAGAAGTGCTTTTTCGACTATCAAGACAACCTGCGTTATCAGAATCTGAAAAAGCTGTTAGATGAAAACCGGTTTCCCTCGGATACCAGATTCCCATGTGAATGGTATTCATAAGGTACCGAAAGATCCGTTTAACCTCTTTGAGGTGCTTTTGAGTAGGTCTGGCTTGATATCGTGCACAATAGCATGTGGCATGATGAATATCAGGCTTGCTGGCTATAAGGTACATAAGTGACCCGATCATACTGCGATATCGCGTTTGGTCTACGGGATACGAGTACAAGTCAGCGTCTAGGGATGTGGTCGGCAATGGTGTACCAACGCGAGCACATGAGGTCATAACATTCTTGTTAAGTATCTCTTGAGCATACTTAGCTTGGTTAATGAAGATACCACGTGGGGATTGATGAATCTGGAGTCCTAAAAAGAATTTTAGCTCCCCCATCATTGACATTTCAAATCTGCTGTGCATTAATTTTTCAAAACGTTTTGAATGTTTTGGGTTCGTAGAACCAAAAATAATGTCATCAACATAAACTTGCACCAGCATTATGTCATCCCCGTATTTATTAGTAAAGAGAGTAGGATCAATAGAACCTTTGGAGAATCCTTTGAACACTAAGAAGTTTGAAAGTTCTTCGTACCATGCCCTTGGAGCTTGTTTAAGTCCATATACAGCCTTCTTGAGACGATAGACTTTGTTAGGATGATGAGGATCGATGAATCCTTCCGTTGAGAAAAGCAGTTTTAACGTCCATTTGAAAAAACCGTGAAGCCCTTATGTGCAGTATAAGTAAGGAATATCCTGACTGCTTCCAAACGAGCGACTGGAGCGAATGATTCATCGTAGTCTATGCCTTCTTGTTGACAGTATCCCTTAACCACAAGACGAGATTTGTTTTTGATGATGGTTTGTTCTTCATCCAGTTTGTTTTTCTAGATCCATTTGAAATCTAAAATTGACATTCCATAGGGTTGGTCAACAAGTTCCAAAACATTTAGGCGTTCAAACTGATGAATTTTGTCTTGCATTTGAAATTCACGCATGATCAGTCATGGCTTGTTTGATGTTTGTAGGTACAGTTGAACTCATGGTGAGTGCATACATACACACATCGCCATCGGTTTCGAGTTGTCTGCGTGTTTGAACCGGTTGTGAAGGATTTCCAATGACTTGCTCCAATGGATGATCACGTGTCCAATGGTGAGTGGATGGATATGGTTGGTAGAATGTATGCATGTTGGACGGATCAACATGTTAAGTAGAAGACTCTCTGTCTTCGTGTATCGGTGTACCGAACGGATTGATAAATTCTTCTTCGTCAGGTTGTGCATCAACTGCTTGATTGTTGTTTCATCCTTCAGCATTGAGGGTTGGTGATGTTGTTGTATGACTGTTTCTTGAGTTTGTTGAGTATCCACTAGAATTGTCTCTTGAGCAACGGTTGCTGAAGTAGATGCAGTTGTGTCTTGTTGACTTTGTTCGGGTGCATCAGCAGTATTGACAGCGGAAGGCTTTGACACAACCTCTTTGTTTCCATAGTAATATTCATCAAACATTGGATCATATAAATCAACCAACTCATTCATTTGTGTCGTATCCGTCGAGTCTGCTGTAGGAGTACTTTGTTGACATTCTTGCACGGGACGTACACTGTTTTGTGTAGGTGCCATTGCTGGACATTGAGGTGCGGGACTTGAGCTGTTGTGATCAAGTACCATTTGTGGCAATTCATCAAAGTTCACATGAATTGTTTCTATGATAATCTTTGTTTTCTTGTTGTAAACTCGATATCCTTTCGACAATGTAGCATACCCCACAAAAATACATGCAGCACCTTTTTCTTTCATCTTGTCGAGATTCTCACCGTCTTTAAGAATGTAGAATAAAGATCCAAATACGTGAAAGAATTTAACCATAGGTTTCCTGCCATTGATGATGTGGTAAGGTGTCTTTTCATGTCTTGGGATGACGAGAGAACGATTTTGAGTATAACAGGCAGTTGCAATTGCTTCAGCCCAGAAGAGTAGTGGTAATTTTGAAGCAGAAAGCATTGTTCGAGCTGCCTCTACCAAAGTGCGGTTCCGTCTTTCGACAACACCATTTTGTTCAGGAGTTCGAGCAATAGACGTTTGATGTTCGATGCCTTCTTCTTGAAAGTGAGATTGCAAATTCTTTTTCAAAAATTCAGTACCCCTATCCGTTCTTACGGTTAAGACTTGAGATTGAAGATTGCGTTGTATCATCTTGAAAAAGTTTTTGAGAACCTCTGGTGTTTCATCTTTGGACGAGTCCATGTGTATCTAGAGTAATCATCAATAATCACGAGTATATACTTTTTCCCGTTAATACTCTCTACTCACATGGGGCCACATAAATCCATGTGTAGAAGTTCCAATCGTTCTTTTGAGCTTGGGGTTGTCTTTGTTTTGAAAGACTTCCATTTTGATTTCCCCAACTCACAAGAAGAACAAAGATGGTCTTTGAAGAATTTTAACTTTGGGAGACCGGTCACAATATCATTTTTCGAAAGCAAGTTGATGGTGTCAAAGTTGAGATGTGACAATCGTTGATGCCATAACCATGCTTGAGATGATGAAGCTTTAGCCATTAAGCAAATTGGATTTGTTGAAGATGTGTCTTGAAGAGTTACTGTGTAGAGATCAGAACCACGAGAACCTGTAAGAAGGTCATTCCCATCGTATTCTCCAACATAGCAAGTAGATTTCCGAAAAGTTACTTCCAAATCCGCATCACAAGATTGACCAACCGAGAATAAATTGTGATTCAGTCCCTCGACGTAATAAACCCGTTTGATTGTGAGATTTCCTTGAACCAAATAACCATATCCAAGTATCGGTGCAAACTAATCATTTCCAAACCGCACCGTACGCAGAAACTTCTCCACGAAGTTATTGAGAAGCTTGAGATTTCCCGTCATGTGCTTTGTGCACCCGGAGTCCATTATGAATAGGATGATTTCGACGAGCTGCAGAAGAATTAGAAGACAATGTAGCATTTGACAAATGGGAGCCCTTGATAGAAACGGGTTCCAAAGTAGTAGTGGACATAGATTCTAAAGGCAAGCTAACATTCATAGACCCAATTAGAATAGGGGTTGTCTTAGGTACCCATTTGTATCCGGGTGGTGTAAATCTTGAATACCCCCGTATACATGTCCTAATCATATTCTCATAAAGCTTCTTTAACCTGCTTTGTTTACGTAGAGTAGTGGATTCTAACACACTTAGTTTATTAAGTGGTTGATCAGTGGATTGGTTCAAAGTTCTTGTGGGTTCACTAGTACTAGTGGGCACAAGAATAGGCTTCCTAGTTCTAGCATTCACGCCATTATGATTAAGAGCACAAGCATCATGATTAAAAGTACGAACATATTTTCCACATTCAACACAAAGAAATTCAACATTCGAGGTCTTAGCATTTAAACTGTCATTACATGCAGTTACAGACGTTTTATTCTTAGAAAACTTAAAATTCCTACGGTGGTCTTCTACTTCCAACTTCTTTCCTTGACTATTGTTAAGCATGACCTTATCTTGAATTCTATTGCTCTTAAGCTGTGCTCCGCTAACGCTAGTAGTGGGGATTAATCCTGTAGAAGAAGACACACGTTGATTAGTTTTTTTAATATTCTGAGGTAACCGCGATGTTCCAGTTTGAGTGGGATTAGTGTTCATCTTATACATTCCAGGTGCTATCACATTGGTACTCTTATCATTTCCTATCTTAGGTAAAGTTTGGGGGGATTGTCCCAAAATCAATGATTTAGGGCATTTAACCGCATTTGGTTGACGAACGGCGGATGGTTTACCCAAAACAGACTTTCCTTTCATTTTCTCAATGAGTTTCTGTAACTCACTAATGGCTATGTCCCTTTCTTTTAGCTGAGCTTTCAAATCATTTATTTCGAAATCTTTTTCATTTAGTTGACGAAACGAAGAAGCTGGCATATCTTGACACTTTTTATGATTATGAGATTTTTCACCTTTTTGTAAAGCAAGTTCAAGAGAAATGGAGTGTTTCTCAAGTTGAGAAAAGCTTTTCGAAAGTTAGTTATATGACTGAATTTGTTTTGAAAGCTCTACTTCAAGATTGCGACATTTCTCGTCCGATTCTGACACAAGACATGCTACATGACAATATTGATCAAGATCGGTATACACACCAAGTATAGCATTCATATGGTCAGCATAATAGTATTCCTTACAAAGTCGATCAATTTCGTTAGAAAGTTGGTGTTCTTGTGTCTTTAATTTAATTTGAAGAAAATCAACTTCATCTTCAAGAGATTTGACATTGCTTAAATCAGTTAACATTTCCTCAGTGAGAACATTATAAAACATTTCCACATTTTTTGAAAGATCATCAATGGTTGGAACAATGCCTTGTTGAATGATGACTTCTACTTGTGGGTTAGGTTTAATACTCCAAATGGTATCCCTAGAAACTTTTTCATAGTCGACGACACCTTTGTACAAATTTAAAACTCCTTGTTTTATAAACTCAAATTGTTGAACACTTTTGCTTTTCTCATCCCATTAACGTTTTTCATCCGAAATTTGTTTTTCTAACAAAATTGATTGCTTTTTGAAACTCCTTTTTAAAGAAACTTTCTTTTGGGGTTCATCACTTGGTGGTGGAACACTATTGTACATCTTTTGTTCTTTGGAAAGTTATTTTTGAGGAACAAACTTAATATAATTATCAGAATCAGAAAGGTTTATTAAATCACTTAAGTTTGATTGACTTTCTTCTTGTTGACGAATGATTTCGTCGCAGTCAGGGGAAAGCATAAGAGCAAGATTATCAACATAACAACCGATATCATAAAGAGCAAGCTTGGTACTTTGAACTTTCTTGAGATATTCAGGCTTGACAAAACTCGTTTTCATATTTCTATTGACCATATTCATAGTTTGAATAGACTGACCCGTTTTGTAAACAATGTTGTTTGACGTGACGACTCTCTTTTCCAAAGCAAGAATTTTTTCAATATCCTTTTCTTCAAGAGTTTTATAAAGCTCAGTTTGTTCTTTGTTAACCGACTCTAATTCAGTAATTTGGAGTTTATGTAGTAGCAGTTGTTCTTCAAGGTCCAATATCTTTTGTTTTGACATATGAATTTCGTGTGTTACTTCAGAACAATATTGTTCATTGAGCACCTTACGTTCATATACCAAACCATTAGCTATCGCAACCCGTCGATCAGCTTATTTTACATAATCACACTCTTTAAGCCTGTCTATCTCCTCGGCTAAGGATGTGTTTGCTTGCTTCAAACGTTTATTAGCCTCTTTGTTTTCCTCAATTTCATGTTTTAAAGAATCAATAATAGACGCAAGCAAATCACGGTCCTAATCCGAGTCAGTATCCTGAATAGCTTTTCCGTCATCATTACACATATGTTGTGAATCCGTAGAGATATTGTTATCCTCCGTGTCCATTACATATGTTTCATTGATGCTTTCGGGTTGCTCAGGGTGACGTCGTTCATTAGCAAACACATTATAGTTATCATGTGATGGTACCTTTTCAAGTGGCTCAGAATCATAGATGGGTACAGAAGTATCATTAGACTCTGGGATTACTTCTTGAATCTTTGCCATGTACACATAATGTGCCTCTAACTCTTGATCATCGGCTTCATCATCAGTGTCATCACGCCAGTCAACTTCATCTACTGTGAGTGGAATTCCTGCTTCTTCTTTCTTACACGACAGCATCTTTTCCTTGTGATATCCCGAATCCTTAACCCGTTTTGGCTTCTTGCCTTCCCTAGCCATGTGCCCAAATCCCTTACATTTGAAACATTTTATCCCAGTCTTCTGCACAACCGGAGTGCCTACAGTATCTCTAGCCCCCACTTGATTCAGCAACCTCTGATTATCATACCTAGCATCACGATCATACTTAGGTGCATGATCAACTTCCTTATATCTAGCATTGGATGATGATCTGAGGTTGTTGTTGGTAGGTTTGTAGATCTTCTTATAAGTTATGATGAGTAAAGACATGAGTTCCTCAATCTTCTTGTCCCTTGAAGTTTGTTCATCATCACTGTCTCCATCTGACTCGGTGTCATACTTTGGAGGTGGAGTGGGGACAATTGCTTTTGGTTTGTGTTTAGCATTAGCTAGAGGTTTGGTGAATGAGCTTGATGACTTTGAGGAATGAGTAGGTGGTTGTTGACGGGGAACGGGTTTTGTTGAAGTAGCAGCTACAAAAGCAATAGAGTTTGTAGACCGTTCTGCCTTTCAGCCCTTAGTTCATTCACTTCATTCTGATGTTGTTTCAAGATATCATAAAGTTTGTGATAGGAGATGGTCTTGATATCTTCCCTTTGTTTAACCAAAAGCACAAACCTTTGCCATTCCGGTTTGAGTTGAAGTAGAAACTGAACATTGGCATGATGATTGGAGATGGTGCACTGATTTCTAACAAGCTCATTCATCATTTTGTAGAATCTCGATTAATATGAGTCGATGGATTCACCATCTTCAGATGCGAATTTTCCAAACTCCCAAAGTAGATTAGTCTCGAGATCTTGAACATTGATCGACTCACCTTGCTTCAATCGATGAATTGCATTCCAGATTTCCATAGCATTAGGACATGCATCAACTGTGGAATAGATATCGTTATCAATTCCAGTGAGTATGAAGTTTACAGCATCAGCTTCAGCTTAGAGGAGTTTCTTTTTCTCAGTAGAACATGTGTCAAAATCCTCCATAGCTCGTATAGTTGATGAAGTACCATCCTCCGCCTGTGTTGTAATTGGTCTGAATTCAAAAACTGGAGGTGGATTCTCAAGGAAGTGACGAAGAGCAGTTCGATTTTCTTTTCCATCGAGAAATCTGAGAAAACAAGATCTCCATTGAACGTAGCAACCGGCAGTGAGCACAGGCAGATTACCGTTGCCACCTTGTTCCAAACGAATTTGATTAGAAGTTGAAATGTTGATGTTGTTGTTAGACATGGTGAATACTTTTGTGGATGAATTGCAGATCTTAGTGGATTTGTTGTGATAATGCGTGGTTAAAACTGAAATTCCGAAAATTAAAAAAAAAAATTCTCAGTCCGACAATAAATTCCTTAGTCTGACAAAACGGAAGTCGAAAAATTTTGTATCGCCAAATTTTGAATTTGAGTTAGAAATAGCCAAAAACTAGTAGGGAAAAAATTTGATTTTACTTGACCTCAGTCGGAATGTTCTGTCGGAATGTCATGTCAGAATGTTCTGTCGAAATGTGGCTGTCGGAATATCTCATCGGAATAAGGTATCGAAATCAGGGTGATCGCAAAGTAGAATCCTTGGATTATTGCGATCGAGCCTCACACTTTGTACTTTCCGATGGTAACACTTGCTAAAATTTCGGAATGAAGAAAAAAACAAGAAATTTCGTAACTTTTGATCCAAAAGACTTGTGTTTTAGCCAAAACCAAGCTACCCAAATCACTACTACTAGTATGTAGATGATTTGTATCAAGAATAGACCATAAAAAACACAAAAAAAATTTGGGACGTGAGATATAGATCAAAATAGCCACGAAAAATCAAGAAACCACACACGAATCTTCAATCACCTATCCACTATAGGCTCTTGATACCAAATGTTAATCCCATATTAATCCATAACACAAGATTTAGATGATATTTAGAGAGAGAAAGAGAAGAAAAGTAG
This sequence comes from Glebionis coronaria, assembly GCA_025667525.1. Taxonomy (NCBI): domain Eukaryota; kingdom Viridiplantae; phylum Streptophyta; class Magnoliopsida; order Asterales; family Asteraceae; genus Glebionis; species Glebionis coronaria. Next base: position 338,458,922 of record CM046881.1, on the reverse strand, counting down.
AGACAGAAACAAGAGAGAATTTGGAAGGTTAAACACTTTAGAGAGAGAAAGTAAAATGGTAACCAACACCCTCTTCCACACATGGAAGATGGTTTATATACCCTTGGCATATGGGCCGTGGGTTTAAGTGACTTGGGCCGGGCTTGGCTTTGTTTTGGGCTTACGCCCCTAACTTATACAATATTAGCTTAAAGTCCAAGCCTGGTTTTCCCGACTAGCCTATTACAATACAAGACCTTTAACGACTAAGATGACCTATTACATTCTTGTTCGACTATATAAAATATAGGGCTAACACATATATATTTTCTTGGTTTCATTTGATTAAACCCTCTCGAACATTTTGGTGTTCCACCAACGTTCTAAAGTCATCGAAGGTGTTCACTTCACGTGATCGTTTTCATTCCTTGAGGCTTCTTTAATCAAGATATTTGATTAAGGAGGAGATTTGTAGATTTTTGTCTACTTAATACAATTCCAAAATCCAAAAAAAAGTAAAAACAATCAAAAATCTAAAAAAATTGAAAAAGTTAAAAACACCAAAAAGAATCTTCTTTGCTCATCCCCACGTTCTACGTGACGTTTATGCAAACTCGCAATCAAGCAACACGTGCACGTAAACGTCGTAATCGAAAAGAAAACACACCAACACCTTCTAGTGATGAGACTCCATGTGAGGAACCTATTGAAGAACAAGAAGCTATCATGGCTAATCGTACTATGATGGAGTTGCTTCAAGCACCCACCGAGGGTTTTGGAGAGGCCATTGTGATTCCCGCCATCCTTGCGGAGAACTTCGAGATCAAGACAGGTTTAATGTCTATGCTTCAAGCCAACAAGTTTCACGGACACGAAAAAGACAACCCACATTATCACATTAGGCAATTCAATCGTCTCACCGCGACAAGAAAGTTTAAGGATGTACCCCACGATGCCATTAAGATGATGTTGTTTCCATACTCGTTAGATGGACCCGCCAAGATATGGCTCGAGAAAGAACCCCCAAATTCGATTTTGACGTGGGGTGATCTCGTTTCTAAGTTTGTGAATCAATTTTTTCCACCATCTAAAACAACACATTTGAAAAACGAGATTTCACGATTTACTCAAAGGTCTAATGAGAGTTTTTCAATGGCTTGGGAAAGGTTTAAAGAAATGTTACATGAATGTCCACACCATGATTTTTCCGAATTGCATCAAATTGACACTTTTTATAATGGGCTTAATGATCATGAACGAGATTACCTAAATGCCGCCGCGGATGGTAATTTTTTGTGCAAAACGACCGATGAGGCTTTGAAAATCACTGAGAATAGGTCTAAAGTTTATAGCCCTCGTAACAGACCGAGTGTTGCCACTATGGGTTCGTCATCATCGTCTCGTAACATGAGTGCCTTTCAAGATGAAGCAAATGAGGAGAATCGGTTTTTCGATAGGTTTTCGACTCTTATGACTCATTAGAAAGCACAAGATGCTTTGAATTCCGCATCGGTTAAAGCGGTTGGCAAGAGTTATATTTCGTGTGGTGGAGCTCATGATTTTTCCGAGTGCATTACAACGGATGGTAACACTTCGAATGCTTATGTAGCCACGGGAACTTATAACCAAAACGGTCAAGGTTCCCGCAAAAATCAAGCTCCATAAAATCAAAAAGCTAACAACTATCGAAACAATCAAAATGGTGCTTATCAAGGAAATCAACGTAACTTCAACAAGGGTAATTATCAAAGTGGAAATGGGCAAATTTCAAACCAAAACCAAAACTGTGATTTTCAAACTACTACACAAGGTTTTCAAAATGATCACACCAAAAATCTTCAAGGAGAATTTTTGAATTATGCTAAAGCAAACGATGCTAAGTTTGATAATATGCAACGTGAGATGGTTAACTTAAGATCCGAGTTGAAAAACGAGCTTAAAAACGAACTTGCTAATGAACTTAAGACTCATGCTAATAAAATGGAAGGAAATATTCAACGTCTCCAACAAAATTAACAAAAAATGGAGCAAGGTCAACATGAAATTAAGCAAGAATTGTTAAAAGCGGATGCTAGGCAATCTAAGTTTGAAGATCGAACGGGAAAAATGTTTGAAGCTATCATGTGTAAACCTTCTTCTTCGGGTGGTCTTCCTAGTGATACCATCGTAAACCCAAAAGGAGAATTGAAGGTTATTACTACTTGTAGTGGTAAAACTTTCAAAGAACCCATTTCTTGTCCAAGTACTTCTACGGAGAAGGAAATAGAGAAAGAACCCAAGGTGGTGATAGAAAAGGAGCAAATTCCAAGCCCACGAAGTACCGCTCAAACCACACCTACGGTTGAACCAATACCAATAGTGGAACCCGAGATTCCAAGGCCGTTGCCTATGCCCCAACCCACACCACCCTTACCTTACCCTTCAAGACGAAACAAGGAAAAGGAACAAGAACGAAATAATTATCAATTTGAACTTTTTATGAAAATGTTTCGTGACTTGCATTTTAATATAAGTTTTGCCGACGCCTTGGTCATGATGCCTCGATTTACCGCAAACTTCAAAAGTATGTTGAATAATAAAGAGAAATTGCAAAAGTCGTCTAGTTGTCCTTTAGTTTTTCTTAGCCGCATACCTCAAAAAGTCGGTGATCCCAGCAAATTTTTAATCCCATGTGCAATACAAGATATGGAGGAATGCTACGCCTTGGCCGATCTTGGTGCTAGTATAAATTTGATGCCTCTTGAGATTTTTAAGTCGCTCAATCTTCCTAATATCACTCCTATAAGAATGTAAATCTAGATGGCCGATCATTCTACGATTCTAGCTTGTGGAGTAGCCGAGGACGTCTTCGTGAAAGTTGGAAAGTTTTACTATCCCGTGGACTTTATCGTTGTTGATATTCCCATCAGGCTAAAGTTCCTCTAATTTTAGGTTGATCATTTTTGGATACTTCGAGAGCACTTATCGATGTGCATGCTTGGAAAATCACTCTACGTTTCAATGAGGAAGAACTCGTCATAAATGCAACTCAAAATTCTACACTTTCTCATGTGTATTCTATCACGTCATTGAACAATGTTAATCCCATCAAAAACATTTCCAAAAGAATTTCAAAGAGAGTTTTAGGAGTTGATGATAAAAACAATTTTATGTCCCCTCCGCCGGTGGAGGTTAAGAGTGTTAAGCTAATAAGTGTGAAAACACTTATCCTTTTACCGCTTATTTCTAATAATAACAAGACCAAAACGTGTAATTTATGTTGTAAAAGTCGGAATTATACATGGTTTGTGTTTTTATTGTGTTTTAGGACCAAAAGATGAAAAAGGAAGAAAACACGGGCTTTCACGGGCTTTTATCGAATAAAACGAGAAAAGATGAAGTCAAAAGATCAAGAGTGCTAAAAGAACGGATGTCCAAGACCTATTCTGAAGATTTATCGAAGAAAAAGTCTAAAAGACGGAAGTTTAATGAAGTCGAAGAACTCAAGTCTAAATTATAGAAGAAAATTATTAAGACAAGTTCAAATCCCGAGACGACGTCGAGAAAAGACAAAGATTTAAATCGAGTCAAGAAGAAAAGAAAGAAGGAAGCACACCACACATGCACTCCCCATTATTCCCTATAAATACCCTCCTAATCACATTAGGAGGGGGTTAGCTAGTTTTAATTTTGTCATTTTTCCTTTCTAGTTTTTAGAGAGAGAAAGTTCCCAACTTTCTCTCACTAAGTTTATCTTTTCTTTCTTTCTTTTAATCTTTCAAGTTAAGCTTTTAATCATTCTTGTATTTTGTATTTCAATTAATCAAGTTCAAGATAAGTTTTTATTCATTAATCTTTTTCTTCATTTCTTGGTTACTTTAGTCTTTGATCCGAATGTTATATTCCATACGGATTGATTTTGTTGATGTTTAAGTGATTAAAAGGTTAAACTTTTTATTCCTACATAAGATTTCATACGGTTTAGGCTATAAGCTCTTTGTGCTTATTGGCTTATTTCATGTTTTTAGCTTATTGCTTTTCGAATTTCCTAAACGTTTTAGTCTTTTTAAAGTTTCTTTTATAAAGTTTATGATTTTACGTTTTGAAAGTTGTCAAATTTAAGTTTATTGAGTTATTTAAAGTTTGGTTAAGTGAGCTTATTGTACGTGCTTATTGGAAATTTCAGCATACCACCATTTTTGGATTAAGTTTGTGTTCATCGTAATATTGGGGGTTTCAGCATTCCGACGAGAAGCTTGTTTACATCGCAATAACCCTTAAGGGTTCTACTTTGCGATAATTTGGTTTTTAACCCCTTATTCCGATCTGGGATTGCGACCGCTCATTGCGATCGCATATTCAGACGGAACTTAAGGTTTCTATTAAGTCAAAACGCTGCCCAATTTTCGTTTGATACATTCCGATAGAAATCACTGGATTCTGATCTTAAACATTCCGATCTGGACTTTGCGATCTAGGACATTCCGACAGATATCATTGCGACAGATTTAATTTTGGTGTTCCGATGGCTATTAAGATGAATTATTCTGATGGTTTGATTTTAATCACATTCCGATAGATTTAGTTTACTTGTATTCCTATATCTCAAGCTTTTAAGTTTTTTAAGTTTTAAAGTTTTACAAAGTTTTATGTTTTAAGTGTTTTTTTAAATAACTTTTAGTTTAATCTTTTAAAAGTTTCTACTTTACTCAACGAAAATTATTTGCTTTTAGTTTAAAATTAGATAATCAAACCAAACCCTTAAATTTTCCACCAAGAACAATTGAGTCGCACTTTCTACCAGAATCAATTCGAAGAGATCGGAACTAACGAACTTTGATACTTAGTGAAAATCTTTGTATTAAATGGCGCCGCTGCCGGCTCTTTCAATTAAGATTAACGGTTTTAAGTGAGAGACGCGTTGGATTTTGGGATCCGTTCATTTTTTAACGTTATTTTCCTTGCTTTAAAAATTTTCAAAAATCCTAAAAAATATAGAATTTTCAAAAATACAAAAAAATAAAAAAATAGAAAAACATATAAAAACCAAAAATATTTCTTGTCTATTTTATTTTTCCTTTTTTAGGTGTGCATGCGTACTCGTGCTCGTAAGAAGAAAGTAGCTCAAGCCGAAGTCAATACTCCACCTATTGTCACCATGGACAATCAACCAATGATCAAGCTTTTGCAATCGCACGTAGAGGGCAACACCGATGCTATTGTCATACCCGAGATTGGAGCCAACAACTTCGAGCTTAAATCCGGCTTCACTCAAATGGTCTCTGCTCAACTCTTCTTGGGGCGTTCAATTGATGATCCTCATGACCATATAAAAAGGTTTCTTCAACTCACTAATACGGTTAAGTATAATGGGGTTTCACAAGAGGTAATTCGCTTGCAACTTTTTCCTTTCTCCTTAGAGGGACAAGCCCGGCATGGGCTTGATAAGGAACCGCCACAAAGTATTCTTACGTGGACGGATTTAGACACCAAATTCATCAACTAATTTTTCCCACCCTCAGGTACTACCGCTTTACGGAATGAAATCATTACTTTTAAACAAAAGTGCGGTGAGACATTTAGTGAATCTTGGGACCGTTTTAAGGAACTTTTAAGAAAGTGTCCACAACATGGTTTAACAAAAGTACATCAAATCAATACTTTTTACAATGGTTTAAGCATGAATGACCAAGATTCACTAAATAGTGCTTTGGGGGGTAATATTTTGGTTAAGTCTTCTAATGCTGCTTGGGATATTATTGAGAACAAGTCTAGAGTGAAAACTAAGAGTGTTCGGACTAATGTGGCTAGTGCTAGCACTAATGAGAGAGACAAGAGAATTGATAAACTCACTACGCTTGTTGAATCACTTGCTCTCCAAACCTCTTACAACACCAAAGCTATCAATGCCCAAGTTAATTCTATGACTCAATCATGTGAAATATGCGGGGGATCTCACTCATTCACCGATTGTTCTTCGACTCATGAGAATCCGGAAAATGTGTATTCCGCCAACGGTACCTATTCTACAGGAGGCTATCAAGCACGTCCTCAAGGTGACCGCAATTTGCTCAGCTATCGCTCAAACAACTTTCTTTCACCACCCGGTTTTCCCCCACAAAACCCAAACAACCTAAATCGCAACAATCAAAACCAACCACGAGCTCCAAATCAATATCAAAACCAAATAAACCATATCCACCTCAAAGAAACAACCAAGTTTACCAACAACCCGCTTATCAACCACCCGCCTACCATGCTCCTCCTCCCAACCAACCCACCGCATTACACCAAGACGTTGAAACTTACATGAGGACTAATGATGTGATGGTGAAAAATCTTCAGAGGGAAATGGCCAACATGAAAGCAGATATGGTGAAGCAAGGAAATGATATTCGAGCCAATATGCGAAACACTTTGGCAAGTCAAACGAATGAATTAAGGAACATGATGGCTAGTTTCTTCCCAAGTAATCAAGCCTCTGGTTCGGGTTCTCTTCCGAGTAACACCGTTGCTAATCCAAGAGGGGGGATGAAAGCAATCACCACTCGTAGTTGAAAAGGTTTAAAGGAACGCGAGTTTCCTACACCTACACCGGTGATTGTGACAAAGGAAAACGAGTCTACTTCTCTAATTCCTCCACCTTCTATTTCTCCAATTCCTCCAACTTCTCCTTCTCCAATTCCTCCACCTTCTACTTCCACCCCTCCACCACCCAAGGATGTGAGTGAGAATTCTATCCCAAAGCCTTCATCTCAACCCAATATACCTTATCCTTCAAGGTTGAGGAAAGAGAAATTGAAGAACAAGGATGATATTTAGGTTTCTAACTTTCTTAAAATGTTTAAACAACTGAATTTCAATATCTCCTTTGCTGAGGCTCTCGCTCACATGCCGAAATACGCAAAAATGTTTAAAGATCTTCTCAGTGATAAGGAGAAACTTCTTGACATCGCTCAGACCCAACTTAATGAGAATTTCTCCGCAGTGCTCTTAAGGAAATTACCAACCAAACTTGGTGATCCGGGTCGTTTCTTGATTCCTTTCAACTTCCCTGGGGTAGAGAATTGTATGGCCCTAGCCGATCTAGGTGCTAGTATAAACTTAATGCCTTTAAGCGTTTGGAAACAATTGTCTCTACCCGAGCTATTCCCCACCCGAATGACTTTGGAATTAGCTAACCGTACGGTTGCTTACCCAGTGGGGATAGCCGAAGACGTCTTTGTTGGTGTCGACAAATTCACCTTTCTGGCGGGTTTTGTTGTCGTTGACTACGAGATGGACCCCCGTGTTCCATTAATCGTTAGATGTCCATTCTTGAGGACCGGTCGCACTCTCATTGATTTAGCCGCTGGCGAATTAATCATGAGAGTTGGTGACGATAAAATCGTCTTAAACATAGGGTAAACTTTCTAAGCAGCCTTCTGAAAACGAGAGCGTTAATTTCATTGACGTTCTTGATGAGGCTTGTGAAGAACATTTCAAAGACGCTTGTAAAAGTGGTTCTTCTTCTCTTCCCATTGTTGAGACCGTTGCCTCTATTGCTCCATCACTAACTCCATTTGGAGAAAGTGATTTCATCTTAAAAGAATTTGAAGCTATTTTGGGAGATGTGGACTTGCAATATGACAATTCTCCCTCTAAATGGGATGAAGACATTCGTACCATTGAGAAACTTCTCAATGAGGAGCATATTTCTCCACCATCTCCTAAGGATATCTCTATCGATGAACCGAATTTGACTACGCCTTCCATCGAAAATCCTCCGGATTTAGAGCTTAAGGACCTACCATCTCATCTCGAGTACGTTTTCCTTGAAGACAACAAGAAGTCACCCGTCATCATCGCAAAGGACTTGAAAGAGGAAGAAAAATCTCGACTTATCGCCGTGCTGAAGAATCACAAGAAAGCGATTGCTTGGAAAATCTCCAATATTCGTGGAATTGATCCTCACTTTTGCACACATAAAATTCTCATGCAGGACGACTTTAAACCCACTATTCAAAGCCAAAGAAGGGTGAATCCTAAGATCCATGACGTTATCAAAAAAGAGGTTATCAAACTACTTGATGCGGGAATGATCTACCCCATCTCGGATTCACCATGGGTTAGTCCCGTCCATTGTGTGCCTAAGAAAGGCGGAATCACCGTTGTACCCAATGAAAACAACGAGTTGATTCCTACTCGTCTCGTTACAGGGTGGAGAGTTTGTATATACTATCACAAACTCAATGATGCTACGAGAAAGGATTATTTTCCCCTTCCTTTCATGGACCAAATGCTTGAACGTCTAGCGGGTAATGACTATTACTGCTTTTTAGACGGTTTCTCCGAGTATTTTCAAATTCCCATCGATCCCAAAGACCAAGAGAAAACCATATTCACTTGTCCTTATGGAACATTTGCTTACAAAAGAATGCCTTTCGGTTTATGCAATGCTCCTGGGACATTCCAAAGGTGTATGATGGCTATCTTCCATGACATGGTTGAAGAAACTATGGAATTCTTCATGGATGATTTCTCGGTTTATGGTGATTCTTTCTCCCATTGCCTTGCCAATTTGGAACGCATGCTAAAGCGGTGTGAAGACACTCGCCTTGTTCTAAACTGGACATAAAATCTCAAAATCCGATCTTGCAGTGGACCGTGCTAAAGTGGATGTCATAGCCAAATTACCTCCTCCTTCAACCGTAAAGGGTGTGAGAAGTTTCGTTGGTCATGCGGGCTTCTATCGTCGATTCATTCAAGATTTCTCTAAAATCGCTCGCCCGATGACCCACCTCTTGGAAAAAGATACCCCTTTCATCTTTTCCAAAGACTGTCTTGAATCCTTCAATCTTCTTAAGGACAAGCTGACTAAGGCGCCGGTCTTGGTCACCCCTAATTGGGAGCTACCTTTTGAATTAATGTGTGATGCTAGCGACTTTGCTATTGGAGCGGTTTTGGGCCAAAGAGTGAACAGACACTTCCAACCAATCCATTACGCTAGCAAGACTATGACGGGGGCTCAATTTCATTATACCACTACCGAAAAAGAGCTTTTAGTTGTAGTGTATGCTTTTGAAAAATTCTGCCCTTATCTTGTCCTTTCCACCACCATCATGTACACCGACCATTCCGCGTTGAAGTACTTGTTGACTAAACAAGATTCTAAGCCAAGACTTCTTCGTTGGGTTTTGCTCCTCAAATAATTAAATATTGAAATTCGTGACAAGAAGGGAGCGGAAAACCTAGCCGCTGATCATCTAAGTAGACTTGAGGATCCTTATCAAGGGGATCATCCGAATCAATAGATCAATGACTCTTTTCCCCTTGAGGCCTTAATGTCTATCAATCCAAATCTTGATGACACCCCATGGTTTGCGGACATTGAAAACTACTTAGCGGGTGGAATTCTCAAGGAAGGGTTAAAATCACAACAAAAGAAAAAGTTCTTTAAAGATATTGAACATTATTTCTGGGACGACCCTTACCTTTTCAAACAATGTGCGGATCTTGTCATTCGTCGATGTATTGATGGACCGACAGCGGTACAAATCCTTGATGCTTGCCAAAAAGGACCCACCGGCGGTCACTTTGGTCCCCATTACACCGCAAAGAAAGTATTCGACTCTGGATTCTATTGGCCCACCATTTATCGTGACGTCCACGAAATGGTTAAGCATTGTGATGCTTGTCAACGCCAAGGCAAGATCACACATAAAGATGAGATGCCTCAAAATTTCATACAAGAATGTGAAATCTTTGATGTTTGGGGTATCGACTTTATGGGGCCATTTCTATCATCCAAAGGGAACAAGTACATCCTCGTAGTTGTTGACTATGATTCTAAATGGGTTGAAGCTAAGGCTCTTCCTACGAACGATGCGAGGGTGGTTGTGAACTTTTTGAAGCAACTGTTTGCTCGATTCGGTGTTCCTCGTGCTATCATCAGTGACCGCGGGACTCATTTTTGCAATGATCAATTCGCAAGAGTCATGGCTAAGTATGGTGTCAATCACCGTCTTTCCACCGCCTATCATCCCCAAACCAATGGGCAAGCCGAGATTTCCAACCGTGGATTGAAGCGAATTCTGGAACGTACTGTGGGAGAGCATCATGCCGCGTGGGCCGATAAGTTAGACGATGCTTTGTGGGCTTTCCGTACCGCATATAAGACCCCGATTGGTTGTACACCTTATCGTCTTGTGTACAGGAAAGCATGCCACCTCCCTATCGAGCTGGAACATAAGGCATACTAGGCCTTGAAGTGGGCTAACTTCGACATCAACAAAGACGGTGCTCTTCGGAAGATTCAACTCAACGAGCTTAATGAACTGAGGAATGAAGCTTACGAGAACTCACTGATCTACAAAGAGAAGACCAATATCATCCATGATGCTAGAATTAAGAACCGAGAGTTCCACGTTGGTGATCAAGTCTTACTTTTTAACTCTCGGTTGAAGATCTTCTCGGGCAAGTTGAAGAGCCACTGGTCTGGTCCATTCACCGTCGCCAAAGTCTTTCCTTATGGAACCATTGAGCTTTCTCAGCCAAATGGGCCCAATTTCAAGGTGAATGGCCAGCGCGTGAAGTTGTACTTTGGTGAGGACAACTCTCATAAGATGATTCCATCCCTCACCACGTTTCCCATGAACTAGTTTTGGGTCGAGTCAGGCTCGTGACTCGGTTATCAAAAACAAGCGCTTCTCGGGAGGCAACCCGTGATCTATCCTTTATCGCTTTCATAATATGTGTAGGGGGAGCCCCGTATGTGTTTGTTGTCTTGTTTCTTCTTATGTGCAGGGATTCAAGCTTCAAAGAGAACCTCGATGACTTTTAACGAACTGTGATCCTGTGTTCCCATCTTCCTGGTTCTATCCGAAACTGTTGTGATTCAATATTTAATATCTTATATGTTCACATTGAAATCACTTTAGTTGCCCTTTCCTTAGCAAGATTTAAACAACGTGCACAATATCCTAAGGAGGGGAGTTTTACTCCCACATGCTTAAACATTGAGGACAATGTTTATATCAAGTGTAGGGGGGACTTCTATTGAAGTAAGTGGTCTTTTCCATGAATTTTCCCTCATTATAACCGGAAAATCTGATTTTTCGACATTTTTCAAAATTATCAATCTATTTTGGCCTAGTAGTATAGTAGTTTTTCCTTTGTTATCGTTATTTACTTTCTTAGCTAAAATAAAGTTTAATAAAGTGGTTTTAAATTTTTCATAGTCGTGAATATTTTGACTCAACCCGAGTTTACTTATCTAAGTTTACTCTAGCTAGTATCCTTAACGTGTTTAAGTCAAGTTTTGCTAGGCATTTATATAGGGAACTTTAAAACGCGAAAGTCTTAACTCTCACGGGTTAAGAACAAGAAATTTTCGTAAGTTCCTATAATTGATCCTAGAGAGTCGTTTATCAAGGGAACTTTAAAATGCGAATTCTAAACTTGAAAAAGTCTAAGAGTTTGCAAGATCCTATAGATGAATCGAAAACCCAAAACTTTGATTTAATTGGCTAAGCATCCACGAGTCTCATTCCTTGAGATTTTAAATGGTGGAGAACGAGAGATGATAGAGTCAATTATAAGTTTGGTATTCTTTCTTGAATTTATGTGAGTTGATTATAAGACTATTCTCCCATCGCTTGTTAATAAATTTATCTATAATAAATAAGGTAGTACGATTTGAAAAGTTACTTAGCTTCTAGCCCAAGATCGTTTAAAAGTTGCTCGGTATTAATTAGAGTTCATAGCCAAGGCATAACTTATTGAAGCGGGATGCGAAGATTGGCGAGTCTGAAAAGGCCCTAACAAGGCATGAGGGCTACATTTTGTTGCTAAAGATCCAAAAGTGATGTGAAGAATCATTTGTCAAAAATCAATATGAAGGATCGAGACACATGACGAAAAGCAAAAACTCCCCTAAAGATCATGGAGAAGTCTATCCAAAAAGGCCCTAACAAGGTATGAGGATAAATAGATCCAAGTCATAAAAGGAGGCGAATCGTTGTATATCAAAGTCCAAAATAAAGATTGGAGAAAAATGAAGAAGTCGTGGTCCAAATATGAAGAATCTCTCAAAAAGTTCAAGAGAAGAAATTCCTATAAAGAGAAGACCATTATTTCATGAACGTCTCTCAAGATTCGAAGTATGAAGTCGCTGCCAAATATCTGTCCGAGAAAGGTCTCAAATCGTGAAGCGAGTTATGCCAAGATATGAACTTTAAGAGGTCCCGAGAAGCAGTTTTAAAAGATTTTGTCCTTTACCTAAGTCTTGATTAAATCATCCACTTTATATTCGGCTGATAGGTGTGAAAACACCCATCCTTTTACCACTTAATTATAATGAAAACAAGACCATAACGTGTATTTTATGTCGTAAATGTCAGAATTATGCGTGGTTTGTGTTTTTGTTGTGATTTTAGGATCAAAATGTAAAAAGGAAGAAAACACGGGCTTTCACGGGCTTTTATCGAAGAAAAAGACAAAAGACGAAGTCAAGAGATCAAGAGTGCAAAAAGAACGGAAGTCCAAGGCCTATTCTGAAGATTTATCGAACAAAAAGTCTAAAGACGGAAGTTTAATAAAGCTGAAGAACTCAAGTCTAATTTATGAAGAAATTACAAAGACGAGTTTAACTAATCCCGAGACAAAGTCGAAAAAGTCGAAGAACTTAAAAGACGAAAAGACGAGAAAGAAAGAAAGAGAGGAGGAAGCTTCCTCCTACTCCCTCTCCTCCTCCACTATAAATAGGATATTAGATTCATTTTTATTATTGTTAGCTAATTTTGACAAAATTAGTCTCTTGATAGGTGTGAAAACACCCATCTTTTTACCACTTAATTACAATAATAACCAAGCCAAAACGTGTATTTTATGTCATTTATGTCGGAATTATACGTGGTTTGTGTTTTTGTTGTGATTTAGGACGAAAAGGTGAAAAGTGGAGAAAACACGGCATTCACGGGTTTTTATCGAAGAAAAAGACGAAAGATGAAGTCGAAAGATCAAGAGTAGAAAAAAAGAACGGAAGTCCAAGACCAATTCTGAAGATTTATCGAAGAAAAAGTCAAAAGACGGAAGTTTACTAAAAGCCGAAGAACTCGAGTCTTATTTATGAAGAAAATTCAAGTCGAGTTCAAAGAAATCCCGAGACAAAGTCATTAAGTCCAAGATTAAGAAACAATTAAGAAGAAAAGGACTTAAGTGTGCAATTAAGGAAAAGAGGAAAGAGGGAGGAAGCTTCCTAAGCTCCTCCCTAATCACCCCTATATATAGTGTAGGCTAGTTTCATTGTCAAGTTGTTGGGTGGTTTGACAAACCACCACTTCCACCATTTTCATACTTGTTATTTCATTTCTTGCACTTTAATTACTTGTTATGCACCTTTAATAATTTATTTTCAAGTAAGTTTTCATTTATTGTTCTTGAATCTTTACTTTTCTTGTTTAATCTCTCATCTTCCTTTCTTGGTTCTAGTTTACTTTTGGTGCGAATTACATATGATCCGTGTTGTTCATTAATGTTTTCGTGCTTAAAAAGTTCATCTTTTTATGGTTTGATTTAAAAGTTTGTTTATTTTAAGTTTGGAAAAGTTGTTATTTGTGCTTACTGGTTCCGTTTCATTACAGATTCGTTCTAGTTTTGGGAGTTAGCTTATCTAAATAGCTTATTTCCCTTTGCTTAAGATTCGGATCAAAAAGCTATCGGAAAGGGCAAACCCCTTTCCGATCTGTCATTCCGACCAGCACACCTTATTCCGATCATATAGATCGGAAAAGGGTTTCCAGGGATTCCGATCTGCTTCCCCTCATTCTGATCACTTGATCGGAATAGGGTCTATTAACATTCCGATTTTGCTAGCTCTTCTAGTGTATTCCGATTTCAAGTTTGATGATATTCCGACGGGTGGTGTCTACATTCCGATCAAGCGATCGGAATATATTCCGATCATGTCCTTTTGCTCATTCCGATTTGTACTTTCCGACGAGTACATTCCGATCGGATTCCGATTGGATTCCGATCGGGTGTATTCCGATAGGGTATTTTGTTTTGTTTTAATATTTTGTTTTAGTTAAAGTGTCAATTTTTCTCGTTTTATTTTTAGTTCATTTTAATTTCGTTCTGCATTTTTATTTAATTGTCAATTTACTTTTTTTTAAGTTTTAATTTTGCGTCATTTAATTTCCCGTGATTTACTTTTAAAGTTTTAAATATTTCACCATTTACGTTTCAACTATTTTTAGTTTTAATTACTCGTCATTTATTTTTAAGTCTTGCGCATTTATTTTTACAACAACCAAAAATATTATTTTCACCAAGAACAATTGAGTCGCACATTTAACCGAGATCAATTCGAGAAGATTCCGAGAATAATTAGAACCCATACAAAACGCAAGTATCAAATGGCGCCGCTGCCGGCTCTTTTCGTGAGGATTAAAGGTTTTTTGTGAGAGACGCGTTGGCTTTTGGGATCCGTTCACTTGTGAACGTTATTTTTCGTGTCTAAAATTTTCAAAAAATCCCAAAAACATTTAAAAATCAATAAAAGCATTTCTTTTTCAAAGTTTTTCACCAAAAATATTCTTCTTGCTCATCTATTCTTTCTTTATGGATTTTTATGTCCATTGCATCGGGTGTGGGAGACGATTGTACGGGAACGACTCTTGTCAATGGTGTACATGTGAGCGGTGCGGAAACGATATCGACAATACACAATTCCTATTCGGATTTTGTCCTTTGTGCAACTTGACTAATTCGTCCTTTTTGAACCCACCTCCTCCTGTTCCCCCGTGCATCTATTGTGGAAGCGATTCTCATTGGCATGTTTCGTGCCCGGTTCAATACCCGTATGGACACGGGCAAGAACCAGGGTACAATTATGAAAATGATAATAGCTATCCACAAGAGGCACCAAGTTTCTCTCCATACCCATGGTGCTATATTTGTGGGGGCCCTCACGATGCTTCTTTTTGTGATCCGTCGCAAGTCTTTGAGAAAGTACCGTGCTATCATCCTAGTGTCTATAAATTTGAGCCCCCACATCACACCCTCAATCATCAATCCTCTCAGCAAACTAGTCTTGATCAACAACTCACTTCTTTGAATGGCATTCTAGAAAGTATAGCTCAACTTCGAGCTGACTTGCATCCGGAAAAGCAACCTTTGCTTGATGTGGACGAAACCTTGAAATCCACCGACACCTTTTTGAGCCAATTTAGTAGTTTTTCCTTCTTTTCTACACCAAAATGTTTAATTACATCGTGGGATAGAATTGGTGAAATTGAACATACTCGGGGAGATGAACAACAAAAGTTGCTGCATGAGCTTCTTAAAGATGTGGAGGTTATCAAGGAAGAGTTAGCCGACTACGTCACTCCTAACTGGACTCGTCCCATCTATTATGATGATGACGACGACGATGATATCTACACTTTCAACCAATCTTCTGAAGTTGTTGCTCCTACTCTCTATGTTCCTACTGCGTCTAAGGATCTAGATTCGTTGAACGAGCTTAGTAATGTTGGTCTCGACAAAGTATTGGATGATGAGGTTTGTGACTTACCTGCCATGGAGCCTGAGGACGATGTTGTTCTTACGGAAGAGGTCGATCCTAATGATGACGATTTTTCTCCAAGCTATGAGAATTTCACTTTTAAAATTTCTCAATCTCCACCGGGAGATGCGGGCGATGACGATTTATTCTCTCCGGTTTACGAGAAGTTCACCGATGAACATGATCTTGTGGATGAGGTGGAAGACGTGCTTCTTCGCGATAGATTACAGAAAGTGCACCTTCTTATTGCTCAAATCGAAGCGTTGACTTCTCCTCCTCTTTCCAAGTCTTTACCTCCATCTATTCCTCCCGTTGAAGATAATGACCCATTGCTGGAAGAAATCGATATCCACTCCATCCCTCCAGGTATTGATGATTCTGACACGGAGGGGGACATTATTTTTAATAATTTGCTGCAGGAAGATATTGTCCCAAGTCCCCCTCCCGAGCACCTTTCATCCTTCCCTTTAGCCACTATCACGGAGGATGAGTGCTTTGACCAGGGAGGTGACATTGATTATGCTATGATTGATAACAATACGGCTTTATCGTTTGCTCATCATCCATTGTCTTTGGGGGAGGAAAATGTGCTTACTTTACCCAACCCACCTCCCGTGGATTTTGAATTCACATACTTCTCGTATGTCGAAAGGGTTTTTCTCCCATTCAAGACTTATCCCCCCGCCTCTCCTTTGTTGATATCAACCGGGAACGAGTACAAGGTCTTTGATCCCGGTATCACATTCGAGGCTTCCCCATGGACCATTTAATTCGGGGACGAGTCAGGCTCGTGACTGGTTAACAAAAACAAGCGCTTTTTAGGAGGCAACCCAATTATCTATCTATTTTCACCATAAGTGTAGGGGGAGCCCCGTGGTGTTTCTTGCTTTCTTTCTTATCATGTGCAGGGATTCGAGCTTCAAAGACACACTCTTGATGATTTTTGACGAACCGTGATTCCGTGTTCCCTTCTTCCCGGTTCTATCCTAAACTCTTTTCGATTCACTATTTTATATTTCTCAATATTAAAATAGGAATCTCTTTAGTTGTCCTTTTCTTAGCGAGATTTAAACAAAGTGCACAATTTCCTAAGTGTAGGGGAGTTCACTCCCACACGCTTAAACATTGAGGACAATGTTTATATTAAGTGTAGGGGGGACTTCTATCGAAGTTAAGTGGCCTTTTCCTTGTATTTGTCCTCATTTCAACCGGAAAATTTGATTTTTCGACATTTTTCAAAATTTTTAATCTATTTTAGCCTAGTTGTATAGTTGTTTTTACCTTTGTATAGTTATTTTCTTTCTTTTCTAGAATAAATCTTTAATAAAGTGGTTTTAATTTTCAAACGTTGTGAATCTTTTGACTCAACCCGAGTTTACTTATCTAAGTTTACTCTAGCTAGTATCCTTAACATGTTTAAGTCAAGTTTTGCTAGGCTTTTATATAGGGAGCTATAAAACGCGAAAGTCTTAACTCTCACGGGTTAAGAACAAGAACTTTTCGCAAGTTCCTATAATTGATCCTAGAGAGTTGTTTATCAAGGGAACTTTAAAATGCGATTTCTAAACTTGAAAAAGTCCAAGAATTTGCAAGATCCTATAGATGACTCGAAAACCCAAAACTTTGATTTAATAGGCTAAGTATCCACGAGTCTCATTACTTGATATTTTAAACTGTGGAGAACGAGAGATGATAGAGTCAATTATAACTTCGGTATTCTTTCGTGAATTTATGTGAGTTAATTATAAGCCTATTCTCCCTTCGCTTGTTAATAAATTTATCTGCAATAAATAAGGTTGTACGATTTAAAAGGTTACTTAGCTTCTAGCCCAAGATCGTTTAAAAGTTGCTCGGTACGGATTAGAGTTCATAGCCAAGGCATAACTTATTGAAGCGGGATGCGAAGATTGGCGAGTCCAAAAAGGCCCTAACAAGGCATGAGGGCTACATTTTGTTGCTAAAGATCCAAAAGTGATGTGAAGAATCATTTATCGAAAATCAATATGAAGGATCGAGACACACGAGAAAAGCAAATACTCCCCAAAAGTCATGGAGAAGTGTATCTGAAAAGACCCTAGCAAGGTATGAGGATAAATAGATCCAAGTCATAAAAGGAGGCGGATCGTTGTATATCAAAGTCCAAAATAAAGATTGGAGAAAAATGAAGAAGTCGTGGTCCAAAGATGAAGAATCTCTCAAAACTTCAAGTGAAGAAATTCCTATATGAAGAGAAGACCATAATTTCATGAACGTCTCTCAAGGTTTGAAGTATGAAGTCGCTGCCAAATATCGGTCCGAGAAAGGTCTCAAATCGCGAAGCGAGTTATGCCAAGATATGAACTTTATGACGCCCCGAGAAGCAGTTTTAAAAGATTTTGTTCTTTAGCTAACTATTGATTAAACCGTTCACTTTATTTTCGGCCTAATAAACTATCGAAATAAGTCAACAATGCATCCTCGTGATCATTCAAGACAACAATAAAATATAAGAGATACACCTAGGAATAAGGGAGTCTAAGTGAATAATTGGCCCACATGAGTTCGTGTTAGTTTGCTAACTTATAATAACAATGATCTCGTTTTTAAGCTTGGTGTGGAGAAAGTGAAAACTTGAGGATGATGATCATTCACGACATTTCCAAAACCCAAGGTATGTTTTTAATTTCTTTACTTTGAATGTTTATAATTTTCTATCTCTTTAATAAAGGCCAACGTGGATTGATTATGATGAAAAGTGTAAACGTGCTTTGTAACTAATGCATTGCATGAGGACATTGCAATGGTTAAGTATAGGGGATTTGATAGGTGTGAAAACACCTATCTTTTTACCACTTAATTACAATAATAACCGAGCCAAAACGTGTATTTTATGTCATTTATGTCAGAATTATGCTTGGTTTGTGTTTTTGTTGTGATTTAGGACGAAAAGGTGAAAAGTGGAGAAAACACGGCATTCACGGGCTTTTATCGAAGAAAAAGATGAAAGATGAAGTCGAAAGATCAAGAGTGGAAAAAAAGAAAGGAAGTCCAAGACCAATTCTGAAGATTTATCGAAGAAAAAGTCAAAAGACGGAAGTTTACTAAAAGCCGAAGAACTCGAGTCTTATTTATGAAGAAAATACAAGACGAGTTCAAAGAAATCCCGAGACAAAGTCATTAAGTCAAAGATTAACAAACAATTAAGAAGAAAAGGACTTAAGTGTGCAATGAAGGAAAAGAGGAAAGAGGGAGGAAGCTTTCTAAGCTCCTCCTTAATCACCCCTATATATAGTGTAGGCTAGTTTCATTGTCAAGTTGTTGGGTGGTTTGACAAACCACCACTTCCACCATTTTCATACTTGTTATTTCATTTCTTGCACTTTAATTACTTGTTATGCACCTTTAATCATTTAATTTTCAAGTAAGTTTTCATTTATTGTTCTTGAATCTTTACTTTTCTTGTTTAATCTCTCATCTTCCTTTCTTGGTTCTAGTTTACTTTTGGAGCGAATTACATATGATCCGTGTTGTTCATTAATGTTTTCGTGCTTAAAAAGTTCATCTTTTTATGGTTTGATTTAAAAGTTTGTTTATTTTAAGTTTGGAAAAGTTGTTATTTTGCTTACTGGTTCCGTTTCATTATAGATTCGTTCTAGTTTTGGGAGTTAGCTTATCTAAATAGCTTATTTCCCTTTGCTTAAGTTTCGGATCAAAAAGCTATCGGAAAGGGTAAACCCCTTTCCGATCTGTCATTCTGACCAGCACACCTTATTCCGATCATATAGATCGGAAAAGGGTTTCCAGGGATTCCGATCTACTTCCCCTCATTCCGATCACTTGATCGGAATAGGGTTTATTAACATTCCGATTTGGCTAGCTCTTATAGTGTATTCCGATTGCAAGTTTGATGATATTCCGACGGGTGGTGTCTACATTCCGATCAAGCGATCGGAATATATTCCGATCATGTCCTTTTGCTCATTCCGATTTGTACTTTCCGACGGGTACATTCCGATCGGGTTCCGATTGGATTTCGATCGGGTGTATTCTGACTGGGTATTTTGTTTTGTTTTAATATTTTGTTTTAGTTAAAGTGTCAATTTTTCTCGTTTTATTTTTAGTTCATTTTAATTTCGTTCTGCATTTTTATTTAATTGTCAATTTACTTTTTGTTAAGTTTTAATTTTGCGTCATTTAATTTCCCGTGATTTACTTTTAAAGTTTTAAATATTGCACCATTTACGTTTCACCTAGTTTTAGTTTTAATTACTCGTCATTTATTTTTAAGTCTTGCACATTTATTTTTACAACAACCAAAATTATTATTTTCACCAAGAACAATTGAGTCGCACATTTAACCGAGATCAATTCGAGAAGATTCCGAGAATAATTAGAACCCATACAAAACGCAAGTATCATCTCTCCACCATTTTCATTCATTGCACCATTTATTTTTCATGTCAATTTAAATATTTGTCTTGCACCTTAATTCCTTTAATTTCAAGTAAGTTTACTTTTTATGTTTATTGAATTTTTACTTTTATTGTTAATCTCTTATCTACCTTTCTTGCTTTGATCTAATCTTCATCTTTATGTTTATGTTCTTTAGTTTTTATTGATTTGATTAAGTGGGTTTTGATTATTTTGATTATTACTGTTAGTTTTATTGATTTGGATTACTTGGTTATTGTTAGTTAATCATTAGTGGTTATTTTGGTTTAATCTTTAGATTGATTTGGTTAGTTTTTATTAGATTCGTACCTTTTTCTTCCCCGTGTTCTTCGCTATATTCGCTGCCCAGGTATTATTCCGCATCAGCTTATTTATTCCGGATGAAGCTTTATTTTTCCGAATCAGTTTAATATTCCGCATGAGTAGTTTTATTCCGCATCAAGGTTTTTCCGAGTGAATCTCTTTTCCGAATAAGTTAGATATTCCACATCAAGAGTTTATTCCGAATCAAGTTATTTTTCCGAGTCAAGCTTTATATTCCGAACCAGCACTTTCTTCCATTTATTCCGAACTAGTCAGTTATTCCAGATCAATAGATTATTCCGAGTGAAAGCATTATTCCGGATGAACCATTTATTCCGGATGAACCATTTATTCTGAATGAAGTTATATTCCGAGTGAAGCCCTTTTTCCGAGTCGAGCTTTATATTCCGAACCAGCATTATTTTTTCCAAATGAAGCTTTATTCCGAACGAAGGTATATTCCGGATAAACGTGTTATTCCGGATGAGCTATTATTCTGGATGAAGGATTTATTCCAGATGAGTGTTTTCAAGTTTTTTCTAATTTTATATTTTTAAGTTTTAAGCTTTATTTTTCCCCGCCTTTTTCCTTAGTTGCACTTTTAGTTTACTTGCCTTAGATTTATTTTAAGCTTGCCTTTAGGATAGTTTTAAGTTTTTAAATTATTTACCTTTATTGCCTTTTAATTTCTCGTCACGTTTTTATTTCCCGTTATTTATTTTCAATTAGGTTTAGATTTATTTACCTGCCATTTACTTTAAAGTTTGTGCACTTTTAATTTTACTACAACGACAAATCTTTCTTTCACCAAAATACGACTGAGTCGCACTTAAACCAGTAATCAATTCGATTAGACACACTTCAACGAACTTAATTTTCATACTTGGTAAATTCTTGCTATTAAATGGCGTCGCTGTCGGCTCTTTTCGTTAAGATTAACGGTTTTTTGTAAGAGACGCGTTGCTTTTTGGGATCCGTTCACTCGTGTACGTTATTTTTCTTACTCAAAAATTTTTAAAAATCCATAAAAATTAAAAAATTCCAAAAATCCAAAAAGATTTTATTTTTATAGTGTATATATATTGTCTATTGTTTTTGTATCTTTTTCTTTTGCTTTTGCAGGTGTATGCGTACTAGATCTTCAACTTATCCAGAGCCCGAGACTCGTGAAGATTTAGCTATGGCAGGTGTGAACAACAAAAATAATCCACCGCACCTCAACAGTAACAACAACAATGTTCTTCCACAGCCCGATCTTCGGACAATGGAGGAGCTTTGTCAACCCACAATGTTTGGACGAGGAGAACCGATTGCGCCGATGCAAATCACGGCTCCGGAGTTTTCGTTGAAGCATCACATGATCCAACAAGTGCAAACTAATCCATTTCGCAGAATACCGGATGATGATGACAACAAGCACCTCGACAAATTCATTACTATTACTCAAAGCATGAAGTTGCCCGGTGCTACTATGGATGTTCTTCGCCTTCAACTCTTTCCACATACTTTATCCCACCACGCCGAAAAATTGTTTGATCGTCTCCCGAAGAATTCCATTCATACTTGGGACGACATGACTCAACGATTTTTGCCGCGCTACTTTCCACCATCCATGGTCACGAGCCTTCGAAATCAAAGCAGCGGTTTTATGCAAGAACCCGATGAATCTCTCTTTGAAGCTTGGGGAAAGATACAATGTTTTTATCGATCGATGTCCAAACCACAACATGCTCCCCGTTACCTTAATTGATACTTTCTACAACAGTTTGACTTTTCGTGATCGTGATACGATTAATGCAGCCGCCGGTGGCACATTTATGAAAAGAAGACCCGAGGAGTGTAGAGAGCTTATTGAGAACATGACTACTCATCACAAAAATTGGGATTCCTCCGCTTCTTCAAGGAACAACCCGAGAGTCAATGTTTCTTCTACTTCAGCAAACCCCGATAAGACCGAATTCACCCGCATGATGGCCGAAATGAACAAAAATATCTTGCTCATCGCTACAAACCAACAAGTTAAAGCTGTAGCAATCTCTTGTGAGACATGCGGCGGTCCTCATTCATACACCGATTGTCCTTCTACTCAAGGCAATCCAGAAAACGTGTATGCGGCTAATGGTAACTATTCACCGGAAAATTACCAAGCCCGACCTCAAGGGGATCGAAATTTGCTAAGTTACCGGTCGAACAACTATCTTTCACCCGGTTTTTCTCCTCAAAACCACAACCCCAACAACAATTACAATAGAAGCAACCAAATCCCACCTCGAGCTTCTAATCCTTATCACCCACCCGCTCAACAAGCCCCACCCATTCATCAAGATGTTGAAGCTTTAATGAGAACCCAAGGAGAGCAAATCAAGAATCTACAAAGCCAAATTATCAATTTGAAAGGGGATGTCACTAAGCAAGGTAATGACATTAGATCCGAGCTTCGGAATGATATACAAACCTCCTTCAGCACTCAAACGAATGATTTGAAGAATATGCTGAATAGTTTCTTACCAACCACTCAACCCTCTACTTCGGGCTCTCTACCTTCAAACACCGTCACCAACCCGAGAGCGAATGTGAGTGCTATTACTACCCGTAGTGGAGAAACTTTAGTACGACCATCTATCCCACCCCCAGTTACACCATCTACACCTCCTCCACCACCATTTATCCCTACTACTCCCGCACCTAGTATTAGTTCACCATTACCGTCTCCACCTTGTCATGAAGAAGTACCCAAGAAGAACCCTTCACCAACCCCAACTTCCACCTATAAACCCAGCATTCCTTACCCTTCTCGACTCGACAAGGCTAGAATTTTTACCAAGAATGACGTTCAAGTCTATAACTTTTTGAACAAGATTGTCGGCATGACCGTTACCTTTACCCTTGTTGAAGCTCTTGCCCAAATGCCACAATATGTCAAGATGTTTAAGGAATTTATTAATAAGAAGGAGAAGATGGCCGAGTTTGTTAATACTCGCTTAAATGAAAATTGCACTGCAATCCTTCTTAAAGAACTTTTGGAAAAACTTGGAGATCCCGGTCGTTTTGTGCTACCATGTACTTTTAGCCAAACCGACGAATTTACTGCCTTAGCCGATCTCGGGGCAAGTATTAATTCGATGCCTTTAAGTGTTTGGAAAAAGTTATCATTACCCGATCTTACACCAACGAAGATGACTCTTGAGCTTGTAAATCCAACTCTCGCATACCCCGTTGGTATTGCCGAAGATGTGTTCATTAAAGTTGGCACCTTCACTTTTCCGGTCGACTTTCTTGTTGTAGATTATGAAATGGACCCTCGTATTCCTTTAATACTTGGTCGGCCATTCTTGAGAACCGGAAAAGCTCTTGTCGATGTTGCCGAAGGTAAGTTAATCTTAAGGGTCGGTAATGATGCACAAGTGTTCGAAATAGGGAAGATCACAAACAAATCCTGTGGAAGAGAATCGGCGAATATGATTAATGTGCTTGATGATTTTGTCGTCTACAACAATCCTCTATTCGACTCTTGCTATGATAATCTACTGTTCCAAGATGATGTGGATGATTCTCTTTCCAATTCTGATCCTCCACCAATTTATGATTCTCCACCGATCTATGATGCTTATGATGATGATTCTAGCTCCGTTGGGGATGATTATGATGCTTTTACTTCTGAGTATCCAGATATGCCCACTTATGATGATTTTGATGAGGCCGATACTCTTTCGAGTGATTCTTCACATAATGAAGATCCTCCGCCAACCATGCTTAATCCTACTTTGGATGACTACTCATTTGAGGAAGACTTTGCTAATTTTCTCAACACTTACTTCCCAAATAAGAGTGATGCTCCTCCTTTGGACTTTGATGATTATGGTCTTTATCCTACTTTGGATATGAAGAAACCCATTTCAAAGGAGAAAAAACCGGACGACACCAACATCCGCAGCACGTATGTTTTGACACCTCTTTGTCCACCTTCTGAGTAAGAGGTTGTGCATTTTCTTAGCGGATGTTCTTCAAATTCTGCTGAGCCTGAGTGCTATTTTCCCCTAAAGGAAAAGGTGTTCGACCCCGATATTGAAATTTTCAAGCCATCTCAGTATCCATCTGATGAAATAAAAGGAAAAATCTTTGGAACTTATGGAGATATGCTTGCACTTCAGCCTTGCTACCACCGTGCTCCATCAATGCTTAAGGGAACCTTGCCTACTCTTCTTTGGCTTGCCTTGTTCGCCTCAAGCTTGTGCTATTTAATGGACGCAAACTATGTATGTGATCCCGGTGGATGTTTTTCAAGCTTCTTCCTATGCTATTCAAGGTCGAGTCAGGCTCACGACTCGGTTAACAAAAATCAAGCGCTTCTTGGGAGGCAACCCACGTATCTATCTTTTAGCTATTTCTATCCTAAGTGTAGGGGAGACCCGTTGGTGTTTGCTATTTCCTCTCTTCTCATATTCAGGGATTCGAGCGTTCAATGATCCATTCTTGATGACTTTTGACGACCCGTGATTCCGTGTTCCCATTTTCCCGGTTTTATCCTAAACTCTTTTGATTCTCTATTTTATATTTTCAATATTAAAATAGGAATCACTTTAGTTGTCCTTTCCTTAACAAGATTTAAACAAAGTGCACAATGTCCTAAGTGTAGGGGAGTTTACTTCCACATGCTTAAACATTGAGGACAATGTTTATATTAAGTGTAGGGGGCCTTCTATCGAAGATAAGTGGCCTTTTCCTTGTATTTGTCCTCATTTTAACCGAAAAATTGATTTTTCGGCATTTTTCAAAATTTTTGGTCTATTTTGGCCTAGTAGTTTTACCTTTGTATAGTTATTTTCTTTCTTTACTAGAATAAATTTTAATAAAGTGGTTTTGATTTTCAACGTTGTGAATCTTTTGACTCAACCCGAGTTTACTTATCTAAGTTTACTCTAGCAAGTATCCTTAACGTGTTTAAGTCAAGTTAATTGATCATAGAGAGTCGTTTATCAAGGGAACTTTAAAATGCGAATTCTAAACATGAAAAAGTCTAAGAATTTGCAAGATCCTATAGATGACTCGAAAACACAAAAATTTGATTTAATAGGCTAAGCATCCACGAGTCTCATTCCTTGAGATTTTAAATTATGGAGAACGAGAGATGATAGAGTCAATTATAAGTTTGGTATTCTTTCATGAATTTATGGGAGTTGATTATAAGCCTATTCTCCCATCGCTTGTTAATAAATTTATCTGCAATAAGTAAGGTCGTACGATTTGAAAAGTTACTTAGCTTCTAGCCCAAGATCGTTTAAAAGTTGCTCGGTATTGTTTAGAGTTCATAGCCAAGACATAACTTATTGAAGCGGGATGCCAAGATTGGCGAGTCCGAAAAGGCCCTAACAAGGCATGAGGGCTACATTTTGTTGCTAAAGATCCAAAGTGATGTGAAGAATCATTTATCAAAAATCAATATGAAGGATCGAGACACACGAAGAAAAGCAAATACTCCCCTTAAAATCATGGATAAGTCTATCCAAAAAGGCCCTAACAAGGTATGAGGATAAATAGATCCAAGTCCTAAAAGGAGGCGGATCGTTGTATGTCAAAGTCCAAAATAAAGATTGGAGAAAAATGAAGAAGTCGTGGTCCAAAGATGAAGAATCTCTCAAAACATCAAGTGAAGAAATTCCTATTATGAGGAGAAGACCATTATTCCATGAACGTCTCTCAAGATTTGAAGTATGAAGTCACTACCAAATATTGGTCCGAGAAAGGTCTCAAATCGTGAAGCGAGTGATGCCAAGATATGAACTTTATGAGGTCCCGAGAAGTAATTTTAAAAGATTTTGTCCTTTAGCTAACTATTGATTAAATCATCCTACTTTATGTTCAGCCTGATAACTATCAAAATAAGTCAACAATGCATCCTCGTGATCATACAAGACAATAATAAAATATAAGAGATACACCTAGGAATAAGGGAGTCTAAGTAAATAATTGGCACACATGAGTTCATGTTAGTTTGCTAACTTATAATAACAATGATCTCGTTTTTAAGCTTGGTATGAGGAACGTGAAACTTGAGGATGATAATCATTCATGACATTCCAAAACCCTAAGGTAAGTCTTTGATTTCTTTACTTGTTTTGTTATTTTCTATCTCTTTAATAAAGGCCAATGTGGATTGATTGTGATGAAAAGTGTAATCTTGCTTTGTAATTAATGCATTACATGAGGACATTGCAATGGTCAAGTGCAGGGGATTTGATAGGTGTGAAAACACCCATCCTTTTACCACTTAATTATAATGTAAACAAGACCATAACGTGTATTTTATGTCGTAAATGTCGGAATTATGCGTGGTTTGTGTTTTTGTTGTGATTTTAGGATCACAATGTAAAAAGGGAAGAAAACACGGGCTTTCACGGGCTTTTATCGAAGAAAAAGACAAAAGACGAAGTCAAGAGATCAAGAGTGCAAAAAGAACGGAAGTCCAAGGCCTATTCTGAAGATTTATCGAAGAAAAAGTCTAAATACGGAAGTTTAATAAAGTCGAAGAACTAAAGTCTAATTTATGAAGAAATTACAAAGACGAGTTTAATTAATCCCGAGACAAATTCGAAAAAGTCGAAGAACTTAAAAGACGAAAAGACGAGAAAGAAAGAAAGAGAGGAGGAAGCTTCCTCCTACTCCCTCTCCTCCTCCACTATAAATAGGAGATTAGATTCATTTTTATTGTTGTTAGCTAATTTTGACAAAATTAGTCTCTCCACCATTTTCATTCCTTGCACCATTTATTTTTCATGTCAATTTAAATATTTGTCCTGTACCTTAATTCCTTTAATTCCAAGTAAGATTACTTTTTATGTTTATTGAATCTTTACTTTTATTGTTAATCTCTTATCTACCTTTCTTGATTTGATCTAATCTTCATCTTTATGTTTATGTTCTTTAGTTTTTATTGATTTGATTAAGTGGGTTTTGATTATTTTTATTATTATTGTTAGTTTTATTGATTTGGATTACTTGGTTATTGTTAGTTAATCATTAGGGGTTATTTTGGTTTAATCTTTAGATTGATTTGGTTAGTTTTTGATTAGATTCGTACCTTTCTATTCCCCGTGTTCTTCGCGGTTTTAGTTGCCCAGGTATTATTCCGCATCAGCTTATTTATTCCGCATGAAGCTTTATTTTTCTGAATCTGTTTAATATTCCACATGAGTAGTTTTATTCCACATCAAGGTTTTTCCGAATGAATCTCTTTTCTGAATAATTTAGATATACCGCATTAAGAGTTTATTCCGAATCAAGTGATTTTTCCGAGTCAAGCTTTATATTCCGAACCAGCACTTTCTTCCATTTATTCCGAACCAGTCAGTTATTCCGGATCAATAGATTATTCCGAGTGAAAGCTTTATTCCGGATGAACCATTTATTCCGGATGAACCATTTATTCCGGATGAAGTTATATTTTGAGTGAAGCCCTTTTTCCGAGTCAAGCTGTATATTCCGAACCAGCATTATTTTTTCCGAGTGAAGCTTTATTCCGGACGAAGGTATATTCCGGATAAACGTGTTATTCCGGATGAGCTATTATTCCGGATGAAGGATTTATTCCTGGTGAGTGTTTTCTAGTTTTTTCTAATTTTATATTTTTAAGTTTTAAGCTTTATTTTTCCCTGCCTTTTTCCTTAGTTGCACTTTTAGTTTACTTGCCTTAGATTTAATTTAAGCTTGCCTTTAGGATAGTTTTAAGTTTGCATTATTTACCTTTGTTGCCTTTTAATTTCTTGTCACGTTTTTATTTCCCGTCATTTATTTTCAATTAGGTAGATTTATTTACCTACCATTTACTTTAAAGTTTGTGCACTTTTAATTTTACTACAACGACAAATTTTTGTTTCACCAAAAGAAGACTGAGTCGCACTTAAACCAGTAATCAATTCGATTAGACACACTTCAAGGAACTTAATTTTCATATTTGGTAAATTCTTGCTATTATCGGCCTAAATAACTATCGAAATAAGTCAAACAATGCATCCTCGTAATCATTCAAGACAATATTAAAATATAAGAGATACACCTAGGAATAAGGGAGTCTAAGTAAATAATTGGCCCACATGAATTCGTGTTAGTTTGCTAACTTATAATAACAATGATCTCGTTTTTAAACTTGGTATGGGGAACGTGAAACTTGAGGATGATAAATGTTCGTGGCAGCCAAAACCCAATGTAAGTCTTTGATTTCTTTACTTGTTTCTATCTTTTTATTTTCCTTAAATGTTTAGTATTTAATAAAGGCCAAGGTGGGTTATTTATGATGGAAAATATAAACCGTGCTTTAAAATTAATGCATTGCATGAGGGCATTGCAATGGTCAAGTGTAGGAGATTTAATAAGTGTGAAAACAAGTATCCTTTTACCGCTTATTTCCAATAATAACAAGACCAAAACGTGTAATTTATGTCGTAAAAGTCGGAATTATGCGTGGTTTGTGTTTTTATTGTGTTTTAGGACCAAAAGATGAAAAAGGAAGAAAACACGGGCTTTCACGGGCTTTTATCGAAGAAAACGAGAAAAGACGAAGTCAAAAGATCAAGAGTGCCAAAAGAACGGATGTCCAAGACCTATTCTGAAGATTTATCGAAGAAAAAGTCTAAAAGACGGAAGTTTAATGAAGTCGAAGAACTCAAGTGAAATTATAGAAGAAAATTATTAAGACAAGTTCAAATCCGAGACGACATCGAGAAAAGACAAAGATTTAAATCGAGTCAAGAAGAAAAGAAAGAAGGAAGCACACCACACATGTACTCCCTATTATCCCCTATAAATACCCTCCTAATCACATTAGGAGGGGGGTTAGCTAGTTTTAATTTTGTCATTTTTCCTTTCTAGTTTTTAGAGAGAGAAAGTTCCCAACTTTCTCTCACTAAGTTTATCTTTTCTTTCTTTCTTTTAATATTTCAAGTTAAGCTTTTAATCATTCTTGTATTTTGGATTTCAATTAATCAAGTTCAAGATAAGCTTTTATTCATTAATCTTTTTCTTTAATTCTTGGTTACTTTAATCTTTGATCCGAATGTTATATTCCATACGGATTGATTTTGTTGATGTTTAAGTGATTAAAAGGTTAAACTTTTTATTCCTACATAAGCTTTCATACGGTTTAGGCTATAAGCTCTTTGTGCTTATTGGCATATTTCATGTTTTTAGCTTATTGCTTTTCGAATTTGTTAAACGTTTTAGTCTTTTTAAAGTTTCTTTTATAAAGTTTATGATTTTACCTTTTGAAAGTTGTCAAATTTAAGTTTATTGAGTTGTTTAAAGTTTGGTTAAGTGAGCTTATTGTACGTGCTTATTGGAAATTTCAGCTTACCACCATTTTCGGATTAAGTTTGTGTTCATCGCAATATTGGGGGTTTCAGCATTCCGACGAGAAGCTTGTTTACATCGCAATAACCCTTAAGGGTTCTACTTTGCGATAATTTGGTTTGTAACCCCTTATTCCGATCTGGGATTGCGATCGCTCATTGCGATCGCATATTCCGACGAAACTTAAGGTTTCTATTAAGTCAAAACGCTGCCCAATTTTCGTTTGATACATTCCGATAGAAATCAATGGATTCCGATCTTAAACATTCCGATCTGGACTTTGCGATCTAGGACATTCCGACAGACATCATTGCGGCAGATTTAATTTTAGTGTTCTGATGGCTATTAAGATGAATTATTCCGATTGGTTTGATTTTAATCACATTCCGATAGATTTAGTTTACTTGCATTCCGATATCTCAAGCTTTAAAGTTCTTTAAGTTTTAAAGTTTTACAAAGTTTTATGTTTTAAGTGTTTTTCTAAATAACTTTTAGTTTAATCTTTTAAAAGTTTCTACTTTACTCAACGAAAATTATTTGCTTTTAGTCTAAAATTAGATAATCAAACCAAACCCTTTAATTTTCCACCAAGAACAATTGAGTCGCACTTTCTACCGGAAATCAATTCGAAGAGATCGGAACTAACGAACTTTGATACTTAGTGAAAATCTTTGTATTATAAGCCTACGTCTCCATTCACGAATGATTCTTCGGATGATGAATATGTTGACCCCAATGGGGAAGTTTTCTTTGTCGACAAACGTTTTGAGTGTTGGGAATAAAATATAGCCATTCTACTTGAGCGCTGACAAGAGTAAATCAAGCTTTAATAGGAAGAAAACAAACGCTGACAGATCAAGCGTTGACAAGAAGAAGTCAAGCGTTGATACATTGAAGACAAGCACTGATGGAAAGATTTAGTCTACGCGTATATTGTTTCTAGTTAATTTCTAGTAAGGATAAGTTCAACATTGTATTTTCTATAATTATCTTTACCTAGAATAGTTGATACGTAGACTCTTGTACAAGGCTTCTTATGTCTATAAAAGAAGACCTTTAGGTTATTGTTCAATATAAGTTTTCATACGTTAAACACTTTCATTGTAAGCAAGTTTGTTATCATTAATCAAGTGAAAGTTTGTTTACATCTTTGTGTGTTCTTGTTTAAGTGTTAATTCCGCATAACACTTAGATTACTTTATACATATACAAAGGTTTCTCTACGTGTATAACTTGATCTAATCTTGTATACATAAAGCTAAATCGATCTATGTTTGGAATCAACAAGTGGTATCAGAGGTTGTTGAGAAACTTTTTACAAGAACCCTAAAATCACCAAAACCCTAATTTTCACAAAACCCTAAAAACATCATGTAAAATCCAGAAGTAACCTCCTCCTCCTCACCTTTACCAAACATTAAGATTCCCATGCTTGATGCAACCAACTTCGAGTTGTGGAAATTCAACTTTGAGCAATATCTAGGGATATATGACTACACTCTCTGGGAGATAATTGCATATGGAAACACATACAATAAAGTTGAAAAGGTTGTTGCTGCCATTGCTACAAGAACTGCTGTTGCTGGATGTCCATAAGCAGATAAGAAAGAAAAACCTGGTGATGGTAGAGCTGTGTCTGCTGAAGACATAGCAAAGAGAAGGGTTGATATAAAAACCCCAAACATTCTGAAACTCTCTTTGGGACAAGAGAACCAGCATAAATACAGAGGTTATGATTCTGCAAAAGACCTTTGGGCAGCTCTTGAAGTTGCATATGGTGGCAATGATGATACTAGGGAAGAGAAGAAGAAGCAACTCATGCATGAGTATGCTGTTTTCAAGGCTCAACCTAATGAGAAGCTTAGAAGTGTGAGAAGCAGACTGCTTGAAATTACAAGCAAGCTGTCCTTCATGGGGACACAACTTGGTGATGTTGACATTAATGCCACTTTTCTTAAAAGTCTTGGTGATGTGTGGAAGATTGAGGCAATATCTATACTTGCCAATAACACTCACAAAAGTTCCACTTTTGATGATATCTACAACAAACTAAGGTTGTTGGAGAATTAAACCCTTTTAGAGCATGGAAGTAAGTCTACCAATAGTAACATGGCCTTCTTCTCAGGTAGTGAAGGTCAATTTGATCAGAAGGACTCCTACATGCACCCAGTTACTGGATCATTATGTGTCAACGCTGGATCATGTCCTGTCAACGCCTCATATTCAGACGCTGACACATACAAAAGTGATTCTCCAAGAGTTAAGCCTGCTGGTTTAGATCTGGATACTGTGTGTGCATACATTGCTTCTTTGCCCAATGGTTCAGTGATTACATATGAGGACCTTGAGCAAATAAGTGATGAGAACTTGGAGGAGATGGATATTAAGTGGAACATGGCTCTTGCTAGTATAAGAGCAAACAGGTGGAATAGAAGGTTTAAGAAGAAGATGACCTTTAATGCAAAGGACACTGCTGGATTTGACAAATCCAAGGTTGAATGCTACAATTGTCATCGTATGGGGCACTTCATGAGGGAATGCAGATCTCCTAAAAGATCTGATGCTGGCAAACCCTCAAGCCAAATTGTTAAGGCTCAGGATCCTAAGGCTATGGTTGCAGTGCAAGAAATTGATGGTATGGGATGGGATTGGAGCTACTTGGCTAAAGATGGGGAAGAGGATAAAGCTTTGGTTGCTGAGATAGAAGAAGAAGAGCATGTTCAATATGCTCTCATGACACACTCCTCCTCTTCATCAGATAATGAGGTATACGATGATGCTTTTTGTAGTAAGGGTTGTAGGTTAAATACTGAGAAACTTAACAAAGAGGTGTTAAGGTTGTTAGATGATGTGAGTACTGAAAGATGCAAACTGTCTAACTATCAAATTGCTCTCACTCAAACTGAGAAGACGGTTTCTGAGTACAAGAAAATGGAATTTGACTTAAAAGATAAAATAAATATCTTAGAACATGAGTTAAATGCTAGTAATGATGTTAGGAACATCATGGAAAGGGTTAATGGTGAGTTACAGGCTAAGTTAGATGAGGCCATTAAGAATAAAGATAGTGTTGGCCTTAAAATTCAGAGATTTGATAAGGCCACACAAACCCTAGGAGAATGTGTTAATAAACAAAGGGATCCTAAAGACATGACTGGGATTGGGATGAAAGACTATACTGTGGTTCCACCACCAACTAGGGACTTCTATGGTGTCCAAAGAAAGGACCTATCTTGGACTGGTCTACCAGAACTCCAAGGGGAGGAATTTATTCCTCCACCAAGAGTCATTAACCCAGTTGAAGAGTATCAACAGAAGTTGACTGACTTGAATGAATGGAAGAAAGCCAACCCTAGCTTGTTTGTTAAGGGTGGATTGTTATGTGAAAGTACTAATGAGTCAACCCCTATTAAGGTAACAAACCCAATCACTGGTAAGACTTTTGACCTTAGCTCAAACACTGTAAGAAAACCTAGCATCAAGTATGCAGAAATATGTAGGAACATTAGGTCACCTAAAAGCCAAATTAGTAATAATGGAACAGGCTTCTTCTCTTCTAGACCTAGGGTTGTGTCTAGAAAAGCCTGTTACACTTGTGGTAGCTTTTCACATTTAACATATAAGTGTGTCAACGCTTCCAAGGTCAACGTTGTTAAAAAGTCAAACGTTGTCAGACCCAAAACTTGTGTGGAGCAAAGTTCACAAGTTGTTAGACCAGCCCCTTTCTTCACTAGAGGGTCTAACACTCATGGACAAAGACCATTTCAAAAGACAAATACTTGGTCTAACAGGCAATGGGTTTCTGTAGCAAACCCTAGGTTCAACACTGACAAGGGTAATTTCAGCGTTGACAAGACCAAATCCAACGCTGACAGAAACGTGACCAGACCTAAATATTTGCAACCACAGGGTAAGGGGTCTAAAGCTTCTTCAAGCTTGACATGGAGACCTAAGCAAGATCAAAACCCTAATGATAATGGGATTTCTATGACCTACAACAGATTTAATTATATTTCAAAGGTCATTACAAAACCTATTGGGGTTAACTGGGTATTTCATCCAAAGAAGGATGAACAAGGGGTTGTTATGAGAACTAAGTCTGTTCTTGTTGAACAACCAGATGAATCCAAGTCTGCTAAGGCTTGGGTTCCTAAAGAAAACTAATTTGTTTTCTTTATGTGCAGGGCATTCAAAAACAGGTCAATGATTATGGATATTGGGACAGTGGATGCTCCAGGCACATGACAGGGAAGGAAGATTATCTAACTAACTTCACTCCCATTAAGGATGGTGATAAGGTTTACTTTGGAGGCAGATATGGAACTATCACAGGCAAAGGAACACTTCTCACCAAGAACTTGCGTTTTGAGAACGTATTTCTGGTAAAGGAACTTGATTACAATCTTTTTAGTGTATCACAAGTTTGTGATAACAAAAATAAAGTTATGTTTACTGATACTGAATGCTTGGTGTTAAGCAAGGATTATATGATCCCTGATGAGAAATATATTGACTATAGAACACCTAGACATAAAGACATCTATAATGTGAATCTTAATGGGATTAGGATGAATAATAATATGTCATGTTTTTATGCTAAAGCTTCAGTAGATGAGAGTAATCTATTGCACAGGAGACTAGGGCACATAAACTTTAAGAATATAAACAGGCTTGTGAGACTTGGCTTTGTTGATGGCTTGCCTAAAAAGGCTTTCCACAATGACCACTCTTGTGTTGCATGTCTTAAAGGCAAGCAGCACAAGGTCTCATTCAAGTCTAAATAGGTGCACTCTAGTACTAGACCACTTCACTTGCTGCATATGGACCTATTTGGTCAAACTAATATAGAGAGTTTGAATGGTAAATCATACTGCTTTGTCATCACAGATGACTTTTCTAGGTTTACTTGGACTTTCTTTTTAGCTATGAAAAGTGACACTGCTGACACTTTAATTGATTTTATTACTCAGATAGAGAAGAAAACTGGTAATGAAGTTAAAATGCTTAGAAGTGACAATGGTGGTGAGTTTAGAAATAAGCTTTTAGATGATTTTTGTGCCAAGAAAGGGATTACTAGGCAGTTTAGTGTTGCCAGAACCCCACATCAAAATGGGGTTGCAGAGAGAAACAATAGAACCCTAATTGAAGCAGCCAAAACTATGTTGGCTGATGCTCACTTTCCCATAGCTTTTTAGGCTGAGGCTGTGAATATAGCATGCTATGTTCAAAATAGAGCATTGGTCAACAAGATACAGAACATAACACCTTATGAATTACTTTGGGGAAGGAAACCTAATATTGGTTTTCTTAAACCTTTTGGCTGTCATGTAGTTGTCCTTGATACTAGTGATGCCTTGGGTAAATTTAGTGCAAAAGGTGATGAACGATATTTCATGGGTTATTCAGTGCAGAGCAAGGGATATAGGGTTTACCTTAAGAAGGAAAAATGTATTCTTGAGAGAGTACATGTTAGGTTTTTAGAGAGTAAACCTAGTGATCCTGAAAGTGGTCCAAATTGGTTGTTTGACTTGGAACCTCTATCTAGGACTTTAAATTATATGCATGTCACTAATCCAGACATTGTGAAGGTAAATTCAAATGTTGTGGAAGAACAAGTTGTTGATGTTTCAGGTACACAGGTTAATGAAGAGGTTGGATCATAAGCAGACAAGTCATCTCCCATACAAGAGTATGTTACAATTCCCATATGGACAGATGCTTTTGCTGCTGCTGCTGCTGTTGGAAAGGATAATGGTGGTACTCAAGTACCACCAGTTAACAACATGCATGGTCCTTCAGGCGCTGACAAAGCCAAATCTAGCGCTGACAGGACAAATTCAGACGTTGATGGCTCAAACGTTGACAACAACATTTCAAGCGTTGATAACCCAAACGCTGACAACCAAGGTTCAGACGTTGACAACACTTTTGAGCATCTTTCATCTTCTAATTTTGAACAAGGTGAACCTTCCAATTTATATGAAGAGGTTCATTCTAATATTGATGAAATAGAGTCTGAAGAAGAAGATATTGGCAACTTGGATAATGAGATTGAAGACAACTGACTTTTTGAAGGAGGAGTTCTCACTTCTACTATGAAGAATCATCCCCCTTCTCAGATTATTGGGGATGTTATGACTCCTGTTCAGACTAGAAGATCTCATCAGAATCTTGGTGGATTCATTGCCAATATACACAAGAAGGTTGATACCCCTCTTGTTCAATCATGCTTGTTTGCCTGTTTTCTGTCACAACAGGAACCCAAGAAGATATTTGATGCTCTTAAAGAACCAAGTTGGGTGGAAGCAATGCAGGATGAGCTTCACCAATTTGCAATTCAGGATGTTTGGGAGCTGGTTGATTATCCCAGATATGTCAGACCTATAGGTACAAGATGGGTTCTAAGAAACAAGAGAGATGAAAGAGGCATTGTGGTCAGAAACAAGGCACGTTTGGTGGCTCAGGGATATACACAAGAGGAAGGGATAGACTATGAGGAGGTCTTTGCACCAGTTGCAAGTATTGAAGCTATAAGAATATTTCTAGCCTATGCTTCCTGCATGGGCTTTACTGTCTATCAAATGGATGTGAAGAGTGCCTTCCTCTGTGGAACAATTATTGAGGAGGTGTATGTGA
Source organism: Glebionis coronaria (assembly GCA_025667525.1). Taxonomy (NCBI): domain Eukaryota; kingdom Viridiplantae; phylum Streptophyta; class Magnoliopsida; order Asterales; family Asteraceae; genus Glebionis; species Glebionis coronaria. The sequence continues at coordinate 338,422,705 of CM046881.1, read as the reverse complement.
TGCAGCCTCCTTGTTTTGAGGATCCAGAGAATCCAGACAAGGTGTATAGAGTCAAGAAGGCTATGTATGGACTTCATCAAGCCCCAAGAGCATGGTATGGCACATTATCCACTTATTTGGTGGACAATGGATTCAAGAGAGGCACCATAGACCAGACATTATTTACCAAGAAGGCTGGTAAGGATGTCTTGCTTGTTCAGGTTTATGTTGATGATATTATTTTTGGATCTACAAATCTAAAGATGAGTGAGGACTTTTCCAAGCTTATGACAGAAAAATTCAAGATGAGTGTAATGGGGGAGATGAACTTCTTTCTAGGGTTACAAGTTCAGCAGAAAGAAGATGGTATCTTCATCTCCCAGGATAAGTATGTGGCAGAGATGTTGAAGAAGTTTGGCTTTTCTCCACATGAAAAGAGGGCTACTACTCCTATGGATAGAGAACACCCTTGGGGAAAGATTGGAGATGGAAAAGATGTGGATGCCAGGCACAATAGATCAATGATTGGTTCATTAATGTATCTCACAGCCTCTATACCTGACATCATGTTTGCTGTGTGTGCATGTGCACGACATCAAGTGACTCCCAAAGAATGTCACCTTTATCCTGTCAAGAGAATCTCTAGGTACCTAAGATGTTATCCCAGTCTTGGCTTGTGGTACCCATAAGATTCACCTTTGGAGCTTATTGCATATTTAGACAGTGATTATGGAGGTGATAAGTTTGATAGAAAATCCACAACTGGTGGATGTCAGTTTCTTGGGAGTAGGTTGATATCTTGGCAATGCAAGAAACAAACAGTGGTGGCTAATTCTACAACTGAAGCAGAGTACGTTGCTGCAACTGCTTGTTGCGGACAAGTTTTATGGATTCAGAACCAGCTGTTGGATTATGGGTATAATTTCATGCATACCAAGATATTTGTTGACAATAACAGCACTTTATGCATTATTAAGAATCCTGTACATCATTCTAAAACTAAACACATAGAAATTAGACACCATTTTATAAGAGATTGTTTTGAAAAGGGTTTAATACAACCAGATAGGGTTGACACAGAAGAAAATGTGTCTGATTTACTAACTAAACCTTTTGATGCTGGAAGATTTCAATACTTGGTAACAAGTATTGGAATGATCAATCTCACATAATATGTGTTTTAGGGTCTTTTTGTAAAAGTATGTACAGGATAATGCATTGTTATTGGTCTTTTTGAGGATTTAGATTTTCCACTTTATTTTTCTAACACTGACAAAGGTTACTTTAACGCTGATAAGTGTTATTGTGACGTTGTCAGCAATATATTTGTCTAACGCTGACAAATGTTTCCTTAACACTGACAAGTGTTATCGGGGTGTTGTCAACAACAATGTTAGTTTTGTGGTTTTCAATCTAAATGTGCAGGTGGTGTTAGCATTATACCATTGGATACAGAGTTGCTTATGGATCCTTGGAGAATCATTTGAACATATTTTTTTATGGATGATGGTCGGAATTTTCTATTCCTATCTTGACATAAATTTTTATGTTCATGCATATTTTTGGCAACATATGTATCACAGTTTAATGGGAGGTTTTAGGAACCTTTAGGATTTTTGGGTATCCTTATGATACTCTTATCACAATTCTAGATTGTGTCCACAGGTGAGTATGAGTTAGTTTTACTAAATCATGAGGCACTGTAGCATGCAAAGTTGATATACTATGCATGCTGCCAAGATATTTTTGGCCTAGAATTGGTTGTGGTCTGTTGGGAGACTTGGGAATGATTTTATCATGGGTTTTACCTGGAAGTAACAAGGAATTTTATGAGGTAACTTAGTTGTTAAGAGTTTTGCTTAGCAAAGGACACTAGAGGACTGTTATGTCTATCTTGCATAAGCAAGTGTGCATAACTGGACAGTGCTTGCCGCCCTATAATAATTATCAACTTATAGGTTATCTTCTCTAGGATAAATTACTTTGTTAAGGTCATTTTTCATTTTTATAAATTTTTATTTTTGGACGCTGACAAGTATTTTTCCAAGCGTTGTTGTGACCAATTTAGACGCTGACATGGCATTGGCAAACATTGACAAGAATATAGCCGTTGGGCGTTGATGGGTTATTTTTTACCGTTGACACTCAATGGGACCTACCCAGTTGTTACTTTTTGACGAATTTTTGGGCCGTAATTTTGGGAGCAGATAACTTTCAATTAATGCATGAGATAAACTTATTTGTTTTCAATATTTTCATGATTGTATTTTGAAAATAGTTGCCTAATTTTTGACCAATCACATGCATATTTCTCTTCTATATATTTGGATCCTATTTTTAAACAGGGTACCTATCATTCTTGTCTCACAATATTTTCTCCTATACTTCAACTTTATCAATCATTCAAACAGCTTTCAACAATGGCACCAAAATTTAAACCAAGTAATTTGGAATTGGGATTCAAAAGTCAACACAACATGATAGCATATTTGGACGCTGATGATAATCTGTTTCCCCAATATACACAAATGGTGGCGTATTTGAATGCATCCCCAGTTAGGTATGCTCTTTCTCATGCTCCACTCATTATTGTCACACATATTAAGAAGTTTTGGAACAATGTTAGTTCCTCAACAGTTAATAGAGTGACTACATTATCATCTATTGTTCATGGGCGCACATGGGTGGTTACTGAAGCTTTGGTTGGCCAAGCTTTGCATCTTGATGATGCAGATGGTATAACCACCCTCCCCATTCATGAAATAGAACAAGGACTAAGGGCTTTGGGTTATCCTTTCCTTGATGAGGGAACTTTAAACAAATATCATAAACAGGAGTTTCTCCCAGCCTGGAAGTACCTAATACATGTCCTCTTGCAATGTTTGAGTCCCAAGTGTACTGCACACAATGAGATCTATAGATCTATTGCTAGTGCTATTGTGTGCATTACTACTGGGCAAAAGTTTAATTATTCCAAAATGATTTTTGAGGGCATGTGTAAAAATAAAAGGAATAAAATGACTTTAGCTTATCCCATATTTTTACAAATGGTTTTTGATGTGCAAAGTTACTACACAAGGGATCATGATGATTTTTATGAGATCCCTGTGCAAAAGAAAGCTATTATTACAAAGATGAACTCACCCCCTCACCGTGACTTACCCCTCACCCCAGCTATGATTGCTGTCTTTGAAGCAGCACAACCCCAACCAGACCCACAACCCTAACTTGATCCAATACCTGAACCTTACCTTCACCACAACACATGCAAATTGACCAAGAACCCTTCGACGCTGACACATTAAATGTTGGCATTGACATGCCTATTCCAAACGTTGACACCCATCCTTCACAGACCCAAACACCCCTAAACCAACCTACATCCACCCAATCCACATCATCTTCTCCCCCAACACAATATAGGTTGCAAAAACGCCAAAGGACTACTGGAGTGTTCTCCTCTAGTGGTCCTAGCCATGTAGTAGAGAGAACCACCACCACAAGTGTGGTTGGTGCTATGGATGAGGATGGGACTATTGGTTCTGGCTTAGAAGCTGGCCAAGACAGTCCTAACATCTTTAAGACCTCATCCATGCCCCATGAATCTTACTTGGGAGGTCAAATACCCATTTTATAGGAGGGCAGCTTGGAACCAATGACATTAATGGAATTGACGGCTGTCTGCATTAGCTTGCAAAATAAAAATGCAGACTTGGTACAAATTGTCAGTACACAAGGCCTTGAACTCAAGCAATTGAGGGAGAGGATTGTTATTTTGGAGAATTCTAGCACAAGGCGTGGGATGGAGGAATCTTCCAAAGGGGAGGATGAGCAGATTAATGTGAGTGATAAGGGCTCACATGATGGTGAATCTTTGGGTGTTGCTGAGGCCCTAACTAGTTTGAAGAAACAATCAGGTTTTGATACGTCTCTAGTCACTCCTACAAACTTAAACTTGTCTTTTACAGCTATGTTGGAGGAAATTACAAGAGGCGCTGAGACAGGTAACTTGGGCGTTGACAAACAAGATTTAAACGTTGACATGAGTAAATTGGGCGATGACAAAACAAATTTGAGCGTTGACAGACCTGCAGATGAGGTTGATGTATTCCAGTCATCATCCATCATCAAAGAAGTTTCTTCATAGGTATTACCATCTACCTTACCCATAATTGATCCATTAGATAAGGGTAAGGGAATCATGGTAGAAGTAGATGTTCCAAAGGATGCAACACAAGTTGAGTTTAATAGAAGGTTGGCTGCACAAATAGTGGAACAAGAAAGAAAGAAGGTTGGTGAATCACCTTTTGTTGTCACTTCAGAAGAACAAGAAGGAAGTGATGAAGCCAGTTCAGACTCAAGTGTAATGATTATAGAACAACCAGAAAGACTTGAGTATGGTGATGAGTTGGCAAACGAGAACTTGAATGAGTAGAAATTGCAAGTAGATTTTGACATGCCAGAAGTTGTTCAGATGTACCATGCATGGGAAGATAGGTGTATGAAGAATCCAGATTTGACTATTTCAGACCAGATATGGGGTTTGGAGATTCTTCTAAGAGTACAAAAGGATTGTAAGGTAATTCTGAAACATAGGGCTAGCAATATTCTCTCGATGTTGAAAAGGGATAGAAGGGAGTTGTACTACATGCTCCTCAGATGTCATGGAATAGGATGGACTTTTAAGAAATTGATTGGATTGACATTTGAAGAGTTAGAGTTCAAATCTTATCCCATTTGGGCAAGAGTGCAGGAAGAAAACACTCTAAGACTTCTTTTTTATGATAGGAAAGAAGAACTTGTAGAAGAGATGGAGCTTAAGAAGGCAATGATTGTTCCCAGACCTGTGAAGAAGGGAGTCCCTCTTGATTTTCCCAAAGATATGGATAGGTTGAATCCAAGTGAAGCTGTTATAAGAAGGAGCCTCAAGCTCTCACCATTGGAAGCTTCAGATATGGTACAAGTGTTACCTCTTGATTCCAGAAACCCTATTATAAGCTATGAAGAAGATGAATGTGGGTTTTGGAAGATTGGCAGGTATGGAAAAGAGGTTCACACTTTTACCACTCTTATATCTTTGTTTGCAAGTTTTGATAGAGAAGACTTGGTAGACCTTTGGAGGTTGTTAGAAGCCAAGTATGAGACTGAAGCTCCTACTTCAGTCAATGCAATAAAACTATGGTCAACATTCAAGAGAATGTATGGACCAAGAGATGAAGATCCTGCTATTTGGAAGGATCTTGAAGATGACCTCAGTGGTCTTCAATGGCGTTTGTATTCAGCTGCTGGTGTATATTACTTGAGTTCTATAAAGTTTGCTGAGTATCTTCTTGTAGATGCTCAGTATTCCATGTCCAAGGAAGTCTTGGAGAAGATGAAGACAACACAGCTGGAGATTGATTAGTCAAGTGATGTGGCCAAAGATTTGATCAGACATATTCATTACCAATATGAGCAAGTTTGTAAGATTCCTCCTAGTTCTTAGTGTTTATTCAGAAACTTTATTATTAGAGTAGATATCAAGTTTAGGGGAGGATTGTTGGGAATAAAATATAGCTAGTCTACTTGAGCGCTGACAAGAGTAAATCAAGCGTTGATAGGAAGAAAACAAACGCTGACATATCAAGCGTTGACAAGAAGAAGTCAAGCGTTGATACATTGAAGACAAGCACTGATGGAAATATTTAGTCTACGCGTATATTGTTTCTAGTTTGTTTCTAGTAAGGATAAGTTCAACATTGTATTTTCTATAATTATCTTTACCTAGAATAGTTGATACGTAGACTCTTGTACAAGGCTTCTTATGTCTATAAAAGAAGACCTTTAGGTTATTGTTCAATATAAGTTTTCATACGTTAAACACTTTCATTATAAGCAAGTTTGTTATCATTAATCAAGTGAAAGTTTGTTTACATCTTTGTGTGTTCTTGTTTAAGTGTTAATTCCGCATAACACATAGATTACTTTATACATATACAAAGGTTTCTCTACGTGTATAACTTGATCTAATCTCGTATACATAAAGCTAAATCGATCTAAGTTTGGAATCAACATTGAGAACTTACCACTACCAAAGCCAAAACGATTTTCAAATGTGAGAATTTTTAGTGTGACTAACATTGTTTTAGAAACACCAAATATTTTTAACATAATCAAGTCGGGTTTTCATAAAGAGAGTTTAAAAGATGAAAAAGGAAAAAATTTTGAATTGAAATTAAAAGATTTTTCTACAATGCTAACTCCGTCATCACCTCGTGTTTTGAGTGCTACAAGCTCGTCTTCTCCTTTTGGCGATGCTTTGTATGGACCTAGTGTGGGGGAAGCCCCTTATGTTCCCTCTCCTTTCTCCACCGAGGACGAGATATTTGATCCTGGAATTGCTTATAAAGAGAAATCTCGGTCTTCCACCGATGCAATAAATGGAAAATCTTTCTATTTGATTGGTGTGAGTCTACCTCGAGTAGCTCATGGTTTTTGTGACTTACCCATTGTCCCACCCTTCTATTTCTTCTCATCTATTTTCTTTAAACCCTTTGGGTTTATATTGACACATGATGAAGTGGCATTGATTTGTTTATCCAATGAAAACGAGAACGCCATCTTCGATCCCGGTATTTTGCACCATCAAAGGACTTAGTCCTTAATACCGGTTGTTTTTGGGCCTTGTTTATCATGTAAGCCCCACCAAAAATTGACCATACCATGATTATCCCTAAATGATCACAATAATGGGGGATTCGAGTAGAGCTTTTGACTCGGTTATCAAAAACAAGGTGCCTCGTGGGGGAGACCCATGCTTATCCATGTACATATTATTGCTTTCTAATTAGTTTAATGTGTTGGGATTTGTGCCCTTCCAACCTTTGTTCCGTGGTTGGTTGTGAATTGTGGATTTTAGATGATCATTATCTTCACGATTGGAGCCTCTCGTGTTTGTTTTACTCGAGACTCGATCATTTGCTTTGAAGACTTTCTCAATATCCATGATATATCCTTTGATGTTCTAACCTTAGGTTTATAGCACACTTCATAAACGGCTTTAAATTTAATGGTTACACCATTTCCATGTTAGATTAAGCATTCGACTACGTCTCTAGTATGGGGGTTTTCCAACCCTTAGACTCGAAACATTGAGGACAATGTTTAAATTTAGTATGGGGGGTGAATAGATACTTGCCTTGCCAAACCTTCATTCTTTCCAAAGTTTATCTTTTTGTTTATCGTTTTGTTGCAAAATAAGGCTAAAAATGGCCAAATTTTAAAAAATTTCTCATGTTTTATAAGTGTTTGAAGACACGAATGTAGATTTCCCGATGGCGAGAATAAGAGTAATTTTTGACTCGACCGTGTGTGTTGAGCACTTAACTTTGATTCCTTAACTTTTTATTAGGCTAAGTCTCTTAAATGAGGACGAGAAATGATAGAGTTAATTATAAGTTACTATGCTAAAGGTAGAGTACTCGTATTCTTTAAAAAACTCATGTGTTCTCGTTGTTTGCTTATTCTCCCTTCGCTTGTAAATATTTTTTGCTTAATAAGTATTGACTTAGCGGTTTAGTCTTGATTGTTGGTTTCTAGTCTTTTCTAGTAGCTTCCATGTAATTAAATTGGGAAAACATTAAGGTATCACCAGCGTCACGGTTTTGAAGTATTGGCAACCCGAGTAATCGAAAGCTTCACCCAATAATAAGATTTCAAGTGCTCACCTAAATCAAGCAAACAATTTGAAGCTCAAAGGCCGAAAAATATATGAAAAATTGAATGTGAATCAAGCCTTAATCTTTGAAGCTTTAAAGATCCAAAATTCACCTTAGCGTGAGGATATACGTCTTTGGCCATAATAAAACCACCGATGAGGCGGATAATAAAAGGCAAGGCAAGACCGAAGTCATAATAAAAGCTTCATGGAGAAGTTGAATAAAAGATGGAGGTAAACCTATGATAATAAGGCCCTTCCGTTATGGGGCGTATAAAAGTTTTGGTAATAAGTCTCATGTTCAAAACCGTTATAAAACCGTGTTTATCGATCCTTCTTGTTAACTTAATTTTTTTACATCGTTGTCTATTAGGAGGGGTTATTAATTCGATGGTCTTGGTTACACCGTTGGGACTCTATTTTTAGACCTAAATCTCTATTATCACATAAGTCAAACAATGTATCCTCGTGAAACATTCAAGAAAAATATAATATAAGAGATACAACTTAGGAAAATGGGAGGATAAGTACGTGATTAGGGCATATGAGTAGTGTTAGCATTACTAACTTATAATGACAATGATCTCGTTGCACGCTTGGCATGGAATTGGGGTGAAAATCGAGGACGATGAAATTATTTCTAATGAAGCATGCACGTGTTCTTATTCTATGAACCTAAACGTCCCATTTTGCGATGAAAATCATAAATTATGTCTAAAACGCAAGTATTAGTAATAGTAGTAGTGTAGCTAGTTTATCGTTCAATAAAGTGAATAAAAATGAATTTTGGAGGTGCTACGATACTTTATTCTTGCATTGCGTGAGGGCGCGGCAATGGTTTAGTTTGGGGGAGTGATGAGACTGCTTTTATACATAGTCCTATCGTCCAAAAAGGGCTTTAAATGCATAAAATATCATCAAAATACCCAAGTATATGCTTGTGTTTGTTACTTGTGTATTTTAGGTACGGATATTGAGGAAATAACAAAAGATCACAAAGAACATGCAAAAACGAACACGGGAAACGAAGCCGCACAATGAACCGGACCCAAGTGATGATTTTACAAGAAAAAAGCTTGAAGATTTGAATATTATACAAGAAGGGTCCTCCAATATTTAAGAATTGACACTATAAACCCTTGTATATTCATAATTACAAGTTTTTCCTTGAAGTTTGTCAAAATTTCAAAAAGGACCCTCTACTTTGAAGGATTGGCATGTTTTGTCCCTCATCAAAACTAAATTGTCAATATTAGTCCTCCTCAAAGTCAAACATACCATGAAGGCCTTCAAGTTACAAGAAAATACATGTTTGGTCCTTTAAAAATGTCAAATTACCAAAAGGACCCTTGACTTTGAAGAAATGGCAAAAATGGTCCCTCATAAATGTTGATTTGTCAAAATCAGTCCTCCAAGAAGTCAACAAGACAAGTCAAGACCATTATCAATGAAGAAAATGCCAAAACAGCCCTTCAAGAATCAACAAATGGCAAGAAATACCCCTAAAGTACTTTACAAAACTTTTTGGGGCAAAAGTGTGAAGTTGGAAACTTCAAATACAAAGGAAATCTAAATTGTGCATGTTTAAACCAAAGTAGCAAGTAAAGAAGAAATGAAGGGTTTAAATTGGCAGACAGCCAAACTTACCTAGACCAACCAGCTTATGCCACCTCACCCCACTTACATTTTCCACCAATCACCACCCTCCCTTTTGCCACCTCAAATCCCACCCAAATCCGGTTATAACTAATTTTTATTAGTTAATTAAAGTGGCGCCTAACATGTTTTGAAATCTTAAACTGGATTAAAACCTCAACTATTCACCATGAACATAAATTGGGCTTTTCTTAATCCTTGTGAATTAAACCTTAATCACCTCCAGAATTATGATTAAAGGTTTGTTAATCATAACCCACATCTTAAACAAGACACCTCATTAACCAAAGTGTCACATGATGAGTCCCCTGCTACAAAGGATGAGGAAGAAGCCAAAAGTTGCCAGTAAATCCAACGCCCCACAAGCAGCTTACATCCTAAGCTTATTTTGGACCCTTTGATCACAATTCACCTTTGCCAACTCACACTACCAGCCAAGAACAAGTCACATGATTCTCATATATTCAAACCCTCAAGGGGCATTTTTGGGACTTCACCAGCAATTAGGGTTACGTTTTTCTGCTTTCTAGTAGTTCATGTAGCCTATTTAAAGGCATTAGTTTACAACATTTAGCCTTGTTCTCAGTTTTACTTTGTCAAGCCTTGTAAAGCCATTTTCTTAAATTTATAAGATTATGGTATTGTGTAGTGATTGAAAACTGAGTTCCATTGATTGTTATTGTGTTAAGTAGTTGTATTGTCACGTTTTTGTACTTAAACAAAACCTTGAACAAGTCCAAGATAGCCTATAAGCCTATGAGTCCCTTTGTTCTTGTTGAAGTCAAGAATCTGGCTTGTACTTGGGTGAGGATTGTTTATTGAGGTGGTTTTTTGAGTGACATAAGTCACAATAAACTAGCTTGAACAATATTGGAAGTTGGTATACGTTTTTATTTCAAAATTTCGTCAAATGTTTTGCTAAGTGCTTGTGGTTCAACAACTTGATTATTTGAGCTTAAGGGTGATCATAGCCTCCTAATCTTGGTTGATTAAGGGGTGGTGAGGCCTTAAGGGAAGATTCAGGCCTTGTGGGAACCTAAGTCTTGCATAGACTTGACCCTTTGTCACCTATTTTACTCTATTTGTGCTAATATAGCTCAAGCCTTTGGCTCGGCTTGTTTGTTGTTCTTAGCAGGGGGAAGCTGGTGCTTGTTCTTGCTAGCACCTCAACTCTTTGATTCCAAGGTGTGGATGTACATCTTGGAGGTTTGTATTCTCAAATTTTCATCTTTATGATTAATATTTGATGTTTATGTGATTTTGTGATTTTGTTGGTATAAATGTGTTTTTATGCCTGAAAATTGGTTCATGATTCACTTGTGGTATTTTATGATGCTAAACTGGGCTTAAATCAATCTTGAGAAGACTTTTACTTTGTTTAAATTGAGTTTAAAAGGTTAAAAGGGTGTTTGGGATTGACTGTTGGTTCAAGTTTATGTGATTTAGAGTTGGTATTTGAGTGTTATTTGAGTTGTTATCTGTTATTGAGGTATTTGTTTTCTTATATATGCAAATTTTGTGCCTTGAATCACTAAATCAAACAAGTGGCCATAAAATCTTGAAAATTTGTTGTTTTGCTCTGAAATCTTGTGCACGCCTGGTTTTCATGTTAACCTAGGGCTAACAAGTGTTAAATCATTGTTAATACAACCTATATGATAGATCTGAGGCTTTGAATTTGGATTTTGTGTCAAGTAGATCAGCAAACTTTGTTCTTATGTTCATCATTGTTCATCAGTAACTGAATGTACTTGGATCCTGTTCATTTGTTGGATTTGATGGATGAAATGTGTTAGTCTGTGTTACTTTAAGTCATATTGAGCTTGTGTATGCATTTGGTGGTTTGTGGTTAGCTTATTCTAGCTTAAAGGTAGCTTATAACTACCAGATCTGCTTAATACTTGTTTGGAACACATCTGAGCAAAGATTGAATTAACTGCACTGATTGGCTAGACGATTTTGTGATTATTTGCTTGTTATTGAATCCTTGTGATTCACTGATCACAAGGGTGCCTTGATTGTCCAAAAAGACTAAGTAAAACTCTCTAAAAATCCAAGTCAAAAACTCAAGGCAGTGGGAACTCCTTTCCCCTGCTTCTAGCCACTGTTAGTTATATTTTGTGTTCAGCTTATTAGTATGTCATTTTAGCTTATTCCAATGTGCAACAACTTATTTTTTGTAATAGGTCTTAATATTTTGAGCTTATAAGTGATTCTGGAAGTTTACAGCTTTTGGTTTTAAGTTTTTACTAGAAAACGACTATTTTGTCTTGTTCAAAATCAGCTTATTGCTTATTTCATCTTATTAAGTGTGCTTATTGGAAATCTTTTTGTTGATTAAGCAGTTAAGCCATTTGTGACTTACTGCAACTTGAATCAGTTCTTGAAATAGTCTAGAACTCAAAACGACTATTTTGTCGTTTTGTGAGAGGGCTTTGGCTTATTTCAGGCTTATTCCTTGAGCTTATTTCAAGTTTCTTTTTGCAAATAGCTTAATTAGGTCAAGTGAAGGACATGGGTAAAACATTAGCTTATGGCATCAGCTTATAACTTAATGGGCCAAAAAGCCCATTAAGAATAAGTTGTTTTGAAATAAGCTAGCTTAAGCTCATTTTCAGCTTTTGGGCCTTTGGAAAACTGTGTTTAAAATAAAATTTTAAGCTTGACTGGAGCTTTTGGGCCATTTCTGAGAACTTTTTCTTATTGGGCCCAATATTAAGGATCTGTTTGGGTATTTGGCCCATTTGAAGGCCCAATAAGGGCATTTTTGGTATTTCAAGTTCATTTTCTGTTTAATTAGGTTAAAATAAACTAGTTTGCAAGTTTTTAGAATTTTTTATAAATTTTGGATTTATAATACTATTTTATTATTATTTTATTATTAAAAATTAAAATTTAGATTTTTCAAGTTTTTATATTTTTCTTAGGTTAAATACAAGTTAGGAATTTTACAGTTTTTAGAATATTTTTAGTGTCATTAGATTAATTTTTAGAATTATTTTAAGTTTAAATAGTTTTTAATTGTTTTTAAATAGTTTTTATAAATTTTAAAATTTTCAAAAATAGTTTTAAATTAAGTTAAGTCATTTTAGAGGTTTACAATTGAAAAAATCTCATTTTGGGCTTTTTGTTAATTAAATTGATTTTTTTGGCTTTAATTAGCATTAAAAAATTATTATTTAATTAAATAAAAGGTTTGAATGATTTTTGATTTTTTATAAACTCTAATTACATTATTTAGGATTTATTAAAATTTTCTAGGAATTTTTAGGGTAAATTTTTAATTTTATCACTTTTTACGGTTTTACGTGTACGACTTGTCGTCTTAGTGTAATTCATAAGCGTAACTGTCTTTCTCTTATAATCTCATTTGTTTTCCTTTCTCATAAATATAATCACAAACCATTAATCAATTCTTAACACAACACACTTTCCCTATTTTGCTCTCTTTTTCTAAAGAGTAGTAAAAACACTACATCATTTATAAATTTTGAATTTTTAATATTATTTTAATATTTAATTAATATTTTTAATCATTTTAAATAGTTTTAATTAGTTTTAAATTTTTCAAAAATACTTTTTAGTTTAATTAAGTTATTTTAGAGGTTTACAAATTGAAAAATCTTATTTTGGGCTTTTCATTAATTTAATTGATTTTTAGGGCTTTAATTAGCATTAAAAAATTATTATTTAATTAAATAAAAGGTTTGAGTAAGTTTTGATTTTTTGTAAACTCTAATTGCGTTTTTAGGGATTTATTATGATTTTCTAGGAATTTTTAGGATAATTTTTAAATTTCGTCACGTTTTACGGTTTTACGTTTACGTCATTCGTCGTAGATTAATTTTATTCGTAACCTTCATCATTTTTCTTTTTCTATTCTCTCATCAATACTAATCTCAAAGTTAATCAAGTCTTAACACACACACCAAGCCTCCTTGAGAACGAACTCACAACAAAGGGTCATTAGTGCACGATTTCCCTAAATCGTCGTACTTACCCTATTTGCCCTCGTTTTCCTAAACCTTAGTGAAATTACAACTATCATTTTTGGCGCCGTTGCCGGGGAGGCGTGTTGTGTTAAGTTTGAAACAATTGTGTTTTAATATTATCAATAATAAGTCTTTGTGTGATTAGCATTCTAATCATACGTATTATTGGTTTTCGTTTTTTTTGGAATATTATTACTATATTGTATACGTATCACAATAAATTCACAAGTACTCCAAAAGTGTGAAAACACAACCTTGATTGGGATTTCATCACTCAATCATTGTATTCAAATCTCAAACAAAGAAAAAAGGCAATAGATAAATACTTTCTTGAAGCTTGATTTTGATAAACACAAACTAAGGTGGGTATAAGGCGGTTGTATTTCAAAACCTAAAGGAAAAAGGCTCTTAAGTGCTTAGCGCCGCCTCATTTCCTCCGCTTGCTTGTGCTTTTGATAAAAAGGGCTAATCGAGGGTTTGCCACCCAAAGTATTATCTACGTATCATATATATTTTCTTGGTTTCAAAGATTAAACCCTCTTGAACGTTTTGGTGTTCCACCAACGTTCTAAAGTCATCGAAGGCGTTCACACAACGTGATCGTTTTCATTCCTTGAGGCTCCTTTAATTGAGAGATTTGATTTGAGGAGAGATTTGTAGATTTGTGTCTACGTAATACATCACCAAAATCCAAAAGAGTAAAAAACAATCAAAAGCACAAAAAAATTGGAAAAAGTAAAAACACCCAAAAGAATCTTCTTTTCTCATCCCCACGTTGTACGTGACGTTTATGGAAACTCGTAACAAAGCAAGACATGCACGTAAACATAGAAACCGAAAGGAAGGAACACCTTCTAGTGAAGAATCTCCTATTGACGAACCCATCGTAGAAGAAGAAGCACCCATGGCTAATCGTACTATGATGGAGTTGCTTCAAGCACCCACCGAGGGTCATGGAGAGGCTATTGTGATTCCCGCTATCCTTGCAGAGAATTTTGAGGTTCAGACGGGTTTGTTGTCCATGATCTAAAACAACAAGTTTCGTGGTGACGAAAAGGACAACCCTCATAACCACATTCGGCAATTCAATCGTCTTACGGCCACATGCAAGTTTAAGGATGTCTCGAATGACTCGATTAAGATGATGCTTTTTCCGTATTCCTTAGTGGGGCCTGCTAAAATTTGGTTAGAGAAAGAGCCACCCAATTCTATATTGACATGGAAGGATTTCGTTTCGAAGTTCGTGAACCAATTTTTCCCGCCCTCTAAGACTATGCACTTGAAAAACGAGATTTCAAAGTTTTCACAAGAGTATAATGAGAGTTTTTCAACGGATTGGTATCGGTTTAAGGAAATGTTGCATGAATGTCCTCATCACTGTTTTTCTGACTTACATCAAATTGACACGTTTTACAATGGATTGAATGATCATGAACGAGACTATCTCAATTCCGTCGCGGGTGGTAAATTTTTGTGTAAGACGGTCGAGGAAACATTGTTGATCATTGATAATAGGTCCAAGGTTTATAGCCCTTGTAGCACATCGAGTGTTCACAAGGTTTCGTCTTCGCCTTCATTGTCACATACTATCGATGCTTGTCAAACTGAGGGGAATTTGGAGAACAAGATATTTGATAAGCTTAAGGGATTGTTGATTGAGTTTAAAGTTGGTGAACAACCCACTCCTGCTACGGCTAAAGCGGTTGAGGTTTCTTGTATGTATTGTGGTGGAGGTCATGATTTCTCCGAGTGCATTACGAACGGTGGTAACACTTCGAGTGCCTACGCGGCCACGGGAACTTATAACCAAAACGGTCAAGTTACCCGCACTAATCAATTGACTCTACCGGGTTTTCCTGCAAATCAAAATACTAACAATTATCGAAAAAATCAAGTTGGTTACCAAGGAAATCAAAGGAACAATTATAAGGGTAACAACTATGGGAATCAAGGGACTAATTATCAAGTGCAGAACAAAAATCAGAACCGTTATTTTCAAAACTACAACAAAGGTTTGCAAAAATTGAAAGATCTTCCAAATGAATTTGTTGATTATGAAACGGGTAATGATGCTAAATTTGATAATATACAAAGGGAGATAATTAGCCTAAGATCTGAGTTTAAGAATGATTTTAAAATTGAGTTGAAAAACAAGCTTACAAATGAACTTAAGACTCATACAAACAAAATAGAGAGTAACGTGCAAAGGTTACAACAAAATCAACTAAAAATGGAGCAAGGCCAACATGAGATTAAAAAAGAGATGTTTAAGGCGGATAAAAGGTGATAGGTGTGTAAACACCCATCTTTTCTACCACTTAATTACAATAATAACCGGACCTAAACGTGTATTTTATGTCTTTTATGTCGGAATTATGCGTGGTTTGTGTTTTTGTTGTAATTTAGGATGAAATTATGAAAAGTGGAGAAAACACGGGAATTCACGGGCATTCACGGCTTTTATTGAAGAAAAAGATGAAAGACGGAGTCGAGAAGTCAAGAGTGGAAAAAGAACGGAAGTCCAAGACCAATTCTGAAGATTTATCGAAGAAAAAGTCAAAAGACGGAAGTTCAACAAAAGCCGAGAAACTCAAGTCTATTTTATTGAAGAAATTAAAGACGAGTTCAAAAGATATCCCGAGCCACAAGTCCTTAAAGTCCAAACTTAAAAGAAAGATTAGAAGAAAAGGACTAATGACGCAATTAATGAAGATTAAATGAAGGAATGACTTAATCTTGCAATTAACAAGAAATGAAGGAGGGGAGGAAGCTTCCTAATCCTCCCCTATAAATAGTTTAGATTGTTAAGCATTTGTTTTTGTTGGCTAAGTGTGACAATTAGTCTTCCACCATTTTCATATCTTGCTATTTACTTTTCATGTCATTTAAATTCATATTATGCACCTTAATTACCATTTAATTCCAAGTAAGTTTTCATTTTAATTCTTGTCAAATCTTTATGTTATCTTGTCAATCTCTTATCTACCTTTCTTATTCTTTGATTCATGTGTTTATGTTTATGTTCATGCTTTTATTTTGATCCAAAGTGGTTTTTGATTATTGTGGTAAAAGTTGTTTGATTTCATGTTTTTGATTGTTTATTGATGTTTATTCATTGATTCGTTACTGTTTATTATTATCCGTGTATTTTATTTGATTTATTTGGTGATTATTTCTGCTGCTACTGTTATCCTTGTTCTTCGGGAATGTTTGCTTCTTTCTGATCTTTCCAGATTTAGTTCCGAACCAAGACAAAGGAAAGTGTTCATTCGGAACTTCTAAAGTTCCGAATCAAGGCTTCATCCGGAAGATTTGGGATTTGAAAAACTTCCGAACCAAACTTGTTCATCCGGAACTTTCAAAGTTCCGGACGAAGCGAAAACTTCCGAACCAAACATACTCATTCGGAACTCCAAAGTTCCGAACAAAGGGATTCATCCGGAACTTTACAAAAGTTCCGAATCAACTCAAAGTTCCGAATCAAGGACCAAAGTTCCGAATCAAGGCTGTTCATTCGGAAGTCTAAACTTCCGAATCAAGATTGTTCATTCGGAACTTCCAAAAGTTCCGGATCAAAGGTAATCTTCCGACTCAAGAAAGGTTCATTCGGAAGTTCTAAACTTCCGAATCAAGGAGCTTCATTCGGAAACTTCCGAATCAAGGGTGACCTAATACTTCCGAATCAAGGCAACAAGTGAGAGTTCCGAATCGGTAAGTTCCGAACGAAGCATTGTTTTGGATAAGTGACATATTCAGATCAATTTGTTCCGGATCAAGGATTTTGGTGATATTCCGAGTGAGGAAGAATCATTTCAACCAAAGGTGACATTTAGGACGAGTGATTATTCCAAACGAAGGTTTATTCCGAATGAGCTGTATTCAGGTTCTTATTAGCTTTTGTCTTTGATTTTTATTTTCAAGCTTTAATTTTCCTGCCTTTTATTTAATTGAACTTTTAGATTATTTGCCTTAGTTTTAGTCGCACTTTAAGTTTGCCTTAGATAGATTTAAGTTTACGTCAATTTATTTTAGTGCCTTTTAAATTCAATCACGCTTTTAAATACTTGCACTTTACTTTAATTAGACTTAGATTTATTTTAAGAGCAGATTTACTTTAATTGTTTTGCACATTTTACTTTAAAAACACTACAACAACACATCTTTGTTCCCACCAAAATAAAACGAAGTCACACATAGAGAGCTAAGATCAATTCGATTAGACCAACTTCAACGAACTTAATTTTTCAACGACACATCTTTGTGCCTACAACTCTTCCCACATACTTTATCACATCATGCCGAGAAATGGTTTGATCGTCTCCCGAAGAATTCTATTCACACTTGGGATGATATGACTCAACGCTTTCTTTCGCGCTACTTTCCACCATCCATGGTCACAAGCCTTCGCAATCAGATCAGCGGTTTCATGCAAGATCCCGATGAATCTCTTTTTGACGCTTGGGAGAGATATAATGTCTTGATCGACCGTTGTCCAAAGCATAACATGCTTCCGGTCACCTTGATCGATACTTTCTACAACGGATTGACTTTTCGAGATCGTGATACGATCAATGCAGCCGCCGGTGGCACATTCATGAAAAGGAGACCCGAGGAGTGTAGAGAGTTAATTGAGAACATGACTACTCACCACAAGAACTGGGATTCCTCTGCATCTTCAAGGAACAACCCGAGAGTCAATGTTTCCTCAACCTCAGCAAACCCTGAGATGACCGAACTCACCCGCATGATGGCCGAAATGAGCAAAAGTATTACGCTTCTCGCTTCAAACCAACAACAACATCAAGTAAAAGCGGTTGCTAATCCTTGTGAAACATGTGGCGGTCCTCACTCATACACCGATTGTCCTTCGACACAAGGAAATCCGGAAAATGTGTATGCAGCTTACGGTAATTATTCACCGGAAAATTACCAAGCTAGACAACAAGGGGATAGAAATCTGTTGAGCTACCGTTCAAACAACTACCTTTCACCCGGTTTTTCTCCTCAAAACCAAAATCCCACCAACAACTACAATAGAAGCAACCAAATCCCACCTCGTGCTTCTAACCCTTATCAACCACCCACCCAACAACACCCACCCATTAATCCCGATGTTGACACAATCATGAGAACTCAAGGTGAGCAAATCAAGAATCTACATAGCCAAATAATCAATTTGAAAGGAGATATCTTGAAGCAAGGTAATGACATCAGAACCGAGGTTCGTGAAAATCTTCAATCTTCCTTCATCACTCAAACAACTGAATTAAAGAATCTGTTGGCTAGTTTCTTGCCCGAAGCTCAACCTTCTTCTTCTTCGGGTTCTCTACCTTCAAACACCGTCCCCAATCCGCGAGCTAATGTGAGTGCTATAACTACGCGTAGTGGACTTACCATTGTCGATCCACCTATTCCACCACCATCATCTACACCTCCTCCACCACCATGTATCCCTACTCCTCCTACACCTAGTAGTAGTGCACCATTACCGTCTCTGCCTCGTCATGACGATGTATCTCGGAAGGACCCTTCAACATCACAACCTTCACCTAACCCTTATCAACCTAGAATCCCATACCCTTCTCGCATAGGCAAGACCAACGAGCTAACCAAGAATGATTCTCAAGTATCGAAATATGTGGATATGCTATCTAAAATGACCATCAACATTAGCCTTGTTGAAGCACTTTGCCACATGCCGAAATTTGTCAAAGCATTCAAGGAATTGCTTAGCAAGAAGGAGAAGCTGATTGAACTCGCCAACACACGGTTAAATGAAAACTGCTCTGTAGTCCTTCTTAGAGAACTTCCGGAAAATCTTGGAGATCCCGGTCGTTTTGTGTTGCCTTGCGTGTTCAACAAAACTGAAGAATTTACTGCCCTTGCTGATCTCGGGGCTAGTATTAATCTTATGCTACTCAGTGTTTGGAAAACACTATCATTGCCCGACCTCATTCCAACAAAGATGACTCTCGAACTTGCAAATCGCACTCTCGCTTACCCCGTTGGTATAGCCGAAGATGTGTTTCTTAAAGTTGGCACATTTACTTTCCCGGTCGATTTTGTTGTCGTTGATTATGAAATGGACCCTCGTATTCCTTTAATACTTGGTCGGCCATTCTTGAGAACCGGACGTGCTTTAATAGATGTGGCCGAAGGTGAGTTAATCTTACGAGTCGGGGATGATTCAAAAATTTTTAAAATGGGGAAGCTTACAGGCAAATCCTTTGGAGGCCGAGAATCAGTGAATATGATCAATGTGCTCGATGACTTTACCGTCTATGACAATCCTCTATTCGAGTCTTCCACTGATAATCCACTCTTTGAAGATAATGTGGATGATTCTCACTCTACTTTGGACGCTTCTCCCATTTATGATTCACCACCGGTCTTTGATGCTTATGATCAAGATGATTCTAGCTCAGATTCGGATGATTTTGATTGTACTTCTGAGTATCCCGAGCTACCCACTTTCGATGATTTCGATGAGGCTGATACTCTATCGAGCGATTCTTCACATGATGAAGATCCTTCACCATCACTCGATCCTACTTTGGACGATTATTCATTTGAGGAAGATTTTTCTAAATTTCTTAACACATACTTCCCTCATGAGAGTGATGCTCCTCCTTTGGACTTTGAAGATTATCGTCTTGATCCTACTTTGGATTTGAAGAGCATTTTGTCCAAGGAGAAGAAACCGGTCGACACCGAAATCCGTTGCACGTATAATTTGACACCTCTTTGTCCCACTTCTGAGGACGAGGTTGTGCTTCTTTGCGGATCTTCTTCACACTCGGCTGAGCCTGAGTGCTATTTTCCCCTGAAGGAAAAGGTGTTCGACCCCGGTATTGAAGTCTGTAAGCCATCTCAGTATCCACCTGATGAAATAAAAGGAAAAATCTTTGGACCCATTGAAGACATGCTTGCACCGCATCATACTTGCTTCCACCGTGCTCCATCGCTGCTTAAGGGAACCCTGCCACTTTTTCTTTGGCTTGCCTTGTTCGCCTTAAGCTCGTGCTTATTGATGGATGAAAACTATGTCTTTGATCCTGGTGGATTTGTTTCATGCTACTTCCGTTGATAATCAAGGTCGAGTCAGGCTCACGACTCGGTTAACAAAAACCAAGCGCTTCTTGGGAGGCAACCCATGCATCTATCTTTTCGCTTTCTTTACCATAAGTGTAGGGGGACCCTTTGGATTGCTATTTCCTCTCCTCACTTCTTAATCAGGGATTCGAGCTTCAATGATCCACTCGTGATGATTCTTGACGACTCGTGATTCCGTGTTCTATTTCTTCCCGGTTCTATCCTAAACTCTTTTCGATTTACTATTTTATATATTTTCTCAAATATTAAAATAGGAATCTCTTTAGTTATCCTTTCCTTAGCGAGATTTAAACAACGTGCACAATGTCCTAAGTGTAGGGGAGCTTACTCCCACATGCTTAAACATTGAGGACAATGTTTATCTTAAGTGTAGGGGGGGACTTCTATCGAAGTTAAGTGGTCTTTTCCTTGTATTTGTCCTTATATTAACCGGAAAATCAATTTTTCGACATTTTTCAAAATTTTTGATCTATTTTGGCCTATTAATTGTTATCTTTGTATAGTTATTTCCTTTCTTTGCTAGAATAAATGTTTAATAAGTGGTTTTAATTTTCAAACGTTGTGAATCTTTTGACTCAATCCGAGTTTACTCTAGCTTGTATCCTTAACGTGTTTAAGTCAAGTTTTGCTAGGCTTGTATATAGGGAGCTATAAAACGCGAAAGTCTTAACTCTCACGGGTTAAGAACAAGAACTTTTTGCAAGTTCCTATAATTGATCCTAGAGAGTCGTTTATCAAGGGAACTTTAAGATGCGATTTCTAAACTTGAAAGAGTCTAAGAATTTGCAAGATCCTATAGGCGACTCGAAAACCCAAAACTTTGATTTAATAGGCTAAGTATCCACGAGTCTCATTACTTGAGATTTTAAACTGTGGAGAACGAGAGATGATAGAGCCAATTATAAGTTCGGTATTCTTTCGTGAATTTATGTGAGTTAATTATAAGCCTATTCTCCCATCGCTTGCTAATAAATTTATCTGCTAATAAATAAGGTTGTACGATTTGAAAAGTTACTTAGCTTCTAGCCCCAGATCGTTTAAAAGTTGCTCGGTAATGACGAGAGTTCATAGCCAAGGCACAACTTATGAAGCGGGGCGCGAAGATTGGCGAGTCCGAAAAGGCCCTAACAAGGCATGAGTGCTATGTTTTGTTGCTAAAGATCCAAAGTGATGTGAAGAATCATTTATCGAAAATCAATATGAAGGATCGAGACACACGACGTAAAGCAAAACTCCCCAAAAGTCATGGAGAAGTGTATCCGAAAAGACCCTAACAAGGTATGAGGATAAATAGATCCAAGTCATAAAAGGAGGCGGATCGTTGTATATCAAAGTCCAAAATAAAGATTGGAGAAAAATGAAGAAGTCGTGATCCAAGTATGAATCTCTCAAAACTTCAAGTGAAGAAATTCCAATTATGAGGAGAAGACCATTATTTCATGAACGTCTCTCAAGATTTGAAGTATGAAGTCGCTGCCAAATATCGGCCCGAGAAAGGTCTCAAATCGCGAACCAAGTTATGCCAAGATATGAACTTTTTGATATCCCGAGAAGCAGTTTTAAAAGATTTGGTCCTTTAGCTAACTATTGATTAAATCGTGCACTTTATTTTAAGACTAAATAATTATCAAAATAAGTCAAACAATGCATCTTCGTGATCATTCAAGACAAATAATAAAATATAAGAGATACCCATAGGAATAATGGAGTCTACGTGAATAATTGGCCCACATGAGTTCGTGTTAGTTTACTAACTTATAATAACAATGATCTCGTTTTTAAGCTTGGTTTGGAGAAAGTGAAAAGTTGAGGATGATGATTATTCATGACATTTTCAAAACCCAAGGTATGCTTTTAATTTCTTTGCTTTGCATTTTTATAATTTTCTATCTCTTTAATAAAGGCCAATGTGGATTGATTATGATGAAAAGTGTAAACATGCTTTGTAACTAATGCATTGCATGAGGACATTGCAATGGTCAAGTGTAGGGGATTTGATAGGTGTGTAAACACCCATCTTTTCTACCACTTAATTACAATAATAACCGGACCTAAACGTGTATTTTATGTCTTTTATGTCGGAAATATGCGTGGTTTGTGTTTTTGTTGTAATTTAGGATGAAATTATGAAAAGTGGAGAAAACACGGGAATTCACGGGCATTCACGGCTTTTATTGAAGAAAAAGATGAAAGACGGAGTCGAGAAGTCAAGAGTGGAAAAAGAACGGAAGTCCAAGACCAATTCTGAAGATTTATCGAAGAAAAAGTCAAAAGACGGAAGTTTATCAAAAGCCGAGAAACTCAAGTCTATTTTATTGAAGAAATTAAAGACGAGTTCAAAAGATATCCCGAGCCACAAGTCCTTAAAGTCCAAACTTAAAAGAAAGATTAGAAGAAAAGGACTGATGACGCAATTAATGAAGATTAAATGAAGGAAGGACTTAATCTTGCAATTAACAAGAAATGAAGGAGGGGAGGAAGCTTCCTAATCCTCCCCTATAAATAGTTTAGATTGTTAAGCATTTGTTTTTGTTGGCTAAGTGTGACAATTAGTCTTCCACCATTTTCATATTTTGCTATTTACTTTTCATGTCATTTAAATTCATGTTATGCACCTTAATTACCATTTAATTCCAAGTAAGTTTTCATTTTAATTCTTGTCAAATATTTATGTTATCTTGTCAATCTCTTATCTACCTTTCTTATTCTTTGATTCGTGTGTTTATGTTTATGTTCATGCTTTTATTTTGATCCAAAGTGGTTTTTGATTATTGTGGTAAAAGTTGTTTGATTTCATGTTTTTGATTGTTTATTGATGTTTATTCATTGATTCGTTACTGTTTATTATTATCCGTGTATTTTATTTGATTTATTTGGTGATTATTTCTGCTGCTACTGTTATCCTTGTTCTTCGGGAATGTTTGCTTGTTTCTGATCTTTCCAGATTTAGTTCCGAACCAAGACAAAGGAAAGTGTTCATTCGGAACTTCTAAAGTTCCGAATCAAGGCTTCATCCGGAAGATTTGGGATTTGAAAAACTTCCGAACCAAACTTGTTCATCCGGAACTTTCAAAGTTCCGGACGAAGCGAAAACTTCCGAACCAAACATACTCATTCGGAACTCCAAAGTTCCGAACAAAGGGATTCATCCGGAACTTTTCAAAAGTTCCGAATCAACTCAAAGTTCCGAATCAAGGACCAAAGTTCCGAATCAAGGCTGTTCATTCGGAAGTCTAAACTTCCGAATCAAGATTGTTCATTCGGAACTTCCAAAAGTTCCGGATCAAAGGTAATCTTCCGACTCAAGAAAGGTTCATTCGGAAGTTCTAAACTTCCGAATCAAGGAGCTTCATTCGGAAACTTCCGAATCAAGGGTGACCTAATACTTCCGAATCAAGGCAACAAGTGAGAGTTCCGAATCAGTAAGTTCCGAACGAAGCATTGTTTTGGATAAGTGACATATTCAGATCAATTTGTTCCGGATCAAGGATTTTGGTGATATTCCGAGTGAGGAAGAATCATTTCAACCAAAGGTGACATTTAGGACGAGTGATTATTCCAACGAAGGTTTATTCCGAATGAGCTGTATTCAGGTTCTTATTAGCTTTTGTCTTTGATTTTTATTTTCAAGCTTTAATTTTCCTGCCTTTTATTTAATTGCACTTTTAGATTATTTGCCTTAGTTTTAGTCGCACTTTAAGTTTGCCTTAGATAGATTTAAGTTTACGTCAATTTATTTTAGTGCCTTTTAAATTCAATCACGCTTTTAAATACTTGCACTTTACTTTAATTAGACTTAAATTTATTTTAAGAGCAGATTTACTTTAATTGTTTTGCACATTTTACTTTAAAAACACTACAACGACACATCTTTGTTCCCACCAAAATAAAACGAAGTCACACATAGAGAGCTAAGATCAATTCGATTAGACCAACTTCAACGAACTTAATTTTTAACCTGAGTAAAATCGAGTTATCAAAAGGCAATCTAAGTTTGAGGATATAATATCAATCATGTTTTAGGCTATAATGTGTAAACCGTCTTCTTCGGGTGGTCTTCCTAGTAACAACGTGTCAAACCCGGAGGGAGAGATGAAAGTGATTACCACACGTAGTGTTAAGACCTTTAAGGAACCGACACCTCTACGGTGGAGGAAATTGAGGAAGAACCGGAGGTGGTGGTCAAAAAGGAGCATATTACAATCCCACAAAGTACCGCTCAAACCACACCTACGGTTGACCCTTTACCAACATTGGAACCCGAGATTCCAAAGGCTATGCCTATGCCCCACCCAACACCACCCTTAACTTACCCATCGAGACTTCGTTAGGAGAAATTGCAAGAACGTGACAATTACCAATTTGATCTTTTTATTAAGATGTTTCGAGATTTGCATTTCAACATAAGTTTCGCCGACGCTTTAATCATGATGCCTCGATTTGCCGCTAACTTCAAGAGTATGTTGAACAACAAGGAGAAATTGCAAAAAATGTCTAGTTGTTCATTAGTTTATCTTAACCGCATACCTCAAAAAGTCAGTGACCCCGGTAAGTTCTTAATACCAATTGGTATTCAAGATATGGAAGAATGCTATGCCTTGGCCGATCTTGGTGCTAGTATCCATTTGATGCCTCTTCCAATCTTCAAGTCACTCAATCTTCCTAATCTTGCTCCTTCAAGAATGTCTATCGAAATGGCCGATCATTATACGATTCCCGCATGTGGATTGGTGGAAGACGTCTTTGTGAAAGTGGGAAAGTTCTATTATCCGGTAGACTTTATCGTAACCGATATTCCCACAGATCCTCAAGTTCCTCTTATTTTAGGTCGTTCGTTCTTAGATACGTCGAGAGCGTTGATTGATATGCATGCAAGGAAAATCACCTTATGTTTTAACAACGAGGAACTTGTTATAAACACAACGCAAAACTCCAAACTTTCTCATGTTTATTCTATCACGGCCATAAACTACATTGATATTATCGATGTCGTTTGCGAGGAATTTCACAATAATTTTTAGGTTTTTGTGATGAAGAAAATAGTGGAAATCCCACTATGCTCGATCCTATTCTTGATAATTCGACACCATCCTTCCCTCCACTTGAAGGAGGTGGTTTTACTTTGGAAGAGTATGATGTACCTCGAACTTCTAACGAAGACCTCGACAATGATGAGGACTTTTCGATTATCAAGGACTTCTCGATTATCAAGTGAATGAAAAATGTTTGAACTTTGTGACGAATTCCAAGCTCCATTTTACTTTCTTGTTATTGATTAATGTTATGAGTTTGTGTTTTTGAAGTTTCAATGTTTGGTTTGAAGTTTATGCAAGTGTTTTCAAAATTTTTCAAAAATATGTGATGTTTCCAAGATTTGGTACAAAAACTTGAGGTTTTTGGATCATAAGTTGATCATAGCACCCTAATAAGAATCTTATCAAGGTGTAGTGAAGCTTGTGGTTTGGGAAGATTCAAGGAGTGGGGTAAAAAGTTGGAAAGAATCAACATGTTTTCATTTTTTTATATATAACTGTAATTCTTGACCTTGTTTGATCTTAGCAGGGTGTTTTGTTGGAAGCTTGTGGTTGTTAAGCTACCAAATAAGCTATAAAAATCATGAGTGTGGATGTACATTCATGAGGTTTGTCATATTCTCTTGAAAAATCTGTTAAAAAAAGTGGCTCTAAGTCATTTTAGGTATCTGCTAGTGTATATGTGTTATTATGCATGTAAACTGGTTATTAGTTCATTCATTTGTTGTTATGATGCTTGTCTAAGAGTTTCTTTGTCTGAAATATACTTTTGCTTTGTTAAATCTTGATTTATAAAGTTAAATGACTGTTTGGGACTACTGTTTTATGATTTTCATGTTAGTTTGAGTAAGTGTTTTGGGGTATTTTGTGTTTAAATATGATATTAGGGTATAATTAGAGTAAAAATCTGCAAGTCTTGTGCTTTCAAACATCAAATCTGAATCTTGGTCTATCTAGCTTGTTTTAGGTCATTTTGGATTGAAACTTTGTGAAAACCTAGTATGCATGAGTGACTAGGGTAAAAAAGTGCTAAAACAAAGTTTGTGTAACCTGTTAAGTAGATTTGAGGGTTTGAAATTGGATTTGTGGTCAAGTAGTTCAACAATAGTTCACTTGTGTTCATCTTTGTTCATTAGTAACTCACTTAGGATCATAACAAGCTCAAATCATTAAGCCATTGCATGAAACAAGTTTGTGTGTGTTCACTTGAGTTGATTTAAGCTGTTGTATGCATTTGGTAAACTTTGGTTAGCTTATTTTTGCTCAAACTACTTTTTTATCACCAAAGTCGCTTATTATGATGTCTGTATCATGTCTGTATGCTGTTTGATTAAATTGTACCAATTGGCATGTTGAATTTGTGTTTTTCTGCTTGATTGTGACTCGCTACAACTCATTGGTTGTAGGGGTGCCTTGATTGTCCAAAGAAACCAACTGAATCTCTCTAAAAAGCAAAACAAAAAAGTCAAGCAGTGGGAACCCTTTCCCACTGCTGCTAGCCACATCTAGTGTTAATTGGTCTACAACTTATTAATAGGCTATTCTAGCTTATTCTATTATGCAACAACTTATTTTTTGTGATAGAACTTATTATTTTCATCTTATAAGTCAGTTTTGAAGTTTACAGGTTTTGGTTTTAGCTTTTGACTAGAAAACGACTATTTTGTGTTTTTCAAAAACAGCTTATTGCTTTTTCCAGCTTATTGAGTGTGCTTATTTGAAAATTTTTTGTTGATTAAGCTTAGATTTATCATTTAAAACCTTTTTCAACTTGAATCAGCTCTTGAAGTGATCTAGAACTAAAAAACGACTATTTTGTCGTTTTCCGTAGAGAGGTTTGGCTTATTTCAGGCTTATTTCTTGAGCTTTTTCAAAAATTCTTTTTACAAACAGCTTTATAATCTCAAAAGAAGGATGTGTGTCAAATTTCAGCTTATGGCATTAGCTTATGGCTTAATGGGCCAAAAAGCCCATTAAGAATAAGCTATTTTCTATTAAGTTGTGATAAGCACCGATTCAACTTTTGGGCCTTTAGAGTTTTGTGTTTAAAGTTGAATTTTAAGCTTATCTAGAAGTTTTGGGCTTGTTTGGTTAACATTTTTCTTATTGGGCCTAAAAAGCCCATTTAGGAAACTGTTTTCAATTTTGGCCTATTTGGAGTCCCAATAGGGGTATTTAGGTCATTTTACTTTCATTTCTGGTTTTATTAAGTTAAAATAAAGTAGTTTGCAAGTTTTTAGAATTTTTTATAAATTTTGAATTTTTAATATTATTTTAATATTTAATTATTATTATTATTTATCATTTTAAATAGTTTTAATTAGGTTTAAATTTTTCAAAAACACTTTTTAGTTTAATTAAGTTATTTTAGAGGTTTACAAATTGAAAAATTTTACTTTGGGCTTTTTATTAATTAAATTGATTTTTAGGGCTTTAATTAGCATTAAAAAATTATTATTTAATTAAATAAAAGGTTTGAGTAAGTTTTGATTTTTGTAAACTCTAATTGCGTTTTTAGGGATTTATTGTGATTTTCTAGGAATTTTTAGGGTAATTTTTAAATTTCGTCACGTTTTACGGTTTTACGTTTACGTCATTCGTCGTAGTTTAATTTTATTCGTAACCGTCATCATTTTTCTTTTTCTATTCTCTCATCAATATTAATCTCAAATTTAATCATGTCTTAACACAAACACCAAGCCTCCTTGATAACGAACTCACAACAAAAGGTCATTAGTGCACGATTTTCCTAAATCGTCGTACTTACCGTATTTGCCCTCGTTTTCCTAAGTGTGAGTGAAATTACAACTATCAGTATATAAAACATATATTGGGAAAACAGTTGGCTGCAAACGGGGAATCCTAATAAGGAAAGAATGTCAATACTGAAGGGATGGGAAATCCGTACCTTATGTCCAGTGAACAGAAAAGACGAACGAATGGAAGTCCTACTCCGATCTCACCAATGCTACATAAATACGGTACATGTATAAGTATTCTGTTTACTGGGTATGTAACTGATTATATCATGTCTTAACTTGTTTTATATGTTCTTGTCTTGTTTTACTGATTTTAAGGTTATGTTGTGTTTATCATGTATTCTGATTAAGTATTACTTGTATTTCTTGTATTATTATACTTGTTGTGTAATAATAAGTAACTTGCTAAAAATAGCAGTTTTCCTAAAATAGAAAGTTTCCAAAAATAGAAAGTTTCCAAAAATAGATTAACTTCTTAAAATAGATCAGTTTCTAAAAATAGAAAGTTTCCAAAAATATTAAGTTTCCTGAATTAGAAAGTTTCCATATTTAGAATTAAGCTGGATTAATAAGCTAATAATATAAGCTTAAGTTTACTGGTTAAATAACATAAGTCATGTGATTATTAGTATTGTTTATTACTAATATCATGTTAATTAAATAAACTATAGGTTATGAGATTTAATTAATATAAGCATGATTTAATTAAATTAAGGTGTATAAAATACTTAGATTAAACATGTATTAATATTATATTAATTATAACATGAGTCATGTTTATTAATTAATTATATTCCATGTCCTAATAGTTAATTAATACTATAGTCTAAATTAAAGAAATAAATACGTAGGTTAAAACATGTATTATTTCATAAATAATAATTAACCTAAGTCCATGATTAATTAAATTAATTATTTGTCATGTTATTAATTAATTAAATTTCTTGTTAAATAATATAACTTGTAAAAATAAATACTTGTAAAAGTTTAATCATGAACCGGACCTGTGATTTTTAATTTAGACTCATATGAACCGGACCGAAAACACCATGAACCGGACCAACCAAACACACCCTTAACAGTGGCAAACCGGCTTGGCCGGTTGCCACTGTTCTTGTCCCTCTTGGCTAGCCGCTGACCACAGCCAAGTTCCCACCGGCTGTGTGTTGGTGGTTCCCCCTACTGCAGCCCGCGTTCCTCCTATTTGACCAAAACCGCCACCGGCTTGAGCCGGTGGTGGTGGCTGCGGCTGCCGAGACCCTAAACAAACCAAACAGTACCCCGACTCACGTCGGGGTTCCTTGGTTCCTGCTGCTGACCGAGACCAACCACACCGAGACTCGAAGTCTCGGTTGGTGGTGCGAACCAATGCAAGCCGAGAGCCATGGGGCTCTCGGTTGGGTGTCGGACGAACAAAACCAACCCGAAACACCTTTTAATTTTACCCCATGATTAATCTAACATGTTTTAATACTTGTTTAATTTAATCTCATGTTTCATGTTCTTGATTAAATAAAAGAATTAAAAGAAAAAAAGGATTACGGATTACCGAATGCGTGAAACAATTGGAGGTTAATAACACGAACACAATACTTGAATTCAATCAACCAAAATCAAATGATCACCTCCTTGTGGAGCTCCTTAGGCCGGCGACTATAGAGAGAAAAAAGGGGCTAGGGTTTTTGATTTTTATGAAAAACTCTGTAAAGTGAAAAACATGTTTCCCTTTATGTTATTTTAATAAAACAAAACATGGGCTTGGCCCTTTTGTCTTTGGTGTCCGCGGCATGTGTGGCCCACAAGGGAAAACCCGAAGTTTTCCCGTGTCTAATATTTTACGTGTTCGTGTGTTCGTGTTTCCGTGTTATAATATAATTAAATGTTCGTGTTATATATAAATACTTGTACATAACGATATTAATCGTATTATATTAATTAAGTACGTAATTACGTGTTCGTGATTTTTACGTTCATGATTTCATGTTCGTGATTATAATTATTATTGTTAATAATTATCGTGTACTATCACGTGCTTAATACTTATCGTATAATAATAAGTAATTAACTTCTGTAATTAATAATCGTGACACGTCTTCATGCTATAAAAGGAAAGTTTTTATATGTATGTACGTTTACTAAGTGTACTGTTCATGGTAAAAGCATGTGGGTTTTACAACTCTTCCCCCCTAAAAAGAATAATTCGTCCCCGAATTATAGATAAAGTTAACTGAAAGAGGAACATACCCGAATTCAAAACATGAAATGAGGGTAAGAAGCCCGGATAGACTCCTCTATTTCTCAAGTGGCTTCCCGCTCGGTATGATCCTTCCAAAGGATTTTGACGAATGGAATCGTCTTCTTCCTCATGACTCGTTCTTGTCTGTCAAGAACTCGCTCGGGTTCCTCTATGAAGGTAAGATCTTCACGAATCTGTTCCAGTGGATACTGAACCATGTGAAGGGGATGATAATTGTACCCTCTAAGTAAGGACACATGGAAAACGTCATGAATGTGAGAAAGCTGTGGAGGTAACGCTAAGCGATAAGATACTTCCCTTTGATTCCAATACGTCTAACACCACGTGCCGGTGATACCTTAAGAAAGACATGATCCCCGACGTTGAAATGTAAGTCCCTATGATGCTTGTCAGCATAACTCTTCTGACGTGCGCGAGCTTATTGTAATTTCTGCTTAGCTACAGCGACCTTCTTGTTGGTCAACTCTATCATCTCTGGTCCTTCAAGTGTTCGCTCACAAACCTGATCCCAGCAGATTGGGGCGCGACACTTCCTGCCATACAACATCTCGAATGGTACACACTTAATGTTGGCGTGCCAACTGTTGTTGTATGCAAACTCTACTAAAATGATATAATCATCCCAGTCTCCTGTCCACTCCAATGCACATGATCGAAGCATGTCGTCTAATGTCTGGATAATTCGTTCCGACTGTCCGTCTGTTTGAGGATGAAAAGCCGTTCTAAGCTTAAGTTTTGTACCCCAAGCTTTTTGTAGACTCTTCCAGAATCGCGAAGTGAACCGAGGATCTCTGTCCAAGACGATACTGGATGGAGCACCATGAAGTCTAATGATCTCGTTCTTGTAAGTATCGGCGAGTTTACTGACCGGATCATCCTTGCGGATCGGTAAGAAATGAGCTGACTTAGTAAGTCGATCAACGATAACCCAAATCGCATCATGCCTCCTATTTGTCTGCGGAAGACCGGTAACAAAATCCATGGTGATCTTGTCCCACTTCTACTATTGAATGTCTAACGGTTGTAGTAGACCACTAGACCGCTGATGCTCGATCTTAACCTATTAGCATGTAAGACATTTGGAGACATAAGTAGCAACATCCTGTTTCATACCACTCCACCAAAAGTACTGTTTGATGTCGTGGTACATCTTGGTCGAACCAGGATGGATGGAGAATGGGGAGCTATGAGCTTCAGCCAATAACGCTTCCCTGAGTGTAAGATCATCGAGAACACAAAGTCTGGTGCCCTGCCATAAGATACTGTCGTCATCTAACCGAAACTCCGTTTGTTGATCCAAGTTCTGAATGATCGCCCAAATTTCACCATCATCCCTCTGAGCTTCCTTGATCCTAGAGAGTAGTTCAGGTTCCACTCTAAGATTAGCCCAGTAACCATGTTGTCCACGTACCATGATCTCAATGTCTAATCGCTCCAAGTCTCTTATAATCTCTTCCTCAATGTTAATGACATTGATCATACCGGACTTCCTATTAAGTGCATCTGCCACTACATTCGCCTTGCCGGGATGATACTGTAGATTAATGTCATAGTCCTTCAACAGCTCTAACCATCTTCTCTGTCTCATGTTTAGTTCACGTTGAGTGAAGATGTATTTCAGGCTCTTGTGATCTGTGAAGATATCACATGATTCTCCATACAAGTAGTGCCTCCATATCTTCAATGCAAACATAATAAGTGTGAAAACACTTATCCTTTTACCACTTAAAACAATGAAAACGAGACCAGAACGGGTAATTAATATCATAAATGTCAGAATTATGTGTGGTTTGTGTTTTTGTTGTGAAATAGGTACAAAAGATCAAAAGGAAAGAAAACACGGGATTTTACGGTCATTTATTAAAGAAAAGGACAAAAGACAAGGTCAAGAAACATCAAAACGACCACGAGATTGGAAAGAGCACAAAATTACGAAGCCAACGGTTCCGGCCTTGCCGCGTAACTTGTCTCGGTTTGCATTTCGCGTATTCTACTATATTATTTCTAATTCTAACATTTTATTAATCTTAGTAAAAATTAAATAAATAAAAGTTTTTTATTTTATAATAGTTAGTTTAGTATTGAAATGTTAGCCCTATATTTTATATAGTCGAACAAGAATGTAATAGGTCATCTTAGTCGTTATTGGTCTTGTATTGTAATAGGTTAGTCGGGTTAACCGGACTTGGTATTTAAACTAATATTGTATAAGTTAGGGGCGTAAGCCCAAGCAAAGCCAAGCCCGGCCCATGAACAAGCCCACTAAAGCCTAAATGGCATGGGGTATATATACCCTCTTCCATGTGTGGAAGAGGGTGTTGATTCATAATTACTTTCTCTCTCTAGTTATGATTTAACCATCCATAATCTCTCCACTTTCTCTCTCTACCTTCATCTATTTCTCTCTCTAAATATAATCTTTATTGTGTGTTATGGATTGAAGTAGGATTAACATTTGGTAACAAGAGCCTATAGTGGATAGGTGATTGAAGATTCATGGTTGTGTTCTTATTGATTTTTGTGAGGTATTTGATCCATAATCCTTGATCCAATTTTTTTTTGTGTTTTTTATGGTTTAATCTTGATACAAATATTCTACATAGTTGTGGTAGAGATTTGGTATTGTTTATTTGGCTAAAAACAAAAAAATTTTGGGTATTTGGATCAATTTTTGGCTTCAAATCACGTTTTAGGTGTGTTTTGTCCGAGAATAAAGCTTCGTTGAGAATGCAGTGTACAACTTTCGGAAGAGGGTTTTGCAAAATCTCCGAAAGTTGATTTTTTTTGTTTATTGTGAAAGTTATTTCTCAAAAAGTTCTGAAAGTTCTTCCAACAAGCTGTTCCTCCGAAAGTTATTTTCTACGAAAGGATTTTCTAAGAAAGTTTCTGCGAAAGTTTTTCTGCGAAAGTTTAATTCTATGAAAGTTGAGTTTCTTCGAAAGTACTTTCTCCGAAAGTTGTATTCTACGAAAGTTGGTTCTGCGAAAGTTGTTTTCTACGAAAGTTTCTTTTGCGAAAGTTGTTTCTGAGAAAGTTGGTTCTGCGAAAGTTGCACTTCTCCGAAACTCCAAAAGTTCCAAAAGGTAAAAGTTGTTCCGAAAGTCCATATTCTCTGAAAGTCGAAGATTTTTTCCGAAAGTTATTTTCTCCGAAGGTTACTCCGAAAGTTTTTCCGAAAGTCCATATTCTCCGAAAGTCGAATATTTGTTCCGAAAGTTATTTTCTCCGAAGGTTACTCCGAAAGTTGTTCCGAGAGTCCAATTTCTCCGAATGTTGGATTTCAACGAAAGTTTTTTTTCTACGGAAGTTTCCTCCGAAAGGTTGTTTCCTCCGGAAATTCATTTTCCTGCGAAAGTGGATTTACTCCGAAACTCAATTTATCAGAAAAAAAAAGATTGTGAGAATTATTCAGAATGTCATAACTTTTTCGTGTGTTTTTCGGTCTTGGAGAATTTTTGGTTTCTTGAGAAGACTTTTTAGGGGATTTTAACATTTTTCTTCGACAACAATCACAACACATCGACTAAGAACCTAATCCTTTCACACATATTTACAATGTCAAACAACAATATCAGCAATGCGACTGCAAATAAAATTCGTTTGGAACAAGGTGGCAATTGTAATCCACTTGTGCTCACTACCGGTTGCTACGTTCAATTGAGATCTCGTTTTCTCAGATTTCTCGACGGAAAAGAGAACCGAACTGCTCTTCATCACTGCCTTGAGAATCCACCTTCAGTTTTTTAATTCAGACCCATTACCACACAAGCAGAGGATGGTACTTCATCAACCACATGAACTATGGATAATTTTGATACCAGTCCTGCTGAGAAAAATAAACTCCTCCAAGCAGAAGCTGATGTTGTTAACTACATACTCACTGGGATTGATAACGATATCTATTCCACGGTTGATGCATGTCCTAATGCTATGGAAATGTGGAATGCAATTCATCGATTGAAGCAAGGTGAGTAGATCAATGTTCAAGATCTTGAGACTAATCTAGTTTGGGAGTTTGGAAAATTCACATCCGAAGATGGTGAATCCATTGACTCATATTACTCGAGATTCTACAAAATGATGAATGAGCTTGTCAGAAATCAGTGCACCATCTCCAATCATCATGCCAATGTTCAGTTTCTACTTCAACTCAAACCGGAATGGCAAATGTTTGTTACTTTGGTTAAAAAAAGGAAAGATATCAAGACCATCTCCTATCACAAACTTTATGATATCCTGAAACAACATCAGAATGAAGTGAATGAACTAAGGGCTGAAAAGGCAGAACGGTCTGCTAACTCTATTGCTTTTGTGGCTGCTACTTCAGCAAAATCCGTACACCGTCAACAACCACCTACTCATTCCTTAAAGTCATCAAGCGCATCCACCAAACCTCTAGCTTCTACTAAAAAAAGCAAAAGAAATTGTCCCCACTCCACCTCCAAAGTATGACACTGAGTCTGATAGAGACAGTGATGATGAACAAACATCAAGGGATAAGAAGATTGAGGAACTCATGTCTTTACTCACCACAACTTATAAGAAGATCTAAAATCCTACCAACAACAACCTAATATCATCATCCAATGCTAGATATAAGGAAGTTGATCATGCACCTAGGTATGATCGTGATGCTAGGTATGATAATCAGAATATGCCGAATCAAGTTGGGGCTAGAGATATTGTAGGCACTCCGGTTATGCAGAAGACTGAGATTCAATGCTTCAATTGCAAGGGATTTGGGCACATGGCAAGGGAATGTAAGAAGCCAAAACGGGTTTAGGATTCGGGATTTCATAAGGAAAAGATGTTGTTGTGTAAGAAAGAAGAAGCAAGGATTCCACTCACAGGAGATGAAGTTGACTGGCGTGACACTGATGATGAAGTCGATGATCAATAGTTTGAGGCACATTATGTGTACGTGGCAAAGATTCAAGAAGTGATTATAGATACTGCTGATACTTCTGGACCTACCTTTGATACTGAGCCACTTGAAAATGTACCATCTTATGATAACTATAATGTGTTTGCTAATGAATGACGGAACCCTGAGCAACCCGAAAGCATAAATGACACATATGTAATGGACACGGAGGATAGCAATATCTCTACGGATTCACAGCATATGTGTAATAATGACGGTAATGCTGCTCAGGATACTGACTCGGATGAGGACCGTGATTTGCTTGCGTCTATTATTGATTCTTTAAAACATGAAACTGAGGGAAAAAAAGAGGCTAATAAATGTTTGAAGCAAGCAAACACATCCTTAGCCGAGGAGATACACAGGCTTAAAGAGTGTGTTTATGTAAAAGAAGCTGATCGACGAGTTGCAATAGCTAATGGTTTGGTATATGAACGTAAGGTGCTCAACAAACAATATTGTTCTGAAGTAACACACAAAATTCATATGTCAAAACAAAAGATATCGGAACTTGAAGAACAACTACTACTACATAAACTCCAGATTACTGAGTTAGAGTCGGTTAACAAAGAAAAGACTGAGCTTTATAAAACTCGTGAAGAAAAGGATATTGAAAAAATTCTTGCTTTGGAAAAGAGAGTCAAAACGTTAAACAACATTGTTTACAAAACGGGTCAGTCTATTCAAACCATGAATATGCTCAATAGAAATATGAAAACGTGTTTTGTCAAGCCTGAATATCTCAAGAAAGTTCAAAGTACCAAGCCTGCTCTTTATGATATCGGTTGTTGTTGATAATCTTGCTCTTATGCTTTCCCTTGACTCTGACGAAATCATTCGTCATCAAGAAGAAAGTCGATCGAACTTAAGTGATTTAATAAACCTTTATGATTCTGATCATTATAATAAGTTTGTTCCTCAAAAAGAACTTTCCAAAGAACAAAAAATATATTCCACCACCAAATGATGAACCCCAAAAGAAAGTTTCTTTAAAAAGGAGTTTCAAAAGGCAATCAACTTTGTTAGAAAAACAAAATTCGCATGAAAAACGAAAATGGGATGAGAAAAGTAAAAGTGTTCAGCATTTTGAGTTTATAAAACAAGGGGTTTTAAATTTGTACAAAGTTCTCGTCGATTATGAAAAAGTTTCTAGAATACCGTTTGGAATATTAAACCTAACCTACAAGTAGAAGTCATCATTCAACAATGCATTGTTCCAACAATCGATGATCTTTCAAATAATGTGGAAATGTTTTATAACGCTCTCACTGAGGAAATGACAACTGATTTAAGATATGTTAAATCTCTTGAAGATGAAGCTAATTTTCTTAAAATTAAATTAAAGACACAGGAACACCAACTTTCTAATGAAATTGATCGACTTTCTAAGGAATATTTTTATGCTGACCATATGAATGCTATACTTGGTGTGTATACCGATCTTGATCAATATTGTCATGTAGCATATCTAGTGTCAGAAACGGACGAGAAATGTCACAATCTTGAAGGTGAGCTTTCGAAACAAATTCAGTCATATAACAAACTTTCGAAAAGTTTTTTCCAACTTGAGAAACACTCCATTTCTCTTGAACTTGCTTTACAAAAAGGTGAAAAATATCATAATCATAAAAAGTGTCAGGAAATGGCAGCTTCTTCGGTTCGACAATTAAATGAAAAAGGTTTCGAAATAAATGATTTGAAAGCTCAGCTACAAGAAAGGGACATAGCCATCAGTGAGCTACAAAAACTCATTGAGAAAATGAAAGGAAAGTCTGAATTGGGTAATTCATCCGCCGTTCGTCAACCGAATGCGGTTAAATGCCCTAAATCATCTATTTTGGTAAAATCCCCACAGACTTTGCCTAAACTAGGAACTGATAAGAGCACAAATGTGATAGCACATGGAATGTATAAGATGAACACTAGGTCCACTCAAACTGGAACATTGCGGTTACCTCAGAATACTAGGAAAACTAATTAGCATGTGTCTTCTTCTACAGGAGTAACTCCCACTACTAGCATTAGCGGACCACAACTTAAGAGCACTAGAATTAAAGATAGAGTCATGCCTAACAATAGTCAAGGGAAGAAGATGGAAGTAGAAGACCACCGTAGGAATTTTAAGTTTTCTAAGAATAAAACGTCTGTAACTGCATGTAATGACAGTTTGAATGTTAAGAGTTCGAATGTTGAATTTTTTTGTGTTACATACGGAAAATGTGTTCGTTCTTTCAATCATGAGGCTTGTGCTTTTAATCATAATGGCGTGAATGCTAGAACTAGGAAGCCTATTCGTGTGCCCACTAGTACTAGCAAACCCACAAGAACTTTGAACCAATCCACTGCTCAACCAGTTAAGAAACTAACTGCGTTAGAATCCACTACTCTACATAAACAAAACATGTTAAAGAAGCTTTATGAGAACACAAGTAGGACATGTAAACGGGTGTACTCAAGATTAACACCACCCGGATACAGATGGGTACCTAAGACAACCACTATTCTAATTAGGTCTATGAATGTTAACTTGCCTTTAGAATCTAGGCCTACTAATATTTTGGAACCCACTTCTATCACGGGCTCCTATTTGTCAAACTCTACATTGTCTTCTAATTCTTATGCAGCTCGTCGAGATCATTCTCTTCATAATGGACTCTGGGTGCACAAAGCACATGACGGGCAATCTAAAGCTTCTAATTAACTTTACGGAGAAGTTTCTGGGTACGGTACGATTTGGAAGTGATCAATTTGAACTGATACTCGGATATGGAGATTTCGTTCAAGGAAATATCACTATAAAACGGGTTTATTACGTCGAGGGACTGAATCACAATTTATTCTCGGTTGGTCAATTTTGTGATGCGGATTTGGAAGTGGCTTCTCGGAAAACTACTTGCTATGTTAGAGACTACGATGGGAATGACCTTCTTACAGGTTCTCGTGGTTCTGATCTCTACATAGTAACTCTTCAAGACACATCTTCATCAAATCCAATTTGCTTAATGGCGAAAGCTTCATCCTCTCAAGCATGGTTATGGCATAAACGATTGTCACATCTCAACTTTGACACCATCAACTTACTTTCAAAGAATGATATTGTGACCGGTCTTCCTAAGTTAATATTCGTCAAAGACCATCTTTGTTCTTCTTGTGAGTTGGGGAAAGCAAAACGGAAGTCTTTCAAAACAAAGACTACCCCAAGCTCAAAAGAAAGATTGGAACTTCTACACATGGATTTATGTGGTCCCATGCGTGTAGAGAGTATCAACGGAAAAAAGTATATTCTCGTGATTGTTGATGATTACTCTAGATACACATGGACTTTCTTCTTAAGGTCCAAAGATGAAACTCTAGAGGTTCTCAAAAACTTTCTCAAGATGATACAACGCAATCTTCAAGCTCAAGTTTTAACCGTAAGAACGGATAGGGGTACTGAATTTTTAAACAAGACTTTGCAATCTTACTTTCAAGAAGAAGGCATCGAACATCAAACGTCTATTGCTTGAACCCCTGAACAAAATGGCATTGTCGAAAGACGGAACCGCACTTTGGTTGAGGCAGCTCGAACAATGCTTTCTGCATTAAAGTTACCACTATTCTTCTGGGTTGATTCAATTACAACTGCCTGTTATACTCAGAATCGTTCTCTCGTAATCCCTAGACATGAAAAGACACCATACCACATCATCAATGGAAGGAAACTTACAGATAAGTTCTTTCACGTATTTGGATCATTACGCTACATACTTAAAGACGGTGAGAATCTCGACAAGATGAAAGAAAAAGGTGATGCATGTATTTTTGCGGGGTATGCTACATTGTCGAAAGGATATCTAGTCTACAAAAAGAGAACAAAGATTATTGTCGAAACAATTTATGTGAACTTTGACGAATTGCCACAAATGGTACTTGATCAAAACAGCTCAAGTCCCGCACCTCATTGACCAGCAATGGAACCTACACAAAACATTGTACGTCCTATACAAGAATGTCAAGAAAGTACTCCTACAACAGACTCGATGGATACGACACAAATGAATGAGTTGGTTGATTTATATGATCCAATGTTTGATAAATATTGTAACACCCCCAAATTTATACAGCTCAATACAGCGGAAGACTAGTTGGTGTTACGGGATAGCACATTACTCACATCATAGACAACGCTTAAAAGTCGCGTCATTTTAATAATAAAGCATTTCCATTCATAAATATCAAAGTTACATAGGTCCCAAGTCATGTTATTTCATACAAAGTTTTACAAAGAATTTGAATGGAAATTATTGTTTAAGTGCGGGCCATGAATTCTTGTCGTCTTCCCGAGAATTACCTTCAAGTACGTGAGACAAAACATGTTAAAAGAAAAGGTCAGCGATAACGCCGAGTGAATTCATAGAGTTTAATAAAGCATCAATATAATATCGGTATAAAATTATTACCGAAAATCATTATGTACAAATCATTTTATAGGCCATAAAATAGCCAAAGTCATTTTATACAAATCCTTATCGAAAATCATAATATAGGCATTTGCCTTAAAAATCATTATACGAGCCAATGTCGTATAAACATCATACAATACATTTGATAACATTGTATAGATTAAATAAAAACCGTTATATTAATATGGTTATATAAACCAAAACACGAACATGATATCAATAGTATGACCCCGTATTGCTAGTCAGGCAATACATCGTAATTCGGTGCGTATAGTAGTATTTCGTTAACTGGATTATTATAAGCCGCATGACATTGTTACCTTACTAAACCAACAACGGGTAGCTAACCCGATACTCAATTTTCCCATCTAAAGTAGCGTGTCGTCACAAAGGTCACGCTATGGAAATCTTCTCATACATAAATTCGCTTACCAATCAATGTGGCACGACGGGGATCAACCGTCAAGGCGCGAACTGGGGTGATCGTCCCCAAATAGTACTATTATATGCACAAGCATCTACCAAATCCCGGTAGTTCACAATTCATGCTAATGGGACTTTTAGTGACATAACCTAACTTTAATAATCCATTTTATTTCATCTATCGGGTCCATTAATCATTTATCGGGTCATACAATCAGGTCATAAATCATTCGGGTCCAAATCAATAAACAAACAATCGGGACAAATGGTGTCCTATTTTTATAAAAACTAACATGTTATCTCCCTCGCGGGTTTATAAAACATTTATAAAAACATTTAAAAGAGTGCGAGGCTATGAACTCACGTTGATGTGGGAAAGCGGGTTATCGGCAATTCGGACGTACGGTACGTGCTTCGATCACGGAAACCTAGATAAATAATACTTGTCTTAGACTCATGTCCAATGACTTTATAAAAATAACAATTATGTATACATATGATGAGTTTATATATATATTATGATCAAGTAGATTTACATATTCTCATTCACTCATTTTTGTGTTATGTGTCGATAACTTTTATACTAGTTTACCTATTTACGTGTTTTAGGTCCAATAAGCCTATTATAAGTTTATTAACTTGTATTAATCCATTTCATACTTGTATCAGTATCTACACTTTACAAGTTGGGCCTAAATAGGTTAAGCCCAATAAATAAGTTTATAAGTGTTTTAGTCCATTTTGTTGTATTATTAGTCCAATAACGTTAACGTAGCCCGTTAATGTCCGTATGTTATATAGTTCGGGTTTTATCGGTTTTTAATTGTTATATATGTTTATATATCAGTATATGAGTTTTATAAAGTTTACATTAGACGGTTCCAATCGTCTAAGTGTTATTTAGCAAAAACGTTAATTTTACGGTAATAGCCGAAAAAGTCGTAAAAATCATGTTTATAGTTTTTATATCTTATAAATATTATTCCACTACCATTTTTATAATTTATCCATTTATTTAACCTTTAACATATTTATATAAATAAAATCCATGAGTTAGTGGGTTTTAGTTTTACATTTTATACAATATAATTTTGAGTGCTTAAATAATAGTATTATACTTTAATTTTCAAAAATCTGATTTTTATTTTCCTCTTCACCAAAACTGCCATATCTAGAGTTCTATATGGAGATAGAAGCTCAAATTTTTATCACATAAACTAAATGATATGTGCTCCATTTAACTCGACTATAGCTACTGTTGAATCATTCTCTAAGTATTTTCTAAAAATCGTCCAAAACAGTGAACTCAGATTTGTATCTTAAACTTGTTTTGATCATATCTCACTCATTACAATGATTCCATTGCATGGCCAACTCTCACATG
This sequence comes from Glebionis coronaria, assembly GCA_025667525.1. NCBI lineage: Eukaryota > Viridiplantae > Streptophyta > Magnoliopsida > Asterales > Asteraceae > Glebionis > Glebionis coronaria. The sequence continues at coordinate 338,381,047 of CM046881.1, read as the reverse complement.
TGTATGACATCTTATACTTACTGTATATTGCTTCTACTTTGCCATTTTATCAGTCTAACATGTGGTTAGTTACTGTTTTTATACAGCCTACCATTTAAACAAGATTTACCCATTTTTCATGTAGTTTGTCCATCTTTTTAGGGTTAAAGACATAAATTACCAACGCACTTTACTTTTTTTCTCGATATTACAAATAATGAACATAAAATACTTATCTAGCTATTTAACTTTATGTTTATTTATAATATCGCCATTGAAACTTGTTGGAACCGGCTATTATTAGTAACGTAAAATTGTTATATTCCACGTCATTTTTTTTTGCCCACGTGTCGTTGACTTTCGTTGATTTTTTCTTGACTTTGTTCACATCATACCTGGATCAATCATACTCACTCAGATCAATCATACTCTGAAAACCCATCTCAAACAAAACCATCACAGTATACTCTTCCAACAACCCCGACCACGTTACAGTGGCCGCACCACGTTATGTGTTTTCACTTGAATCTAACAGGGTAACAACCGGATCTAACAGGGTAACCACGGTATTTAACCGGGTAACCATCAGATCTAACCGGGTAACCACCGGATCTAACCGTTTACCACCTGATATAACCGGTTTACCATTATATCTAACCAGTTTACAAACTAGTTTCTGGTGGTGGGTCTTATAGTGGTGGTTTCCGGATAATGGTTGTTTTCCGACGACATGTGGCTGACAACAAGAAAAGGAGAAAGAAAACATAATTGGAATCAATAGAGAAAGTTGATTGAAATTTCAAGAGAGGGAGAGAGTGGTAGCGTACTTTATGTTAATTATTTTTAATATCGAGAAAAAAAAGTAAAGTTCGTTGGTAATTTATAGCTTTAACCCAAAGTTGAATAAACCTAAACTTAAAATGACCGGCTAAAGCAAGTGACGTGTCGGTCATAAATGCCTTTTTACCTATTAAAAACGGTTAATAGGTAATATTATAAATAAACATAAAGTTCAATGGTTAGATAAGTATTTTATGTTCATTATTTGTAATATCGAGAAAAAAAGTAAAGTTCGTTGGTAATTTATGGCTTTAACCCATCTTTTTACCCATGTTTATCCAATCTATCAACACCAAATCCCCACATAACATTTTTATCATCATATAACCATCATATAAATATACAATAGGAAATAAAATACATGAATACATAATAAAAATAACAAGAGGATGAGGAGGACAATCTTTATACCACCATGATGATGTAGGTTGATCAAAACATGGATTTTGATGGAGAAACTTGTGAATAACCAAGACCATCTTCAAGACCACTATTCTTCATAAACACCTTGTGGAAAATCAGCCTCAAGACACCATGGAAACTCCTCCTTGGATGTTATAAGCACCACCAATCTATAGAGCTTCAAAAAGGCTTCAACATAGGTGTAAATAACACATGATTTTGTGGTTTAAATTGATCAAGTGAGGGTGTTTTGTGGTGAGGATATGGACGGCAATCTAGAGAGAGAGAGGAGAGTTTGGAGTAGTTTGTATGTTGTTTGTGAGGAAATGGTTTAAGTTTAGTGGTTTTCGATGTGAGGTAGCTTAACTTGTAAGCTTAGCTTACAAGTGTAAGCTTTAAACATGTAACTTGACACCTATTTGGTGTGATGTAGTATTATGGCTGGTTATGAGTGGGGGTGGGGCAAGTGTCCCACTTGTCTCATCCCCATTTAATTACGGGTACTCCTCGATTCTAGTTTCCTCGATTTGCGTGCCCTCGGGTCGTTTTACGAAAAACGTTTTTATAAATTATGAATCAACGGCACAAAACGAATCTAATAAAAATTGTCTCATCAAAAACAGAGTTCGAAAACGTAAATACGTAATCCCTAGGGTTTCCGGTTTAGTCGTAAAGGACGTTAAAATAAAATCGTAAGTCCGAATATCTTCTCGTAAATTTGTGAGTTTATGAACTAGCACAAATTTAAAACTCCAAAATAATATTCACGGATAAATTTATTTTCTGAAATGTCGGACTGTCACCAAAGACGGTGTATGTAAACGTAAGCACGTAACGTAGAATCCTCCGGTTTGGACGTAGTCGACGCTACTTCAAGACGTAAATCCAAATTACTTCCCAAAAATAAGTGAGTTCATATTGTAACATTAAAATAATGTTTTCAAATAAACATCGAGAAGAAAATATCAACCATAAATTGACGGATTGTCACAGCATTTACCCCTAAACAGGATCTTTGTCCTCAAAGATCATCTTACTACTCGCTTCTTATAGAGTTAAAGCCATGTGGGTATTTCCTCCACATTCGGTCTTTTCTCACAAGTGTAATTCATTACAATACGCGAGTTTCATCAAACATAACTACGGGAATAAGATCAGGCTAAATGTTGACTTACTCTCTCTATCCATGATGTTCACGGGTTTTTGATGAATGCAACTTTTCCCCAATCTAAACTTTACTAAGAAGAATTCAGATTTTCACTTGATAGATATTTTATCAAGTTCGATATACGAAACATAATTCACGCAGCTCTTGAAGTCCTAGGGTAGATCCAGCTTATATGCCTTTCAAACCAATCTTTTACATCATCTCAATGGTCCCATACAACGGGGACTTATATCCCATGATTTGTCAGATCATTAATTCATTTTTCCAAGGTTAAAATTTTTGGCATAACTTCACTACCCATCTGGCACTTCAAGATCTACATTTCATATTCACATAACCTCCTGCCCACTATCGGCAGTCAATAATCAAATCCTAATTTCAACAATCATTTCAAGTCTCGCGGGTCGAGTATTTTGTAAGGTTAGGTTCGCCATCATAGGAAACCTTAAGCCTAAAAGACATGTCCAACTCACAATGGGTGTATGTCGGGTGTCTTTATCTCAACTCCTGCTTACAGATGCTCTAATATTTAGATCTTAACAAGATTCGATCTCAATCCTAATACGATAATTATCAATGGTAATCCTTCCAAAGGAAAGCGATTATACGGTCTATTACCAAAAGTCAATCATTCAAACATATAACAACGCTTATAGTATTTTGTATCGTTACTTTACCTCGTCCCTTCGATTGGGGTGGTACACAGTACTCTCATCAAGGTTCGTTCTCAATGATTTCTGAGCAAATCTCTAGAAATTCGATGCGAAGCGAGGATCTTGATAAAGATGTTCGATACAGGCACACTATGTTTACATAACTCTTTTGCATTTATCATTAACGAGAATGATATTAGCAGATTTGGTCAGTCTGTCGAAGATGACCCAAATCGAATCAAATTCAGATGATGACCTTAGCAATAGCTAGACGTTTACTAATATATGAGGCGATGTCTGCCTTCATAATTTGTCATCAGTACAACTTCTTCTGATAATGATACATTAAATCAGAAATGACAAGAACATAATACATATACTTACAGGATTCCAATCATAACTATATCTCACAATCCTCCATATTTAGATAATCACAAGTGGACTTTTATACATTTAACGCTATCGGCTTCTCAATTCTAATGGTTCACATTATCCGCGAACCCCTTTTTATTATTTATATTATCCTTCTTACAAACATCGTTTATTTTTAAAATTTTTGGCAATTTATTTTGCACAGTCATTATTAAGAAATACATCTTAATTGATTCTTTATTCTTTCTATATAACGTATCAGTATCTACGTTCACCTTTCTTCATATTTTCTAAGTTTCAGCTTCGTTTCAGCTATTATTTTCATCAGTTTTGCTTAATCCGACGTTTAAAGCGTCGATAATTATTACATGTAAATTAAATAATAATTATTTAATTTTTATGAAACGTAAACGTAAAAATTTTAAATTTCTTAGTTCGACCAATTATAATAAAATGTTCAAAATATATTTGACTTTAATTATCAAGATTTTTGCTGATTTATCGAAAATAATTAATAAGATTCGTAAATGTTTGTAAAATCTTTGCTTATACTTTGGTCAAAATTTTCTTAGTTAAAAGCAAAAAGTGTCGTTTCAAATTTCAAATCATGGTTTAAATGGTTTCCTCAATTCTTCTTAAGTTGTCTTAAGGTATGCAAAAACATTTACCCCTAAACAAGAGTTTAGTTAAATGTTTTGGTTATAAGGGAATGATCCCTTAAAAGTTCTTTTCGATAAAACATTTGTCAAATTATATTTTCTCTTTCTTTTTAGTATAACTCAAAGTCTTAAGTCATATGTTAAATATTCAAAGTACAGGTTTTTATCGTTCGGCCAATTCAGGGCAATCTATAAATAATTATTAACTCATTATTATTCTTATATACAAATAATTGGTCCTTAATGATCTCAAGCATGAATTTATCAATTTACAGCCTACACACGTGATTCACCAAATTTATGAATGCTACATGTGCATTAGTCAATCCAAACAACATCACGTGAAACTCATAATGTTCATTACAAGTACCGGATGTAGTGATTGGAATACATAATCTTTTTCGCGGACGCGAAGTTGATGATAACCATGCCGTGGATCAAATCTTTAAAACATACGCTAGAACCTTGTAAATGATTGAACAAATCTTCCATTTCGAGTCATGGATATCGTTTTCGATTGTCAATTTACTCATTTCATAGTAATCTATAAATATAAGGAATGATAATACCATAGCTCTTCATGATGACGAGCTCGGTAGAATAAAATCTTTCTCCGACAACTCTCTCAGTTGTATGGTAATTCCTTTAATTTAGATGGTGCTGATGTACAGTGCACAAGCCATAGGTGCAGCACCGGGAATATAATCAATACCAATTTCAATCTGCCTTAATGGCAAAAGTCTAGGTAATTAAACAACAAATACCTCCTAAAGTTTTAGATAATGAAAACATCTTTTAATAAATTCATATTAGGTTCTTTCTAGATTATAATATCTATGTCTAATTCACAACCATTCATGGTATAATTTCAAGTCTAAATGCAGGATATGGTCATCCATCAAGAATTATTCAGATCACTTTCGATAATCAACATCTTATCCTTTGGGGGAATTCTACTCGAGTTCCCATCAATTAAGACAATGTCGTCATGTCATAATCAATCAATCCATTCTACTGGCAGTACCAACTTTTCAGTTTTATTGCCGTCGATAAGATGTGAACTTCTCAAAAGACTAATATTAACTCATAATCCTTCGAAAATTCAAGGATATATGGAGACATAACTACCCTTAAAAAGAGTAAGGTCAACGCATAATCTACGCGAGAGAATTTCAAATAAGATACAGACGAAAACATTTAATGAATATGAATATATCCCATGTTTTCATATTTTGAGTACGCATTCGAAAGCTCCTCTGATCGTTACCCAGGTCATTCAAATGAAATCAAATCATAAGAAATGATAAGAACGTCGATACATCCAGTCGGGTATCAACACTCGATAATCAAATACTTTTCCTAAGAATCTCACTACGGGAGAATTGGACAAGAAAGAATTGTCAATTGTCAAATAAGACAATTTCCACAGATGAGTAAATTCGACTCAGAAGAATAGATGCTACAGGCACATATGTAGGTGTCCCTAACACTATGTCCTTATTTTTCACTTCTTGCAGATCTCATAAAATTTAATCTTTCACAATCTTCAAAGAATATGTAGTGTTTATTTATTAGTTTTATGGTGACTACTAATCAGCCTTGCATGGTCCTTTCCAAATTATATATAGGCGCGCAACTATATACAATTTCAAGATTAACGATGCAATACTCAGTTCGTCAAAATTTTATCATCATGTTTATAATAAAAACATTTTCATACTTAATTCTTAAATAAGAATCAAGAATAAATTTACAAAGATTTTCTTTGTTATGAAAACAGTTAATTTTCCAAGGTACTTTATAAACAACCACATTTCGATAACAATCACTTATGAATCTTACTTTGAATAATCCTTATAGTGATGAAAATTCAATATTTTTTTTTCTCAAGGGATACTGTTTTATCTTATAAAAACAATGAGTGATCTGCAGAAGAGTGATGAAAGCTTGTTCACTAAGAACTAACTACAATATGATAGGAAATGAGCTTTAGCCAAATAATCATGAGGTTCATGACCTCGATGGCACTCAGGAAGAATAATTCACAACTTAACTCAAATCAAGATGATTACTTGTTCAATGGTTGCATCACTAATGCGAACATTAGGAAGAAGCAAGAAAAGATAGATAACATCGATACATGTAGGATTTAGCAGTCAAAGGTAGTCTTTTCATTAATCACAAACAAGTCAAAATTGTACCGTAACACATTACATGTCACTATGTCCTACAATTCCAAGAACTCATCCTACCAACTGATGTCTCAGTTAAGTTAGGGATTTTTAGAAGATATCATAATGAATACTAATCTACAAGAGTCATTAGGTGTCCCACCTGTCCCGGAAGATCCATCGGTCCCAACTTAGAAGAAGATTTCTTCAATTTATTTCTTGGACACTGGGCATCCTCATCATTGGACAATGGCCTAGGAACAACACTTAACACGAACTAACAATCATTTAAAACCTTATAATTCAATCACAAAACTTAACGACTTCCTCTTACCAATCTCATATTCCATACGAGTTAAATATTACTCAATTCAAGTTTTCAATCAACTTATACTCAATGCAATATCCTACCTCATTCTCCAATACTTTCAACCTTATTCTTAGACCTTAAAAGGGCAATAAAAGCTTGATATGATCAACACTTAATTTCCAATCCTATAGCTCTTACAACAACAATTATCAAATGAGTCTCTAGTATGAAATGACTCATACAATCAATTAGACTTCTCGGAAAGGTACTAGTGGCATGAGGCTTTTGGGTAATGGTTCCAATGACAGCCTCAAGTGCAACATTCTCCCTTTCGATTTCAATTTTTAAGAATTGGGTGACACCGAATCAGATGACACCTTTCCAGGTGGTAACGTTTTGTCAAACTCCACTCTATAAGGAAAGATCGTCACGACATCGATATCAGATTTAATCTCGCCAATTCTTCTTCAATATCACAATCAACAAATATCTACATTTCTACGAATATCAACCATTTTTTTGGGATCATAAATATCCACAATTCGGTTTAGATCTAGAATAGCTAGAATTCCTACGAGAATAGCTTCGATTAATTTACTAGGGGATTTAGGGTTCCTTGTGACAATCTACGTCGTATAAATACCTCGTATAAATATCAAAATAATCATCAAACAATCATGTAATAAAATTACATCATATATATATATATATATATATATATATATATATATATATATATATATATATATATATATATATATATATATATATATATATATATATATATATATATATATATATATATATATATATATATATATATATATATATATATATATATATATATATATATATATATATATATATATACATACATATATATAATCCCAGTTATATATATTAAAATAACACTTCTCAGTCTGGCCTTGTCGATAACTCGGGAATTCTTCGGCACCGTTATAGTCAAAAGATTTTTAGACATTTTTAGAAAAATGTTTATAGTTAAAAGATTTTGAAATGTTTTATTCAAAACCTTTGTTTTAAAAATCTTTCGTTCCCTATAACGAGAGCTCTGGTACCAAACTGTAACACCCCCAAATTTATACAACTCAATACAGCGGAAGACTAGTTGGTGTTACGGGATAGCACATTACTCACATTATAGACAACGCTTAAAAGTCGCGTCGTTTTAATAATAAAGCATTTCCATTCATAAATATCAAAGTTACATAGGTCCCAAGTCATGTTATTTCATACAAAGTTTTACATAGAATTTGAATGGAAATTATTGTTTAAGTGCGGGCCATGAATTCTTGTCGTCTTCCCGAGAATTACCTTCAAGTACCTGAGACAAAACATGTTAAAATAAAAGGTCAGCGATAACGCCGAGTGAATTCATAGAGTTTAATAAACCATCAATATAATATCGGTATAAAATTATTACCAAAAATCATTTTGTACAAATCATTTTAATAGGTCATAAAATAGCCAAAGTCATTTTATACAAATCCTTATCGAAAATCATAATATAGGCATTTGCCTTAAAAATCATTATACGAGCCAATGTCGTAAAAACATCATACAATACGTTTGATAACGTTGTATAGATTAAATAAAAACCGTTATATGAATATGGTTATATAAACCAAAACACGAACATAATATCAATAGTATGACCCCGTATTGCTAGTCAGGCAATACATCGTAATTCGGTGCGTATAGTAGTATTTCGTTAACTGGATTATTATAAGCCGCATGACATTGTTACCTTACTAAACCAACAACGGGTAGCTAACCCGATACTCAATTTGCCCATCTAATGTAGCGTGTCGTCACAAAGGTCACGCTATGGAAATCTTCTCATACATAAATTAGCTTACCAATCAATGTGGCACGACGGGGATCAACCGTCAAGGCGCGAACTGGGGTGATCGTCCCCAAATAGTACTATTATATGCACAAGCGTCTACCAAATCCAGGTAGTTCACAATTCATGCTAATGGGACTTTTAGTGACATAACCTAACTTTAATAATCCATTTTATTTCATCTATCAGGTCCATTAATCATTTATCGGGTCATACAATCGGGTCATACAATCATTCGGGTCCAAATCAATAAACAAACAATCGGGACAAATGGTGTCCTATTTTTATAAAAACTAACATGTTATCTCCCTCGCGGGTTTATAAAACATTTATAAAAACATTTAAAAGAGTGCGAGGCTATGAACTCACGTTGATGTGGGAAAGCGGGTTATCGGCAATTCGGACGTACGGTACGTGCTTCGATCACGGAAACCTAGACAAATAATACTCGTCTTAAACTCATGTCCAATGACTTTATAAAAATAACAATTATGTATACATATGATGATTTTATATATATATGATGATCAAGTAGGTTTACATATTCTCATTCACTCATTTTTGTGTTATGTGTCGATAACTTTTATACTAGTTTACCTATTTACGTGTTTTAGGTCCAATAAGCCTATTATAAGTTTATTAACTTGTATTAATCCATTTCATACTTGTATTATCATTATCTACACTTTACAAGTTGGGCCTAAATGGGTTAAGCCCAATAAATAAGTTTAAAAGTGTTTTAGTCCATTTTGTTGTATTATTAGTCCAATAACGTTAATGTAGCCCGTTAATGTCCGTATGTTATATAGTTCAGGTTTTATCGGTTTTTAATTGTAATATATGTTTATATATCAGTATATGAGTTTTATAAAGTTTACATTAGACGGGTCCAATCGTCTAAGTTTTATTTAACAAAAACGTTAATTTTACGGTAATAGCCGAAAAAGTCGTAAAAATCATGTTTATAGTTTTTATATCTTATAAATATTATTCCACTACCATTTTTATAATTTATCCATTTATTTAACCTTTAACATATTTATATAAATAAAATCCATGATTTAGTGGGTTTTAGTTTTACATTTTATACAATATAATTTTGAGTGCTTATATAATAGTATTATACTTTAATTTCCAAAAATCTGATTTTTATTTTCCTCTTCACCAAAACTGCCATATCTAGAGTTCTATATGGAGATAGAAGCTCAAATTTTTATCACATAAACTAAATGATATGCGCTCCATCTAACTCTGCTATAGCTACTGTTGAATCATCCTCTAAGTATTTTCTAAAAATCGTCCAAAACAGTGAACTCAGATTTGTATCTTAAACTTGTTTTGATCATATCTCACTCATTACAATGATTCCATTGCATGGCCATGAAACTAGGATTTTTAGTCCTTTTAAATTAAGTTCGTTTTTCCTTGACTCACTCGAATTGATTTCCAATTAATCGTTACGACTAAACTTTGTTTTTGGTAAACGTAAATTGTTGGAATTTTAAACTAAAACTATTTAATTAAAAACTATTCAAAAATTATCTAAACAATTTAAAAAAAAACTAATTTAATCTAATTTAAATTGAAACTAAAATTTAAAACTAATTTAAGATAAAACTAGATAAAAGAAACTTTTAAAAAACTTTAAATGAAAAATATTTTAAAAAAAACAAAGCTCAAAATAAACTAGATTAAAACAAAACTTAATAAAAACTTTTATCTAAATTTTAAATAAACGAAAAGCTTTAATTAAACTAGATTAAAATTATAAAAGTAATTTAAATAAAAATATTTTTTTGTCTTTTTATATATTTTTTTTTAAACAAAACTGATTTAAAGAAAATTTAAATAAAACTTTTTAATTAAAATAAAAACTAACAAAACTTGAATTAAAGCTAATTAAACAAAACTGCAGCTAGTAATTTAAACCTATATTAATTTAATACGGCATTATAAAACACAAAAGGTGCAATAGAACAGATGGTTGTGTCGTTGGTCAGCTAGGCGAGAGGTCCAGGGATCGAATCCCACCCAGACAAAATTTTTTTTAATTAAATTTTTATTTTAACTTTTTGAACAGCTTTATGGAAACTAGATACTCAGACCAAATGGTCTGAGTTATATTGCAGCAATAGTACAAAGCACAAGAACAATACAGTTATATGAACTTAATCAAAATAAGCTGAAACTGAAAATAAGCAATCAAACAGTGAAAATAGATAAGCTAGAATAATATAAGCACATAATACAAATCCAAAATCCTAAATAAGCAAATCTAAAAAGCTGACAAGATCAAATAGCAAAGGCAAACTTAAACTAACAAATCGAAATAAGCAGTAAGCAAATCAAATTAACATAAAGATCCAAACCAACAACTTTAATAATCAAACCATCAGCCTTACAGATTACTAAGTAGCAAACAAAAAAAACATGAGCAGATCCAACACTTAACAAAAATCAAAAAAAAAATCAAGCATAAGCAGATAATTCAACTAAATATTAAACTAAATCAAAACATAACTAAAATTTACAAGAGAAGAAGAGATTAAAAACTATTTGGAGAAACCTTTGAGTCGAAGGTGAGGCGCTGAGCCACCTTGCGAATCAAAACGAGCTGTCACCTCCTTCAATTCTCAACCTCTCGAACCAAACACTCCTTCGAACCAAATTAATTGAACCGAACAGTATATATATATTCTTTTCTTTTTTTCTTTTTTTTTTATTTTTTTTATCAATAATAATAATAATAAACAAACAGTAGCAGTAATAAAAAACTAACTCAGATTTAAAGAATTTTATTAAACTTTGACAGCAATAAAATAGAGACGAATTTAACAAAAAACGAGATTAAACAAGAATGAACTTTTCATTAATCAAATAAGAGAGTACATTACTGGAAAATTAAAATACAAGATTAAATCTAATCTAATTTTCAGAAAATTAAATCTAAATTACCCTACTCCTAAATTAACTAAAAAACTGAAAAATAAAGAAAAAACTTTTCTAATGAATTACAATGAAGGGGTTTTTATAGGGAAAAACCTAAAACCATTTTCCTTGGTGCCCACGGTCTAAGATCTTGGCCATTCACCTTCTTTTTCTCTTTCTTCTCTTCAAATCAACGGTTCATATTAGTCTTGCCCACGGATTGCCACGTTGGAAGAGGAGAGAGGACCACAGGTGGTGTTTGCCTCCGATTCTTGGGGGAATTTAATTCCCTTTGGGTGAATTAAAAGATAAGGGAAAAAAAACCCCTAATTTTTATGGGTAAAACTGATTTAATGGGAGATTAGGGTTTTGTAAAAATTGAGGCTGTGTAAATATGTTTGTGGGAGAGAGAAAAAACAGTAAATGGGGGGGGGGACACATTGTTTATATCGAATATGTGGGGAATGGGTAAAATAATAACTCGTTTTATTTATTGTGTTTGTGGGGAAAGTGATAAACGTGTAAAGTTGAGAGTTGTGAGGGAGTAGGTGAACAAACGTTTTTAATGGGTTGAGGGTTGATGTGTTTCAAGTAAATAGATTTTGACCAATCAATTTCCTGTTTTGACTTATCACCCGTCTATTTTCTTTTCTGTATTTCATTAATTGGGTTGGTGGCCCAAATGTATCAATCCTTCCATTTGATAATTCACCAATTTGGGCTTTGGCCAAATAGCACTCCCACCGTCTCATTTGTTGGGCTGTTGGCTCAAATTCATCCGTCCAATCTTGATGTTAAGGATATTGGGCTTATGTAAAACATTGTAGCAACTTAATAACTTCAAAATGGGCTATTGAGCCCATTATCCCAAATGTGGGACCCACTTGGCCTAATTATCTTCGTAAAAGATTAAATCCACTAAAACGAGTTCGATTTCGGCTTTCTTGATCTTTTCTTCAAAGTCGTGTCGGTTTAGCCGGTTTTCGTGAATTTGGGCACGCTTTTGGTCTTTTGACTTTGTCTTCGTCTCTTTCTTGACTTTTCTTCAACATTTGACCCTGAAATCCCGTGTTTTCTCTTCTTTTAATCATTTGTACCTATTTTAACACAAAAACACAAAACCACGCGTAATTCCGACTTTTACGATATAAAACACATGATTAGGTCTTTTTTTCCTTGATTTTAGTAGCAAAAGGATAAGTGTTTACACACTTATTAAATCCCCTACACTTGACCATTGCAATGACCCCATGCAATGCATTATTTCAAAGCATAAGTTACATTTTTCTCATTACTAACCCATCTTGGCCTTTATTAAGATATACTACTATTACTACGACGGAAAGATAAAACTTAAAATGAGACAAAAGTTTTAACAATTTATTTAACTTGGAAATTTTTAGATGGAAGAAACTCGTAAAGAAATCTAAGACTTAGATTAGGGCTTTGGTGTCATGAATATAAATCACCCTCGAGTTTCACGTTCCCCATACCAAGCATAAAAACGAGATCATAGTTATTACAAGTTAGCACAACTAACACTTACTCATGTGGTTTAGTTAATCACTTAGACTCCCTTATTCCTACGGTGTATCTCTTGTATTTTATTTTTGTCTTAAATGATCACGAGGATGCATCTTTGACTTATTTCGATAATTTATTAAGGCCAAAAATAAAGTGGGACGATTTAATCAATAGTTAGCTAAAGGACAAAATATTTTAAAACTGCTTCTCGAAACCTCAAAAAGTTCATATCTTGGCATAACTCGTTTCACGATTTGAGACCTTTCTCGGACCGATATTTGGCTTGTACTTCAAACTTCAAATCTTGAGAGACGATCTTTAAATTATGGTCTTCTCTTCATTTTGGTATACATCTTCATAAGGAGTGAAAGATGCTTCAAACTTTGACCACGACTTCTTCATTTATCCTCTTCTTTATTTAGGATTTTGATATACAACGATCCGCCTCCTTTTCGGACTTGGATCTATTTATCCTCATACCTTGTTAGGGTCTTTTTGGATAGACTTCTCCATGATCTTTAGGGGAGTAATTGCTTCTCGTCGTGTGTCTTGATCCATCATATTGATTTGGATTAATGATCTTCACGTCATCTTTGGATCTTTAGCAAAAAAAGTGAATCCTCATGCCTTGTGAGGGCCTTTTTGGACTCGGGTATCCTCATGCCTTGTTAGGGCCTTTTTGGATAAGCCAATCTTCGCGTCCCGCTTCAATAAGTTATGCCTTGGCTATGAACTCTAATCAATCCCGAGCAACTTTTAAACGATCTTGTGCTAGAAGCTAAGTAACCTTTTAAATCGTACAACCTTATTTATTGCAAATATATTTATTAACAAGCGATGGGAGAAAAAGCTCATAACTAACTCACATAAGTTAATGAAAGAATACCGAACTTATAATTAACTCTATCATCTCTCGTTCTCCACAATTTAAAATCTCAAGTAATGAGACTCGTGGATGCTTAGCCTAATAAACCAATTAAGGTCCATATGGTTAAGGATACTAGCTAGAGTAAACTTAGATAAGTAAACTCGGGTTGAGTCAAAATATTCACGACGGGCCTAATATATCAAAGATATCTAAACTTATTAAAACCATTTTATTTATTTATTTATTTTTTTAACTTTATTCTTGAAATTAGAAAATATAAATACGATGCAAAGAAAATAAAATAAAAGAAAAATACTACAAGGCCAAAATAGATCAAAAATTTGAAAAACGTTGAAAATTTTAAAAAATTTCCGGTTAAATGGGGTCAAATTCATGGAAAAGCCCACTAAAATTTCGATAGAAATCCCCCCTACACTTAAGATAAACATTGCCCTCAATGTTTAAGCATATGGGAGAATAAACTCCCCTACACTTAGGACATTGAGTGCGTTGTTTAAATCGAGCTAAGGAAAGGACAACTAAAGTGATTACATTTATTCGTTTTAAGATAGAATCACAATAGCAAAAACTAATCGAAGGAACCGGGTACACGGGTAACACGGGAACACGGGTCTCGTCAAAACTACCAAAAGTGGATCATTAAAGCACATGTACCTACACAATCACAACACAACACACAAACAAACAACCTACACGGCACCCCCTACACTTATTGTAGAAAATAGATAAAAGATAAAAAGATAGATCATCGGGTTGCCTCCCGAGAAGCGCTTGTTTTTGTTAACCGAGTCACGAGCCTAACTCGACCCCGAATTAAATGGTCCATGGGGAAGCCTCGAATGTTATACCGGGATCAAAAATCTTATCCTCGGTCCCGGATGAACATAATAAATGAGAGGCAGGAGGATAAGTCATAGAAGGTAAAAAGGTCCTCTCAACATACGAAAAGTATGTGAGGTCGTGATCCACGGGAGGTGGGATGGGTAAAGGAGACAAATTGTCATCCTCTAAAGACAATGGATGGTCATAATTTGGCAAAGCCGTAAAGGTATCAATCAAAGAATGGTCAATGTCACCTCCCGGGTCAAAGCAATCATCCTCATGAACGTGAATCTCTTCGATTTCTTCATCATAGATAGGCTCGTCAAACAAAGGTTTGTCGTTCCCCTCATTGAGGATTTTAGAAATTCTCTCGAAGAGATCACGATCAAGTACGAAACCATCATTCATTTGTGGGATTTGTTGATAAGTTAAATCCTCACGAATGTGGTAAACGTAATTCTCATTAGAGGAGTGTTTATTAGGTAACTCCTCGAGAATTGGATGCGTGGTCATGTGAGTTGGTTCGTCATTATTATTAAAAATAAGACGTTCCAACTCATCAAGTTCGGCCTCGATATTGGAAAAATCGACCTCACTTGTAGGTGGAAGTGGAGGTAAAAGAGCTAGCTCTCGGTCGATAATTTCCTTAATCTCGGGCTCGAAGACGAAATCATCATACTCACCACATATAGAACTCTTATTGGAAGAATCAATTATCGCTTTTGGATTTGTGAGTATGTGATCATGGACTAGCGGAACGACCGTGTCCGTAAGCTCAGCAAAAGTCGGCACATCACAAACTTCATCAAATAATTTGTCGAGCCCAAAATCGCTAATCTCACTCGATGTATCAAGATCCTTAGATGCATTTGGGATATTGAGAGAAGGGATTACAATTGCACTAGGACATTGAGCACAAAGATCATTCCAAGAAATAGTATTCTCATCGTCATCATCATAATAGTAAGAACGCACAAGAGGAGGAGTAGAAACACTAAGAGTAGATACTTGCTCTTGTTGTCTTTCGTCATGCAAGCTAATTTCGAGTTGTTTTAAGCGTTCTAAAATTTCATCCAAACTAGTGATTTGTTCCGTAAAAGAAGGTTGATGAACGACGGAGTTTTGTGGGGGTTCAAAATTTTGAAAACCGGAATTATAGCACGGATGTGGCTCATAATTCGTCGGTTGACAATAAGAAGTATCGTGAGGGCCCCCACAATGATTGCAACACGGGTATTGAGAAAAACCCGGTGCATGTTGCGGATAGGGATTGTCATAGACGGGAGGAGGGGAGAAATTTGTGTAAGAGGAGAAGTACGAATTTCTAGAATTGCACAATGGACAAAATCCAAATTGTGTATTGTCGATATCGGAACCACACTTCGCACAAGTACACCATGGACATATTGGAAAACCGAGCCATGGTCTCCCACACCGAACGCAAGACAAATCCATGAAGAATTATAAATAAGAGGGGTTGAGAAAAAGAATTAAACACAATAGAGGATAAAGAAGAATATTTTGTATTTTTTAGAAAAATATATACACAAGAAAAATCGAAAGAAATCGAACTAAAAATTAACACTAATACGTAATATTTTTGGTGTAATACTGTTAGGAAAAGGTATTACGTTTTGCTTTTTTTAATTTTTTTTTGGTGCAATTCTTAGGAAAGAAATTGCTTTTGTGATTTTTTAATTTATTTTTTTTTGTAATTTTATGTTTTTGATTTTTTTAGATTTTAGATTTTGTTGCAAGAAACGTAACGTTCAAAAAGAACGGATCCCAAAATCCAAACGTCTTCACGAAAAATCGTCAATCGTACGAGCGAAGCGGCAGCGGCGCCATTTTGAAACTAGGATTTTTAGTCCTTTTAAATTAAGTTCGTTTTTCCTCGACTCACTCGAATTGATTTCCAATTAATCGTTACGACTAAACTTTGTTTTTTGGTAAACGTAAATTGTTGGAATTTTAAACTAAAACTATTTAATTAAAAACTATTCAAAAATTATCTAAACAATTGAAACTAAAATTTAAAACTAATTTAAGATAAAACTAGATAAAAGAAACTTTTAAAAAACTTTAAATGAAAAATATTTTTAAAAAAACAAAGCTCAAAATAAACTAGATTAAAACAAAGCTTAATAAAAACTTTTATCTAAATTTTAAATAAACGAAAAGCTTTAATTAAACTAGAATAAAATTATAAAAGTAATTTAAATAAAAATATTTTTTTGTCTTTTTATATATTTTTTTAAACAAAACTGATTTAAAGAAAATTTAAATAAAACTTTTTAATTAAAATAAAAACTAACAAAACTTGAATTAAAGCTAATTAAACAAAACTGCAGCTAGTAATTTAAACCTATATTAATTAATACGGCATTATAAAACACAAAAGGTGCAATAGAACATATGGTTGTGTCGTTGGTCAGCTATGCGAGAGGTCCAGGGATCGAATCCCACCCAGACCAAAAAATTTTAATTAAATTTTTATTTTAACTTTTTGAACAGCTTTATGGAAACTAGATACTCAGACCAAATGGTCTGAGTTATATTGCAGCAATAGTACAAAGCACAAGAACAATACAGTTATATGAGCTTAATCAGAATAAGCTGAAACTGAAAATAAGCAATCAAACAGTGAAAAATAGATAAGCTAGAATAATATAAGCACATAATACAAATCCAAAATCCTAAATAAGCAAATCTAAAAAGCTGACAAGATCAAATAGCCAAGGCAAACTTAAACTAACAAATCGAAATAAGCAGTAAGAAAATCAAATTAACATAAAGATCCAAACCAACAACTTTAATAATCAAACCATCAGCCTTACAGATTACTAAGCAGCAAACAAAAAAAAACATGAGCAGATCCAACACTTAACAAAAATAAAAATAAAAATCAAGCATAAGCAAATAATTCAACTAAATATTAAACTAAATCAAAACTTAACTAAAATTTACAAGAGAAGAAGAGATTAAAACCTATTTGGAGAAACCTTTGAGCTGAAGGTGAGCCGCTGAGCCACCTTGCGAATTGAAACGAGCTGTCACCTCCTTCAATTCTCAACCTCTCGAACCAAACACTCCTTCGAACCAAATTAATTGAACCGAACAGTATATATATATTCTTTTCTTTTTTTCTTTTATTTTTATTTTTTTTATCAATAATAATAATAATAATAAACAAACAATAGCAGTAATAAAAAACTAACTCAGATTTAAAGAATTTTATTAAACTTTGACAGCAATAAAATAGAGACGAATTTAAAAAAAAACGAGATTAAACAAGAATGAACTTTTCATTAATCAAATAAGAGAGTACATTACTGGAAAATTAAAATACAAGATTAAATCTAATCTAATTTTCAGAAATTAAATCTAAATTACCCTACTCCTAAATTAACTAAAAAACTGAAAAATAAAGAAAAAACTTTTCTAATGAATTACAATGAAGGGGTTTTTATAGGGAAAAACCTAAAACCATTTTCCTTGGTGCCCACGGTCTAAGATCTTGGCCATTCATCTTCTTTTTCTCTTTCTTCTCTTCAAATCAACGGTTCAAATTATTCTTGCCCACGGATTGCCACGTTGGAAGAGGAGAGAGGACCACAGGTGGTGTTTGCCTCCGATTCTTGGGGGGATTTAATTCCCTTTGGGTGAATTAAAAGATAAGGGAAAAAAACCCCTAATTTTTATGGGTAAAATTGATTTAATGGGAGATTAGGGTTTTGTAAAAATGGAGGCTGTGTAAATATGTTTGTGGGAGAGAGAAAAAACAGTAAATGGGGGGGGGGGGGGGGGCGACACATTGTTTATATCGAATATGTGGGGAATGGGTAAAATAATAACTCGTTTTATTTATTGTGTTTGTGGGGAAAGTGATAAACGTGTAAAGTTGAGAGTTGTGAGGGAGTAGGTGAACAAACGTTTTTAATGGGTTGAGGGTTGATGTGTTTCAAGTAAATAGATTTTGACCAATCAATTTCCTGTTTTGACTTATCACCCGTCTATTTTCTTTTTTGTATTTCATTAATTGGGTTGGTGGCCCAAATGTATCAATCCTTCCATTTGATAATTCACCAATTTGGGATTTGGCCAAATAGCACTCCCACCGTCTCATTTGTTGGGCTGTTGGCTCAAATTCATCCGTCCAATCTTGATGTTAAGGATATTGGGCTTATGTAAAACATTGTAGCAACTTAATAACTTCAAAATGGGCTATTGAGCCCATTATCCTAAATGTGGGACCCACTTGGCCTAATTATCTTCGTAAAAGATTAAATCCACTAAAACGATTTCGATTTCGGCTTTCTTGATCTTTTCTTCAAAGTCGTGTCGGTTTAGCCGGTTTTCGTGAATTTGGGCACGCTTTTGGTCTTTTGACTTTGTCTTCGTCTCTTTCTTGACTTTTCTTCAACATTTGACCCTGAAATCCCGTGTTTTCTCTTCTTTTAATCATTTGTACCTATTTTAACACAAAAACACAAAACCACGCGTAATTCCGACTTTTACGATATAAAACACATGATTAGGTCTTGTTTGTCCTTGATTTTAGTGGCAAAAGGATAAGTTACACACTTATTAGGCCAACTCTCACATGTGTATGACATCTTATACTTACTGTATATTGCTTCTACTTTGCCATTTTATCAGTCTAACATGTGGTTAGTTACATTTTTTATACAGCCTACCATTTAAACAAGATTTACCCATTTTTCATGTAGTTTGTCCATCTTTTTACCCATGTTTATCTAATTTATCAAACCCAAATCCCCACATAACATTTTTATCATCATATAACCATCATATAAATATACAATAGGAAATAAAAACATGATTACATAATAAAAATAACAAAAGGATGAGGAGGACAATCTTTATACCACCATGATGATGTAGGTTGATCAAAACATGGATTTTGATGGAGAAACTTGTGGATAACCAAGACCATCTTCAAGACCACCATTCTTCACAAACACCTTATGGAAAATCAGCCTCAAGACACCATGGAAACTCCTCCTTGGATGTTATAAGCACCACCAATCTATAGAGCTTCAAAAAGGCTTCAACATAGGTGTAAATAACACATGATTTTGTGGTTTAAATTGATCAAGTGAGGGTGTTTTGTGGTGAGGATATGGACGGCAACCTAGAGAGAGAGAGGAGAGTTTGGAGTAGTTTGCATGTTGTTTGTGAGGAAATGGTTTAAGTTTAGTGGTTTTAGATGTGAGGTAGCTTAACTTGTAAGCTTAGCTTACAAGTGTAATCTTTAAACATGTAACTTGACACCTATTTGGTGTGATGTAGTATTAGGGCCGGTTATGAGTGGGGGTGGGCAAGTGTCCCACTTGTCTCATCCCCATTTAATTACGGGTACTCCTCGATTCTAGTTTCCTCGATTTGCGTGCCCTCGGTTCGTTTTACAAAAATGTTTTTATAAATTATGAATCAAAGGCACAAAAAAAATCTAATAAAAATTGTCTCATCAAAAACGGAGTTCGAAAACGTAAATACGTAATCCTAGGGTTTCCGGTTTAGTCGTAAAGGACGTTAAAATAAAATCGTAAGTCCTAATCTCTTCTCGTAAATTTGTGAGTTTATGAACTAACACAAATTTAAAACTCCAAAATAATAATCACGGATAAATTTATTTTCTGAAATGTCGGACTGTCACCAAAGACGGTGTATGTAAACGTAAGCACGTAACGTAGAATCCTCCAGTTTAGACGTAGTCGACGCTACTTCAAGACGTAAATCCAAATTACTTCCCAAAAATAAGTGAGTTCATATTGTAACATTAAAATAATATTTTCAAATAAATATCGATAATAAAATATCAACCATAAATTGACGGATTGTCAAAAATATTACTATGGAAACAATCAAGTTGTGTCAAAGCCTTCCGCTGTCAATACTGCTGATGCACCCGAACAAAGTCAACAAGACACAACTGCCTCTACTTCAGCAACCGTTGCTCAAGAGACAATTCCATTAGATACTCAAAAACTCAAGAAACTGTCATACAATCACCATCACCAACCGTCAACGCTGAAGGAGAAAACAACAATCAAGCAGTCGATGCACAATTCGACGAAGAAGAATTTATCAACCCTTTCGATACACCGGTACACAAAGTCGGAGAGTCTTCTACTCAGCATGTTGATCCGTCCAACATGCATACATTCTACCAACGACATCCATCCACTCACCATTGGACACGTGATCATCCATTGGAGCAAGTCATTGGAAATCCTTCACAACCGGTTTGAACACGTAGACAACTCGAAACCGATGGCGATGTGTGTATGATTGCACTCACCGTGAGTTCAACTGTACCTACAAACATCAAGCAAGCCATGACTGATCATGCGTGGAATTAATCAATGCAAGACGAAATTCATCAGTTTGAACGCCTAAATGTTTAGGAACTTGTTGACAGACCCTATGGTATGTCAATTTTAGAGTTCAAATGGATCTTGAAAAACAAATCGGATGAAGAACAAAAAATCATCAAAAACAAATCTCGTCTTGTGGTTAAGGGATATCGTCAACAAGAAGGGATATATTTCGATGAATCATTTGCTCCAGTTGCTCGTTTGGAAGTTGTCAGGATATTCCTTCCTTATGATGCACATAATGGCTTCACGGTTTTTTAGATGGGCGTTAAAACTGCTTTTCTCCACGGTCATTTGAAGGATGAAGTGTATGTGAATCAGCCGGATTTATTCATCGATCCACATCATCCTGACAAAGTCTATCGTCTCAAGAAGCCTGTATATGGACTTAAACAAGCTCCAAGGGCATGGTATGAATAACTATCAAACTTCTTGGTTTCCAAAGGATTTTACAGAGGTTCTATTGATCCTACTCTCTTTACTAATAAATATGGGGATGACATACTGCTGGTGCAAGTTTTTGTTGATAAAATTATTTTTGGTTCTACGAACCCAATACTTTCAAAACATTTTGAAAAATTAATGCACAAAAAATTTTAGATGTCAATGATGGGGGAGATAAAATTCTTTTTAGGCCTCCAGATTCATCAATCCCCACGTGGTATCTTTATTAACCAAGCTAAGTATGCTCAAGAGATACTTAAAAAGCATGGTATGCAATCATGTGCTCGCGTTGGTACACCATTGTCGACCAAATCCCTAGACGATGACTTGTACTCATATCCCGTAGATCAAACGCGATATCGAAGTATGATCGGGTCACTTGTGTACCTTACAGCCAGCAGGCCTAATATTCATCATGCCACATGCTATTGTGCACGATATCAAGCCAGCCCTACTCAAAAGCACCTCAAAGAGATTAAACGGATCTTTCGGTACCTTAAGAATACCATTCACATGGGACTTTGGTATCCGAGGGAAACTGGTTTTCGTCTAATAGCTTTTTTAGATTTTGATCACGCAGGTTTCCTTGATAGTCGAAAAAGCACTTCTGGTAGCGTACAATTTCTAGGGGAAGACAATCTTGTGAGCTGGTCGTCAAAGAAGCATAATATGTGGTTCTATCCGCGTGTTCAAGTCCTCTGGATGAGAACTCAACTCATGGATTATGGCTTCCACTTTGATAAAATACCTATGTATTTTGGCTCAAATTCAGCCATAGCCATCTCATTCAATCCGGTTCAGCACTCCCGTACCAAGCACATCGCAGTCAGATATCACTTCATCAAGGAACAAGTGGAACGTGGAATCGTAGAATTATACTTTGTCTGAACTGAGTACCAGATAGCAGACTTGTTTACTAAAGCTCTATCCCAAAATAGGTTTCAGTATCTTGTTGGCCGTCTTGGTATGAAGTATATGACTCTAGAAAACTTGGAAGTTTTGGAAAATGAAGGTGCTTGATATTCTCTCATAATGACTTCTAAGCGCATCACAACTTAGGACTCGGACCTCAAATAAGGAAAGTTTATCACTGACGATAACTTATCCTTCTCAACGAGAAATTCATATTTCTCGGTCATGAGCTTCTCAAAAAAACATTCAAAGTTTTTAAGTTCATGAAAAACGATTTCTAAGTAAATGTCAGCTTAGAACTCGAACTTCAACTTATGGAAAGTTCATCACGGGTGATAACTTATCCTTCAAAACGGGAAATTAATTTTTTTGGTCATGAGCTAGTCACAAAACAATCAAAGTTTTGAGTTCATGAAAAACGGACCCGCAAGGGAAGTGTACAAAGCAATAGAAGAGAATTCTTCTATCCTGATTATTTTAGAACCGTTGAACACAATTTTTCAAGAATTTCTCAAAAGGTTTTTCTTATCCTTTCGAAATTGTGTGTTCAACACTCCCTTCCTCATAATATGGTTTTTATACATCAAAAATGTCATATGTTATTTTCATCAATTTTTGAGGGGGAGCGTTTTAAAATCAAAGCATTTAATGTTGTTGGGTACATCTTTGATATTGTCATATTTTATGTATCCAACACATTCCAAAAATGATATAAAATTGTCAAATGTAATATATTATATTAGAAAAGGCATCTTATCTCCGTACCTCAACATATTTTGTGGTGTCGTTTTTCCAAAATTTTGTCAAAATTTTTGTCTCAAGATACACATATATTGTTGGGGGAGCGACCCGACTACAAATGTTCCAAGATTCATGCGTGCACACATTTCTCTCTCCCGTTGATTTTAAATTGTCACATTCTAATCAATTGGTATCTCTAATATATGTCTTTATATTAGAGATAGGGGGAGAAAATATGATTAAAATGTAATATATCGCAACATGTGATCTTAAAGACTCAAGTGAAATTCTTTCCTTCACATGCTAAACTATTTCGAATATCGATGCATGTGTGTAGGGGAGCATTTTGGTAATGTAAAACTTTCAGAGTGTTAAAAGTTTTGATTTTTATCAAGCACTTTGAATGGTTTTCAGTGGTTTATGGTTACGATCTATACCCAAAACAACCTACTATCCACGACGGAACGTTGGAGTCAAAAGGTAGTTTAGGATAGGAAACTAAGTCCTATGATCCAACCAGAACCGGAGGGATCTACCCAATGATATTCCATAGCTAGAAATAGTTGTCCTTAGGAAAGATGGAGTTGAATGAAGCTGAATGCGGACCAATTACTTAAGTTAGAATTGGAACAATCACAACAAGGTGCTAGTGGTAACGTATTGGTAAGCATTGAAGGAGTTGAATATTCTATGCAACTTAGGCAGAAACCAGGTTAACACATCTATCGAAGACAAGTGTCATGGACCCAGTGATGCGATGCACAACCCTTCCCCAGCCATTCGAGTTTCTCTCAAAAAAAACTTATCTCATTCTCCCGGAGATCAACACGTATCTATTGACTTTCTCACTCCGAGTCAGTTAATATTGAAAAGGTCGCAGTCTGCTCCAGCCTCCAATTACAAAAATGCACTTATCGAGTCTAGAGACAAAAAGATATCAATCTATCATCTCATTAGGACACAATCGGGTCCTATACATTATCCTTGTGATATTGCCAGAACATCTGAGTGATATGATTCACAATGAAGATGGAAATCTTACTTGAGCCAACATCAAACAAGCTCATGGTAGGTAACTTGTGCGATTCTACACGAATCAAACTTGTTAGAACTGGAAAGCAATTAAGTTTGGATTCTTAATTGATTCAAACTTGATTCCAGGTTTCTTCGCAAAATCCGTGTGATCTTGCCAGAACATTCAGAGTGACACTCATTAGTGTTCACAATGACGAATGGAAATCCTTCCAGTATCAACATCAAACAGCACTGCGGTAGGTAACTCGCAAGATTTTCTATGAATCAAGCTTGTAACAAACTGGAAAGCAACAATGGTGCGATTGTTATAGAATCAAACTTGTTTCAAGAATTTGAATTGACGACTCTAATCAGACGGATAATTTATTCTTATGATTCACTCTTTACATTCGTAGTCTGCTTTGAGACGGTCGAGTAAAGAGAACTGGCTACTACCGCCGAGAAACCCTATCAAGGAGGTTCTTAATCGAATCTACCCGATCATAGGTACGGTATCTGATACCGTCTAACGGTCTTCACCGACCGGAGGTAAAACGCTACCGAGTTAGGATGAAATGTTCAAAGCTATTTTATCCGTGTCTATATATGTTTTTGTATATCAAGAAGGTGGCGTAGCTGTGTACTTACCGATGTCGATTCAGAAGTCACAATAGCACAAGATGGCGATAATCAAGATACCTAAGAATGTAAGAATGTAATAGGTCATCTTAGTCACAAGGAGCACAAGATGGAGATCTCAAGCACTCAAAGTCAAATGACAAAGGCTCCAGATGAAGATAACAAAAGCATGAAGGAACAAATCCGTTACAAACAAGATCAAGACCAAGATACAAGACCAAAAGAAGGAAGATCACCTCCACAAGAATGTATTCACTCAATCATCTTATGCATTTAAATATGACTGATAAATTGGGGGAGATTGTTAGCCCTATATTTTATATAGTCGAACAAGAATGTAATAGCTCATCTTAGTCGTTATTGGTCTTGTATTGTAATAGGTTAGTCGTGCTTGGTATTTAAGCTAATATTATATAAGTTAGGGGCGTAAGCCCAAGCAAAGCCAAGCCCGACCCATGAAACAAGCCCACTAAAGCCTTAATGGCGTGGGGTTTATATATACCCTCTTCCATGTGTGGACGAGGGCGTTGATTCATAATTACTTTCTCTCTCTAGCTATGATTTAACCATCCATAATCTCTCTACTTTCTCTCTCTACCATCATGTATTTCTCCCTCTAAATATAATCTTTATTGTTTGTAATAGATTGAAGTGAGATTAACATGAAATAATTAATATTGATTTTAAATATTTTTAGTTTTAGTAGTTTTATTTTTATTTATTTTTATCTATTTTTAAACTAACACAAAAATATTAAAAAGAAAAAAAATAGCATGTGTGTTTCTTTTATAAGTAATTAGGTGCATGCTTCTAGAAGATTAAAGATGGTGGAGTTGGTTAAAGAAGATTAATCAAGAGCCCTTGGATAAAATAATAATGAAAGGTATATATGGTAATCCATGTGAAGTGCTCCCATTGGTCTATCTAAAAGTATTTTTCATCCTATTGGTGGAAACACATCATCACCTACCAAATGACCAAGATGCCCTGAAGTTAAAGAAGAGAATGTGATTAAAAGCCTAAAAAGACTAATCTACCCCAAGCACCTTGACTTAAACTATAAATAGAACCTCATTTTTCTTCATTTTGTATGTAGATCTTAGGTAGCTAAATAATGTCAATTTTATTTCTTTTTTTTAAATGTATTTCCTTTCAAGTTTTGTACTCTTTTTATTAATAAAAGTCATCTTTTAGCTTATTGCTTATCTCTTTTAGCTTAATATCATTCTACCTTTCTTAGTTCTTACTTTCAATAATGTAGCTTATTATTTTGGGATTAGTTTTTCATAACTTTTTCCAAATAAGTTAGATTTATATAAAAGTTTGGAATAAGTTATCTTATTTCAAGCTTATTGTGGGTTTATTTTCCTAGATCTAGCTTATTATGGGTGAATTTATTTAATTAGCTTTTAAGCTTTTTAAATCACATAAGTTCTAAGCTTAGGCTTAAAACTTATTAATAAGCTAGCTTTTAATTAGTACTTTTATAAGTTTTAGTTTACATCTTTAATTAATTGCAAGTAGTTGCTTAATATAGCCTAAATTTATTTTTCATCTTTATTTCACTTTTTAATTTTATAGATCTACTAGTTTTTATCTTTGTTTTATAAAATATTTTTAAAATCTAAAAAATTAGTTTAGATCTATTAGGTTTTTTAAATAAATTAAGTAGATCTATAATTTTTAGATTTAAAATTAAAAGTAATTTTCTTTAATCTTAAAAATAGTCTAGATCTATTAGAAATCAACATAATCATATATTAAATAGTTGCTTATTATTCTAACTTCTTGTGTTATTGTGATCTCGGCGTATCGATTTATCACTTTCGAAGAGAAACTTATGGTTCTGATAGATTTGGTAGGTAGATAAACTATTTAGAGCGTTTAGTTGGTGATAGTTGTAGTAGTTGTGCGGTTTGATATTGATTTGGTTGGTCGTTTACTTTACGGACCGTATTTTGTTGATTTGGTAGGCCGAGTGCTTTACGGGCCATGTTTGTTAATTATGTTGATGTTGTTTTTTAGAGCGTTTACTACGGACTACGGGTACTAACGTTCTTCTCTTTTTAATTATCTAGCTTAATCATTTTAGTATAAATAATTAGATTAATTTAGTTTTAATTGTTTTCAAAATTTATCTCTTTTTTAAAATCATTTTTAATTAGTTTTAAAAGTTATTTTTGTTTTTAAAATTGATTTAAAAAATAGTTTTCATTTAGATAAGCTTATTTTGAGTATAAAGTTTACACCTTTTGTGATTATTAAGCTTATTAGTACATAAAGCTTTAAGCTTTATTATCCAAAAAGATTAATAAGCTAAAAATGTTAAAGCTTTAAGCTTGAATCTTAAGTTTATCTTTTTGATTAAATTTATATCATTTTTGCTTGTTGTTACGTGCTTGCATTTAGGTTAATTTTGCTTTTAGATTAATTAATATTTTTTATTTTAATATAATTTTGTCGCATCTTAGATTTAATTAGTTTAATTTATATTTTAAATTGTAGTATAATTTTATTGTATTTTAGAATAATTTTATGTGAACTACTTGCGCTTTTATTTTTATATATTCCTTAGCCTAAAATTATATTCCCATTTTTTTAAGTTTAATTAAACATAGATTCCAAACAAGTATTATTAACCAAGAACAATTAATCTCTACGATAAAATTGGATTTCAATTCGAGTCGATTTGAGGAACGAAAAATACATTAAATAACTTGCTAAAATCAGTTATTAAATTGGCGCCGCTACCGCTTCGCTCGTTACGATTGACGGTTTTTCGCAAGAAGATTTGGATTTTGAGATCTGTTCACTTTTGAACGTTATTTTTCTTGTTAAAAAAACAAAAACATAAAAAGAATCAAAAAGATAAAAATACAAAAAATTAAAAAATCATCTAAAGCAAATTCTTTCTGAAGATCTGCACCAAAAAATTAAAAAATCCAAAAGCAATACTTTTCCTAAAGATTACACCAAAAATATTAAGTACTGTAACTATTTTTCTTATTTCGATTTATCTTAATTTTTATTGTGAATATATTTTTCTAAAAAAAATACAAAAAGATTATGCTTTTACTATAGATATTACGTATAAGAACCCCTAATATACAATATTTACATAAGTATTGCTTGCAATACCCCGTATTTGGAGGCGTTCCGGTTCCTTATACGTGTATCAATCAAACAAAAATAAAGGCAAAAAGTAGATGAATACTTTCATTAAACAATAATACAAAAAATACGAACTTTAAGGTGAATAGAAAGGCGACGTGCTATAAAAGGCCGTCTAAGGGAAGCTAGCTATTTAAGTGCTTCGCGCCACCTCATTCCCCCCGTTCACTTGTAAGTATTTTGAGAAGGAAGGCTAATCGAGGGCTTTGCCACCCAAGTAGTATTACGTATATATTTTTGTAGCTTTTTAATATTAAACCTCGAGAGGTATAATCCCTTTCCTCTCAAAGTCGACCGAGGTCTCCTACCTCATTTATCGAGTTTAGTTGTATGCGCACTCGCGCGCGTGCACACATACCGAGTGGTGTACTAAATACTTCTAATTCTTCCAAAGAGAAGAAGACGAACAAAAAGACCGTCAATCAAGCCGATCCTGCGAATCGATCTTTGATCAATATGATGGCAACGGATAATCGGCCAATGATTGAGATTTTACAATCTCACGTTGAGGGAAATGATGACGCGATTGTGGTGCCGGATATTGGATCAAATAATTTTGAACTAAAAACGGGTTTTAATCAAATGGTTTCCGCTACACCATTTTTAGGCCGTACTCATGATGACCCATACGCTCATATAAAACGTTTCATACAATTTGCGAACACCGTCAAATACAATGGGGTGCCACAAGAGGCCATTCGTTTACTCCTCTTTCCTTTTTCCCTCGAGAGATAAGCCCAGATTTGGCTTGATAAGGAACCACCCTAAAGTATCACCACATGGGTGGATTTAGAGACCAAGTTCATTAACTACTTTTTCCCACCATCACGGACCACCGCTTTAAGGAATGACATCATTACCTTTGAACAAAAATATGGGGAAACGTTTAGTAAGTCTTGGGACCATTTTAAGGAGCTTTAACGAAAATGTCCAGAACATGGTTTTACAAAAGTGCATCAAATCAATACGTTTTACAATGGTTTCACTCTTAATGAGCAAGACTCACTTAATAGTGGCACGGGGGGTAATATTCTTGTGAAATCCATGAACGAGGCTTGGGCAATCATTGAAAATAAGGCAAAAGTTAAAACCAAGAGTGTAAGGCTACAATGGCTAGTGCTAGTGATAATGAGGTGACTAATCAAATTAAGGAGCTTACTATAATTGTGAAACAACTTGCTTTAAGCGATAACCCTCCCACTACACACGTGAATGCCCTAAAAGAGACTTGTGAAACGTGTGAGACTTGTGGTGGACCACATTTGTACTATAATTTTGACAAGGTTTACAATCAACAACAAGAAGTTTATGCTTATAAAAACAATGAAAATGAGCGGGTTCATTTCAAACCAAATGTTGATGTTAACCATTTTCTTATAAGTCTAATAACTATTTGGCTTCCCCGGGGTTTGTAGCTCCACAAAGACCACCCCCACCCGCCCAAAATAGGAACCAAGGTCCTCAACGGGGTAATTTTCAAGGGAATTCAAATACAAGGGGTTTTAATCAAAATCAAGGGAATTTTCAAGGGAAAAACCAAGGGTTTAATAATCAAAATCAAGGCTTTAATAACCAAGGTTTTCAAAATCAAGGTTTTCAAAATTATAATCAATATCAAAACAAAGGTTTTCCTAATCAAGGGTTTAACAATCAAGGGTATAATCAAATGAACATGTATAATCCCCAAATGGACTTGGTTCTACAAAAATTTACCGAACATGAGCGAACCATGAAAGAGATGAAAGAATCGACCGATAGAAAATTTATGCAAATGCTTCAAACCCTTCGTCCACAAGGTGCCCTCCCTTATAACACCGTGACCAATCCTAGGGCTAACGTTAATGCCGTCACTACTAGGAGTGGCAAGACCACCGAAGAACCTTCTTATTCCCCACCTAAACAAGGACCCAAGATTCCTTCTACTTCTACCCACCCTCCTCCACCTTCTACTTGTGAGATACCTCCCTTAATGCCTTCGTTTACACCTTATGTTCCCCCTTTACCTTAATCTTATACCACACCTTCGGTTCCCAAAACGGTTCCTTCACCTTCCATTTCTACTCCTCATCCAACAAAGGATGTGAGTGAGCAATCCACTCCAAAGCCTTCATCTCAACCCAATATACCTTATCCCTCAAGGTTGAGGAAATAAAAATTGAAGAATAAGGATGATATTCAAGTTTCGAATTCCTAAAAATGTTCAAACAATTGAATTTTAATATCACCTTTGCCGAGGCTCTCGCTCACATGCCTAAGTATGCTAAGATGTTTAAGGACCTTTTAAGTGATAAGGAAAAGTTGCTTGATATTTCCAATACCCAATTGATTGAGAATTGTGCCGCAGTTCTTAGAGAAAATTACCGGTTAAGTTGGGAGATCTCGGTCGATTCCTTATTCCTTTCAATTTTCCGGGTGTAGAGAATTGTATGCCTTTGGCGGATCTCGGAGCGAGTATCAATATTATGCCATTGTTCGTGTGGAAACACTTATCTCTACCCGAGCTAGTCCTCACTCGTTTGACTTTAGAATTAGCTAACCGTTTGGTTGTTTATCCGGTGGGGATAGCCGAGGATGTTTTCGTAGGAGTCGAGAAGTTCACTTTCCCCGTCGATTTCGTTTTACTCGACTATGAGATGGATCCCCAATTTCCCTTAATTGTGGGACGACCCTTCTTGAGGATCGGGCGTACGTTGATTGATGTAGCCGCAGGTGAGCTTATCATGAGGGTAGGGGATGACAAAATCGTCTTTAACATGGGTAAACTTTCCAAACTTCTCGATGAGCCTGAATCCGTGAATTTCATCGATGTGCTCGACGAGCATGTGAAGAACATTTTCACGAGGCTTGTAAGAGCGGGACTTATCATTTACCTCATGTTGAGACCGTAGCTTCTATTTCTCCATCACTGACTCCATTTGGAGAAAGTGACTTTCTTTTACAAGAATTCGAAGCAAGTTTAGGGGACGTGGACTTAAAATATGACGATTCTCCCACCGAATGGGAAGAAGACATTCGTACCATTAAGAGACTTCTCAATGAGTACCATATTTCTCCACCTACACCTAAGGAAGTTACGAACAATGATCCAAATTTGACTAAGCCTTCCACCGACAATCCACTGAATTTAGAGCTTAAGGATTTACCGTCTCATTTAGAATACATTTTCCTAGAAGACAATGATAAGTTACCCGTCATAATTGCTAAGGACTTAAAAGAGGATGAAAAATCTCAACTTATCGAAGTGGTGGAAAGAAATTGCTTGGAAAATCTCCGACATCCGCGGAACTGATCGTCAATTTTGCACTCATAAAATTCTCATGGAAGATGACTTTAACCCCGCAATCCAAAATCAAAGAAGGGTCAATCCTAAAATTCATGAAGTCATTAGGAAAGAAGTTATCAAACTTCTAGATGCCGGCATGATTTACCCTATTTCGGATTTGCCATGGGTTAGTCCCGTCCATTGTGTGCCTAAGAAAGGCGGAATAACCGTTGTTCCCAATGAAACCAACGAGTTGATTACTACTCGACTTGTCATGGGTTGGAGAGTTTGCATAGACTATCGTAAGCTCAATGATGACACTCGTAAGGATCATTTTCCTCTTCCTTTCATTGATCAAATGCTCGAGCATTTAGCGGGTAATGGCTACTATTGCTTCTTAGATGGTTTCTCCGGATATTTTCAAATTCCTATCGATCCAAAAGACTAAGAGAAAACCACATTCACTTGTCCTTATGGAACACTTGCTTACAAAAGAATGACTTTCGTCTTATGCAATGCTCCCGGGACTTTCCAAAGGTGTATGATGGCTATATTCCATGACATGGTTGAAGAAACTAGGGAAGTCTTTATGGATGATTTATCGATCTATGGTGAATCTTTCCCTTCTTGCCTTGCCAATTTAGATTGTATGCTTAAACGGTGTGAAGACACTCGTCTCGTTCTTAATTGGGAAAAGTGACATTTTATGGTAAAAGAAGGCATCGTCCTCGGTCATAAAATTTCCAAAGCCGGTATCAAAGTCGACCATGCTAAATTTGACGTCATTGCTAAGTTGCCTCCATGTACCACACTGAAAGGAGTTAGGAGTTTTTTAGGTCATGTGGGATTTTATCGACGTTTCATTCAAGATTTCTCTAAGATAGCTCGACCAATGACTCATCTCTTAGAAAAAGATGCTCTTTTCATCTTTTCTCAAGATTGTCTCGACTCTTTCGACACTCTTAAAGGTAAATTAACTAAGGCACCTGTCTTAGTCTCTCCAAATTGGGAGTTACCTTTCGAGCTCATGTGCGATGCTAGTGATTTCGCGGTAGGAGCGGTTTTAGGTCAACGAGTTAACAAACACTTCCAACCAATCTATTATGCTAGTAAGACTGTGACGGGGGCTCAATTGCATTATACCACTACCGAAAAAGAGCTTTTAGCCGTAGTGTATGCTTTTGAGAAATTACACCCCTATCTTGCGCTTTCCACCACCATCGTTTACACCAACCATTCCGCCTTGAAATACTTGTTGATCAAGCAAGATGCTAAACCGAGACTCCTTCGTTAGGTTTTGCTCCTACAAGAATTTAAAATCAAAATTCGTGATAACAAGGAGCAGAAAACGTAGTGGCGGATCATCTAAGTAGACTCGAGGATCCTTATCAAGGGGAACTTCCAAATAAAGAGATTAATGAATATTTTCCCCTTGAGACCTTAATGTCTATTAATTCAAATCTTGATGATACCCCATGGTTTACGGAAATTGCAAACTATTTGGCGAGTGGTGTTCTTATCGAAGGGTTAACGTCCCAAAAAAATAAAAAATTCTTTAAGGATATCAAGCACTATTATTGGGCGACCCTTATCTTTTCAAGCAATGTGCGGATCTTATCATTCGTAGGTGTGTTGAGGGGGCGGCGGCTTTACAAATCCTTGAAGCTTGCCACAAAGGACCCACCGGTGGTCACTTTGGTCCTAACTACACCGCTAAGAAAGTTTTTGACTCTGGTTTCTACTGGCCCACCATTTATCATGACGCTCATGAAATGGTTAAGCATTGTGATGCTTGCCAAAGATAAGGCAAGATCACACATAAAGATGATATGCCTCAAAATTTCATCCAAGAGTGTGAAATCTTTGACGTATGGGGCATCGAATTTATGGGGCCATTTCCATCATCCAAAGGGAACAACTACATCCACGTAGCCGTTGACTACGTATCAAAATGGGTTGAAGCAAAGGATTTACCTACTAACGATGCGAGGCTTGTTGTGAACTTTTTTGAAACAATTGTTTGCTCGATTCGGCATTCCTCGTGCTATCATTAGTGATCGCGGTACTCATTTTTGAAATGATCAATTCGCATGAGTCATGGCTAAGTATGGTGTCAATCACCGACTTTCCACCGCGTATCATCCACAAACTAATGGTCAAGCAGAGGTGTCTAACCGTGGACTTAATCGAATCTTAGAGCGTACCATGGGAGAGGATCGTGCCTCATGGACCGATAAATTAGATGATGCTTTGTGGGCTTTCCGTACCGCTTATAAGACACCTATAGGTTGTACCCCTTATCGCCTTGTGTACGAAAAGGCGTGCCACCTCCCCATTGAGTTGTAGCATAAGGTTTATTGGGCCTTGAAATGGGCTAATTTTGACATAAACAAAGCCGATGATCTTAGGAAAATCCAACTCAATGAGCTTAACGAACTTAGGAGAGGCTTATGAGAATTTGTTAATCTATAAGGAAAAGACTAAGCTCATTCATGATTCTAGGATTAAGAACCGAGAGTTTCACATAGGTGATCAAGTTTTACTCTTTAACTCTTGATTGAAAATCTTTTCGGGAAAACTTAAGAGTCGTTGGTCCGGTCCATTCACCGTGGCCCAAATCTTCTCTTATGGAACCATTGAGCTATCTCAACCAAATGGGCCCAACTTTAAGGTGAATGGCCAACGTGTTAAGTTATACTTTAGAGAGGACATCTCTAATGAGATGATTCCATCCCTCTCCACGTTTTCCTTAAATTAATTCAGGAAATGGAGTCGAGCTAGAGACTCATGATAAATAAATCAAGCATCGTTTAACTAGGATAGATTTTATACCCTTTTTCACCTTCACCCATTTCCACCAATAAGTGTAGGGGGAGCCAAGTAGGTTGTGTTTTGGGATGTTGTGTAGGGATATGTGCTTTAATGATCCACTTTTGGTGCTTTTGACGCGACCTGTGATCCCGTGTTCCCGTGTTACCTACAAACCGGTTCTATCCAAAACCTTTGTGATTCATAATTGTATATAAATAAGTTGAGTTAATGTAATCACTTTAGTTGTCTCTTCCTTAGCAAGATTTAAACAACGTGCACAATGTCCTAAGTGTAGGGGAATTTACTTCCACATGCTTAAATATTGAGGGCAATGTTTATATTAAGTGTAGGCGAGACTTATATCGGAAAATTAATACTTTTCGACGTTTTTCAAAATTTTTGATCTATTTTGGCCTACTAGTATTTTTCATTAATTATTTTTATCTTCTTTCCTTTTGTCATCACCATCATATGTATATATTCCATTTCATGAATAAAGTAAAAGAAAAAAAAGAAGAATAAAAAAATGGTTTTAACAAGTTTAGACATATTTGATATATTAGGCCCGTCGTGAATATTTTTACTCAACCCGAGTTTACTTGTTTGAGTTTACTCTAGCTAGTATCCTTAACCATATGGACCTTAATTGCTTTATTAGGCTAAGCATCAACGAGTCTCATTACTTGAGATTTTAAATTGTGGAGGACGAGAGATGATAGAGTTGATAATAAGTTTAAAGGTTAATTCTTCGTTATATGGGTTTTTATGGCTCTTTCTTCCCGCTTGAATATTTAACTGCTTAATAAATGAGGATTTTTGCGGTTTAGATTCGATATTTTAGCTCTTAACCAAATCTTTTATTTCCTTGTAATTAAAGCATGAACACATTGAGGATGCCAGCGTTGTGGACTTCCGAATAAGGTGGATCATAACCACTAAGTAGGAGGTATTCAGACCATGACCGTGGAATTTGGCCTACTATATATATCATAAATAATAAGATTAAAACATGATCTCAAGGATCCTTAGGGTGTGGGACATGTAGAACGAACCTTGTCATTAGAGCCTTAGGGTGTATGGCATGGTAAGTGTTTAATAAAAATTGATAAATAATCAATTCCCTTGTTTGTGGTTCAAGGAACCTTAGGGTGTGGATAATAGATAAGGAGAACTTTTACATCTTAAAGAGCCTAAGGGTATATGATGTGAATTTGCAAAACTCCACTATAAAGTCAACATGACATTGGAGGAAATAATAATAAGTAGTACTATTGGCCAAATTTTGGATCTTGGAATTTATTCTCTAAATCGTGTTAAATTATCCTTGATGTGGGCTTACTTTAGTGACAACATTTTTTAGGACGCGGTTAGGTTCTAGGTGTCGGATTTACACTGTTTTGCCTTCATTTTTTGACTAATAATTAGTTAATAATTGAGAATGATCCTACAGGTGAATGACAATTTTTAAAATCTAGAGATACAACTTAGGAATAATGGAGAAGGAGTTTTACACAACTGTCTTATAAAAGTGGTTTTAACATGAGAACTTATCGTAAACAATGATCTCGTTTTTATGCTTGGTATGGGGACGTGAAACTTGAGGGTGATTAATATTCATGACACCAAAGCCCTAATTTAAGTCTTAGATTTATTTACAAGTTTCTTCCATCGAACAATTTCAAAGTTAATAAATTGAATGAAATTTTTATATCTTTTATCCTTTCATCATTTTAAGTTTTTTTTATTGTAGTTGTAGTAGTATATTATAATAAAGGCCGAGATAGGTTAATTATGATGAAAAATGTAAATTTGTGCTTTAAAATTATGCATTGCATGGGGACATTGCAATGGTAAAGTGTAGGGGATTTAATAAGTGTGAAAACACTTATCCTTTTACCACTTAAAACAATGAAAAACGAGATCAAAACGTGTAATTAATATCATAAATGTTGGAATTATGCATGGTTTGTGTTTTTGTTCTGAAATAGGTACAAAAGATCGAAAGGAAAGAAAACACTGGATTTTTCGGTCATTTATTGAAGAAAAGGACAAAAGAAAAGGTCAAGAAACATCAAAACGACCACGAGATTAGAAAGAGCACAAAATTACGAAGCCAACGGTTCCGGCCTTGCCGCGTAACACGTCTCGGTTTGCATTTCGCGTATTCTATTATTTTATTTCTAATTTTTATATTTTATTAATCTTAGTAAAAATTAAATAAATATTTTTTTTTATTTTATAATAGTTAGTTTAGTATTGAAATAATTAATTTTGATTTTTAAATATTATTAGTTTTAGTAGTTTTATTTTTATTTATTTTTATCTATTTTTAAACTAACACAAAAATATTAAAAAGAAAAAAAATAGCATGTGTGTTTCTTTTGTGAGTAATTAGGTGCATGCTTCTAGAAGGTTAAAGATGGTATAGTTGGTTAAAGAAGATTATTCAAGAGCCCTTGGATAAAAGAATATTGAAAGGTGAAGATGGTGATCCATGTGAAGTGCTCCCATTGTTCTATCTAAAAGTATTTTTCATCCTATTGGTGGGAACACATCATCACCTACCAAATGACCAAGCTGCCCTCAAGTTAAAGAAGAGAATGTGATTAAAAGCCTAAAAAGACTAATCTACCCCAATCACCTTGACTTCAACTATAAATAGCACCTCATTTTTCTTCATTTTGTATGTAGATTTTAGGTAGCTAAATAATGTCGATTTTATTTCTTTTTTTTTAAATGTATTTCCTTTCATGTTTTGTACTCTTTTTATAAATAAAATTCATCTTTTAACTTATTGCTTATCTCTTTTAGCTTAATCTCATTCTACCTTTGATTGTGGTAAAATACGACCTTTTAGGAAAAAGTAGTAAAAGCGGTAAGTATTAAGTGATGATTTAGGAAAATCAAGCACTAATGACCCAATGAAGTTCAATGTTCGTTTCCCAAGGAGGTATATGTGTGTGAAAAACTTGTTAAATGTTTAAGATTAATATTGAGAAAGAAAAGATGAGAAAAGAGAACGACTGATACCTTAAAATTATGCTACGACAACAAAACGAAAAACCGTAAAAACTGACAAAATAAAAATTTATTCTAAAAATTCCCAAAAAACTACCAAAAATCAATAAAAATAAACTAAGTGTTTACAAATGATCAAAACTTTTTCAAACCTTTTAATTAATTAAATATTAATTTTTAAATGCTAATTAAAGCCATAAAAATCCAAATAATTAATAAAAAGCCAAAATAAAGATTTTTCACTTTGTAAACCTCTAAAATGACTTCATAACTAATGAAAACTTATTTTAAATGATTAAAAAGTATTAAAATATTAAAATAATTCTAAAAATTAATAAAATGATGACAAAATTAATCTAAGAGTTAAAATGAAATTTAATAATAAAATAATATTAAAAATCCAAAAAACTTAAAAATTTCTAAAAACTTGCAAACTAGTTTATTTTAACCTAAATAAACAGAAAATGAAAGTGAAATTACCAAAATACCCCTATTGGGCCCCGAAATGGGCCAAAAACAAAAACAGTCCAAGTTAATGGATTTTTTGGCCCAAAAAGTTCAAACTTAACCAAATAAGCTGAAAATCACCAGTCTAGCTTTAAATTTAATTCTAAACACAAAAGTATGAAGGCCCAAAAGCTGAATGTGAGCTTATCACAGCTGAATAGTATAACAACTTATTATTAATGGGCTTTTTGGCCCATTAAGCTATAAGCCAATGCCATAAGATCTAATTTGACATATAACCTTCTTTTGGGATGCCTAAGATATCCGTGAAAAGAAATTTTCAAAAAGCTCACTCAATAAGCCATAAATAAGCCACGTAAAAATTCACTAAAAGACAAAATAGTCGACTAGGAGTTCTAGACCACCTCAGACCTTGATTCAACTTGAAAAAGACTCTAAAAGTGTTAAATAAGCCAAATCAATCAAGAAAAGTTCAATAAGCACAGCCAAATAAGCAGAATAAGCTGATAAACACTTATGTAAAAGTCAATGGAGTTGGTTTTCTAGTCAAACCTAAAAGTCAACCACCCAAATGCTCCAGAATGAACAAATGGGTCAAATGATGAGCAGATATTACAAAATTAAAGTTGTTACAGGTTTAAATAAGCTAGAACAGCTTATTGATAAGCAAAACCAAGAATACCACTAGCAGTGGCTAGCAGCAGGGGAAAGGAGTTCCCACTGCTTTGACTATTTGACTATGGATTATTGAGAGATTTATTTGGATTCAATATATAATAAGGGAACCCTTACAACCAGTGAGTTGTAAGGAGTCATAAACAAGAAAGAAATCACAAATTGATCCAGCCAAATGATACAGAATAAGCAAACAGTCACCAGATACCACACATACTTGCAAATAAGCAGATTATGAACAAATAAGCCGTTTAAGAATGAATAAGCCAACCAAAATGAACCATATGCATACACAAGCTATAATAAACTCCAATAAGCACAAATAAACTTGTTTAAAACACTGATTCAAAGATTTGATTAGGTTTCATGCTCAAACAGGTTACTGATGAACAAAAGTGATACCCAAAACCCTTTTGCTGATGTAAATGAGCACAAATCCAATTTCAACACCTTGAATCCCTTACCCTGGTTGTATTAACTAAGATTTAGCACTTGTTAACCCTAGTCTACCCTTAGATCTAGGTGTCCTAAAAAATTTGGTCAAATTCAACAAGTAAAACAGATTTTAAGGCCTCTTGATGGATTTAGGTGATTAGAACCTCAAAACATGCAGATAAACATCCAAATGCCATATACAAGCATGAAAAAACACAAAGCACAAACCAATAACTACTCAAATCAACCCAAACTCAGATTATGCAGTTAACCCAAACACCCCTTAATAAACTAGTTTAACAATTTTTCAAAGGATATGTGTGATTCAACCCACAAACCAGCCTCAAATCAATTCAATAACAACAAACAACCTTCAAATAACAAGATCCCACCAAAAAATCACAGATTCACAATCAAATACTCATAATCATCAAAAATCATGAAATATTTAGAAAAGTACAAAGAGTTTAGAGATGTGCACCTCCAAAACATACATCCATGCTTTGGGACGTGTGAGCTTAGGTGTTAGCTAAACAAGCGCCAGCTTCCTTGTACCTGCTAAGATCAACAAACACAAAGATGAACACAATAATGGATTATAACTGATTTTTGAAAAACAATGATTTTAAACCATAAAACCTTTCTTCAAAAACCAACAAACAGATTAATGGGACTCAGATCTTAGCTTATCAAACACCAAACTTTTATAAAAACAAAAAGGATTACAATTTTCAAAAAATACCATCTTTTATTTCATAAAAAGGAATTACAAAGATTTAAGCTAAAATCTGGAACAAAGGGCTACTCACAGGTTGAGGCTCCTTTTATAGACTAACATAGACGATTCTAGATGCAAAGATACATGAGAAACCCTAGCTATGAAATCTAAAATATGCCCTTGAGTGCTTGATGGCGTTTGATGTTTGTGAGCTGTCCAAATGAATCCTATGCGTTCATTTTTGATTTGGGGCCAAGTAAGGAGTGTGGGACGTTGATCATGACACGTGGCTTTGCTTGGAGAGGAGGGTGTCACATGATTGGTGGACGGGTGAATGGGGGTGGGGTCCTTGGTGAGTGGGATTGTGAGTTCAAGCGTGGGATGAGTTCATGTGAGTCTTAATCAAGCGTGGGTATGGGTAATTTTGATTTACCCTTTGTTTAAGTGGAAGGTAAAACTCGGTTCTTGGGGTGAATAATAACTCCTTTTGATCCGAAATCAATGGGAGGTAAAGTTGTTTGGCGCATTTTTGGTTTGAATGTTTGGTTTGTACAACATTAGTCCTCAGTCTTTGGCAAAGTTTG
Organism: Glebionis coronaria; assembly: GCA_025667525.1. Lineage (NCBI taxonomy): Eukaryota > Viridiplantae > Streptophyta > Magnoliopsida > Asterales > Asteraceae > Glebionis > Glebionis coronaria. Next base: position 338,341,170 of record CM046881.1, on the reverse strand, counting down.
TAAAATAAGAATCCAGGCTTGTAACTTGGATTCCTTTGTTAAATAAGTTTCATTCTTCTTGTTTTGGCCACGAAAACTTTATAGAAAAGGATGTAGGGCTTATACAACTTTGGTGTAATTACACAAATGGCCCTTTTGATGTTTAATCCATTAAAAAAGGACTAAATGTGTAATTTTCTTGAACTTCAAGGGTATTCATTGGACGTTTGACTTCATGAGGGACCTTTATTGACAATTTACATTTGTTGAGGGACTAAACTTGCCAATTCTTCAAAGATGAAGGACCTTTTTGTCATTTTGACAAACTTAAGGGACCAAACTTGTAATTATGAATATACAAGGGTATTAAGTGCCATTTCGTCATAAATGAGGGATCATTTTTGTACATTTTCAAATCTTCAAAGGTTTTTCTTTGATAAATCACAAACTAGGGCCCAGTTCATTGTGCGGCTTCGTTTCTCGTGTTCGTTTTTCCTTGTTTCTTGTGATATTTTGTCTTTTTCACGATTTCCATACCTAAAATACACAAGTAAACAAACACTAGCATATATATGGTATTTTTATGACATTTTATGCATTTAAATCCTGAAAAGAACGATGAGATCATGTATAAATGCCATCTCATCACTCCCCCATACTAAACCATTGTCGTGCCCTCACGAAATGCAAGAATAAAGTATCTAAGCATCTCCAAAATTCAGTTTTATTACCTTTATTGAAAAGTAAAACTTGCTAAAATACTACGAAGATGTGTAAAGAGATAATGTATGATTTTCATCACACGAGTAACTTTTAGGGTGAATGAATAGAAACAAGTGAATGTCTCATAGAGTAAAGTTCGTCATCCTTGATTATCATACATTCCATGCTAAGTGAAAAAACGAGATCATTGTTGGTACAAGTCACAATGCTAACACTACTCATACGTCCAAATTGTGTAATACTTTTTCTCCCCGCAATCCTAGTTATTATGAAAAGAAAAGGTTTCTAGAATTTTTTAACTATGTGTCACGGATCACAAGTGATTCATATTGACTTATTTGAGTATTTATTAGTCCGAAAGTAAAGTAGCACGATTTAATCGATAGTTAGCCGAAGGACAAAATCTTTTAAAAAGGCTTCTCGTGTATCTCCTTAAGTTCATATATTGACATAACTCGTTTCACGATTTAAGACCTTTCTCGGACCGATATTTGCCATGTACTTCATACTTCAAATCTTGGAAAGACGTTCTTAAAATTATGGTCTTCTCTTCATATTTTGGAATTTCTTCACTTGACGTTTTTAAGAGATTCTTCATACTTGGACCACGACTTCATCATTTTTATTCAATCTTTATTTTGGATTTTGATATACAACAATCCGCCTCCTTTTAGGACTTACATATATTTATCCTCATACCTTGTTAGGGTCTTTTTGGATAGACTTTCTCCATGATCTTTAGCGGAGTAATTGCTTTTCGTCGTGTGTCTCGATCCTTCATATTGATTTTGGGATAATGATATTTCACATCATCTTGGATCTTTAGCAACAAAATAGAGATCCTCATGCCTTCTAGGGCCTTTTTGGATCTTCACCAATCTTCACATCCCGCTTCAATAAGTTATGCCTTGGCTATGAACTCTATTCAAATCCGAGCAACTTTTAAACGATCTTGTACTAGAAGCTAAGTAACCTTTCAAATCATACGTCCTTACTTATTGCAATTATTTTATTCCTAATGCATTGATCTTATGGGAGAAAAAGCCACAAATAAAAACATATGAGTTTTTGAAAGAACATTTTCATGTTCTACTTTTAGCATGATCACTTGTATAACTCTATCACTTCTCGTTCTTCACTATTTAAAGACCTCTAATTAAAGAGATTCGTGAATACTTAGCCATGCAAGTCAAAATTAAGCCAAATTTGGATTAGCTTTCATTAAGACTATATCAAATCGAAGTTTTGGGTTTTTAAGCCACCTATAGGATCTTGTACTTTCTTGGACTTTTTCAAGTTTAGAGAATGAATTTTAAAGTTCCCTTGATAAGTGACTTTCTAGGATCAATTATAGGAACTTGCGAAAAGTTCTTGTTCTTAACCCATATGAGCTAAGACTTTCACATTTTAAAGTTCCCTATATAAAAGTCTAGAAAAACTTGATTCAAGCGGGTTAAGGAATGTAAAGGGCTCCAAATTCCCATCAAGTCAAAAATTAACTCTTATTCTACCCATCGGAAAATATACATTCGTGTCTTAAAAAAATTATGAAAACTAAGAAAATTTTTAAAATTTGGCCATTTTTAGCGTTGTTAGCAACAAAACAAAACAAAACAAAACATTGAAAGTTGGAAAACGTGAGGGCGTAGCAAAGCAAGTATCTATTCACCCCCCCCCCATACTAAAATTAAACATTGTCCTTAATGTTTCGAGTCTAAAGGTGGAGCACCCCCATACAAGAGATGAAGAGTCGAATGCTTAGGATCTATCATGGAAAGGGTCATCAACAATATATCTAAAGCCGTTTATGAATTATGCTTAAAGATTTTTGTTAGAAAAATAAAGGATATGTCATGGATTCGTGAAAAAATCTTCAAGAAAACGATCGAGGCTCACGTAAACAAACACGAGAGTCTTCAATCGTAGCGATGTTGATGATCTAGATAACCCATTCACAAACAACCACGAGACAACGAGTTGGAACGGCACAAATCCCCTCTCATTAACTACATTAGAAAGCATAATATGTACAACGGATAAGCATGGGATCTCCCCCACGAGGCACCTCGTTTTTTATTACCGATTCATGAGCTCGACTCGACCCCTCAATGCTAATTATCATTGGGGAAGGTGACTTGGTCGAGGTCGTCCAACGAAGGGACTTCCCCACCAAAGTAGTGCTTAAGCCTATGTCCATTCACCTGGAAGTTAGGACCATCATTTTGAGCTAGCTCGATGGTCCCATACGGAAACACTTGTGTTATGGTGAACGGACCCGACCAACGAGATTTCAATTTCCCGGAAAATATCTTCAAACGAGAGTAAAAAAGTAACACTTGATCACAAATGTTAAAAACCCGGTTTTTAATCTTTGTATCATGAAACTTTTTAGTCTTTTCTTTAAAAATCAATGAATTTTCATAAGCATTATCTCTTAATTCATCCAATTCATTCAATTGTATTTTCCGGTGATCTCCCACGGTCTTCAAATCATATTTTGCATGCTTTAGGGCCCAATATGCCTTATGCCCCAATTCAATGGGCAAATTACAATTCTTTCCATAGACCAACTTATAAGGAATACAACCGATAGGTGTCTTATAAGCGGTCCGAAAGGCCCATAAAGCGTCATCGAGTTTATCGGACCATGAAGCACGGTTTTCTCCAATCGACCTTTCCAAAATCCTCTTCAAATCTCGGTTTGAAACCTCGACTTGCCCACTCGTTTGTGGGTGATAAACCGTAGAAAGACGATGTGTAACTCCATATTTCTTTAAAACCTTTTCGAATTGGTCATTACAAAAATGGGTTCCACGATCGCTTATAATATCACGAGGGGTTCCAAACCGAGAGAACAGTGGCTTCAAAAACTTCACTACCACACGAGCATCATTCGTAGGTCAAGCCTTAGCTTCCACCCACTTAGAAAGGTAGTCGACGGTGACGAGGATATACTTGTTTGCATGATACGATGGGAATGGACCCATAAAGTCAATGCCCCAAATGTCGAAAATCTCACACACTTGAATTATGTTTTGAGGCATTTCATCCTTCTGTGACAATTTTCCTTGGAGTTGGCAAGAACCACACGACTTCACAAGTGCGTGTGCATCACGATAGATCGTAGGCCAAAAGAAGCCGGCATCGAACACTTTCTTAGCCGTGAGATTAGCATTGTGGTAACCACCCGTGGGTCCCTCGTGATAAGCTCTAAGGATGTTAGAAGCTTCGGTACCAAAGACACAACGTCGAACGAGTTGATCCGCACAAACCCGAAAGAGATAAGGGTCGTCCCAAAAATACAACTTGACGTCACGAAAGATTTTTCACTTTTGTGGTATTCTCATACCCTTGATTATGAAGTTTCCTGCATGGTAATTTGCAATGTCGGCAAACCATGGGGTGGTATCTTTAGAATTAACTACACCGAGAGTCTCGAGAGGAAATGTTTCGGTGATTTCCTTGTTCCCGAAAACATATTTGTGAGGATCTTCTCGACGAGAGAGATGATCAGCCGCTAGATTCTCGGCTCCTTTTTTGTCAAGCACGGTGACATCAAATTCTTGGAGGAGGAGCATCCAACGAAGCAATCTCGGCTTAGCATCTTGCTTAGCTAAGAGGTACTTGATAGCCGAATGGTCCGTATACACGATGCTTTTAGTCAAGACGAGATAAGGTCGGAATTTCTCAAAAGCATAGACCACGGTAAGGAATTCCTTTTCCGTTGTGGTGTACTTTTGTTGATCCTCGGTCATCGTTTTGCTAGCATAATGGATAGGACGAAAGTGCTTTTCATATCTTTTCCCTAAGACGGCCCCTATTTCATAATCACTTGCATCACACATGGTTTCAAAGGGTAATTCCCAATTAGGAGCAACAAGAATGGGAGCTTCGGTAAGTTTCCTTTAAGAGTTTCAAAAGCTCTAACACAATCCTCATTGAAATTAAAAGGAGCATCCTTCTCGAGAAGGTGTATCATAGGTCGAGAGATTTTTGAAAAGTCTTTGATGAAACGAAAATAAAAGCCCACGTGGCCTAGGAAACTCCTAACTCCCTTAATGGTTTTGGGATGAGGTAACTTGACGATGACGTCTATCTTAGCTTTATCGACCTTAATCCCCGCTTTCGAGACCTTGTTCCCTAAGACGATTCCTTGTTTACACATAAAATGACATTTTTTTCCAATTAAGCACAAGGTTCGTTTCTTCACAACGTTATAACATTTGCTCGAGATTAGATAAACATGATGTGAACGAATTGCCAAACACCGAAAAGTCATCCATGAATACTTCCATCGACTTTTCGATCATATCATGTATAATAGCCATCATACACCGTTGAAACGTACCGGTGCATTGCGAAGTCCGAAAGGCATTCTACGATAAGCAAACGTTCCATAAGTACACGTAAACATAGTTTTCTCTTGATCACAAGGGTCGATAGGGATTTAAAAATAACCAGAAAAACCATCTAAAAAGCAATAGAATTCATTTCCCGCGAGTCGCTCCAACATTTGATCCATGAAGGGAAAGGGAAAGTGGTCTTTACGAGTGGCGTCATTTAACTTTCGGTAGTCAACACACACCCTCCAGCCGGTCACAACACGAGTGAGAATTAACTTGTTGTTTTCATTGGTCACAACGGTCATTCCTCCCTTTTTAGGGACACAATGGATTGGGCTCACCCATGGGCTATCGGAGATAGGATAAATCATTCCCGCGTCAAGGAGTTTTAAGACTTCCTTTTTTATGACATTGTGAATTTTGGGTTTTACCCTTCTTTGAATTTAAATTGTGGGTTTGTAGTCCTCCTCCATTAAAATCTTATGAGTACAAAATTTTGGGTCAATACCCTTAATGTCGCAAATTTTCCACGCAATTGCCCCTTTATGAGCTTTAAGAACTTTCAAAAGTGAGGTTTTTTCACAATTAGCAAGATCTTTTGCAATAATAACCGGAAACTTCTCATCACCTTCCAAGAATGCGTATTCAAGGTGAGATGGAAGATCTTTCAATTCAAGGATAGGCGGTTCCTTGATCGAAGATTTTTGTTCAACACTCATAACTTCCATCGGTGGAAGAAATGGTGGAAAAAGAGTATCATTACTAATAATCACCTCATCTTCATTGTCGATTTCATTTGAAGTAAAATCGCCTCCTTGGAATAGAGTTAGATTTGGTGTAGAATTAGCAAGAATCGGATCCAAAATAGTGGGATTGCCACTTGACGAACTATCAAAAAACCTAACACTTCTTGTGAAAACTCATTGCAAACCACATCAACTAAGTCAATGTGATTGATGGTAGCGATTGCATAAACATGATAAGGTGTCGAGTATTGAGTAGCGTTTATAACAAGTTCCTCTTCGTTGAATCTCAAAGTAAAAGTTCTTGCATGAACGTCGATAAGCGATCTCGAGGTGTTTAAAAATGGACGACCTACAATTAGAGGAACTTGAGGATCCGCGGGGATGTCCACTACTATAAAATCAACGGGATAGTAGAACTTCTCCACTTTCACAAAAACATCCTCGGCTACTCCACATGCTAAAATCGTAGAATGATCGGCCATCTCGATAGACATGTTCGAAGGAGTAAGAGCCAGAAGCGAAAGCGATTTCCAAATGGAAAATGGCATCAAATTAATGCTCGCACCAAGATCTTTCATATCTTGTATGTCACAAGGAATGCGAAACTTCCCGGGGTCACCAACTTTTTCCGGTATTCGGGTAAGATAAACCGAAGAACAATTAGATAGCTTCGAGATCTTCTCCTTATCATTCATCATACCTTTGAAAGTGGAAGCGAAACGAGGCATGTATAACAACGCGTCGGCTAAACTTACATCAAAATGAACTTGTTGAAACATTTTTATAAAAACCTCGTTTGGTTCTTTGTTACGTTCTTGCATTTTATCTTTGTGTCGTCTCGATGGGTAAGGTAAGGGTGGTTTGGGTTGGGCATAGGTAACGGCCTTGGGATATCGGGTTCTATAATTGGTATTGGTTCAACCGTAGGTGTGGTATGAGCGGTACTTCGTGGGCTTGTGATATGCTCCTTTTCGACCATCACCTCGGGCTTTTTCTCGATTTCCTTCTCCGTAGAACTACTAGGACGAGAGATTGGTTCCTTGAAAGTTTTACCACTACGAGTAGTAATAAACTTCATTTCTCCCTTCGAGTTTGCAATGGTTTCACTAGGAAGACCACCCGAGGAAGAGGGTTTACACATGATTGCTTCAAACATTTTTGCCATTCGATCTTCAAATTTTGATTGCCTTAAATTCGCTTTTAACAACTCTTGCTTAATATCATCTTGACTGTAGGATATGTAAATCTTGCTTATGTTTTAGAGAGAGAAAGAGATAGAGAGATGGTGAGAACACACACACTTAGACAGAGAAAGTGAAAGAAAAACACTTTTCTACTATGTGTAAAAATGAAGAACACACCACCCTCTCCATCAAAGGAGAGGGTTTATATACCCAAGCCCTTGTCATGGGCTTGGGCTTACATTTGGGCCGGCCTACACATGTTGTAGGCTAGGCTTGTTCTTGTTTGTTAAATAAAGAAAGTTAACTAAACTACGAGCTATTACATGGACTATCGTTGGAGTGACCGATCCTTCTTAATACGTAAAACGTATTTCCAACAATCTCCCCCTATGGGAGGTCACTCCAAACAAGGGCGTTACCCGAGTTACAATAATGAAATGAACCTAGCATACTATGCTTGTCTTGAGCTCGTAGTCTTCGTCTTTCTTTTCTTTTTCTTTTCTGGTGAACATGCTGACGTGATCTTTGATATCAATCTTTAGCATCAATCTCTAGCCTTGATCTCGTACATCCATCACTTGTGATCTTCGCCTCTTCGTGACACCATGTCCCACATACTTATACCTTCGTAATTCTTGAAAGCTTCAGAGTTCGATACAGCGGAAGACTTAACTTTTAGGCTTTCTTGAATTTGATGAGGTATTAAGTGCATAAAGTATAAGCACGCGGGGACGACTTCTTCTTGGATCCTGCAACGCCACCGTCTTCAAATGCCGCAACATAAGTAGACACGAACGAAATGGCTTTGAACATTTCATTCTAATTCGGTAGCATTTTACCTCCGGTCGGTGAAGACCGTTGGACGATATTAGATATCGTACCCGTGACGGATAGTTTCAATTAAGTAACTTCCTGACAGGATTTCGCGGGTAAACCCGTTCTCTTTATTCGACCGTCCAAAGCTGATTGCGAACATAAAGAGTGAATCATTTGGATAATAATATCCGCATGATTTGAGGCCGTCAATTCATGTTCCTGGAACAAGTGAGATTCAATTAAGAACCGCACCATCGTTGCTTTCCAGTTGTCACGAGCTTGATTCGTATAGAATCTTGCAAGTTACCTACCAAGTGTTGTTTGAGGTTAACACTAGAAGGATTTCCACTCATCACTGTGAACACTAAGATATCACTCTGAGTGTTCTAGAAAGATCACTAAGATATTGCGTAGAGGCCTGGAACGTATTTAAATTCAGTTAAGAATTAAACAACTGTTGCTTTCCAGTTATCATAAGTTTGATTCATAAAGAATCGCACAAGTCACCTACCATGAGCTTTTTGATATTCGCTCAAGAAGGATTCCATCTTCATTGTAAATACTTTCGTATTACTCGGATGTTCAGGCACATCATGAAGATTTTGCGTAGGACTCTTAAAATCTTTCTTACTTTTCACATTGTGTGAAGAAGCAAGGAAATATTAAAGTGTGTCCTAATGAGATATTTGATGATCTCAAATGGCTCTAGACTCGATCGTGCATTTTGGATTTTAGTGATCGGAGGCTGGAGAGGAGTGCCACCTTTTCAATACCAATTTATTCGGAGTGAATAAATCAATAGATAATGTGTTGTCTCCGTGTGATTAAAACAAATACCTTTTGAGAGATATCTGAGTTAGCTGGGATGGGTTGTGCATTGCATCACTGGGTCCATGATGTCTGTCTTCAATATCGAGCATCATTAAAATGATCTCAATAGCATATGTGTTGACCCGGTTTCTACCTAAGGTTGTAAGGAGGGCTTCTTTCTTTACACCCTTTATCTTTACAATTGTTTTTCATTCTTCAACCCCTTCAATGCTTACCAATACGTCATAACTAGCACCTTGTTGTGATTGTTCCAGTGCTAACTTAAGTACTTGGTCGGCATTCAGCTACGTTCACAATCTTTCTCCAACTTTCCTAAGGACTACTATTTCTAGCTATGGAATGTCCTTGGGAAGATTCCTCCGGTTCTGGAAGAATCATAGGACTTAACCTATCCTACCATCCTTATGTCACCACAATCTTCATCGTCGTGAAATAAATGGGTTTCGGGTAAGTATATGTCACCATGAAAATCCATTTTGATATGCAAATCCGTTTTTCTCCCCCTTAACATATGCCACGATATTCGAAAACATTTCGCACATGTCGGGATGAGCCAGCACATTAAGTCAAACCATTTGTGATAATATCCCATATTAAATCACATTTTCTCCCCCATATTAAAAATATTAACCCAATCGATGTTTTTAATATCAATTGATTTAATGAAGTTTTAACAAAGGTTTTGGGAACAAAAATGCAAGTCCGTTTTATCTTCATGATATCAAACGCATGAGATATGATACCGATTTGTAATATGATCACATATTCACCATATTAGAAAAGAATTGACAAGGTTGGACCTGATAGATGAGAACATCATATGATAAGATCAAATGGTTCTTGTCAGCATATGTTGGTCACCTCGTCACGTCTGAAGTCATCTCTTGACACCACGTGTATGATTGGTATTGTTTTCTTGACACCAGTTAGTGAGCTTGGCACGTTCGACATCGAAGATTCTGAATGCTTGACAATTGCTCCCCCTCAATTGTTGACCCGGGTTCTATTGAAAGAGCTGTAGTCGTCGGTTGAGTAGTCGCATCGTCGAGTATGTAGATACCAATTGTAGATTTGCTATGGTTGTAGAGATGATAACTTCATAAAAACAAGACTTCTCTTGTTTTAACAAATAAATGCACTGAGGCGTACATAGATTTGTGTTAGACCAAGTTTTAAAGTAAACTTGATCCCTTACAAGGTTTAAAAGTAAACCTTGCCCGAGAAAATTAATTCCCGTTGTGAGCCAAAGCTTTCATAAGAAATACTTGACTTTAATGTGAAAATCGGGTTGCAGTCAGAAATAACTACAAGCCATATAGGCATGTTTTATGAAATATTTACAACTTTTGTACGAACTCTATTTATGGCGCCGTGTCAATGTTAATCAACATTTCTAAGGCCGTAAATATTATCGTACCAAAAGACATGCCTTTAAAAAGTAAAGTAAAAATATTTTTGGATTTTTCTAGATTTTTCAATTTTTATAGTTTTTATATGGTTTTATATTTTTGTATTTTGCTTTTGTGGATAAAAATATAAACAATATATACAAATGATCACCAAGGATATGGAGAATAGTTTTACCACCACTATTCTTTCGCTTCATTTGCCAGTTCCTTTAGAGTCTCAGGCGAGAAAGTTCTCATCCCTAGCTTGTCGGCCAAAAATTCAATTCGAGCGCGATCTAAAGCCTTCATGAAAATATCCGCCAATTGATACTCAGATCGGACAAAGTAAAGCTCTATAACTCCATTTTCCACTTTCTCCTTGATGAAATGGTAGCGAATGTCAATATGCTTCGACCGGGTGAATTGAACATTGTTGCAGCATAAGGCAATTGCACTCTTGTTGTCGCAGTACATCGGAATTTTGTTGAAACCTAGACCATAGTCGGTTAATTGCGATCTCATCCAGAGAATTTGAGCACAGCAACCGGACATAGCTATGTATTCTGCTTCCGTACTTGAAATTGCAGCGCTTTTCTGCCTTTTCGATGCCCAACTGATTAGTCGATCTCCTAGTAGTTGCAAAGTTCCACTCGTGCTACGCCTTGTATCTTGACAACCCGCGTGATCCGCATCTGCATATGCCATTAGTGTAATAGAAGAGTCCTTCTAATACCAAAGTCCCCGATTAATGGTTCCTTTAAGATATCGAAAGATCCTTTTAACAGTAGCTAAGTGTAACTCAGTAGGCCTAGTTTGATACCTGGCACACATACATATAGCAAACTGAAGATCAGGTCGACTGGCTGTGATATACAAAAGAGTACCGATCATTCCACGATACAGTGTTGGATCAACGGCAACTCCATGTGGATCTGCATCAAGCTTAGTTCGTTCCACCATTGGAGTGTCAGCAGGGTCGCAAGATTCCATCCTATACTTCTTAAGCGATTCAAGGGCATACTTGGATTGATTGATAAAGATGCCTCTGGGACTCTGAGATATCTGAAGACCTAAGAAGAATGATACCTTGCCCATCATTGACATCTTAAACTTGGAAGACATGAGTGTCCCAAACTCATCCAATAAGGTTTGGGTCGAGGCTGCAAATATAATATCATCAACATATATTTGTACCATAATCATATCTTTACCTCGTTTCTGAATGAACAGCGTGGGATCCACCTTGCCTTTAGCGAAGCCTTGCGTAATGAGGAATTGTGACAAAAGATCATACCATGCGCGAGGAGCTTGCTTCAACCCATAGAGAGCCTTCTTAAGCTTGTACACATGATTAGGATAATTAGGATTCACAAAACCATCCGGTTGTTGAACATAGACCTCTTCCTTGAGTTCACCATTAAGAAATGCCGTCTTCACATCCATCTGATAGACGATCATATTCATATGGGCTGCATAAGCGAGGAATAGTCTGATAGCTTCCAAACGGGCAACAGGTGCAAAGGATTCCATAAAGTCGATGCCCAATAATTGCTTGTATCCACGAGCTACTAGTCGAGCTTTGTTCATCAATATTCCGCCTAACTCATCGAGTTTCACCTTGTAAACCCATTTCAAATTGAGTAACTGCACTTGATCCGGGCATGGGACAAGTTCCCAAACGTCAAGACGTATGAATTCGTTAAGTTCTTCTTGCATAGCTTCTATCCAACAGGATTGAGTAAAAGCTTGTTGCCATGTCTTAGGTTCAACTTCAGTGAGAAAAGCATCAAAGTGACAAAACATTGCACTTTCTTGTAACTGACTTCGTGTGGATACCGTACGATTAGGGTCACCAATAATAGAATCTATAGGATGATCCTTTGTCCACTTGTTGTCATGTTCACGAATCCGTGGATTGGAGTAAACTGTAGAAGGAGCTTCCTCTGAGGTGGACGACCCGGCTTGATTAGGGTCGGGAATTGGTACACCAAAGAATGGAAGTTCACGCATTTGAGCGAATTCCAAATCGTGATCATCATCATCCTCTTCATCATCAATAGGCATGACGTGGGTAGTTGTTACATGTGTTTGTTGAGAATGACTTGTTGATGGTATATCTTGACCAATTGTAGGTGCAGATGTATATGATTGTGCTTCGGTTGCTGGAGCGACAACTTCAGTTACCGGAGCTATTACCTCATGTTCTGGAGCAACAATACTTGGAGGAGTAAAGAATTCATCAAAGAACGGTTGAAACAACGTATCCCATTCAGTCCTAGAAGGTGGTGTAAATGATGATGAAGTAGGGTTGTTTGGGACAAGACCAGAACTAATATGACTGGGTCCCATTTCATGAAGGGCGGGTTCAGAGCTGCTTTGCTCAGAAGCCATTGCTGTCAGCTCATCAAAATCAACATTCATAGTTTCGAGGATCTTGCGAGAGTTACGGTTGTAGATTACGTTCCAAAATGACCTTGTCAGAATCGGCTAAGTGTTGGTGAACCGTATTTAAGTTAACGGACGCCTTACTTACCGGTGGAATTAACTTCGTTAAATCCTTTTTGACGAGTGTAGGAGACGTACTAGGAAGGTTTTCATTTGACAAACTTTGGGGCACAAGAACTGTTAATTCTGCTAATTCCTTTTGTAAGCGAATGCGTGTCTTTTTCGAAAATTGATCTTTGTTATGTTGATCATAATCAATTGTATGGAATTTTGAAAGCATTTTAGAATGAGTTTCATCCCCAAGTGATTGTGTCTCCTCAGTACTACGAACAAAAGGTGCTTCTTTCGATTTTCCAATTATGGTCATACCATAAAGACCGGGAATATATTCCTGAGCTTGTTTTGCATAACCGGGATTAGGTGGTAAATCTTGAAGACGTTTAAGTTCGAGTTCTTTAAATGATTTAGTTAAAAGATGGACCTTTTCTGTGGAAGAGTATTGTTTTAAAAGCTGTTGTTCTTTGAATTTAAGAAGTTTGGTAGCATTAATTTCCGATTCAACCTTTTTAGACTCGAGAGTTTCGAAATCCATTTTAAGTTTCTGAAAATCATTGACAACCGACTCTTTTTCTTTTAATTCATTGGAAAAATTAGCTTTTAATGATTCTATTTCTTTCAAGTGTTCAATCTTTTCAAAATGAAATTGGTCAAATTCAGAACATGTTATTTTCTCTTCTTGAGGGACCATTTCAAAAGTTTTGACCTTTTCTTTATGCAACGCAAGCTCAGCAGTTAGGGTGGAATTCGTATCTACGGATTGTATGAGGGCCATATGCATTTGATCAATTATATGTTTAGGCACCATGACCAAATCATGTTGAGCATAAAATGCCATACCCGTCGTAGCATTTGGTTGAGGTTCACTCAAATGTGTAGTATTGGGTACCACATCATTTGAGTTACTAGTTTCCGAATGCTGTTCGAGGTTGTCATTTTCATGCCCAACTTGATGTTGGTTATCATCAATATTATTAGATGTGGTTGGTACCTCACTGATGACATCTGTCGACGTACAGTCGGTATTCGGCCCGGCCCAACAGGCCCGCGGCCCACACACACCTAACTTATCCTTCAAGAAACCCTAAGCCTATATAAACAAGGGTAGGGGTCTCATTATAACCAGGTTCTCTCTCTCAACCACACTTCATATACAACATATCGATCAAATACTAACTTGACCGTCGGAGGTGGACCCCGGGGCTCTGGCCTCGGGTCCACGTCTAACCGGTTTACCTTTGTTTGCAGCATTACTCAGGATTCGGGAAGACGACAAACGGCCTAGGAGTGTCGTCGAACCGGCCCAGCCAAACTATGCTCCAACAAGTTGGCGCCATCCGTGGGACACTACACAAACAAAGTTACGTGGTCTTACGCTGTCGAAAAACAAAAATCGGTGCACAAACTCGGTAACTCTAACCCTGTTTAGTGATTATTCTTGATTCATTATTTGTAAGATATATGTGTTGCACATTCATGCTTGTCTTTTTTGACGCATCTTAAATAGATTAAAAGAAAACGTTACCTACACCAATTATGTATCAATCATGTGACGCTGATAATAAAGTCACTGTCATAGTTTTTGTTCCGAGATTTTGAATCTCATTATTACCTGTTAAAAACAAATGTTTTTTTTATTGTCCATTCATCGTAGGTATGCATATATACTTGTTTTCTCTACATATGTAAAAAATTCAGTGTTAAAAAAAGCTTAGCACATCTTTTTTTTAATATAAAAAGATATAGTGATATATCAAACATATAAATTATGTATATATCTTGTATGTCAGGCGTGCTCGTCTGTATGTTTAGTTATATTTTCTTTTTCATGGCGCTCATGAGTCGTGTCTTCCATATTAATCCGCATGTTCGGATATATTGTTTATATTAATAACGGATATTACACATATCATTTAAATTACTACAAGATAGTCTTTAGGATATATTCCGATATTTTTTATATCTTTTAAATCGGTAAGAGATATTACATATATATATTTTTTTTCATATATTTTCCTATTTTATTTCTTATCCGCGGTTATGGTCCATCCTTCCGCGCTCGTTCGCACGTTCGAACATCTTTAGCCTACGGGCGTACATGTACACATCGTTCCCAGGTGGAATAAGAGGATTGAGTGAACCTAATAATTCAACTTGTCGTGTAAGAGGGATGCAACCCCAACGACCATGGATCATGTATCCTTGTTAGACACCTTGCTATCAAGACGTTGTAGTAAGTTACGCAAACCACATGACTCATGATGGACTTGCAAAAGACACACTGTGCACGTCTAACAAAATTTTGTCAAAACTTTGACCGTTCTTATGGTAGTAGCGGTACGCCGCATGTAATGGCATAGCTCATCCAATAAGTTAGTTAAGATACGTCTTATACTATGTGACAAATCGCGGGTATGGCAAGACCCATCTGCGTTGGTTCGCACGTTCGAACCCAATTTCTATCTTTCGTACGCAGCTATGGTACGTCCATTCGCGTTGGTCTACGCGACCGTAATTTTTTGAATACTTGATTAAGTTTAATATTACTAATCGAGTTTAGCACCATTAAACTTGGGTGGCTACCAGGGTATAATAATACCACTATTTTCGTGCATGACACGCAAATATCTTTGGATATATTTCTTTGCCGCAGAAGTCCGCCTTCTGCCGGGTTATTCCTTTGCCATGGAAGTATCACTTCCCTTGGCTTATTCCTTCGCCGCGGAAGTACTCCTTCCGCGCGCTTATTTCTGCCCAATGGAAGTATCTCTTCCATTGGCTTTTCCTTCGTCGCGGGAGTACTCCTTCCGCGCGCTTATTCCTTTGCCATGGAAGTATCTCTTCCATTGGCTTATTCCTTCGCCGCGGAAGTATTCCTTTCGCACGCTTCTTCCTTTGCCGTGGAAGTATCACTTCCCTTGGCTTATTCCTTCGCCGCGGAAGTACTCCTTCCGCGCGCTTATTTTTGCCCAATGGAAGTATCTCTTCCATTGGCTTTTCCTTCGTCACGGGAGTACTCCTTCCGCGCGCTTATTCCTTTGCCATGGAAGTATCTCTTCCATTGGCTTATTCCTTCGCCGCGGAAGTAGTCCTTCCGCACGCTTCTTCCTTTGCCGTGGAAGTATCTCTTCCATTGGCTTATTCCTTCGCCGCGGAAGTACTCCTTCTGCGCGCTTGTTTCTGCGCCATGGAAGTATCTCTTCCATTGGCTTATTCCTTCGCCGCGGAAGTATTCCTTCCGCGCGCTTGTTTCTTCGCCATGGAAGTATCTCTTCCATTGGCTTATGCCTTTGCCACGGAAGTATCTCTTCCGTTGTCTTATTCATTCGCCGTGGAAGTATCTCTTCCACGTGCTTATTCATTCGCCATGGAAGTATCTCTTCCACGTGCTTATTATCTTCGTCGTGGAAGTATCTCTTCCACGTGCTCATTATTTTCGCCGTGGAAGTATTTCTTCCACGCGTGTTTTATTTTCGCCGTGGAAGTATCTCTTCCACGTGCTTATTATCTTCGCCGTGGAAGTATCTCTTCCACGTGCTTATTATCTTCGCCGTGGAAGTATTTCTTCCACGCGTGTTTTATTTTCGTCGTGGAAGTATCTCTTCCACGTGCTTATTATCTTCGCCGTGGAAGTATTCTTCCACGTGCTTCTTATCTTCGTCGTGGAATTATCCCTTCCACGTGTTCATTCTTTTCGCCGTGGAAGTATCTCTTCCACGTGCTTCTTATCTTCGCCGTGGAAGTATCTCTTCCACGTGCTTATTCATTCGCCGTGGAAGTATCTCTTCCACGTGCTTATTATCTTCGCCGTGGAAGTATCTCTTCCACGTGCTCATTATTTTCGCCGTGGAAGTATTTCTTCCACGCGCGTATTATTTTCGCCGTGGAAGTATCTCTTCCACGTGCTTCTTATCTTCGCCGTGGAAGTATCCCTTCCACGTGCTCATTCTCTTCGCCGTGGAAGTATTCTTCCACGTGCTTCTTATCTTCGCCGTGGAAGTATCTCTTCCACGCGCGTGTTATTTTCGCCATGGAAGTATCTCTTCCACGTGCTTCTTATCTTCGCCTTGGAAGTATCTCTTCCACGCGCGTGTTATTTTCGCCGTGGAAGTATCTCTTCCACGTGCTCGTTATTTTCGCCGTGGAAGTATCCCTTCCATGTGCTCATTCTTTTCACCGTGGAAGTATCTCTTCCACGTGCTTCTTATCTTCGCCGTGGAAGTATCTCTTCCACGTGCTTACTCATTCGCCGTGGAAGTATCTCTTCCACGTGCTTATTATCTTCGCCGTGGAAGTATCTCTTCCACGTGCTCATTATTTTCGCCGTGGAAGTATTTCTTCCACGCGCGTATTATTTTCGCCGTGGAAGTATCTCTTCCACGTGCTTCTTATCTTCGCCGTGGAAGTATCCCTTCCACGTGCTCATTCTCTTCGCCGTGGAAGTATTCTTCCACGTGCTTCTTATTTTCGCCGTGGAGGTATTTCTTCCACGCGCGTATTATTTTCGCCGTGGACGTATCTCTTCCACGTGCTTCTTATCTTCGCCGTGGAAGTATCCCTTCCACATGCTCATTCTCTTCGCCGTGGAAGTATTCTTCCACGTTCTTCTAATCTTCGCCGTGGAAGTATCTCTTCCACGCGCGTGTTATTTTCGCCGTGGAAGTATCTCTTCCACGTGCTTCTTATCTTCGCCTTGGAAGTATCTCTTCCACGTGCGTGTTATTTTCGCCGTGGAAGTATCTCTTCCACGTGCTCGTTATCTTCGCCGTGGAAGTAACCCTTTCACTTGCTCATTCTTTTCGCCGTGGAAGTATCTCTTCCACGTGCTTCTTATCTTCGCCGTGGAAGTATCCCTTCCACGTGCTTCTTATCTTCGCCGTGGAAGTATCTCTTCCACGTTCTTATTATCTTCGCCGTGGAAGTATTCTTCCACGTGCTTATTATCTTCTCCGTGGAAGTATCTCTTCCACGTGCTCGTTATCTTCTCCGTGGAAGTATCCCTTCCACGTGCTCATTCTTTTCGCCGTGGAAGTATCTCTTCCACGTGCTTCTTATCTTCGCCGTGGAAGTATCCCTTCCACGTGCTTATTATCTTCGCCGTGGAAGTATTCTTCCACGTGCTTATTATCTTCGCCGTGGAAGTATTCTTCCACGTGCTCGTTATCTTCTCCGTGGAAGTATTCTTCCACGTGCTTATTCATTCGCCGTAGAAGTATCTCTTCCACGTGCTTATTCATTCGTCGTGGAAGTATCTCTTCCACGTACTTATTATCTTCGCCGTGGAAGTATCTCTTCCACGTGCTCATTATTTTCGCCGTGGAAGTATTTCTTCTGCGCGTGTTTTATTTTTGCCGTGGAAGTATCTCTTCCACGTGCTTATTATCTTCGCCGTGTAAGTATTCTTCCACGTGCTTCTTATCTTCGCCGGGGAAGTATCCCTTCCACGTGCTCATTATTTTCACCGTGGAAGTATTCTTCCATGGTGCATCGTTATTTTAGCCGTGGAAGTATTCTTCCACGGCGCATCGTTATCTTTTGCCGTGGAAGTACGCCTTCCACTGGCTCATTCTGCCACGGAAGTCTTCTGTTGGTACATATCTTTGTTACGGAAGTATGTCTTCCGTGACGAATTACTTTGCCTGACCATGGAGTGATGTTTCCAAAATTGACATCGTTTATACTTAATTAGATGGATCCTGATCAACTATGTTTAATCTAGGAAAAACTGTGACAAATTTTGGAAGTCATTATCGGATGTCGTGGCCGTAAGACGGATGTAATATCCGCATCACCTTTCCACAGAGGTACGTCTTCTGTTGGTTTTAAGACGAATGACACATTCGCATTATGTTGCATCATTAGTGGGTATAAGAAGTACGCCTTCAAATGTTCACGATGCAGCATATGGGTTCCACCTCCACCTTCACAAAACCTTCTTATCATCCTCACGTTAGAGATGAATAAGAATGATACCTTGCCGATGCCAGTGTTACCCCGGCTATAGAAACACGTTTTCTTCTTACGGGGTACTTACCGTTTAATCACGGGAAACCAAGCATTCGAGCACAACCGCCCGTCTTACGTATACGTGTTTTCCCATTTCTTTCGACGTGGATATGCTTACAGGTAGCGGATATGGTGTAAATTCTAGTAACCTCGGTGACAACCTCGCATACTAGACTGGGGGGACATGATGACGTATAGTGGCTATGCTCACTATTCGTAATCCCGAACCATCATCTTTTCGCTAAAAGTAGCCCATTACGAGTGGAGCCATATGTTACGGACAACCCACGAGGATGTTTTAGTTGCAAGCCGCACGCGGTTGTTTAGTGAGCATGATACACGAATGAGTCTAGCATAACATGATCATGGACCATATCATACTAGACTGGGGGACATGTCGACGTACAGTCGGTATTCGGCCCGGCCCAACAGGCCCGCGGCCCACATACACCTAACTTATCCTTCAAGAAACCCTAAGCCTATATAAACAGGGGTAGGGGTCTCATTATAACCAGGTTCTCTCTCTCAACCACACTTCATATACAACATATCGATCAAATACTAACTTGACCGTCGGAGGTGGACCCCAGGGCTCCGGCCTCGGGTCCACGTCTAACCGGTTTACCTTTGTTTGCAGCATTACTCAGGAT
The DNA here is from genome assembly GCA_025667525.1 of Glebionis coronaria. NCBI lineage: Eukaryota > Viridiplantae > Streptophyta > Magnoliopsida > Asterales > Asteraceae > Glebionis > Glebionis coronaria. The sequence continues at coordinate 338,322,002 of CM046881.1, read as the reverse complement.
TCGGGAAGACGACAAACGGCCTAGGAGTGTCGTCGAACCGGCCCAGCCAAACTATGCTCCAACAACATCAGAACCGTAGTGAGAGAGATTAGCAACGAGAGCAGCTTGGGCAGAGTGAATGTCATAACAATCCGAATCGTATGCATCAAGATCGTCCGCTTGTTAAGCTGCATTAGAAGTAGAAACGACTGCAATGCCTTCAGTATCTGCTGCCCCTGGGTCTGCAAGAAATGCCAACTCCTCTGAATCCAAAATCTTCCCCTTAGACTGAGCATCAACCAAATACATCTTCTCACGAAACCATGTGTGATACCCTAGAACCGAGGTCACTTACGTCACCCTAAATTACGCTTATTTTTGAAATTTTTAATAAATTTTATTTGCTATATATTTTATTATTTTGGTTGAAACCGATGTTCGAGGTTATAATTTTGGCGATTGACGATTTAAGAAGGACGATGACGAATACGAACCCGATGGATGCCCAAATTTCTATAATTATTGTCGTTTTATCGATATCGTAATTTTTCGAGAATTTTACTTTTGGTTCGTGTTAAGTCGAGTCGGGTGAGTTTTATCGCTTTCCGGGTACATTTAAAGTGTCCTAAAAGTATTTTGGAGTGTTTGGGATGATTCCTGACTCCCGTAAAATTTTCTAAAATGACTAGTGAGTCAATCCCATAAACTTATAGGGTCGTTTTTGTTTAAGGACGAAAGAAAGCCTAAATTGCACCAAGGTCCCTCTCATTTCACAAAATGGAAATAATCACACACACACTTCACATTTCATTTCAAAAAAAAACCCACCCTTCCTTTTTGCTCTCTCTAGGCCGACGGCCAAACACCAAACCACCACCACCACTTCAATTTTTCTTGGTTTTTGATTAATTCCAATTAAAGACCACTTCCTAAAACCCTTTTGTAAGTGTTAATCCATGGTTAATTCTAACATCCATTAACATGAATTTTTCCAAAATTAAAGATTTTTCAAAAGTTTGTTTGGATGTTAATTAGCCAGTTGCATGTTTAATTCATGGTAGAATGATGTTAAATCACCAAACAAATCAACCAAATCAATTTGGTTGATAGTTTTTGACCACCCAAACCCCACGGCACAAAGGGGGTGTTTGGGGGATCATGGTGGTTGTTGTTTTGATGTTAGATTATGTGTTTAATCCTATTTTTACATGTTTTTTGATGGGTAAATCCATTTGTATGTTTATTTTTTTGATTGGGTTTTATGAGGATATTGATTAATAGGGGTTTAGGACTGATTATGATGTTTGAGTATGCTTAGGAGTACTTAGTATGATGTCTAGTGTTGGTAAATGGGTTTGAAAACGAGCGTTGGTATGATTTTGGTATAGTTGATTTTAGGCAGAAAGTTTGAGGTGTTTTCTTAAAAATTAATTTGAAAACAGGTCTTGTGATTAGGATAGAGTTGTAGAGCATCTTCTTAGCTTCGATTTGATATAAGATAGAGCTTACGACTCCTAACGAGTCAAAAGTTACGATGTTTTGAAATTCGTGTACCGGGAGATGAAAACCGTCATAATCCGAAATTATGCTTGGTTTTAGGTCAAATACCGGGGACTATAGGTTTAGTTTGGTAAATGGTCAAGGGTTGATTTTTGGTCTCAAACCTGCATATTTGAGTCTATTATAAGACTTAGGTGTCAAATGGGTCAATGGAGTATTTTAAACGGGTCAAATGAGTCCGACTTGGTCAAAGTACAATTTCAGTCCGAAAAATGTAGTTTTGGAAAAGTGTTGAGTAACGGGTCGTAAAAGCAAAAACTTTTAATGGGATTAAATATGTGTTTTCTACAGGACTTAAGGTATTTTTTAGAATTTTCTTAATTTTTTTAAAAAGGTTTAAGTCTAGTAAAACAGTCCGTTTGGTAAGTATCGGCGAAAATGTGTAAAAATGGATAACGTTAATAATATGGACAAATGGTATAAAACGAGTAACACTTGATTGTTTTGTTTTGGCGTGAGTTGTAATTATCACAAGTGACTAATATGTATGTATTATATACAGTACCATAAGGTTTATAAATGAGATTACTCATTACGCGTTATTGGTTTGATAGGTGTTGATTTACCCGGGCATCCTCATCGTCGTCAGTGACCGTCACTCGAACTATCGACTACTTGTTATATAAGGTGTGAATTTATAGCCTCGCTTATTATTATTTCAAACTGTTTTACCCGCGAGGGAAATGCATGATAGTTTTCAAAATGAACATATGTCATGAATGATTGTTGGACCCGAATGTTGCCTTTGAAATTGTGTTGAGTACCTAGTTGCAAAAGGCCCTAATTTCATGAACTATTAACTATTGTTTAGTCCTAGCGTGGATTAGAAATAGCCGCTTATACAAAGTGATAGTACTATGGGGTTGACTACCCTATCCGAGACGAGGGCTAGTACGTTGATACCCCCTGCAGACGGATAATTTGTGATAAGAGATAAGGTATAATTGCAACTGATGCCTTAGTAGGGGCACTGGTTTCATCTGAATCACGCCGGTAATTATTACGCGGGTGATTGAGTTAATGGTTTAGTGTCATGAGCTTAAACACAATTGTCTGAACCTTGAATATAGATTGTTTGATCGACAAGTATATGAATGATCGTGAATGGTTTTTACTACACGTATGTTCAAAATGAATTGTAAAACCTATGAATTCCACTCAACGTTTTCGTTGACCAAATTTAGCATGTGTTTCAGGTAACCGCTGAAGTGTAGCATGGAGCATGCCTTGGATGGAAGTTGTGTGTATGGCTTGGAGTCTACTTGTTTTTCCGCCCAGTATTACTTAAACATTTTTAACTTTGATGTCATGTTGTTGTGAAAACAGTAATTTTTGGGGTTGAGATTCATGGGGACCAAAACGCAAAACTCTGTTGTATCATTTGGGGTTGGAAAACCGTAGACATGTAACTTTTTAACAATTTTTAATTTAAGATTAAATTTGACGTCTCTTTGGAGTCGTTCGATATATCTTGTGTGCGATGATAACTGCCTAGCACCCAAATGTTGTAGTTCCGCTGCGCATAGCATTTGGTGGGGTGTTAGAGATTGGTATCAGAGCCATGAGTTATAGAGAACTAGGTCGTTTTGAAAATTCCTAAACTATAACTTTTGGTGTCGTAAGAAATTGTCAAGGCGCACACAACTATCCTGTATGGCTCCGGTAAGGTTTATTTTGTATTCATGGCATTTGACGTATACTTTTGAGTTGAAGTATATATGTGGGTATTTATTACGTAGATATGGAAATTACTATATGTAAACGTTGAAATTATACGTGGAATACCCGATACCGTAATTCTTGTATTACTTATGCATGAGCATCATATTATCGCATTTTGGGCATGTGTACCACCTTTGCATTGCATTTGCATGCATGTATTTATAAATATTGAATAGTTATCTTACTTACCCTCCAAAATTCTCTGTTATTGCAGGAATGGCCGAGGTACCGCCTAACGGAAATGGAGACGATTATGTCGTAGGACACGAAGGGGGACCGTTTCCTCCGAACCCGCCGAATAATGACAATGGATGGATCGCTCCAGAAGAAGCGGTAGAGCCGGGAAATGACAGTGACAAAAGTGACGTGGACAACTTCAGTATCAGTAGCGATGGTAGTGAGGATTCTGAGGAAGAGCCCGAGGAACCGGTGGATGATGGAATTCCCGAGAATGCTGTCGGTCAGACCGAACCTGATTTATTTCAATCTCCAAATTCGGCAAAGGGTTATGAAGTGCCTCCGACCAACCGATATGAGCAGTAACCCTTTCGTCGCCCGATGGACAATTGTAAGGACTACCTGAAGACAGTGCTAGGGTTTGTTCGAGTAAGTAATGGGAGTGGTGCAGAATCCAGCAATTCATCTAAATCATAATCTATTCATGAGAATATCGCGAGGGTCTACTTTCCGAGACCAAGACACTACTGGGATCCCGAAGGTCGTTTGAGGAGGATGGATAGGTTGATGTATGAGCGGTTTGTGGTGGAGACCAGGGTAATTAAGAGGTTTGATAAGAATGAAAGAGCACACCAAAGATTATTGGCAAGAACTTCAAGGATTGAGTATGATGGAAATGCAAACAAGAGTGATATCAACAGTCTAAGATCGATGATCGCGAACTTGAGCACCAGTCTTGATCGAGTTAGGGAAGATCAAGCGAGATTGTCTAGGATGCAGAGTTGGGAGCATCGAGTGAGAGCATCCTTGCCCCCAGATTGGAGATTTGTGGACGACTTGGAAATGGAAGCTAATGACCTCATGATCCAGCCACCTGCCAGAGGTGATTGTATCACTGTGGGAAGTCGTGTAGCGGTTGAGTGTGGGTCTACGTCAGGGACGAAGAAGGCGACTGAATGTGGGCCGAACGACAAAGGAAAGAGGAAGATGGATGAAGTGGACGAGGAGGATAGCGACGAGGAACCCGAGGAAGATGATGATGAACCGCCATCCAAGAGGCCGTGTGGATCACTACATGCTTAGTTACTTGTCTTGTATTTTATCTTTGATCGTTGTAATAGAACTATTTTAGACTTTTGTATGATGGCATTGTGACGAAAAACTTGAGGACTTAAGTTTTATGGTGAATGGTTGTAGTGGCAATACTTGTCACAATTTTGGTTGATTATCAATACAATCTATGTTTACCTTTCATGATCTGTGATATGTCTTTAATTTGATATTTTGTGATGTGAATTGTTGAATATTAGTAACTCTGTAGAGATGTGTCGTTGTATTTATATTATGTCTTGAAAGAGAAATCCATCTTAATCTTGATGTGTATACTTACATTGTTTTCTTATTTTCCCTGTCTTTGCAGAGAGGTGTATTTGATAACGCACCATGCCTCCAAAACTAACAGTCGGCCGTGTGAACACGATGATTCAGGAAGCCATTGCGAATGCGCTAGAAGCAGATCGAGCAGGGAGGAACCCAGACCAAGGCAGAAATGTGGGGAGACAACAAGCCCCAAGAGAATGTACTTACTCTAGCTTTTTAAAATGTGGTCCTACGCAATTTCGTGGAACTGGTGGAGCTCTAGAACTCAGGAGATGGTTAGAAAAGGTCGAGAGTACTTTTGAGATTAGTGGTTGCTCAGAGGCGAACAAGGTCAAGTTTGCGGCTGCTACTTTTCTTGACGACGCGTTGAGTTGGTGGAACACCCAAGTAGCCACTGTTGGGTTAGCAGTAGCGAATGCAAGAACATGGACTGCTACTAAAGCTCTTTTGACCAAGAAGTTTTGTCCTGAAGAGGAGCTAGGTCAATTGGAAGATGAGTTGAGGCACCTGACTTTGAGAAACAATGATATCACTGCTTACACCAGGAGGTTTAATGAATTAAGCCTTTTGTGTCCCGATACCTTTGCCGATGATAACAAGAAGATGAAACAGTACATCAAAGGTCTGTCAAGTAATATCAAGGGTGAGACGACTTCGTCTAAACCTGGGTCGTTTGATGAAACGGTCCAGATGGCTCACGCGTTGATGGATGTCAAACTCCAAGACAAGAAGATCTTCATTGCTGAAGGAAATAAGAGGAAGTGGGAGGCAGCACAGAGCAATCAATCCCAGGGTCAAAGCCGAGGTGGAAACCGTAGCAACAATGGTCAGAACCGCGATCAGCAGTTCAACCAGCGAAGGAATGAAGGGATGAGAGCTGTTACAAACCCCAGAGGAGCGAAGGTGAATCCCCACTGTGGTTGATGCAACTTGTACCATGTAGGGAGTTGCCCACCTGCGTGCGGCAAATGTGGAAAAGCGGGTCACAGGATGTCTGATTGCCGAACAAAGGGGGTAGCCACTGGGGCGAATGCTACGAGAGTGATGGGTTGTTTTGGATGTGGAGAAAGAGGACATAAGCAAGTAAATTGCCCGAAGGCAGGAAACAAGCAAGGAGGTAACAATGTTGCTGCCGTGTATCAAGTAGGGACGGTTGATAAACCACAAGGTCCTAACGTGGTTACCGGTACGTTTTTGCTAGACGCTTGTTATGCTAGTATTTTGTTTGATTCTGGTTCCGACAAGAGTTTCGTAGATGTTAAATTTAGTCTTCATATCGATAGAAAACCGGTATTGTTAGCGACTAGTTATAACGTGGAATTAGCCGATGGGAAAATCGTTAGTACGAATTCTATACTGAAAGGGTGTACCTTGAAGTTAGGAAATTACGCTTTTGAAATCGACTTAATGCCTATAGAGCTAGGATCGTTTGATGTGATCATTGGAATGGATTGGCTGATGGCCCATAGTGCCGTGATCGTCTGTGAAGAGAGATTAGTTCAGATCCCGTTGAGGAATAAAGTCTTGACTCTGAAGGGAGACGAATGCACTTCTCGTTTGAAAGTGATTTCTTGTTTGAAAATGATGAAGTATGTAGAAGATGGATGCGATGTGTTCTTGGCACAAGTTTCTAGTGATGGTGATTTAGAGGAGAGGATTGAAGAGGTACCTGTAATCTGCGACTATCCGGAAGTTTTTCCAGACGAGTTGCCGGGTTTACCACCCACCCGTGAGGTCGAGTTTCGAATCGATTTGGTGCTGGGAGCTGCGCCGGTTGCGCGTGCACCCTATCGATTAGCACCATCAGAGTTAAAGGAGTTATCGGATCAACTGAAGGAGTTAATGGATAAAGGATTTATTAGACCGAGCTCATCACCATGGGAGCGCCAGTGTTTTTTGTGAAGAAGAAAGATGGGTCATTTCGGATGTGTATTGACTATAGAGAACTCAACAAGCTGACGGTTAAGAATCGGTATCCATTGCCGAGGATTGATGATTTGTTTGATCAATTACAAGGTTCCTGTGTATACTCAAAGATCGACTTGAGGTCAGGGTATCATCAACTGCGTGTGAGAGAGGAGGATATTCCTATAACTGCCTTTCGTACGCGGTATGGACACTTCGAATTTCGAGTGATGCCGTTTGGGTTGACAAACGCGCCTGCGGTATTCATGGACCTTATGAATCGAGTATGCAAGCCGTATCTAGATAAGTTTGTCATTGTTTTTATTGATGATATTCTTATTTACTCTAAGAGTAAGGAAGAGCACGAGAAGCACCTGAGAAAGATATTGGATCTGCTAAAGAAAGAGAAGCTGTATGCGAAGTTCTCGAAGTGTGAGTTTTGGTTAGAGTCTGTGCAATTCCTTGGTCATGTAATAGATAGCAAAGGAGTTCGCGTGGATACTGCCAAGGTCGAAGCGATCAGGGAATGTTCGGCACCGACAACGGCGACTGAAGTTCGACAATTCCTTGGTTTAGCTGGGTATTATCGGAGATTCATTGAAGGATTTTCGTTGATTGCGAAGCCATTGACAAAGCTTACCGAGAAGAATAGGGTGTATGAATGGGGAGATGAGGAAGAATTCGCTTTCAAAACGCTCAAGGACAAGTTATGTTCCGCGCCGATATTGTCGTTACCTGAAGGAACCGAAGATTTTGTAGTGTACTGTGACGCATCTGGTAAGGGTTATGGAGCTGTGTTGATGCAGCGCGAGAAGGTGATTGCTTACGCGTCGAGACAACTGAGGAAGAATGAGGAGAACTACACGACGCACGATTTGGAATTAGGAGCTGTAGTTTTTGCGTTGAAATTGTGGAGATATTATTTGTATGGGACGAAGTGTGTTGTATTCACCGACCACAAGAGTTTGCAGCACATTTTAGATCAAAAGGAGTTGAACATGCGACAGAGACGATGGGTAGAATTACTGAGTGACTATGACTGTGAAATTGGCTACCATCCTGGTAAGGCGAATGTTGAAGCGGATGCACTTAGTAGGAAGGATCGAGAAAAACCTTTGAGAGTCAGAGCTTTAGTGATGACTGAGAGTGTTGATTTAACCGAAACAATACTGAAGGCTCACGAGAGGGGATTAATGAAAGAGAATGTTGATGCTGAGAACTTGGGAAGAATGTTGAAACCTCTTTTTGTGGTTAGGTCAGACGGACTGAGATATTTCGAGAATCGGATTTGGTTACCGTTGTGTCCATCCGAGGAAGGAAAGCCTGGAGTACGAGATTTGGTTATGAACGAGTCTCATAAGTCGAAGTACTCGATACATCCTGGATCGGATAAAATGTATCATGATCTGAAGAAAGTCTATTGGTGGCCGAATATGAAGGCGGATATTGCTCGTTACGTTAGTAAGTGTTTGGCTTGTGCGAAGGTTAAAGCCGAACATAAGAAGCCGTCTGGGTTGTTGGTACAACCAGAGATCCCAGAATGGAAATGGGAGAAAATCGCTATGGATTTCGTGACGAGTTTACCCAGAACTCCTAGTGGATGTGATATGATTTGGGTAATAGTGGATAGATTGACGAAATCTGCTCATTTCATACCTATGAAGAAGACGGACAGTATGGAAAAGCTGGCCAGTGTGTACGTGAAGGAGATCGTTTGCAGACATGGAGTACCCTTATCGATCATTTCGGATCGCGATAGTAGGTTTACTTCGGAATTTTGGAAATCGCTTTAACGTGCGATGGGCACTGAATTGAATTTAAGCACGGCTTATCACCCGGAGACTGACGGCCAGAGTGAACGCACTATTCAGACGATGGAGGACATGCTCCGAGCATGCGTGATTGATTTTGGAGGAAGTTGGGAACGCCACTTGCCTTTAGTAGAGTTTTCGTATAATAATAGTTATCATGCGAGCATCAAGGCTGCACCATTCGAAGCGTTGTATGGAAGAAAGTGTAGATCACCTGTGTGTTGGAGTGAAGTAGGAGAAAGTCAATTGACTGGACCCGAAATGGTTTTGGAGACGACAGAGAAGATCGTGCAAATCAAGAACCGACTACTTGCTGCGAGAAGCCGACAGAAGAGTTATGCCGATAACAGAAGAAAACCGTTGGAATTTGAGGTCGGAGATATGGTTATGCTTAAGGTTTCGCCGTGGAAGGGTGTAATTCGTTTTGGGAAGAAAGGAAAGTTGAGTCCGAGGTACATTGGACCATTTAAGATCGTTAAACGAATTGGACCAGTAGCGTATAAGTTAGAGTTGCCGAGCGAGCTTAGTGCTATTCACGACACGTTTCACGTATCGAACTTGAAGAAGAGTTTGGCGGATAAGGAATTGGTGATTCCTTTGGACGAGATTCAACTGGACGACAAAATGCATTTTGTGGAAGAACCCATGGAAATTATGGACCGAGAGGTCAAGAGGCAGAAGCGTAGTAGAATTCCCATTGTGAAGGTTCGATGGAATTCTAGGCGTGGACCGGAATACACTTGGGAACGTGAGGACTTTTTCAAGGAAAGGTATCCTCATCTGTTCCAGTGGCACGAAATGTGAGTATAAGAAGAGGCGAGCGCCGGGACGTCGCTCTCTTTAAGGAGGGGTGGATGTGATACCCTAAAACCGAGGTCACTTACGTCACTTTAAATTACGCTTATTTTTTAAATTTTTAATAAATTTTATTCGCTATATATTTTATTATTTTGGTTGAAACCGATGTTCGAGGTTATAATTTTGACGATTGACGATTTAAGAAGGACGATGACGAATACGAACCCGATGGATGCCCAAATTTCTATAATTATTGTCGTTTTATCGATATCGTAATTTTTCAAGAATTTTACTTTTGGTTCGTGTTAAGTCGGTGAGTTTTATCGCTTTCCGGGTACATTTAAAGTGTCCTAAAAGTATTTTGGAGTGTTTGGGATGATTCCCGACTCTCGTAAAATTTTCTAAAATGACTAGTGAGTCAATCCCGTAAACTTATAGGGTCGTTTTTGTTTAAGGACGAAAGAAAGCCTAAATTGCACCAAGGTCCCTCCCATTGCACAAAATGGAAATAATCACACACACACTTCACATTTCATTTCAAAAAAAAAACCCACCCTTCCTTTTTGCTCTCTCTAGGCCGACGGCCAAACACCAAACCACCACCACCACTTCAATTTTTCTTGGTTTTTGATTAATTCCAATTAAAGACCACTTCCTAAAACCCTTTTGTAAGTGTTAATCCATGGTTAGTTCCAACATGCATTAACATGAATTTTTCCAAAAATTAAAGATTTTTCAAAAGTTTGTTTGGATGTTAATTAGCCATTTGCATGTTTAATTCATGGTAGAATGATGTTAAATCACCAAACAAATCAATCAAAATCAATTTGGTTGATGGGTTTTGACCACCCAAACCCCACGGCACAAAGGGGGTGTTTGGGGGATCATAGTGGTTGTTGTTTTGATGTTAGATTATGTGTTTAATCCTATTTTACATGTTTTTGGATGGGTAAATCCATTTGCATGTTTATTTTTTTGATTGGGTTTTATGAGGATATTGATTAATAGGGGTTTAGGACTGATTCTGATGTTTGAATATGCTTAGTAGTACTTAGAATGATGTCTAGTGTTGGTAAATGAGTTTGAAAACGAGCGTTGGTATGATTTTGGTATAGTTGATTTTAGGCAGAAAGTTTGAGGTGTTTTCGTAAAAATTAATTTGAAAACAGGTCTTGTGATTAGGATAGAGTTGTAGAGTATCTTCTTAGCTTCGATTTGGTATAAGATAGAGCTTACGACTCCTAACGAGTCAAAAGTTATGACGTTTTGAAATTCGTGTACCGGGAGATGAAAACCGTCATAATCCGAAATTATGCTTGGTTTTAGGTCAAATCCCGGGGACTATAGGTTTAGTTTGGTAAATGGTCAAGGGTTTATTTTTGGTCTCAAACCTGCATATTTGAGTCAATTATAAGACTTAGGTGTCAAATGGGTCAATGGAGTATTTTAAACGGGTCAAATGAGTCCGACTTGGTCAAAGTACAATTTCAGTCCGAAAAACGTAGTTTTGGAAAAGTGTTGAGTAACGGGTCGTAAAAGCGAAAATTTTTAATGGGATTAAATATGTGTTTTCTACAGGACTTAAGGTATTTTTGAGAATTTTCTTAATTTTTTTAAAAAGGTTTAATTCTAGTAAAACAGTCCGTACTTTTGGTAAGTATCGGCGAAAATGTGTAAAAATGGATAACGTTAATAATATGGACAAATGGTATAAAACGAGTAACACTTGATTGTTTTGTTTTGGCGTGAGTTGTAATTATCACAAGTGACTAATATGTATGTATTATATACAGTACCATAAGGTTTATAAATGAGATTACTCATTACGCGTTATTGGTTTGATAGGTGTTGATTTACCCGGGCATCCTCATCGTCGTCAGTGACCGTCACTCGAACTATCGACTACTTGTTATATAAGGTGTGAATTTATAGCCTCGCTTATTATTATTTCAAACTGTTTTACCCGCGAGGGAAATGCATGCTAGTTTTCAAAATGAACATATGTCATGAATGATTGTTGGACCCGAATGCTGCCTTTGAAATTGTGTTGAGTACCTAGTTGCAAAAGGCCCTAATTTCATGAACTATTAACTATTGTTTAGTCCTAGCGTGGATTAGAAATAGCCGCTTATACAAAGTGATAGTACTATGGGGTTGACTACCCTATCCGAGACGGGGGCTAGTACGTTGATACCCCCTGCGGACGGATAATTTGTGATAAGAGATAAGGTATAATTGCAGCTGATGCCTTAGTAGGGGCACTGGTTTCATCTGAATCACGCCGGTAATTATTACGCGGGTGATTGAGTTAACGGTTTAGAGTCATGAGCTTAAACACAATTGTCTGAACCTTGAATATAGATTGTTTGATCGACAAGTCTATGAATGATCGTGAATGGTTTTTACTACACGTATGTTCAAAATGAATTGTAAAACCTATGAATTCCACTCAACATTTTCGTTGACCAAATTTAGCATGTGTTTCAGGTAACCGCTGAAGTGTAGCATGGAGCATGCCTTGGATGGAAGTTGTGTGTATGGCTTGGAGTCTACTTGTTTTTCCGCCCAGTATTACTTAAACATTTTTAACTTTGATGTCATGTTGTTGTGAAAACAGTAATTTTTGGGGTTGAGATTCATGGGACCGAAACGCAAAACTCTGTTGTATCATTTGGGGTTGGAAAACCGTAGACATGTAACTTTTTAACAATTTTTAATTTAAGATTAAATTTGACGTATCTTTGGAGTCGTTCGATATATCTTGTGTGCGATGATAACTGCCTAGCACCCAAATGTTGTAGTTCCGCTGCGCATAGCATTTAGTGGGGTGTTAGACCATGCATCATCCCTCCTTCTTTTCGGCTGAGTGCATTCCCTAGCCATATGACCTTGTCCTCGACAATTGTAGCAAGTCACAACCTTTTTAGGACCAATGGGACTTCCATTTCCACTAGCTTGAGAATTCACAGCTTGATTGTTCACAGTCCTTGTAGGAGGTCCATATGAATTTTTCCTTCCCTGAATAGGTTGCACTGTTACTTGACCATCTTGAACAGTAGCTTGTTGTCGAGGATTTGAAGAGGTGCGGAGCTGATTGTTTGTTAGTGGAAATCCTCTATTTGCAACAAGTTTTGACAAATAGGTTGTGAGATGGTTTAGAACATCAGCTGGCGTATCATTTGGAGTAAATACCGGTGCTTGGATTGGTGGAAGTTCATTAGAGTAGAAAGCTTGTGCTGGTTGTGCTTCTATTGGAAAATATCCTTGCTGAGGAGTATAGCCCAATGGAGAAGTGTTGGCTTGTGATGGTGATGTCTGATATTGTGGTTGCTGTGGAAAAGATTGTTGATGAACACTTTGTTGATATTCTTGTTGTGGCATCATTGGTGGTTGATAAGATGGTTGCTGATAGATGTGTGGTGGTGGCTGCTGCAAGTATGATGGTTGTTGATAAGTATAAGCCATGTTTTGTTGAGAAGCATACATTGCAAGTGGATCATGAACTTGAGGTATAGACAACCGAGCCTCGATCACATGGCATTCGTGTTGTTGAAGAAAAGCTTGAAGTTGATCCACATTGGTGTTATGCAAGTCCTTAGCCAATTTAACATCCGTCGCGTATTTTTTCCATTCTGAAGGAAGAGTGTTCAAATACTTGGTGTTCATTTGAAAGGTAGGAATTGTCATGCCATAGATATTGAGCTCATTCAACAATAGGGTAAATCTCAGATAGTAATCATTGAGAGTCTCCCCTGGTAGATAGGAAAACTTATCAAAAGTATCATAAAGCTTACACTCTCGTTCTTGTTTAGTTAACGAGGTGCCTTGCATTAGAACCCGAATTCTATCCCATAACTCTTTGGCAACTTTGTGTTTGCTGACGAGTTTGTAGACATCTGGAGGAAGGGCTTGGAGAATGATGTTTGTAGCATACTTATCACATTTATCTTGAATCTTCATATCTCCAGTCAACTCACCCGTTGTGCGAGGACGAGTAGTCGTAGCTTCCATCACTGTACCATAATCTAATGGTCCATTGAGCACAGATGCCCAAATTAGATGTCCATTCTCCTTGTTCAACATATAAAGTTCCATTCGGGAAGCCCATTCCTCATACATAGTCTTCACCAACATTGGTGGACGATTATCCGTACCCGAGAGGATGGACTTATCCGTAAGAGATGTGTACTCCATTTCAATAAGTTAAGATTTACAAACGTTGATCGATCAATGAAAGAAAGTAGATGTGTTTGTTGTTGTGAGTTGAAGTCGAGAAACAATGTTAAAATCCCCTAAAGTATGTTCTCAATAAACCAAAAATTCCAAGTCAAAATTACACACGATTCGAAATTTTTTTAAGGAATAATTTTTGTTATCGGAATGTTGATCGGAATAGTGATCGGAATATCAGTCGGAATAGTGATCGGAATATTAGTCGGAATCTCTCAAATCGGAATAAACCCTAATCGGAATAACCTTGATCGGAATGTACCTAGTCGGAATACCAATCGGAATGTACCTAATCGGAATGCCTAATCGGAATACCTAATCGGAATACCTTGATCAGAATACCAAATCTGAATACCAATCGGAATGTACCTAATCGGAATGCCTAATCGGAATACCTAATGGGAATACCTGATCGGAATGTACCCAAAATCGGAATCCCTAAACCCTATTCCGATTACACTGATCGGAATGTCCTATAAACCCTTTTCCGATGACCTGATCGGAATAATTCCCACTTTTCTCGGACAAAACTCAACCAATTCGTGATTTTAAGCCAAAAAATGATCAAAACCCCCAAAAATTTTGTGTTTTTAGCCAAAGTAACTATACCAAATCCCTACCACAACTATGTAGAAGATTTGTATCAAGAAAAAACCATCAAAAACACAAAAAAGATTTTTGGACGTGTGAAAATGGATCAAAAATGGCGTATGAATCAAGAACACAAACACATGAACAATACAATCATCCCATGGCTCTTGATACCATTTGTAGGATATGTAAATCTTGCTTATGTTTTAGAGAGAGAAAGAGATAGAGAGATGGTGAGAACACACACACTTAGAGAGAGAAAGTGAAAGAAAAACACTTTTCTACTATGTGTAAAAATAAAGAACACACCACCCTCTCCATCAAAGGAGAGGGTTTATATACCCAAGCCCTTGTCATGGGCTTGGGCTTACATTTGGGCCGGCCTACACATGTTGTAGGCTAGGCTTGTTCTTGTTTGTAAAATAAAGAAAGTTAACTAAACTACGAGCTATTACATGGACTATCGTTGGAGTGACTGATCCTTCTTAATACGTAAAACGTATTTCCAACATTGACCTTGTTCCATTTTTTGTTGATTTTGTTGAACACGTTGAACGTTTCCTTCCATTTTATTAGCATGAGTTTTCAATTCATTAGCAAGTTCGTTTTTAAGCTCGTTTTTCAACTCGGATCTTAAGCTAATCATCTCACGTTGCATGTTATCAAACTTAGCATCGTTTGCTTTTGAATAATCCAAAAATCTCCATTAATATTTTTAGTGTGAGCATTTTGAAAACCTTGTGTAGTGTTTTAAAAATCACGGTTTTGGTTTTGATTTTGAACTTGCCCATTCTTACTTTGGTAATCCCTTTGTTGTAGTTACGTGAATTTCCTTGATAACCACCATTTTGATTGTTGTTTCGATAGTTGTTAGCATTTTGATTTTGGGGAGCTTGATTTGGGCGGGAACCTTGGCCGTTTTGGTTGTAAGTTCCCGTTGCTACGTAAGCACTCGAAGTGTTACCATCGGCGGTAATGCACTCGGAAAGATCATGAGCTCCACCACAAGATAAACAACTCTTTTCAACCGCTTTAACCGATGCGGAATTCAAAGCATCTTGTGCTTTCCAATGTGTCATAAGCGTCGAAAATCTATCGAAAAATCGATTTTCCTCATTAGCTTCATCATGTAAGGCATTCATGTTATGAGTACGATGACGATGAACCCATATTGGCAACACTCGGTGTGTTACGAGGGTTATAAACCTTAGATCTATTCTCAATAATCTTTAAAGCCTCATCGGTCGTTTTGCACAAAAAAATACCACCCGCGGCGGCATTCAAATAAACTCGTTCATGATCATTAAGCCCATTGTAAAAACTATCAATTTGATGCAGTTCCAAAAAATCATGGCGTGGACATTCATGTAACATTTATTTAAATCGTTCCTATGCCATTGAAAAACTTTCTTTATTACGTTGTGTAAACCTTGAAATCTCATTTTTCAAATGTGTTGTTTCATGTCAAAATCGAATTTTGCGGTTCTTTCTCGAGCTAAATTTTACGGGTCCATCCAAGGAGTATGGAAACAACATCATCTGAATGGCGTCATGTGGAACATCCTTAAACTTTCTTGTTGCGGTGAGACGATTGAAATTCCGTATGTTTCTCATGACCTCGAAACTTGTTTGCTTATAACATCGACATTAAACCCGTCTTAATCTCTAAATTCTCCGCAAGGATGGCGGGAATCACAATAGCTTCTCCAAAACCCTCGGTGGGTGCTTGAAGCAACTCCATTATAGTACGATTAGCCATGGTGACTATTGGTTCTACAACGGGTTTGAAAATTGGAGTTTCTTCTTCAATCAAATTTCCTTGGTTTTGACGACATTTGCGAGCTTGTTTTGCTTGATTACGAGTGAGCATAAACTTGACGTAGAATGTGGAGGTGAGCAAAGAAGATTATTTTGGGTGTTTTGTGGATTTTCATTTTTTTTGTGTTTTTTGTTGTTTTTTATTTTTTTGGATTTTGTGTGTATTCGTAGACAACAATCTACCAAATCTCTCCTCGAATCGAACTCTTGATTAAAGAAGCCTCAAAAGAATGAAAATGATCACGTGGAGTGAACGCCTTCGATTGACTTTAGAACTTTGGTGAAAACCAAATTGTTCAAGAGGGTTTAAACACAAAGAAACCAAGCAAATATATATGATACGTAATAATACTTTGGGCGGCAAAACCTCGATTAGCCTTCAATCTCAAAATACTCACAAGCAAGCGGAGAAGCTAGGAGGCGCGAAGCACTTGAGAGCCTTTTCCTTTAGGGTGTATTTTATAACACCCGCCTTATACCCACCTTATAGTTTATGTTTTTCAAAATCGAGCTTCACGAAAGTATTTATCTATTTTGCCTTTTTCTTGTTGTTTGAGATTCGAATACAATAATTAGGAGATCAAATCCCAATTAAGGTTGTGTTTTCACACTTTTGGAGATATTTTGAATTTGTTGTGATACTTATACAATATAGTAATAATATTTCACAAGAAAAACGAAAAAAACCGATAATACGTATTAGTAGAGTTCTACTAATACAAATACTATTTATGGTTAGATATTAAAAACAAATTGAATAAATTAATCACTACACACCTCCCCGGCAGCGGCGCCAAAATGATTGTGGTAAAATACGACCTTTTAGGAAAAAGGCGTAAAAGCGGTAAGTATTAAGTGATGATTTAGGAAAATCAAGCACTAATGACCCAAATGAAGTTCAAAGTTCGTTTTCCAAGGAGGTATATGTGTGTGAAATACTTGTTAAATGTTTAAGATTAATATTGAGAAAGAGAACGACGGATACGTTAAAATTATGCTACGACGACAAAACGAAAAACCGTAAAAAGTGACAAAATAAAAATTTATTCTAAAAATTCCCAAAAAATTACCAAAAATCAATAAAATAAACTAAGAGTTTACAAATGATCAAAACCTTTTCAAACCTTTTAATTAATTAAATATTAATTTAAATGCTAATTAAAGCCCTAAAAATCTAACTAATTAATAAAAAGCCCAAATAAAGATTTTTCACTTTGTAAACCTATAAAATGACTTAATAAGACTAAAAACTATTTTTATGAAGTTTTAAACTAATGAAAACTATTTTTAAATGATTAAAAACTATTAAAATATTAAAATAATTCTAAAAATAACAAAATGATCAGAAAAATAATCAAAGAGTTTTAAAAATCATGACTTAATGTATTTGACCTAAGAAAAATGTAAAAGTTCCAAAGATATTAAAAATGAAATTTAATAATAAAATAATATTAAAATAATATTAAAAATCCAAAAATTATAAAATTTCTAAAAACTTGCAAAGTAGTTTATTTTAACCTAATAAATAGAAAATGAAAGTAAAGTTACCAAAATACACCTATTGGGCCCCCAAATGGGCCAAAAACAAAAACAGTCCAAGTTAATGGGCTTTTTGGCCCAAAAAGTTCAAACTTAACCAAATAAGCTGAAAATCACCAGTCTAGCTTAAAATTTAGTTCTAAACACAAAACTCTGAAGGCCCAAAAGCTTAATGTTAGCTTATCATAGCTTAATGGTATAACAGCTTATTCTTAATGGGCTTTTTGGCCCATTAAGCTATAAGCCAATGCCATAAGCTCTAATTTGACACACAACCTTATTTTGAGATGCCTAAGATATCTGTGAAATGAAATTTTCAAAAAGGTCACTCAATAAGCCAGAAATAAGCCAAGTAAAAATTTACTAAAAGATAAAACAGTCGACTTAGAGTTCTAGACCACCTCAGACCTTGATTCAACTTGCAAAAGACTCTAAATGACTTAAATAAGCCAAACCAATCAAGAAAATTTCAATAAGCACAGCCAAATAAGCAGAATAAGCTGATAAACACTTATGTAAAAGTCAATGGAGTTGGTTTTCTAGTCAAACCTAAAAGTCAACCACCTAAATGCTCCAGAATGAACAAATGAGTCAAATAAAAAAATTATAGTTGGGTGCAGGTTAAAATAAGCTAGAACATCTTATTGATAAGCAAAACCAAAGATAACACTAGCAGTGGCTAGCAGCAGGGGAAAGGAGTTCCCACTACTTTGACTATTTGACTATGGATTATTGAGAGATTTACTTGGATTCAATAGATAACAAGGGTACCCTTACAACCAGTGAGTTGTAAGGAGTCATAAACAAGAAAGAAACCTCAAATTGATCTAGCCAAATGAGATAGAATAAGCAAACAGTCACCAGATGCCACACAGACTTGCAAATAAGCAGATTATGAACAAATAAGCAGTTCAAGCATGAATAAGCCAACCAAAATGAACCATATGCATACACAAGCTATAATAAACTCCAATAAGCACAAATAAAGTTTTTTAAAACACTTATTCAAAGATTTGATTAGGTTTCAAGCTCAAACAGGTTACTGATGAACAAAAGTGATACCCAAAACCCTTTTGCTGATCTAAATGACCACAAATCCAATTTCAACACATTAAATCCCTTAACCTGGTTGTATTAACTAAGATTTAGCACTTGTTAACCCTAGTCTACCCTTATATCTAGGTGTCCCCAAAATTTTAGTCAAATTCAACAAGTAAAACAGATTTTATGGCCTCTTGATGGATTTACGTGATTAGAACCTCAAAACTTGCAGATAAACTACCAAATACCACATACAAGCATGAACAAACACAAAGCACAAACTAATAACTACTCAAATCAACCCAAACTCAGATTATGTAGTTAACCCAAACACCCCTTAATAAACTGATTTAGCAATTTTTCAAAGGATATGTGTGATTCAACCTACAAACCAGGCTCAAATCAATTCAATAACAACAAACAACCTTCAAATTACAAGATCCAACCACAAAATCACAGATTCACAATAAAATACTCATAATCATCAAAAATCATGAAATATTCAGAAAAGTACAAAGAGTTTAGAGATGTGCACCTCCAAACCATACATCTATGCTTTGGGATGTGTGAGCTTAGGTGCTAGCTAAACAAGCACCAACTTCCTTGTACCTACTAAGATCAACAAACACAAAGATGAACAAAATAAAGGATTATAACTGATTTTTGAAAAACAATGATTTTAAACCATAAAACCTTTCCTCAAAAACCAACAAACAGATTAATGGAACTCAGATTTTAGTTTATCAAACACCAAACTTTTATAAAAACAAAAAGTAATTACAATTTTCAGAAAATACCAACTTTTATTTCATAAAAAGGAATTACAAAGATTTAAGCTAAAATCTGGAACAAAGGGCTACTCACAGGTTAAGGATCATTTTATAGACTAACATAGATGATTCTAGATGCAAAGATACATGAGAAACCCTAGCTATGAAATCTCATATATGCCCTTGAGTGCTTGATGGAGTTTGATGTTTGTGAGCTGTCCAAATGAATCCTATGCGTTCATTTTTGCTTTGGGGCCAAGTAAGGAGTGTGGGACGTTGATCATGCCACGTAGCTTTGCTTGGAGAGCAGGGTGTCACATGATTGGTGGACGGGTGAATGGGGGTGGGGTCCTTGGTGAGTGGGATTGTGAGTTCAAGCGTGGAATGAGTTCATGTGAGTCTTAATCAAGCGTGGGTGTGGGTTATTTTGATTTACCCTTTGTTTAAGTAGAAGGTAAAACTGGGTTCTTGGGGTGAATAGTAACTCCTTTTGATCCGAAATCACTAGAAGGTAAAGTTGTTTGGCACATTTTAGGTTTGAGTGTTTGGTTTGTACAACATTAGTCCTTAGTCTTTGGCAAAGTTTGTAAACTAAGAATTCCATCCTTGTAACTTGGATTCCTTTGTTGAATAAGTTTCGTTCTTCTTGTTTTGGCCACGAAAACTTTATAGAAAAGGATTCATGGCTTATACAACTTTGGTGTAATTACACAAATGGCCTTTTTGATGTTTAATCCATTTAAAAATGACTAAATGTATAATTTTCTTGAACTTCAAGGGTCTTCATTGGATGTTTGACTTCATGAGGGACCTTTATTGACAATTTAGATTTTTTTAGGGACTAAACTTGCCAATTCTTCAAAGATGAAGGACCTTTTTGTCATTTTGACAAACTTATGGACCAAACTTATAATTATGAATATACAAGGGTATTAAGTGTCATTTCATCATAAATGAGGGATCATTCTTGTACATCTTCAATTCTTCAGGGGTTTTTCTTTGATAAATCAAAAACTAGGGCCCGGTTCATTGTGCGGCTTCGTTTCTGGTGTTCGTTTTTCCTTGTTTCTTGTGATCTTTTGTCTTTTTCACGATATCCATACCTAAAATACACAAGTAAACAAACACAAGCATATATATGGTATTTTTATGACATTTTATGCATTTAAAGCTCGAAAAGAACGATGAGATCATGTATAAATGTCATATCATCAACCTTTCTTAGATTTTACTTTCAATAATCTAGCTTATTATTTTGGGATTAGTTTTTCATAACTTTTTACAAATAATTTAAGATTTATATAAAAGTTTGGAATAAGTTATCTTATTTCAAGCTTATTGTGGGCTTATTTTCATATATCTAGCTTATTGTGGGCTTATTTTCCTAGATCTAGCTTATTATGGTTGAATTTATTTAATTAGCTTTTAATCTTTTTAAATCACATAAGTTCTAAGCTTAGGCTTACAACTTATTAATAAGCTAGCTTCTAATTAGTACTTTTATAAGTTTTAGTTTACATCTTTAATTAATTGCAAGTAGTTAATTAATATAGCTTAAATTTATTTTTCATTTTTAATTCACTTTTTAATTTTATAGATCTACTAGTTTTTAGCTTTGTTTTAAAGAATATTATTAAAATCTAAAAAATTAGTTTAGATCTATTAGGTTTTTAAACAAATTAAGTAGATCTATAATTTTTAGCTTTAAAATTAAAAGTACTTTTTTTTAATCTTAAAAATAGTCTAGATCTATTAGTAATCAATATAATCATATATTAAATAGTTGCTTATTATTCTAATTTCTTGTGTTATTGTGATCTCGGCGTATCGATTTATCACTTTCGAAGAGAAGCTTATGGTTTTGATAGATTTGGTTGGTAGATGAATTATTTAGAGCGTTTGGTTGGTGATAGTTGTAATAGTTATGCGGTTTGATATTGATTTGGTTAGCGGTGTACTTTACGGGCCGTATTTTGTTGATTTGGTAGGCCGGTTGCTTTACGGGTCATGTTTGTTGATTATGTTGATGTTGTTTTTTAGAGCATTTACTACAGACTATGGGTACTATAGTTCTTCTCTTTTTAATTATCTAGCGTAATCGTTTTAGTTTAAATAATTAGATTAATTTAGTTTTAATTGTTTTCAAAAATTATCTTTTTTATTAAAATCGTTTTTAATTAGTAAAAGTTATTTTTGTTTTTAAAATTGATTTGAAAAATAGTTTTCATTTAGATAAGCTTATTTTGAGTATAAAGTTTACACCTTTTGTGATTATTAAGCTTATTAGTACATAAAGCTTTATGCTTTATTATCTAAAAAGATTAATAACCTAAAAAGGTTAAAGCTTTAAGATTGAATCTTAAGTTTATCTTTTTGATTAAATTTTATCATTTTTGCTTGTTGTTACGTGCTTGCATTTAGCTTAATTTTGCAGTTAGATTAATTAATATTTTTTATTTTAATATGATTTTGTCGCATCTTAGATTTAATTAGTTTAATTTATATTTTAAATTATAGTATAATTTTATTGCATTTTAGAATAATTTTATGTGAACTACTTGCGCTTTTATTTTTATATATTCCTTAGCCTAAAATTATATTCCCATTTTTTTAAGTTTAATTAGACATAGATTCCAAACAAGTATTATTAACCAAGAACAATTAATCTCTATGATAAAATTGGATTTCAATTCGAGTCGATTTGAGGAACGAAAAATACATTAAATAACTTGCTAAAATCGGTTATTAAAATACGACTGCTGCAAGTTCCAAGTCATGCGTAGGGTAGTTCTCCTCATAAGGCTTAAGCTGCCGTGAAGCGTACGCAATCACTTTCCCATGTTGCATGAGAACACAGCCAAGTCCCTTCCCTGAAGCATCATTGTAGACTTGAAATCCACATATACCAGATGGGAGAGTAAGAATCGGTGCAGACACTAGCTTCTGCTTTAGGTCTTCAAAGCTCTTCTCTCTTTCTTTAGTACAGACGAATTTCTCTTCTTTCTGCATCAGTTTGGTCAATGTCAGTGCTAAACGGGAAAAGTTCTCTACAAAACTACAGTAGTAACCAGCTAAGCCTAGGAAACTACAAACTTCAGTCGCTGATGTCGGTCTTGGCCACTTGTTAATAGCCTCAACCTTTGTTGTGTCCATGGTTATTCCTTCTGTTGATACAATGTGGCCTAGGAACGCCACTTTGTCTAACCAGAACTCACACTTGGAGAATTTAGCATACAACTGCTTCTGGCGAAGTATCTGTAGTACAGTACGAAGATGGTCTTCGTGTTCCTCCTTTGACTTAGAGAAAATCAGAATGTCGTCAATGAAGACAATGACAAACTTGTCCAGGAACTCATTTAAGATACGATTCATTAGATCTATGAAAACAGCTAAAGCATTGGTAAGACCAAATGGCATGACTACAAATTCGTAGTGCCCATAACGTGTACGGAGAGCAGTCTTGTCGATGTCATCCTCTTTAACCCGTAACTGATGATAGCCCGACCGTAGATAATTCTTGGAGAAATGTTTGGCCCCTTGGAGTTGTTCAAACAAGTCTTCAATGCGTGGCAACGGATATCTATTCCTGATGGTGATCTTGTTAAGCTTACGATAATCTATGCACAGACGCATACTACCGTCCTTCTTCTTTACGAACAAAACAGGTGCGCCCCATGGAGAAGCACTAGGTCGAATTAAACCGCGTTCCAACAATTCCTACAGTTGTTCCTTTAACTCCTTCAGCTCTATGAGAGCCCATGCGATAAGGAGCCTTAGAAATTGGTTCAGCTCCTGGGATGAGCTCAATATTAAACTCCACTTCACGAGCAGGTGGTATGCCCGGAAGTTCTTCTGGAAACACGTCTAGGAATTCTGACACGATCGGCTGATACTGGATAGATGGAGATTCATCCTCCAAATCATGAACAGTAGCAAGATAGCCCTCACAACCATGTGACAGTAGTGCACGTGCTTGTAAGGTTGAAAATATTTGTATAGACCTTCCGGGTACGAAACCGTTGTGAATGTACTCTGGTGCATTAACATCACCGAAGATGACCCGATATGAATGGCAGTCAATGGTGGCGTGATTCTTGGATAGCCAGTCCATGCCCCATATCATGTCAAAACCGCACATATCCAATGGAAGTGCGTCAACTGGACGAATCTTGTCGTCAAACTCTGGGGGAAGGCTCTTGTACCCATGGGTTATATGTATAGAGTCTCTTAAATGTGTGGAAATGTTTAATACATTCTCTAATGGCATATGGGATATCCTAACATTCTTGGCATAATCAATAGAAATGACCAAATGAGTAGCACCCGTATCAAATAAAACACATGTAGCTTGACCATACATATACAACCAGTGATGGTACCTGTAGATTTGTTGGTCGGATCTCGAGAAGTCGTGTACACCCGCCCAGTAGTAGGAGGTGGCTTGGAGTCGGCATGTCTAGATGTGCGCTCTATCTCACCCTTGCGGCAGTCCTTCATGCGATGACCAGTGAGGCCACACTTAAGCAAGCATCGCTATCGTGGCGGCATGGCCCTGGGTGCCTATGGTTGAAGGTAGTGCAGAGAGGGTGAGTATACTTTCCAACAGGTGCCCTTGCTGGCTGGGAGCCTGTTCAGGAAAAGTACACATGAGACATGGTTTATGCGTACAAAAGGACAATGCATAAAATCGTAAGATATTATACCAGTGATAGCTTTACGGTTAGGCTGTAAACCTCTGCGGTCCTGCTCCCTTCCGTTACCATGATTCCTGTTAGAAGATGCTAAAGTGTCAGAATTATGAATCATAAACTTGTAACATAAGAAATGAGTAAGTTTATGGACCTGCTGCTGTTGGAGTTTCCAGTGTTGTTATGGTAATTATCATTACCGCCACGCCTATCCGTAGGAGAACGTTCTTGGGTCTGACCGTTACCCTTGGGCTGAGTACGCTTTTGGTGAGTAGCCGGTTGAGACCGGTCCCAAGTCTTCTGCCTGAAAGATGCAGTTTATAAAGAAAGATAAATATTTGGATAGTACTGAATGATTTGAAATGATCACCGCTGAGTGACGAAAATATACCTCTTCTCGGGTCTCTTTGCTTCACCGAGTTCCTCTCTCTCTTGCAGCATCTCCAGCTTACGTGCTGCATCGGCTACTTGTGCCACCGTGGTGAAGGTAGCACACACCAAGTTATTGGCGACCGATGTACGAAGAGCCCAACGAAAGTGGTATGCTTGGTCTTCGGTCGTACCTGCTGTTGCGCCAAGAAAACCAGCCAAACGAAGAAAGCGCTGCATGAACTCGTTGTTGTTCTCCCTAGCTCTCTGCCTGATCCCGTGGTACTCCCTCTTCAGCTTGTCTTGCTCAGCCTTGGGGAAGAACTGTCCCATCACCAACACCCTGAACTAAGCCTTAGTCAAGCCAGCCACCAAATTGTCACCTCCCTCAGACTGCTTCAATGCCTTCCACCATCCTAGCACATCACCTTTGAACTTGTAACAGGCCAACCTTGCCTTGAAGACAGGGTTGCAGCCCATTGCATCAAATATCTTCTCGATATGAGCTAACCATCTTTCAGCCTCACTGTGGCTGTCAGTTCTCTCGAAGGATCGAGGTCGTTGCTTGTTGAATCTCTCTAGTCATGTGACCAGTGTTGCTGGAGGAGGAGGAGGAGTATTAGGATGCTGGTGCTAGTGCTGATTGTTGGCAGCTTGCACCTCGGCCCTGATTTCGTTCCTCAGCTAAGGAAGCATGGCATGTATCGCAGCTTGAACTGCTGCATTGAGTTGTTCCTGCTCGAGTGTGAGAACCATCTGACAGTATAAAACAAAATGCATGATTAAACTGATAAAACATAATATACATACATGAAAAAAAAATTTATGCCAATAAATCATGAGAAAACATTTATGCATGAAAACGGTTTATGAATGCATGATGTAGTTTATAAAACTTTTATATGCGCGAGGGTTAACGCCTATGGTCAGTTCACCCAAAACAAAAGACATATCGAGGGGACTCCTATGGGTCGGTCCCAAAGATAAAAGTTTCGATAAAAGCACATGCGACTAAATAGGGTCAGTCCTGTACTAACCATTACTTTCTCATAAACCTCCGACATGATATGAATGCATGAAGTAACAATGAAAATGAATGAAATGCATGAAAACCGATTGTCAGTTCTAGGAAGACCATAATGACTACCCACTAATCACAGGTCATGTTTTGAGAGCCTACAGGTCAAAGCCTTGGCTCTGATACCATAATTGTAACACCCCATTTTGGTAAATGGAATGTCACGCGTGATATGGCGTGTCATCAAAGCATACAAGGTAAATGTCTTAAAAACATTAAATGACCATGAAAGGAAATACCAGAAACAAACATCAGTACCCTAAGAATAAGCTCATCACACACAAACATAAGTATTGTAAAGGAAAAGGACTAAACAATGTCCAAAGAAATAAGTAGCAAAATGTATGATGAAATGCATAAAGTAGAGAAGGCTAGGTAGCTTCCAATCCATATGCACGTACGCTTAAAGTCTACGAGCGCCCTTGAGTACCTGCCGTTTGGGAACATGAAAGGAAAATGGCTGAGCATTACGCTCAGTTCACGAATATACAAGCATAGCATGGAATAACATAAGCATAAAGACTAATCGCAGCGGAAAAGTATAAGTCCTAAGTAACCTAGAATCATGTTCATAAAATTGGTTTTATAGTTTGAAAGGACTTATGTTTCTATGTAAAATCTGTATTAATTAGCCAATAGCCCATATAGGTCACGAGGTTCCACCGTGCATGAATACTTGGAGGGGATACCTCATCATGCAATTAGAGGGGTTGCCTCTAATTAAATAGTTTTGGTAGGAGGGATCAACTCCTAGTGAAGGATGCAAGGCACACATCACATTCACTCTGGTATTACTGGTAATAATATAATGTAATGGCAAAAACTGTAAAGGGACGCCACGAGCAATCACTTCGCCGTGGGGAAGTCATAATACTATGCCTCCAGTGTTATGGTTATGGTACCTCAATAACTAGGTGACACTGGTCATGCATGTATATGGATTAGGCTCTTAACTAACATAAGTAATCAAACACATAACACATATACTGGGAAAACAGTTGTCTGCAAACGGGGAATCCTAATAAGGAAAGAATGTCCATACTGAAGGGACGGGGAATCCGTACCTTATGTCCAGTGAACAGAAAAGACGAAGGAATGGAAGTCCTACTCCGATCTCACTAATGTTACATAAATACGGTACATGTATAAGTACTCTGTTTACTGTGTACGTAACTGATTATATCATGTCTTAGCTTGTTTTATATGTTCTTGTCTTGTTTTACTAAGGTTATGTTGTGTTTATCATGTATTCTATGTATTTTGATTAAGTATCACTTGTATTTCTTGTATTATTATACTTGTTGTGCAATAATAAGTAACTTCTGAAAAATAGCAGGTTTCCTAAAATAAAAAGTTTCCAAAAATAGAAATTTCCAAAAATAGATTAACTTCTTAAAATAGATCAGTTTCTAAAAATAGAAAGTTTCCAAAAATAGTAAGTTTCCTGAATTAGAAAGTTTCTATATTTAGAAATAAGCTGGATTAATAAGCTAATAATATAAGCTTAAGTTTACTAGTAAAATAACATAAGTCATGTGATTATTTGTATAGTTAATTACTAATATCATGTTAATTAAATAAACTATAGGTTATGAGATTTAATTAAATATAAGCTTGATTTAATTAAATTAAGGTGTATAAAATACTTAGATTAAACATGTATTAATATTTTATTAATTATAACCTAAGTCATGTTTATTAATTAATTATATTCCATGTCCTAATAATTAATTAATACTATAGTCTAAATTAAATAAATAAATACTTAGGTTGAAACATGTATTAATATCATAAATAATAATTAACCTAAGTCCATGATTAATTAAATTAATTATTTGTCATGTTATTAATTAATTTAATTTCTTGTTAAATAATATAACTTGTAAAAATCAATACTTGTAAAAGTTTAGTCATGAACTAGACCCGTGACTTTTAATTTAGACTCATGTAAACCGGACCGGAAACCCCATGAACCGGACCAACCAAACACACCCTTAACAGTGGCAAACCGGCTTGGCCGATTGCCACTGCTCTTCTCCCTCTCGGCTAGACGCTGACCACAGCCAAGTTCCCAAGGGTTGTGTGCTGGTGGTTCCCCCTACTGCATCCCGCGTTCCCCCTGCTTGACCAAAACCGCCACCAGCTTGAGCCGGTGGTGGTGGCTGCTGCTGCCGAGACCCCAAACAAACCAAAAGGTACCCCGACTTACGTCGGGGTCCCTTGGTTCCTTCTGCCGACCGAGACCAACCATACCGAGACTCGAAGTCTCGGTTGGTGGTGCGAACTAAAGCAAGCCGAGAGCCATGGGGCTCTCGGTTGGGTTTTGGCCGAACAAAACCAACCCGAAACACCTTTTAATTTTACCCCTATGATTAATCTAACATGTTTTAATACTTGTTTTATTTAATCTCATGTTTCATGTTCTTGATTAAATAAAAGAATTAAAAGAAAAAAAGGATTACGGATTACCGAATACGTGAAACAATTGGAGGTTAATAACACGAACACAATACTTTAATTCAATCAACTAAAATCAAATGATCACCTCCTTGTGGAGCTCCTTAGGCCGGCGGCTATAGAGAGAAAAAGGGGCTAGGGTTTTTGATTTTTATGAAAAAATCTGTAAAGTGAAAAACATGTTTCCCTTTTTGTTATTTTAATACAACAAAACATGGGCTTGGCCCTTTTGTCTTTGGTGTCCGCGGCATGTGGGGCCCACAAGGGAAAATCCGAAGTTTTCTCGTGTCAAATATTTTACGCGTTCGTGTGTTCGTGTTTCTGTGTTATAATATAATTAAATGTTCATGTTATATATAAATACTTGTACGTAATGATATTAATCGTATTATATTAATTAAGTACGTAATTACGTGTTCGTGATTTTTACGTTCATGATTCCATGTTCGTGATTATAATTATTATTGTTAATAGTTATCGTGTACTATCACGCACTTAATACTTATCGTGTAATAATATGTACATAACTTCTATAATTAATAATCATGACATGTGTTCATGCTATAAAAGGAAAGTTTTTATATGTACGTACATTTACTAAGTGTATTGTTCATGGTAAAAGCATGCGGGTTTTTTCACCTTTATCTTTACATCTGTTTTTCATTCTTCAACCCCTTCAATGCTTACCAATACTTCATCACTAACACCTTGTTGTGATTGTTCCGGTACTAGCTTAAGTACTTGGTCGGCATTCTGCTACGTTCACAATCATTCTCCATCTTTCTTAAGGACTACTATTTCTAGCTATGGATTTGTCCTTGGGAAGATTCCTCCAGTTCTGGAAGAATCATTGGACTTGCACCTAATCCTACCACCCTTTTGTCACCGCAACCTTCGTGAAATAAGTGTGTTTTGGGTAAGTACTTGTCACCATGAAAATTCCTTAAAACTCACTAAGGTACTTGTGCTATAAATATCAAATATTTTGTACCTTTTGTGTTTTTTCCATGAAAACGCTCCCCCTTAACATGTGCGTTACACATATTAAGTTGGATTTTCCATTAAGTTCTTTTCTCCTTTAGCCAAATATATGTACAAGTCTCCTTAATCCCATTTTCTCCCCTTATCCAAAATGTTTACCGTTAATATTTTGGATATGAATGGATTAATCGGTCTTGGGTTAAAAATGAAATCATTTTTAAGTCATAGAACATATTAATCCTCCCCCTCAACTTAATGAGGGTTAGTTGTAGTGATTAAGTACGACATGTTTTGAAAGATTTAGAATCTCGTTCGAAATTCTTGAAAAATTATCATACTTTTGCACTACAACATGCCATAAAAGCCTATTAAGCACATATTTACATATTCACAATAAAGAAATATATGAAGTTGACCTGAAAGAATATGATCAACACCTCACATGGATCGTTCTAGCATCCTTTGGTGAACTTCATATGGTCTTCCACCTACGAATCGTTCCAAGCTACTTATCAACCACTGTTCCCGTAATTTATCCTCGATCTTCTTAATCACCAATGCGGCACTCTTATTGAACCATGAATTTCATGTATACTTCACTTCTCGAAGATGTTGTTTGGCATTAAGAACTAGTAGTTTATTATGAACGTATTTGAGAGTTTTGTCACTGAATTTGTGGAGTTTTGAAAGTCACATAAATTGCATGACTTTTTATTTGTTCAGATAAAATATCCCAAGTTCTGGTTCTAAAGTACCCATATATGGTTGTTTGTGATGATGGAAATGAATAAGAGGTGTGGTGTGAGGACGTTGCAAGTTCAGCTTTCTTTGATTACTCTCCACACCAAGTTGTAGATCTTTAACCTAATACTTGATAACGACTTTCCGAGTGAACTGGCGAACTGCTGAGCTTAACGCGATGACGAGTTCAGGAGTTAAGTGACTGACTTTTTCTTGAGTCATAACAAGTAGAAGATCTTCTATATCTTCAAGACGAAGATACTGGAGTTCTCTTTCACTGATAGTGTATTCTTTATCGTCTTCACGTTTGAATCTGATTTCCATTAAGTAAGAATACCTGAATATCTAATCAGTGGTACCTCCCTGAATACTTTTAATTCGACGATCTGAACGTATAATGGCACCGGGTTTAGAACGATTGAATTAGTTGTAAGATAAATTCTTTCTTTCACCCCAATGAGAGATGCCAAGTTCCACGTATGGACTTTATGAGGGAATTACTTCTTGACGCCAGAGCTTAGGGACTTTATCCTCAATCCAAGGTATATCATCCAAACATACTGCCTTACCCATGGTTAATGATGTATCATACTTGTTCGCGCTGCTTCTTAAGTATTTGAAATCATGGCTGACGAAGTATTTAATTGGAATAGACCTGGTTCCAGCGATGACAACAGCGGTTAAAGGATGCATTACTGGAGTTTGATTACCCGAAGTCGTTGAGTTCATTTCCTTCACGAGTTCATTTGTATGATATTCACACTCATTTCTACTGATATTTGTATTGGCAAAAAAGTTTGAATCTTTAACTATCCTTTTGAGAAGAGTTGGATTCATGGTAGACTCTCCATATTTGTGCAGCAGAAATCCCGAGAAGTCAATTGGATTATTGAGGAGTTGAGTAAGATAATCCTTGTCTTTAGCATAGAATGGACGTGTGTTTGTTGCCTGTGTAAGCCAAGGTTGATCCGGTACATTCTCGTCTATATTGACAGTTGATATTTGTGTTTTGTATGGGTTTTATTATTCTCTCGGTATCCTCTCGAATTGATCTCGGTTCTAAGTGGAATGATTTGTTCTTGGTTAAATATAAAAGGTTGGTTTGTTTATCTATTTTAAACTAATAACAATTAATTAAGTGTCGAAGAGTAAACTTAAAGCTTTAAAAGATTAAACTAAAAGACGAGCTTAAAAATAAAAGTTTGAAAAATGTTAAAGATTATACTAGAAAAATAAATGGACATTCAATAAAAACTAACACTTGGAAAGCTTTGTGAAAAATAAGAACTTAATTGGAAACTACTAAAAGAAAGTAAGAACGGAGAATAGCTAAACAACTCAATCGGAATAACCAAAAAATGGGTGTAATCGGAATGTATTCCGATCGAACGATCGGAATGTTGAAAAGTATGGTGATCGGAATAATCAAAAAGCATGCAATCGGAAAATGTTGAAAAGGGGTCCCAATCGGAATACTCGAAAGTGAATCAATCGGAATATAGGAGAAAGGCAACAATCGGAATATGGAAAAGCTACTCACCGTCGGAATGCACTAAACCCTTTTCCAATCTCACGATCGGAAAGAAGGATGTGGCTTGGTCGGAATACAAGGTCGGAAAAGGGAGTTACCTTTTCCAAAAATGGTGCTAATCCGAAACTTTAAGCTAGGGAAATAAGCTATAGAATAAGCCAATCTCCAACAACTCGAATCCACAAATAAGCTGATCAAATAAGCACTAAAAACAACTTTTCTAACTTTTAATAAGCAAACTTATAGATCGAATTAATAAAAAGATGAACTTTTCATAAAAACTTTAAAAATTAAATAAGCAAAATCAACAAATAAGCCAATAAGAACAAGGGTCTCAAAGCTTATTCATGCATAAACTTAAGGAAACATAAAAAGTAATCAACTTTTTAAGCACAAATCATTGATGAACAACACGGATCATACGAGATTTGTACCAAAATCAATCAAAATAAAAGAAAGGAAGGATGAGATTAAAGATTAAAAGCTAAAAACTTGATCTTGATTAATGAAAAGTAATACAAATGTTTTGATCTAGAAAGAGAAAAAGATGAAATCTAGTGAGAGAAAGTTCTAAACTTTCTCTCTCTAAAACTAAAAATTACCTAAAAGACTAAGTGTGTGAAATTTGTGAAGTAAGGGCCTTTATATAGGCGTGTGTATGGGCTTGCAAATAGGCTTTGGTATCGGGCTTCTTTTCTCCTTTCTTCTTTAGTCTTCTCGTCTCTTTAAATAAACGTTTCCGACTTTGGATTTTGAGAAGTGTCGGTGAATAATTCCAACTCGTCTTATAATCTTTTGTTTAATAGACTCGAGTTCTTCGACATATATGAATCTTCCATCTTTGGCTCTATTCTTCGATAAATCTTCAAATAGGCACAATGACTTCAAATCTTTTGCGTCTCTTGGACCATAGACTTCGTCTTGAGTCTTTTTCCTTGAATAAACCCGTGCAATCCCATGTTTTCTTCATTATTCATCCGGTTGACTCTGAAAACACAATAAACACAAAAAACACGCATAATTCCAAACAAATGATATTAAATACGTGTTTTGGTCTCGTTTTAGCCAGAATTAAGTGGTAAAAGGATGGGTGTTTTCACACCTATCAAATCCCCTACACTTAACCATTGCCATGCCCTCATGCAATGCTTAGTGACAAAGCACATTTACACTTTTCTCATAATCAATCAACCTTGGCCTTATTAAAGTACTACTGAATCAAAAATGAAAGTACTAAGAGAAATTCAAACTTTAAAGTAAACAAAAGGATGGAAATAACTTGCAAAGAGATCAAGGACTTACATTAGGGCTTTGGTGCTGCGAAGATTTATCACCCTCAAGTTTCACGTTCCCCAAACTAAGCTTAAAAACGAGATCATTGTTATTATAAGTTAGCAAATCAAACACTCACACACATGGCTTAATTAAATGCTTAAACTCCCTTATTCCTAGGTGTATCTCTTATATTTTATTTTTGTCTTAGAATGATCATGAAGATGCATTTTTGGACTTATTTCGATAGTTTATTTAGGCTGAAAGCAAAGTAGGACGATTTGATCAATAGTTAGCTAAAGGACAAAATTTCTTAAAACTGCTTCTCGGGATATCAAAAAGTTCATTTCTTGGCATAACTTGGTTCGCGATTTGAGACCTTTCTCGGGCCGATATTTGGCATGTACTTCATACTTCATATCTTGAGAGACGTTCTTGAGATAATGGTCTTCTCATCGTAATAGAGTTTCTTCACTTGGAGACTTTTGAGGGGTACTCCAACTTTGTTGACCACGACTTCATGATTATTTCTTCAATCTCTAATTGGGATTTTGAGATACAACGATCCGCCTCCTTTTCGGACTAGGATCTATTTATCCTCATACCTTGTTAGGGTCTTTTCGGATAGACTTCTCCATGATCTTTATGGGAGTTGATTGCTTTTCGTCGTGAGTCTTGATCCTTCATATTGATTTTGGAAATAAAGCTTTTCACATCACTTTGGATCTTCAGCAATAAAATGAATCCTCATGCCTTGTTAGGGCCTTTTCGGACTAGCCAATCATCGCGCCCCGCTTCATAAGTTATGCCTGGGCTATGAACTCTTATCATTACCGAGCAACTTTTAAACGATCTTGGGCTAGTAGCTAAGTAACTTTTCAAATCGTACGACCTTACTTATTGCAGATAAATTATTAGCAAGTGATGGGAGAATAGGCAAATAATTACACCAAGTGAGCTTGCGCAAGAATACTGACTTATAATTGGCTCTATCATCTCTCGTTCTCCACAATTTAAAATCTCAAGTAATGAGACTCGTGGATGCTTAGCCTAATAAACCAATTAAGGTCTACATGGTTAAGGATACTAGCTAGAATAAACTTGGATAAGTCTATTCGGGTTGAGTCAAAATAAACGCAACGGGCCTAATATGTCAAAGACTTCTAAACTAGCTACACCACTTTATTAATATTTTTGACTTTATTGCGGAATATGAAAGCAACGAGAAAAATTTAAAAATTACGACTACATGGCCAAAGTTAATTAAAAATTTGAAAAATGTTGAATTTCCGGTTAAATGAAGGCATTTT
This sequence comes from Glebionis coronaria, assembly GCA_025667525.1. Classification (NCBI taxonomy): domain Eukaryota; kingdom Viridiplantae; phylum Streptophyta; class Magnoliopsida; order Asterales; family Asteraceae; genus Glebionis; species Glebionis coronaria. The sequence continues at coordinate 338,288,254 of CM046881.1, read as the reverse complement.
CATGGAAAAGTCCACTTAAAACTTCGATAGAAGTCCCATTTGATATTTGTGTTTTGTATGGGTTTTATTATTCTCTAGGTATCCTCTCGAATTGATCTCGGTTCTAAGTGGAATGATTTGTTCTTGGTTAAATAAAAAAGGTTGGTTTGTTTATCTATTTTAAACTAATAAGAATTAATTAAGTGTCGAAGAGTAAACTTAAAGCTTTAAAAGATTAAACTAAAAGATGAGCTTAAAAATAAAAGTTTGAAAAATGTTAAAGATTATACTAGAAAAATAAATGGACATTCAATAAAAACTAACACTTGGAAAGCTTTGTGAAAAATAAGAACTTAATTGGAAACTACTAAAAGAAAGTAAGAACGGAGAATAGCTAAACAACTCAATCGGAATAACAAAAAAATGGGTGTAATCGGAATGTATTCCGATCGAACGATCGGAATGTTGAAAAGTATGGTGATCGGAATAATCAAAAAGCATGCAATCGGAAAATGTTGAAAAGGGGTCCCAATCGGAATACTCGAAAGTGAATCAATCGGAATATAGGAGAAAGGCAACAATCGGAATATGGAAAAGCTACTCACCGTCGGAATGCACTAAACCCTTTTCCGATCTCACGATCGGAAAGAGGGATGTGGCTTGGTCGGAATACAAGGTCGGAAAAGGGAGTTACCTTTTCCAAAAATGGTGCTAATCCAAAACTTTAAGCTAGGGAAATAAGCTATAGAATAAGCCAATCTCCAACAAGCTCGAATCCACAAATAAGCTGATCAAATAAGCACTAAAAACAACTTTTCTAACTTTTAATAAGCAAACTTATAGATCGAATTAATAAAAAGATGAACTTTTCATAAAAACTTTAAAAAGTAAACAAGCAAAATCAACAAATAAGCCAATAAGAACAAGGGTCTCAAAGCTTATTCATGCATAAACTTAAGGAAACATAAAAAGTAATCCACTTTTTAAGCACAAATCATTGATGAACAACACGGATCATACGAGATTTGTACCAAAATCAATCAAAATAAAAGAAAGGAAGGATGAGATTAAAGATTAAAAGCTAAAAACTTGATCTTGATTAATGAAAAGTAATACAAATGTTTTGATCTAGAAAGAGAAAAAGATGAAATCTAGTGAGAGAAAGTTCTAAACTTTCTCTCTCTAAAAATTAAAATTACCTAAAAGACTAAGTGTGTGAAATTTGTGAAGTAAGGGCCTTTATATAGGCGTGTGTATGGGCTTGCAAATGGGCTTTGGTATCAGGCTTCTTTTCTCCTTTCTTCTTTAGTCTTCTCGTCTCTTTAAATAAACGTTTCCGACTTTGGATTTTGAGAAGTGTCGGTGAATAATTCCAACTCGTCTTATAATCTTTTGTTTAATAGACTCGAGTTCTTCGACATATATGAATCTTCCATCTTTGGCTCTATTCTTCGATAAATCTTCAAATAGGCACAATGACTTCAAATCTTTTGCGTCTCTTGGACCATAGACTTCGTCTTGAGTCTTTTTCCTTGAATAAACCCGTGCAATCCCATGTTTTCTTCATTATTCATCCGGTTGACTCTGAAAACACAATAAACACAAAAACCACGCATAATTCCAAACAAATGATATTAAATACGTGTTTTGGTCTCGTTTTAGCCAGAATTAAGTGGTAAAAGGATGGGTGTTTTCACACCTATCAAATCCCCTACACTTAACCATTGCCATGCCCTCATGCAATGCTTAGTGACAAAGCACGTTTACACTTTTCTCATAATCAATCAACCTTGGCCTTATTAAAATACTACTGAATCAAAAATGAAAGTACTAAGAGAAATTCAAACTTTAAAGTAAACAAAAGGGTGGAAATAACTTGCAAAGAGATCAAGGACTTACATTAGGGCTTTGGTGCTGCGAAGATTTATCACCCTCAAGTTTCACGTTCCCCAAACTAAGCTTAAAAACGAGATCATTGTTATTATAAGTTAGCAAATCAAACACTCACACACATGGCTTAATTAAATGCTTAAACTCCCTTATTCCTAGAGGTATCTCTTATATTTTATTTTTGTCTTAGAATGATCATGAAGATGCATTTTTGGACTTATTTCGATAGTTTATTTAGGCTGAAAGCAAAGTAGGACGATTTGATCAATAGTTAGCTAAAGGACAAAATTTCTTAAAACTGCTTCTCGGGATATCAAAAAGTTCATATCTTGGCATAACTTGGTTCGCGATTTGAGACCTTTCTCGGGCCGATATTTGGCATGTACTTCATACTTCATATCTTGAGAGACGTTCTTGAGATAATGGTCTTCTCATCGTAATAGAGTTTCTTCACTTGGAGACTTTTGAGGGGTGCTCCAACTTTGTTGACCACGACTTCATGATTATTTATTCAATCTCTAATTGGGATTTTGAGATACAACGATCCGCCTCCTTTTCGGACTTGGATCTATTTATCCTCATACCTTGTTAGGGTCTTTTCGGATAGACTTCCCCATGATCTTTATGGGAGTCGATTGCTTTTCGTCGTGAGTCTTGATCCTTCATATTGATTTTGGAAATAATGCTTTTCACATCACTTTGGATCTTCAACAATAAAATGAATCCTCATGCCTTGTTAGGGCCTTTTCGGACTCGCCAATCTTCGCGCCCCGCTTCATAAGTTATGCCTTGGCTATGAACTCTTATCATTACCGAGCAACTTTTAAACGATCTTGGGCTAGTAGCTAAGTAACTTTTCAAATCGTACGACCTTACTTATTGCAGATAAATTATTAGCAAGTGATGGGAGAATAGGCAAATAATTACACCAAGTGAGCTTGCGCAAGAATACCGACTTAAAATTGGCTCTATCATCTCTCGTTCTCCACAATTTAAAATCTCAAGTAATGAGACTCGTGGATGCTTAGCCTAATAAACCAATTAAGGTCTACATGGTTAAGGATACTAGCTAGAATAAACTTGGATAAGTCTATTCGGGTTGAGTCAAAATAAACGCAACGGGCCTAATATGTCAAAGACTTCTAAACTAGCTACACCACTTTATTAATATTTTTGACTTTATTGCGGAATATGAAAGCAACGAGAAAAATTTAAAAATTACGACTACATGGCCAAAGTTAATTAAAAATTTGAAAAATGTTGAATTTCTGGTTAAATGAAGGCATTTTCATGGAAAAGTCCACTTAAAACTTCGATAGAAGTCCCCCCTACACTTAAGATAAACATTGTCCTCAATGTTTAAGCATGTGGGAAAAGTCTCCCCTACACTTATGACATTGTGCACGTTGGTTAACTCAAGTTAAGGAAGAGACGACTAAAGTGATCAATTTCAATATATGAGTATGAAGAAAATTGAATCACTATAGTTGAGAGATAGAACCGGATTTCGGATAACACGGGAGCACGGTTCTTCAAAGTTTCCAAGAGTGCACTTATCCCTGTAATCACATCGCCACACAAAGACAAACACCTATACAGGTCCCCCTACACTTAGGAGGTAAAAGCATAAAAGGATAGATACTTGGGTTGCCTCCCGAGGAGCGCTTGTTTTTTATAACCGAGTCACGAGCCTGACTCGACCCAAAATTAGTTCATGCGGAACGTGGTGAGGGATGGAATCATCTCCTGAGAGATGTCCTCACCAAAGTACGGCTTCAGACGCTGGCCATTCACCTTGAAATTGGGCCCATTTGGCTGAGAAAGCTCAATGGTCCCATACGGAAAGACTTTGGCGACGGTGAATGGACCAGACCAGCGGCTCTTCAACTTGCCAGAGAAGATCTTCAACCGAGAGTTAAAAAGTAAGACTTGATCACCAACGTGGAACTCTCGGTTTTTGATTTTTGCGTCATGAATGATCTTCGTCTTCTCCTTGTAGATCAGCGAGTTCTCATAAGCTTCATTCCTCAGTTCGTTGAGCTCGTTGAGTTGAATCTTGCGATGATCACCGGCTTTGTTGATGTCGAAGTTAGCCCACTTCAAGGCCCAGTGCGCCTTATGTTCCAGCTCGATGGGAAGGTGGCATGCTTTCCCGTACACAAGACGATATGGTGTACAACCAATCGGAGTCTTGTATGCAGTACGAAAAGCCCACAAAGCATCATCTAACTTATCGGCCCACGCGGCACGATGCTCTCCCACAGTACGCTCCAAAATTCGCTTTAATCCGCGGTTGGATATCTCAGCTTGCCCATTGGTTTGGGGATGATAGGCGGTGGAAAGACGGTGATTGACACCATACTTAGCCATAACTCTTGCAAATTGATCGTTGCAAAAATGAGTCCCGCGGTCACTGATAATAGCACGAGGAATGCCGAATCTAGCGAACACCGATTTCAAAAAGTTACAAACCACCCTTGCGTCATTAGTAGGTAAAGCTTTGGCTTCAACCCACTTTGAAACGTAGTCAACGGCTACAAGGATGTATTTGTTTCCTTTAGAGGAAGGGAATGGCCCCATAAAGTCGATACCCCAAACATCAAAGATTTCACACTCTTAAATGAAATTCTGAGGCATCTCGTCTTTATGTGTGATCGTGCCTTGTTTTTGGCAAGCATCACAACGTTTAACCATATCGTGAGCATCACGATAGATGGTGGGCCAATAAAATCCCGAGTCAAACACTTTTTTGGCGGTGTAGTTGGGACCAAAGTGACCACCGGTGGGTCCTTTGTGGCAAGCATCAAGGATTTCTAAAGCTGCCGGTCCATCAACACATCGGCGAATAATCAAGTCAACACATTGTTTGAATAGATACGGGTCATCCCAAAAGTAAGTCTTAATGTCGTTAAAGAACTTCTTCTTTTTCTGGGATGTTAACCCGTCAACGAGAATTCCACCCGCCAAGTAGTTTGCAATGTCCGCAAACCACGAGGTTTCGTCAGCAGTCGAGTTGATAGACATTAAGGTCTCCAAGGGAAAAGAATCATTGATTTCTTTGTTCGGATGATCCCCTTGGTAAGGATCCTCAAGTCTACTAAGATGATCCGCGGCTAGGTTTTCAGCTCCTTTTTTATCGCGAATTTCGATTTTAAACTCTTGGAGTAGCAAAAGCCAGCAAAGAAGTCTTGGTTTGGAATCTTGCTTTGTCAACAAGTACTTCAACGCGGAATGATCGGTGTAAACGATTGTGGTGGAAAGGACAAGATAGGGGCGGAATTTTTCAAAAGCATAGACAACAGCTAAAAGCTCTTTTTCGGTTGTCGTGTAATGCAATTGGGCCCCAGTCATTGTCTTGCTAGCGTAATGGATCGGTTGGAAGTGTTTATTCACTCTTTGGCCCAAAACTGCACCAATAGCAAAATCACTAGCATCGCACATCAACTCGAAAGGCAGCTCCCAATTAGGGGTAACCAAGACGGGTGCCTTAGTTAGCTTATCCTTAAGCGAGTTGAAGGCTTCAAGACACTCTTTGGAAAAGATAAAAGGAGTATCTTTTTCCAAGAGGTGGGTCATCGGGCGAGCGATTTGAGAAAAATCTTCGATGAATCGACGGTAGAAGCCCGCATGACCAAGGAAACTTCTCACACCCTTCACTGTTGAAGGTGGAGGCAACTTAGTGATAACATCGACTTTAGCACGGTCCACTTCAAGACCGGCTTTGGAGATCTTGTGTCCCAGCACGATGCCTTCTTTTACCATAAAATGGCATTTTTCCCAATTCAGAACAAGGCGAGTGTCTTCACACCGTTTAAGCATACGTTCCAAATTGGCAAGGCAAGAAGAGAAGGAATCCCCGAAGACCGAGAAATCATCCATGAATACTTCCATGGTTTGTTCAACCATGTCATGGAAGATAGCTAACATGCACCTTTGGAAAGTCCCGGGGGCATTACATAAGCCAAAAGGCATTCTTTTGTAAGCAAATGTGCCATAGGGACAAGTGAATGTTGTCTTCTCTTGATCTTGGGGATCGATGGGTATTTGGAAATAACCCGAGAAACCATCAAGAAAGCAGTAATATTCATTACCTGCTAATCGTTCAAGCATTTGGTCCATAAAAGGTAGAGGGAAATGATCCTTTCTCGTGGCATCATTGAGTTTGCGGTAGTCTATACAAACTCTCCACCTAGTAACGAGACGAGTGGAAATCAACTCGTTGTGTTCATTTGGAACAACGGTTATTCCGCCCTTCTTGGGCACACAGTGGATTGGACTAACCCATGGTGAATCCGAAATAGGGTAAATCATACCCGCATCAAGAAGTTTGATAACCTCTGTTTTGATGACTTCATGTATTTTTGGATTCACCCTTCGTTGGCTTTGAATTGTGGGCTTAAAGTCGTCCTCCATGAGAATTTTGTGTGTGCAGAAGTGAGGATCAATTCCGCGAATATCAGAAATTTTCCAAGCAATCGCCTTTTTGTGATCTTTAAGCACGGCGATGAGGCGAGTTTTCTCTTCATCTTTCAAATCCTTCGCAATGATGATTGGCGACTTCTTCTCTTCTTCAAGGAATACATACTCGAGATCGGGCGGCAACTCCTTAAGTTCTAAATCCGGAGGATTTTCGACGGGAGGCGTATTTAAAGTCGGAGTATCGATAGCAATGACCGTGGGAGATGGAGGAGAAGGACTGTCTTCGTTGAGAAGATTGTCAAAGAAATTCGTTTCTTCATCCCCATTGGTGGGAGAATCATCATTAGCTAAATTCACATCTCCCATGGTGTCTTCAAGATTGTTCCAAAACAAATCACTATCTCCAAATAGAGACAATGATGAATCGATAGAGGCAACGGTTTCAACATTGGGAAGAGAAGTGGGAATACTTTTGCAAGCATTTTGGAAGTGTTCTTCACAAGCCTCATCAAGAACGTCAATACAATTAACACTCTCGTGTGAATAAGGTTGTTTAGACAACTTTCCCATGTTGAAGACGATTTTATCGTCACCCACTCTCATGATAAGCTCACCGGCTTCAACATCGATGAGAGTGCGACCGGTCCTCAGGAATGGACGACCCACGATCAAGGGAACACGAGGGTCCATCTCGTAGTCGACGACGACGAAATCAGCAGGAAAAGTGAATTTGTCGACTCCTATAAAGACGTCTTCTGCTATCCCCAATGGATAAGCAACCGTACGGTTAGCTAATTCCAAAGTCATTTTGGTGGGGACTAGCTCTGGGAGAGATAGTTGCTTCCAAACGCTTAGAGGCATTAAATTAATACTGGCACCTAGATCGGCTAGGGCCATGCAATTCTCTACTCCCGGGAAATTGCAAGGGATTAAGAAACGACCCGGATCACCAAGCTTGGTTGGCAATTTCCTTAAGAGCACTGCAGAACAGTTCTCATTAAGTTGGGTGTTGGCAATATCGAGAAGCTTTTCCTTGTCACTCAGAAGATCTTTAAACATTTTCGCATACTTGGGCATGTGAGCGAGAGCCGCAGCGAAGGAGATATTATAATTCAATTGTTTGAACATTTTAAGGAAGTTCGAAACCTGAATATCGTCCTTGCTTTTGAGCTTCTCTTTCCTCAACCTTGATGGATAAGGTATATTGGAAGAAGAGGAAGGCTTTGGGATAATAGGATCACTCACATCGTTGGGTGGAGGAGGGGTAGAAGGAAGAGGTGGAGAAATTGGGGAAGGAGAAGGATGAGGAATAGGAGCAGGTGACTCGTTCTCCTTAGTCACAACCACCGGTGGAGGTATAGGAAGCTCGGGTTCCTTGGTACCTTTGCCACTGCGAGTGGTGATTGCTTTCATCTCCCCTCTTGGATTCGCAACGGTGTTACTCGGAAGAGTACCCGAAGAAGAGGGTTGATTACCGTGGAAGAAACTAGCCATCATGTTTCTTAAGTCATTCGTTTGACTATCCATAGTGTTTTTCATATCAGCTCTCAGATCATTCCCTTGTTTCATCAGGTCTGCTTTCAAGTTGCGCACTTCCTGTTGGAGATTATCCACGATCACATCGTTAGTCCTCATGTAGGTTCCAATGTCTTGATGTGATGCGGGGGTTTGGTTGGAAGGAGCAGTGTATGCGGGTGGTTGATAAGCAGGTTGCTGGTAAACTTGGTTGTTTCGTTGAGGTGGTTGTTGCTGTTTGTGAGGTGGTATGTATGGTCCACGAGATTGTTGTTGTTGTTGAGGAAGGCGATTGAGGTTTTGTTGGTTTGGGGTGTTTGGATGGAAACTGGGTGGTGAGAGGTAGTTGTTGGAGCGGTAGCTAAGCAAATTACGGTCACCTTGAGGTCTAGCTTGATAAGCAGGTTGAGGATAGGTGCCATATGCTGCATTCACATTCTCAGCAGGGTAGTCTTGGGTGGCGGTACAAGTGGTGTAAGAGTGAGGACCCCCGCATATTTCACATGGTTGGTTAACAGCACTGACTTGAGCGTTTTTAGCATTGTTGTTGTTGGTGTTGTTAACGGTGTGGGTAACAAGCGATTCAAGAAGCGTAGTGATTTTGTCCAGTCGCTTGTCGCTGTCACTAGTGCTAGCACTAGCGACATTGGTCCGAACACTCTTGGTTTGCACACGAGATTTATTCTCAATGATGTCCCAAGCAGCGTTGGAAGTCTTAGCCAAAAGATTACCCCCCGAGGCACTGTTTAGTGAATCTTGGTCACTCATGCTTAAACCATTGTAAAAAGTATTAATTTGATGTACTTTGGTAAAACCATGTTGTGGGCATTTTCTTAAAAGATCTTTAAAACAATCCCAAGATTCATTGAACGACTCATCGTACTTTTGTTCAAAATTTATGATTTCATTCCGCAAAGCGGTAGTACGAGAGGGTGGAAAAAAGTAATTGATAAACTTGGTCTCCAAATCCGTCCACGAAAGAATACTCTGTGGCGGTTCCTTAGCAAGCCAATGCCGGGCTTGTCCCTCTAATGAAAAGGGAAAAGGTTGTAGACGGATTACCTCTTGTGGAACACCATTGAACTTGACCGTGTTAGTGAGTTGCAAGAATATCTTGATATGGTCATGTGGGTCATCAATGGTACGTCCCAAGAATGGTTGAGCGGAGACCATCTGGATAAAGCCTGATTTTAGCTCAAAGTTATTTGCTGCAATTGCTGGTATAACAATTGGATCAGTGTTGCCATCTACATGAGCTTGCAGCAATTCAATCATCAGGCGATTATCCGGTTGAGGCTCATTGTTGTTGTTATTCATGTTGTTGAAAGGTGGGTTGTTGTTGTTATTATTCTTGTTTGGAGGTGGTATGTTGTTGTTGTTTTGTACACCGGCCATGTCTAAGTGATCGAGAGGCTTGGGCTCTTGATAAGACGTGGATCGAGTGCGCATACACCTGCAAAAGAACTAACAAGAGAAAAACAAAGCAAAAATATTTTTGGTTTTTTTATGTTTTTTTTTTACTTTTTAGGATTTTTGAAAATCTTATATTTTTTTAGTGTTTTTGAAAATTTTTATGAAAAAGTAACGTTCACGGGGAACGGATCCCAAAATCCAAGTTCTCACAAAAAACTTTTGATCTTAACGAGAAGAGCCGGCAGCGGCGCCATTTGATATTTGTGTTTTGTATGGGTTTTATTATTCTCTCGGTATCCTCTCGAATTGATCTCGGTTCTAAGTGGAATGATTTGTTCTTGGTTAAATAAAAAAGGTTGGTTTGTTTATCTATTTTAAACTAATAACAATTAATTAACTGTCGAAGAGTAAACTTAAAGCTTTAAAAGATTAAACTAAAAGACGAGCTTAAAAATAAAAGTTTGAAAAATGTTAAAGATTATACTAGAAAAATAAATTAACATTCAATAAAAACTAACACTTGGAATGCTTTGTGAAAAATAAGAACCTAATTGGAAACTACTAAAAGAAAGTAAGAACGGATAATAGCTAAACAACTCAATCGGAATAACCAAAAAATGGGTGTAATCGGAATGTATTCCGATCGAACGATCGGAATGTTGAAAAGTATGGTGATCGGAATAATCAAAAAGCATGCAATCGGAAAATGTTGAAAAGGGGTCCCAATCAGAATACTCGAAAGTGAATCAATCGGAATATAGGAGAAAGGCAACAATCGGAATATGGAAAAGCTACTCACCGTCGGAATGCACTAAACCCTTTTCCGATCTCACGATCGGAAAGAGGGATGTGGCTTGGTCGGAATACAAGGTCGGAAAAGGGAGTTACCTTTTCCGAAAATGGTGCTAATCCGAAACTTTAAGCTAGGGAAATAAGCTATAGAATTAGCCAATCTCCAACAAGCTCGAATCCACAAATAAGCTGATCAAATAAGCACTAAAAACAACTTTTCTAACTTTTAATAAGCAAACTTATAGATCGAATTAATAAAAAGATGAACTTTTCATAAAAACTTTAAAAAGTAAATAAGCAAAATCAACAAATAAGCCAATAAGAACAAGGGTCTCAAGCTTATTCATGCATAAACTTAAGGAAACATAAAAAGTAATCAACTTTTTAAGCACAAATCATTGATGAAAAACACGGATCATACGAGATTTGTACCAAAATCAATCAAAATAAAAGAAAGGAAGGATGAGATTAAAGATTAAAAGCTAAAAACTTGATCTTGATTAATGAAAAGTAATACAAATGTTTTGATCTAGAAAGAGAAAAAGATGAAATCTAGTGAGAGAAAGTTCTAAACTTTCTCTCTCGAAAACTAAAAATTACCTAAAAGACTAAGTGTGTGAAATTTGTGAAGTAAGGGCCTTTATATAGGCGTGTGTATGGGCTTGCAAGTGGGCTTTGGTATCGGGCTTCTTTTCTCCTTTCTTCTTTAGTCTTCTCGTCTCTTTAAATAAACGTTTCCGACTTTGGATTTTGAGAAGTGTCGGTGAATAATTCCAACTCGTCTTATAATCTTTTGTTTAATAGACTCGAGTTCTTCGACATATATGAATCTTCCATCTTTGGCTCTATTCTTCGATAAATCTTCAAATAGGCACAATGACTTCAAATCTTTTGCGTCTCTTGGACCATAGACTTCGTCTTGAGTCTTTTTCCTTGAATAAACCCGTGCAATCCCATGTTTTCTTCATTATTCATCCGGTTGACTCTGAAAACACAATAAACACAAAAACCACGCATAATTCCAAACAAATGATATTAAATACGTGTTTTGGTCTCGTTTTAGCCAGAATTAAGTGGTAAAAGGGTGGGTGTTTTCACACCTATCAACAGTGTCAGCGAATTCCGGATCTGGTAGATTTGTTTCTTCGACATCCATGTCAATGTAATGCTTATCCGTTGTAGGAGGTGGAGAATGATTTTCCACTAAGGCTGGAGGTTCGTCTTCGATCATGGGTTCTATATGTGAAAGAATAGCATGAACCGGTTCAGTAGACATACCTTTGTCTTGGGAACTGGATGCAAGAGTGATGTTCTTGTTGCGGAGATGCTTGCAACGGTTATCCGGAAGTGTATATCATCAGATGGTTCTCTTGAATCATCATCATTGTGTTCTTTTGCATCATCATCACCATTCTTCCCATCATCGTGTTGATCATCATCATCATCATCATCATCATCAACATCATCATCGTCATCGGCATCACTGTTCTTTTTCTCCTTGTCATCGTCCTGGTCCTTATTTTCATTGTCACTTTCTTCCTTGTCATCTTCACTCTTATCGGATTCCTCATCATTGCCATTATTTCCATTATCATTTCCATTACCATCATCACCATCACCGTCATCATCACTATCACCATTACCATCACCGTCACCACCACCATCACCATCACCATCACCATTACCAACACCATCACCATCACCATCATTATCCTCATCCTCATATTTATCTTCAACCTCATCTTCATCCTCATCCTCTTCATTCGCAGGCTCCTGTCGTTTCCTTTTGTGTGTTGTTTGAGGAACGACATTGCATCCTTTGTTGATGTCTGAATATCTTTAGCGATAGCTTTGTTGAGAACTTTATGAAATTTTCATTGAGTCTTTATTTTAGTGTACCCAATGTTGATCAGTCGACTCTGCAACAACTTCATCAACTCAAGGTCTGTAAGTCCTTTAGTGAGTAATGTTGGAAGTTCTTGGTTGAGAGATGTCCTGACTTCACCTTTGATGATATTGGTCATATGATCATTGATAGAATATATGAATGTCGCATTTTCGTTGTCGAGAGTCTCTCTTTCCTTAATATATTATGTTTGCTTCCTTTCAAGATCTTTTATTTCTTTGAGATCATCGATTTTTTTCTCGTTCATGTTTCTTTTCTTTGTGGACTGCAGGACAACGAAGAAGGAATAATTCTTTGAGTTTTGCAAGGTATTTTGCTTGGGCTTGCATTTTTTGTTGAAATTATTTAATGAGATTGTCATTGATGGTTAAGTTGGATGTGGATGGTACATGTTGTTCAGTTGATGGTTGAGTTATGAAGGTGGATGGTACGGGTTGCACGATTGATGGTTGAGTTATGGAGGTGGATGGTACATGTTATTCGGATGTTGGTGGAGGTGTTGAAGCAATCGTTTAGGAGGTGGATGATACGGGTTGTTCGAGTGGTTGAGTTATAGGAACGGTTGTTATGGAAGGTGTTGTAGTGATCACAGGAGTTGTGGGGAGTGGAGTTACGGTTGTATGCATGCCTTCAGACACAAGAAGTGTGGTTTTATTTGGTAACTGTGTGTTGACGTGGGCATCCTTGTAAATTTCGTCATGATCAGTATTCATGTCGTCTTCTCCCCCATGCTCCTGATGCGGCTCAATGTCTTCAAAATTAAAGTAATCAATTTGTTCATCGTCTTGATTATGTTGGTCTTCAGGTTCCTTTTCTTTTTGGATTTCCTCCTCTTCGGGTTCAGTATGAACTTCTTCATTAGTTTCATCAGGGTTCCCAAATTCTTCATGATCCAATTCTTCAGCTGTTTTGGACCCAGAGACACGAGTTTTATCAAGAGCTTCCTTTTTACTCTTCGGAAGAATAATCTTGAGCTGTTTGGCTTCGGAAATAGTTTTTTGTGTCAGTTCTTCTACATCCTCATCAAAAAGGTGTTCCTTACCTTTTCTGGTCTTTTAAGCTTTGGTTGAAGATGATGTCTTTTGTCGTTTAGAAGTTGTTTTCTTCTTCTTGCCTTTTGCCTTGTGTAGAAGGAGAATCCTCTATTGGCCGGTTTGCTTTTATTTCAATATCTCTGAGTATGTCCTTATATGTAACACTATCCTTGATGCCTTCATTAATCATTGTATCCAGAACTGGGGCTGGACGCTCTAAATACTTAGTATTTGGACCATCAGTTTTCATGTGTTCCAGAATATAATCCTTTGCTGTGGTATGATAGAAGAATCCTCCACGTTTGTCAATAGAGTCTAAAGTCGTCATGAAGTAATGGATGATTAAGTTTGTAAATCGTAGAAATGGAAGGTGCTCAGATTTCTTCTTTGTATTGTGGAACTAAAAAACATAACTCTTCCCAAAGTAACGAAGCATAATCCTTTCTTGCCCTAGTGTAGAGTCCCCAAAATATGCAAGCTTGAGGGAGTCTTAGAGTGTCTGCTCCGCTAAATTTTACAGTAAAACACCAGATAATGATTGAAAAGATGGCTTTCCATGGTTGCCCTACCTGTGATGTGTGAAACTGAGATAGAGTTCGGTGTTCGCCATCGTATTCAGAGACCGGATTAGCTTGATAAGGTCTGGTTTTTTGGATTTGCTACATACTCTTCCCCTTGATAAGGTCTGGTTTTTTGGATTTGCTACATACTCTATTTGTAGAAATACGCGTTTAGGAAAACAACGTATAATGAGCGGCAAGTATTAAGTTGCACGTTTTAGGAAAAACGCGAAACCGAATAAATGCGGGTCGTTCTCGAAGGAGGTGTGTGGATTAATGTACCAATATATAAAATAACAATGTTTGGATTAGTGACGTTTTTGGTTTAGGGAGAGAAAAAGTAAAGACGAGCTACGACTACGGTTACACTACGACGATTCGATGTAAAACGATGACGTAATTACGTAAAACGCGACAAAATTAAAAATTAAACCTAAAAATTAATTAAAAGATTAAACTAAGTCTAACATAATATAAATAAGAATAAAAATCCAACAAATATATTTTAAAACCTTTTATTAATTAAATATTCAATTTTTAATGCTAATTAAAGCCCTAAAATTAAATATAATTAACAAAATGTCCAAAATATTATTTTATTGAACTAATAAATTACTTATATTATTTAAAGACTAAAAAGTATTTTTCCTAAATTTTTAAAACTATTTTTCTATTTTTTAAAACACTAAAAACTATTTTTAAACTAAAATAATCATTAAAAATAATAAAATAATGCTAAAAATAATTTGACAATTTTAAAAATCCTAAACTGCACTAATGAACAGTAAAAAAATGAAAAAGTTTGAAAAATGTAAAATTTTTCACTAAAAGACAAAACAGTTTAAAATTAAAACCCTAATTAAGCTAAATTAATTATAAAAAATAATTAAAAAAGTGAACAGTAAAATCTTTTTATACTAAAAATCTTAAAATATTTTTCTAAGTCTAACAAAAATCTTAAAACTGAAAAACAATGACTTTTTACACTAAAAGACAAAAACAGTAATTAAAAAGTTAATTAAATTAGCTATTTAATCCAAAAATTACTTAATGAACAGTAACAGAAAATTAAATTATACTGAAAAATAAGAAATTAAATAAGAAAAATTTTGCAATTAAAATCAAATCCTAACTCCTATTTTTGGGCACTAAAGACAAAAAAATGAAAAATCTGATGTTGACACTTGACTACTTTTGTCTTGTAGCCAAGCAGGGGAAACTTGAATACTAGCAGGGGGAACCTTTTTCCCACTAACAATGAAAATAAACAGGTCTGTGGACCTTTTTAGCTATAACTTTAGATTGGATTGGTTTTGTTGGACAAGAGGGGCACCCCCACACTCATGGAAGTGTGGGGAGTCAGATTATGCACAAAAGAAAACAACCACAAAGAAAAAATCACACTCAAATGCTCCAAATTCAGTCACTGTGTACTATGGGCAAGGCTGTGGACTATTTGCAATGTGCACAAATACGATTTTTGGGTGCTTAGATCTTGCTCAAATCATCACCAACCAACTATCATCTAATTACACAACCTAAGTTAAGCTATAATCTAGCAAACAACAAGATTTCAAAGCAAAATTTATACTAAAAGTGGACAGAAACAAGACTAACTGTTTTTTAGGCTATATTACAAAATTTTGAACATGCAATTGTTTAAATCCTATTCAAAACTTAAGGCAATGACTGAGAAAGAATACCAAATGATAAACCAAGTGTGTTCAGCCAATATTATCTAGCTTAAAGTTACCCTAAACCAGTTAATACCCCAATGCCAAACACCCCTTTAAAATCAGAAAATGAACTTTATCCTACTAATGCTATTCAAATCAACCTAAACTAATTACTAGTACTTAAACATGAACAAGAGACAAAATTAAACAGATATGAACAGAAAACATCATAAAAACAGATACTTCAAAAATCATGTAACTTGCATAAAAATCACAAAATCACTTAAGTAGGGTTCAAGCCTTTTGACCTGGCTGAGTGCCTTCTACTTGGGCTCTTGAGAGCTTATGGAAGCTAATGAATATGTAGAGAAGCCCTGTTGGTAGGTCCACAACAGACCTAGGGCATATATGTCTTCACAGATGAAAAAAATGAAGGAAAGAAATGATGGAATGATGGATCTCGTTTGTTTTTTATACCTGCACAAGACAAAAAAAACAAGAAAGTGAACTGATAACAAAACAATAAGCTATATAGCTGGCTTATAAATTAAGCAGCTTTTAGCTTATTGCTTAAAATTGAAGAAAAACTTGAAACTGAATCTTCTAGTAGAATATAATAACCAACACTTCTGATTACACTCAAACACAGGTTTCCACTATCACTTCCACCTTGTCTGAGTGAACCCAAGCTAAAAATGAATTTTTCTCAAACCCTAAGAGCTTATAAAACAGAAAAACGTTTTTTTGAGAAAACTTTTTTGTAATTTCATAAAAACTGAACCCTTGTAAAACTTAGACTAAAGTGCATAAACTTAAGTTAAAACTAAAGAAACACAGTAAAGGATGGAACTCAATCTTTGCAACAAACTTTGATTTTCATTTTCATTAATAATCGAAATTTTTACAAGAATTGGAACAAAATGATATGGGACACATACGTCCCATATTTATACAAGAGGAAGAAGAATCTAGAATACATGAGCTCTAAAACCCTAATCTTCATGAATGTCCTGAATTGCCCTTAGTCTTCACTTTTTGAATTTTGGTCAAATCGTCCCATGTGATTGCCAGCCTTGACTGACTGATCTGGGACGTTTATCTGAACTTGGGGACAAAGAAAAACGTTTTGGAACGTTTGATTTCTGTAAGATTCGTTCTTTGCCATTTCTAGTGTAGCAGGGGACAAACGTGGGGGCCACAGGGGTCACGGGTTGGGTTGGTTTGTAAGTGGGTTTGGGTGACAATAGGATTAATCACGTTTCTGGAAGGTGGGGGTTAAAACCCCTTTTTTTTGGGGAGATTGGGAATTAGGGTTTATGTTAATTAGAAAGGTAGCAGGGATGTTTGATCTAGTTAAGAGGGATTAGGTTTTTAAATAAAATGTTTACCCCCAAATGTAATCAGTTAAAAAACTGATTTAATAAAGAAAGTTGGGTGGATACTGACGTGGGACAAAGGGGGATTGTGATTGGTTGGGGTTTTAAGTGGGGTGAGGTGGCATAGGGTGATTGGGTGAGTTAAGTTTGTTTGTCTCCCAGGAATGACCCCTACACTCTTTTCTTCTTGTCTTTTGGTAATAACAGCTCATAAACTCCAATTCCCTTTATAGTAAACTTTCATTTCTCCCATTTTGGCCACAAGACTTTTGTCAAAACTATTCTAAGGGCTATTTATGCTATATTTGCATTCTTCAAGGGCTGATCATGTAATATCTCGTCATTTTAGGGACCCAAGTGTAAAATTGAGGATTACAAGGGTTTAAAATGACAAGTCTTCCAAAGTTGAGGGACCATTCTTTCCAATTCTTCAAACTTCAAGGACTTGATAGGAAAATCATGATTCGGGTCCGGTTCTTTGTGCGGCTTCGTTTCCCGTGTTCGTTTTTGCTTGATTCTTGTAATCTTTTGGTGAATTCACGATATCCGTACCTGAAATACACAATGAACAAATACAAGCACATTTTTGGGTATTTTGATGATATTTTAATCGTTTTAAGCCCGATTTGGACGATGAGACTATGTATAATTACAGTCTCATCACTCCCCCATACTAAACCATTGCCGTGTCCCCACGCAATGCTAGAATTAAGTATCTTAGCACTTCCAAAATTCATTTTATGATGACATTTATTGAAGACATAAATTTAAATAAACTACTACACGCGTTTTAGACATAATGTATTGTTTTCATCACGAATAAGTGACTTTTGTGATCATAGAACAAGAACACGTGAATGCTTCGTTAGAAATAATTTCGTCGTCCTCGATTTTCACCCAATTCCATGCTAAGCGTGTAACGAGATCATTGTTATTATAAGTTAGCAACACAATCACATCTCATGAGTGTTAATTACGAACCTAAACTCCCTTATTCCTACTTGGTATCTCTTATATTTTATTTTGTCTTAATGATCACGAGGATACATCATTGACTTATGCGTGAATAGAGATTAAGTCTAAAAATAGAAACTTAACGGTGTAACCAAAATCATTAAATTAATAATTCATCCTAATAGACAACGATGTCAAAAAATTAAGTCAACAAGAAGGATCGATAAACATGATTTTATAATGGTTTTGAACATGAGACTTATTACCAAGACTTTTATACGCCCCCTAACGGAAGGGCCTTATTATCTTTGGTTTACCTCCATCTTTTATTCAACTTCGCCATGAAGCTTTTATTATGACTTCGGTCTTGCCTTGCCTTTTATTATCCGCCTCATCGGTGGTTTTATTAGCCAAAGACGTATATCCTCACGCTAAAGCGAATTTTGGATCTTTAAAGCTTCGAAGATTAAGGCTTGATTCACTTTCAATTTGGGCATAGATTTTTCGGCCTTGTGAGCTTCAAATTTTTGCTTAATTTAGGTGAGCACTTGAAATCTTATTATTAGGTGAAGCTTTCGATTATTCGGGTGCCAATACTTCAAAACCGTGACGCTGGCGATACCTTAATGTTTTCCCAATTTAATTACATGGAAGCTACCAAAACAAATTAGAAACCAACAATAGTGACTAAACCGCTAAATCAATACTTATTAACAATTTATTATACAAAAGCGTGGGGAGAATAAGCTAATAATTACTACACATGAGATCGTGACGATTACGAGACTTATAAATAACTCTATCATTTCTCGTCCTCATTTAAGAGACTTAGCCTAAAAAGTTAAGGAATCGAAGCTAAGTTCTCAACACGCACGGTCGAGTCAAAAATTACACTCGTTCTCACCACCGGAAAACCTACATTCGTGTCTTAAACACTTATGAAAAACAAGAAAAAAATTTAAAATTTGGCCATTTTTAGCCTTATTTTGCATAAAACGATAACAAAAAGATGAATATTGGATTGCGTGTTGACGTAAGCAAGGTGAAGTATCTACTCACCCCCCCCCATACTAAAACTAAACATTGTCCTCAATGTTTCGAGTCTAGGGGCTTAAACACCCCCATACTAGAGACGAAGTCGAATGCTTAATCTCGAGCATGGAAAGGGTAAAACGAATAACCTAAAAGCCGTTTATGAATTATGCTAATAAGATAAACGTTAGAACATAAAAGGATATCATCGGATATCAGAATCTCCAAAGGCAACGATCGAAGCTCGAGTGATCCGTAAAACGAACACGAGAGGCTTCAATGATGACGATGAACCTAATAAATCACAATCACAAACAACCACGAAACAAAGGTTGGAAGAGCGCAAGTCCCCTCGTTACATTAACTAAGAAAGCAATAATATTTACAAGGATAAGCATGAGAATCCCCCACGAGGCAACTTGTTTTTGATAACCGAGTCAAAAGCTCGACTCGAATCCCCATAAATGTGATCATTTAGGGATAATCTTGTTATGGTCATTTTTGGTGGGGCTTACATGATAAACAAGGCCCAAAAGTACATGGAGTACTTTAAAAACCCGATAAACGTATACCGGGGTCAAAGATAGCGTCTTCGTTTTCGGATGAAAGACGAAACAACGCTACTTCAACACAAACCCCAATGGGGTAGAAGAAAAGAGATAAGAAGTAGAAAGGTGGGGCAATGGGTAAGTCAACAACATGAGCTACTCGAGGTAGACTCACACCAAGCAAATAGATAAGTTTTCCCTTTATTGCATCGGTGGAAGACCGAGATTTCCCTTTACAAGCAATTCCGGGATCGTAAATCTCGTCCTCGGTGGAGAAATGTGAGGGAACATTTGGGGCTTCCCCCACACTAGATCCACACCAACCGTCATCAAAAGGAGTAGACGAGGTGGTAGCACTCATAAAACGCGGTGATGACGGAGTTAAACTTGTAGAAAAATCTTTTAAAACATTTTTAAAATCTTTTCCTTTTTCATCGTTCAAAAACTCTTTATGAAAACCCGATTGAATAATGTCGAAAATATTTGGCGTGTCAAATTCAAAATTAGTCGCGCTAAAAATCCTCACATTTAAGTCGCGGTTAGGGGGTGGTGGATTATATAAGTTCTCAAAACGTTTATCAATAAAGAACACCGCCCCCTCGGGGTCTACATACTCTTCATCGTCATGAACGTCGATCTCATCGATTTCTTCATCAAAGATAGGCTTGTCAAACCACGGTTTGTCATTCCCTTCCTTGAGTATCTTAGAAACTCTCTCGAAAAGATCACGATCAAGCACGAAACCATCATTCTTTTGTGGGGATCGTTGATAAGTTAGATCCTCACGAATGTGGTAAACGTCATTCTCAATCGAGGAGTGTTGATTAGGTAACTCCTCGAGAATTGGATTCTTAGTGGTCACATGAGTTGGTTCGTCATCGAAAATAAGACGTTCCAACTCATTTAGTTCATCCTCGATTTTGGAAAGATCGACCTCACTCGAAGGTGGAAGTGAAGGCATAAGAGCTAGCTCTCGTTCAATGATTTCCTCAATCTTGGGATCAAACTCATAATCATCGTACTTCACATGTTTCTTCTTAGGAGAATCAAAAATGGCATGTGGATTTTGAAGTACGTGATCAATCTCGGCAAAATCGCCATCGTCATCGTCAAAGAAAGAGTCGATGTGAGCACTCACAACCATGGTCTTACAAGTCGAATGACTATGCTTAGGTGACTTTTCTAAGACGAGAGGATCGATGTCGATAAACCCTTTAGCCTCAACGGGTGTTGGTCTAGGCAAAGGAGGCACTTCGATGGAGTTAGAAGTTGAAGCCTCAAAGACGTGGTCCTTCGAAGGTGGTGAAGACGAGTCCATTTTGGTCTTTGTCCTGATGGCACTAACGTCGCCCTTCGGAATTGGTGTTTCACTCGTTTCGCTAAAAACATCCCAAAGTGAGTTTTCATCCATAAATTTACACATACCCTTTTGAATTAGGTACACGTATTCTTTATCATTAAAATCATCATCTTTAAAACCGTTTTTCTTAATTCTTTCAAAACATGCATTAAGCTTCATTCTTTCCGCTAAAGTGAACATTTTGAAATCATTAGGATTTGAATCATTAGGTTTTGAAACCTCGGTTTTTTCATTCTCATTAAATCCTCGGGATTTTCTAGCGAAAAAGTCTATTTTCTCATCCCCATATCTCATAGTAAGTCTCCCTTCGTGAACGTCGATTACGGTTCTAGCCGTCGATAAGAATGGTCGGCCTAAAATAATGGGACATTTAGGGTCACACTCGTAATCGTATATAACGAAATCCACGGGAAAAACAAACTTTCCAACTTTGACATAGACATCCTCGGCTATTCCAATTGGTATAAGTGGCGTACAATTTGCCAGCTCGATTGTCATGTTTGTGGGGGTAAGCGAAGGCAATCTCATCAATTTCCAAAGAGAATGAGGCATGAGATTGATGCTAGCACCTAAATCGGCAAGGGCTAAACATCCCTCAATCTCGGAAAAATCACAAGGTAGTAGAAATTGGCTCGGATCCATTTCCTTTCTCGTCATACGCCTTTTGGGTTTTTTAAGAAGGATCGATGCATAAGTTTCTTCAAGGGTTACTTTGGTAAGGTCTACAAAGCTCTCTTTTTGAACCGTGGATGGAATTTGAGGTACACGAGGGTGTGCACTCTTTTCCTTGGTCGCCACGTTCACCCCATCGACTTTAGAACAAGAAGACGTCTTAGAAGTCGAGGGTTGAGAGGGATAAACAACACGGAATCCTTCAAGGTTAGGGGTAATCACACGACCTTTCTCACGAGACGAGGCGGCTTTACATTGTTCTTTCGGATTTGCAACGGTGTCACTAGGTAACGAACTCGATGACGCACCCGAGGACTTGTTCATTATGTCCGAAAACATCTTTTTAATATCAATTTGCCCTTGCTTAATCTTCGTGTTTTGCAATTTCAATGTATTAGAAAAGTCGTTTTTCAAAGTACCAATTTCTCCCTCTAATCGTCTCATATTAGCCTCATTCGTTTTCATGTAATTTTGAAAATCGTTTGACGAACTATTTTGATTTGAATTAAAGTTCCCTTGGTTTTGATTTTTTCTTTGAAAATTCCCTTGATTACCACTTGAAAAATTGTTACCTTGATTGTTGTTGTTTGAAAAATTCGAGTTTTGATTATTGTCTCGATTTTGCCAAGTTATATTACGACCTTGATTATAACCTCCTTGATTTAGATTCGAAAAATTTCCTTGTTGATTGTTTCCTTGAAAATTGTTTCGATTTTGAAAATTGTTGCCTTGGTTATAATTGCCTTGTTGTGATGGACCCGCGTTATTTTGATTTGAAAAATTGTTGTTTCCATTTAACGCACTCACATTCGACGTTTGGCCATCCATAGCCGCACACTCGTAATAATTATGAGGTCCACCACAAAACGTACACGAAACCTCAACCGCTTTCACCGTAGCGGGAGCGTCTTTCTTTTGCATCTCAACGAGAAAAGACGTAAACACATTCGTCAACTTGTCGACTTTCGCATCAACTCTCTCAATGTCGCGATTAGAATTACGAACATTGGAGACATTGGCAACACTTGGTGCGTTGCGGAGTTGGTAAACCTTGGATCGGTTTTCGATAATTATCAAAGCGTCTTTCGGAGTCTTACACAAAAAGTTGCCACCGGCGGCGGAATTCAACGAGTCTTGTTCGTGAAAATTAAGACCGTTGTAAAACGTATCGATTTGGTGCAACTCGGAAAAACCATGGTGAGGACATTGCCTAAGCAATTCCTTAAAACGATCCCACGCGTCTCTAAAAGATTCATTCGGTTTTTGCTCAAATTTCGTAATTTCATTCTTGAAAAACATTGTCTTAGACGGTGGGAAAAAATAATTATCGAACTTGGAAACGAGATCCTTCCACGTAGTAATGGAATTAGGTGGCTCTTTCTCGTACCAATCCTTGGCGGCACCATCGAGCGAGTATGGAAAAAGCATAAGCTTGACGACATCGGTGTCGACGTTCTTAAACTTGCTCGTGGCTAAAAGACGATCAAAATTCCGAATATGGTCGTGAGGATTATCGGCTTCACAACCTCGAAACTTCGTAGCTTGGATCAACGAAAGCATTCCGCTCTTTATCTCAAAATTCTCCGCCTCGATAGCGAGAATTACGATCGCGTCTCCATAACCCTCGATGGGCGCTTGGAGCAATTCCATCATCGAACGATTGTCGGCCATCTCCTCTACGGTTTCTTCAACAACGATATTAGGAACATCGGTTTCTAAATCTCGTCTACGTCGTCGATTCCTTCGATTACGATTGTGTCGATTCGAAGCTTCGCTAGAATTGAAATAATCCTTCGATCGAGTGCGCATGCACTAAGCGTAGAATGGGTGGTAGCAAAGAATATTCTTTTTGCGGCTTTTCGATTTTTCAATTTTTTTGGTTTTTGATTGGTTTTTTAATTTTTTGGATTTTTGAATGTATTACGTAGACACAAATCTACAAATCTCCCCTCGAATCGACTTTCTCGATTAAAGGAGCCTCAAAGAATGAAAACGATCACGTGGAGTGAACGTTCTCGATGACTTTAGAACGTTGGTGGAACACCAAAACGTTCAAGATGGTTTAATCTTGAAAACAAGCAAATATAATATACGTAGATAATACTTGGGCGGCAAACCCTCGATTAGCCCTCTTTCTCAAAACACGCACAAGCAAGCGGAGGAAACGAGGCGGCGCGAAGCACTTAAGAGCCTTTTTCCTTTAGGTCGTGAAATACAACCGCCTTATACCCACCTTATAGTTTGTGTTAATTGAAATTAAGCCTCACGAAAGTATTTATCTATTTTGCCTTTAAACTTTTGCTTTAGATTCGAATACAATGATCGAGTGATGAAATCCCGAATCAAGGTTGCGTTTTCACGCTTTTGGAGTACTTGTATTTTTATTGTTCTTACGTAGATACAATATAGTAATAATATATTCACAATAAAAACGAAAACCAATATATCTACAATATAGTAAAGATTGTTGTGTGTTTAATTTAGGAAAACCAAACACGATTTATTTGGATATTATAATATAATAGATAAAAATAACAAAAATGAGTATGTACGATATTCACGCTTTTCAAAAATTGAAAAGCAAAAAGGCACTACTCACACAAACACGATACTAATAATAATGGCACACTAAACACCTCCCCGGCAGCGGCGCCAAAATGATATTTATAGAAATAAGCGTTTAGGAAAACAACGTATAATGAGCGGCAAGTATTAAGTTGCACGTTTTAGGAAAAACGCGAAACCGAATAAATGCGGGTTTGTTCTCGAAGGAGGTGTGTGGATTAATGTGCCAATATATAAAATAACAATGTTTGGATTAGTGACGTTTTTGGTTTAGGGAGAGAAAAAGTAAAGACGAGCTACGACTACGGTTACACTACGACGATTCGATGTAAAACGATGACGTAATTACGTAAAACGCGACAAAATTAAATATTAAACCTAAAAATTAATTAAAAGATTAAACTAAGTCTAAAATAATATAAATAAGAATAAAAATCCAACAAATATATTTTAAAACCTTTTATTAATTAAATATTCAATTTTTAATACTAATTAAAGCCCTAAAGTTAAATATAATTAACAAAATGTCCAAAATATTATTTACTGAACTAATAAATTACTTATATTATTTAAAGACTAAAAAGTATTTTTCCTAAATTTTTAAAACTATTTTTCTATTTTTTAAAACACTAAAAACTATTTTTAAACTAAAATAATCATAAAAAATAATAAAATAATGCTAAAAATAATTTGACAATTTTAAAAATCCTAAATTGCACTAATGAACAGTAGAAAAATGAAAAAGTTTGAAAAATGTAAAATTTTTCACTAAAAGACAAAACAGTTTAAAATTAAAACCCTAATTAAGCTAAATTAATTATAAAAAATAATTAAAAAAGTGAACAGTAAAATCTTTTTATACTAAAAATCTTAAAATATTTTTCTAAGTCTAACAAAAATTTTAAAACTGAAAAACAATGATTTTTTACACTAAAAGACAAAAACAGTAATTAAAAAGTTAATTAAATTAGCTATTTAATCCAAAAATTACTTAATGAATAGTAACAAAAAATTAAATTATACTGAAAAATCAGAAATTAAATAAGAAAAATTTTGCAATTAAAATCAAATCCTAACTCCTATTTTTGGGCACTAAAGATAAAAAAATGAAAAATCTGATGTTGACACTTGACTTCTTTTGTCTTGTAGCCAAGCAGGGGAAACTTGAATACTAGCAGGGGAACCTTTTTCCCACTGACAATGAAAATAAACAGGTCTATGGACCTTTTGAGCTATAACTTTAGATTGGATTGGTTTTGTTGGACAAGAGGGGCACCCCCACACTCATGGAAGTGTGGGGAGTCAGATTATGCACAAAAGAAAACAACCACAAAGCAAAAATCACACTCAAATGCTCCAAATTCAGTCACTGTGTACTATGGGCAAGGCTGTGGACTATTTGCAATGTGCACAAATACGATTTTTGGGTGCTTAGATCTTGCTCAAATCATCGCCAACCAACTATCATCTAATCACACAACCTAAGTTAAGCTATAATCTAGCAAACAACAAGACTTCAAAGCAAAATTTATTCTAAAAGTGGACAGAAACAAGACTAACTGTTTTTTTAGGCTATATTACCAAATTTTGAACATGCAATTGTTTAAATCCTATTCAACACTTAAGGCAATGACTGAGAAAGAATAACAAATGATAAACCAAGTGTGTTCAGGCAATATTATCTAGCTTAAAGTTACCCTAAACCAGTTAATACCCCAATGCCAAACACCCCTTTAAAATCAGAAAATTAACTTTATCCTACTAAATGCTATTCAAATCAACGTAAACTAATTACTAGCACTTAAACATGAACAAGAGACATAATTCAACAGATAAGAACAGATAAAACATCATAAAAACAGATACTTCACAAAATCATGTAACTTGCATAAAAATCACAAAATCACTTAAGTAGGGTTCAAGCCTTTTGACCAGGCTGAGTGCCTTCTACTTGGGCTCTTGAGAGCTTATGGAAGCTAATGAATATCTAGAGAAGCCTTGTTGGTAGGTCTACAACAGACCTAGGGCATATATGTCTTCACAGATGAAAAAAAATGAAGGAAAGAAATGATGGAATGATGGATCTTGTTTGTTTTTGATACCTGCACAAGACAAAAAAACAAGAAAGTGAACTGATAACAAAACAATAAGCTATATAGCTGGCTTATTAATTAAGCAGCTTTTAGCTTATTGCTTAAAATTGAAGAAAAACTTGAAACTAAATCTTCTAGTAATATATAGTAACCAACACTTCTGATTACACTCAAACACAGATTTCCACTATCACTTCCACCTTGTCTGAGTGAACCCAAGCTAAAAATGAATTTTTCTCAAACCCTAAGATCTTATAAAACAGAAAAACGTTTTTTTGAGAAAACCTTTTTGTAATTTCATAAAAACTAAACCCTTGTAAAACATAGACTAAAGTGCATAAACTTAAGTTAAAACTAAAGAAACACAGTAAAGGATGGAACTCAATCTTTGCAACAAACTTTGATTTTCATTTTCATTAATAATCGAAATTTTTACAAGAATTGGAACAAAATGATATGGGACACATACGTCCCATATTTATACAAGAGGAAGAAGAATCTAGAATACATGAGCTCTAAAACCCTAATCTTCATGAATGTCCTGAATTGCCCTTGGTCTTCACTTTTTGAATTTTGGTCAAATCGTCCCATGTGATTGCCAGCCTTGACTGAGTGATCTGGACGTTTATCTGAACTTGGGGACAAAGAAAAACGTTTTGGAACGTTTGATTTCTGTAAGATTCGTTCTTTGCCATTTCTAGTGTAGCAGGGGACAAACGTGGGGGCCACAGGGGTCACGGGTTGGGTTGGTTTGTAAGTGGGTTTGGGTGACAATAGGATTAATCACGTTTCTGGAAGGTTGGGGTGAAAACCCCTTTGTTTTTGGGGAGATTGGGGATTAGGATTTATGTTAATTAGAAAGGTAGCAGGGATGTTTGATCTAGTTAAGAGGGATTAGGTTTTTAAATAAAATGTTTACCCCCAAATGTAATCAGTTTAAAAACTGATTTAATAAAGAAAGTTGGGTGGATACTGACGTGGGACAAAGGGGGATTGTGATTGGTTGGGGTTTTAAGTGGGGTGAGGTAGCATAGGGTGATTGGGTGAGTTAAGTTTGTTTGTCTCCCAGGAATGACCCCTACACTCTTTTCTTCTTGTCTTCTGGTAATAACAGCTCATAAACTCCAATTCCCTTTATAGTAAACTTTCATTTCTCCCATTTTGGCCACAAGACTTTTGTCAAAACTATTCCAAGGGCTATTTATGCTATATTTGCATTCTTCAAGGGCTGATCATGTAATATCTCATCATTTTAGGGATCCAAGTGTAAAATTGAGGATTTACAAGGGTTTAAAATGATAAGTCTTCCAAAGTTGAGGGACCATTCTTGCCAATTCTTCAAACTTCAAGGACTTGATAGGAAAATCATGATTCGGGTCCGGTTCTTTGTGCGGCTTCGTTTCCCGTGTTCGTTTTTGCTTGATTCTTGTAATCTTTTGGTGAATTCACGATATCCGTACCTGAAATACACAATGAACAAATTCAAGCACATTTTTTGTGTATTTTGATGATATTTTAATCGTTTTAAGCCCGATTTGGACGATGAGACTATGTATAATTACAGTCTCATCACAGATCGAGTGTGAGTTGTTGCTCTTCAGTGATAGACATTTTCCTGCTTAAGATAACACATATGCAAATGATACACACAAATATATATATCATTAGTCATGTAAACCCTTAGCATAGCAATGCATATCATGTCACAACAATATCTTGTTTTATATTATCCGTGTTTTAAACCAAAGTCATATTTTAACAAATAGCACAAACAGATTTCAGAATAAAAGATGAACAAAGATCCCGCAATAAACTATGTAAACTAATTGTTGGAATACACTTAAGTAGACATCCGACAATAATCTAAGTAGACAAGATTTAGCAATGTTTTCAAGAATCTCGCAAAGTCCAATATGTAAACAAAGATCTCTCAAAAATACACAAAGACAGTTCTCGGAATAACCTAGGCCAAAAGATCTCACAATAATTTGTGAAGATCTCGGTATAACCTAGACCATAGATCTCGCAATATTATTGAAGATCTCGGAAAACTTGATCTCGCAATATCATAAGAACTCCCAATATCATAAGAACTTACAATATCAACATTTCGGAAAACCAGATCCCGCAATAAATTTTTCTCGCAATGTGATTCGGCAAAAAAACAAGTTCTCGCAATATTATTATGAAGAATGATTTTGCAATATTATTGCGAATAATAATTTCGCAATATTTTTGCGAGGTAAGATTTCGCAATCTGTGCGGATTTTGCGAGAAGAATGCATTTAGATTCGATTTCGATTCTATGTTCGTTTTAATGCAAATCGAAGGTATACCCATACTATTTATCCCTAATAGAACAATACCCCCTTACCAATTTTGTGTTTCGCGACAAAAAATTTCTAAAACCCTAATTAGAGTGGATTTGAGTTTTAGTATTAATTGGGCAAAAAAACCAAATTAAACATGAAGGATGTGTTCGTAACAAGGATAAAAGCAATGGATTAATACCTTAGATGTTGATTCTGAGTAGACTGAACACAATCGAAGGTTTTGAATTGTTAACAATGGCGGCTGGGACTTGGTGTTTGTGTGTGTGTTTGTTTAGACGAACGGAAAATAAACCGAGGAGGGGGGTTGACCTAGTCAACTTTACCAAAAAAATTCACTTAAGTCCCCCTAGTTAGCAATCCTTGTTACCTAAGGTTAACAAAGTTATTGTTAACGCCCGTTATCTAATTCCCGTAGCTCATACACATAAACCTCGATAACTTAAGGCATAAATTATATATTCTAAAGCACGGAACATCACCTAGCACTTAAAGCAAAACTCTTACGACACGAGAATTCACAGCACTTGTAGCATACACCACATAAGATACGACTTTGGAACATTAACCGTTTCAATATTTATTTTATTTTAAATCTTTTGAAGACCAATTTGATTTTCAAGACGATTTGATATTTTCTCCCCCTTAACCAATGACCCATTTTCTATTTAAAGAGCTGTAGTCATTGTTTAAAGAGCCAAATACCCATGAAGACATTTTCCGTTTAATGTTTTAAAGAAACGATTCTTGTGGCAATAAGATTTCTATTATTTTAACAAATAAATGCACTGAAGCGTACACTAATTTGTGTTAGACCAAGTTATAAAGTAAACTTGATCTCTTGTATGGTTTTAAAGTAAACCATACCCGAGAAAATTAATTCCCATTGTGAGCCAACGTTTCCCGAAGAAATACGTGACTTTAACGCGAAATACGGGTTGCAGTATGAAATAACTACAAGCCGTATATGCATGTTTTAAAATATTTACAACTTTTATACGAACTCTATTTATGGTGTCGTGTTAATTATAATCGACATTTCTAAGGCCGTAAATATTATCGTACTAAAAGACATGCCTTTTTGAAAATGAAAAATATTTTTGGATTTTCTTGATTTTATATTTTTTATGGTTTTTATAGGTTTTTATTTTTGTATTTTTCTTTTTGGTGTTATAATATATACAATATATACATGATCACGATAAAAAGGATACTCGAGAATGGTTTACCACCACTATTTTGTATTTTCTTCTGCCAACTCCTTATGAGTATTAGGTGAGAATGATTTCGTGCCCAGCTTGTCGATCAAAAACTCGATTCTTCCTCGATCTAAAGCCTTTGTGAAAATATCTGCCAGCTGATACTCGGTGTTGACAAAATATAGCTCGATTACTCCGTTTTCCACTTTCTCTTTGATGAAGTGGTAGCATATGTCAATATGCTTCGATCGGGAGTGTTGAACGTAGTTGCAGCAAAAGGGCAATAGCACTTTTGTTGTCGCAGTACATTGGTATTTTGTTGAATCTAAGACCATAGTCAGTCAATTGTGATCTCATCCAAAGAACTTGAGCACAACAACCGGACATGGCAATATATTCTGCCTTACTTGATATCGCATCGCTTTTCTGCCTTTTAGATGCCCAACTAATCAATCGATCTCCAAGTAGTTGCAAACTTCCAGGATGTGCTACGTCTAGTATCTTGACACCTATCGTGATCCGCATCTTCATATGATATTAGTGCAATGGAGAAATCTTTCGGATACCATAGACCATGATGAAGTGTTCCTTTAAGGTACTGAAAGATCCTTTTCACAACATGTAAGTGCTTTTTCGGTAGGCCGAGCCTGATACCGGGCAAACATGCATATAGCAAATTGTAAATTGGGCCTGCTAGCAGTGAGATAGAGAAGGGTACCGATCATTCCACGATGAAGTTTTGGATCGACAGCAACCCCATCTCTATCCTCATCTAACTTGGATCTCTCCACCATTGGTTTATCCACGGGGTCACAGTTTTCAAAGTGATAATTTTTCAAAGTTTCAAGAGCATATTTGGATTGATTAATAAAGATGCCTCTGTGATTCTGAGAAATTTGTAACCCTAAGAAAAATGAAGTTTTTCCCATCATTGACATCTTAAAAAGGGTGGACATGATTTTCTCAAAACGGTCGGACAATACTTAGGTAGTGGCAGCAAATATTATATCATCAACATAAATTTGTACCAGTATCATGTCGTTTTCTTCCTTGAGAATGAACAATGCTGGGTCCTCTTTGCCTTCAGAGAAGCCTTCCGAGATGAGATATGATGATAGGAGATCGTACCACGCGCGATTAGGATACTCTAAGTTCACAAATCCATTCGGCTGGCTTACATAGACTTCTTCCCTTAATTCAACATTGAGAAATGTCGTCTTAAGATCCATTTAGTAGACGATCATGCTCATGTGAGCAACATAGGCAAGGAAAACTCTAATTGCCTTTAATCTTGCAACAAAATCAAAGGATTCTTCAAAATCAATACCCAATGCTTGTTTGTAACCACGAGCGACCAATCTCGCCTTTTTCTTTAATATTCCACCCGTCTCATCGAGTTTAACCTTATATACCTACAACAAAGTAAGAACATTGACGTTGTCCGGTAAAGGAACTAATTCGCATACTTCAAGTTGTTTAAATTCATTAAGTTCCTCTTGCATGGCTTCGATCCAACACGACTGTGTCTTAGCAAGTTGCCATGTTTTAGGTTCAATCTCGGAGAGAAAGGCATCAAAGTAACAAAATAATGCGTGCTCTTGTAATTGATGGTTGGTAGAGACTAGTATTTTGATGTCACTAATGATATTTCTGATTGGGTGATCCTTTTCCTACTTGGTGTTATGAGTTTCAATCTGTGGTGGTCTAGAGTAAACGGTTGCAGGAGCTTCCTATGAGGTAGACGCTCCGTTAGGGTTTTCAGGTATCGGTAAACCAAAGTATGGAAGCTCTTGTATTTTAGAAAATTCAAAATCGTGATCATAATAATCCTCTTCAACATCATTAGGAACGAGTGGAGGTGTAGATTCAGGTGTTGTTTGAGAATTGCTGGGGGATGGTTCATCCGGTTCAATAGTGATTGTATATATATCATATTCATCTCAATTATCTTGAGCAACTACTTGGGGAATCGGAGCTATCACTGCAAGGGCTGGAGCATCATCACTTGGGGGATCAAGGAATTCATCAAACATCGATTGAAATAACCTATCCTACTCGGGCCTTATAGGTGGTATAAATGATGTAAAAGTAGGATTGTTGGGAACTAATTTGGAACATATAGTACCGGGTCCCATCTCATGAAGTGCGAGTTCAGAGATATGTATTTAGGAAGATTCGGTCACTCCGACAATATATTAAGTAGTAGCTCGTAGTCTAGATATCTTTATATATATTAAACAAGGAAAAGCCCGGTCCATGCTTGTATGGCCGGCCCAATTGTAAGCCCAAGCCCATCTTATGGGCTTGGTATATAAACCCTCTCCTTAGATGGAGAGGGTGTTGGTTCACATAACTTTACACATAGTAAAATTGTGTTTTCATACTTTCTCTCTTAAAGTGTGTGTGTGTGTGTTCTTACCATATTTCTATCTCTTTCTCTCTCTAGTTCTTTATCATTCTTCCATTCATTAGATAATCAAACACATATACAATCCTAAGAAAATATTCACCTACAAATGGTATCAAGAGCCATGGGATGATTGCTTTGTTTTTTTGTTTGTGTTCTTAATTCGCACGCCTATTTTCATCCAAATTCATACGTACCAAATTTTTTTGTGTTTTTATGGTTTAATCTTGATATACATCATCTACTTACTTGTTGTAGTGATTTGGTATTGTTACTTTGGTTAAAAACACAAAAATTTTGGGTGTTTGATTCATTTTTAGGCTTAGAATCTCGAATTTGTTGTGTTTTAGTCCTATCCGAGAAAAGTGGTAAGTTTGATTCCATAGTACGATCTGTGTATTGTGATCGCATAAACCTGGGGTTTCTACTTGCGATCCAATATCACGATCACATAATACGATCGCTTGTTACGATCCAAGTCTGCGATCTAGAAACTGTGATCCACTACTACGATCAAGGTTCGATCATAGAGTGCGATCCCCAGTACAATCAACGAGTGCGATCAACCAGTGCGATCAACGAGTGCGATCAACAAGTACGATCAACGAGTGCGATCAACGAGTACGATCATAGGGTACGATCAACGAGTGTGATCCGAGTACGATCACTAGTACGATCACCAGTACGATCACTAGCTACGATCACTCGTTGCGATCACTTAGTGCGATCCAGCGTCACGATCCAAGGTTGCGATCTCCACTGCGATCAAGAGTTGCGATCCAACATTTTTCCAAAAACGTGTTTTTTGAATTTTTTAACATTATTTCTCGTGTGCAATTTTGACTTGGAATTTTTCTTTTATCGAGAACATAACTTAGGGGATTTCAACATTATTTCTCGAATTTAACATACAACAACAAATACATTTACTTTCTCTCATTGTTCGATCAACATTTGTAAATCTTAACTTATCGAAATGGAGTACACATCTCTTATGGATAAGTCCATCCTCTCGGGTACGGATAATCATCCACCAATGTTGGTGAAGACTATGTATGAGGATTGGGCTTCCCGAATGGAACTTTATATGTTGAACAAAGAAAATGGACATCTCATTTGGGAATCGGTGCTCAATGGACCATTGGTATATGGTACTATGACGAAAGGTGTTTTTACTCGTCCTCGCACTACGGGTGAATTAACTAGAGATGCTAAGATACAAGACAACTGTGATAAACAAGCTACAAACATCATTCTCCAAGCCATTCCTCCAGATGTCTACAAACTCGTCAGTAAACATAAGGTTGCCAAAGAATTATGGGATAGAATTCGTGTTCTAATGCAAGGCACTTCGTTAACTAAACAAGAACAAGAGTGTAAGCTTTATGATACATTTGATAAGTTTGCCTATGTTACCGGGGAGACTCTCAATGATTACTATTTGAGATTTACCCTATTGTTGAATGAGCTCAATATCTATGGCATGGCAATTCCTACGTTTCAATTGAACACCAAGTATTTGAACACTCTTCCTTCAGAATGGAGCAAGTACGTGACAGCTGTTAAATTTGCTAAGGATTTTCATCAAACCAATGTGGATCAACTTCAAGCTTTTCTTCAACAACACGAAAGCCATGTGATCGAGGCTCGGTTGTCTACACCTCAAGTTCATGATCCACTTGCCATGTATGCTTCTTAACAAATGACTCCCCAACAAAACATGGCTTTCACTTATCAACAACCATAATACTTGCAGCAGCCACCACCACACACCTATCAGCAACCACAGCAACCACCTTATCAACCACTAATGATGCCACAGCAAGCATTTCAACAAAGTGTTCATCAACAGTCTTTTCCACAGCAACCAACACATCAGGCATCACCCTCACAAGCCATCACTTCTCCAATGGGCTACACTCCTCAGCAAGGATATTTTCCAATTGAAGCACAACCAACATAAGCCTTCTACTCCAATGAACTTCCACCAATTGAAGCACCGGTCTTTACTCCAAATGATACGCCAACTGATGTGCTAAACCATCTCACTGCCTACTTGTCAAAACTTGTTGCAACTAGAGGATTTCCACCAACAAACAATCAGCTCCGCACTTCTTCAAATCCTCGACAACAAGCCACTATTCAAGATGGTCAAGTAACAGTGAAATCCATTCAGGGTAGGCAAAATTCATATGGACCCAGAACAAGGACCTTAAACAATCAAGCTATAAATTCTCAAGCTAGTGGAAGTGGAAGCACTATTGGTCCTCAAAAGGTTGTGACTTGCTACAATTGCCGAGGACAAGGTCATATGGCAAGGGAATGCACTCAGCCAAAAAGGAGAAGGGATGCAACAGGGTTCCGTGAGAAGATGTATTTGGTTGATGCTCAGTCTAAGGGGAAGATTTTGGATTCAGAGGAGTTAGCATTTCTTGCAGACCCAGGGGCAGCAGATAATGAAGGCATCGCAGTCGTCTCTACTTCTAATGCAGCATATCAAGCAGATGATCTTGATGCATATGATTCGGATTGTGATGACATTCAATCAGCCCAAGCAGCACTCGTTGCTAATCTCTCTCACTACGGTTTTGATGTCATCAGTGAGGTACCAACCACATCTAATAATATTCATGATAATCCACATCATGTTGAGCATGAAAATGACAACCTCGAACAGCATTCAGGAACTAGTAACTCAAATGATGCGGTATCCAATCCAACACATTTGAGTGAACCTCAACCAAATGCTACGACGGGTATGTAATCGTATGATCAACGTGATTTGGTAAGGGTGCCTAAACATATTATTTATAACATGAATATGGCTGTTCGACAAACCTTAGATATGAATGCCAACCTAACCGCTGAGCTTGCGCTGTATAAGAAAAAGGTCAAAACTATTGAAATGGTCCCTCAAGCAGATAAAATAACTTATTCTGAATTTGACCAATTTCATTTTGAAAAGATTGAACACTTAAATGAAATAGAATCATTAAAAGCTAACCTTTCCAATGAAATAAAAGAAAAAGAGTCTGTTGTAAATGATTTTCAGAAAATCAAAATGGATTTCGAAACTCTCAAGTCTAAAAAGTTTGAATAAAAAATTAATGCTACCAAACTTCTTAAATTCAAGGAACAACAGCTTTTAAAACAATATGCTTCCACAGAAAAGGTTCATCTTTTAACTAAATCGTTCAAAGAACTCGAACTTAAGCGTCTTAAAGATTTACCACCTAATCCCGGTTATGGAAAACAAGCTCATGAATATATTCCTTGTCTATATGATGTGACCATAATTGGCAAATCGAAAGAAGCACCTTATGTTTGTAGTACTGAGGAGACACAGTCACTTGCGGAAGAAACTCATTCTAAAATGCTTTCAAAATTCCATAAGCTTGATTATGTTCAACACAATAAAGATCAATTTTCTAAAAAGACCCGTATCCGTTTACAAAAGGAATTAGCTCAATTAACAGTTTTTGTGCCTCAAAGTTTGTCAATGGAAAACCCTCCTAGTATGTCTCCTACACTTGTCAAAAAGGATTGAACTAAGTTAATTCCACCGGTAAGGAAGGTGTCAAATAGGTTAAATGCAGTGCACCAACACTTTGCCAATTTTGACAAGGTCATTACGGAATGTACGACGGCTACGGCCATAACGGAAGGTGAATGGAATTTTGAGCACACAAGAGCTGCGTTCCGAGACGAAATTGTTCCATTTGTAAACAATGTTAAAGTTTGTCTTAGTAATATTGATCAAGATTTGCTTTTGGAAATAGAAGAAGTTAGCCGTGTTTTCAATGAAATGGATGATGCTTATGAAAACAGTTTACTTGAAATAGAACGAGTTTCACGCGAAAATGATCAGCTTCTGAAGCAAGTGATGTCTCATGATATTGTTTCCGTCTGTGTGAATAAAAGTGTTGATAATGATTCCATTGTCCATAATGTTGAATCTGTGGATAATGTGGTAGATAGTACTAGTCACAAATCTGACGCTGAATTTTTAAAGCTTCAAGATTCGTATTCTTCGCTTTCAAAACATTTTAATGTGATTCGGACACATTGTATTTCGCTTGAATGCAAGCAACAATTTATTCAAGAAATCTTTGAAATGTCGTTCGAAGGTGTTAATATCAATGATTCAAATTTTGAAAAGAATTTTCGATTGAATTTACAATCAAAACAGCGTCAGCCAAGTGACAAAGTTGCTAAATCATTGCCGATAGACATAGAGAAATCTAAGGAGCTTAATTGTGTGAACGTACTTGAGGCCGCTGAGAATTTTAAACTTGATCTAGATAATCGAGTTTCCAAGATTTATCCAAAGTTGATAACTTAAAACAGAAAAATACACAACTCTTTGATTCAGTAAAGCCCGCATGTGCTAATACCTCTGCACATAATCAATCATTGATTGAAAGATTGAATCGAAAGTCGGTGAAAATATCTGATTTGAGGGAACAAATTTGTGATAAAAATCTGGCTTTGACTGAGTTAAAGAAAACACTTCGTACCCTAAAAGGTAAGAATGTTGTGGATAGCGCAGCCACTGTCTCAGCATCGTCCTCTAGTGCAATCGAAAGGAACCTTATCGCTGTCACACCACTTAACAAGGGCCCTAGGACTAAACCATCTCAAACATTGGTCATTGAAGATAAGGCAAAATAAAAACCAACTTCTAATATTCCTGTGTTTCCTTCTACAGGAGTAATCACCACTACTAAGGCTCAAAGATCTAAGCTTAAAAGAAACAAGAAGAATGATAAGATCTTTCCCCCATCTAGTAGTCAAGAGAAGAAGAAAGTAGAATCCCACCCTAGGAATGTTATTTCTGTTTTGAATAAAAAGAATCATGTAGCTAAACCTAAAGGCTCTGCGGTTGTCAGTATTCTACGCCTACTATGAATTCTAATTTAAAATATTGGAATTGTAATGAATGTATGTTTTCTAGTCGTCATGATTCTTGCCTTATTGACCATGTGAATGAGATGAATGACCGGAAAAATGGTTTAGAATGGAAACCGACTGGGAAAGTGTTAACCCAAGTTGGTTGGATGTGGCGCCCCACTAGTAGAACTTTCACTATAGTAGGAAATGCGTGCCCTTAAACTAAGATCACTCCCACTAAAGCGAAGAAAGTGTGCCCTTTAACTAGGAGTACCAAGGCTACCAAAACACAAGTGTGTCCTTTAACTAGGAACACCGACACTACAGTAGGAACCAAGTGCCATTTAAATAGGTCTACTCCCACTGTATTGCCCGCTAATAATCCAAAACCTCAAAAAGTTGGAACAACAAAACCTGTAAGTGATAAAACTCACATTAGAAAACATAGGAAATCTAAGGGTCACACAAATGTTAGCAATTCTGATAATTTTATATATGTATCTTCTAACACTCGGGAACTAATAGTATCCAATGCATTGTCTACTGTTGTTGAAAACAGGTGGTCCAAATTGTTCTCTAGTATTTGGACTCTGGTTGCTCCAAACATATGACCGGAGATCGCTCTCAGCTCAGAAGTTTCGTCAGCAAGTTTCTTGGTACGGTTCGATTTAGAAATGATCATATTGCAAAGATAATGGGTTATAGTGAATATCATATTGGGAATGTTATAATTTTAAGAGTGTATTATGTGGAAGGTCTCGGTCACAAATTATTTTCTGTGGGACAATTTTGTGATGCAAACCTAGAAGTTGCTTTTCGAGAGCATACCTGCTTCATTCGTAATTTGGAAGGTGTTGATTTATTGAAAGGTACCCGAGGGAATAACTTTTACACTTTGTCTCTTCAAGACATGATGGCCTCTTCTCCCCCGTATGTCTTCTCTCCAAAGCATCGAAGACTAAGTCATGGTTATGGCATCGACGGTTATCTCATCTTAACTTTGACGCTATTAATCATTTGGCAAAAAATGAACTTGTTCGTGGTCTTCCTAAACTTTCATTTCACAAGGATAATTTGTGTTCCGCGTGTACAATGGGGAAAGCACTAAGAAATCATACAAACCCAAGACTAAAGACACCAACCAAGAGAAACTTTATCTGTTGCATATGGATCTTTGTGGGCCAATGCGTGTTGAAAGTATTAGTGGTAAAAAGTACATCCTCGTCATTGTCGATGATTACTCTCAGTTTATGATAGGTGTGAAAACACCCATCATTTTTACCACTTAATTACAATAATAACCGAGCCAAAACGTGTATTTTATGTCATTTATGTCGGAATTATGCGTGGTTTGTGTTTTTGTTGTGATTTAGGACGAAAAAGTGAAAAGTGGAGAAAACACGGCATTCACGGGCTTTTATCGAAGAAAAAGACGAAAGACGAAGTCGAAAGATCAAGAGTGGAAAAAGAACGGAAGTCCAAGACCAATTCTGAAGATTTATCGAAGAAAAAGTCAAAAGACGGAAGTTTACTAAAAGCCGAAGAACTCGAGTCTAATTTACGAAGAAAATTCAAAGACGAGTTTAAAGAAATCCCAAGACAAAATCATTAAGTCCAAGATTAACAAACAATTAAGAAGAAAAGGGCTTAAGTGTGCAAATAAGGAAAAGAGGAAAGAGGGAGGAAGCTTCCTAAGCTCCTCCCTAATCACCCCTATATATAGTTTAGGCTAGCTTCATTTTCATGTTGTTGGGTGGTTTGACAAACCACCACTTCCACCATTTTCATTTCATGTTAAATTACTTTCTTGCTTTTTAATTCATGTTATGCACTTTTAATTCAATTTAATTTTCAAGTAAGTTTTCAATTATTGTTCTTTAATCTTTACTTTTCTTGTCTTAATCTCTCATCTCCCTTTCTTGATCCTTGTTTGCTTTTGGTGCGATTTACATTTGATCCGTGTTGTTCATTCATGTTTTCGCGCCTAAAAAGTTAATCTTTTTATGTTTTAATTCTAAAAGTTTGTTTCTTTTAAGTTTTGTTAAGTTATATTTGTTCTTATTCGAGTTATTTCACTTAAGATTCGTGCTAGTTTTGGGTTTGAGCTTAATCAAATAGCTTAAAACCTTGCCTTTATTTTCGGATCAAGTGACCCAATCGGAAAAGGGAAACCCTTTTCCGATCTGCCATTCCGACCAAGAACCCCTTCATTCCGATCACCCGATCGGAAAGGGGATTTACTTATTCCGACGATGCTAGCTTTGAACATTCCGATTGGTAGGTTTAGTGTTTTCCGATTGGCCCCCTTTTTCCTTTATTCCGATTAGCATTTTTCACTATATTCCGATTTGTCATTTTCAGTATTCCGATCTGGCTTCTCTTCTCGCATTCCGATTGATACATTCCGATCGGATTCCTTTTGGATTCCGATCGGGTGTATTCCGATTGGGTGCATTTGATTTGTTTTGATGTTTTGTTTTAGTTAAAGTGTAAATTTTCCTCGTTTTATTGTTAGTCTATTTTAATTTCGTTCCGCATTTCTACTTTGATTGTCAATTTACTTTGCGCCAAGTTTTAATTTTACGTCATTTAATTTCACGTTATTTACTTTCAAAGTTTTAAATATTGCACCGTTTACATTTCACTTAGTTGTAATTTTAATTACTCGTCCTTTATTATTAAGTCTTGCACATTTATCTTACCAAAACCAAAAATATTTGTTTCACCAAGAACAACTAATCTCACACAATTAACCAGAAATCAATTCGAAAAGATACCGAGAAAACGAACTTTCAACGAGTAAAATCTCAAGCATTAAAATGGCGCCGCTGCCGGCTCTTTTCGTGAGGATCGAAAGTTTTTTGTGAGAGAAGCGTTGGCTTTTGGGACCCGTTCACTTGTGAACGTTATTTTTCGTATTCAAAAATTTTCAAAAATCCAAAAACATTTGAAAAATCATAAAAAGCATTTCTTTTTCAAAGTTTTGCACCAAAAATATTCTTCTTGCTTATCTATCTTTCTTTATGGATTTTTATGTCCATTGCGTCCGGTGTGGGAAACAATTATCTGGGAACAACTCTTGTCAATGGTGTACATGTGAGCGGTGCGGAAATGATATCGACTACATACAAAACGGATTTTGTCCCTTGTGCAACTCGACTAATTCATTCTTTTTGAACCCACCTCCTGTTCCCCCGTGCATCTATTGTGGAAGCGATTCTCATTGGCATGTTTCGTGCCCGGTTCAATACCCGTATAGACACGGGCAAGAACCAGGGTACAATTATGACA
Organism: Glebionis coronaria; assembly: GCA_025667525.1. Classification (NCBI taxonomy): domain Eukaryota; kingdom Viridiplantae; phylum Streptophyta; class Magnoliopsida; order Asterales; family Asteraceae; genus Glebionis; species Glebionis coronaria. The sequence goes on along the minus strand of CM046881.1, from coordinate 338,248,353 downwards.
ATGATAATAGCTATCAACAAGAGGCACCCAGTTTCTCTCCATACCCATGGTGCTATATTTGTGGGGGCCCTCACGATGCTTCTTTTTGTGATCCGTCGCAAATCTTTGAGAAAGTACCGTGCTATCATCCTAGTGTCTATAACCGTGAGCCCCCACATCACACCCTCAACCATCAATCCTCTCAGCAAACTAGTCTTGATCAACAACTCACTTCTTTGAATGGCATTCTAGAAAGTCTAGCTCAACTCCGAGCTGACTTGCATCAGGAAAGGCAACCATTGCTTGATGTGGACGAAACCTTGAAAACCACCGACACCTTTTTGAGCCAATTTAGTCGTTTTCCCTTCTTTTCTACACCAAAATGTTTAATTACAGCGTGGGATAGAATTGGTGAAATTGAACATACTCGGGGCGATGAACAACAAAAGTTGCTGCATGAGCTTCTTAAAGATGTGGAGGTTATCAAGGAAGAGTTAGCCGACTACGTCACTCCTAACTGGACTCGTCCCATTTATTATGATGATGATGACGACGATTATGTCTACACTTTCAACCAATCTTCTGAAGTTGCTGCTCCTACTGTCGATGTTCCTACTGCATCTAAGGATCTAGATTCGTTGAATGAGCTTAGTGATGTTGGTCTCGACAAAGTATTGGATGATGAGGTTTGTGACTTACCTGCTATGGAGCCTGAGGACGACGTTGCTCTTACGGAAGAGGTCGATCTTAGTGATGACGATTTTTCTCCAAGCTATGAGAATTTCACTTTTGAAATTTCTCAATCTCCACCGGGAGATGCGGGTGATGACGATTTATTCTCTCCGGTTTACGAGAAGTTCATCGATGAACATGATCTTGTGGATGAGGTGGAAGACGTGCTTCTTCGCGATAGATTACGGAAAGTGCACCTTCTTATTGCTCAAATCGAAGCGTTGACTTCTCCGCCTCTTTCCAAATCTTTACCTCCATCAATTCCTTCCGTTGAAGATAATGACCCATTGCTGGAAGAAATCGATATCCGCTCCATCCCTCCAGGTATTGATGATTCTGACACGGAGGGGGACATTATTTTTGATAATTTGTTGCAGGAAGATATTGTCCTAAGTCCCCCTCCCGAGCACCTTTCATCCTCCCCTTTAGCCACTATCACGGAGGATGAGTGCTTTGACCCGGGAGGTGACATTGATTATGCTATGATTGATACCATTACGGCTTTGCCGCTTACTCAACATCTATTGTCTTTGGGGGAGGACAATGTGCTAACTTTACCCACCCCACCTCCCGTGGATCTTGATTTCACATACTTTACGTATGTTGAAAGGACTTTTCTCCCATACAAAACTTATCCCCCCGCCTCTCCTTTGTTGATGTCAACCGGGAACGAGGACAAGGTCTTTGATCCCGGTATCACATTCGAGGCTTCCCCATGGACAATTTAATTCGGGGACGAGTCAGGCTCGTGACTCGGTTAATATAAACAAGCGCTTTTTGGGAGGCAACCCAATTATCTATCTATCTTTCCTATTTTCACCATAAGTGTAGGGGGGGAGCCCCGTGGTGTTTCTTGCTTTCTTTCTTATCATTTGCAGGGATTAGAGCTTCAAAGACACACTCTTGATAACTTTTGACAAACCGTGATACCGTGTTTCCCATCTTCCCGGTTCTATCCTAAACTCTTTTCGATTCACTATTTTATATTTCTCAATATTAAAATAGGAATCTCTTTAGTTGTCTTTTCCTTAACGAGATTTAAACAAAGTGCACAATGTCCTAAGTGTAGGGGAGTTTACTCCCACATGCTTAAACATTGAGGACAATGTTTATATTAAGTGTAGGGGGGACTTCTATCGAAGTTAAGTGGTCTTTTCCTTGTATTTGCCCTCATTTTAACTGGAAAATCATTTTTTCGACATTTTTCAAAATTTTTAGTCTATTTTGGCCTAGTTGTAGTCTCCTTTATTTTTGTTACTTTCTAGCATTTTAATAAAATGGTTTTAGCAAGTTTAGTTATCTTAGATATATTAGGCCCGTTGTGAATTTTTTGACTCAACCCGAGTTTACTTATCCAAGTTCACTCTAGCTAGTATCCTTAACCATGTAGACCTTAATCGGTTTATTAGGCTAAGCATCCACGAGTCTCATTCCTTGAGATTTTAAATTGTGGAGAACGAGAAATGATAGAGTTGGTTACAAGTTTGGTATTCTCTAATTAACTTATGTGAGTTAATTATGATCTTTTTTCTCCCATCACTTGCTAATAAATTATCTGTAATAAGTAAGGTCGTACGATTTGAAAAGTTACTTAGCTTCTAGCCCAAGATCGTTTAAAAGTTGCTCGGTAATGATAAGAGTTCATAGCCAAGGCATAACTTATGAAGCGGGGCGTGAAGATTGGCGAGTCCGAAAAGGCCCTAACAAGGCATGAGGATTCCATTTTATTGCTGAAGATCCAAAGTGATGTGAAAAGCATTATTCCCAAAATCAATATGAAGGATCAAGACTCACGACGAAAAGCAATCAACTCCCATAAAGATCATGGAGAAGTCTATCCGAAAAGACCCTAACAAGGTATGAGGATAAATAGATCCAAGTCCGAAAAGGAGGCGGATCGTTGTATCTCAAAATCCCAATTAGAGATTGAAGAAATAATCATGAAGTCATGGTCAACAAAGCTGGAGTACCCCTCAAAAGTCTCCAAGTGAAGAAACTCTATAACAAAGAGAAGACCATTATCTCAAAAACGTCTCTCGAAGATATGAAGTATGAAGTACATGCCAAATATCAGCCCGAGAAAGGTCTCAAATCGTGAACCAAGTTATGCCAAGATATGAACTTTTTAATATCCCGAGAAGCAGTTTTAAGAGATTTTGTCCTTTAGCTAACTATTGATCAAATCGTCCTACTTTGCTTTCAGCCTAAATAAATTATCGAAATAAGTCAACAATGCATCCTCGTGATCATTCAAGACATCAATAAAATATAAGAGATACTCGTAGGAATAAGGGAGTTTAAGTGATTAATTGAACCACATGAGTAAATGTTTGTTATGCTAACTTGTGCTAACAATGATCTTGTTTTTAAGCTTGGCATGAGGAACGTGAAACTTGAGGGTGATGAACATTCATGACACACAAGCCCTAATGTAAGTCTTAGATTTCTTTACAAGTTTCTTCCTTGTTGCATCTTGTTATTTTCTATCTTTTTGATTTTCCTTAGTTGTTTAATAAAGGCCAAGGTAGGTTGATTATGATGGAAAATGTAAAACGTGCTTTGTAACTAATGCATTGCATGAGGACATTGCAATGGTTAAGTGTAGGGGATTTGATAGGTGTGAAAACACCCATCCTTTTTACCACTTAATTACAATAATAACCGAGCCAAAACGTGTATTTTATGTCATTTATGTCGGAATTATGCGTGGTTTGTGTTTTTGTTGTGATTTAGGACGAAAAAGTGAAAAGTGGAGAAAACACGGCATTCACGGGCTTTTATCGAAGAAAAAGACGAAAGACGAAGTCGAAAGATCAAGAGTGGAAAAAGAACGGAAGTCCAAGACCAATTCTGAAGATTTATCGAAGAAAAAGTCAAAAGACGGAAGTTTACTAAAAGCCGAAGAACTCGAGTCTAATTTACGAAGAAAATTCAAAGACGAGTTTAAAGAAATCCCAAGACAAAATCATTAAGTCCAAGATTAACAAACAATTAAGAAGAAAAGGGCTTAAGTGTGCAAATAAGGAAAAGAGGAAAGAGGGAGGAAGCTTCCTAAGCTCCTCCCTAATCACCCCTATATATAGTTTAGGCTAGCTTCATTTTCATGTTGTTGGGTGGTTTGACAAACCACCACTTCCACCATTTTCATTTCATGTTAAATTACTTTCTTGCTTTTTAATTCATGTTATGCACTTTTAATTCAATTTAATTTTCAAGTAAGTTTTCAATTATTGTTCTTTAATCTTTACTTTTCTTGTCTTAATCTCTCATCTTCCTTTCTTGATCCTTGTTTGCTTTTGGTGCGATTTACATTTGATCCGTGTTGTTCATTCATGTTTTTGCGCCTAAAAAGTTAATCTTTTTATGTTTTGATTCTAAAAGTTTGTTTCTTTTAAGTTTTGTTAAGTTATATTTGTTCTTATTCGAGTTATTTCACTTGAGATTCGTGCTAGTTTTGGGTTTGAGCTTAATCAAATAGCTTAAAACCTTGCCTTTTTTTTCGGATCAAGTGACCCAATCGGAAAAGGGAAACCCTTTTCCGATCTGCCATTCCGACCAAGAACCCCTTCATTCCGATCACCCGATCGGAAAGGGGATTTACTTATTCCGACGATGCTAGCTTTGAACATTCCGATTGGTAGGTTTAGTGTTTTCCGATTGGCCCCCTTTTTCCTTTATTCCGATTAGCATTTTTCACTATATTCCAATTTGTCATTTTCAGTATTCCGATCTGGCTTCTCTTCTCGCATTCCGATTGGTACATTCCGATCGGATTCCTTTTGGATTCCGATCGGGTGTATTCCGATTGGGTGCATTTGATTTGTTTTGATGTTTTGTTTTAGTTAAAGTGTAAATTTTCCTCGTTTTATTGTTAGTCTATTTTAATTTCGTTCCGCATTTCTACTTTGATTGTCAATTTACTTTGCGCCAAGTTTTAATTTTACGTCATTTAATTTCACGTTATTTACTTTCAAAGTTTTAAATATTGCACCGTTTACATTTCACTTAGTTGTAATTTTAATTACTCGTCCTTCATTATTAAGTCTTGCACATTTATCTTACCAAAACCAAAAATATTTGTTTCACCAAGAACAACTAATCTCACACAATTAACCGGAAATCAATTCGAAAAGATACCGAGAAAACGAACTTTCAACGAGTAAAATCTCAAGCATTAGTTTACATGGGTGAAATTTCTTACAACAAAAAATGAGGCACCTAAATTCATCATCGGATTTCTCAAGATGATTCAAGTGCGTCTCAACACTACTGTGCGACGCATTCGTATAGATAATGGAACCGAATTTGTGAATCAAATTTTGTGTGATTATTATGAAGAAGTTGGCATTTCTCATGAAACATCTGTTGCTCGCACTCCACAACAAAACGGCGTCATTGAAATGCGAAATCGCACACTTATGGAAGTTGCTCGAACAATGTTAATTTACGCAAAGGCTCTATTGTTTTTATGGACAGAAGCAGTATCTACAACAGTTTTCACCCAAAACCGGTCACTGATTCGTAAACGCCATGGTAAAACACCTTATGAGCTTCTACATGGAAAAGTACTAGATTTATCATATCTTCATGTATTTGGTTCTCTTTGCTATCCAAATAACGATGATGACAATTTGGGAAAACATCAACCAAAGGTTGATATTGGTATTTTCATTGGTTACGCACCCGCAAAGAAGGCATACCGAATCTACAACCGTAACTCTCGCAAGATCCTCGAAACTATGAATGTTGATTTTGATGAGCTAACAGCAATGGCTTTTGAGCAAAGCAGCTCTAAACCCGCACTTCATGAAATGGGACCCAGTAACATTAGCTCTGGTCTTGTCCCAAATAACCCTACTTCATCATCATTTACACCACCTTCTAGGAATGAATGTGATACACTATTTTAAACGTTCTTTGATGAATTCTTTACTCCTCCAAGTATTGTTGCTCCATAACCCGAGGTAATAGCTCCGGTTACCGAAGTTGTCCCTCGAGCAACCGAAGAACAATCGGATACGTCTGCACCTACAATTGGTCAAGATATACCTTCAACAAGTAATTCTCAACCAACACCCGAATCAACTACCCATGTCATGCCTATTGATGATGAAGAGGATGATGATGATCACGATTTGGAATTCGGTCAAATGCGTGAACTTTCATTCTTTGGTGTACCAATTCCCGACCATAATCAAGTCGGGTCGTCCACCTCAGAGGAAGCTCCTACTACGGTCTACTCCAATCCACGGATTCGTGAACATGACAGCAAGTGGAAAAAGGATCATCCTATAGATTCTATTATTGGTGACCCTAATCGTCCGATATCCACACGAAGTCAGTTAAAATAAAATGCAATGTTTTGTCATTTTGATGCTTTTCTCACTGAAGTTGAACTTAAGACATGGCAAGAAGCTTTTACTCAATCTTGTTGGATAGAAGCTATGCAAGAAGAACTTAATGAATTTATACGTCTTGAATTATGGGAACTTGTCCCATGCCCGGATCAAGTCCAGTTACTCCCTTTGAAATGGGTTTACAAGGTGAAACTCGACGAGTTAGGCGGAATATTGAAGAACAAAGCTCGACTAGTAGCTCGTGGATACAAGCAATTATTGGGCATTGACTTTATGGAATCCTTTGCACCTGTTTCCCGTTTGGAAGCTATTAGAATATTCCTCGCTTATGCAACCCACATGAATATGATCGTCTATTAGCTAGATATGAAGACGGCATTTCTCAATGGTGAAATCAAGGAAGAGGTCTATGGTCAACAGCCGGATGGTTTTGTGAATCCTAAATATCCTAATCATGTATACAAGCTTAAGAAGGCTCTCTATGGGTTGAAGCAAGCTCCACGCGCATGGTATGATCTATTGTCACAATTCCTCATTACGCAAGGCTTCGCTAAAGGCAATGTGGATCCTACGCTGTTCATTCAGAAACGAGGTAAAGATATGATTATGGTACCAATATATGTTGATGATATTATATTTGCTGCCTCGACCCAAACCTTATCGGATGAGTTTGAGACACTCATGTCTTCCAAGTTTAAGATGTCAATGATGGGAAAGGTATCATTCTTCTTAGGACTTCAGATATCTCAGAGTCCCAACGGCATCTTTATCAATCAATCCAAGCATGCCCTTGAATCTCTTAAGAAATATAAGATGGAATCTTGCGACCCCGTGGATACTCCAATGGTGGAACGAACTAAGCTTGATGCAGATCCACATGGAGTTGCCGTTGATCCGACACTTTATCGTGGAATGATCGGTACCCTTCTGTATATCACAGCTAGTCGACCTGATCTTCAGTTTGCTATATGTATGTGTGCTCAGTATCAAACTCGACCTACTGAGTTACACTTAGCTACTGTAAAATGGATCTTTCGGTATCTTAAAGGAACCATTAATCAGGGACTTTGGTATTCGAAGGACTCTTCGGTTGCACTTATGGCATATGCAGATGCGGATTACGCGGGTTGTCAAGATACAAGGCGTAGCACGAGTGGAACTTTGCAACTACTAGGAGATCGACTAATCAGTTGGGCATCGTAAAGATAGAAAAGCGCTACAATTTCAAGTACGAAAGTAGAATACATAGCTATGTCCGGTTGCTGTGGTTAAATTCTTTGGATGATATCGCAATTAACCGACTATGGTCTAGGTTTCAATAAAATTCCGATGTACTATGACAACAAAAGTGCAATTGCCTTATGCTGCAACAATGTTCAATTCTCCCGGTCGAAGCATATTGACATTCGCTACCACTTCATCAAGGAGCAAGTGGAAAATGGAGTGATCGAGCTTTACTTTGTCCGATCTGAGTATCAGTTGGCGGATATTTTCACGAAGGCTTTAGATCGCGCTCGAATGGAATTTTTGGCCGACAAGCTAGGATTGAGAATTGTCTCGCCTAAGACTCTAAAGGAACTGGAAGATGAAGTGAAAGAATAGTGGTGGTAAACTATTCTCCGTATCCTTGGTGATCATTTGTATATATTGTTTATATTTTTATCCACAAAAGCAAAATACAAAATATAAAACCATATAAAAACAATAAAAATTGAAAAATTCAGAAAAATCCAAAAATATTTTTACTTTATTTTTCAAAGGCATGTCTTTTGGTACGATAATATCTACGGCCTTATAAATGTTGATTAATATTGACACGACGCCATAAATAGATTTCGTACAAAAGTTGTAAATATTTCATAAAACATGCCCATATGGCTTGTAGTTATTTCAGACTGCAACCCGTTTTTCATATTAAAGTCAAGTATTTCTTATGAAAGCTTTGGCTCAACAACGGGAATTAATTTTCTCGGGCATGGTTTATTTTATAACCATGTAAGGGATTGTGTTTACGTTATAACACAATCTAACACGGATATATGTACGCTTCAGTGCATTTATTTGTTAAAACAAGAGAAGTCTTGTTTTTATGAAGCTATCATCTCTACAACCATAGCTATCTACAATTGGTTTCTACATACTCGACGATGCGACTACTCAAACAACGACTACATCTCTTTCAATAGAACACGGGTCAACAATTGAGGGGGAGAAATTGTTAAGCATTCAGAATCTTCGATGTCGAAAGTGCCAAGTTCATAAATTGGTGTCAAGACAAAAATACTAATCGTACATGTGGTGTCAAGAGATGACTTCAGACATGACGAGGCGACCAACATTTGCCGACAAGAACCATGTGAACTTATCATATGATGTTCTCATAAATCAGGTCCAACCTTGTCAGTTTATTCTTATATGGTGAATATGTGATCATGTTACAAATCGGCATCATTTCTCACAAATTGGTCTCATGAAGATCAAAAAGACTTGCATTTTTTTCCCAAACCTTTGTTAAAACTTCCTTAATTCAATTGATATTACAAACATCGATTGGGTTAATATTTTTAATATGGGGGAGAAAATGTGATTTAATATGGGAAATTATCACAAATGGTTTGACTAAACGTAATGGCTCATCCCGACATGTGCGAAATATTTTCGAATATCATGGCATATGTTAAGGGGGAGCAAAACGAATTTGCACATCAAAATCGGATTTCATAGTGATTTTTACTTACCCACAACCCATTTCTTTCACGACAATGAAGATTGTGGTGACATAAGGATGGTAGGATAGGTTAAGTCCAATGATTCTTCCAAAACCGGAGGTATATTCCCAAGGACATTCCATAGCTAGAAATAGTAGTCCTTAGGAAAGATGGAGAAAGATTGTGAACGTAACTGAATGCCGACCAAGTACTTAAGTTCGCACTGGAACAATCACAACAAGGTGCTAGTTATGACGTATTGGTAAGCATTGAAGGGGTTGAAGAATGAAAAAGAATTGTAAAGATAAAGGGTGTAAAGAAAGAATCCCTCCTTACAAACTTAGGCAGAAACTGGGTCAATACATATGCTATTGAGATCATTTTTAATGATTATTGATATTGAAGACAGACATCATGGACCCAGTGATGCAATGCACAGCCCATCCCAGCTAACTCAAATATCTCTTAAAAGATATTTGTTTTAATCACACGGAGACGCATTATCTATTAACTTATTCACTTTGAATAAATTGGTATTCAAATGGTGGCACTCCTCTCCATCCTCCGATCACTAAAATCCAAAATGCACGATCGAGTCTAGAGCCATTTGAGATCATCAAATATCTCATTAGGACACACTTTCATAACTCCTTGCTTCTTCACACACTGTGAAAAGTAAGAAAGACCTTAAGAGTCCTACCCAAAATCTTCATGATCTTGCCTGAACATCTGAGTAACACAAAAGTATTTACAATGAAGATGGAAATCCTTCTTGAGCGAATATCAAAAAGCTCATGGTAGGTGACTTGTGCAATTCTTTATGAATCAAACTTGTGATAACTAGAAAGCAACAGTGGTTTAATTCTTAACTGAACTTAATCACGTTCCAGGCCTCTACGCAATATCTTAGTGATCTTGCCAGAACACTCAGAGTGACACCTTAGTGTTCACAGTGATGAGTGGAAATCCTTCTAGTGTTAACATCAAACAGCACTTGGTATGTAACTTGCAAGATTCAATATGAATCAATCTCGTGACAACTGGAAAGCAACGATGGTGTGATTCTTTAATGAATCAAACTTGTTCCAGGAATTGGAATTGACGCCTTCAATCATGCGGATAATTTTATCCAAATGATTCACTCTTTACGTTCGCAGTCAGCTTTGGACGGTCGAGTAAAGAGAACGGGTTTACCCGCGAAATCTTGTCAGGGAGATTTTTAATTAAATCTACCTGCCACAAGTACGATATTTAATATCGTCCAACGGTCTTCACCGATCAGAGGTAAAATGCTACCGAATTAGAATGAAATGTTCAAAGCTATTTCGTTCGTGTCTACTTATGTTGCGGCATTTGAAGACGGTGGCGTTGCAGAATCCGAGAAGAAGTCGTCCCCGCATGCTTATACTTTATGCACTTAATACTTCATTTAATTCAAGAAAGCCTAAAAGTCAAAGTCTTCCGCTGTATCGAACTCTGAAGCTTTCAAGAATTACGAAGGTATAAGTATGTGGGACATGAAGTCACGAAGTTGCGAAAATCACAAGTGATGGATGCACAAGATCAAGGCAAGAGATTAATGCTCAAGATTGATATTAATGATCACATCATCATGTTCACCAGAAAAGAAAAAGAAAAGAAAGACGAAGACTACGAGCTCAAGACAAGCATAGTATGCTAGGTTTATTTTTGTAACTTGGGTAACGCCCTTGTTTGGAGTGACCTTAATAAGTGTGTAAACACTTATCCTTTTGCCACTAAAATCAAGGAAAAACAAGACCTAATCATGTGTTTTATATCGTAAAAGTCAGAATTACGCGTGGTTTTGTGTTTTTGTGTTAAATAGGTACAAATGATCAAAAGAAGAGAAAACACAGGATTTCACGGTCAAATGTTGAAGAAAAGTCCAAAAAGAGACGAAGACAAAGTCAAAAGTCCAAAAGTGTGCCAAAGATCACGAAACCCGGCAAAAATCGACACAATTTTGAAGAAACAATCAAGGAAGCCGAAATCAAGTTCATTTATAATGAATTTCAACTTTTCGAAGATATTCGAGCTTAGTGGGTCCAACATTGGCTTATTGGGCCCACAAGCCCATTTAAGAAGGTGTTTATTTGTTATGGATCAAATGGCCCAAATCATGGCCCAAATCATGGCCCAAATCTATTTATAATGGGATGGTTGAAAACAAATGCAATTTGGGCCAAGCCCAAATACACATAACCACTTGGACGGATGGAAAGTTTGCTAGGAAAATGTCTAGTCAACCCTAGTCAACTCCTATTCAACTCACAAACGAATAAACAATTTAATCCACTTTGACTCACACAATCCTCACACACGTGTACAACTTATCCTCACCCTCTCACACATTTCAATTTTTAATATACCCTCACACCACACGTTTGTTAAATAAAACTTTTTTTTAACCTACACCCAATTTCGTTACAAACAAAGTAAGTCACCCCACTCCCACTTTCTCTCCCCCAAAAACGCAGATACCATCCCCATTTTCTTTTTACCCAAAAAACCTAAATTCACCCTTCATCAATAATTACTCAATTTTTGGGGGTTTTAATCCACTCGTGTGATTCACACACTTGGGGATTAAATCCCCATGTTAATCGGAAGATCCAACAAAGTGGTCCTCATCTCTCCAAGTCTACGTGGCTCAATTCTCCATTTTTTATTGGAGAGAACACTTCACCAATATCAAATCCACCAATCCCTATTTGCCATCTCATCAATGAAGAAACACAGAATTGCCACAAGGGCAATCCGTGTGAATAAAGGTGATTCTCAGCCGTTTGATAAGAAAAGAAGAAAGAGAAGATGGAAGAACGGCCATGATTAAAGAACTTGGGCACCAAGACTCATCAAATGGGATTAGGGTTTTCCTATAAAATCCCTCCCACATCTTGTAATGAGGATAGTCCATTTTTTTCTTTATTTTTACTGTTTTTAATTAGGAGTAGGATTAAATTAGACTTTTACTTTTATTTAATTTTCTGCAAAATTAGTTTTAGGTTTAGGGTTATTGCATTTTTATTTTCCAGTCTTTGTAATTTTTAAATATTAATGAAAAGATTATTTCAGTTTAAATTCGTCTCAATTTAATTTTGCTGTCAAGTTTAATTATCTTTAATCTCTTCTTTTTACATCACTATTCGCGTTTTATTATTATTATTATAATTAAAAAAAAAGAAATAAAAAGAAAGTGGAATATTAATTTTCCCCTACTGGGAAAATTTGTAAAGTATTTTTCGGATTCTATTTGGTTCGGGTTGAGTGTTCTTGTTCGATTGATGGTTCTTGGTTGAACTTGTTGATGATTTGAGGTGGTGTTTGTTGCTTCGGTTCACAAGGTGGCTCAGCGCCATCCTTCGACTCAAAGGAAATCGACACAAGGTGCTTAATCTCATTTTTAATTTTTGATGTTAATTATTTAGTTTAAAGTTGTTTAATCTGCTTGTTTTGCTTAGATCTGTTATTTAAGTTTAGTTTTGCTTAGAGTTTGTTTACTATCTATTTTATCTGCTTGAATAGGTTACTGTTAAGTTTATTTTGTTTGATCTGCTTGTTTATTTACATTGTTAGGATCTGCTTAATTTACAGCTATTTGCTCATAGTACTGTTAATCTGCTCGTATCGGTTTGCTTTTGATTCGGTTATTATACTTGACATATCTGTTTATTTTTATTATTTAGGTCTGCTGATTTGTTTTTTAAGAATCTGTGTGGGTTTCAAGTAGTTTTAGATCTGCTATTGTTGCTTATCTGTTGCATAGGTATAGTTTATTGTATCTGCTTATTAGCTTTTTCGCTTATTTGAGTAGTCTGGCTTATTTCTTTCCATTTGCTTATTTCGAGTAAGATGCTTATCTGATTCAGTTTTATTATACTTATTGGGTTAGTTTGCTTATTAGTTCTTTGGTTTATTTGATTTGTTGCTATAGTTCGATTGCTTTTCTTCTTATAGTTTTTAAAGCTTTTATTCAAGCTTTGCTTGTTGGGATTTAGCTTATGTGCTTGTCGTTTTGTTCATTTATCTGCTTATTGGGCTTATATTCGTGCTGTGTTAAAAACTCAGACTCATTTAGTCTGAGTATTCAAAAATTCCAAAAAATATTAACAAAAAAAGGTCTCATGGGTTTCGAACCCTGGACCTCTCGTCTAGCAACATAAGCCCTTACCATCTACTCTAGTGCCTCTTTTGTGTTTATCTCTGCATCATTAAATTAATATAGCTTTTTAAATCTTTACTGCCAGTTTTTATTAATTAGTTAAATAAAAGTTTTTTTTAGTTTATTTAATTTAAAAAGTTTTATATCAAATTTTCTTTTATGTAGTTTTTATAAAAAAAACAAAAAGATAAAAAATATTTTATTTAAATTTCTTTTACAATTTTAAAATAGTTTTTATAGATTAAAAATAGTTTTTAAATTCTTATTTAAATTTTAGTTTTAAAATTAGTTTTCAATTTATTTAGTCTTATTAAAATTAGATTTAAATAATTTTTATTTAAAGTTTTTATAAAATTTAAGTTTTTAATTAGTTTACATTTTTATATAAAATAGATTTGTTTTTAATTAATTTCAAAGATTTTTTAGATAAAATAATTTTTAGTTTTTTTCACATTTATTAAAAAAGGTTTTAATAGTTAATTTTAAATTAGATTTTAATTAAATAGATTAGTTTAAAATATCTAAAATATTGTCACCAAGAACAAATTAGTTTTACGTTTAAACCGGATATCAATTCGAGTCGATTCGAGGAACGAAAATAGACATAAAAAGAGTTTGCAAAAACCCTAGTATTAAAATGGCGCCGCTGCCGCTTCGCTCGTACGACTGATTATTTTTCGTGAAGACGTTTGGATTTTGGGATCCGTTCATTTTTGAACGTTAATTTTCTTGCACAAAAAATCTAAAACTAAAAAAATCAAAAAGATAAAAATACAAAAAAATTAAAAAAATCATCAAAAGCAAATTCTTTCCTAAGATTTGCACCAAAAAAATTAAAAAAATCAAAAAGTAATACTTTTCCTAAAGTATTACACCAAAAATATTACGTATTATTTTTATTTCAATTTCTTTCGACACTACCATGGATAATCGTCCGATTTGGGAAATATTGCAAGAAGAACGTTATAAGATTATGTCCGAGGAGTGTACGACTTGTGGTGGGCCTCATGCTTATTTTAAGTGTGACAAAACTTATGAGGAGGTTTATAATAATGAGGAAAGTATGTGTTATGATACTAATACTTATTTTGGCTCCCCTAGTTTTCCTACAACTAGTGACCCACCACAATATGATCAACGGTTTTATGGGGAATTTCAAAATCAAGGTTTTTCAAATAATGAAGGTTTTTCAAATGAAAGCAATTTTCAAAACTATAATCAAGGGAGTATTTCACAAACTTAAATGGACTTAATTCTTCATAAACTTGAGGAACATGATAGATTCCTAAGAGAATGGCAAGAGGAAACCGATAGAAAATTCATGCTCATTTTAGAAACCTATCAAGCTCAATGTGATATTGAGCCGTCTTTGAGAGTTGATATTGAGGCTAACACCACTACTAGTAGTGATGTTCCCACTGTGGATCCTTCCATCTCTCCGCCAATAAAGGAGAGACAAGGCCCGGAGATTATCATGAGTTTTACTCACCCTCCGGTGTTGACACCCACGGATACAATTAGCTCTCCTCTTTCCTCACCTATTGAGGAAATTCCCGAGATTATACTTGAGCCTCCATTACCCATTGATGACCCCATTTCTTTTATGACTCCTTCACCTACTCCTTCAAATGACTTTTTGTTTTCTTTAAATCCTCTTAGCGAGACATGTTTTGATAAAACAATTTTTGAGGAGTGTGAAGAACTTTATAATGAGTGCATAGAAGAACCCTTAATTTGTCCTTCACCTAAGGAGTTTGTAGATAGGGATGAGTTATCTTGTGATTCCGACTACATTTTTAATTATTCCTCGGGTTCGGATGAGGATGATTCTCCTGTTTTACCAAAACCGACTTTTAAAAACCATGAAAACCATAATTTATCGGATTCTTTACTCCTTAGTGGTGACTTTTATACCCCGAGTATTGAGAAATTCCATCACGAGGATACTTTTTATGATCCCGTGTTATTGGATTTCTCGCATGAGCTTAATTGTGATCATGGTATTGATGAGAAGGCAAATGGAGTTTTAAAACTTGATATTGATATTGATTTTGAAAACTCGGATTTTGATAAATTCACATTTGCCTCTTCGCCAATTACTTTTGATTCTACCATCGATTCTCTTCCACATATCACTTTTAGTGATGATGATGGTTTTCTCATTCCTGGGATCGATGAGTTTCTTGATACTCCCGTGGATGATAATTTCACATATGTTGAGAGGACCTTTTTACCTTTTATGACTTATCCTCCTGCCTCTCATCTATTATGTTCCTCCGGGACCGAGGATAAGATTTTTGATCCCGGTATTACATTAGAGGCTTCCCCATGGACCATTTAATTTGGGGTCGAGTCAGGCTCGTGACTCGGTTAACAAAAACAAGCGCTTCTCTAGAGGCAACCCGACGATCTATCTTTTATCTATTTTCTACAATAAGTGTAGGGGAGCCGTGTAGGTTGTTTATTTTGTGTGTTGTGATTGTGCAGGGACATGTGCTTAATGATCCACTTTTGGTATGTTTGACGCGACCCGTGTTCCCGTGTTTCCCGTGTACCCGGTTCCTTCGATAAGTTTTTGCTATTGAGATTCATACTTTTATATAAATAAAATGCGAATACATGTAATCACTTTAGTTGTCCCTTCCTTAGCTCGATTTTAAACAACGTACTTAATGTCCTAAGTGTAGGGGAGTTTATTCTCCCACATGCTTAAACATTGAGGACAATGTTTTTATTAAGTGTAGGGGGATTTCTATCGAAATTTTAGTGGGCTTTTCCATGAATTTGACCCCATTTAACCGGAAAATTTTAAAAACTTTTCAACGTTTTTCAAATTTTTGATCTATTTTGGGCTAATTGTATTTTCATTTATTTTCTTTTCTTTTGTCATCGCATCTTAGTTATATTTTCCGTTTCAAGAATAAAGTCAAAAATAAAAAAATAAATAAAATGGTTTTAACAAGTTTTGATATCATTGATATATTAGGCCCGTCGTGAATATTTTGACTCAACCCGAGTTTACTTATCGAAGTTTACTCTAGCTAGTATCCTTAACCATATGGACCTTAATTAGTTTATTAGGCTAAGCATCCACGAGTCTCATTCTTTGAGATTTTAAATTGTGGAGAACGAGAGATGATAGAGTTGATAATAAGTTTAAGGGTTATTTTTTGCTTATATGGTTTTTGTGGCTCTTTCTTCCCGCTTGTATATTTAATTGCTTAATAAATGAGGATTTTTGTGGTGTAGATTTGATATCTTAACTCTTAGCCAAATCTTTATTCTCCTTGTAATTAAAGCATGAACACATTGAGGGTGCCAGCGTTGTGGACTTCCGACTAAAGTGGCTCATAACCACTAAGTAGGAGGTATTCAGACCATGGGACCATGGAATTTGGCCTACTATATATATCATAAATAAAGAAAGAATATGATTAAAACATGACCTCAAGGAGCCTTAGGGTGTGGGACATGTAGCACGAACCTTGTCATTAGAGCCTTAGGGTGTATGGCATGGTAAGTGTTGAATAAAAATTGATCCAAAAATCAGTTCCCTCGTTTATCGTTCAAGGAGCCTTAGGGTGTGGACAATAGACGGGGAGCATTTTTACATCTTAAATAGCCTAAGGGTATATGATGTGAACTTGCTAAACTCCACATAAAGTCTACATGACTTTGGAGGAATAATTAATAAGTAGTACTATTTGGCCAAATTTTGGGTCCGGGAATTTATTCCCGAAATCGTGTTAAATCATCCTTGATGTGGACTTACTTTAGTGACAACGTTTTTGAGGACGAGGTTAGGTTTTGAGTGTTGGGTTTGCACCGTTTGGCCTTCATTTTTGGACTAATAATTATCAAATAAGTCAAATGAGCCTACGTGTGAATGACAATCAATAAAATCTAGAGATACAACGTAGGAATTGGAGAAAGAGTATTACACAATTGTCTTATATAAGTGGTTTTAACCTAAGGACTTATGGTAAACAATGATCTCGTTTTTAAGCTTGGTATGAGGAACGTGAAACTTGAGGGTGATTAATATTCATTACACCAAAGCCCTAATTCAAGTCTTAGATTTCTTTACAAGTTTCTTCCATTAAATAATTTCAAGTTAATACATTGATATAACTTTTGTCTTTATCTTTACGTCGTAGTAGTAATAGTATATCTTAATAAAGGCCGAGATAGGTTAATTATGAGAAAAATGTAACTTTATGCTTTGAAATAATGCATTGCATGGGATCATTGCAATGGTCAAGTGTAGATGATTTAATAAGTGTGTAAACACTTATCCTTTTGCCACTAAAATCAAGGAAAAACAAGACCTAATCATGTGTTTTATATCGTAAAAGTCGGAATTACGCGTAATTTTGTGTTTTTGTGTTAAATAGGTACAAATGATCAAAAGAAGAGAAAACACGGGATTTCACGGTCAAATGTTGAAGAAAAGTCCAAAAAGAGAGGAAGACAAAGTCAAAAGTCCAAAAGTGTGCCAAAGATCACGAAACCCGGCAAAATCGACACGATTTTGAAGAAACAATCAAGGAAGCCGAAATCAACTTCGTTTATAATGAATTTCAACTTTTTGAAGATATTCGAGCTTAGTGGGTCCCACATTGGCTAATTGGGCCCACAAGCCCATTTAAGAAGGTGTTTATTTGTTATGGATCAAATGGCCCAAATCATGGCCCAAATCTATTTACAATGGGACGGTTGAAAACAAATGCAATTTGGGCCAAGCCCAAATACACATAACAACTTGGACGGATGGAAAGTTTGCTAGGCAAATGTCCAGTCAACCCTAGTCAACTCCTATTCAACTCACAAACGAATAAACAATTTACTCCACTTTGACTCACACAATCCTCACACACGTGTACAACTTATCCTCACCCTCTCACACATTTCAATTTTTAATATACCCTCACACAACACGTTTGTTAAATAAAACTTTTTTTTACCCCACACCTAATTTCGTTACAAACAAAGTAACTCACCCCACTCCCACTTTCTCTCCCCCAAAAACGCAGACACCATCTCCATTTTCTTTTTACCCAAAAACCCTAAATTCACCCTTCATCAATAATTACTCAATTTTTGGGGGTTTTAATCCACTCGTGTGATTCACACACTTGGGGATTAAATCCCCAAGTTAATCGGAAGATCCAACAAAGTGGCCCTCATCTCTCCAAGTCTACGTGGCTCAATTCTCCGTTTTTTATTGGATAGAACACTTCACCAAAATCAAATCCACCAATCCCTATTTTCCATCTCATCAATGAAGAAACACATAATTGCCACAAGAGCAATCCGTGTGAATAAAGGTGATTCTCAGCCGTTTGATAAGAAAAGAAGAAAGAGAAGATGGAAGAACGGCCATGATTAAAGAACTTGGGCACCAAGACTCATCAAATGGGATTAGGGTTTTCCTATAAAATCCCTCCCACATCTTGTAATGAGGATAGTCCATTTTTTTCTTTATTTTTACTGTTTTTAATTAGAAGTAGGATTAAATTAGACTTTTACTTTTATTTAATTTTCTGCAAAATTAGTTTTAGGTTTAGGGTTATTGCATTTTTAATTTTCCAGTCTTTGTAATTTTTAAATATTAATGAAAAGATTATTTCAGTTTAAATTCGTCTCAATTTAATTTTGCTGTCAAGTTTAATTATCTTTAGTCTCTTCTTTTTACATCACTGTTCGCGTTTTATTATTATTATTATTATTATTAAAAAGAAATAAAAAGAAAGTGGAATATTAATTTTCCCCTACTGGGAAAATTTATAAAGTACTGTTCGGAATCTATTTTGTTCGGGTTGAGTGTTCTTGTTCGATTGATGATTCTTGGTTGAACTTGTTGATGATATGAGGTGGTGTTTGTTGCTTCGGTTCACAAGGTGGCTCAGCGCCATCCTTCGACTCAAAGGAAATCGACACAAGGTGCTTAATCTCATTTTTAATTTTGATGTTAATTATTTAGTTTAAAGTTGTTTAATCTGCTTGTTTTGCTTAGATCTGTTATTTAAGTTTAGTTTTGCTTAGAGTTTGTTTACTATCTATTTTATTTGCTTGAATAGGTTACTGTTAAGTTTATTTTGTTTGATCTACTTGTTTATTTAGATTGTTAGGATCTGCTTAATTTACTGCTATTTGCTCATAGTACTGTTAATCTGCTCGTATCGGTTTGCTATTGATTCGATTATTATACTTGACATATCTGCTTATTTTTATTATTTAGGTTTGCTGATTTGTTTTTTAGGTTTCTGTTTGGGTTTCAAGTAGTTTCAGATCTGCTATTGTTGCTTATCTGTTGCATAGGTATAGTTTATTGTATCTGCTTATTAGCTTTTTCGCTTATTTGAGTAGTTTGTCTTATTTCTTTCCATTTGCTTATTTCGAGTAAGATGCTTATCTGATTCAGTTTTATTATACTTATTAGGTTAGTTTTCTTATTAGTTCATTGGTTTATTTGATTTCTTGCTATAGTTTGATTGCTTTTCTGCTTATAGTTTTTAAAGCTTTTATTCAAGCTTTGCTTGTTGGGATTTAGCTTATGTGCTTGTCATTTGTTCATTTATCTGCTTATTGGGCTTATATTCGTGCTGTGTTAAAAACTTAGACTCATTTAGTCTGAGTATTCAAAAATTCCAAAAAATATTAACAAAAAAATGTCTCATGGGTTTCGAACCCTGGACCTCTCGCCTAGCAACATAAGCCCTTACCATCTACTCTAGTGCCTCTTTTGTGTTTATCTCTACATCATTAAATTAATATAGCTTTTTAAATCTTTACTGTCAGTTTTTATTAATTAGTTAAATACAAGTTTTTTTGGTTTATTTAATTTAAAAAGTTTTATATCAAATTTTCTTTTATGCAGTTTTTATAAAAAAAACAAAAAGATAAAAATATTTTATTTTAATTTCTTTTACAATTTTAAAATAGTTTTTATAGATTAAAAATAGTTTTTAAATTCTTATTTAACTTTTAGTTTTAAAATTAGTTTTCAATTTATTTAGTCTTATTAAAATTAGATTTAAATAATTTTTATTTAAAGTTTTTATAAAATTTAAGTTTTTAATTAGTTTACATTTTTATATAAAATAGATTTGTTTTTAATTAATTCCAAAGATTTTTTAGATTAAATAATTTTTAGTTTTTTTCACATTTATTAAAAAAAGGTTTTAATAGTTAATTTTTAATTAGATTTTAATTAAATAGATTAGTTTAAAATATCTAAAATATTGTCACCAAGAACAAATTAGTTTTACGTTTAAACTCGATATCAATTCGAGTCGATTCGAGGAACGAAAATAGACATAAAAATAGTTTGCAAAAACCCTAGTATTAGACCTCAGGGGGAGATTGTTGGAAATACATTTTTACGTATTTAGGAAGATTCGGTCACTCCGACAATATATTAAGTAGTAACTCGTAGTCTAGATATCTTTATATATATCAAACAAGGAAAAGCCCAGTCCATGCTTGTATGGCCGGCCCAATTGTCAGCCCAAGCCCATCTTATGGGCTTGGTATATAAACCCTCTCCTTAGATGGAGAGGGTGTTGGTTCACATAACTTTACACATAGTAAAAGTGTGTTTTCATACTTTCTCTCTCAAAGTGTGTGTGTGTTCTTACCATATTTCTATCTCTTTCTCTCTCTAGTTCTTTATCATTCTTCCCTTCATTATATAATCAAACACATATACAATCCTAAAAAAATATGGACCTACACGTTGCTCAAAATCCACTGCCTTCAGCTCATCAAAGTCGACATCTATAGTTTCAATAATCTTGCCAAGACGACGGTTATAAATTCGGTAAGCTTTCTTTGTGGGTGAGTAACCAATGAAAATTCCTATATCAGCCTTCGGTTGAAGTTTGCCCAAATTCTCACTATTAGTGTTCGGATAACAAAGTGCACCAAACACATGAAGAAATGATATATCTGGTTTATGTCGATGAATAAGCTCATATGGTGTTTTTCCATGGCGCTTACGAATGATAGAGCGGTTTTGGGTTTAACATGTGGTCGCCACTTCTTCTGCCCGTAAAAATAAAGGTGCATTTGTGTAAATTAACATAGTTCTAGTAGCTTCCATAAGTGCACGGTTACGTCTTTCCACGGCACCGTTTTGTTGTAGAGTGCGAGCAACTGATGTTTCATGTGAAATGCCAACGTCTTCATAATAATTTCGTAGCGTCTGATTAACAAAATCAGTTCCATTATCAGTACAAATGCGGTGAACAGTAGCATTAAGACGTATTTGGATCATCTTAAGAAATTTGATAATATATTGGTGCCTGATCCTTGGGCGTTAAAAACTTTACACATGTAAACCTTGAAAAATCATCCACCGTGACAAGGATGTATTTTCTACCACTCACACTTGCCGTACGTATTGGCCTGCAAAGATCCATGTGCAAAAGATGTATTTTTCCTGGTTAGTGTCTTCAGCTTTGGGTTTGTAAGATTTCGTGGTGCTTTTCCCTAATGAACATGCGAAACATAAATGATCCTTGTTGAACTTAAGCTTTGGAAGACCACGAACAAGTTCGTTTTTAGCCAAACGATTGATGGCATCAAAATTAAGATGAGATAAATGTCAATGCCATAACCATGACTTAGTCTTAGATGCATTGGAGAAATATCATACATTATAGGCGGCGATCATATCTTGTAATGATAATGTATAGAGGTTATCCCCTCGAGAACCTTTTAACAAATCTTTTCCTTCGATATTACGGATAAAGTGAGTATGTTGTCGAAAAGAAACCTCAAGGTTTGAATCGCAAAATTGTCCCACTGAGAATAGCTATGACCAAGTCCTTCCACATAATACACACGAGATACCGTAACATTCCCAATTTGATATTCACCATAACCCATGATCTTTGTAATGTGGTTGTTACCAAATTTCACCGTTTCTAGAAACTTGCTGACGAAGTTTTTGAGCTGAGAGCGGTCTCCGGTCATATGCTTTGAGCATCTAGAGTCCAAACACTAGAGGATGATTTGGACCACCTGAAAAATATCATCAGAAAAAGACAGTGTATCGAAATCTAGTTGTTCCTCATCGTTAGCAGGTACAGATTCAATTATCTTAAATTTTCTACCGTAAGGTTTCTTATATTTCCAATTTTTCTTCCTAGTTGTCGGCTTAGATTCAAATTGTCTAAAATCCTGAGGTATTTGTTCACTGGTAGGCATAGTTGTAGGGGCAGACCTAATTATATGGTGCGGTTTCCATACATGAGTGCTAGTGTTCCTAGTTAAAGAACACTGAGACCTAACCATAATGGAAGTGATCCTAGTTAAAGGGCACTTAGTTCCATTGGCAGTGAAGGTCCTACTAGTGGGTTTCCATTGGCATCCAACTTGGGTGAATTTCTTCCCCGTTGGGTTCCATTCAAGGTTGTTCCTAGCATACATTTAATTATCATGGTCAACAAGGCATAAATCATGACGTTGAGAAAACATACATTCATTACAATTCCAACATCTTAAATCAGAATTCACAATACGCTTAGGTTGCTGCACAACTATAGGGCCTTTAGTCTTAGCTACATGATTCTTTTTTTGTAAATCTGAAATAACATTCCTAGGTTGAACTTCAACATTCTTTTTCATTTCCCTACTAGTGGAAGGCTTGATCCTATCTGTTTTTACTTGAGATCCTTTAGCCTTTGTAGAAACATTTACTCCTATAGAAGGCAAGGGAACATTAGATTTTGATTTAGCCTTGTTGGTCGTATCTAGTGTTAAAGACGGTTTAGCTCCTGGAGTCTTATTGAATGGGGTAACGGCAATGGGATTGGTGGGTGTGGGTGCTACAGAACCCGGTTGACCTATGTATTCCGAATATACCAAATGATATGAGCAAAATCTCATATCAATAAGTCAACAAATCACCCTAAAACACATAGCAAATACCTAACTTTTATACTATAAAGCAGTATTATGTGGTATGTTTTGTGTTTGTGCTTAAATAGGTAACAAGGATACAAATTTCAAGCAAACAAGTGAAATCAAGCTCATTTATGAAGAAAAGACAAGAGAAGGATCAAAGATGACAAGCCATTTGAAGATAAAGGACCTATCTTGACAATGTTCAAAAGTTGAGGGACTTAAGTTCAATTTTGGAAAAAGTCAAGATCAAAGTCAAACCTGGTCAAGTCTCAAGTCAACCAAGTCAAAGATCTCAAATATTCAAGAATGAAGGTCAAAGGATTAGATTTGCCAAAGAAATGAAGAAAAGAGCTCAAATGATAAATCTGCCAAAATCTAAGGACTGAATTTGCCAAATTTACATCAATTTTGTACTCAATCCGTGTGAAAGGCTATTCAACCAATACGAATGCAAGAAAAATAGCACTTGGATTACCAGCTCATCCGCCAGCTGGCCACTAACTCAACTTTTCAATTAATGACTGAATCAGCACAGTGCAGCCACTATCTCTTTTATTAACCAATCAGATGCTGCCATGTAATAATCATTTTATCCAAATTGGATATTAATTCGTGTGACCAGCTGAAGCCCAATAAAAAACTGCCACGTGTCCTCTACAATAAAGACGAGCCCAGGACTGATTTTTACCTAGAGTGGATTTCAGGCAAAGTGTAAAACATGAAAAAGACTCCAAATCAAGAAACGAAGTTGTCCCAATTGGTCAATTAGACTGAAATTGATCCAATCAAAAATCCCTCTTTGTGTTCTTGAGCCGAATTTGCAATTAAGATGATGAAGACACCTGGCACTCTCCCATTGGTCAAGACAAGTCACCAACCCCACCTACTTCTCATTTCTACTCTATAAATAGCAATTAGATACCTCATTTGTAAAGTGTAGCCTAGAGTTTGAAAAACACACACTTCATTTTCTCTCTCTTAATTCAGTTCTTCCCTTTCAGTTAGCACAACCCTTAGATGTTTGACACACACCTAAGAGGTTGTTAGTTAGTTAGTTAACAGTTGTAACAAATTTTCCCTCCAATAAATAAAACTAAAAAATTAGTTACTTCACTCTATTCTACTTTACTAAATTCTGCATTCCAATTGATACTGTATGTTGCTATTGATCTCCATTGATCAATAGAGCTTGTGTTTGTGATTTGGAAGCTTTGCCAGTGATTCTAGCCAGTTGTAGTTCAAGTTCTTATCAGAAGTTCAGAAGTAGCAGTTTGTTAGTCAAATTGATCATATATGGCTTTTGGAGGTGATTTGGTTGTAGAATTGAGTTGATTTGGGTTAAAGGACGTTTGTTTTAGAGAGCTCAGCGCTCCTCTACTCCATCAAAGGAGGCCTTTAGCTAAAAGGTGTTAAAAATCCTGTTTTTGGTTCCTCTCAAGTGTAATTGCATGCTCAATTCTTAGTTTAGCTATTATTTGCTGATCTGAAATTGTGTTTAGCTTGATTGTAGCATAACTGAATCAGTTTGGTAGAGTACTTGTAGTTTTGTAGTATGTTACTTAGATTCACTTGATTTCATTTGATATTTCATCAGTTAATGCTCCTAAGGTTCATTTTGTTGTTATGTGTGGTCACTTGCTTGTTTTCAGTTCAAATACACTTCATTTGGTCATACAAACAAATACTGATATAAGCCTATACTAGTTGTAGTCTTGTGATAAAATTTCCTTTGAAAAAGTTCTATAGTTGATTTTAAAGAGGTGTTTGGTTTCAGTAAGATTTGGGAGTTCAAGTTGTTCAAATCATTTGTTAAATGTTCATTTACACTAGGAAAACTAGTGTAAACATTTTTGGTTCAGTTTGTGGTAAAAATAATTTTCAAAAAGGCAATTGGTAGTATAAAAAGTTTGGGTCAAAATCTGTTTACTTGTTCATCAGAAAACTAGCCAACTTTAACCCACTTGCATTTCTTTGTTTCTTGATCATATTGCCTCAAACCTGTTTCCACTTGTAGTTCAACATCCAAAGTTTTAGTGTCTATAAGGAAATTATACAGTATCCACTTTTCAAAGAGAAATCGGCTTATTAGTCAGCTTATGAGAATTTGCAAGTTTCTGTGATAAAGTCATTACTGTTTCCTATATCTCCATTTCCACTTCACAAACTTGTCATTTTTCTTTCACCAATCAGTTTGCCAACATGTCTTGAGTGGATTTTGTAAAAATCAGCTTTTTGGAATATTGGTCAACGTTGGTCAAATAAGATCACTTTTGCTTAATTCCAGATTCTGGCTTATTCAGTGAATCATTTTTCATGCTAAAAGACATTCCTAGCTTCTTGTTAGTTGTTTAATCAGTTTCATCAATAAAATCAAGTTGTAGAAGTCTGGATTTCAAGTTAGCTTATTCTTGGCTTATTGATATAAGCTAGTTTGAGTTTTACAAGCTTATAAGCAATTTCCTTTTACAAGCCTAGTTGATTTTGGATTATAAGCATTTTAAAACAAACTAGAGCAAATTTTATTCAGAAATAAGCCCTATTCAGCTTATTTGAATTGCTTAACCTGTTTTTCATATAACTTCCCATTTAATTGCATTTAGGGTTTGCTAAATTTCATTCCTTGAAGATTCAGATACTTTCATTTAGTTTACATTTCAAGCAATTTACTTTTATTGCATTTAAAATTTGTACTTTATGAATAGTAATTGGTATTTGCACTGTGTTTTATGGATATGTAGCCTATTATTTTCCTCTTTTTACGTGTTGAATTAATTATACACAGAATTCCAAATATCCTTAACAACCAAGAACAATTTAAAGCTCGATATTTTTAGGCCTTTCAATTTGTCAAGAATCGAGAATAAACGAACTCATAAATACTCAATTTTAAATGGCGCCGATGCCGGTTCATGAGAATACGAGAGACTATTGATTGACGGTTTCGATTGGATTTTGGGATCCGTTCACCTCGTGAACGTTAATTTTACGTATCATAAATCAAAAACATAAAAAAATCAAAAATATAAAAATATAAAAACTAAAAAATAACAAAATCAATTGTTTTCCTAAAGAATTGAACCAAAAAAATACAAAAAGCAATCTTTTTCCTAAGACATTGCAACCAAAAATATATATTATTTGGATTTCATCGGTTTTTACGTACATATAGTATTTTCTTAAAAACCCAATAAATACAAAAATATTTTTCATAAATTATTATATGTAGATACGTATACGAACACTCAATACACATACTTCCATAATATTGCTTTTGCAATACACCGTGTTCGGGAGCGTTCCGGCCCTTGACTCGTGTATCGATCAAATTTAATTAAGCAAGAATAGATAAATACTTCCAATAGGCAAGAATTCGAAGAATACAAACTACAAAGTGAATAGAAAGGCGACGTGCTATAAAATGTCGTCTAAGGGTTAATAGGTACTTAAGTGCTTCGCGCCACCTAACCCCTCGTTCACTAGTGCGTATTCTAAGAAGGAAAGCTTGATTGGGGGTCTTGCACCCAAGTATTACTTACGTATACTATACTTTCTTGTGGATATTACTTATTGAACCTCAGAAAGGATAATCCCTTCTTTTCCAAATTCGAACGAGAGCTTCTCTCTTACTCCTTGATTTGAGTTGCATACTCACCCGCGGGCGTGCACAAATACCATTTGGTGTACAACCCCTTCCTCCTAAAAGGAAGAAAAAGAGAAAGAGTAAAAATAACACCATCCATCAAGCTGATCCCAAGAATCATGCTTTGATCATCACACAAGAAGCCATGGCCTCCGTTGACAATCGACCTTTGATAGAACACCTTCAATCCAATGTGTAAGGATATGTCGATGCTATTGTTATACCCGAGATACCCGCAAACACCTTTGAGCTTAAAACTGCCATGATTACCTTGGTTTCAAACAAACCATTTTTTGGTAGACCTAGTGATGATCCACATGATCATATAAAGAAGTTTCTATCTCTTTGCAATACCATTAAGTACAATGGAGTTCCCCATGATGCCATTAAGTTGCTCCTAGTTCCATTTTCATTAGAGAGCAATGCTAAGTATTGGCTTGATAAGCAACCACCTAAGAGCATTACTACTTGGGATGAGTTCACTAAGAAGTTTTTGAACAAGTTATTTCCCCCATCTAGGACCACGGCTTTGAGAAACCTAATTATTGGATTTCAACAAAAACCTAGCCAAACCTTTAGTGATTCTTGGGAAGAGTATAAGGAGTTATTTAGATAATTCCCAAATCATGGATTCAATGAAGTTCACCAAATCAATACTTTCTACAATGGATTAAGACCACATCATCAAGATTCCCTCAACTCATCTGCGGGTGGGAGTATTATTTCTAAATCCATTCAAGAGGCATGGGACATTATTGAGACTAAATCCATGGTGCAAACTAACACACAATTTGATGAGAGAGTCCATGTGGTGCAAGAGAGTGTTACTCTACAATTAGAAAAGATTATCTCTTAAAAGCTTGATACTATGACTAATACACTCATGAAATTTTGTGAAATCTCCTTGAACAAGAATTCCACCAATGATGTGAATGCTATTGCTATTTCATGTGAGACTTGTGGAGGTCCTCATTCTTACTTACAATATGATAAGGTTCAAGGTTATCAAGTTGAGTGTTATGCACATAGAGAGCATTTCAAAACTAACATCAATCAAAACAATCTATCTTACAAGTATAATAACTACCTTACTCCACCCGGTTTTCCACCCCATCCACCCACCCATACTCAACCCAATCCTCCTCAATCTCTACAAACAAATCAAGGGCCTAGGCCAAGCTACCAAGGGAACAACTATAGAGCACCCAATAATTTTCACATTCAAGGAAATAACTTTCATACACCTAATCAAGGATTTAATCAACCACCTCCACCCTATCCAAATCAAGGATACCATCAAGGTCAAAATCAAGGATATGGGCAAAATGAGACTAATGAGCTATTTGAAAGAAGAATTCGTGAAAGTGAAAAGAGAATGCAAGAGCAAATGAGAATTATGAATGAGGAGTCTACCAAAAGGATTTTGATGGCACTTAATCAAAGGCCACAAGGGGCTCTACCTTCAAACACACAAACAAACCCAAGGACTAATGTCAATGCTATCACAAAAAGAAGTGGAAAGACAACTAATGATCCTTCACCTCCTACACCTTCTATGGTTTAGCCTACTATAGTTCCATCTTGTGATAAGCCTTCTACATCTTCTTCACCACCTTCAAGTTCTACCACTTCAACACCTACACCTTCTCATCCTACACCCACTTCTCCTTTACCTTCTACACCCCCAAATGAATAAACCAACCAAGAGAAACCTTCCACAACAACAACTACTAAACCTACACCAAAACCAAGCCTTCCATATCCATCAAGATTGAGAAAGGAGAAATTGAAAAACAAGGATGATATACAAGTCTCTAATTTTTTGAGGATGTTCAAGCAACTTAACATAAATATATCCTTTACGGAAGCTCTTGCATATATGCCAAAGTTTGCTAAAATGTTCAAAGATCTCATTTCCAACAAGGAAAAATTGGTGGATTTGCCTAACACATCACTTAATGAGAATTGCTCTGCCGTGTTGCTCAAAACCTTACATACAAAACTTGGAGATCTAGGGCGATTTTTGATCCCTTGTAGTTTTCCTGGGTTGGAAAATTGCATGGCATTCACGAATCTAGGGGCAAGCATTAATCTCATGCCTTTATCGGTTTGGCAAAAACTCTCTCTTCTCGAGCTCACTCCAACTAGGATGACCCTTGAGTTAGCCAATCGTACCATAGCTTATCCGGTAGAGATTGCGGAGGATGTGTTTGTAGGGGTGGATAAGTTTACCTTTCCGGTGGAATTTGTAGTGGTTGATTATGATATGGACCTTAGAGTTCCTCTAATTGTTGGTAGACCATTTTTAAGATGGGTCGTACTCTTATAGACGTGGCGGAGGGAGAACTAATTATGAGAGTTGAGGATGAGAAAGTGGTGTTTAAGCTAGAAAAGTGACTAAGAAGTATCAAGCTTGTGAAACAATCAACATAGTGGATGTACTTGATGAGGTGTATGATGAGCATTTCCATGAATCTTGTAAGAATGATAGTGAAGACATGCCTCATGTAGAGATCGTTGCCTCAATTACTCCCTCCTTAACACCTTTTGGAGAGAGTGATTTCCTCTTGGAGGAATTTGAGTCCAACTTCCTTGGTAATTATGATTCTCCCATCAATTGGGAAGAAGACATTCTCACTATCTAAAAGTTACTCAATGAGGATCCCATTCCTTCACCAATTCCACAAGAAGTTACCATAGATGATCCATCCATAGTGAAACCTTCCATAGAGAGTCCACCTACCCTTGAACTTAAGGATCTTCCATCATACCTTGAATATGCTTTCTTAGAGGGGAAAGACCAATTACCCGTGATCATTGCTAAAGACTTGAAAGATGATGAGAAGGAAAAACTCATAGAGGTCCTTAAAAAACATAAGCAAGCCATAACATGGAAAATATCCAATATAAGGGGAATTGATCCAAATTTTTGTATACACAAAATCCTAATGGAGGATGATACAAACTCGCCATTCAAAGACAAAGAAGGGTTAACCCTAAAATCCATGAGGTTATTAAAAAGGAAGTTATTAAACTCCTTGACGGGTGCATGATTAACCCCATTTCCGACTCTCCATGGGTTAGCCCGGTACATTGTGTACCTAAGAAGGGTGGAATCACCGTAGTGCCTAATGATAACAATGAGCTTATTCCTACTAGACTTGTCACGGGTTGGACAGTTTGTATTGATTATAGGAAGCTCAATGATGCTATTAGGAAAGATCATTTTCCATTTCCTTTTATGGACCAAATGCTTGAACGCTTAGCGAAAAATGAGTACTATTGCTTTCTAGATGGATTCTCGGGTTATTTTCAAATTCCCATTGACCCTAAGGATCAAGAAAAGACCACATTCACTTGTCCCTATGGTATATTTGCTTACAAGAGAATGCCTTTTGGCTTATGCAATGCACCGGGGACATTTCAAAGGTGTATGATGGCAATCTTTCATGACATGATTGAGCATACTATGGAAGTTTTCATGGATGATTTTCGGTCTTTGGAGATTCATTTACTTCTTGTCTCTCCCATTTAGAACGTATTTTCAAGAGGTGTGAAGAAACATGTCTTGTTCTTAATTGGGAGAACTGCCATTTCATGGTCAAAGAGGGGATAGTTTTAGAACATAAGATATCCAACAAAGGTTTAGAAGTGGATCATGCTAAAATATATGTTATTGCTAAGCTTCCCCCACCTACCACGGTGAAAGGAGTTAGAAGTTTTTTGGGTCATGCGGGATTCTATGGACGTTTCATACAAGATTTCTCTAAGATTGCAAGACCGATGACCCACCTCTTGAAAAAAGAGGCTCCTTTCATTTTCACCCAAGAGTGTTTAGACTCCTTTGAGATACTTAAGGAAAAGTTGACTTATTATCAGTTGGATTTTGTTGGTTTAAAAATGGTGATACATGAATCTATTAATAATTGGGTATTGGTTTATAAATGGTGTAATGGTAGTATTTTATGTGTATGAGTTAGTTTTAAATATCTAAATTAGATCAATATGTAAATTATTCTACGAGTGGTCTTGAATAGATGTACATTATTAATTTGTATCACTTGTATTGAAGGTTTATATTACATTAGTAGTTTGTGCCAGTTATTCTATGTCACATCGTATCACTAACGCAGAAAAATTTACGGATAAGAATAGCAAAAAAAAATATAAGATGCGTGATAAATTAGTATAAATATGATTAAATATGTTTAAATAAGCTTATGTGATAAAAATTAATAAATACATCACGAATAAAAGCAAACATTTGGTTTTATGTTTCTGAAAAGCTGTTAGACTCTAAATTAGTTTAATTTAGTTGGTACACAAAGCCATTTATTTTCAAGTTTATTACAATTATGCCACACATTCAATTAATTGTTAATCTTAATCCTCATCCTTGATCCAACGGTCTATAAGCTTGCCTATTATAATGTACTTTAAGGGTGTAAACCACAATAACGCTCCCATATATATATATATATATATATATATATATATATATATATATATATATATATATATATATATATATATATATATATATATATATATATATATATATATATATATATATATATATATATATATATATATATATATATATATATATATATATATATATATATATATATATATATATATATATATATATATATATATATATACATATACATATATATATATATATATATATATATATATATATATATATATATATATATATATATATATATATATATATATATATATATATATATATATACATATCTATATATATAGATATATATCTATATATATATATATATATATATATATATATATATATATATATATATATATATATATATATATATATATATATATAAATATAAATATATATATATATATATATATATATATATATATATATATATATATATATATATATATATATATATATATATATATATATATATATATATATATATATATATATATATATAGGTATAATTATGATTTGAAACCACACTTTTTAATCCAGTCATATCCCAGTCACATCTTTAAACAAATAGGATTTGAAAAATTTCTAGAAAATCTCCATTTTCCACGTTTTTTGTGATTTGAAATCGCACTTTTTTGAAAACGGTATTTTGGAACTTTTCTGAAACAGCATTTTGGAAACGCTATTTTCGAAATTACATTTTCGAAACAACGTAGTTTTGAAACCAGCGTTTTTGAAACGCAGTTTTGAAACATGCGTTTTTGCGAAACGCAGTTTTTGATTATTTCTGTTTTTTATATAAAAAGTATGCCATTTTCAAGATTTGAACATGGAACCTGTTGGAAATACGTTTTACGTATTAGAAAGGATCGGTCACTCCAACAATAGTCAATATTATAGCTCGTAGTTTAGTTATTTACATGTATCAAACAAAGCCCAAAACCGAGCCCATGGATTGTATGGGTCGGCGGCCTTATGTAAACCCAAGCCCATCTCATGGGCTTGGGTATATAAACCCTCTCCTTTGATGGAGAGGGTGTGTGGTTTCATTATTTTCACATAGTTCCTTTTAACTTTCTCTCTCTAAAGTGTGAAATCCACCATCTCTCTATCTCTTTCTCTCTCAAAAAACATAAGCATAGATTTACATTTCTACAAATGGTATCAGAGATTGGGATGAAATATAGGTTTGTTTTTGTGTTCTAAACATTTCGTAGATTGTTGGTTTGTTTTGAGCCGAATCTTCAAATTTTTTTGTGTTGGATCGAAGTTTAAAGTAGTGTAACATAGGGATTCGTGCTTAAGAGTGTTCTTGGTATCTTGGTTTTCATTAAAACATCAGTTTTCTTGGATCAAAAGTGCAAAAAGTTGGTGTTCTTCATTCCGAAATTCTAGCAGAAACATCCATCGGAAAGTACAATTTGTACGTGGGGTTCCATCGCAATAACCTTACCATCGGAAAGGGTTTGGTTCTACATTGCGATCGTTGGATTTTCTTACTTATTCCGATCTGGACATTTCGATCGTACTTTGCGATCTGGGATTCCGACGGGTATAAGGAAGTCTTTTAAGTGGTTACTCTGCTCGAATTTTGTCAGCTACTTTGCGATCTGGGTATTGCGATCTGAGTATTCCGATAGTTCATTGTGATCTGAATCTTTACGATAGGGCTTTGCGATCTGAACATTTCGACAGCATTGCATTTCGATCTAGGCATTCCGATACCTCCATCATTCCGACCAAGTTACATTACGATCTGGACTTTGCGATCTAAACATTTCGACAGCCTTGCTTTGCGATCTGGACTTTGCGATCTGACATTCCGATCTGGTATTCCGATCTAGACATTCCGACAATCCAAAAATTATTCCATAAAAAATTTTGAATCGTGTGTAATTTTGTCTTGGAATTTTTGGTTTATCGAGAACATATTTTAAGGGATTTTAACATTGTTTCTCGACTTCAACACAAAAACACTTAACCTTATTTCATTGTTCGATCAACTTTGTAAATCTTAACTTATTGAAATGGAGTATACATCTCTTACGGATAAGTCCATCCTCTCGGGTACGGATAATCGTCCACCAATGTTGGTGAAGACTATGTATGAGGAATGGGCTTCCCGAATGGAACTTTATATGTTGAACAAGGAGAATGGACATCTAATTTGGGCATCGGTGCTCAATGGACCATTAGATTATGGTACTGTGACGGAAGGTACGACCACTCGTCCTCGCACAACGGGTGAGTTGACTGGAGATATGAAGATTCAAGACAAATGTGATAAGTATGCAACAAACATCATTCTCCAAGCCCTTCCTCCAGATGTCTACAAACTCGTCAGCAATCATAAAGTTGCCAAAGAGCTATGGGATAGAATTCGTGTTCTAATGCAAGGCACCTCGTTAACTAAACAAGAATGAGAGTGTAAGCTTTATGATACTTTTGATAAGTTTGCATATGTGCCAGGGGAGACTCTCAATGATTACTATCTGAGATTTACCCTATTGTTGAATGAGCTTAATATCTATGGCATGGCAATCCCTACCTTTCAATTGAACACCAAGTATTTGAACACTCTTCCTCCAGAATGGAAAAAATACGTGACGGATGTTAAATTGGCTAAGGACTTGCATAACACCAATGTGGATCAACTTCAAGCTTTTCTTCAACAACACGAATGCCATGTGATCGAGGCTCGGTTGTCTACACCTCAAGTTCATGATCCACTTGCAATGTATGCTTCTCAACAAAACATGGCTTATACTTATCAACAACCATCATACTTGCAGCAGCCACCACCACACATCTATCAGCAACCACAGCAACCATCTTATCAACCACCAATGATGCCACAGCAAGAATATCAACAAAGTGTTCATCAACAATCTTTTCAACAGCAACCACCACATCAAACATCACCATCACAAGCCAACACTTCTCCATTGGGATATACTCCTCAGCAAGGATATTTTGCAATAGAAGCACAACCAGCACAAGCTTTCTACTCTAATGAACTTCCACCAATCCAAGCACCGGTCTTTACTCCAAATGATACGCCAGCTGATGTACTAAACCATCTCACCGCCTACTTGTCAAAACTTGTTGCAACTAGAGGATTTCCACCAACAAACAATCAGCTTCGCACCTCATCAAATCCTCGACAACAAGCCACTGTTCAAGATGGTCAAGTGACGGTGCAACCTATTCAGGGAAGGCAAAATTCATATGGACCTCCTGCAAGGACTGGGAA
This sequence comes from Glebionis coronaria, assembly GCA_025667525.1. Lineage (NCBI taxonomy): Eukaryota > Viridiplantae > Streptophyta > Magnoliopsida > Asterales > Asteraceae > Glebionis > Glebionis coronaria. The sequence goes on along the minus strand of CM046881.1, from coordinate 338,214,109 downwards.
CAATCAAGCTGTGAATTCTCAAGCTAGTGGGAATGGGAGTCCTATTGGTCCTAAGAAGGTTGTGACTTGCTACAATTGTCGAGGACAAGGTCATATGGCTAGGGAATGCACTCACCCGAAAAGGAGACGGGATGATGCATGGTTTCGTGAGAAGATGTATTTGGTTGATGCTCAGTCTAAGGGGAAGATTTTGGATTCAGAGGAGTTGGCATTTCTTGCAGACCCAGGGGCAGCAGATACTGAAGGCATTGCAGTCGTTTCCACTTCTAATGCAGCTTATCAAGCGGATGATCTTGATGCATACGATTCGGATTGTGATGACATTCACTCTGCCCAAGCTGCTCTCGTTGCCAATCTCTCTCACTACGGTTCTGATGTCATCAGTGAGGTACCAACCACATCTAATAATATTGATGATAACCAACATCAAGTTGGGCATGAAAATGACAACCTCGAACAGCATTCGGGAACTAGTAACTCAAATGATGTGGTACCCAAACCTACACATTTGAGTGAACCTCAACCAAACGCTACGACGGGTATGGAATCTTATGCTCAACATGATTTGGTCATGGTGCCTAAACATATTATTGATCAAATGCATATGGCCCTCAGACAATCCGTAGATACGAATTCCACCCTAACTGCTGAGCTTGCGTTGCATAAAGAAAAGGTCAAAACTTTTGAAATGGTCCCTCAAGAAGAGAAAATAACATGTTCTGAATTTGACCAATTTCGTTTTGAAAAGATTGAACACTTGAAAGAAATAGAATCATTAAAAGCTAATCTTTCCAATGAGTTAAAAGAAAAAGAGTCGGTTGTCAATGATTTTCAGAAACTTAAAATGGATTTCGAAACTCTCGAGTCTAAAAAAGTTGAATCGGAAATTAATGCTATCAAACTTCTTAAATTCAAAGAACAACAGCTTTTAAAACAATACGCTTCCACAGAAAAGGTTCATCTTTTAACTAAATCATTTAAAGAATTCGAACTTAAGCGTCTTCAAGATTTACCACCTAATCCCGGTTATGCAAAACAAGCTCAGGAATATATTCCCGGCCTTTATGATATGACCATAATTGGCAAATCGAAAGAAGCACCTTTTGTTCGTAGTACTGAGGGGACACAATCACTTGGGGATGAAACTCATTCTAAAATGCTTTCAAAATTCCATACAATTGATTATGATGAACATAACAAAGATCAATTTTCTAAAAAGACCCGCATTCGCTTACAAAAGGAATTAGCTGAATTGACAGTTCTTGTGCCCCAAAGTTTGTCAAATGAAAACCCTCCCAGTACGTCTCCTACACTTGTCAAAAAGGATTTAACGAAGTTAATTCCACCGGTAAGTAAGCCGTCTGTTAACTTAAATGCGGTACACCAATACTTAGCCGATTTTGACAAGGTCATTTTGGAACGTACGACGGCTTAGGCCATAACGGAAGGTGAATGGAACTTTGAGCACACTAGAGTTGCGTTCCGAGACGAAATTATTCCGTTTGTAAAGAATGTTAAAGCTTGTCTTAGTAATCTTGATCAAGATTTGTTTTTGGAAATAGAAGAAGTTAGACGTGTTTTTATGTGACACCCTAGAATCGAGGTCATTAACGATACCCTAAATTACGCTAATTTTTGAAATTTTTATTAAATTATAATTTCTATATTTATGAGTATTTTTGGTTAGAGCCGATGTTCGAGGTTATAATTTTTACGTTTGACGTTTTGAGAAGGACGATGACGATTACGATCCCGAGGGATGCCCAATTTTATATAATTTTTGACGATTTATCGATAATGTAATTTTTCGAGAATTTTATTTACGGTACGTGTTAAGTTGAGTCGTGTGAGTTTTATAACCTTCCAAGTACATTTAAAGTATCCCAAAAATATTTTGGAGCATTCGGGAAGATTTCCGACTCCCGTAAAATTTTCAAAATTGACAAATGAGTCAAACCCGCAAAGTTTTGAGGTCGTTTTCTATTTAAGGACAAAAGAAGCCCAATATTGCACTTAGGTCCCTCCTAACTATCAAAAAGGGCCTAAGTGGACAAACACACAAACACATACAACATTTCACAAGAAAAATCAAACACACACTCCCTCTTGTCTCTCTCTAAACCCACGGCACACCCAAGAACACACAAAAATCCACCTAAAATCTTTTCTACTTGATTTTTCAAAAATCTAAGGTTAGACCACGCTTAGTTTGGTCATTACCCACCTATTCATGTAATCAAATCCAACATGCATTGATAAAAATTTTTCAAGATTTTTCATATGATCCAAAATTCGTTTTTGTGGCTATTTGAGCTAATGCATGTTAATTTTGAGTGTTATGGAAGTATAAACACCATGAAAACCCACCAAAATTAATTTGGTTGTGGTGATTTGGTCACCCAAAACCCACGGCAAAGGGGTTGTTTGGGGAGCCATGGTGGTTGATGAATTTGCATGTTATATTTGTGTTTGGTTTGTTGTTCTAGAAAGATTCATATAGGTTTTATTTCTTGCATGTGTATTTTTCTTTGATTTTGATATTGAGATTGGTTGATCAATAGGGGTAGGATGGAAGTTTGATGTTAGGATATGTTTGGGAAGGCTTAGGATGATGTTTAGTGTTGATTAGAAGTCTTGGAATCGAGTCTAAGCATGTTTTTGATATAGTCATTTTTAGGCAGAAACATTTGGTCTATTTTGGAAAAATGATTTTTGTTCCAAGTCTTGAAAACTAAATATAGTGAAAGAGGGTTTTTCTAGCTTTAATTTGGTATAAGGTAGAGCCCGTGACTCAAAACGAGCTAAAAGTTATGACATTTTAAAGATCGGGTACCGGGAGACGAGGACTTTCACAATCCGGATTTGTGTAAAGTTTTAGTCAAATCCCGAGGGTCACAAGTATAATTTGGTGAATGATCAAGGGTCAAAACTTGGTCCCTAACCTGTACAAATGGGTCTATATGTTGACTTATGAGTCAAGGAAGTCAAAGGTATTTTTCATATAGGTCAAAGTGGTCAAAATTGGTCGAAGCGCAATTTCAGCCCGTAAAATGTAGTCGTGGAAATGAGTTGCGTGACGGGTCGTAAAAGTGAAAACTTTTGTTGGGCTTAAAAACATGTTATCTACAGGTCATATAGGATTTTTGGAAATTTTATCAAATTTTATAAGCATGGTTTAATAAGGTAAAACAGCCCGTACTTTAGTCAAGTACCGGCGAGAACGTGTAAAAATGGACAACGTAGGTTATAAGAATGGATGGTATAAAATGAATGATACTTGTTGTTTTTGTTTTTGGCGTGAGTTGTATTTGTCTTAAGTGACTTGTATATATGTATTTTATACAGTACCGTAAGTATTTAAATGAGATTACTCATTACGCGTTATTTGTGATAGGTGTTGATTTACCCGGGCATCCGTTTCATCGTCAGTGAACACTCCTCGAACTACCGACTACTTAATATCTAAGGTGTGAATTTATAGCCTCGCTTATATTATTTCAAATTGTTTTACCCGCGAGGGAAATGCATGCTAGTTTTTAAAAAGGAACGTATATCATGAATGATTGTTAGACCCGAAAGTTGCCTTAGAAATTGTGTTGAGTACCAAAGTTGCAAAAGTCCCTAAATTCATGAACTATTAACTATTGTCTTGCCCTTGCGAAGGGGGAAATAGCCGCTTATGCAATTTGTAGTACTACGGGGTTAACGACCCAATGCTAGCCGAGAAGCTGTACTTATAGTAAGTTCTGCGGTAGATTATTTTGTATGAGAAATAAGGTATAATTGCAACTGATGCCTTTAGAGGGGCACTGGTTTCATCTGAATCATGCCGGTATATTTACGCGGGTGATTGAGTTAACGGATTAGTGTCATGAGCTTAAACACAATTGTCAGTATCCTGATTATAGTTTGTTTGATCGACAAGACTATAAATGATCACGAATGGTTTTTATTATATATACGTTCAAATGGATTGAAAAACCTATGAATTCCACTCAACGTTTTCGTTGACCAAATTTTTGGCATGTATTTCAGGTAACCGCTGAGCAGTAGGATGGAGCATGCATGGGATGGATGTTGTGTGATCGGCTTGGTGTCCGCTTGTTTTTCCCTCCTTTTCTACTTAAACAATTTTTATGTTTAATGTCATGTGGTTGTAAAACTGAAGTTTTTGGGTTGAGATTCATGGGGACCGAAACGCTAAACTCTGTGCACTATTTGGGGTTGGAAAAACTGTGGACATGCATTATCTAAAAACTTTAAATTCGGAATTTTTAAGTCGACGTCTTTTTAGCGTCGTTTGATATCTCTTGTGTGCAATGAATACTGTGTAGCACCCATTGTTGTAGTTCCGCTGCGCATAACAAATGTGGGGGTGTTACATTTTAATGAAATGGAAGATGCTTATGAAAACAGTTTACTTGAAATAGAACGAGTTTCACGCCATAATGATCTGCTTCTGAATCAAGTGATGTCTCACGATATAGTTTATGTCTGTGTGAATACAAGTGTTGATAATGATTCTATTGTGCATAATGTTGAATCTGTGGATACTGTGGTAGATAGTACTTGTCACGAATCTGACGCTGAATTTTTAAAGCTTCAAGATTCATATTCGTCGCTTTCAAAACGTTTTGATGAGATTCAAACACATTGTATTTCGCTTGAATGCAAGCAACAATTTATTCAAGAAATCTTTGAAACGTCATTCGAAGGTGTTAATATCGATGATGCAAATTTTGAAAAGAATTTTCGATTGAATTTACAATCAAAACAACGTCAGCCAAGTGACAAAGTTGCTAACTCTTTGCCGATAGAAATAGAGAAATCTAAGGAGCTTAACTGTGTGAACGTACTTGAGGCCGCTGAGAATTTTAGACTTGATCTAGACAATCAAGTTTCCAAGATTTTGTCCAAAGTTGATAACTTAAAACAGAAAAATACACGACTCTTCGATTCAGTACAGCCCGCATGTGTTGATACCACTGCACAGAATCAATCGTTGATTGAACAATTGAATCGAAAGTCGGTGGAAATATCTGATTTGAGGGAACAAATTTGCGATAAAAATCTGGTCTTGGCTGAGTTAAAGGAAACACTTCGTACTCTAAAAGGTAAGAATGTTGTGGATTACGCAGCCACTATCTCAGCATCGTCCTCTAGTGCAATCAAAAGAACCCTTATAGCCGTCACACCACTTAACAAGGGCCCTAGGACTAAACCATCTCAAACTTTGGTCACTAAAGATAAGGCGGAATCAAAACCAGCTTCTAATATTCCCGTGTTGCCTTCTACAGGAGTAAGCACCACTACTAAGGCTCAAAGATCTAAGCTTAAAAGAAACAAGAAGAATGATAGGATCTTGCCCCCATCTAGTAGTCAAGTGAAGAAGAAAGTAGAAGCCCATCCTAGGAATGTTATTTCTGTTTTGAATAAAAAGAATCATGTAGCTAAACCTAAAGGCTTTGCGGTTGTGCAGTGTTCTAAGCCTACTGCGAATTCTAATTTGAAATGTTGGAATTGCAATGAATGTATGTTTTCTAGTCGTCATGATTCTTGCCTTATTGACCATGTGAATGAGATGTATGCCCGGAAAAATGGATTAGAATGGAAACCGACTGGGAAAGTGTTAACCCAAGTTGGTTGGATGTGGCGTCCCACTGGTAGAACTTTCACTAGAGTAGGAAATATGTGCCCTTTAACTAGGATCACTCCCACTACAGCGAAGAAAGCGTGCCCTTTAACTAGGAGTACCAAGGCTACCAAAACACAAGCGTGTCCTTTAACTAGGTACACTGACACTACTGTAGGAACCAAGTGCCCTTTAAATAGGTCTACTCCCACTGTAGTGCCCGCGAATAATCCAAAACCTATGAAAGTTGGAACAGTAAAACCTGTTAGTGCTAAAACTCACATTAGAAAACGCAGGAAATCTAAGAGTCACAAAAATGTTAGCAATTCTGATAATTCTATATTTGTATCTGCTAACACTCCGGAACCAATAGTTTTCAATGCATTGTCTACTATTGTTATTGAAAACAGGTGGTCCAAATTGTTCTCTGGTATTTGGAATCTGGTTGCTCCAAGCATATGACCGGAGATCGCTCTCAGCTCAGAAATTTCGTCAGCAAGTTTCTTGGTACGGTTCGATTTGGGAATGATCATATTGCAAAGATAATGGGTTATGGTGAATATCATATTGGGAATGTTTTAATTTCGAGAGTGTATTACGTGGAAGGTCTCGGTCACAACTTATTTTCTGTGGGACAATTTTGTGATGCAAACCTAGAAGTTGCTTTTCGAGAGCATACCTGCTTCATTCGTAATTTGGAAGGGGTTGATTTATTGAAAGGTACTCGAGGGAATAATTTGTATACTTTGTCTCTACAAGACATGATGGCCGCTTCTCCCGTATGTCTTCTCTCCAAAGCATCGAAGACTAAGTCATGGTTATGGCATCGACGGTTATCTCATCTTAACTTTGACGCTATTAATCACTTGGCGAAAAACGAACTTGTTCGTGGTCTTCCTAAACTATCATTTCACAAGGATCATTTGTGTTCCGCGTGTACAATGGGGAAAAGCACTAAGAAGTCATACAAACCCAAGACTGAAGACACCAACCAAGAGAAACTTTATCTTTTGCATATGGATCTTTGTGGGCCAATGCGTGTTGAAAGTCTTAGTGGCAAAAAGTACATCCTCGTCATTGTCGATGATTACTATCGGTTTACATGGGTGAAATTTCTTAAAGCAAAAAATGAGGCACCTAAATTCATCATCAGATTTCTCAAGATGATTCTAGTGCGTCTCAACACTACTGTCCGACGCATTCGTACAGATAATGGAACCGAATTTGTGAATCAAATTTTGCGTGATTATTATGAAGAAGTTGGCATATCTCATGAAACATCCGTTGCACGCACTCCACAACAAAACGGTGTCGTTGAAAGGCGAAATCGCACACTTATGGAAGCTGCTCGAACGATGTTAATTTACGCAAAGGCTCCATTGTTTTTATGGGCAGAAGCAGTATCTACAGGAGTGTACACCCAAAACCGGTCACTAATTCGTAAACGCCATGGTAAAACACCTTATGAGCTTCTCCATGGAAAAGTACCAGATTTATCATATCTTCATGTATTTGGTTCTCTTTGCTATCCAAACAATGATGGTGACAATTTGGGAAAACTTCAACCAAAGGCTGATATTGGTATTTTCATTGGTTACGCACCCGCAAAGAAGGCATTCCGAATCTACAACCGTAACTCTCACAAAATCCTTGAAACTATGAATGTTGATTTTGATGAGCTGACAGCAATGGCTTCTGAGCAAAGCAGCTCTAAACCCGCACTTCATGAAATGGGACCCAGTAACATTAGTTCTGGTCTTGTCCCAAACAACCCTACTTCATCCTCATTTATACCACCTACTAGGAATGAATGGGATACGTTGTTTCAACCGTTCTTTGATGAATTCTTTACTCCTCCAACTATTGCTGCTCCAGAACCTGAGGTAATAGCTCCGGTAACCGAAGTTGTCGCTCCAGCAACCGAAGCACAATCAGATACATCTGCACCTACAATTGGTCAAGATATACCATCCACAAGTAATTCTCAACCAACACATGTAACAACTACCCACGTCATGCCTATTGATGATGAAGAGGATGATGATGATTACGATTTGGAATTCGCTCAAATGCGTGAACTTCCATTCTTTGGTGTACCAATTCCCGACCCTAATCAAGCCGGGTCATCCACCTCAGAGGAAGTTCCTTCTACAGTTTACTCCAATCCACGGATTCGTGAACATGACAGCAAGTGGACAAAGGATCATCCTATAGATTCTATTATTGGTGACCCTAATCGTCCTGTATCCACACGAAGTCAGTTACAAGAAAGTGCAATGTTTTGTCACTTTGATGCTTTTCTCACTGAAGTTGAACCTAAGACATGGAAAGAAGCTTTTACTCAATCCTGTTGGATAGAAGCTATGCAAGAAGAACTTAATGAGTTTATACGTCTTGAAGTATGGGAACTTGTCCCATGCCCGGATCAAGTGCAGTTACTCACTTTGAAATGGGTTTACAAGGTGAAACTCGATGAGTTAGGCGGAATATTGAAGAACAAAGCTCGACTAGTAGCTCGTGGATACAAGCAATTATTGGGCGTCGAATTTATGGAATCCTTTGCACCTGTTGCCCGTTTGGAAGCTATTAGACTATTCCTCGCTTATGCAGCCCATATGAATATGATCGTCTATCAGATGGATGTGAAGACGGCATTTCTTAATGGTGAAATCAAGGAAGAAGTCAATGTTCAACAGCCGGATGGTTTTGTGAATCCTAATTATCCTAATCATGTGTACAAGCTTAAGAAGGCCCTCTATGGGTTGAAGCAAGCTCCACGCGCATGGTATGATCTATTGTCACAATTCCTCATTACTCAAGGCTTCGTAAAAGGCAAGGTGGATCCCACGCTGTTCATTCAGAAACGAGGTAAAGATATGATTATGGTACAAATATATGTTGATGATATTATATTTGCAGCATCGACCCAAACCTTATCGGATGAGTTTGGGACACTCATGTCTTCCAAGTTTAAGATGTCAATGATGGGCAAGGTATCATTCTTCTTAGGTCTTCAGATATCTCAGAGTCCCAGAGGCATCTTTATTAATCAATCCAAATATGCCCTTGAATCGCTTAAGAAATATAAGATGGAATCTTGCGACCCCGTGGACACTCCAATGGTGGAGAAATCTAAGCTTGATGCAGATCCACATGGAGTTGTCGTTGATCCGACACTTTATCGTAGAATGATCGGTACTCTTCTGTATATCACAACCAGTCGACCTGATCTTCAGTTTGCTATATGTATGTGTGCCAGGTATCAAACAAGGCCTACTGAGTTACACTTAGCTACTGTTAAAAGGATCTTTCGATATCTTAAAGGAACCATTAATCGGGGACTTTGGTATTCAAAGGACTCTTCTATTGCACTAATGGCATATGCAGATGCAGATCACGCGTGTTGTCAAGATACAAGGCGTAGCACGAGTGGAACTTTGCAACTATTAGGAGATCGACTAATCAGTTGGGCATCGAAAAGGCAGAAAAGTGCTGCAATTTCAAGTACGGAAGCAGAATACATAGCTATGTCCGGTTGCTGTGCTCAAATTCTTTGGATGAGATCGCAATTAACCGACTATGGTCTAGGATTCAACAAAATTCCGATGTACTGTGACAACAAGAGTGCAATTGCCTTATGCTGCAACAACGTTCAGTTCTCCCGGTCGAAGCATATTGACATTCGCTACCACTTCATCAAGGAGCAAGTGGAAAATGGAGTAATCGAGCTTTACTTTGTCTGATCTGAGTATCAATTGGCGGATATTTTCACGAAGGCTTTAGATCGCGCTCGAATTGAATTTTTGGCCGACAAGCTAGGAATGAGAACTTTCTCGCCTGAGACTCTAAAGGAACTGGCAGATGAAGCGAAATAATAGTGGTGGTAAAACTATTCTCCGTATCCTTGGTGATCATTTGTATATATTGTTTATATTTTTATCCTCAAAAGCAAAATACAAAAATATAAAACCATATAAAAACCATAAAAATTGAAAAATTCATTAAAATCCAAAAATATTTTTACTTTATTTTTCAAAGGCATGTCTTTTGGTACGATAATATTTACGGCCTTAGAAATGTTGATTAATATCGACACGGCGCCATAAATAGAGTTCGTACAAAAGTTGTAAATATTTCATAAAACATGCCTAAATGGCTTGTAGTTATTTCAGACTGCAACCCGGTTTTCACATTAAAGTCAAGTATTTCTTATGAAAGCTTTGGCTCACAACGGGAATTAATTTTCTCGGGCAAGGTTTACTTTAAAACCTTGTAAGGGATCAAGTTTACTTTATAACTTGGTCTAACACAAATATATGTACGTTTCAGTGCATTTATTTGTTAAAACAAGAGAAGTCTTGTTTTTATGAAGCTATCATCTCTACAACCATTGCTATCTACAATTGGTATCTACATACTGAACGATGCGACTACTCAACTGACGACTACAGCTCTTTCGATAGAACACGGGTCAACAATTGAGGGGGAGCAATTGTCAAGCATTCAGAATCTTCGATGCCAAACGTGCCAAGCTCACTAACTGGTGTCAAGACAACAATACCAATCGTACACGTGGTGTTAAGAGATGACTTCAGATATGACGAGGCAACCAACATATGTTGACACGAACCATTTGATCTTATCATATGATGTTCTCATCTATCAGGTCCAACCTTGTCAATTCTTTTTTAATATGGTGAATATGTGATCATGTTACAAATCGCTATCATATCTCATGCGTTTGATATCATGAAGATAAAATGGACTTGCATTTTTCTTCTCAAAACCTTTGTTAAAACAACATTAAATCAGTTGATATTAAAAACATCGATTGGGTTAATATTTTTAATATGGGGGAGAAAATGTGATTTAATATGGGATATTATCACAAATGGTTTAACTTAATGTGCTGGCTCATCCCGACATGTGCGAAATGTTTTCGAATATCGTGGCATATGTTAAGGGGGAGCAAAATAGATTTGCATATCAAAATGGATTTTCATGGTGACATATACTTACCCAAAACCCATTTATTTCACGACGATGAAGATTGTGGTGACATAAGGATGGTAGGATAGGTTAAGTCCTATGATTCTTCCAGAACCGGAGGAATCTTCCCAAGGACATTCCATAGCTAGAAATAGTAGTCCTTAGGAAAGTTGGAGAAAGATTGTGAACGTAGCTGAATGCCGACCAAGTACTTAAGTTAGCACTGGAACAATCACAACAAGGTGCTAGTTATGACGTATTGGTAAGCATTGAAGGGGTAGAAGAATGAAAAAGAATTGTAAAGATAAAGGGTGTAAAGAAAGAAGCCCTCCTTACAACTTTAGGCAGAAACCGGGTCAACACATATGCTATTGAGATCATTTTAATGATTCTCGATATTGAAGACAGACATCATGGACCCAGTGTTGCAATGCACAACCCATCCCAGCTAACTCAGATATCTCTCAAAAGGTATTTGTTTTAATCACACGGAGACAACACATTATCTATTGATTTATTCACTCCGAATAAATTGGTATTGAAAAGGTGGCACTCCTCTCCAGCCTCCGATCACTAAAATCCAAAATGCACGATCGATTCTAGAGCCATTTGAGATCGTCATATATCTCATTAGGACACACTTTTACATGTCCTTGCTTCTTCACACACTGTGAAAAGTAAGAAAGGTTTTAAGAGTCCTACGCAAAATCTTCATGATCTTGCCTGAACATCCGAGTAATACGAAAGTATTTACAATTAAGATGGAAATCCTTTTTGAGCGAATATCAAAAAGCTCATGGTAGGTGACTTGTGCGATTCTTTATGAATCAAACTTGTGATAACTGGAAAGCAACAGCTGTTTAATTCTTAACTGAATTTAAACACGTTCCAGGCCTCTACGCAATATCTTAGTGATCTTGCCAGAACACTCAGAGTGATACCTTAGTGTTCACAGTGATGAGTGGAAATCCTTCTAGTGTTAACCTCAAACAGCACTTGGTAGGTAACTTGCAAGATTCTATACGAATCAAGCTAGTGACAACTGGAAAGCAACGATGGTGCGGTTCTTAATTGAATTTCACTTGTTTCAGGAACATGAATTGACGGCTTCAAATCATGCGGATAATTTTATCCAAATGATTCACTCTTTACGTTCGCAGTCAGCTTTGGACGGTCGAGTAAAGAGAACGGGTTTACCCGCGAAATCCTGTCAGGAAGTTACTTAATTGAAACTATCCGTCACGGGTACGATATCTAATACCGTCCAACGGTCTTCACCGACCGGAGGTAAAATACTACCGAATTAGAATGAAATGTTCAAAGCCATTTCGTTCGTGTCTACTTATGTTGCGGCATTTGAAGACGGTGGCGTTGCGGGATCCAAGAAGAAGTCGTCCCCGCATGCTTATACTTTATGCACTTAATATCTCATCTAATTCAAGAAAGCCTAAAAGTTAAGTCTTCCGCTGTTTCAAACTCTGAAGCTTTCAAGAATTACGAAGGTATAAGTATGTGGGACGTGAGGTCACGAAGAGGCGAAGATCACAAGTGATGGATGCACGAGATCAAGGCAAGAGATTGATAATGCTCAAAGATTGATATCAAAGATCACATCAACATGTTCACCAGAAAAGAAAAAGAAGAAAAGAAAGATGAAGACTACGAGCTCAAGACAAGCATAGTATGCTAGGTTTATCTTATTATTATAACTTGGGTAATGCCCTTGTTTGGAGTGACCTCCCTTAGGGGGAGATTGTTGGAAATACGTTTTACGTATTAGAAAGGATCGGTCACTCCAACAATAGTCAATATTATAGCTCGTAGTTTAGTTATTTACATGTATCAAACAAAGCCCAAAACCGAGCCCATGGATTGTATGGGCCGGCGGCCTTATGTAAACCGAAGCCCATCTCATGGGCTTGGGTATATAAACCCTCTCCTTTGATGGAGAGGGTGTGTGGTTTCATTATTTTCACATAGTTCCTTTTAACTTTCTCTCTCTAAAGTGTGAAATTCACCATCTCTCTATCTCTTTCTCTCTCAAAAAACATAAGCATAGATTTACATTTCTACAGAACCTTTCATTTAGGAGTAATCAAACTTACCCAAACTTGATATGGTAAGGTTTTTGTTTAATTGTTACTAACGCATATACTTAAGTATCAAATTTTTTTATTTTCTAAATTTTGGGTTAATATATATATATATATACATGTATATATATATGTATATATATATATATATATATATATATATATATATATATATATATATATATATATATATATATATATAATATATATATATATATATATATATATATATATATATATATATATATATATATATATATATATATATATATATATATATATATATATATATATATATATATATATATATATATATATATATATATATATATATATATATATATATATATATATATATATATATATATATATATATATATAATATATATATATATATATATATATACATATATATATATATATATACATATATATATATATATATATATATATATATATATATATATATATATATATATATATATATATATATATATATATATATATATATATATATATATATTGTATCTTTAATAATAGAGGGGAATCACGTTCCCTTAGAAACAGTGATCCCCTCTCATACTGAATATTTTATTTCCCCTCCACACACATCATAATACACAATAGATTTGTTTATTCATTTGCCCACTGTTCCCTGTGTGTGAGTGGCGATTTCTATATCACTTCCCCCTTTATGGCCGTTGATCTGAGTCCTACTCCTCATCCGTTGATTTGGTAATTGAACGGGTTATGGGGACTATTATTATCTTGTTGTTTACTTGCCTTTCCTCACACATACACACATCTCGCCGACTTTTTTTCTCTCTCTATCTGGATCTCTCTTGATCTAGATTTACTGATGATCAAATTTTTGTTGATAATCATCGATGATCAGTCTCTAAAAACACACGAAGCCGAATGAAAAAAAACTATGAAAATGGTCAATGATAGTGACTTGATCGATTGTCACTCTTCTGCTGCCGCTAATCAGAACGAGGTCGGTTTTACATAATACGGAGGTTATAATCTTTCCCCCCAAATTTTAATTTAGTATAACTGATTTATTTTATAGTTTTAGGTTTAAGTTTATTGGTTTAGGGTTTTCATGGTTTGATTAGAAGGTCAAACACGCATACATGTTTAAAATTAATTTAATTTATGCAAATTGAGTATAAACCACCTTAGTTTGAAACTTTGTTTTTTCGTGTGGGTTTTTGAAGTTTTAGCAGGGGGTGTTTGGATTAGCTTACAATTCATACATTATTGCATATGAATCTTGCTCAAGATATTAGTCAACACCCTTGAATAATTTGTAGAGCTAATAATTTATTGTTAATTTTCAGGATGTTATGTATTGGAGATGCCATAATAAAAACTACCGAGGCATTTTCCTTGGATGCGCTGTTGTTGTTCATGTGTTTAAGCGGGTAAAGATGGCTTGTATCGTGGCGGGGCAGCACCACTAGAGTGATAGTTGCAGCCATGGCAGGTCAGACACCTTTCTATCTGTTTCCGAGCTCGAAAATCTTAGGTTAACTACTTTTAGTTTTATACGTAGTCGTATTAGCACTTTTGGAATACAGTGGGTTATAAGTTCTTATTGACGCAAGTATGTTGATTCGATGGGATATTAGTTCGTTGCCACTATTAATGGCAGGCGATGGTAGTGACAACCATCACTTTCATTGCCGCTGTTGATGGTAGGCGACGATACGCCCATTTGGGTGCCTTCATAAGCAAATGGGTTATCCACGGCCATATGAGCTGAAACGAACACCCTCCGAGATTAATTGTACATACGATTGTGTGGCATCGTGCCATCTGTGAGAGAGAGAGAGAGAGACAATTGAGACACCCACATCTTGGTAGGGCAGCCTCTTACGGCTGCAACCATGGCGGGCGTGTCCCCTTTCTCCTTTATTATGCCTTATCTGAGCCAAAAAAAAACGAACGGTGGGTAACACACGTATGTGTGTGGAGTTTATATTGTGCAACATAAATACGTTATGAATGTGGAACGTGTACAAGGGATAATATAAATGTATCTTTTTTGGCTATGATGATGAATAGGGGCGAGTAAAGGTCACCCGCATCTTGGCTTATGGTTGCACCATGGCGGGCATATCCGCTTTTTCCTTCGGTGTGTGTTTTCTGTTATGCCTTTCATCAGTTAATATACAGCTTGGCTACACTGATTAATTATAATATTCGTTCCCAAAACATTATATTATCCTATATACACGTGCTACATTAGTAACTGTCTGTTTGTTCATCACGATCGTTGCCCCTAGCCTTTGACAGGTTGGTGATGGTCAGCTTTATGTATGTGTTATCAACGGTGACATATAATCCATTGGTAATCCTATGTGGAACTGATTCAGATTGTTGTATGCTTTGGTGTATACTACTGATGTTGTGACCAGCTGACGTATTCAGGCGATGATGACCAATAATGGCCAAGGAGACAATCGAGACCACCCGCATCTTGGCAGGGCAGCCTCTTACGGCTGCAGCCATGGCAGGCGTGTCCCCTTTCTCCTTTAATATGCCTTATCTAAGCCAAAAATAATAAAATGAATCATGGGTAACGCACGTATGTGTGTGGATCGCATACTGAAAGAGTA
This sequence comes from Glebionis coronaria, assembly GCA_025667525.1. Lineage (NCBI taxonomy): Eukaryota > Viridiplantae > Streptophyta > Magnoliopsida > Asterales > Asteraceae > Glebionis > Glebionis coronaria. The sequence goes on along the minus strand of CM046881.1, from coordinate 338,198,771 downwards.
TAATGGTGGGTATTGGGTTGTGAATGTGGCACGTGTATAAGGGATAATTTTTCGTGGTTATATTTGGTTTTTGATGGTCATATAGCAGGATATGTTGTTGGGAGACGAGTGAAAGGTAGAGTTAAGTTTGAATAACCAAGTTTTCAGGCTTTTACATTGATCGATTTTGTTTATTGTTGTCGGGTTTTTTTAAAATTGTTAAAAATATGATATTTTGGACATTTTGTAGTGGCAGGTAAACAAAATGTGGATATCATGATTTTTGTTGGTCTAATCATATGGACACCACCATTCATCGAAAACGACCAATTAGATTGTATTCATAGCGAGACGTTATCAGGTATTAAACCGTGAAGTCCTTTGCTTTTGGAATCAGTTGTTTATACATGGATTTAGGTAGTAGTTAAGGTCCTACAATGTGGGTTACGATGCTCTTTGCAGCCACAGATTTAGGTGTTTGTAGTCATTGATGATTTTTCGTTTAAATGTGAATGGATTCCTAACAGTGGGTTATGTTTTGAGTGTAAATTACAGTTGCTAATGGCGTCAGATTTAGTGTTTGATCTACACATGGCTATTCATATTTCTGCATTAAAAACGTGTATAAACTCTGGAAAAAAAGTTGCCCAAACATCACACCGAAATAGGTTCCAACAGCTCAACTCAATTATTATGGAGTTAGTACAAGTATGAAATATCTTATTGCATGTGCCATTTTGCATACTCATCCATGGCTCTTGTTAGGGAAATCATGGAATGGAAATTAGTATTGTCTAGAGACATAGGTTACTTGATCAGTTATGCACCTCTGCTGAGATACTTTAGTCGGTAAAAAGCAACTTATTAATGCCTTCTTACATATGTTGAGTAGAAACCACATTGAAATCATAGTTTTTAGTTTTAACATAGTTTGATTACTCCCTTGAATCGACATTCAGGCGTTAACTAGCTTTCTTTTTACATACTTAATCCAATGTACCTAGCTCTCTTTTTAGATAATTTTTTTATTTAATGAAATGTGTTATAGATAGGCTGGCGTCCCTCTCATCCTACTCTGTGAAAAACTTTAGAGCTGCAACTGAACTAGGCATCTTTGAAGCCACATCAGGTTCTTATAATGTGGCTTATTTGTTTATGATGTTCCTTAAATGCGGGCCAATGCTACTGATCTTTTTTAAGCTATTAATACTTATTTCATTTTTTACATATAGAGCAATAAATTTCACTTGCACCTACATACACACATAAGTGCGACAACATCTCAATGTATTTGTGGGCGTAATGAGTTCGTGTGGAAGATGAGAATTACGTGCATAACAACCTATAGAAGATGATTGCACTATCAGTAGAGACTAGGTAGGATACTGTATGGCTGCAGAACAGTTATGCACATAACTGATAGACACTAGGCAGGATACTGTAGAGACTAGGTAGGATACTGTATGGCTGCAAAACAACCTGTCAATTTGATTGGTGTAAGGACTAATTACATCCCTTTTAGAATTTTAAACTTAAAAAAAATCAATAATTATGTGATTTTGCAATTACGTTGTACCAACTTTGATGGCGCCATTAGTAGCTCAGACTGAGAGATGGGTCAAAAGCTTATTACTGGATTAAAGGGGTGTTTCATGTCAAGAGTTGACTAAAGAGAGATTGGCTTACATTCAAAAAATTGAGTTTCTTAAACATGGAATAACGGTGAAAGTCGAGCAATTACAATTTTCAGTTACTATCTTATCCATGTTTATAAGATGTTTTACGGGTTTCAGCTCTTTGTCCTATAGCTTTGTTGCTGATAGTTTAATGCGATTTTCATATTTTTTTAATTTCTGATTAAGCAACTATGAATCATTTATATTCATTTTAGTATAAGCCGTTGGAATGGAACCAGCGACACTTTTACTTTTAATTATTTTGATTTAGGTAATAAATAACAACTACTAATGCTAATTACACTATTATGTGTCTGCAGTACATATTAGTAATACTTTCTGAGCTTTTGTTTAGAGATTTTTTTCATCTGAGTTTGGAATGGGACGTGGACCA